>OW569397.1:22180903-23556897 GCA_937620795.1 Thecophora atra | reverse complement strand
TCATTCAGTTCTTTAAAATTGTAATATACTAAGTGCAGCTTTTCCACTTTATGTCTCCCCCTAAATGAAAGTCAATTTTGTCAGCATTACAAAGTTTTCATATCGATGTCGTAACCATTCCTAATGGAAATATCAGACATGCGACCTGACATGCCAGCACCGACAGTGCTATTCGCTTCATTACGCTGAACACTGCCATTGGATAAAGGTTTTTGGCACACCCAAAATAAACTTTCATATTCACTCTTTAGCATTGAGCGTGGATTTTGTGCATATTTAGTACGCCTTCCTGTTTCGCTACGCAGTATGTGGAATCCCACCGCTTCAATAATCTCAATGAGATCCTCAAAAGGTGGCTCAATGCTATTCTCACCCGGCACATCACTAAAGTGATACAGTAAAGGGCCAAGATTTACCCAAATACCACCAGGTACCAATACGCTATAAAGCAGTATGAAGTAATATTTTCTCAGGTTTTGTACAATAAATACAAATTATACAAACCTGTAAATAGTTTCTATAAATTCGATAACATTATTAGCGCAATCGATAAAGAAACAGCTGGCCACACAATCGTAACAATTGGGCGTTTTATATACCTATGAAATGGTATATAAAAAGAATAAAATAATTAAATAATTAACGAAGAAAAAAAAAGTATTCCGACGAACCTCTAAAAAGTCACCTGCTGACATCATAATGTTTCCTTTAGGTGGATTTTTCATCGGACAAACATCTGGAAAGCATACCGGCGCTATTTGATCAGATCTTCCCAAATTATTCACATATTGATGGACCCAAGGAAAAATCGTATACTGATTCTCTTCAGTACATCTATAAAAGAAAAGCAGAATAAAATCGAACAAGAAAATTTAACAACAAATTTGCTTACTGATTTAATACAAAATGTGAAGCAAACATCATAAAGTAAGAATATTCGTTGCCTTCACATTCATAACCCCGACAAGCCAGTTCATAAGTAAGTCGTCCCAAACCAGCGCCTGGTACGAGTATCTTAATTTCATTTACCTTCCTGTGCGGAATGAGAGGACAAAGCGGAAGATACCAAGAGCTGCGATAGTGATTGCTTCGTGCTGTGTCGACTTACATGTCTTCCGGATTAAAGAATTCTTCGATGACCTTAATAATCGGTGTGTAGGATTGCTCTCGTTCTTCTATGCACTCTTCGCTCCAATCGCGGGCGAATTGTTTCAAAGTCGACTGGACCTTCAATAATTTAAAAGGTTCAACAAGTTGCTCTGGCTGTTGTATGAAGCATTTTTTGTTGTGATTTTATCGGTATCACAAGTTACACAGTAGAAAAATCAAACATTATCAATAATACAGAAATTAAATTATAGCCGACAGAGTTAAACTACATACATACAACTTCAAACTACATATCTACAAAGTATTAAGAATTTAGATTCAAATCGCTAAAGAATCGCTAAAGAATTTAGATTCAAATCGCTACATGAACGCTAAGTTGCATGGTGTACATTAAACTTCTTAGGGAATCAGAATTTTGATTCTTAATATTGTTATCTGCTCTAATTTATAAGCTTTTAGTTAATATTTGTGCGATTAAAATAGCTTTAGGTTTTATTTATTTAATTTTTGCTTCCAAGAAGTACCGCTCGAGAAATACTCTAAATGACTAAAAGAGGATTTTCTTTTTTAAGTATTTTACTCACATTTTCCATATCCTGATGTCGTATTTTAGTTGCCTGGCCATCGACATCTTGGTGCGTAGCAATCATTTCCCCAGGATAAGTTGGATAAAACATATGATCCCGATCTCGGATAATCTTCTTAATAACATCTTGATTTGCATCAATGCAATCACGAATAAAACTAAGATTTTTTCGAAATTTGATTAACATGCGTTGGTGGCTTTCCGGAAGACTGTTAAGGTAACTTTCAGATTTGTTAACGCGTGCGTAAGAATACTTTCTAAAAGAAATTAGTTACTGAGGATTAGTTGGTGTTGGAACAATAACATGTAAATTAATTATAGTACATTTACATATACATATGAATATCGTTAAGTGAGACTACAGGAAAATATTTAAAGTATACAGTATTTAGAGAATTCAGTTACTATCAATTATATTCACATATCTCGACAGTTAAATACAAATCTCTATTTCCACAAAATCGCTAGAGATAAGCAACGTTAGCAGCTGCCACAAATTATAGAAATCGTACATTATTACAGTTCATTGGCAGAGTGAAGATAATAATTAAACGTCATCTTCATAAATATTTTTTTTCTAAGATTAGATTATTAGATATTGGCTGATTGAGCCTAGCAACGTCATTAAAGCCAACATGTCGATACCTGTAGTAGCGAAACGCTGTAATAATCTTCTCTATATTCTTCCGTTCCAGTTCTTCTTCCTCGGGATTCAACAACGGTGGATCGGCTGCTTTTCCATTGACAAAGTTTTCGGGAGAAGTTCGGGGGCTGGCAATTTCTACAGCTGTTTGTTGGATCTGGAGGTCATTCATGTTTATCCACGTTTTCTATGAAGATGTTCTATACACATTAGCACGTGCCAGCTTGAATTCACAATATGCACGTTGGAGTTTACACGTGTAATATATTATATATTTTTACTCGTGTAATTACTCGTAAGAAAAACTGTGAATACCGCGACTTTTCTTTTAAAGTATTGCTGAAATAAAACATCCACAAGCAACTACCTCCACCTTCACTGCTAAAACAGAAAATAAAAAATAAACTAACCAAACCAAGCTAAACAACTAAAAAGAAAAGTGCGCACAAACCATTAGAGAGTAGCGCCGAATGGTTTTACCAGATTTTTAGCCGCCGCAGGGCGGATTTGAAGAATTCTGTCGCCGCCGCCGATTGGATGTCTGCTAATATCTGCTAATATCGTGTCGCCGATGACAATAAGGAATTGGTATTTTTAATTAATTGTAAATGATGAATTGAATGACGCGGATAATGCGTTTATGATTGGAAAAAATAATAAACGCAGAACAATATTGCTGCATGAGTGCTTGCCGAAAAGAAAAAAAAGAAACCCATATGAAATAATGGAAAACGTTGGATTTATCCAAACGCCAATATTAACAATTTCACGAATGGACGCGTCTACATATAATTAATTTAAATGTTATATATCACATATTTATTTGTTTTTTTTCAATTGTTGTATTTGGCTCAAATTCGTCATTCATCTGCTTGGCGTTTGCGAACGCCTTCCGGAAAGATACTGTTTGTTTGCTACAAATTTTGGTTCCTCTGGATTCGAGACCAATTCTAGGTCTTATCTACCCCATTGTGATTGAGGAATAAATGTGTTTGGAATTTATATAAATCTACTTGACTTGGCACCACTGGTGCCACTAACATATTTCTTGGCAGGTGCAGCATTTAAAATGGCAGTTTCTTTTGTAGGCTTCTGGTCAGAAAAATTTAATATCTAAATAAAAGATAATAGAACATAATTAAGGAGCTATAAGCTTAGAGACAACATTATCTGACAAGGTTATAATATGTCTTGTAGAATCATCGATACTAAGTATGATTTGACTATTACGCCATCGCGCAAGCGTAAACGCGAGTCTGGAAGGTTGGAGAAGCCAGTGTGCGCAGAGTTGCCTGGAGCAGCCGCCGGTTGTTTCACTAACGCTGCCTTCAGTTCGACACCAAAGAAGCTGTTTGCAAAGCGTCTGCTACCTATTGAACCGTTGAATCCCTTTATTGGGAATCCCAGTTTGGAAGTGAAGTCTATATTGGATATTGTTCTGGAACATAAAGAAAAGAATGTTCCTCAGGAATCAAAAAAACCATTACACGTGGACAATCCCTACGAGGTCGTCCGCAAACCACCAAAGAAAAAGAAAAAACCTACTGAAGAAGTTTGCTTCGAAAATCCCGCACTAAATCTTGAAGGTCCTGAAAAACTATTTAATCCATTTGAGGTAAGTGCTGAAAGCTATGCACTTGGCTAGTGTAAAATATTAAGATATTATTTCTATAATTCCTTGATGCAGGTGCACCGTAGTCCTTTAAGGAAGATTTGTACACCAATTAAATCAAAGTGCTTCACTAATGAAGCTCTCAATTTACGTGGTCAGGATATGCCTGCTTCTCGCAATCCTTTCGAAATTACGCGATGCAGTGTTGTATCTAAAAAAGCAGCTAATCCAAAAGGTGTGCTAAATTTGGGCTTGGATACAATAGCGAAGCCCAGTACTTTACAAATTGGTCTACCATTTACACCTACATTAGGATGTCGTATTGATTTTCAAAATATGCCACTCTCGGAACTAACTCCTTGTAAAATTGTCGCAGAAAAGTTAGTATTTTCCCCTACGGCAGAGAAAATCACCAAAACGCCAAAGCGCTCCATTTCGTCTATTAACGAGGAAAGTATGGACATTGGCAAGGAACTAGATCGCTATCAGTTAGAATTGGAGAATAGCATGAATGAAGCCAAATTGCGTAGGATTGCAGGAGATGAAGTATTCTTAGCAGATGTCCCGGAACAGGTGCAACAGAAGGTAACTTTTCCTCAGAAACTCTCAGAAATAATTGAACAAGACGAAGAAGAAATCGACACTCCAAAAGATGAGTCGGTGAAAACTCATCATGTCAGCGTAGCTGAGCCTATTGACGCTCAGAACCCGTCGTCAAATTCTGAAGGGATCATTGACAGTATAAATAAATCTGTAGATTCAGTACCACTGGTACCAGATCTAGCGGAGGGAGGAAAAGAAGATTGTACGTTGTCACCTAGTAAATCTGATGTCGCTTTTGCATCTGATGATGAAGACCAAGACGAAATAAATGATTTTAAGGCACCTACACGATTCGTGCGCGCTTATCGGCGAGCAGAGCCAACATTAGCCGTCAGCAAGGAATCATTGCATTCAAATAAGTCCGATACGAAATCAGAAGTATTTAATGAAGTCAAAAAACCCAACAATGTTAAAAACATCATACGGAATTCTATACGTAAACTAATTCACCCGCATGCAAATGAAAAAGAGAAAGCTGTAGATCCAGCTCGAGAAAAAGAAGGCGCAATGCCCTCGTCTATCATGAGTTCAATACGGCAAAGTTTGCGGCGGAAACCGCAAAAACAGACGTTACTCAAAGAACATTTGCATGATAATCCCTCAGCTCCGGCTGAAATATCCATCATTGACAGTAGCGAGCGTACATTAAAACTAAAGTCCAAATTAATGCATACAGATTATATAAAAATCGAAGATTTGAACAGCGAGAAGAAACGCTCCATACGAAGTAGTTTACGAAAGTCTACGCGTGAAGTGCGTCAACAGTTTATGAAAACGGTATTTCATAAGAATCAGGAAGAATATGCCTTTAAAAAGTAGATGTAACCTTTGTAAACTAAATCATTCTCAGAGAAATTAACTTATTCGTATTAATTGTTTTATTACATCCCAACGGAATGTTAAACCAACATTTTACCAGTTTGCTACGTTTCATATCCAAAGATTTTTGAAGTATTTAATTTATAAATATGTTAGCGACCTAAATATTTATTGCAAATTTAATTTATTATCTAATCTAAGTGTTTCTAATGCACATTACTAGTTGCAAAATAAAACTACTTTAAAAAAAAAAAAACAACCAATGTTTTTATAAAACAAGGAATTTGCCTAAAAATGTAATAGATACCGTATGGGCTTTAAGAAGTAATACATTGCTTGGAGGGTATCTATGCTATGTATTCGGTTTCATAAATAACACACTACAAACAAAATATCATTATAAATAATACGTTTGCAACTAAAATTTACGTAGGAATAAGTTTGTGAAGCAGTATTTTATAAGTAAGTTTATTTCATAAACTTAAATAAATTATAATATTTTTCGCTTCAAACCGTAAATATACTAATTTTTTCAGCAATTATAATAGGTTATTCCAGCAGTAAATAAGTAAATAAAAAACTAAATTTTCCTATTCTAGTTACATTTAAATAAAATTGAAAATGCAAAATCTTTTTCATTACATACACTTTAATGGAAATCAATAATTTAAATGGAAGATGCAAACAATTCCTTTGGAAATCTTGGCTCAAATTTAAATATGAATGGTGGCTCCTTCTGTGAACTTAGGTCATCAGCATTCATGAAATCTCTAAAAAGAAATTGAATTCGTATTCGTCCAAAATGCATAATTACAATTAAGTATACTCCTCGTTAGATAACGTGATGTTAATGCGCCCTGTTGATATTTCTGTTGGACGAATGGAGCCAAAAAAGTCAGTGATAGGTACCTTGTCCGGATCGCGTTTATACAAGTCTTTCCGCACACCAACGGTCGAGATGCAAACTCGTTTAGGACACACTCGCAGCTGCATTTGAAATAATCATAGCATAAATACAGTAGAAACAATAATGTGGAAAAGAAACTTACAAACTCGCCCATAGTTTTATCGCTATTAGGTTCTACCTTTTCAAGGAACTCCAAAGCATAGTATGTGTAACGATCAATCATGTAGACGCCAATCGATGCATCGACGTGATGCTTTTGAGTAATAATGCGAGTCAAATAAAGTATCGCAAAGTTTATGAGAAAAAAAACAAGCGATAAGTTCATTATACGCTTACCGATAATGAATCTTCACCCACTAGACTACTGGCCACTGCCAGCACGTTGGGTGATGTGAACCTCTCGTACAACGATGCAGCTTGACAAGTGTCTACCATCAGAAATAGTTCATTGTAGCTGTGAGAAAAAGTGATAAATTAGCGACGACTTAAATATTTTCAACATCTGTTGTGCTACCGCTTCTTCTCCCACATCTGCTCCACAGCATCAGCCAATTCCTGACTCGTAATTTCCTCAGAGTCCTGGAATTTAAGGAAACCATCGCCCCCGTGACCTGTTAGATATATCAAAACATTGCTGCCGGCGTCTGTGAGCAGTTTCTTCGAACGTGCTGTGCCGTTTTGAGTTCGGCCAGTTAGCAAGCGTACAAAATTCTCAACAGTTACCTGAAACGAAGCCGAGAACATAATTACCAAAATATGCAAATTTTCGCAGCTATTTCGGGCTCACTTCATAGCCTCTGTAGTCGACTTCCACATCGTCTCCGTACACGTTGATGTGCTGATTAGCGTTATTGAAGACTTGACCGGCGCGAGGATTACGGGGATTGCACGCCATATCGTCTGCAATCAATAAGATTATTTGTGAATCCGGTATCCCGAGCCGTTTTACCGAACGATAGATCGAAAGCACGTTAGCAACGTGTCGGTAGTTGAACCAAAATCGAGATGCATCCACCAGCACCGCCCAGTTGTTTGTGTGAGCTGATCGCTGCACCGATTGAACATATTTTTGCGGCAGCTGAGTCTGTTGAGAGCAATGAAATTATTTACAGTCCCCATTTCGTTTCTTAAGTTCTATTTACTTCGTCACACACAACAAAGGTTATACATATGGCCAAAACAATGCCATTAATGTACGCCATTATCTGATGTAGACTTGTGTGCCCCGAATCGTACTGTTCCTGTTACCAGGAAAAATGATAGCAACTCTTATTTCAAACCTCTTCTTATTTGCAAAATTGTTATTTTTTTTTAGTTTACTTGATGAATAACTACCCACAGCTGACTCCCAACTCACCATTGTGGTGAATTTCCGATCAAAAGAAGAAGAAGAAGCAGAAGAAGAAAAAGCATTTGATCGGAGTCTACTAAAATTTCCCTACTCTAGGGAAATTTATCTCAAACCATTATTTAGCGAAATTATGAAACTGTTTGTTGGTAAATTTATTTTCGCAAATAAATTAAACGTAGATGTATAAATAAATTGTAAGATGTTATAAACAAAAAACACACAAATTGGCTTGTTTGAAAATTTTAATTTTTAGCGGAAATTTTGATTTGCTAGAATTGAAAAGTGTGAGCTATTTTTTTGGTTTATAAAGATTGCTTGAATAAATTTGCAGTTTATTACTTCAATAAATATGGATGAAAATACATAACGCTGGTGTTTTATCCAAAAGATATATTCGACTAGTCCGTTATAGTTTATTCCGAACTTTGGTGGTATAATTTTTTAAAAAATGGCTGCGTTGTAAATCAAGTAAAAGAGAAAGCTGAAAATATATAGTAACTATAATTCAAATAGGTGCATGAATATTTATAACGCGAGATTTTATTGTAATTTTTGTAACATTTTAAGTTAAGAGAAAGTATTATAATATTATATATATTACGAAAATTACAGCAATTTATACATTTTGTAATAACACTAAATACGATAGCTATAAAAATGATGATTTGCTAAGGTTTACAAGTTCTTAGCAAAGATTATAGAATACTAATTATAGAGTTCTTTGGTCTAAGTGACTTTTCTTCGATCTGTATCTCGTTAAGGGTATACAAATTTAGCAATATAAAATATTTTTGTAATGTTAAAATGGTTTTCGTTTCAAAACTTATATGAGAAAAAAAAATTTGAAAAACTTTAGAGCAATACTTTTTAAATGGAGACTATGCTTTTGCACTTAAAACATTTTTTTTGTTACTAAAAACAAAACAATCATTTAATATATGTATATGTTTCCTTAAAAACAATTTTTACAATAATTTTTTCGCTAAAACAGGATATATTATCATATTCAAGTTTTCAACGACAAAGTTTATTCTTTGTTTATAATTTGTTTGTGAATTTGACAGTTCCGCCATATCAATTTTCTAGTATTACGTACATCTATTGCTTGCGTGAAAGCAGTTCCTTTTTCAACCTCAAGCGAGTCGCGTGCGACCTGCGATGGAGCTCGCAAAAATGCGTGCAACAGTTCATGATTTCTTATATTATTTTTTTAATCAAAAGCAAATTTAAAAAAGATTATTTTAGAAGAAAATACACTTTGGTAAGTGAGCGTTGAATATTGTTTAAAATAGAAAACTGGTTAGTTACACCGGAAATGGAAATAAAGTTCATCACCGAAAGGAAATAAAATTCATCACCGAACGATTTTTGCCCTGCAGTGAAAAGTAAATAAAATAACGTAAGAAAAGTAAATAAAGGAGTGATTAAGTGTTGGCGCATTATAAAATAAATTTTACATTAAAAATTTACCAGTGCCACTGTAATTCACTTTTGGAGAACACACTGAAAACTGATAACTTCGTGTTTAGAAAAAAATTAACCGCTACGCAATGAGCCAAGTGACATATGTTTGCAAAAAAATCATCCTTAAATTCCTTAACATACACAATCGTCCCTTTGTCCTTCATATTAACCTATGCAACAGTGACTAAACTGTTGCCCCATCTTCTTGAGAATTTGTGGCTTTTTCGTCCTGTTATTTGCTGTCTTACACATCAAACAAAAATAAATATTTTTGGTTGTCTATTTTGGAACTTTCTAGACTTGAGATTATTTATCGAAAGAAGTGCTGCCTGCAATTAACAATCCTATAATAAATGTTGTTAGAGGACGTTTAAAGTGATTTTAAAAACACAAATGTAAAAATACACACATATAAATCAATATGAATTAATTAGTTTATTTAATGTCTTACGTAGGATTGATGTAGATTATTCATTCATAAAATGTTAAAGCCTGTATAATAATCGGTCTAATAGAGGTTCCCGTTGCTCGCTAAACAACAGAATGCAACGCAACTGTCCACCTACTTGTGAAATCTTTAAATAATCGCAACTAAAAAGCTTATAAAAATACTTAAAGCACAAAAATTACTTGATTGCGGGCAATTCAAGAAAAAGAAATGGAAATGTGCATATGATGGCATTTATTAGCCTTAAAATAAGAAATTCATATCGTTGTTATATCGTTGAGGAAGGAGTAGGATAAAGGAAAATAAAAGAAAAGTTTGTGCAAAATGTCAGATAGCAAGAAGAAGCACTGCGACCGCGACACGAACAAGGATAAAACGAACGACAGTTTCAAGCCGAATGATAATAACAAAGGAAAAGGGGAGCCCGACAGGTGAGCTTGTTCTTGAATAACTGTAACTTTGCGTATACATATGTATTCCACAATTACTATAAATACTTAAAAAGTTGTACATGAATGAAATTATGGTAGACTCTGTATTATTATTATTTGTCTTAAATAAAAATAAACGCATCCTATACATATACTAAAGACAAAATAATTGATTACTTGGCTTGCTACCAAGAATGGTAGAAAAGGTATGAAGGAAACTTTCCACAGGAAAAAGGAAAGAAGAAGCGCATTCAACCCATTTCACTCACGCATGTCAGTACACACATAAACAAAATCTGTTTTTTATGCTTTTTTTCATATCGCTCGTCACGCGAGCGTCATATCGCTTTTCACGTCGCTCATTAACTAATTAAACTCCATTTCTCTTGTTATAATTTTAATGCTAAAAACATTATTAACTGTAAAAATAACGTAAAGTTAATTATTGTAAAATTAATAGAAAATTCATGAGTATTTGGTTCACATACGTAATCCAAATAATATCATAATAATTAACCAAATAAAACATTTGCGCAGAGCATTTCTATGTGTATGAACACAATTTTTATATTCACTTTTCACTTTGTCCCGGAATGTCTAATTCATTGAACTAAAGCAGATAGATATAGAAAAGTATATATATTCGTGATCAGCGTCAACTCCTTAGTTGATATAGCCTTGTCGTCCGTCTGCCTGTCTGTCCTTTCCTATTGGAAATGGGCATAATCGGTCAACAAACACGCCTACTTTTTATACTGAGAATTCAGCTACCTTTGTTTTCATCGTATAAAGTTGGTATATTAGCCTCATTTATTTAGTTGACAAATTGATTCATTTATGTATATATATAAACATCTTAAGTTAGTATAAAAAATGGGCGTGATCCGCAAACTTTTAACAATAACGTCATAAAAGTGGAGCGATTAGACAAATTTAAATTAAATAAAATCTAAATAAATCAAATTATTTCGTTCAGTTAACTATTTTCAAATCTTTTGGGTGTAGGGTATGTAAGACTCGGCCAGGCCGAATATAGCTTTTTCTGGTTTTATGTGCAAGTTTTCCTACATACTTTTTAGCTGGCTTTAAAATTCAAGTACAAAGAAAATAAGCTAACAAAGAAAAAAAGCTTCATACGCAACAACAATTATTAAACCAAAAGTAGAACATCGATCTGAATTGAATAAGAGCTTGCACATCTTCTGATGCAGATCGACACAGTAAGAATTGGAATAACTATTTCTTATACATAGCTGCAATTTTTGGTGGGACAAATATTCTGATCAACAGAAGTTATATAAACGCTAACTTTATCACACAAATCACAGTTCAGCTCAGAATAAAATTCTGAGTTGTAATTGTAAGAGGCCGAACACAGTCATAGTGGGTAGCGATCAGGATTATATAATTATTTTTATGTGCAATGATAACTAATAGAATTAAACGATCTGATTCGAAGATAATTTTTTAGGGAATGAAAAATTTATTAGAGAAAAATTCTAGAACACAATAACAAATTTTTCTGAAGTAAACAGATATAAAATCATTTCGATTTTTCAAGTGTTAACAAACAAAGTATATCAATTTCAACAATAACGACACCTAAAAAACAACCAGAATTTGCGATATGCTCCAAAATTCTCTCTGTATCGTGTTGGGTAATAAAACTTTATACTAATTTATAACTGATTTCTTATTTCGGTGACTTATATCCAACTCAATATTGCGGACCCAATATTCATAATTCAGAGTTGTTGTCTTTGTTTCTTCCATAATTTTATATCTTTAAAAGTTACTTTTAATATTTGAATTTATATCGGCAATTAAATGTTACTATGTCACATATGTATATGTATTTCGAAAAGTTGTCGTTGAGGGTTAAAAGAGACTTTTGTCTATGTTTTTTTTTTATAATTGCACCTCCGATGTTTTGCTGTTGATGAATTATAAACACACATTTGGTAGTGTTTTAATTGATTTATTATGCGATAGTTGATTTTGAAGGAAAATTTTGGTTATTGGATATGACCACTGATACTGTTATCAAGTTGTAAATGTTACTACGCCTTAACTCAGACGGAGTACTGCTGAACACGATGAAGAATGGTATAAAAGGTCTCGATTGGAAGCACTATCATCCAGTGTGAAGTAAACTGAAATCTTTAAAGTATGAAAGGTTTCATTGTGTTCGTTGTTCTGGTGGCAGCCGGCAGGTTCACTATCGCGGATTGGTACGAGTACGCTGGCGACAACGAAGGGAATTTCGTCGTAAGGATAGCCAAGGACGACGAATACCTCTGTATGGGCTCCATTATTTATCCTCAGTGGGTCCTTACTACAGCTCACTGCTTACAGAATGAGAACATAAGCATCACGGCCGGTTCAAACTGGTTGACTACATATTATCGTGAACGCGAACCTAGCTACCAAAAGCGTTTGGTGACCAACAAAAGACATTACGTCGTCCATCCCAATTACAGTGAGCAGGACCCTAATTCGGAGAACATTGGCCTCGTGTACATCGAGGAACCATTCAACTTAACGATATCTCCGCGAGTTTCAAAAATTTACCTTCCGACCGACGATTTTGAACCGAAGTCGGGAAGAGTTTTCAGCTGGGGTGAAAGAGTATATCTCATAGGTACTCCCAAGCTACATATCACAAATGTGTCTGTTGTCCACAATAACGATTACTGCGACCCGTGGTCATTGCAGAGAAGGCCGTACCTCATGTGCTCAAGTGGCCACAGTAGTCGCTACTTGCTCGATGAAGGCGGTCCCTTGGTAGCAAATACGTTCAAAGGAAGGACTGTGGTCGGGATTATTGATGCACAGATCGGAGAACTTGGAGATTCGTTCCCCTACACTAATGTAAATGCCCCGACGCACTACACGAGTGTGCCTTACTTCCTGACGTGGATTTTCGATCAGGTTAGCTTCTTCGTTCCACCGGAGGATTAGAAAACGAGTACGGCTGCGTATAATTGTAACAATTTTAACTATCCAAACTATTTTACAATTAAATCAATTTTAAAGAGTTGTGAATACATAAAAAAATACAGAGATTCCTTCCAAAAAAGTGTCCTTTTTGGCGCAATCGATTGTAACCAAAAATGTAGATTATATATTATTTGTATATTGTAGCAGCCCTAAATACAAAATATTTACTTTCTGGTGGTGTTTGGTTTTGAGTTATACACGAAATTTGAAAAATCCTGCTAGAGAAATTTCCTTATGGTGCCACCGATTGCATCCAAAAATGGAGGTGCACAACTATGTCGTATAAGAGACTTAAATACTAAATTTCTTTCTTACTTTCCACGTCTCTCAATTTTTGGGTTATTGCGGATACGTACACAAGTCACAACCAAATTAAACAAAATGGACAAATGGATTACAATATTTTCCTGTCTTTACTACGTATACAAGGAAGTAATGATTGTATGATGAAAAATTCAGCATTGTTCTGTACGAATGTGCATTAATTTGCTCTTTTTTATACCCTACGTCTTTTAAAGGCTTAAGGGTATATTCACTTTGTCACGAATTGAGTAACGCATAGATCTAAAGGTGATGGATATAGAAAAGTATATATATTCGTAATCAGCGCCAATTCCGTAGTTGATGTAGCCATGTCCGTCCATCCGTATGGTTGTCTGTGCGTTGAAATCACAATTACACGAGAACCGTTAGAGATATCGGAGTGAAATTTGAAAGATATATATGAAAGATATATATCCAAATCGGTCAACAAACACGCCTACTTCTTATACCGAGAATGCAGCTACTTTTGTGTTCATCATAAAAAAATTTGTATATTAGCGTAATTTATGGAATTATTTTGACAGAATTTCATTTATGTGTATATATATATTAACATTGTCCGTTAGTATATAAACATGAGCATACCAGCCACTTTTAAAAAATACGTCATAAGAGAAAAATTAAAATTACTTAAAATCTAAATCTTAATCAAATTATTGTGTTCCTTTTTTCAAATCTGTTGGATGCCGAATATTAGGTTAATTTTGAAAATACTTTTGTAGTGACAGATTTCCAGTACAACAAATGTAAGCGCACCATGGTAACAATATCTATCGAGATTTGTATCGCTGTAAACATCAACCTGTTGCAAGCCGTCTCCTGCTTATTATTTCCTTACATAATAATCGTATGTTTCCAACTTTTTTTCCCTACAAACTGAAGATTGGATTCGTCCCTCTAGTTTTTAACCTTTCATCTTTTAATCGTCGTCTTTTAATGTGTTCTTGTTATTATTATTGATGTAATCCTTCAAGCGAGCTTCACAATGAGGAAACTTTTGGCACTCAGCGAGTCTACAAGAAAACTTCACCGAACAGCGTTTTAACCATGTATTTACCATCACGCGAAATGACGATAATGGGTGGCAGTTCCTCCATTATGCGTGGCATTGTATTCGTAGATCCGAAAGCTATACAAGGATGCGGTATCTATGCACAGATGACGTTGACTTTTCGGTAAGCAAAAAATTTCAGCTCAGACGTATCTATATTTTACGAGCAGCAGTTCGGCTTAAATTGCTGTAATATAATCATACTTGAATGGCTTTAAGAGGAGAAGTTAGAGGTAGGTTATTTCCTCTTCTAAATCGCGTCCAGGTGCTAATGGAGCCTTCTGTATTTACGAATTGTGGTAATCATTACGTCATTATTAATGGTAATACGTATAGTAGCTAACTTCAAATTCAGTTTATATTTTATGCATTAGAATAATAATCATTGTATAATGTTAAATAATATTTCTCAAATTCCAACTGAGAAGAAAAAATAAACGTGATATTTGGATATTGCGTTTATTCAGAAATGGTAATTAAAATAAAATTCTTTAAGCTCTCTTTAAAGAAAAGAGAATAATTTCCCTTTGAATCAAACTAAAATGAAAAATCTAAAAAGAATATTTATTCGCCATCCGCCACATCAAATATCATGAATTATCTTATTATCATCTCATAGCAGGGACACTAATTAAACTTCCGCTGAAAGATTGTTACCATTTCCTGTGTTTTCATGTGCTCTTCAATTTTCTACTTTCAAAGCTACGGACGGGAAGACGAAGAGGTCATGGGGCTGCGTTTCTGCAATGAAGCCATAATGTCGCTGCACCAGGTGTGGCCACGGGTCGAACTACACAGCCGCGAGTCACTCACTCCACTTCAGGTAAAGATAACTCAATAGTTCAAAAACCAATTTAAAAAGACATTTGTTCGTAAACACAAAGAAGCGACAAATCTATGCTTGCACACGGCATGCAAAGATACACCCAACTTAACAATTCACGACAAACTTTGTTTTCGGGAACCAAATTTTGTCCTATCGGCATTTAAGGTCCAGAATCCAGGTTTTAGTTTCTTTTGGCTGCCCTCACGACGTAGAAGAATTACTTTCTCGCCTTTTTTCTTTGTAGGATGCTCTTATAAAACGTTTGGGCGACGGTGCGTATCCTTTCACACTCACTCTGACGCCGCAAGCGCCACCTAGCGTCCAGCTGGTTCCAGCCAAACGTTACTACGGAGCTCCAATTGGAACCAGTTACGATGTACGCTGCTTTATAGGTGAGTCAAAGGATTTGGGATGTAATCTAAGGGGATTTTGCAATGGATAATTAGAAGCGAACCGAAAATTTGTAAAAGAGGTCATCCTTGGATCATCATGGATCGACGTCCAATCCTTATGATTTACATATAATGTTTATTACTCATAATATTTTAATTTGGCTCACTTTTACAGCGGACAAAACAGAAGAAAAGTTTCACCGTCGTGCTTCGGTAAAGATGGGCGTCCGAGTCGTCTACCGTAGAGATATACGCCATACTTATGGGCTCGGCAACTCTCCCGCCGACGCTAAAAGCATCGACACTCAGAATGTACCGTCTCCAACGCCCGAATGTCTGACGACACTGCCTCAAGCCGCCTACCCGCCGACAAACCCGTCAAAGTTAAGCAACCAGAGCGTTCAGGAAACCGGTGCGTCTAATCTGTCGCCTTCAGATATAGAATCCAGACCAACAGATGCAAATTCCCCGTCGTCGTGCTCCACAAAACCACAAAAGTCAGACCGCATCGAATCCTTTTCGAAGCTACGTCTTTCGCCGAAGTCCTTCCGCTTTAGCAGCCGCTTTGGTCGCAGCAAGAGCGAGATTGAAAAGTCTCCGAATGAGTCCTATTGCAACTATAGCAAATCCTTTCACGAGGTTAGTTAATGTTTAATTTTAAATCTTTATACAATACAAAATACGTGACGTCGTGAAATGCAATTACATTCGAACATAACCAGTCGATATGGAAATAAGTTAGGTTAGAGTACAAGAGTGTTTCGTGCATCCACCGACGGATGTTTCAGCGTAAGTAAGTTTCCCGTTGCGCTACTGAAACGAAGCACAACATGTAAACAACACTTGACGACACGGACAAAGCATTGAAAGTGATTTCTCTACTTGCAGATTGCTCCCACCAGCCGATTAAATTAATTAAGCTTATCTTTCTTGTTATTGTTGCTTCTGGCTGTGATTCACGGACAACAACAACACCTACTCATGAAACGTATTAAGTATGATAACTTTTGTGGAGGTCCTCAGGGTTCTGTGGATAAACCTTTTTTGCTGCAGGAGGGACGCGTAGGACTTAAGGCCAGCTTGGACAAGGCCTGGTATACGCACGGTGAAGAAGTGCGTGTAACGGTGAACATTCGAAACGACAGCCGCAAAACGGTGCGCAAGGTTCGGGTAAGTGTGAAGTTCCTCGTGCTGTGGATGGATGTAAAACATATTGAGAGATTAACAAAAGACTCAAAATTTCAATATCTTAAAAAACTCTAATTTCACACACTAGCTTATTTTCTCATAAGATACCAACGTACACACACGTATAAACACACTTATTGGCGACTCATCGTCAAAACGCATCGCCTAAAATTGTGCAATATTTACCCAATTAACATTGAAATTCATTGCAAACGAAATTCATTGTAACGTTCAATTGAGATTATATTCAATTGACTTAAAGCAAGATTAATAATTAATTAAACCGGAAGTTAAAGATTCGCGTTTTTTACAGGTCTGCGCCATTCAGCATGTTGACGTCTGCATGTTCAATAATGGAAAGTTCAAAAATGTTGTTGCTGATTCGGACAGCAACTCGGTGGGTGATCGCAATGTTTTACCCGGTGACACTTTCGACACAATCATCGTATTAAAACCACAACGCGGTGAGCAACATCATCATCATCATAATATAAATACGGCAATAAAAAATTTTTGGACCACTTTTTGGGGGTGTTACTCTTATTCAATTTTAATCAATGATATACCAATTTTTAGGTATTTTCCACTGCCCGAAAAAAAAGGAAATCCATCTTATTTCTCACAATTAAATTCGCGTTTTACTTTTCGAGTTTCTCTCACTTCATTCCATTTGTACAGAGGAGAATGCAATGTTTTTGTTTTCGCTTTTCGTGCTTCATACTTCATGCAAACGTACACATCTGATAACAGTTTCTGAGCTCTTATTGAAAAAACAAACAAAAACAAAATTAAAATAATAAAATTGTTTTCAGGAACCACTAAAAATTGGATAGCGCTCGAAGACACGTTGCAGCGTAGCACTGAACCTGAAGAAATAACCGGGGCGATCGCCGCCTCTGCCATACGCTTCCCCATCGTTCAATCCACTTCTCTGCATAGCTCCGCCCATTCTATTTCCGCCTCCAGGATTCAGTGCAATCCACAGCTGTCGAAACAACATATCCCGGAAGACCAACGCCACCGACACCACGCTCATCCTCAGCAAGGCAGCGTGCATAATCGCAATAAGCAGCATGGCGATGATAGAAACGTATTCGCTATATACGTATCGTATTACGTCAAGGTCAAGCTAACACTGAGCGGGATGGGTGGGGAGCTCTCAATCAAACTGCCATTCGTATTGGAGCACGTGGGCGAGGAGCAGGGCGATATGTTGCCGTCACACGGAGTTACTCGTCAATGGACGCTAGACGATGTGCCAACGAAAGATCAGCCCGACGTGATAAATAAAACTGTCAGGAACCGAACTGTTACTGATGACATTGAGGAGATCAGCAGCGAAAATATCTCGGCGCAAACAAATTCTTTGGATATAAAAGAAGCTGTACACAGCGAAGACTTCAACAGAAAGCTAACGGAAGGCAATATAAAGTCAATTGCAACCACGACAGCCCCAACAACAACAACTACGAAATCAACAACAAAATCAACACTACGCACAGCCATCAGAATGATGAACAACAAACGCCAGCTAAAGCGCAGCGAAACTTTGGCCAAGGAAGAAAGTGATAAGGATGCTATAAACGAGGTCTATCATTGTAGCACAGCGCCGACAACAGCGAGCACTACATCGAGCACCTGCAGCGCATCAGTGCAGTCAATTAAAAGTGGCGCCGAAGTGGAAGCGGTGCACTTAGTTCGAATTCATAATGAACAGTCAGAGCAGCAGAGCGATGCAGAAGATGCTATGAATTCACCCAAACAGAACTTTTAACGTTTTCAGCTGATTGCCAAGGATTCCAAGTATCCGAATCGCGCACAGACATTTTAGGTCGCCACAAAAACACGAACCAGAAGAGTATTATTTCGTAATAATTTAAAAAATAAAGTACAAAACAATCTGTTGATAAAATTAAAACACAAATTAGAAACCGAAGACCATCAAAAAATTACACAAGGAATCTGTAAACGATTTTTAGTTTAAAATATTACTTTACTGCTGGAGACACTTCAAGAGTTGGCTCGTTGGAACAATCATCGTATGAAAAGGAGATTTATAGTGAATATATAGTATAGAGAACTTGTACTTTTAGCTAACATTTTTTCACCGGTATTTTAAAATCTAAACTTTGAAAATTTGACTGAGTTACTTATGACAGACTTATTTTACATAACTTCTAACTTTTTGTTAAATATTTAAAGATTTAAATTAATATTTTATTGAACACACTTTTTTCTAATGTACATAATAAATTAATATAAAAATAATATAAAGTACATTTAGATATTCAAATAGGGTGCTTACAATAATAATAACTGTATATAATAAGTAACTGTCTGAAAATTAGGTCAATACTATAAATTATGGACTAGTAATTTAAGTCTAAGAGGAAACATCTTGAGGTATAACATATCCTAAACTACACGAGTTTCTAAACTATTTTGCTATCAGGGCAACATCATTTAACCATATAATGAGCAAATAGTTCCAATCCACCAGAAAGCGCAAGGTACCACGAGGCTTCATATGATATAGGCTTATAATACAATACATATCGAAAAACGAATTATTAATCTAAAGATATACCTCTTCAAACACAAGGTATTTGACAAAAAGTATTGGACGTGTGAACATAGGTACAAAATTGTAAATCTACTATTCCTAGTTTAACTAACATTAAACTAAGTGAGTTTAATTTTACTGGCAATGTAACAAACGTATTTATTTCTACATCATTTTACATTTCCTAATATCACCAAAAATATTACGTTAATCTAATGTTAAAACTAACGTGGAAACTACAAAATTTTATGTAAAATATACTTTAGAAATTTGAAGTGTTTTACCTATGGAATACCTACATAAAAATTTAAACCGGTCAAAAATAAAGTCTAACATTTTCTCGAAATTAGGTTTTTAAGTATGTATAACAAGTATTCATAGTCCTTCAAAAGCGAACTATGAATAAATGAATTGTAATATATTAATTGACTTCAATAAACATATTTTTGTGTCAGAATCAGGTAAAATGGCCCTAATTATTCGACACGCAGCAATCTTTCTAAAACTATAATCATTATTTACGGTATGAATTCGGGGTTTATATTTAATGGGTTTTTGCATTAATTCATGGCCAGTACTTCGGCAACTTAATCATTACTCAGAATTTATTTGTTCAATTTGCTACTATTTTACGTGTGATTATAAAATATGTGTGCACGCTTGTAGGACATTGGAAAAATATCATGGAATGATTTCCAAAATCCTTGGAAAACTAATAGAGTGGAATATCCAAGCTTTAAAACCCCCAAAACGCAGAATTACAACTTTCAATGGTAATTTTTCAATTTAAAGGAAGTAATTATTTCAAAATCTAATGAAAATTTAATTTCCTTCTATTTATACCTAAGAAAAAGTTCATTGATATGGCACCCCACAATCAATGGTAATAAAACCCAATGTAATAGTTTTTTACGTTTGGAAACCCTGAAATTTATTGTGGCCAGAAATTCTTTGACAAATTAACAACATCTTTTGTAACCATAATGTGCAAGTGAAATTAATTGTAAGAAGTTTCTAATCAATGCAATTGGAGTGGATTACTAGTAATTTATTACTTAGTACAAAGCTATATGAAGTTCAAAATAATGTAGCTATAATTTCCTTTGGGTTTTAAAAAGCCTCAACTCGCATAAAAGGACAACGATTATACATAGATTGGTCGGATAATAATTAATATTGATCAGATATTGAACATTAACTGAGCAATAATAAAACAAAAGAGAATCAAATTGTGTGATGGAATCCCTATTTGAATGGTTATGAAGCTTACACTGACTGGTTCCAGAGATTAATACGTAGGACACAATATGTGTTTTGCAATGAAGGATATTGTACAATTGCTAATGTTGATTTGGTGTAAGTATTTACTATTTTTAAGTTATATTATATTTTATGAAAACAATATTCTACTGTTTTTTATAAGTTATCTTCGTGTGCTTAGCTATAAATAAAATTATATTGATCGGTTCGGCAGCTTCGTGAGCATGTCAAATAATCACGTAACTATTTATAAAATCCTATCTAAGGGCTATAAAAACAATATTAGAAATGTTTTTTGTCACATCATTAAAGACACGGTCTTCCCAAATATAGAAATTATGTATTTTTTAAAATCAATGGTAGCGAAGCGTTAACTTATTGTTCCAATAATTTGTGTTGAATTGATCTTTTATTTATGAATATTTATTTCTTATTCTTGCATAGCACTGGTCCAATATACTTAATACTTATTTTTATTATGGAAGAGTCGTACGATTCTTCTATTCTACTATTTTCATGTGCAAGAACTTATGTAATTTTCTATATCTATTATCTAGTATTAGATAATATAAAAATAGTGGCATATATTGATCCAATGCCAAATTCGTTGTGGCTTCAATGAGCCTCTTAATGAAGCGTAATCGGCTTGCCAACAGGTGATACAAGAAGCTGTCATGGAAGGCTTATTTTGCGTTGAGTTATGCCGATTCGGGAAAGTGAAATACTTCTTAAATGTTATTTGAAACAAATATTTCTTTGTAGCATTGTTAACAATAATCTATTATAAGTTCATCACCTTCGGGGTCCCCAAGACGCTGCAGTTACTTATAGCGTAGTATTTAAACTGGAATACTGATATAATAAATTTAGTCGTAATTTATGTTTAGTACAGATTCTGTTAATTCATTAATGTTGATATTAAACGCAGCTTTTCTTGCAAATACTTTTCAGGTCAGTGCTACTGTGTCGAAGTTCATTTTGAGACCACAGATAGTGGCTTTTTTTTAAAGCCCAATCGGCAAACTCCAGTTGTGCCAGAAATATCAAATATTCAACCTAGCTTACAAATTCCTACGGCAAAAATCCAGCCTTATGACTATTTATTGTCTGTGGATCGATTTACAGTGGTTCAAACATCTCAACCAGTTTCAATTAGAGCAAGCTATGGACCTTTTTCAACAAAACAAACAATTCCCGCTCGTTTCATAATCCCAGAACACAATGAAAATCCCGAGGAATTTTTAAGTGTAAGTAAATACTTTTAATTATGGACTTATTCAACTTTTACATCCAACAAAAGTACGAAATTCTTTAATTATGGAATTATTTTTCGCTTTCAGAATTCCACTGCAGCATTAATCGATTTACAAAAAACCAATTTGCATTTTGACATATCTGCTCACCTTGTGCAGACGCAAGTTCCACAAGACCGACCAGTTCTGCGGATTTTGTTTCACTCTGGTGCTGATCCAGGCGGCCACCTAAAAGGCCATAAGCTATGTGTATTGTTATATGTATCAATGGGAACAAAAACGCCACTAAAAGGAAGATGCATACCTGAAGGCGAAGATGGCGTATGTGTAGCTGAGGTAAATGTGATATGTATATCCATTTTATATATATACAGATATATTAATTATGAACACATTCTATTGAAAAAGAATTTAGGTTTTTCAAAATATATATTACTATATCCAAATTATTAAATTCAGATAAATTGTGCTGTTAGCTTCTAGGTAGCTATGCCAGTTAGCTTACAGGACTCTAAAATCAAATCACAACTTTTGAATTGCTTCTTTTATACTCTAAGAAGAAGGTTTTTTTAAGTTAGGCTTAGAGGTTTAGGAAGAGGCAGACCTCTTAACCTCTAATTAAACCCTTTGCGCAATTTTATTGGTTGGATGAAGGCGAGTCTCAGTTGGTTAAACAACTGCTAAAAGCGTGCACATGATTTTCTGTATTTCTGAAACCTCTCTGATTCTACAAGTTAAATTTATGTTACGTTAAAAACGGTTTCATTGCTTTTTTCATATTTAGAATAAGCGATGCAAAATTCTTGCGTGCATGATTTATGTATTCTATTTTTTTCTATCAGCAGAAGTTTTCCATATAATTAAGAAAATATATTTTTGTTATCGGTGTTACTTACGCTAAAATAACCGACCGCAACTTTTTACTTCCTTGTATACGCAGTAAAGACAAGAAAGTATTCTAATTGCGACAAAATTTTCGATATTGATATTTCGAAACACACATTTTGATCATCCCTGTGTTCATTTTGTTCATCCTCAATAAGTCAAAAAGTGAGGGATATGGAAAATTGAAATTTAGTATTGCAGATTCTTATAAAACTTAGTTGTGCACCACGCTTTTTGGGTGCCATCGGTAGCGCCAGAGGGACACTTCTCTTGCAGGATTTGTCAAATTTTTATGCACACCTCAAAACAAAACATCACTACAAAGGAGATATTTGGTATTTAGCGTTGATATGACATCAAACTATAAACTTCCTTTTTGGTTGCAATAAACTTTTCTCGGGGGATTCTCTGCATAACTAAGTAAAACTGTTTTATTTTAAATTATTTCACCTACAAGAAAATAATCCACATCAAATATTTTCATTTTACTGTTTATTTATTATTGTTTTATTATTAATTATTATATATTCGATGTTCCCACAAATTAAATTTAAAAGTATCTGTTGCATTGACAACCTCCAACTTTTAACGTTATTGGAAAAGATAAATAGAGGCTTTATCTGCATAGATAAATTTATAACAAAACTGTAAAACTGTTAATTTGGAAAATAATAAAAGTACAAATCAATATTTGTTCCGCGGAGTCATCGGGAAATGAGCAACGAATACGAATCCATATTTTAAATTAATTGTAAATTTGAGTTGAGTCGACCTAGGGCATAGAAATTAAACTTTATATCAAGATTTCGCCAATGTTTCATATCGGTTTAAATTGGTATTAAGATTTTATTCATTTTCTTCATTTTGTTGGGTATTTATTCATTCATCAATTATCTGATATTTTTCTAGCTATACGTTAATTATCTAGCTATACATTAAGGAATCTTATTGAATTCCTTCCTTATTAGAATTACCTTTTCCCTTTATACATTTGTGTGCAATATTTTTAATGTATTATTTAGTATTGTTTTTCAACTATTATCATGTTAAAATTTCTGCAATATACAAATGCATCATCGCTTTCATGAAGTTATGATGGAGCTCAAGATTTCATTCTCGTTTCCGCTCACACTCGTTTCAGTAACATATCTTCATGTACATATATCATCATATTTCCAATAATACATTTCTGTTGACGAAAAGCATATCTACTCAATTTTATGATGTAAAAAGCAGAATAACATTAATATTACAATGAAATGAAAGGATTTTACAGTCTGTTTAATTTTTGTAATTTTTGTTTTTTGTACTTTTTGATTTCCACAAGGTCAATTATATTGCAGGTTTTTATCACAATATGAAGATCAAATACTTTGATGCTAGACATGCTTGGTTCAACGTTGACGCGATTGTACTGAAGACATGTGACCACAAACTTAAATATTTAAATGTAAATTCGACTGCGGCGAAATAAGCGGTTGGTATTTTGTTTTATTTTACTTATTGCGTTTATTTATTCAATATTTAATTTAATTGCTCTACAAATTGTAGGAACAAATTTTAAGGGACTTAAATTTTTTGTTTGGTTTTTAATAATTACAAAATTTTTCGTTCTAATAAAGCCGTTGATGGGTTATTGCAAAAGACTGCTTCAAATTGATTTGACACTTATATTAAAAAGCATTAAAGATATAATTAATAAAATACTATATATACCGTGACCTACAGATCTTTTTTACCTTCATGAGCCCTTCATAAGCTCTATAAGCAAAACACTTTTAGGTCAGTTCGATAGCCAGCTTATGCTCACATCAGGTTTTGGTCAGCAATCCTAATTTAAAAAATTATTTACTTTGCTGGAAGATATGACTACATGGAGTTATATTGTATTTGCTCTTTTTTTATTACTACCTATCGCGAATAATTATTTGATGTTTTTTCTCTTTTTAGGTGGTGATTCCATCGCACTGGTTTCCTTCGATACTCTATTTAAAAAGAAACGATCTTGAAACGTTTCAAAAAATGCCTCAGAAGTGGGTGCAAGTTTCTTATAGTGTTTTCGAGCCGTCTTCCAGAAATCCTGAACAGTGTGAGCCCAAGGTGCAGATTCAACCAATCACTATATTTGCACATGTACCATTAGTGCATAACATTTCATCATTCAAAACACTCAATTTGGATGATCATCTCATTCTTTTAATACCACAACGTCCAATATATCCTCTATATAAAATGCATGTCTTGGTTTTGCTGCACTTGCACAGCTATAAACAAATTTCAGTTTTTACTTTACGAGCACGTGTCAAGTCTGGCATTAAAATTTTGGGAGCATCTTCATCTTCCGATCTGTGGAATATATCATATGAAAAAGAAAATCAAAAACACACAACTGCCCGCGTTACCGCTTTGAAAATAGATAAGCAATCAAGAGATGAACACAGAAACGTTACTGAAAAAGATAACAGGTAACTTAATTTATATCAATTAATTTGTAAAAGAGACTTTATTAGCTCTCTTTTTGTTTTGCAGAGTGATTGAAGTGTTTTCGTGGAGGCTCGATATAACTGATGATGATGCTGGGAGCTTGGACGAAGGGAAAATTGTCTGGTCAGCCAAATATGTTTTCAACAATTATAACAACGAAGATAGCATTGAGAAAACATACCACAAAAGTGAAGAGACAAAAAAGAGACTTGTTTATAAATTTGAAATAAGCAAAGATGACATACAAGCAGTTTTGCCGATGGCAAAGGTAAGTAAAGAAGCTTCAAATTTTGATTTCTGACTGCAGAAAACTTTGTTTAAGATCTGTAATTTTAAAATATTTCTCCATCTCTTCTTTTGTTCTTTCCATTATTATACAATTGCCTTGTAGTACCCATATTAAAGTTAATATATTGATGTATATTTCCAGAGCTGGGAACTCATAAATACTGCAGCATTAACCGGTCGTCAGGTATCTCAAGCTATGAAAGTGTTCATTGTAACAGAGGCTGGAAAAGTAGCAGATGTAACCTTGCAAAGTTCGTGTATTACTGAAGATGAGAGTGTGGTTAAGGTATGTAATAATTTGTATTAGTGATATTATTACAATTGAATTTTATTAACAATAAACCTAATAAAGCTATGACATCAAGTCTTTTAAAAGTCTTTTGTATTCGAATATGCAACAATTAAAAGAATATACATATTTTTATAATCTTTTCTTTTCAGGTTTCTTCTTCTTGCAGCTCAGTTTACGTGGATGGATCAGAAATTCGGGGTTCTTCGAATGCATCCATTATTGTTAAATATGGGACATACATAGGAGTAGCAAAATTTATTGTTTGGATGCCAGAATTTCCTCTGGAAGTGTATATACCTGATTGCAGGCTTTCTCAGATAAAAGGTTGGCGAGTTTTAGAAGAAAACAATTACTTGTAAGTTTTATGAGTTTATATTGTCGATTGCTTACACATATATTGCCTGTTCATTGCAGCAACTCAAAGCAAACTCGCCAGCGTAAAAAGCGATCTTTTAATTGGAGACAGCATGCATCTTCAAATAATGTTGGTTCAGAAAAATCATGTCGCACGCGTTACCAACAGAGTCCGGTCGATGTATATGCTAGATTTTTAGCTATTGATCAGGTAAATTTGTAATAAATGCAACGTATAATAAAAACGTAGAATAGTTTTTCGTAAAAAATGATCTGTGCTTTAACTCCCACTGGTTTCATATCTATAAAGAGGGGAATAGTAAGGAATTATGACGAACATTAAACCGTGTTCATGCTCTTTAATCTGGTGTCGCCAACTGTAACAACGAGGCGATTACATTTTGCATCGTTTTAGCAATGCTTTCTGTCTGTTTGTAGAAACCACTTTTATACAATTACTAATTGATATATCAGATATATATATTCTCTCTGTTTCTGCGACAATTCCCATTTTTGAAAGTTAGGGAGCCATTCTTTTAATTGGTGTTTTTATGCTTTATTTTGTAAGAACTCTGGACGAATCCGCTACTTTATCTCTCGGAGGACGGTACTACGTATAACAGACTTAGTGGAATCATTGTTACGAGTCGCTGACCCAAAAATTGCGAGTCTGAATGGAAGAATACTTCAAGGGAAATCAATGGGTCGTACTGATGTGCAGGTACTATATTACAATATACGAAAAGATTTTAATTCGTAGCATCCTTTTTATTATATTTTTTTATAATTACGTCTATGTTTATGAGCTAATTTAATTACTACATAAATATTGCTCTAAAAACAGCATTTTGTGAATCTTCTGTTTCTTCAATGCAAGGTCGTATCGCCAATCACTGGGCGTGTTATTGGTGCAAAAGAAGTACGCGTTGGAAGCGATAAGGTCATGTTGACAAAACTGATTGTGCGGGTCGTGTCTGGATTGCAGCTAACAATCATTTCAGATAACGTAATTGCGAATGGTTACATTTCGGAGACGTCTGTAACACAAACGTTAACTGCACAGTATCAGGAAGGATTATTGGACATCGATTTAGAATTTTCCGATGGTCTGCGTTCACCTCTGAGGTGAGTGAGGGATTTCCCTCATTGCTATCAAATTTAGATGTATTAATTGTAATTGTTTTTTAATATCTATTTGACATTTAACAGAGAAATCGCAGTAAAAGACTATTTTCTATTAGTCGAAAGTTTGGATACAGAAGTGGTTGCATTTGCGCCGATGTTAGCATCGCACCATCCACGTGTCATAGCTGTTGGCGAAGGAAATGGTGACCTACTCAGAGTGACATTACTGTTATCAGAAGACTGCCGCGTACCTCGCAGTATTATTCCAGCAAAGCAAAAAATGCCAGCTTCTTTAGCGTGTGCTCTCGCTTCAGTTCAAGTTGACTTTAATAATGCCAAAAACAATGTCAACAAACAGGAGTCAGTTCAGAACGATGGCATTATAGGAAAGGATAAAAAAAATGATCGCTTTAACGGAGATTTAGCGGACATCATTGGTATCTTATCAATTAATATCTTTTAAATGAAAATTTCTAACTAAATTATTCGATTCAAGGAATTCCATTAAGTGAGACGAACTTAATCAACGAGCCAAAAATTAAATCTCGCAGTTTTTTTCGAAATAAATTACATATCATTGAAAGATCACATGGGCAAATATCTGGAATTACTAACTTAACATCTTTAGAGGCCGGACTATATATTTTGTTAACGGCCTTTTGCTTTGCCATAATCTTATTTATTATAACTTGCGTTATATATGCCTCTAAGTTTAAAGCAGTGGAAGTCAGCGATAACAACGATACTGACCATAAAACATCCAAATCGAATTGTATACGAAATGGGGTTCGAGTACCGTACCTGACAAGAGAGCTAACAACGAATGTCCATGATTGGGTATGGCTAGGTCGTTCCGCGTTGGAAAAGACATTTCTAGTGAATGAAAATTTAAATGATTTTAAATTTAACTCCAATGAAGGTATGTACATATATAGAAGAGGATATATTCAGTTAGCATCTAATAAAAACTTTCTTTCAGATTCTCAAGTTCGAAAGATGAATAAGCCGATATTTAAGTATTTCAACACAAGTAAGAAAACTGAGAATGGAAACTTAAAACGTAACAGGTAAAATTATTAAAAGTGTACATATTAAAATGGTATTAAAAAATTCCCTTTTTGTCGAAATCGTCTTTTTTTACAGTTCAGATTTGAGTTATGCACCTCCAGTTCCTCCACGCTTTAATGTTGAAGCTCACAAAGTAATTAACCATGCCGATATAGTAAGTACACGGATTTAGCGCAATGCATTAAGCTGACGCAAAATTGACTGGTGAATTTTGGCAAATATTAAGAATATTTTATATATTTAAATCACTAATAGAATAGAAGCGACTAAATTCTATCGACATAGAGGAAATGAGTTTTTGTTATTCATAAGTTCAAATGTACTTTCGACAGTTTTAGAGATGCTTGTTTGATCGATGCCTTTGGCATCTTCAATTTCTGACTCTGGTTTAGCTATAAATGCGTTTCAAATTTTGCTTTATTAGACTCCTCATATTTCTCAGCTTTGATTGTTCTACCCATTACCATTATTCCTACAATCATAGATTGTATATACTTCAGTAACAGCACATTTATAAATACCAGAATTTTATATATTGTATGAATGTTCTGAAGTTCTATCGTTTAACCGAAGTATAATGATTAATATTAGTTGTTTAATATTTTTTTATTTTAGGATGCTCCATCGATTTGTAACCATAAAGTAAATATATTGGAAAAGCAAAAACCCTATGAAGTTAGAAAAAAACAGATGATTTTACTCAAGCGCACAAACTTCGAAAACTGTACTAGTACGAAAACATCATCGGAAGTTATTTTCTCGCCAAATAATAACAATGATTCCTCGCTTGGCCACGAACATATTTTACATAACGCTGAAAAGATTTTACAAAATTCAAAAACCCAAAAGAACCAGAACATATTTCAATTTGATAGTCTCACCCCAACCGAAAATTCTCAACGAAGAGTCTTAGATGCTGTTGTCCATGGTAAGATATAGCAAATAAGAGTGTAAAAATAATACTAACAAATATTTTACTACATTACAAAGATTGTTTAGCGAAGACACTTTTATATGTATATGAATGAAGGCAATATTTTTAACTTCCTTGTATACGTAGTAAATACAAGAAAGTATTGTAATCAGGAAAAATTTCAATATTGAGATTTTGATGGTAACACACATTTTGACCTACGCGGAGTCCATTTTGAATAGTTTGGTCGTGACATACGTACGTATGTATGTATGTACGCCTGTACGTATGTATGTATACTCAATAACTTAAAAACGGAGAATCGTAGAAACTTGAAATTTGGTATTTGAGACTCTTATAAGACCTAGTTGTGCACCTCCCTTTTTGGATGCAATCGGTTGCGCGAAAAGGACTCTTTTCATATAGTTTTTTTCAAATTTCATACATTACTCAAAAACAAACACCCCTAGAAAGTATATACATTTTGTATTTGGGCCTTACATAAGACGCAATTTTGTAGCTCCAATTTTAATGATGGTTCGCACCAAAAGGACTTCGCCAAAGGAACATAAGCATGCATTATCCGAATTACATAAATGATAATGATAAATGAATGTTATGCTGCTATATCTTTTACAAAAATTGGTTGTACACTAACAGAACTAAACAGGGAAATCAAAATTAGTACGATTGATAGTTAAAGCTGTGTGGAAACTAATTTGTACTTCCTTGTTTTTACTTACTACTATTTAAATTATTTCAATTAAGAAAAGCCTATGAATTTTTTTTCATTATGAAAGTAAAAATATTTAAAATTTTAAAATTTAAAATACTTCAATTTTAAAATATAAATAAAATATATCAACCACTCTTGAAATAAAACCATACAATTGCCGTCATACAAGGAAGTCATGTGTTGGCCACATCAGATATTTTACGTTTTATTTAAGAAGAACTTATTTTTAGAAGCTAAACCATAATTATACAATGTTAATGAATGAATTTGTAGTTAGTTTCCTGCTCTAATCCAGTGCAAAAAATGGTTATTATACTATGTTGCGAACACAGATCCGATATATTTTTCAAAGATCTGATTTCAAAAGCAAAAGAGAGCAATTTACAGTCGATAGTCTTTTAGAAAACCTAAAAACAGAAACAATATTTTTTACTTTTACTTTAGATGCAAATGCTGCAAACGTGTCCTGTGAAAATGAGTTCTGTAAACATCATCAGGCCAGTAGAACAGAGGCATTTCAAGTCAAAAGAGCCACCGTAATTGGTAACTCTATATTTTCTGCTCCATGTGGAGAAGCGACCGACAAGGCTGAAGTTAATGGGCTCGAGTGTTTGGATATGAATTACAACGAAATAATGCAGTATTTTAAAAATCTTAAGGTATATTACAAAACAAATGATAATTTAGTATTTATAATGATTTGTATTTGTACAGGAATCCAATGCCTAGATACAACCGAAAAGATACAATTCAAAGGTAATGCGAAAAAAACCGACAGTGTTTTATAAACGCTGTTTTAACATGAAAGCAGAACAATTTCCGATGGTTGTACCAAAGAGCAAAACGAATATGAAAAATATGCGAATGCGAACTTATGTCTAATGCTAATTTACTAAAAATTAATATAAATATATACCGCAATAAATACAAATTAAATAATATTTAGTGGTTGTCGACGCTATCATTAGGCGGTTTTATCGACGGTGCACCTCGTCAGTATTAACAGTTGATTCTATGGATTGTAGCCGTGGTTTGTATTAAGGTTTTCGAGCATTTCCAAACTTTCTAAACCCATATTCATATGCAGTTCATTTACAATATTGTGTTTTTATTGAAACCTCATATCCAAATCCAATAAAACGATTATTACCAACTCCGTTATTGTTTCATACATAAGTTTTTACACTTGAATAATTTCAAAAATTCTAGTTAAAACCCGACCAGGCCAGATTGAGGGTGATGTAGGTTTTTATTAGTGGTTTGTGTGGCAGAGGTCACCAAATGTGTAGATAAGCCTTCGCATAGCCTAATACAGTCTATACATGGTGTCATTATATCTTATTTATAATAAGAGCACTTTGAATATTACCATTTCGCAAATATGCTTCAACTGTCCCATCTGCGAAGCACCAGAGATCTCGGTTTTGTACAGACAGCAACTTTATTATAGGGCACTCCTATATCGTGCTAGCAGCAATTGCAACAGGTTGCCATTTTTTTGGGTTGGATATTTTTTAGTTTAGCCCAAAAGGGCTGTTGTTGTTGTTGTTGCCCCATATGCAAAAACAACAGCAACAAATCCCGCTACCCTACTTAAGGATAAAACCCCTACAAAGTTTGCAACTTTAGCACACTGTATTTCGTGAACCACACAACAGATCCGGCACATATATATACCGTTACAAAGGTAATTTTAATATCTATCATTTCTAGAAATAAACTTATATCGAGAAACTTATAGTTTTCGGAAAAAAATGAACTTTTGTGTTTTTACTATTTTTTTAGACTACTTTTTGATTTTTTTAAGGTTAATTTTATGAAAGCTGACGTCGTAACCTGTCCTCACAGATTTTTTTATTAAAATGTAAGAATTATTTGACGAGAAATCCATATTTGTAAGGTAAGAATTTATGCCTTTTTTCATCTCATGCTACTCCGTTTTGTATAAATTAATTTTGAGTACTACTTTTGCAATGCAGGCGGTGCGTATCAAAACAACTCAAAAAATTGATTAGTATTTTTAAGAATTTCGAATTTTCAGATTGGCATAAGCCAAAAAACAGCGGTAGATTGGGCCTCTTTCCATAGAGAGGTGACTATATGTGCCACAAGTGACGAACAACCGCTTGATGGACCAAACATGATAGTGGAAATTGACGAAAGTCAATTTGGTAGACGAAAGAACCACGTAGGGCATCGTGCTAATTACCAGTGGGTTTTTGGAGCTGTGGAGCGGGGTACAAATCTGTGCTTTCTGGAGCCGGTGGAAGCCAGATCTGCAAATCACTTTATCCCAATTATTCAGAAAAGGATAAAAATAGGAACCACTATAATTTCTGATTGTTGGGCGGTACTATAATATTCTTATTTTAATTTCATCATTATTATTCATAAATCCATTTTTCAGGCCTATAACAGCTTGGGTGATATTGGCTACTCGCAATTTACGGTCAACCACAGCAAAAATTTCAAAGACCCAATAAATGGTGCCCACACCAACACCATTCAGGGTTTTCGGTGCCATGTGAAATGTTCCCTACCGGAATATTCTCGCAAAAAAGCCGTTTTTCGTGGGTACCTTGCGAAATTTGCATTCGCCCGTCAATGCAAATTAGCAAAACTAGACCCTGCGTCCGAATTTTTCAAATTTGCTGGCGAATGATATAATCCGTTAGCTATGAAGAATTTGGTAGATTCTGACGACTCGTCCGTTTCCGACGACGACGTACTTTAAAGAGAAGTGTACGATGCAGAAAGTGTGCGAGCACTTAAAATATCAGTTCTTTTAAGAACTAACGAATATATATAAAGAGAGATAAAATTTTGCTTCAAAGGTACTGTGGTGAAAGGTACTTACAAGGAAAGTTGAAAAATTTTAAAACGGCAGTTTAGCGAAAAATTGTTATAAAAAATCACGCGATAGAAATACAGGGTGCTAAAGTTGCAAACTTTGAGTGGAGATTTTTCCAGAAGTAGGGGGAGCGGGATTTGTTGTTGTTGTTTCTGGCATCTGGGGCAACAACTACAACAACAACCAAAATTACAACACGATTGGAGCATTTGGGATAAAGGTAAAACTAGCCGCAATTGCAACAGGTTGCATCAGCTGATCGCCGTTCTTATAAAAACCCATACTGCACGGCTGACGAAGCGATGTTGTGTTTTATTTATTCCGTTTTAATTATAATAAATGTTATATTTATTGCTGCATTTTCCCTGTGCGTGCCACCACACCATACAAAATTTGCTGTCTTTTTGAAAATGCTGATTTTGCTGACTTTTCCCGATCCACTCCACACTGGATACATATGTATATATGCCTGTTTATAATGCTCGGTAAACTTCTTTACCGACAGTTACGACAATTTAGTTACGTTTTTTTAAGATCTTTGCGGATCTTTCTGTCCATATCATTAGCAGCGTTTTTTTAATGATCTAATCTCCATCTAAGCTATAACTTTCTGTTTATAACAATAAGGTTGTTACAATTTATTTATGTAATTTACTATATTTGATAATTTTCAAACAGAAATTTATTACTAAACAGTTTTTGTCATTCATAATTTCGCTTGACAAAAAAACGCGCCAGTACAAAAAACGATAAGAACTTAGAACATACCCCAGCGTTGCACAAAATCACGCAAATCACGCAATTTCTTCTTGGTACTTTGGGCCCAGGTATTGCGTGAATTGCGTGATTTTTTCATTTTTTATGACACAGAGAAAATTTTGTGGATTATTGGGATATGTCTTTTAATTACTAATATAAGAATGAGTTTCTTTCGTGATTGCTGAATTGAGGTGATGATTGATGATGAACGATGGATCGTTGCCTGTTTTGCAATTTGCCGTCCCAATTTATTCATTAAACATACTGTACAAATACAGCAACAATTAGTAGGCAAAATGGACTATTCGTAGGAAAAAAGTGGTAGTTTCAGACGCCCAAAATATTATGTAGTGTTGAGGTAATAGGAAAATTCCGAAACTGAGTGGAAATGTGAAAATAAATGACTAGACGCATTGTGTAAACAAGAATAAGAATCCAAAACAAATACTACTGCCATATTAAATAAGTTCTTTAATTGGATTGTGAAAGTAACAACAAAAACCTGACCACAAAAACTGTGCAGATTATTATAACAAAAAATGTATTGCAATTGTGAAGTCGAAACATTAATAAGGTTTGCCTGATTATTGGATTTGCAACGTAATAAAGGTAGTTATAAAACTAAGTTAAATAACCTATAAAAATATTTGTATGCATTTCCTTTTTATTTTTTTGTACGGTAGAATATTATATATAAGTATTCAGTTCTGTCGTGTGCCATCCACTTCCCTTTATGTAGGTTTCCCCATTGAAGATGAAAAGTTTCTGGAGTTGCCATTATGACTTGGTTGTTTAATGTGCAATTCATAGTAATGTCTTTCGAAGTTTTCTTTGCTTATTATTTTTTCAGATAATCTATGGCGATCCTTAAGATTGCGCTGTGATCAAACATTTGACGTGAATATAATACATAAATACATGTTTTTTTGTTTTGCTTAATTGATAAAAAAGAATGTACTCTCCGCTTTATTATGATAAGTATTTTTCGTGTTTAATTCCGAAAGACCCAAATACAAATCTCGATAGATATTCCACTTCAAAGGAAAAGGAAAGATATATGCACTTGCATTAAGTGCATTAAAACACTTTTTTTATCCTGACGAACTGTAATTTTCAGTCAATAATATTATTTTGTATCAAAGCGCATCAGCAGCAGCAATTGTACCCAGATGTTTGCTTTTTAGTGGTGCAGTCTTTCACGTCTATTTCTACACTACAGCAGCAGCGATGAATAAAGCTGGGCATCATATACAAACTTCAAGCGGTAGCGACTATAAAGTGGCGGCCTGCAGCGTCAAAAGCTTTCAAACCCCATCACCGCATGGACAGCAGAAAAATGTCATTAATTCCATTATGAGTTTCTTGCCAGATAATCGTCCCATTACATCGTTGCAAATCGTCGAAGACTATGAGAAGTAAGTATCAAATAATAATAACAAAGCAATTATTAAATCGAATTTTATTTAACACACGCTTCACATGTTTTTATTCATTACATTTTAAATCTGTTTGCGATCTATTATTAGATGCCCAAAGAATTTCACAACAGTTCATCGCACTTATGACCAAGACGCTGATGCAGATCTGTGGCGTGAGAACAACATCTTATTTGGTCGCCAGACGACGCGTTATTTATGTCTTTCGAAAACTGAAGGTCTGCCCGAATATGTTCTCGAAACTCTAAAGTAAGTTTGCTAAAAATTAAAGCAACTATTTGTGTAAAATTAATCCTTAGTCGAATAGATAAAGAACAAATTCATAATTCATTAATTATAAACTCCGCAGTTTTTAATCACCAAGGCGATAAAATTCGATACTTTTTTATATATGTACCTTAGCAAAATAGTGAGGACTTTTCCCTAATCTATTCCAAAGCTTTAGCTTGCATTGTAATGTTCTCTCTGCTAACCTACAGAGTAATTTCCGAAAAAGTTCAACCACCCAAGGAATTCTCACTTCTATCGCGCACTGCAGACTCTGAGCAGAAGGCTTGGCGTAAACGACAGCTGGCCTACAAACTGTCCAAGCGCGGAACAGTTACACACGCCATCACCGACATTATACTTTGTTCAAAGTTGAGAATTGCTCCCGATGGTTTCAAATCGGCTGGGTAAACATACGTATTTCCTAGCAAACTCCATAAATTATATGTATTCAAATTGGCATTATATTTTTTCGTAAAATTAGTGATATCAACGGCATATATATTTGCTACAAAACGGGAGCTCTGCCGGTACGTCTGCCTCCGCCTTTGCCGGTAATGCTGCAATCTCCTGTCAACAACGCCATCGGCAGTCAGAGCAGCGAAGTAGAGAAAGCGCTAAATCGACTAAACATAAGTGGAAATCGTAATCCGAAGCAAACGGTGAGCATGTTTAAATTTTATGAGTGTGAAAATTCTAATAACTAAAATGAATGAATACTTCCAACGCAGTTACCGGCGTCAGCAGCTGATGATGACTACGAAGAAATTATTGCTTCATATCAAATTAATTCACCACAACGCCCAGCACCTTCCCTACCACCAGCACTTAAAACCGCTGCCAATACGAACACATCAGGTCACAGTGTAGGCACTCTTAGCTCCTATTCCGAAATCGATGGTTTGCCGTTTGTAATCAATCCCACGTTGGTTCAACTCAGCAAGAACGACGTAAACAGCAACATTCTACTGAACAATTAGCCACCACCTTCATTTATTCCTTGTTCTTACAGCAGACACTGCCATCACTGCCGGAATTGTCAACCATTTTAAAGGATCTCGACTACGATTTCCAGCTCGAACGACAAATACTTTGCACCATAAAATCTTCGGCTTCTACAAATCCATTCTTCAAATGAACGGTTCAAGTTTGTTTTGCATACGGTGAAAATTTTCAAAACGTTGCCATTTTTTGAAAGCTTGAAGAGAAGCAATAATTATTTAGGATATAGGAAACAAGGGTTTTAAATTGAAGCAAAGATGGAGCGTGTTGTTTAAGCATCTCTCAAGGTTATCATGTGTATAAAATCAAATCTTAATTGCGCATAACAAATAAAAAGCAATCATTGATATGTAATATGAATTATATAATTAGTAATATCTTATTTCAACTTCAAGTAAAAACTTGGTGTTGACACCAATTTAAGAAAAAAATTGCTTATTGCATTCATATTATTGTTAATATTATTTACTGAATTATAAGTAGTATTCGAACGCTAAACGTTTGTTCTTTGTACATTTTTTTGGGCAGTTAATAAGATTTATGCAATCTTAGGTCTTCTATAGACAATTCTTCAAGTCATCGTTCATTATACAGAGTAATATCTCAACCATAGCCCAACTTGTGTCTTACCATTTCCAATTTAAATTTTCTGTTAATAATTTACAGTAAATTTCTAAATAAACAAAACATTTGTTTACTTTTAATGTGATTTCAGTTTTAATTTGGAAAAAAAATTTAAATACGTTGAAATAAATATATGCATTTTGCCACTGTTATTTAAATATATAAATATCTTATTAAATATAGAAATTGCATCTGCAATATTTGCAGTATCAAAATTGCTACATATTCATTTACATTTCAAGAGATTTTATATATGAGTCTGAAAATAAAGACTGAAATTATATGCAAATAAAAATTGATTACAACTGCGAATTACTCACAAAAAATTCAATAGAACACAAGTATCGAATGCACAGATAAAATTTCATTCTTATACACTGTGAACATTTTATTGAAATCACAATTTAAATATCTAATAAAAATTATATTTACAAATTAGTATAAGCTATATTTAATTGGCTATTCCGTTGCAATTGATCAAACAATTCAAATTTAATATAAAATTTTGCATATCGAAATTTATATTATTTAGTTTATGCTTCTCGAAACTATGTTATTTTGTTAGTCCTTTAATAGTAGTATATTAATAGTTAAGTTATTTTTTAATCTAAATAATCAACTTTTATAAGTTTTTAATTTTAATTTAACGCATCGAGCAAAACGAAAATTTTTACATTACATAATTTAATTTTAATTATTTAGAATAACGCAAATAAATCACGATTATTTAAGTCATTTGTTAGAGTTTTATTGATTTGCTGGTAATATTGAGGAAATATTAAATAATAGACATTACAGTTTATGTGTACGATGTTCTGTTTGTTCATAATAAAATATTTTAACTGGTAATACTTTGGGAAATTGGTAAAAAATACAAATCAATAATAACACTAAAAAATGTTAATTACGATTAATAATTTTTTTTTAATAGACTCTCCTTTATTCTCCAAACCAGTTCTTCATTAAATGTACATATTTAAATTATACATTTTTTTATATTTGATTTGCCTCTTTATGAAAACGATTTTAATTGCTCTGATTTACTTTAAACCGATTTCAATTGTATTTTCCACGCACGGAGTTATGTTTGGGTATTTTGAATTACACTTGTCATCCTATAAATTCAAAAAAAATTGGGAAGTTTGCAAAATTTTTCAAGATCTGAATTTGTCAAGATTGATTGAGAATTGAGTCAAATTTTAAGTTAACAGAAAAAAAACGCAAATACTCAGCAAGTTAGTTACGATTCGTGCGTGATTTATCTGGCAACTCAAAAATATGGCAGCACTTTTGTAACTATTGTCTGTCAACAATCTGAACGCCATTTTGAAACGCATTGACAAGTCTTCACTATTCTATTCGCGACGGTAGTTCCAAAAATTGCTCTTATAAAAAATTGCAATATTCGATAAACGTACCGAGAACCTTCTACATATATATTAAAGTGAAATTATTACAAAAGTTTCACAAGAAGAAGGCAATCAAGCAAGGCTTTTACATTTGGATACATTGCAGCGTCGATAAAATTGCAAGCGAAAAGCAAGGAAAAAATAAGAATAGACGGCAAAAAAGGAAACACAAAAGTAGGATCAAATAAGAAGTAAGCAAGGAAAACGCTGTGAGTACACTAGATATAGCGAATTTGTCGACACTGCTGCCATTTTTCCTATTGGAGTGAAAGAAACATCGTTAAGCACGCGAGCCATAAAGCATATATTTGAACGAAAATTTCGTCTCGTCCATCAAAGAGAGCAACGAACTGTTGCTGGAAAGGGTGAGTTTATGTTTTTTCATTCAAATAAATTGCAAGAATTAAAAATTAGCAAGCAGAGATTCTCACTCTAAATATTAACACCATTGATTTGATTCGTATGCTATACTTTATGTTTTATAATATATCTCTAATGCTTACAAGCTTTGAATTTTTTTGGTTCTTAAATAATTCTGTACATTTTATTCGTTATCGTGTAAGAGACAAGCATACAATTAGTGTCACTGTTTCATAATTCGTCAAATTGGGTTTGAGATATTTTGCGACGCTGCCACAGTTTTGTGGTTTTCTCAAGTTAAATAGTTTAAAAAATTGCAAGAATACATCGAAATGGCATATCTATGTTTCTATGCAATTTGGTTTTCAGTTTTTTATAGGACGATATAGACAGTCGATGCTAGTGTCTGTCTACTATACATTAATAAAATCAAAAAGCTTTTTTACATTTAGCCAGCATTCTTCAAGCATTTCATATTTATATACATATTAAGTTTGTGCGTGTTCTCGCATCGTAGAAGCCCGGCTCCATTTATGTAGGAGTATGTCCTGTATTTCCCTAGTAATCAATCGGATATTGGGGTAGTGAAAATATTGTTAAAATTAAAATAAGTTTGCAACAACTTAAATATTTTTTCTTAAAATTGTGGATAATTTTGTGCATTGTATTCATGTGGCAGCAGTAGCATTTAAAATTGCATTTGTTTTTGACACATCACATTTGCATGCACTAGCTGCACTCTGCGTACATTCCTTGCGTGGGGTAATACCGGAAAGGAGACGACACTCTTTCTTTCGTTAAGTTAATACATTCGGTTATCACAAGGAAACAACGGCAGAAGAACTGTAGAACAAGGCAAGAAAATCGTCCCGACAAGGCGATTGAGAAACATTTGGCTCGAAAAATTTTCAGAATAGGAAAATCAATTTATTTCTATAAAATATTGAAAATTGGAAAATATATCTTACATGCTTCGAAGTAAATGCAATATTTAAGAGTTGTGTATTTCGGGTGTGTTACGTGAGTACGAAAGTCTGAAGTGAATAAAAAAGTGTATTGTGGAATATCTTCTACAGAAAATAAAGAGGAAGAAAAAATTTATTCTATATTACAAAATTCAAACGTTCTCCCGACATTTAAACTTTTCCAGAAAGTATATTCTTTTCCTTGCGAATTGCAACAGCCTCTTCGGTGAGTTTAGCAAATTTTTTGCAGCCATTTAAATATCGATATTTATACATATATTTTTATTGCATCTATAGGCCAAGATTTGCCTTGCATATACATATAGATATGTGTACAAACTTCTCTCAAAGTATTTGCACTGCAATGTTCTGTGGGCCGTTCACAACATATTTCAATTTACATATATTAGCGATTTTTAATATATGTACATATGTATGTATTCGCGATTATATTCATTGCCGATAGCTGGAAAATTAAGGTGCTGCATGAAGATGGCTCACTACATAGCGTATCTACATATGTTTAAGCAGCAGATATAGGAAAAATCGTCTGAATTGTGTAGTCTATTTCACTTCAATGAAAATGGATGAAATATTAAAAGAACAAATGACACCAGGAGTTCCAAAGAATTATTTGAATTTTTAGCAAGAACAATATGTATATGTAAAGAAGATATCATAAGAACATTTTCCGAAGAATGCCATATCATAGATGAAACATGAAAGATCACATTTTTGCACTGTTTTATTTTCAAACAATTGAGTATTTCAACCACCACACCATACAAAATTTTGCTGTATTTTTGAAAGTGCTGATTTTTATGACTTTTCCATTGGAACTGTTCTTTCGTTAAGTTTCTCCTTCAACGAGTTATTATTTTGTTTGGTGAGCTTAACGGCGGTCGATAAGTTCGATGAACGATATATCGAGTAAAGTTATGATATACAACACATCGTCTTGGCATTTTGAGACAAATCTAGGTTTACCATTCTAATAAGTTTATTAAATTATAAACGAAAAGAAATAATAACCTAAATAACCGTTTATTTAGACACGAGCTCGTTCAATCAGATCCTTTGAACTAAATACAAAGTAAACTTGAGCAGAGTGAAGCACAAATACAACAAAAGGCCTTAGAACGATCATGTTAATTCCTATTTAAGGTCATATTAGTAACCAAACAACTTTTGTGTGATATAAAATCCTATACTTTTTGTACAGATTCAATAGACATAAATAAAATAAAATGAAGTAATCCTTTGGTTTGATTATTCACTAAAAAGACCGTAGTTGTCGAATTGCTAATGATTCCGTTTTTGTCTGATTTTGATGAAAATTCAACTGTTTCACTCGATTCGTTCAGATATGTACTCGTATATATTTTTTATATTTCAATATATATATTAATGAAAAAATATGTTTGATTTAATGGCTATAAAATTTTTCAGAGTCTGATTTCTTATAAGACCAATCGCACACATCCAATCAGCCAGTCAATGCCGAAGGGAGAGGATTTGGTCTAGTGGTCTATTAAATTTAAAAACAATATGAAAAATTTATGAAATTTTAAATGTTAAATGTTTTTATCGTAAATTTAAATGTTTTTATCATATATTTCAGTATTATACATAACTCTGCATTACAATTTGTGGCTATAAACAAATATTAGCCACTGTAAAATCGGCCCATAATGTGATTATCTTAAAATAAATGGAATCGTCTTTTCTCATCAATATCAAATATAAATAAAAGCTAATAATTATAAAACAATCTGAAGAAGTAATGTAAAAGTGATATTTCCTGTCGATAACAAAGTTTCCATTCGATAACAAAGTTGCTTATTCAAGTTCAGATGTTCTCAGTTGTTGTGTACTTTGAATGTTTATTGCGTGACTTTAACTTGTGTTTATGAGATCTCGCACAGCTTTTCATCGTACAACGGGCAATGTCAGTTGTTTAAAGATCAGTAAGGAATGCAACAGAGAATACAAATGGAAAAGAAAAGCTTATGGTTTTGCAAATGCACAATTTAAAAACATATTTTGTGTTCAATTTCGGGTCTGGCTGCCAGTGAAGAACTCCGTTGGCAGAATTTGTTTTAAATCTGTGTTGTTTAATCATTAAATCACAACGTTTCGATCGCGTTTGTTTCTTCTGTTTTAACTTTCGTAGTTCTAGAAATTTATTGTAAAGTAGTGAACATAGATTACATTTATAACCTTAAAACAGAGAAATATCGATTTTATACTCATTACATTTTTTGTAATTTGCAGGATCCACAGAAGTTTGAGGATTTAAAGATCATCAAACCATCAACAATCGCTCATTCAACTCTGGCTAAGAAAAAAAAAGTTATTTGATAAAATTTCGTAACAAAATTGTTCTCGTCAATAAGGAAAAATTTCTACATCAAAATCAATATAAAACGAATTTATCAAAAAAATTGCACCACTAATTTTTACGACATTTTCCTATAATATATATGTACTATTTGTTGGCTCATAAGCTATTGACGCATAAGCTATTAAAAAGTTTGTTAAATTTGGAAAAAAAAGGAATAATTGCCTGAAAATTTATATACATATAAACAACAAGTTCATTCGAAAATTGTTAACGCTAGCTAAATAGGTCTACCCCAGAGAGGTTAAAAACCTTTAAAACTTCCGAATCTACCAAAGGCTTTCAATTGAGAAAACAGTGCAAGTAAACGTCGTCAAGTAACACACAGCGTTTTTACACAAAAATAATTCAAACACCTCGTTACGACACTCACAAGTGATTGTGAGTGAAAACGTAGTGCGCGTGGTGCAAGGGAGGTAACGCTAATGAGGATCTACTGGCAGCATGAATACACGGGGGGGAAGTAGGGGAGAGCGAAATGCCAAGCCCAAGTTCTCAGCACTCGATATAAATCGGATGTACAAGAATAGTCGTGTAAGTAATATCCAATAATATTAATTTTAAATACAAAATATACAATATTCATATATTATTTTATTTTTATGTGGCATTTTAGTCATTATATTAGTATTGAAATCATATTGCAATTACAGGGAGAATCAGCTGAACCAACTGCACAAAAAAATCAAGTGCCACGTAAAGATGGTATGCAAAGTTTGGGAAAAGTGCCGTCCGCTAGGCGACCACCAGCAAATCTTCCATCCTTGAAAGCTGAAACTACAAGTTCGCCAAGCACCAATAATAACACTACAACCGGACAAGACGGTGAGTTCAGTATTTTATATAACAAATAAATTCACACTTTTAACTGAAATCAGAAGGCTTTCGAGTGCAGAATTAATTAGAAAGAACATAGGGGCTGCTAATGCAAATATTTTATGGCATTTAACAATAAGCGAAAACAGCTTTACGAGAAGGAATCAATTTTTCCTTATTCATTTAGGCAAACATTAATCTATTTGGACTTTTCGTTGGAAATTGTAATAACTTCAAGCCGTTATACATTTAAATTATGATAAAATTGAATATTTTGAGATATTCGGAAGAGATTTGAGTATTTGTTATGTCAATTGTTATTCTATTATTAAATTTCTACAGCATATTTTATATATAAAACGTAGGTTGAAAATACGTGCTTGAAAAAAGGTCTTGTGTATCAAATATTTCAATGTAATCCTTTCCCATTTCAATCCTCTTCTAGTTGGAACTCCCAAAAGCGGGCAAATTTCAGTTCAAGCCCAAGGAGCATCATCCACAACAACTCAACACGCAACGACCGCATTAACAAGAAGTACCAATAATTCCAACCCGAATAACAATATAAATAGTAACACCACAAACACTGTTATCGGCGGCATCGGCAGCAAGCTAGTGAACCATTCAGCGGCCAACCAGACTCAAAGGAACTCAACAGCTACCGTGACAACTGCCAATCACTCTACAAATCATTCGAATCAATCGCAGATAACATGGTCAGCGGTAACAACTGGCAACGATATCAACGGCAAGGGAGGCGGGAAGTCAGCAATGCCTCCGCTCTATCAGAGCCCACAATTTCAGCACGAATTTCCGACACTCGATGGCACAGTTGGCGGCGTAGGAAGCGGTGGTGGCGCTGCGAGTTCCTCATGTGCAGTCAACAAAAGAGAACAGCCACAAAATCATCAAGGTTATCGCGATCAGCATCATCATCATCCGCAACATCATGCGCATCAGCGAGACTACCACCATGGACGAAATGTAGATCAGCGGCACGATCATCAGCACCACTCATATCATCAACATCGTCAGCACAACTACAGAGATGGCAACGACGGCGACGAAAATCAGCAACAACAACAACAGCAACATCGCGAACACGGCGACGTCAGTCTGCGTCCACAAAACGAGAGTGCGTCTTGGTTACAGCATGGAGAGAAGACAGGAAAGGTCGACTTCGACAGTACGTTGCACCAACAGGGCCCGGTCCCCCAGGAATCAGCTTCATCGGGAAATACATCTGCGGCTGTACCACCTCCGATTCTTGCATTGATGCCTTCTTTTATGCAGCGTGGCGCCCCACCATCTTCAGGCAACACAGCAGCTGCTACTGGCACTGGACGCTCGCAGACTCCACCAAACTATCAAAATGGCATTGGTAAAGATAGTGGGAATTCGCGCCAACAGCGATCAATGGATTATCGCTCGCATTCGCCAGCGGTTGGTGGCAACAACGGCAGCAGCTATCGCTCGACTGCTTCGCATCCTAAACGCCCACCGCTTCTTAACACCCCTCCGATTGGAGGGCAAACCTCGAATGCATCACGCAAGGAAAAGGAATTCATTGTCGAGCCCGAGGTTGTTCAAATGCAGCGTCCGATTATTCGCGAAGAGGAATTAGAGCGCTTGAAGGCGATTGCTCAGGATGACAGTTGGACGCGAACTGACGAAATTGATTACAACAAAAAGTTGGCCTTTTCCGACGACGAATCTCCGGAGGAGGGTACGCCAGAGGTGGAGCGAGACCGAGCAGTATTCAATAAAAGTGCAACGACTGATCAACGCAAAAGCTCCAACAGCGCCAACAGCGCTGGCAACAATTGGCAGCGCAATAACAAGGAACAGCAACGCGAAAGTGCTGAGCGTGACAAAGGCGGAGATAAGGACGACAATCGTCAGCAGCAGCAACAACAGAACGGACATCGAGGGGGAGCTTCTGGCACTGGAGGCGTTGCTCTAGACGCAAGTGTTTACGAGAGAGTGAAGCAGCGCAAAGAGGAGGAGGAAAGACGTGAGCTGGAGCGTAAACAGGCGGCAAATAAAAAGTTGCAGGAGCTCGAGAAGAAAATGAACAGCAAGAAAAACAATGCCGAAAACGTGGCTGCAAGCGGAGGCGGTTGTTCCGGTTCTGGCGATTCAAACGAACAGCACTCAACCAGCGTTTTGAGTGACGACGATTACAAGGCATCGCAACGTCGCACTCAGCGTCCAGCTGGTTCAAGTGGCCGTGTTGTCGAGTATGACCAGATGCGCAGCAGAGGTTTCGACGTGCAGCGCGAGAGCCGCGGCGCTGGTGACTACGCACGTGAGCGTGCAAATATCGGCAATGCCACGGGTAATGGCAGCCAGTCAAACAAGAATATATTTTCCGCTCATTTCCAAAGCAACTTGCCACCTCGCTTCCAGCGACAGCAGCAGCAGATGTCGCTAACAACGGGCAACGGCAGTGGCGGCTCTTCAGCGTCCATTTGCAGCGGCAATGCGCGTTCTATCGCTGCTGGCAACAACTCACAAATGGGTGGTGTCGATAAGACCAATTCAAGCTCATCAATGTCGTTTGATAGTGGAAGTCGTTATATGCAGAAGTTCGGCGGTGCTCGAGGAAGCAGCGGTGAATATGGCGATCGCGATTACAGTCGCTACGGTCGCAATCGCAACGATAGCGAGCGTGAGGAAGAACGGTACCACGGCGGAAATGGACGGCGGGACGACTACGCACCACGTGGCACTAGTCAAAATCAAAACCATCTCGCACGCAGCATTTCCGAAACGTCGCAACGCAAAGCTAGCGTCTCGTCTAATGACGAATCCGTCAAGTATGGGACAACAGAGTCAACTGCGGGCGGAACCCAGCTGCTCGTGTCCTCATGGGCCGAAGAAACCGATGCTGAGCTCAAGAGACAACGTGAAGAGAGCTTCTCTTCTTCGCACAGCCACGAATCCATACCGATCAAGATACTGCAGCGTCCGCAAACGCAAAAGAGTGTCTCCGAGGAGGATACGCTGCCTGCTCAACTGCAACATAATTCGCAATCGGCAAATAATTCACAGCAGCAACGCAAGTCGGAAAGTGAATCACAGTCGCATTTTATGCCCACTCATATTTTGCGTCGTTCCGAGTCGAGCGACGAGAAGTCACAGGTCACAGCTATACACGCCGTCTCAAGCGTCGATAACACTGCCAACACTGCTAAAGCTACTTTGCCTTCAATTGAGTCCGGAACCAAATCGTCCAATGGTTTGGCAGTTAAAGGGGCGGACACAAATTCTGCTGACATTGCAAGCAAACGCAAGGAAGTTGAAAGCAGCGCAGCAAGTTTGCCAATTGCCACTTCAGTAACTGGCAATCGCAAGGAAAATGCAGGCGATGACAAACGCACGGAAGATAACAGACAGCAGCAACAACTTCCACAGCGTGAGCAGAAGCGACCAAGTCCTAGAAATAGTGGAGGTGGCGGACGAGATCGAGATCGTGACCGTGATCGTGATCGGGATCGTGACCGTGACCGTGAAATGCGTGTTCATCATACGCGTGGGTATGGAAGTTCTTATCGAGGTGGTCGCGAAGCTGTTGGCGGCAGTTGGAGCCGTCGTGGCGGTAACGTACGTGGGTTGGCAGGCGGCGACCGGGGACGCGGTTATCAAAATGACTGGAGTGAATCGGAGAATTCAGAGGACAATGAAGAGGACAATTTTGGCGGCCGCAATGAGCGTAGTTCGAAGGGACAGCGCAAGGAGCAACCAGTTCGCAATATTCGAGATCAACGTCGCACCGGCGGAGGTGATCATGGCGATGACCGTAGCTCCAAGGAAGGATTTGCGCCGCGTGGAGAACCGTCTCGTCGCGGACGCGGTGGAGGTGGCAATGTGAATGATCGCATGTCGTCTGGCGGCGGATCATCGTCCTCTTACGGCCGTGAGGGACGTTTGTCGGCGAGTTCAAATCAAGGAAGTCGCCAGTACGTGCGCCAATCGCACGAAGAACAAAAGGATAAAAAGACCTCGGAATCTGATCACTCGACTACCGCTGAATCGGATAAAACGAAACAGAATCAGTTGGCGCTCAGTGCTGGGCTCAATAAAACCAAGGATCTGGGACACGATGCACGGATGCATTCGGGAGGTAAGCAGCAGAGTCCACAACCAGGATTAGGAGCACAAAATAAAAAGGCTAACGAGGATGAAGCACAAATGGAAAAGAAAAACACAAATACTGCGACTCTTAAACAATTTGGAACTAGCAAAGAAGGTGTGACCATTTCGAAAAGCGACGATGCATCAATAGCAGCAGAACGAGAAGCGAAATCATTGTCCAAAGAGAAAGAGGTACCAACGGGTGCGGGCGCACAACAAGTGCAACGGAACAACAGCGCTGGACAACGCGGAGGCTCCGCCGGAATTGGTTCTGCAATCTCCAAGAAACAAGATTTGCCAATGGCTTCACTGAGTGCAACACAATCGAGTGCCATCAAATCACAACAGTTGCAGCAGCAGCAGCAGTCAATCACGAAGCCACCACCAGGATTGGGTGGTAGTAATTTCAAAACAACAGCCGCATCGGCAGCTGGCAGCACTTCCACAAACACTACAACACAACAACATGTCAAATCGGACGCGAATGTCAGCTCATACGTGGCGAACACGGTTAACGGAGGCAGCCGCAATGCTAACAATCAAATTTTAGCCCAACGAGGAGCAACGCTATCTGTAATGTCTGAGTCGGAAAAGTCCAAGATCGGAGAGAAAGTCTCTGCTGGCGGATTGTTGATGGATGCTCCTGTGAATACGATCATCTTTGAGAACACCAACTACAAGCAGCAGGCGCAGGCCGCCGCAACCTCTTCCGCCCCTTCCACAGCACAAGTGAAGCGCTCCAGTGAGTCGCTGGTTGCTGTTTCGAGTGTGGCTGTCAGCGGCAGTGTGTCGGCTGTCGATACGATTTCTAACGCGCTATCGCACATGTCATTCCCCAAAGACAACAGTAACACGTCGACTATGGTCAGTGCTTCCTCCTCTGATTACGAAAAAGATATGAAACTTGACTTCTCCTTCGGCGCAGCCACCGATTCGTACACGAGCGCCGCAAAGAGCGTTCCCGATGGCGATGCCAAAGTAAAGACTTCCCAACAGCAGCAATCTATGACTAGCAATACAAATGTGGGGCAACAACAGAAGCAACAGCAACAGCAGCAACAAAATCTAATATCCACTGCCGATTTGAATATGAAAATTGCCAGCGTGAAAAAAGTATGGGAAAATGTTTCTCCTCTTTCATCCGAGGCGAGTTCGACTCTACAGCAGCAGCAACAACAGCAACAGCAGCAGCAGCAACAACAACAGCAGCAACAACAACAACAACAGCAGCAGCAACAGGCTGTAGTGGCTGCGGCTGCAGCAGTAGCCCAACAACAGCAACAGTTGCAACAACAGCAGCAGCAGCAACAACAACAGTTGGTTGAAGGAGTAGACATGTCGGCTGCTTCATTTGTTGCCGCTGTAGCTGCATCACAACAGCAGCAGCAACACATGCCGCACTATGCAGTCACTGCAGTGCATATGCAGCAACATCATCATTCGTTGTCCTCTCCCGGCCCGGTGCAAAATGCTTTCGGCAGCCACAACTCGCCCTTCGACGCCACTCAGCTGGAGCAATTCGGCCAAGTCGTACACACGAAGGACGGCAGCGTTGTTGTTGGGAGCGCTGAAGACGGCGGCTATCCCAGCCCCAAGCAGCAGCAGCAGGCGGCATCGCAGCAACAGCAATCACAATCCATGAGCGGTATTATGAAGCCTCCGGACGTAGTGAAGCAACAGAGCTCCGCTAAGCAAATGCAGCACCATCCGTCGCCCATGGGCATGTCTCCACCGCCGCCCAACATCCAGCAGCAGCACCAGCAGTCGGCTTCTCAACAGCTGCATGCTGCACCACAGCAATTCTATCAAACATCGCCACAGTTCACAGCAATGCCGACCATACCCAGTCCGCCGGCGGTAGTCTTTAACTCGTCGCAAATGCCACCACCGCCTTCGCAGGCTGGTCTTTACGCTCCATTCCATTCGCTCGATCATTCAAATCGGTCACAGTTTTCAGCAGCTGCAGCTCACAGCTTTCCCGGGCATTACAATGCTGCTGCGCAAGCAGCCGCTGCCGCCGCAGCTGCTGGCGGTCCTTACAATGCCTATGCCATGCAGACACCGCCGAACATACAAACGGGCCCAACACCGGAAATGTATTCTAACCTAACATCCCAGTTTCGAATGGGTGGCGGGCCGTCACCCTTCGGAAATCCTAATTCCCAGCAACTGAACAATCCGAATGCTGCCGCCGTTGCGATCATTTCGTCAAATTCCAACTCGTTGATGTCGTCCGTGGGCTCGGTAAAACCGCCGCCTTCCTCACAACAACTGGGAACCATTGGATCCAAGGGCTCAGCTGCGGGAGGTCCCTACGCTGCTGCAGCGCAGCAATACTTGAACCTTTATGCGGGCCCGCACCCTCAAGGCGGTCCACCGGGCCCACCCAATGCCCATCAACTGCAATCGAACAGCTATTATTCGAATTCTGCCGGTGGACCGAATGGTCCCGCCTACTATGGAGGCCCCCCTCCGCAGAGCAATGGAGCAGGAGCCCAAAGCTATGGTCTTGCCGCCGCTGCTAGTTTGTACGGTGGCCACGCTGGTCACCAAGGAGGACCACCCGGTTCCGGTGGACCGCAAGGCCCACATCCGAACTCGCAGCACACTATAGGCAATTTTAATGCGCAATTTATGAACTCCCCGCTGCTCACAGCGGCAACAATCAACCAGTTCCGCGGCGCACCGACGCCGCAACAACAAGCACAAGCAGCAGCCGCTTACATGAAATCGAGTCAGGGACAAAGTCATATGCAGGACTCGGTAACGATATTCTAAGCGATATTCTAAAGATGTTTCGCCGTAATAACTAATCTGCTTTAATCACTTCGTAGATGGGTCGACAGCTGAAGAGTCCATTAGGTGCTGATGTAAGTTTGAATATTGCAAAGCAAGTACAATCTCAGCCAAGTCCCCCACACCACAAGAACTATGGAAATGTAAGCTTTTTGTCTGTTTCTACCTTATTGTCTAAATTTGTGTTTGATTTTTAAGTGGGATCTACAAAATCAAGTGATGCAACAACAAGCTGCGCAACAAGCTCAACAACAACAACAGCAACGTGGATCTGGTGTTAATCAACAAAATATGAATTCCGGTCGGTCCGGCGGAGCAGGACCAGCTGGTGGCCAAGGCCAAGGAAGATATCCCACCCCCATTCAGAGACCCACAAATTATCCCCAGCACCCAGCAGGCCCGCCGCAATCACAGCAGCAGCAGGCTTCCCAACAAGGACAACAACGTTCCATGCGTCAAGGTGGAGGTGGCGGCAATGGCGGTCCGCAAACAGTCGGCGGTCCAAATGTTGGCCCTGGAGGCAGTAATAACGGATGTGTGAATGGAAGTGGAGGACAGCAACAGCAAATCAATAAACCGTACTATACAAACAATAGTGGTGGCGGCGCAAATCGAGGTAATTAAGTTTCATAAACATAGTACCACGCTTGCCTGGCATAGACGAAGACAGCACCTTAAAATAACGATTAATAGGGACCGATTAGTATGGAACTTTAGAGACAACTCCTGGGGTTAAAATACTTGGCGAAAAACTTCGATTCATTATCTGTTTCGCTTCAACCAAGTAAATTTACAGTAAATTGATTTCAGAATTATTTGTGATATACGAAATGTGGTTGGGAACGAGTGTAAATGCAATATAATTATAATAATTTTCCAGTCCAGAATACACGCAATATCCCTGCAGTCCTGGCCTTCAAGACATCCTTAACGAATCGTGATCGGTGATGACATTTTCATATGACGTCGTTTTTTCCTTTCACGACGCAATGGAAGACGTGTGCTCGACGTTGTCTTGCACTAAAACATGTATAGCAAAAAGTATAAACTAAAAGTACAATTTTTAAAATTCCTAATAAGTTTTCAGATATCTTCCAAAAATTTTTGCTACCACTTCCTTGTATATGGACGTAGTAAATACAAAAAAGTACTGAAATCGTGAAAAATTTCGATATTGAGATTTTAATGGTAATACACATTGTGACCATAACTGAGTCCATTTTGAGTAGTTTGGTCGTGACGTGTGTGCGTATCTTCAATAACTCCAAACTGGCGAGACGTGGAAAGTTGAAATTTTGTATTTGAGAGTCATAGAAGACTTAGCTGTACACTTCTCTTTTTGTCTGAAATCTGTGGCACCACAAGGATATTTCTCTTGCATGATTTTTCAAATTTCTTGCATTACTCAAAATGAAACACCGACAGCAAGTTGATGTTTAGTATTTAAGGCTGCTATAACATCCAAATATGTCCATCCTAGCGTCAAAAAAGGACACTTCACTTGACGAATTCTATGCATAACTTAAGTACTACTTTTTTAATTAAAATTATTTCGACTACAAAGAAGTCATGTGTTAGCCACGTCAGATATTTTATTAACTCGATTAACGCTGAATCCAGTTCTGTTCGAAAAACAGTCTTCTGGCGTTGCAAGCAAGAACACTAACCTATACGCCAGTGCGCAGCATTGGGCCACGTCGTACAATTTCCGTTAAGTAAAGAAAGTGATTGATGACAGTAAGTCCAGATAGCACAAGTGCTATACTTATTTTTTACGTGGCACCTGTCTTTACGACTTATCCCACGGCATGCAACAGCTCGGATTTAAATCTAAATCTTGAACCCGATCAACAGAAAAAGTTTTGCAGCATTAAAAGTTTATTGGTACCAAATTTTTACTCGAATCATGTTTCATAGTACATTCATCGTTACTGCTTTGGTCAACAGTTTTTTATACTTTCGTCGCCATAACCACAGCCACCTCGAAACCAAACCTCAAATGCTCAAAGGCCTGGACACGTGAGCGCCCGTGGTACCAGTTTTTAAGCGCCATATCCTAACTGGTGAAGGATTCGCCTCTTGGGGCTACCAATTCGAATCTATGAAATTTCTAAGATGGCTAATCCTCTACACCCTCAATTTATTGCGTAGGAAACCTCCAGGAAGAGAACCTGGAGGAAAATGGATTAAGGCGTAACCATGCATGCCAATATTAGTGTAATTGACATACATAGCTCCTCTATACTACGTATACCAGTTACCGCGTATGATACATCTTCAACTTATTTTTCGTCAATAATATAAACAAATCATAGTCGGAGCTATTTTTATTTCATTAGATGTATCATACGTTTAATCATCAAAGATAAATCTTAGATGATTAAACTTTTGTGTTTTAGCCGTCATGGTCGAGTGTTCGTATTTAATCCCAAGTTAATTCACTATACTATGACCTTATAATATGTTGAACATATCTCAGACCTACGAACACCTCCATGCCGTTTCCAGAGACCGCCACGAGAAGGCACACAATTTTGGTCTCCAGTGATTGATGACAGCCTGCAAGACCTGTCGTCAATGGGAATTCCCATGCAAGACAATGAAGACAATATTACACTATGCAGCACATGTCGCCTAACGTGTCCTTAATAGGAAGTCAATTGACGCCGATTGCGTGTTAAGCGACGTCAGGAACTGCAGGGATTTGCCGCATAAAACAACACGTTGCGTTACTAAAACAAACACTGACCACTCATAATAGACGCATTTTGCGAACATTTCGTAAATTTTTCCAATCAAACGGACTGCGTTCCGTTTCACGCAGTAGAATTACGGGTTTCCCCTGCAACGTGCATGTCAGAAAAGAGTAAGTTGCAGGAAACCGACTCTGTACGGCGGCAGCTTAGTAAAAGACAGAACGCTGAGGTACAGTATTATGGGGCAGTAGGTTTAAGCTGAGATGACTGTATAAATTTACACAAAGGGAACTTAAATGACATTTAAAAAAATCTATCCGACTTCCTCGCTTTCGTACTGTGTTAGAGGGATTTGTCTATTTCCAACGGCTTTGACGTATAAATCGCATTATTCACAACTCTAAAAACATACTAAAATTATAAAAAATTTAAGTAACATTTATTTGTGCATGTTCCCATTCTATGGAACTGAGTATTTAGCTGTCGCAATTACACTTTCTCTCTCTTTCTCTCTATATCTCTCCCCCTCAGATTCAAGTCACTCTCACTCTGCATATTTCTCTGGAGCCGGGCACTAGTTCTCTTATCGCTATTGCTTCTCGTTTGATTCTTAATATTAATTTTACGATATATTAAAACCTATCTTTATTTTTTACATATTTATTTTATAAACATTTATTAATTTACTATAACATGGAAATGAACTTGTTGCATTCGTGTCTACATACCCATACACATTCAAACAAATAAACCCATATTTATACTATAAATTAATTTTGTTTATTAAAAGCATAAGCCAACTTTATGTTAATGCAGAGAATTTGGAGAATGCCGATAAAAATTAAAACTCTTTTTTAAATTTAATTTGTATTAAATACATGATTCGAAACAATGCGGGAAATATATTCAGTGCTTAAATGCCTAAAAGATGTTGCAAAAATTATATTAAATATATAGAATATATTAAAAATCAATTTTGTATGTTTATGTAATTGAATTGTATGAAATCTTAAAATAAAATGAGGTTATAAAAAAGGTTGCAACTACACAAAATAGCTATTTAATATTCAAAGAATTTCGATGACTTTCTATTTAATTAATATAAAAATAAAGCGTAAATTATCTCTAAACAGTAGTATTTCTTTACTTTTTATTTATGTAAATATAAACTCCTTCAAATTCAAATTAATGAAAATAACTTTAAATCTTACTTGAAGAATATTCTAATGAAAACATTTTAAATGATTATACATATATACATTCAAATTAAATATCTTCAGTGAAATGAAAATTTCGTAATTGTGTAAAATCTTTGTATTAGGTTTTTTATTATTATAATTATAAATAAACGCATAAAATTTAACAACAAACTTTCGATAAAATGTCTGAAAATAAAACCACAAAATATATAAAAATTTATTAAGAAAAACCTGAATTTGCTTGACTTATTATTTGATTTATTTTCTTTTAGTTCTATAATTTTTTTTGTATATTGTTTTGTTTTTGTTTCGCTCCAGATTCAACTTAAATCGAAAATCTACCGTTCAGAAATGTGTAATAAGAGAAATTAATGAAAAATGTTAGAATTTAGCAATCTATTGGAAAACGAAAACTACGCAAATTTATTCAAACACATTCGTTATATATCAATTGTTCATTATTGACAAGTTTTCTTCTCCGGCCTTCACACGTGTATAATTAACATAACAATTCGATGCAGATTGCCCATTTTTAGGCTTGCGACTGCGCATTTTGTAACTTTTCCCATGTGCTTCGCTCAATTGCTTCTCTTCTCTAAATTCTCCGTCGCTGTAAAATTTACAGAGGTTTTTCGTATTTAGTAATTATCCTTGGGTTAAATCCTGCATTTTAGGAAAAGATAATAAATTCATACAAGGTTAAAATTTCAGCGCAGAAATTTCTATAGTAAAAGTGTTTAATAATACCACAAACATATTTATATACAAAGATTAAGGCAAAAAATAAAGAAAGTATCGAATTATAAAATGAGGTTAAATTTATAAAAGAAGGTACATCAAACTTTTTTTAAAATCTTTGTTTGCATTTTCTAGGTAAAATAGTGGAATGTAAATTATTGTTTGCGCGTGACATTTGTGGCTTTCGTTAAGTAATGCCAGTTACGTTTATTAGTTAAAATATCGATGGAGCTTATGAAATGGCCAGTGCAGCCAATAATAACACAATATCGTTTGATGGCAGGCGTATCGCTAAACACAAACATAATTTTGTTAAAAACAGGCATTTCCTTTTCCGAAAGCAATTGTAAAAATATCTTATATTTGTATATTCAAAGTCGAATGTTGATCTACCTGCATATTAACTGCTATTTCCTTCTATTCCTCACAGTGGCTCATTCTTAATATCACAGACTAACAATGATTAACAAACGGAACAAGTCTTGCAGCTGGATGCATCCAAGAGTATAGACTACTGTTGGGAAATTTTGGATATAGTAATTTGCTACATCTACACATGATGGCAAAAAACAAAAAATAATCTGTTCTTACACGTTGTATGCATGCAATAAAAACGTTTCATCTGATCTGATAAAACACAATTAAGCAAATATAAAGTCACACATTAAATTTGCAAAAAATGCTGAAGCGATACATATTAACCGAAAACAAAACTAAACTACAAAAAATATTAAAAAATTAATAGTAACATTAAATGCTGTTAGTGATCACTGATTGCAGGTGAACAGAGCCAAATTCTTTGTGTAATGTTTATTTACAATTGAATTATATTTTATTTATTAAACCTTTCAAAAAAGTAAACCTTTCTTCGCATAATAAATTTTGGGCGTGACACAAACGGAATTCACAAAGCTTCGTTGATGATGAACCACAAGTTGTAGTTTTTATTTTATTGAAAGATTTGACTTTTTGCACTTATTGAATCCAAATATTTTACAAAAGTGATGAGAACAATTTCTTTATCAGTTTCATAAGAGCTTTGTGCTCATTGGCACATGAAAGAATTTTTAATACAATAATGAATATTTTGCATAACGTATAGCCGGCATCGAAGAACGTCGTTTTTTATTAAAGTGAAAGTATTCCTTTTTAATTAACTGTGAATTTGCTTAATTTTGAATTAAAGTTTCGCTTAGTGTATAATTTCAGAAAAAGCTGTATTTTATTCAACGAAATTTATGGCAATTAGGCGAATTAGGACTCGAAGGAATATAAATGTAATTCACCAACATCTTTCCATGTCAAAAGAACATATTTGATGTTTTATGTAATTTGCTACAAAACAGTAAAAAGCAAAAAATACTTTTATGTAATTATGCAAAACAAAAATTAAATGATTTACTGTAAAAGATATTTCAATTAGGTTATTAATTAACCAAACTCCAAAAAATGCAGAGTTTATTAAAGCATGAATCGAGAAAAATTCGAAAATAATCAAACACTCTAAAATTCTCAAAACTATAGAACGATTTAAACTTTAATACATAGGATATACAACAAAAATTCCTTGTTTTAAAATATGACATACATACATACATAGAAATTTCTAACTCAAAACATAACATAATGCTTATAAACAATAAAACATAAAACAAACATAAAATTTTGCTTAAATATTTCGCATCATAAAAACTTATTGAATGGAAAAAGAAGTCGGACATCAACAAATTTCAAAAATACAATTAAAGCACGCCACATTCAAATAATTTTTGGATTATGCTCATTGTGAGTATATAATCAAATTCGAATAACAGACAAATGAACGATTTCTAAATTAAGATATTGAAATGAAATGTGCTTCAATCTAATTAAATTCTAGCATTTATAGAAAACAAATATTTCTCAAATCATTAAATTTTTAGTTTTTGTATAGCAAGGAAATGCAGCTTTTTTAACACACCGAAAATACTTACGTATTTGAAAAATTAGTTTTATTTTTGGCCGTAATTCTATTAAGAACACCTAGAAAAGATATTATTTAATACACGTTTAATATTTATATATAACAAAAACTCCAGAGGTAAACGAAATTAAATGTCAAAATTGATTTAAAATACCTCACTAAGTATTTTAGTTATTGAGGTCATGAGAAAAATTTAAAGGGAAAAATGAAGTTTGGAAAAATATAGCTTATACTTCTGCCCGAAAAAAGAAGCAAATCATAAATGTGTTTTATTTACGGGGATCAAAAATGCATTCAAAAGTCTTCCGTTCCGAGTTATTTCTTCCGCTTATTAATCCATTACAATACAATATTTCCAGATCAAACTCTTCTTGTCGCTCGTAGTACAAGATTATTAGATGAACAAGTGAATTGACCAAAGCGCAAGGAATAAACATGAGCAAATTAGACGCAGATCTTGCGGCACTCAATCAAACGTGAATAAAACATTTTCAAAATCTCTTCGTATATTTTATTACTCCATCTAAATGAAATCGTTTAAATCAGTACGTTTAAACTTCTTTCTAAATAGCACTTTAAGACTGCATGACAAATTTAAGATTCCTTCGCAGAAAGACATCGAGAGACCTTATTTTTTGCTAGGCTTCAACACGTTGTACGCAATGATTAGTGCAATCACGCCATAAGTGGCTTTAGCCACCTTGAGGAAAGCATAGGAGAGAAGTAGAAGATTAATAGCTATAATTTTAGTTTTATGTAATATCGCTTACATTTGCCCGACCAGTATTTGTTGAGCCATTAAAGTACTTTGAAAGTCCAGTCAGTTTCACATCAGCACCGTCTCCAGCCATCTGAAAACACGTCATGATTTTAATTTATGTAAGAATCCATATAATACTGAATTGAGATTACCTTCGAAGTTTCTCTTGAAATACTACTGTTGAATGTCTAAAGAAAAACCTGCTGAGGGTCTTCCTTTGATTTAGTATTGATTATGTTCTTCTTGTCAAAAATTTTGAGGTTAGGTTATGTAACTAAAAAAACCTATAACATTCTGTGAAAATGAATGTCAATGAAAATTGTAGTATAAAGCGTAGAAGATTTGTGCGCACTTTTAACGGTCTAATAAAAATTAAATTTAGAAAAAAGACCAATTAGCAATTATTTTAAAAACGCAGTAAATTTGTTTTTCACTATTTTAATTTGATTTTACAAAAGTACTCGACACGCTCTACAGATTCCAAAAAAATTTGTTTAGTAAAATTAAAATGATTTTATTATTTACTTGACAGCAATGAACAGCTGTTTTTGATCAAATGGTGATATACAATGTAGTTGAAATCGGTTGTGCGTTGTAATTCTTTTAATTTTAATTCTTATCAGCACAATTCCATGTTTAAATACTTGTCGGTATAAAGGAAAGTGTTATCATTGGTGGAATTGGAAGAAGTGAGCTGCTGCAAACTAAGCGTAGCTTAGCTCTAAGTGAGTATAAAGTCCAAGGCCGTTCTGATATTTTCACAAGTTAATCATTCCCTTGCAGAAGACGTTGAATTGTATTCCATATTTTCAACTTTTCGCCATTAGTTATAAACAAAATTTTCATGTAGTACATAAATTAGTAGCTTTGATGTCTAAACTGGTGCAAGCAGGTAGGCGTTTCATTCTACAACAGCGGAGCATTTCATGGACCATTAGTGATATTTACCGTAAAACTGAAAATTTGGTGCAAACCATGTTTTTGAATATTGACAGAGTTCTTTTCTCAGGTATTTGCCTAAAGCCAAGCGGACATTTTCGTATCGGAGCAGGAAGTTGGATTTTTTCTAGCAACCAACCAAAGGAATTTTCGTACCCGCGTTTTTGCTGTACCCACACCTCCTCTAAATATCAGAAGTGCCGAACTCAACTATTACTTGTTGACTATATTCACGAATTTAATTTTTGTTAGATCGCAGACCATTATGGATGCGCCTGAAGGAGTCTTTCGCGGCAAGCTAGATCGATTTAATGGCATCACAGTGGAATCCAGCGTAGAATTTGATGGAACTGTAGATTTCGTCGTGAAGCTAAAAAGTAAGTGACGACAACAAGGCGAATAAAAGATGATGATCCAACACTATTTCATGATAGAATCACTAGACTTTTGGTTGGCAAATAATCGAAGAGCAATTTGGTTTAATATTAGAACGGAGCACTCATCGTGGATTCCACACCTTTCCGAGGTACATGTTTTTCAATTAATTGTTATGTATTGTTTAAGTTAAATTTAGTATAAAGTAGTAAAAGTTTAATATGAAAGTAGTTGCTCTCTTTACTTCAAATATTTGTTTACGTATGGATATAAAGTTACCAAGAAATTATTTTATTATATTTCAAATTCAAATTCAAATTTTGTTTATTGAGCCTTTTTCAAAACAAGTTATAAGTTATAAAATTCATATAATATTATTATTTATATTTAAGAGATGTAAATAAATATCTCCAACTATAAATACTAATGTACAAAGAACAAACTTACTTCCACTATATGTCATTGCATTTGTATCTTTCAGCACCAATTCGACTTTCATCATGCCAAGTCGGGTTTCGTTGTAATGTATCGTTGGTTGCCGGCAGATGAGGAAGTCAATATTCCCCAATTCGCTCACACAATGGTCGGCGTTGGCGGTGTAGTAGTAAACAAGAAGAATGAAGTTTTGGTAGTGAGTGATCGCCATGCTTTAATTCCTAACAGCTGGAAGCTACCAGGTGGCTATGTAGAGCCTTGTTAGTGTTATAACTATTTCATTGAGGCCATGCAAAACAAAATTCACTAAACTATATTTACAGATGAGAACCTGGTCGATGCAGTGATTCGAGAAGTTGCTGAGGAAACAGGAATTCAGTGCGAATTTAAAACCGTCGTCAGCATACGTCACTCACACAAATCGAACTTTAATTGTTCAGACTTGTACTTTGTTGTGGCATTAACGCCGTTATGCTTGGAGCTAAAGCGTTGTGAGCGAGAAATTGCTAAGGTTCAATGGATGCCAATAAGCGAGTACCTGCAACATCCAAACGTTCACGAAACCAATCGGCATTTTGTACGAACACTGCTCGAGTACGACAAGCACGACATCCGCTTCACATGGGAGAAGGCGAAACATCAAATTCTTAAAATCGATTATAGTTTGTACTTTCTGCAAATGCAGAAAGACGTGGATAATCGCAAAGTTAATTCAAAAGAGCTGCCTTGAGGTAGAAACTAGCCAATTATACTACGTGTAAAAAGTTATGCCTGAAGTATAGATGGAACGAGAAGTAGTAGTTTAAATTTAAATAGCACATACGTTGCTATACATATTGCATTACAAAATTACCTTTCACACAACACTAATGTCATCCAGCATTTAATGTGGTAAGTGGATTTTGTAATATATGTTTTTTATAGATTTTCATAGTATAAATAAATTGCTATTTGATAGAATTTTAACACTACCAATTAATTGTTAATGATGAGTCACGTCTCCTGTTGATGTCGCGGAAAACAATATTTTGATAAGGCATGTCTGAGTTCGTTATATTAGTAAAACGTATTGCATCTAGATTCTAAAGGCATAATTATGCCTGACGTAAATAAGTCGTTAAAATGGGATTTTCATGTGTGAGAATTGTACAAAAGTTTCAAAAGCTATTGTGAATGAGTCAATTTTTTAACAGATTTTTATAAAATGTAGTTGCTACTTTTCTTTGAAAATAGATAAACAAACTTCGATAATACTGAGAAGTTCTAACTATATCCTGCCATTATTATTCAAAGAGCGTGATAATGAAGTTAGATTGACAAAGGGGAAGAATGTAAACAAACGGTGACGAAGAACTGGAAAACATACAAGAACGAAAATATAATACAAAATTAAAAAGAATTCCAAGAAATTTTTGCAAAGAACGGTTTCTAAAAAAATGGGTCGCTCGGTATTTAAAATATTATACATATATCTTTGTGGCTTTGCACAAAAACAATATATGGAGAAACTGGAAAATAGAAATTTTATTTTTAGTTCTTTATTGTCCATATTTAAATAGAATCGATAATCAAAATCACTAATTATATATAAATGATGCTTTTTTATTTCAATAATTTGTAATAAATAATAGTGTATAAAAATTATGCTTGTAGATAATTTATTATTATATACTATATATGCAATTCTAGTGTTCCCTTAAAATGACATTAGTTTTATACATATTTTTATTTTTGCTTTTTCACAATTGAAATACTACAGTAAAGATTGTCAATCTTAACTTAACATCTAATAACAGATCTGGGCAATATTTATCTTGCATAATATAATTTCAATACTCCTTTTAAATACATAAATATATAATATGTACAAATGCATATAGATAGGCAAAAATAGAAATGTATAACATTTATAAAATCTTAACAAAACCATATTAAAATATTTATTCATATTGTATACACTTTATATTACTATACAGTATACGAAATATACAAGAGAAGATATCATTGCAATGGGAAGCCTTGATAATAGGCCAACACCGCTTTATGTACACGTATTCTGTATATAGATGCATTTTTAACAAGAATGTGAACCAATTGTTGATCGTTCTGTTGTCTGGTTGATTAAAATTTTCATTTCGCTCATGCTTTTAGTTTTGGCATTGTGCCGTATCTTGGATTTGAGCACAATGATTTCAATATAAAATAACTTTGATGCGTCTCTTCGCTTAATGAAAGGTCACATTCGATGTGGATACATGTGGACATGAATGTGCGCTTACGAATACACAAAATTTCTGGTAAGAAAATGCACAAAAGTGTGCCCGATAATGAAGCGTTATTTTTTTAATAAGTGACGTAGTAAATTCTAAATTTGTACGCAACAGTGTACTAATAATGTACTAAGTGAACTAAAAAATTATCATTTAGTCGCATGCTGCTAAATTTGAGCTTTTATTTTCAAAAAAGACTACGAAGAGAGTAGTAGTTGTTTTTTATCCATTTAACCCTATTACCAAACCAAATACTAAAAATATTTTTGGGGGAAGTTTTTACACTTCGTTGTGGGAGACAGAAATCGTTTGGAGCCTCTGCAAACTCCCAATTTATCTAATTAACTTTTACATATTTGTTTTATATGCACATGTTTACGAATATTAGCTATATACTCGATTATCAAGTATTAAAGTTGGGGTTTTATATTGATTACTTTCTTCATTTGGTATCATCGTCAAAGTGTGGAGCCTGGAGAATGTGTTTGTGTACGTATGAGCGAGCTCTCTCTCTCTCTCTCTGGCAAATCGATGATACATGGAGCGTCTTCTCCCGCACATTGAAGAGAACTGGTATTTTGTGGAGTACACAAGAAATTCTCCAAATGGCAATCATCACAAAATCCAAACAGTTTTACTGTAGAATTCATAGCAAACGTATGAGCCAGAAGAATTTACTGAAGAGTTAACAAGCATAGCTTGTAGATTTTGATTAAATAACACTAAAGTAATTTAAACATGACGGACTCGCATAAGGAAATCCCCCCATTGAAGCGGGCAGCTTTACAGGTGGTCGCTGGTGGGTCTGCCGGGTTTGTGGAAGTATGCATTATGCAACCACTCGATGTTGTTAAAACACGAATGCAGCTTCAGAACAACAAAACGCTTCTAGAGGTAAGAAACTTATTTAATGCGTCATCAATTAAGTGATCGACAAACATTTGTGTAGCACTTTTGCTCTACGAACGAAATGATTCTAGATAACACTGACTTTTTCCCTTTCTTCTTTGACCTTGTCGCTTTATAGGAGTGAAACGATAGTTCTTTTCGATAACCACGCCTTAAAATGCGTGAGAACAAGTTTATGCAAATTGTCATGTGTTTTAAATTTTTTTTAATTTTTCAATTTCCAACTACATACGTGCAATCGATTATTGAGTCTGGATAAAGTCCAAAATCTCTTGTGCTCTCTATTGAATAGCGATGACATTGCAAGGTCAAATTATTCTGCCGCAGCAAAATATATATTATATTGTACAATATTCGTCTCATCTGTTTTGATCACCTCTTTCGTTGGGGATAAAAGCCGTACATGAAAAGCGAAATATAATTGCTGATTTTGTTTTCTGCTCTTCGTTGCTCTTTCTGTAATTGTTCTTTTCATAAAAAAGGAACCGAATCATGTTATTTTTACGAAATTGTTATGTTGTCGCTGTATAATGCTAAAACGTACGGGCATTATAAAAATAAAAAACTCTCTTTAACAATATTTAAAAAAAAATACTTTCATATTTGTTTTAAATTTAATTTTAATATTTGTTTAAAAAGAAGTGCGGCTGCTGTAAATAATATTATCATATGCACTGTATACATTTTTTTTTTATAGCGCTGGTGTCCAAAATATTCGAAAAGTATGATTTGTGAATAAAATTACTGGTCAATCCGTGGATAATTGTGTATGCAAATAATTGACAATTGTTTGATAATTTGAAGTTGTGTAAATAATAATATTTATTCCTTTTAACGTTAGCACAAAATATACCGTGAAGTCCTTAACGGCTAAGAATGCAATCGCGCAAAGATGAGGAAGGTAAACAATGTGTTTATTTCATTTATTATTTGCTTTATTGTTTTGTTTATTAATTAATAATAACAAACTTGTTTTAGCTAATTACAGCAGCTACGTCTGCAGGTTTTACCTGAATTATCACGTTTTCGAAAATTAATAATTGGCGTTGTTTTGACTACAACGTATGTTGCACGATATTCAGGATCTATGACGACGTATGACCATATTTTAACATGATCCGACGTTGATGGATAAAAAACCAGCTGAAGTGTGAAATAGTAGAAATAAATAATATTTAGAATTCTTATGATCGCTTAAAATTGTTATACTCGTGATTGAATAAATAAATTTTTTTCTTTTGTTTTTTGCCTGAATAGCTGCTAATTTTTTGCGGTTGCTCTTGACGCAGTAACATTTTTTCGAACAAACGTTCTTAAGACGGACAATAAAATTTGAAATATGAAAATACTTACATACGTCGTTTGATGTACGAGGAATTTCAAATGTTCAAAATCGTTGCGTTCGTTTTTGGTGACCATTTACAATCCTTGGCCAATAACAGTGATTAAAGAAAAAAAAATGCAATCAATTACATTCCCTGAAAACAAAGAAATGGCATCACTTCGCCGTTTCTACTACTTTTTTTGAGGAATCACTGCATTTGGGATATCGTCGACAGTTTTGGGAGAAGATTCAGTAATTCTAAAGGAATTCAAATAATCTATCGCCTTTGATGGACGGGTACTAAGCTCCTAAATAATTTGCAATAAAAAATCTTTTACTTTTTAAGTTAATCTCGTTAAAACAAACAAACATACAATAGATAGCAAAAATTTAACAACATAGTAATGTGTTTAGTTTTGAATGTAAAAGTTACATGATCGTCACTTTAATTGTTATTCTTTAAATATTCCTGTAGCAGTCTTCCATGCTTAATATTTTTTTAGATACCAGGATAAAAACTTTATTGCCAATTGTTTGTCCATATGAACACAATATGATTCCTTGTTCAAACAAACACAGAAGCATTCAGAAACAATGTACACATTCTCTATCCTAAATCTTAGAACCGATACAATGGAGTCTTTGACTGCTTTGCCAAGATGTACCGCAATGAAGGGTTGCTCTCCTTTTGGAAAGGTATTCTGCCGCCTGTGATAGCAGAGACGCCGAAACGCGCCACCAAATTTGTGTGTTTCGAACAGCTTAAGCCCTTTTTTATGTTTGGGAGTCCAACGCCAACGCCTTTAGTAAGTTTAGTCGTTTTGGTAGTTTTTATTTTTTTGCAATCTTATCACTGAGATTATTCCCAGACATTTTCCTTGGCTGGTCTCTCCGCTGGCATCATCGAAGCCATCGCCGTCAACCCCTTCGAAGTGGTGAAAGTGGCTCAACAGGCAGATCATACCAAAATGAAGGAAGCTCCTGGAACTTGGTCCATCACACGGAAAATCATACAAAATGACGGCTTTGGTTCGAGGGGCCTTTTCAAGGGCGTGACTGCCACCATGGGCCGCAACGGCGTCTTCAACATGGTTTACTTCGGCTTCTATCACAGCGTCAAAAATATTGTGCCGAGTTTCGATGACACAACAAAAGAATTTGCGCGCAAAGTTTTAATTGGCTTCACTTCTGGCACGTTGGCGTGCTTTGTGAATATACCATTTGATGTAGCGAAATCGCGAATCCAAGGACCACAACCACAGCCCGGCGTTATCAAATACAAGTCCACGTTTCGGTCGATTGCTATGGTTTATCGGGAGGAGGGCTTCCGGGCGCTGTACAAGGGCCTGGTGCCGAAGGTGATGCGTTTGGGACCGGGTGGTGCCATCATGTTGTTGGTGTTTGAGTATGCGTACGATTATTTGCAAGAAAAGTGTTCATGAACATTACGCTGCTTGAATGGGTTTTGTGTTAAGTGTTCATCTTATTAATAATCGTGATTTTATAAATCCCAGTGTACTTAATGTACGAACGACAAGAATAAAGAATTCATATCAGAAAAAATGAGGTCTAAGTATTCATTTCCTACAATAATGGCGCTTTAAGGAGTAATTAATTAATTAATTTCTAATTTGCGATTACAGAACGTGGAGCGATCCGTGAGAAAACTGCATTAAACAGCTTCGGAACTCGGCTTTGATGCATATGTATTTATATTTTCATATTTGTAGTTTGCTTTTTAAGCTTTTTATAAAATATATTATGCACTTTTTACAGGGATAGCTGTGGACATTGGATCATTTGTTTCAATTCGGCATGCGTCGTCCGAAAAATACTCCAATGCAGCTCGTTCGTTCGCATTCATGACCTCACTTAATGTATTGCCAAACAAGTTTTATTTGAAACCTGAACACGCAGCACAAGTGATTAATTGCTGCATGGATAAGAAAAAGACATCAACGAGACACAATCAGATCGAGGAATCACTGAGTGCAGTTTTCTATGCAGAAACGCAGTGTTTGAAAAAGGTAAATATTTTTTTAAAATTTAATAAACAGTCAATTAATTGTAAAATGCAGCATACTATTAACAGGTTAGCAGCACCGGATTAATATGCAACAGCGGCGTGCATCAGAAGGTTTCTCCATTCACGAGTTTGAGGCAACTCCACTCCTAGATAATGAGTAATAAAGGTAATAAATGTTGGCGACCTACACCGCAATGAACATGTACGCCTCTGGTGCATGAAAAATTCAATGAAGCCGCTGCAATTATATAACGGCAGACAACAACAATAAATAATGTTGCAGGCAAAAAGATTATAACTTCAACTCCTGTGTAAAAGTGGCTTGTGATATGCACGAACAATAAAAAAATGGGTCCAAAGCAAATGTTGAGTCTAGTTGAGTTGCAAGCAGAACTTGTTAAACCCGTTGGTGCAACAATCACACGAAATATTTAGACATTACTACGATGAAAGCGAATCGTGGTCACAGTTCTGAGCCAGACTCCTGGCAACTAGTGCAAAAATTAGCAACGGAGCTCGCAAGGGATTATAACAACTTATCAAATCCAGCTGGCAGTTAGTCATGGTGCTCCTTAGGAATTTATTTCTGTTGTGCATGCTTTGGACGGCAAACGCTACTGAGCAAAATATTAACATTAATAGAAGTGATTTGTCAGTAAATCGTGAAAAACGTGCCCTCGATATTGGTTTACTTCTGAGGAAAATACTGCTGAATAGCGCCCAGGCAAGCAGTATTAAGACGAATGCTGTCGTCTACAAAACACGCCCACGCACATCAACACTTACCACATCAACAACATCAACAACTACTACTACTACGCCATCTACACCGCCCAATAACACAGCAGATGATATTCGCGATCGGCCCCAAAGTCAAATCGGGCCTTGGCAAGGATTTGACTACATGGACTATGATGCGCCAATTTCTATGCCGCCGCCTTCTACAGGACCAACGCCCACTACACGTGCTAAGGATGTACCAATGGCAGCCACTGTCCCACTTCTAAGCCAGCCAAATCTTTGGCAACAGCTGCAATTGCAAACGATACCCAATGCCACATTTTATGCCACACCAGGAATTGCTGTTCGTCCAGGCAAACGGTTTTATAACGGACCTTCATACATAAACTTTGATAATTTACAAGGCCCCAATCGTTATAGTGTTTCTAACTACCAAGAATTCCCACAACGGAAAACACAATCCCAGCAGCAGACTCGGCAACAAGAGCAAGAACCGACAAATCGTCTGCCAATGCAAATGGCGCGGCCAGCTCCAAAGATGCCTGCTTCCCAACCACTGTTACCAGCGCCGTCACCAAGTCGGCGACCATCTCAGCTAAGCAATAAACTTTTATACCAGTTCGCTCAGCCGGACGGTAAAATACGCAATCTTCTTAGTAACTGTCTGAACATTGGATATTCTCGCTCACTTTGCAGATACCTCCTCTGAGGAACGAGCTGTCGATATTGCTAATGATGATTCCTCTAACAATAATACCTCGAGTAATGTGGATGCAAATTCTGGTGGTGGCGAAGCTGCATTAACTGAATCCACTACTGTTAGCAGTGCTTCCGAAATACCAATGTTGCAAGAACCTGATGACACTCCTAAATCTTCACTCACCGACACACTGCATGGATTCAATCAATTTAGGAACCCATTTACCGGCTTTGATACAACTTTGTATGATGGCTTCTATCCTCAACCGATTTCATTTGGGCAGTATTTTTTCCAATAAGCGAGTAAAAGATTAATTTTTCAAATAGATATTGTTTATTGTCGAATTGGTCATTAAAGGAAACAAATTTCACTGATTTGGTTCAAAATAAAAATACATCGATATATAAACATATACTTGATTATATTAGTAAATGCCTTTTATATTATTAACATGTATGTTTTTACATAAAAAAAACATTTAGCCATAATTACAAAGGTATATAGATATGTATATATATATATGGAATTAATTATAGGCATATATAACTTCTATAGTTAGCAAAATTACTTCTAATCTCGTGAATTAGCGCAAAACATTTTCGCAAGCACTGGAAAATCGCGATCATTGGAATCGTGTGTGTAAACGGACATACAGCAGCTTGTGTTGAGAATTGCCAATTACAGAAAATCTGAAGCAAAACAAAGTACTACTGCTTTTTCTGAGAGCCTAGTAAAAAGAGCTGGTATAGATTTGTGTCGTGTGTAACCAGAAGCCTACAGCTTAAAAAATTAGGCATTAAATGACGCATACGGAAAAAAATTTAAAGAATTTTATTATTTTATAAGTTTAATCTAGTATGTGCTGATATGTAATTTATCATATGTATTAATATTGATTTGTTTTTTAGGCTTGTGAGGCAGTCTGTTTGGAGCCAAAGCTGTTACAATTTTTGAGGGCCAGCTTATAAGCCCTGAATGTACCTTTATGCTAGCTCGTTTTACTAGGCTCTCAGAAAACCCAGTAGTACTTTTTGTTACATATATGTATACAAAGATTTTTTTTTTGTTGGCAATTCTCAACACCGGATATCGAATGTCGGTTTACACACACCTTTCCAGTCATCAACGTTCCAGCTCTTTTCAAACTTTTTGCGGCGAATATTCCTACGTGACTTTAAATACGCCATGCCTTTTAAAAAAGGTTTTATTTCCTTATTTTTCTATTTATTTTGTATTAATTTCTTAAATTATATCCTTATTGCTATGCATTTGTTTTTCGACAAAACCCTTGTATCCTGAAACTGCGCACACATGCAGCCAAGTCGTGGTTTAGCAATATTAGTTTGTGCGCACTCCTGGTAGTTGTCAGAATAACAATCGCATTATTTGTTTACAAACACGAAACCAGACCACATTTTACAATATAAAGTAGGATTATCCGGAAACATGGGCAAAAAGGTGTTCAACGCGAAAGCTCGCCAACAACCGAATGTTTTTATAGATAGTTCCTCTGTGCAAAATGTAAATATGAATATGCATTACTTTCGTTTCGGGTTTTTATGAATTATTATTAATTTAATTGTAGATTCAAGTAGAGCTAGACGATGCAGGTTACGATGAAGCCAATCCTCTTGTGTTGCCCTCTAAAAAACGGGAAACAAAAATCAAACTAGAAAAAAAGCAAAATTTGAAAATATTGTCGAAGAAGCAGCGGAAACGTTTAGAGGCAATTGTTGAAAAGAAGAAGAAAAAGGAAGGAGTAAGTTGCACACAAATTTAATTAATGTTGAATATTTAAATGTTTTTCAAATCTTCAGCGTAGTTCGGTTTTGGAAGCTTTGGCCACAGTTCAAATCCCTGAATTGGAGCTCAATCAATACACCTCCATTAGCCAGGCGCAAACAGTTGGTTTGAAAAAGCTTCAGTCCCTAGATGAAATCCTATCGAAGAAGGAGCGGAAGAAACAGGAAGAGCAAGAAAAATGCAACACCAGCGGAATTAACACAATTAAAGGTGCAGCGAAGAAAAGACGTTTGGCCGGCATTGTCGATGCTTCTGAAAATAAAGCTAAAAGAAATGACGTAAATGTAATAGGCTTTGATGCTACTGATAGTGAAGATGGTCTAACGAGTGATGACGAATCCGTCACTGATAAGGAAGAGACGAAGACCGAAGACAAGGAAAAGGATGTAAATGTAGTAGTAGAAGACACAGCAAAGAGCGATGTAGCAACAAATGCTATAGTACCAAAAGATTTACCAACTAATTGCGACGTAATTTCTCCTCCTGCACCTCTCTCACGAACCACAGTTTACGTTCCAGTCCATCGCGATGCTGATATACAAGCAGCTCGACTCAAGCTGCCTATTTTAGCTGAAGAACAACAGGTGATGGAGACAATTAATGAGAACTCCATTATTATCGTGGCCGGTGAAACTGGCAGCGGTAAAACAACGCAAATACCGCAATTTCTCTACGAATCGGGGTACGCTGAGGACGGAAAACTCATTGGTGTAACAGAGCCACGCCGGGTGGCTGCAATCGCCATGTCTAAGCGAGTGGCACGCGAAATGAATCTGTCGCATCGTGAGATATCGTATCTCATTCGTTTCGAAGGTAATGTCACTGCGGATACCCGAATCAAGTTTATGACGGACGGCGTGTTGCTGAAAGAAGTCGAAAGCGATTTCCTGCTTCAAAAGTATTCTGTTATTATTTTGGATGAGGCACACGAACGCAGTGCTTATACCGACATCCTGGTGGGGCTTTTATCCCGAATCGTTCCTCTGCGTCTGAAGCGAGGGAATCCTCTGAAGTTGATCATCATGTCGGCTACGTTGCGCGTAGAAGATTTCACATGCAACACTCGCCTGTTCAAATCTCCGCCACCTTTAGTAAAAGTGGAAGCTAGGCAGTATCCGGTAACGGTGCACTTCCAGAAGCAAACGCCCGCGAACTATTTGGAGGAAGCATTTAAGAAGACGATCAAGATTCACTCCAAGTTGCCGGAAGGCGGTATATTGGTTTTTCTAACGGGCCAAAAGGAAGTAAACCAATTGGCAAGTCAATATTCTCAATCAATCCTTGGAACGTAATCACTAGAATAATCATTTTCAGGTTCGCAAATTGCGCCGAACATTTCCATATATTCGAAAAGAAATCACAACAGAAAATGACGTTGGACAGACAGACAAAAATAGTGGAGAGGTCGTTGAGGCTGCGGCCTCAAAAGGAAGCAATTCCGATGTCGAGTTCGACATGGAGCGCGCAATACGAAATGTGAAGAAATGTAAAAAGAAATTTCTAACACAAATAGAGCTGCCGAGGATTAATTTGGACGACTACAAGCTTCCCACCGACGACACAGAAGCAGATTTGCTGGAGGACAACCACGATTCAGAGTTTGATGACGAACTAGAAGACAATTCATCTGAAGAAGAGGACGACCTTATGAACGGTGTCGGAAGTTCAGTTACCAAGCAGCCGCTTTGGGTGCTTCCGTTATACTCGCTGCTGTCGACGGAGAAACAAAATCGCATCTTTGAACCGCCTCCCGAAGGGTGTCGGCTGTGCATCGTAAGCACAAATGTAGCTGAGACATCCCTCACAATACCAAACATCAAATATGTCGTCGATGGTGGACGTCAAAAAACACGGCTCTATGATAAAATCACTGGCGTCAGTTCTTTTGTGGTGAGGTACACTTCCAAGGCATCCGCAGATCAACGAGCTGGACGTGCTGGTCGTGTCAGCGCAGGACATTGCTATCGTCTGTATTCGAGTGCGGTGTACAACGATGAATTCGAGGATTTCGGCATTCCGGACATTCAAAAGAAGCCTGTTGACGATCTGATGCTTCAGATGCGTTGCATGGGTATTGATCGAGTGATTAATTTTCCTTTCCCATCGCCACCAGATGCTGATCAATTGCAGGCTGCTGAAAAACGTTTAATTATCTTGGGTGCTTTGCAAAAGTCGGAGCAAATAGGAAAAGAATTACCTCCGATTATTACCGATTTGGGACGAGCGATTTCACGATTTCCAGTAGCGCCGCGATTTGGTAAGATGCTCGCCTTAAGCCATCAACAGAATTTGCTGCCTTACACGGTATGCTTGGTGGCTGCTCTGTCCGTGCAGGAAGTTCTGATTGAAGTAGCCGTCGGCACAGAGAAGACGGAAGAAGTCGCTCTCATATCTAATAAGTGGAAGAAAAAGCGCCAATGCTGGGCATCCTCCGGTAACTATTGATGGTCTCATTCGCCGATCGTAATATAACATCTACTCCCTTTTCACAAGGCAACTTTCAGCGTTTAGGAGACCCAATGGTTTTGCTTCGCGCAGTCGGCGCTGCAGAATATGCAGGTTCTGAAGGTAAACTTGATCAGTTCTGCGTGGAGAATGGGCTGCGTCTCAAAGCGATCACAGAGGTGCGTAAATTGAGGGTGCAATTGACCAACGAAATCAATCTCAGCGTAAGTGGACTCAGTCTTTGCGTGGATCCTGCAATGCAACCTCCTCGCGATGAAGAAGCTCGCTTCCTACGTCAAATACTTTTAGCCGGAATGGGAGATCGTGTAGCACGTAAGGTGCCGCTGGCTGAAATCAATGACAAAGAGGAAAAAAGACGCTTGAAATACGCCTATAATTGCATTGATATGGAAGCACCCGTGTTTATGCATGCTTCTTCCGTGCTGAAGGAGAAAACGCCAGAGTGGGTCGTTTACCAAGAGGCTTTCGAAACACAAAACGGAGATACGACGAAAATGTTCATATGCGGCATTACGGCGATTGAACCAGAGTGGCTTCTGCTATATGTGCCACTGTTGTGCAACATACGGTCAATAAAGGAGGACCCGTTACCGAAGTATAATCCGAAAGATGGCAAAGTCTATTGCTTAGTGGATGCAACGTTTAGCAAAGCTGCGTGGGAGCTACCACTCGCAGAGGTGGAAATGCCTTTCGGAGAAAAAGCGTGTTGGTAAGTATTGCAATTCGTGTGAGTTGCTGTTTTTATATCTTTTTCTCAAAGGTACTTCGGGAAGTTTCTGCTGAACGGAGATGTTTGCCCAAGATTGGCTGACTACAAGGCGAAACTAAAATCCACTCCGTCGTCGTTGGTAAAAAGTTGGTCCTGCCTTAATGAGAGCGTAATGAAATTCAAGCGTGCCTTGTTGGCAAACCACATCAGCAATAAACAGAAGTTATTCGACCAATGGAAATCAAATCCCAACTGTAAGTGAAATTCTTACAGCTGTATTACAATTCTAACCCTTTGATTACATTCCTGTACAGATTTATTATCCGAATATCACAATCTGCTTTACGACATACCATTATCTGAGTTGACCGTCTTTTGGCCGCCAATAAATAATTAGAATTTGAGTTCTTCCTTGTTCTGGATTTTGCATCAAGCTTCTATATAATTTGGAGAGGAGTTCGAAAAATAAGAATTTAATCCGTTTTTACTGTAAATAGAAAATAAAGCATTATTAATATGAAAGCAGTTTTGGAATTTCAAATTCATCGCGTAGCGCAAAGTGTATCAATGATTTCTATATTTAGCATTTAACTTCTTTGTTTCTGCTTATTTAAAATTGATTAAACAATAAAACATTTGTTTCAAGCTGTTACATTGCTTTGTTTGGAACTGAACACTAAAAGAGGAAAATAAACACTTTACAAATAAAATAGTGGCTACAATGCTGTTTGCAGGATTAAGCGTCGATCTGTGAATCAAAGAAGCATGTTGCCAAAGTAAAAAGTCCCGATTTTCGTTACAATCCTTTGAGTTAAAAGCAATCATCATTTGGATTTCTTATTTATATATTAACTGATAATTCAAATATTTGCATATAAGATGTTGTTTTTTCAAATTTTTCTAAAAATGCTAGTAGTATTTCATGCTTACTTGCTAAAATGAACAATCGTTTCTTAAACATGACTTATTCAATAGAAGAATCTGATTTAGGGAATTTATACACACTTTTGTTGCTATTCTAAATGAAGCGTTGTGTTATTTTTTGTGGTATATTCAACGGAATGCGGATTCTGCGATTAGAAATTATTATAAACTCTTGTAAATGTTATCGTTTTCATTTTTACGTTGTTAACTTTTAATTGATTCCAAGTTGGTTAATGCTTTTGGATACTGCATTTAATTTAAATATAAAACTTATGCGAAACTTTGATTTTAATGTTTTAAATTTAGTATTTTGATTTGCCGCACTTCACAGAATCGTATTTGTATCAAATGTAATATGACAACCAGATTTAAAATTTATCGTATTCAACATTAAACTAAGATTGCAATAAAAGTTTTTTTCTGCTTACAAAAACGCAATGTCTGTAATTAAACAAAAAAAATATATATTTATGTGTATTAACAATGGTTTGGCGAGTACTGTTCTTTCCTTTTGTTTTTTGATAAAAGTTTTATTTACACTGTATGAACGGTAACTGTAACGGTAAAAAAAACAGTAATATGTACAGTAACAATTGTTTAAAACACTATTTACTCAACGAGACCACACTTTAAATTGTAGAATTTCTTTGGATAGTTCATCTAGTGCTCTAAAATCAGTTGTTGCTTTTAATTATGCTTCTAGAAACAACAAAGTGTCTTCTCAATTATTTATATACAGTTTTGAATAGTACTTAGCTGCTTATTGTAACATTAAGCATTTCAACAAACCTGACGAATGCAGTCAGCATACAACGCAACTTCTAAAGGAACGCAAATCATAGCACAAGCAACGTGCATGGAGTCGTTTGACCATCGTTCGAGCTCACGATTTTGATGCAGCACATTATTAAGAACAGTGCAAGAGAAACGACTTCACACAATCCTTGTGCACAACTACTTTTTTTTTTGTTTGGCAAACCAATGAAAAAGTTTTTTTTTGTAATATTTACATTATGCTACACATTTTTTTTGGCAAGTTTTAGTTGATTTATTTTTATTTTCTTTCAAAAATGACAATGAATTCGATTTAAACTATTTATAATATATAGAAAATCAGTCTAATAATTTAAGGCAACGTGAGAGCTTTGTTTTATACTTTTCTCTTTTCTATTTTGCGACTACTAAAGCAAAAAGAATGCGACTTTAGTGCTTGCCTTAGCTCACTGCGCTTCTTTTCACTAAAATTGCGTCAAATCCTTCTCATTAATGAATCCTGCGTAAATTACCGCTACTGGCATTTTTGAGTTACAGAAGCAGCATTTAAATAAGGAAACTTGTTAATGTGATTTTATGCAAATAATAATTGTTAAATTTGCATTTGTTAAGTAATTGAATTATTTAACAATACGATTTATTCAAACCTCATTTATAATCAAAAGGCAAACGTAAATTTAGTGCGTAAATAAATCTCCGGTTTAACAAATTAAACGATGCAAATAATTAAATGCTTCTTAATTACTACAATTAATTCCTAAGTCATTTATAATACAGACCTAACTCTAATAGGTGATTATATTTACATTTTGACATAGCAGATTTCAGTGGCTTTGCTAGCACTTCGGGATTTAAAATCGTTTGATGTACTGAATTACGCAGATATAGGGTTAGGTTATATTTTAAATTCATAACCTATTAAAATTAAACTAAGCATTTGAAGAACGCTCAAAGGTTTATATAATGGAAATTGAGAGTTAAATACCAGCTCTCAATAACGTTTGTTTCCCTGTGGAAGACAGCGCGTAGATGCCAAGTTTTTGCTAAACGGGACAATCGAAATTAACGTGAATTTCTTAAAAACCGAGTTAACACATCATAAGCAACTTCATTAACTGCAAGTACTTCGTTTTCATAAGTGCAAAATTAACGCTTACCTTCAATTGGCCAATTTTTTGGAAACAATTTCGTAATTAATTTCAGCAGGAATATTTTTTGCTAAACCTTATGTTGTTTTTTTACGGCTGAAGTTACGAAATTACTTTTTATTTAAAAGCATGCATGAATGGATAAAACACTACTGAATGGATTTTAAAATCCTTAAAATGTGAGGAAATGTTTCTATATAATTTCTGTAATTTCCTGTGCCTCATTAAAATCCCGTACCTAACCACAAAATAATTTTGGCAGTTTGCGAGAGAGTTGCTAGGCATATCCACAACTTCACTGGAGCAATATCATCCGCTGGTGACATTGCATTGGTAAAATATTTATTAGACTACTGCCACATGGACTGACCTCTATACAGACTTTTCTCTTGTGGCCAGGTCTGTGCATTTCCATGCTCTTTTCTAAATTGTAACTTCTTCATCGCCTGAACTACTAGTGCTTAAAGCAGTTATTTTAGCTGCTGATCTTTCTGAGACCAATACACTGTCGCTTCCAACAACTTCATCTTCCTGCGACAACTTCGTAAGAGCGTCCGTTGAATTGCTCGCTGTTGGCATCTTCATAGGTGACTCCAGACTACTACCCAATATGGGTGTTAACCCTTCACGCTCTAAGCGCTCATCATATTCAATTTGCAGTGCGCATCGGTTTGACGTCCAGTCCAAATTCTCCCTGCTTCCAACTACCGAATAATATTCACGAACTCCAAACTCTCCAACAGGCACGTAATGGTCACCGATTTCAACCAGGTACAGAGTGCGATTGACGTGTGATCGAAATCGTTTGTCGGCATGGTTTGGCAGCCAGTGGTGCACTACGTAGCCAACCATTCCGGCATGAGGCGACCAGTCCTTCCACGAAAGACGACCGCCGTTGGCACGCATCTTTTCGCTGGGCCAAACAACGTCAATGCGACGCCCCAAATCTAGGCAATCGTAAATCTGTAAATTGTACGAATATTCAAAGGGATTTAAGAGACGTTAATTGATTGTTTGTTGCCTTACCTCGGTTCCGTCAACAATGATTACTTTTTTAAACGTTTCGATGAGTGCTTTCTTCTTACTCTCCAAAGTTTCAGTCGTTCCAACTGCACCTGCAGCTGCGGCAGTTAAGCAAATTGGCCCTTTCGATTTGCGTGGAAATTCGCCGGGCGTTGTTATTATGCTTTCCATTCCTAGATTTCCCGAGGAACTCGATATTTTTGTATAGCAATGCCTGCTGTCCTGTGGCAAACGATGGCAAGGATTCTTTTTGTCACTCTCCATCAACTCTGTGCCTGTTTCCACATGCGAGTTGTTGGCATCATTTAAGGCACCCAAAAAAGAGCTTGTGGAAATTGGCAACGTAGCGCTTCGTTCTGCATCACAGCGACTGCTTAAATGAGTTTGATTTTTACGCAGTATGCGCGGATCTTGTACTGCTTCCCTCTCGCGCTCCAGATCGCGCTCGCGGTTCAAAAATCCAGCCAACAATGTGGACGATGTGGGCTTATTCATTACTGGAAGTCCGTTTCGCGTTGGCGCGACTCCCACGAAACTTTGACTGCCGTATTGGCCACTGACGCTGCCGATTCTTAGTCCGAAAAAGTTTCCCAGTGTTAGCGTGTTGTAGAGTGGTGCTGATATGAAGACGGGCGCCAGGTCGCCAGATTCAGAGCCAACATTTACGGGGCAGCCAATGCCACCTACGAGGCTACCCAAGTTAGGAGGCACCTCTAATGCCGACCCGGAACTGCAACCTTGGCGACACTTTTCACGTACACGTTGCCACCAGTCGATGACATTCGATTTGATCGTCTCCGGAGTTATGGGACCTCCAACAACCTGGCACAGTTGCTCGTTCGTATCCGCATAGGAAGTGGTCAAAGGGGAAACGTAGATTGGGTATCCTATTGGCTGGTCGCAGCTGGAGTTGATGATGTTTCGCAAAGCCTGCTTCGCATTCTGTATGCTTCCGCGTTCAGGGTTTCGATTGCGCAAATAGATGAGCTCCTGCTGTTGCCCTGCCCACAAACCACGCACGCACTCTCGATTCAGTTTTATCACTCGAAAGCTGAGGAACCTTTTGGTTAGGCGTATAATTCGATACTCATCGGAACCATCTTCCAGTACATGTCGCAAGGCAAGCAAATTCGACGCGCCTCTCAGTACAGCACTGCGCCAGACGGGATCGGCTTCGTGTGAGATAACGAGATTCGTGGAATATTCACTTATGGCCGCATAAAGCGCTTCGGGATCGAGGAACTCATCCGGGTTGGAAATGTGGTCTTGCTGTAGTTTGAGCGCCATCTTGACGGCGGGCGCAACGACAGAATGCAGCAGTTCCATGTCGGCGAACACCCATTCATCTCTGGGAGACGTAATGCGAAAATCGCCTTTGAAAAGAGCATGCAAACCGTGCAGGAAAAATTCAATGCCTGTCAGCGAACTGTGACTGGCGGTCGCTAACGAACGGCGCGCCAACAGTCCCAGTGCCAGGCAGAGAGAAACGATAGGCGAGTTTTTAGCGATTGCCGGCTGTTGGGCGTAATTTTTTTGCTGTGCTGCGATTGTCTCGGCCGTCGGTGAGTCGAGCTTGTAATAGCGTTCGGCCATTTTTGCAGGTTTTTGAGGTACTCGACTTTCACTTCCCGGCTGAGAAGTTCCGACGTTGCTGGAGCTGTGGTCTAGACTGTCGGGCAGAGGGATGGGAATATTTGTCGTACCATTAGTTACAGCAGTATTAACACCTGATAACCCTGGAGCACTTTCGGAATTTTGCCGCGATATATTCACAAATGACTGCGACGTTGCTATTGCGTGTTCGCTGGAATGCATCATCGTTGGGCTTGCATTAACTGCAGAGCCAGTTACTGTGCCACTTATGGTGGCACTCTTCTGAGGACGCGATCTTAAATGCATTTGAGACTGAGGCTGCGACTGAACTTGACCTTGGCTGCCTCGATTTGGCTGGGTGGTTTGGTGAGACGGGTTTTCCACTGCAGATGGAGTAGCCTGCCCGCAATTCGGCTGATTTGGAAGATCTCGACGTTTACACCAACAATGCTGGATCCAACCCAGGTACACAAAGCAAAAACTTGTCCGAGTGATGCCTAGAGCACGGAAATCGAAGTCCTCATCCAAGTTGTAATTAAAAATCGGATCAAGATCGACAAATTGACGACTCAGTGTGTGCTGTAAGGCGTCCTGTATAGGGCCCGACGACAGCCACTTTTCCAGCTTTGGGTTTTTTATAACGTAGTAAATAATGCTCTGAAATGCAAGTAGTTTTAATTGTGTCTGTTTATGTATTTAATATATTAATTATACCTTAATGTAATATGTAATTAAAACCTTGCGATATTCAAAAACTTGCAGTGTTGCGCTGGCCAAGTTGTCCGAAATCGAGTAACCCTCAAGAACGTACTGGGCGGCAACAACTTGCCAGGCCAGCCAACGAGTCGAGAACATGGCATTGGCGCTGAGCATGCGCGGCAGATGACCTGGATCACAACAGCAGCAGCCATCGTTGTCCTCCACATCTTCGCTGATCGCCTCAACCTCACGCTGCTGACAATACGTACCGCGAAACTCCAAGCCGCGCATCTGAAATGTACAAAGTCCATTGCCAAGCTCAATGATGTGAACCAGGCAGTTGAGGTAATCCGAAGCGAGAACTACGATTGTGAAAAGGAAAAATGCAGCTAATTAGTATATATAATTAAGTTAATCTATATGAAATGTACTCACCGAAGCAATCGCCTTGATTAACGTTGCCCCAACGGCCCATCAACAAATCGCCGCAGAGGGAATGCTGCAGCGATCGTGTTAAATGCTCGTAAAAAATGCTATTTAGGTTGTTGTCGTCTGCACCCAAATCGCGTTCAAGCTGTGAGCTCAGACGTGTGTTGGAGTGATCACTGCGCCGTGTGTTGTAGTCACGTTCCCAAAATTTTATCGGCCGTACGTAAGACGTGAGGAAGATCGCACTGCCAAGGAATGGGTTGAGAGGCGTTGAGAGCAATGCAGAGATTCCAGCTTGGAGAAAAAGCATTGCTGAATGGGGAACGCTGAATGGTTGCGCGAATGCATGGAAGGCAGATCCCCATGTGATCTGCCAAGGCGCAATGTATGTCACGATGAATTGCAGCTAAAGCAGGGAAATTCCTTAGCATATTGAATCTATAATTGCGCATACAACCAACCTTAAGGAGAAAGTCGCTGCACTTGCGATAACCGATTGAGACAAAAAAGTAATCGATCAAAAAGGTCTCACTAGCCACTACGAAATCCACGCGGAAGAACAGGACTGTAAACATGACAATCAGGTACTGATTGGTCGGATCCGAGTACGCATTGCGAACGACTGCAAATAAAAACGTATGTAAATATTTTCTTCATTCTCGCTAAGGCCCATGGAGTCTCTAGACATCGACTTTAACCACTGACAACAAGACTCAAATGTAAGTAATCAAATTGGACATGAAATCTGAAACTGAGTTTAACGCCGATTGTAGATTTTCAGTACTTACATTTCAGTGCGCAGGTGGCGATGATTAAAGCACCCCAAGGAATACCAAACTTATTCGCAATAGTCTGAGCATCGGCAGTCAGTGCAGAGATCACAAGTAGAGGAAATAAGACATTGCGCTCCAACATGGATAAGTAAATATAAACCTTCTCGAACCACATCACCGCAGCTGCACTAGCAACTTCGAACTGCCCGAACTCTTTCTGTCGCAGCAGTGGCCGTGCAAAGCACAACCAAGGCATGTGTTTTCTCATCTGCGGTATCAAGTAGTGAAGTAAGAGGCCGAGCGCGCCCGACATGCCGTATAGTACTATATTGAGGTCCGGTTGTAGCACACTGAAAACAGTGCTAGAGTGCAGAGCAAGGACGAAGACTGCCAGCAGCGCAGAGACGACAAAGTCGTTTTTCAGTCGCGTGTTTACAGTGTTGCGCAACTTCATAGGTAGTGGATCCGGCGATTCAGCATCGTTGTCGACTGAATTTTCAATCGCAGCACCGCCAGCGGTGAGAGTCGATATATCGCCAGGATTTGTAGTTGAGGATGTGGACACTTTATCATCATTTGGTATCGGTGGTACTGTAGGACACGTTTGCTTTTTCCCACCATCTTTTTCATCGTCGCCATCGGTGCTCGAAGTGCGTACATTGACCGGAACCAGACCGAGAATGCATTGGTTGTCGTCTACCGAGGTTATCGAGTTGGATGCAGTGACTGTGTTCTTGCTGCTACCCGGTGTCTTGGGAATATTTTGGCTGCTACTCGCCACTGAGGACATTCTACACTTCTTTCTCTCAGCACTTGCTTGTTCGATTTGTGGCAATTTGTCTAAGGAAGACGTCTTGTTGTGATCGCTAGCGTTCGTCGCTGCGCCCTCTGAAGCATCGGCATTAGATTGCTTCGGTGTTCTTGTTGTTTGCTTTTTACTTTGGCAGTCCGCACTTGACGTTGTCGCACTCAATTCATCGTCGTCATCCCGATAAGTGCTCACAATGGTGTTTTTAATGAGTGCCCACAGATGACAAAAGTCGCTGGCAGACCGCGAGAGATGGTAGCCAATTGGTAACAGCATAGCGCAAAATATAGAGAATACGATGTATTGCGTGCCTTTCCCTTCGGCAAGACCAGCAAAGAGCGGTCCGTAAAGTATCAGCACAGCAAGAAATGAGCGCATAACACACAAAAAAGAACCTGTAAGTTATAAAAAACGTCCAGTTAAGTTTGGGTACTCAATTAGCAAATTGCACTAAGCTCACCTAGGAGACTGCTTGATGCATTGCCGCCGAAAATGTGCATGTCGACTTGCTCAAGAAGATACATCAAAAATGTGTTTATCTGCGGGAACAGTCCCAGTGAGAATATCAACGGAAAGCACAGCAACATCAAGTACATTGCATACAGCAGTATTTTAATGAAGTGCAGCGGCAAAAAGTGCATGCCGAAGAAAATCAGCTGCGCGTTCGACTCCTGCTCATAGCGCAGAGTCATATCGTGGAGCAAGAGGAGTAAGCCGCCACAACAACTGAAGTAGATGGCTCGAGAGTACGCTACAGTCTTATTGAATCCATGTATTGGAGACGCTGCATCCGGCTGCACACTCTTCAGCAAAGAGTACTGCGATCCTGCCATCACCGCACAGAATAGGAACGCAAACAGATCCTTGTAGAAGCCAAGCTGTAAAATAGTAGCGCCCAAATAGGAGACAATAGCAGCGAGTACCACCGAAAGTATGATATGTATCCAATGCAGATCACGATCAAAGAGAGCCAGCAGCTCTAAACGGTCCATGGAGATCTTCAGCTCGCGGTCGAAGCCCAGCATTTTGAATCGGTATTTGTAGAAGCTTTTCGTGGGTAAGGCCTTTACTGTGGAGAGCATGCAGGCCGGTCGCCAGTAATCACAGTAACTGCTAATCTGCTGATTATCTATGTTAAGTACTGCACTCGAGCTCAGGTCGTCTTTGCCTGCACGCAAGCGTGTTTGAACTTGCCCATGTCTTCCGTCGTTGATTACATCGATCAATCCCTGAATAGTTAGTGGTGGGGCAATGCTAGGAGTTTGCGTGTCGCTCCTGAATGCAGGCGGCGACACAATCGCCCCAATTGCCTGGCTATTTACAGAGGTGGCACCGCCGTTTGACAGAGCATTCGTCAAATCGTGTGAGTGCGGGAAATCGCCCGTTGACAAATTCCTTGCTTCAGATATTTGCTTGGAGGTACGTCGGATTTTTTCACGCAGGTACATGCGATCGGATATTGAAAGCCCGTCAACGGAGTTGGAGGGGTGAGAGTGGAGGGCATTCAGCGCGTCTTGATAGAACTGGAAGTGGGCTACGGACATGCTGGAGGGCACTACATTGCTTTGGGCAGGTGTAGACTGCGCATCTTCAGCGCGGCCTGTGTTTAATGGCCGGCCGTTGTCATCGACCGCCCCGCCGGACATTAGCCACAACATTTTGTGTATGTCGGCAGAGAAGGAATCGGCGCTGAAGCTCACAGAAGATGTAGATGAGGACGTGCGCGAAATTGCTTTGGATATGGAATTGTTGGCAGTGGCGTTCTGTTCATTGCTGGCACTGCGCCGTTTATGCAGCTGTGAATTAAGGGAGTCATTTACTTGGCCATGACTTGAATCCTTAGTGGTGCGCGTTTCGTCAATCTCGCGATATTTAACGACCTTCGGAATGGCGCCTAAATTTTTGCCCGCAACAGTAGAATTACAAACTGTAGCAGTGGGTTTACTGCTCTCCTTGCCATCCTCTAAATGCTTGGCATTGGAATCATCAGACTTAACGATACATTTTGGCAACACACTTGTATTCGGTGCATTTAAGCTGCTAAGTAACATATCTTTGGAACTGGCGCTGACTTGCTCACAGTCACTTGACGGACAACCTGAGTCTTCCTCTCCTTTAGCGGACATATGTTGAGGAAACCTGTTGTACATCGTTGGTTTCTGCTGTTCCGATGTTTTATCCGCCAGCGAAGATTTTTCTATAACTCCAGCAGCACCACGATCTCTTCCCTTGCTGCTGCTTAGCAGCGGCGAACGTGATCCGTTCTTATCTGTTTCGGAATCAGAAGATTGTAACCGTTCATCGTATACTTTCGTCTTTGTCGTTGCCTCAGCGCAATTCTGCGCCGCTCCTGCTTCTGAAGACTCCGAATCGCTGGCAATATTAGTCGAATCCTCTTCATGTTTGCATATAGATCTCAACAATTCGTCAGCCTGAATAATCTTTGAAATGTTCTCTGAATTCTCTTCGAAACCTTTGAACTCATCATTATCGAGAATTTGTGACACATCTGATTCGCATGTAGTGCGCAGTTGATTGGTCTTAAAGTGACTGTGCTCTGCAATTGGTACATGGTCCAAATCGATAACATCGTCGTCATCGTTAAAAACTCCACCAAGAATCATGTGCATTGTTTCCTCCTCGAGAGCATCAGCGTTAGCGGCATCTATAGAATCATTTTCTAGTTTCAAATCATTGTTGGTGTCCTCACGATTGCCATCCACTTCTGAATCGATTGAGGTCTTTTCATCTGCTTGCTCTACAATCGGATATACGTGGTCAATTAAAGCTGTTGTGGAACCACTCCCACTGGCACCGAGATTCAAACTACTTCCGCTACTTTCGAAGCTGCCACCATACGCGGGACACAAATAAAGGTGTGGATTGCGCACAAGGCACTTGCTGGGAGGTGGTAACAAAGCGGACTTTGGGTTTTTAATTTGCTGCTGCCCACTGATTGCTTCCACGCTGTTCGGATGTGGCACCAGATTCGATACAGAAGGTTGCGGGCAGCCGATTTCTAATGCAGCACTTTTAATGCGTCTCACGGTGGACTGTTGGTCGGTCCCAGGAGCTGGACCAACTGCTGCTCCACTGGAGACACCGATTTTGTAAAGGGATGTAGCATTGGAGTGACGTCGGCGTTTGGCTAGATGCTTGCTAGTTGATGGCGGGGCCATAGATAACTGTAGAGCAGACATTGAGCTGTTTGAGTCCTTTCGAATATTTGTTACGTGATGATGCTGTCGAAATTGTTGCTGTGGCTGGTAGTAGTGCAGGTTTCGAGATTGCTGCTGTTGCAATACGATAGCGGATTGGCTCTTTCCACCAGACGAATCGGATTCTTTGTGCTTGTCCAACTGCTCAATACCCAAATCCGATTTAGTAAAGCTATCGTCATCAAGATAAACGTCAGAAGATGACCCTGGAGTTTGAAAGAAATATATCATTGTGGTTACTGTGTACAATAAGTGTTCAAGTTATGTACCAAAAACTAACGACAGCAATCCATGGCCTCGCCGTCTCACGCCGATGCTGCTTGCACCTACTCCGGTGCTACCACCCAAACGAAGCTCCAATTCATCAACGGCTCGTATTCCTGCTAAAGCGGAGCTGCTGCCAACATCGCTCGAGACATGATGGTGTTCGTGATGTATTGGCAGAAACAAACCACGATTTTGCTGCTTAATGCGTTCGTCATGTGTTTCAGAGCTACGATGGCGTTGCAAGCGTGCAGTTTTGGAATTTTGTGCCGCTTGCGTAAATTTAATGATGTGTGAATTCGTTGCTATAGATGCCGTAGAAGCGCTGTTTAACATGCTCATTGCTGCATTGGCGTTCCTTGTAGGTAATCGTTGAAAACTATTTACAGTTGCTGTAGCTAAAGTCGTTGTCATTGATGTTGAAGGCAGTGTTGAGGTGTTCACCTTTGAAGCCGATGTAGAATTAGTCGATGCATGCGTTTGGTGCAAAACCTTCGGTGGCTGCGGATGCAAAAATGTGTCAATGCAGTAGTTGTCGAGCACCGTCGATAGACTGTCCATTTGATTCCGTCCCAACTTCGAAACCAGTGCAGACTCAGCAGTAACATCTAAGCTCTTCTGTCGCTCCAGGCGTCTGCGCTGCTGCCGATGCTTAAAATCGCCGGATGACTTACGATGCAAACGCTGCGATGACCGACTTGATGGTGGGCCGGAATTTGTAGCAGACTGAATATTTGATTTTTCCTTTTCATGTTCTGGATAGACGGTTAGGAATTTCGCATTCATGTCACTCGCACCGGCTGCAGTGTTACCAGCTGTAGTCGAACGGAATGATTTGGAGACACTGTTAGATCCCGTAGTAATCGATTGGTGATCATGTTGGCTAGGCGATGAAAGCACTGAAGGCGCATAAAACATGAGCTCAATGGATTCTGAGCTATTCTTGCGATGTACATCAACCTTTAGATCTACAGAATTTTTGAATCAATAACTTGTCGTTTGCTAAGTACACCTTTTCTATTTTACCTTGAATGCTATTTGCATTATCCATGGACATAATACTGTTCTCATCGCTTGCTTCGTTTATCGCTTGTTCCACGGAATTTTGCGAAGGCACATCGTTTCTCATTACTTGCATTTCGATGCCAGCTTCATCGTCGCTGAAAAGAAAATTCCTACATGTCATTACTTTATATTAGACTTTAAATGGCACACAGAAGTTATTATAAAGTATTAAATCTGTTTGTATGTTTGGAACGATATTTGATCATACGATTGAAACAGACGTTGCACATTCCCCTTCAAAACAAAAGCATATGCAAGACAAAAAATACCTTTAGCTATCAATTTTATTGATATCTAATATTTAGTCCAAATGTTAGTCATAGTCATTTAAAGTTTACTGAAACCAGCAGCTTTTAAATTCTGAAGCTATTATTATTATTATTACTTGTAGAGAAACGGTATTCAAACGATAAATTCACGATGAATTCGATGGATGCAGATGGAATTTTATAAATGGAATAACGAATGTATTCTTAACTTACCGACCATCTCCATTCTTGGTTACTTTGAAGTAAGCGTTTTTCAGGTTCGACTCGGACATTGTTTGTGCTTGGTCGTAAAGACGATGCAATGCCATATTGGCAATCTTTACACAAAGTATCGTAAGACTGGTTGAAAAACAGTAGATACTCCATGTCAGCAATGTTGCTGGAAAATACTAAAAATACAGAAAGCGGAAAGTATGTTAATTAGAAACTTTGTAGTTTATTATTGTAAGAATAAATACAGTACTTACCAAATAAGCTATGAATGGGGAACAAAGCAAGAAGAGCCACAAATATAGGTGAACTACGTTGCAAAATACACCTTGATGTGGATCATAGAACCAACCGCCGGTTAGCGAGGCCCACACGCCTTGGCGGAGTATCTCCAAGGTTTGTGAACCCATAATGGGTGAAAGGTCATTTCCTTTGTGGGTTGCAGTCAGAAGAAGCCGTCAGTGAATTAATGCATGAACCGATTAATTTTCATAAATGGCAGCTTTTAATATTATGGAATTTGGTTTCGAAATAATTGGATATAATTCAAGTGTTTTTTATTTGAAATACTTTCTCTGCTACTTCATAAACAATTCTTTGACGTTCACTTCCATAGAAATATAATAAAAAAGCAACGAATGGATTGTCCTTGTACAATCATTTAATTGTTTATTTTTTTCCTTAAATGTATGTTGGTCAAACAATTAGCTAACGTTAAAAATCTCACTATTATTTACCTAGTATGTAATCTAGCTTTACAATGAAGATTTGATCCGTACTTCGTTCTGTATTTCTATTCTCGGTCCACTTCACACTACTATTTGGTGCTTTTTTGTTTATTCAGATTTTAATTAGTTGAATTTCAGAAATTTAGTACTTGGTTTATTAAATTTCTCCTGGCTGAAAAAAGTTCAAGTTTATGTTGAAAATTAAGGTTGCAAACTGAAAATATTGTATGAAAGTCTTCTTTCTGCACAATGGGAAATGTTTTTCCCTCTTCCAAAAAACACCAGTTGTATTTTGAAAAGGAAATTTTTATTTAAATACTTCACATATGATTGAACTTAACAAGCGAAAACAGTGTAATACAATAATATATGAACTATATAAAATTATATATATATACAATGTTACAAAAATCCGTATGTAAACAAAAACTAAACACAAATTGTAATATTTCCAAAAGTGTATAAATAATTTGGATAGCTGCCGTAAGGCGTAAAAGAAATCTTTTCTGAAATCTGAATAGATATATGAAAATGTTCTTTCCGGTTATGGAGATACAGCCACCATACTTTAAGCTTTGAATGGGTCTTACTCCCTAATGTGTCGTGGCTTCAATCATGTTGTTTATATTGTAGATTATGGGTGATAAGAAATCACTAAAAGCATGAAAAAAATCGGAGAGTTTGAACATGTGGAGCTTTAAACAATAGATAACTAGATGCAACGACGCTGTATCATACATGATACTACATAGATTAAACACTCTAAAATTTCCCTTATATACTAGGTGTGTGTTTTTTAGTGATCTTGCGATCCAGTTAAGAGACCTGCGCCGAAGTTGCTTCAGGGGCTTGAGTCGCGCCGCCGTCAATTTTTAATGCACCTCAACTGCCGCCGAAGAGTTCGGCTCGTATCTATTCAATTCAGTCGCCGACACTTCGGCTGCATTCAGCTTAATTATGTGGAATTTACATTGAGGAGATTTAACGGGAGTTCCTTTATTTTCAATGTCTGTTCACTTATGCTTCTTTGTCCGTCTTTACATTGAGGAAACTAGGCTCTTGGGACTGTTTACTGTTTTAGTGGTGTTCGGCACTGCCGTTTTTATTTTAGTAAAAAAAAGTATGAATTCTTGAACTCTATTATGTATTGTTACCGGCAGGAAAAATTTTTTGTAAATTTCTAAACTGTCAAAAATAAATAAACAAAATCAGGGATATTTGAAAGCAACTGGTCAAGGGCGCACTTCTTTTGCACAAAAATAGTAAAAATTAGTCCGCATTACTCAAAAGGTACTAAATTTCACGGCAAATCGTGATAATAAACTTATTATATTGCTTCGACAACAATATTGTCTCGCTGTCTCACAACATTTCAGGAGTTAAAAATGAACCAAAGAGACACCAGGACACAAATTAGTCCGCTTGGTCTTCTTACAATTTTATCAGCAAACCAACAACAAAATGTAATCTTTGTGCCTGTCTCCTCAATGCAAATTTAGCCTATAAGAAGCGCAACACTGCCACAAATTTTCGAAAAATGTGTCAACACTGATGTATCAACGGTAAGTTTCGTCCCGTTAAATTTTAAGCTTTCATCACATTCTTTATTACGTAAAAGGTGGTCGTGTTAAAAGTATATTAAATTTATTATTAAAGAAGTTTATTAAAATGTGTGAATGACCCAGAAAAATAACGACATTTTTTCGCAACAGCAGGGAAAGAAAAGAAAGTAGTGGAACGATTTTGTAAATGTGATAATTTTTATTAATGCATACATATGTATGTACATATACTGCGTGGCTATCGCTATGATGGACAGCTCAATCAACCAGCGGCAACCCGCGAGTCGACAACCAACTCCACCACAACAACCAGCACAACAACAACAACAACAACACCGGCGCCGACTACGACTGCAAGCACAACTACAGCGGCTCCTGCACCCACCACGGAAAATGTTAGGGAAGACTGGCCAGAAACCGGCGGCCGCGATTACCCCGCCTACAATCGCCGATTCTACTCCTCGGCGTTGAGCCCTATGAAAACTAACCGCCCGTCCTATCCGTATCCCGAATACTCTGCATTCCAGCCCAGCTCATCGAAACTTGACGGCATGATGACGCCAGGACGTCGGTCAACGCCGCAAATACAGTTTGTCCCTTGCATGTGTCCCATTAACTTGGGAATCAGCGCCGAACTGGGTAGTAAAGCAGGTTTCCGGGATCCGTTTCTGGCCGAAGCACGTACCGCCGCGAACACCGATATGGACCTGCCTCATGATCAGGAAATTACGGATCTGTCCATGGGCAAAGACGAAGGCGAGCCAAGTGGTTTTGCGGACAAATCAGCAGCAGAGGAGCTGCGACGAACCGAGGAAGCGCAACTGATGAACACATTTAATGTGGAGTCAATCGAGAAACGCGAGGACGATCAAAGGACGCATGCTGAGTTGCTGTAGTGGGAGCCGCTTCATCAAAAATAATCAGACTGAATTTTTAAAAAATTGCAAATAAACGCACATTTAAAAAGAACAAAGCAGAATTATTCATTATGCAATTGCTTTTAATTAAGCACATTAATTTTTTTGCTGTTAGTTCAAGACTTCTCTCCAGTTAAGTGATTAAATATAACCAAAAAGATAGATTTTTGCAAAACTTCAAATTCCAATCTTAATTCGATTTGATTTTTCTTTAATTAATGATGCTTTTTATTTAGGAATTCACAACATTAATAAAATTGATTTTATTGTAAAATATTTTCAATAGTTAAAAAAAAAAATTACAAATACTCGCAGCCGTGCTTCTTTTCTAATCCTCCGGGGGAACGAAGAAGCTGACCTTATCGAAAATCCACCTCATGAAGTAAGGAACACTCGTGTAGTGCGTCGGGACATTTACATTAGTGTAGGGGAACGAATCTCCCATTACTCCGACCTGTGCGTCAACAATGCCGATCACTGTCCTTCCTTTGAACGTATTTGCTACCAAAGGACCGCCTTCATCGAGGTAGTAGCGACTACTGTGGCCACTTGAGCACATGAGGTACGGCCTACTCTGCAATGACCACGGGTCGCAGTAATCGTTGTTGTAGACATCAGACACATTTGTGATATGTAGCTTGGGAGTAACTGTGGGAACATACACTCTTTCACCCCAGCTGAAAACTCTGCCTGACTTCGGTTCAAACTCGTCGGTCGGAAGGTAAATTCTTGAAACTCGCGGAGATACCGTTAAGTTGAATGGTTCCTCGATGTAGACAAGGCCAATATTCTCCGATTTCTTGTCCTGTTCACTGTAATTGGGATGGACAACGTAATGTCTTTTGTTTGTCACCAAACGCGTCTGCACGGTAGTTTTGTTCAGTCGAAAAAATTTAGAGAACCAATTTGAACCGGCCGTGATGGTTATGTTTTCATTCTGTAAGCAGTGTGCTGTAGTAAGGACCCACTGAGGATAAATAATCGAGCCCATACAGAGGTAGTCATCGTCCTTTTCTATCTTTACTACGAAATTCCCTTCGTTGTCGCCGGCGTACTCGCCCCAATCCGCGCCAGTGAACCTGCCGGCTGCCAACAGAGCAACGAACACAATGAAACCTTTCATAATTTAGAGATTTCAGTTTACTTCACACTGGATGATAGTGCTTCCAATCGCGACCTTTTATACCATTCTTCATCGAGTTCAGCAGTACTCCCGCCTATGTTAAGGCGTAGAAACATTTACAACTTGATAACAGTATCAGTAGTCATATCCAAGTATAGAAATTTTTCTTGGAAATCAACTATCGCATAGTGAGTCAATTAAAACACTATCAAATGTGTGTTTCGAATTCATCAATAGCAATAAAACTTTAGAGGTACCAATAGATCAAGAGAAAGACTGACTTGTCATTATTGGGTCCGCAATATTGGGTTGGATATGAATCAACGAGAAACGGACAGAATTTGGAAGCCTAACAACATTTTATGCAGACTGTTGCTAAATCAACCTTATCATTGGAAATAAAAATAAATTTATATGTACAAGAATATATACATTTGAAAAGTTAATATTATAAAATTCTACTTAATTTCATGTAGCAGCGTTTTTTTGTGTACTTTAAGGAACTCCAATAATTTTCGTAAGTTGAAATAAAGCATTGGTTAATTAATTACGTATTTGTAATCGTCCTAGTACAGATCTCACGTAGGGCAAACATGTTTTTCGTGAAATAATAGTACCACTACTCAAGTACCATAGTACATGCAAAAGTACGAGAAAACGTACGTAGTTTGAAACCAGGTAACCAATTTTTCACAACAAACAGTTCCGGATGTACCGCGATAGAAAGCATCGACCATAGAGCAAAAGAGGGAAATTCCGCCAGAAGAGACGGCGGAGTTCCAACTCACTGCAGCCTTTAAGGTTTATATGAATGTGGCTATGACCTGATTAAGAAGGCTGAAAAGCTTAAGACTTTCATGTGCAAAGCCTATGACGACTATCATGTTGACAACTATCTAAAATTTAGATTCTAAATACAAGAGCAACGAGCGAATCCTTATTTTATGTCAGGTTAGTCCGGTGGAATTGAACCTGGCCCCTGACTGACGTACACAGCTTTTTGTCTCATAGTACGTGTTCACGCCAAACCGCTGGCGTCCTCTAGGAGCGAATGTGTTTCCCGCACCCGTGGAAATGCATTCGCTCTGGCAGCACTACCCCTTTCCCGCCCTTCCCATGGCAAAGTTTTGTTTAATTCCAGGTTTCTATTTGGACTTCCGGCTACGGCTTAATATACTTCCTTACCCTTTTAGACGTCGCAGCAGCAACATCACATCACCATTTATTCTATCATATACTTCACAACTTGTTAAACTTTGGACAACCAAACACACGATTCTCCACCAGAAGTCATCAAAAACAACTCCACAGCAATCAACATCATCCAACCACATCGCTACCAATCGATCACCTCATCATCGCCAGCTCATCCATCCCGTCTAGCTCTAAGACGCTAACCCATCAATCCGGCACGCATCAACACCATCGATCACCCCCCTCAATTTCGGTGAGTCCATTTCCTTTCTTTATTGAACTACCAAAACTAACTTCAACCCCATCTCATCTTTTTTTTTTTCTCCCACCCCAACATTTTTGTCCTATTCGAGCGGGATTACTAAGTAATCCGACTCAATCCACGCCATCCTATACCTTATTAAACAAATATATTTCAAAATATATATATTACATAAAACCACATACATATTTCATCAAATTTCAGCCATAGTTTTGTGCGTGCTCCACCCCGTTTGGTGTTATCGGTTCGGCGTCGCGGCCGCGTTATTTTGTGCAAGCGTTGCTCCGCAAAGCAACAAGTGAGCTACAACAGCTCTCGTCTCAAATCGCGGAGTAATTCCACTCCCGGAATTAGTCAGGTCGCCCAAAAAGTGGTGTCTGTGTGAAGTTAAATCGGCTCGTGATTGCCTATTCACTACGGACGATCGTGACGTCTCGAGTCCCCCGCGACTCACTCGCTGAGACGAACGTTCGTTTCGTCAAGTCACACGAACGCCGTACGACACCGCCACCAAAGTGCATAAATTAAAAAAAAATATACAACAACAACAACAACCACAATACCAACAACAACACACTGCTCTAATTTTGTGTAAATTAAATAAAATAAATATCTCGCAGTAATATTTTGTGTTTTATTTATCTTCTCTTCTCCTACCTAGGTATTGTACAGTGCCGGCGAGAAAAATTATCCGAAATAAATAAATTTAAAAAAAAAAAAAAATATTTACACTTTGTGTTTTATTTGCGACCACAATCGCGTGCACCGTTCCCAGGTGACACCGCTCAGCTACCGCGCCGCGTCCGAATCCACCCGTTCGACACAGCAACGACATCGCGGAATCATCCCTCTAAATCTCAAAAAATATTTCGCGAATTATTTTCGATTCGATTCAAATTAACGCAATTAATTTTCCCCGCGAGTGAATTACATTAAATTAATTCGGATTATTTTCGATTCGTTTTAGATCAACGCGATTAATCCTCAACTCGATTGAATTAAAGTAAATCAATTCGATTTATTTCAAAATCAATTTCATTTTTGATTTAATTTGAATTAACGCGATTTTCTCAGCTCGATTAAATTAAGTTAATTCATTCATTCCCGACGCCATCTCAATTAATTCGATTTATTTAAAATTAATTCCGATTAACGCGGTTGACTACCAACCTATATCAACACGGTTTACCGCCAACTTAATTTGAATTAACGCGACTTAATTCTCAAATACCGCGTTTGCATTTGAGATATTTTTATAGCAATTTAATTAGACTCTAATTAAGTTAACTTCTCGGCTCGCGCGATTCGCTCAAGCTTCATTGACTGAAGCCGAGATTTGCGACCACACCCACACCCCCGTGAGTGTCCGTATGCCGTTGCTGGTACCCGTCGATCCATTGGACGACAACACCTCGACACCCCGCTCGAGTTCTCAGTTGTCGTGCCCCCTAAAACCAACCAATCACCCAATTGCCATGGACGCACTCACCAGGTTCATGAATGTCTGCGAGACCCTAGAGGATTTCGCTCGGGAACTCGATGTACCCCCTAACACCGACCATTCGGAATTCGCACTTAACACCTATATGGAGGAACTCAAGGCAGTATGGATGGACTTGGACAGGCCTTGGAATTTCTGGTAGCCAAAGCTGCACCTCTCGACAACTCTGACACCACCTCTAGCGAAATCATCGTTGCCCGATCCAAGCAACAACGATGCTTCAAGCTTTACGTACGGCTCGCTGCAAAGATTCAGGAGCAGCAGCACCTCGCCGCAGCAGGCGCATCCCGAACGACGATCACTGGCCTTGATGCATCACACCGCGCGGATGAGGTTACTCACTCAGGACATAACATCAGTTTACCACCGTGTGACACTGATGTTTTCAAAGGCGACTACGAGTCCCCTATGCAGTGATCCGTCTCATCCCATACGTCGTTGTTCGCGCTTTCTGGCAATGCAGCCAGACAAGCGATGGACAACAATCAGCAACCTTAAGTTCTGAACTAATTGTCTAGCACATTCGCATCAGCTTAAGGATTACAAGAGTGCTTTCACTTGCATGTCGTGCACCAAACGACATCATACACTCTTGCATCGCGACGTGGCTACCACTACGTCTTCGCTAACACATGCGAACTCTCAACCCTCCACCTCGCGCCCTCAACCCCAACCACACCGCGGCATCCACACGAGAAACCCTTCCCGACACCCTCCAGCGCCCTCGCGCGCTACACCACCCCCTCCACAATCTCAAATACAGTCCACTTCAAACGTATTGACTTGCTTCACCTCGCGTCCGAAGCAAGTGCTTCTCGCTACGGCTATGGTGAATATCCCCCATCGCGACGAACTATACCCAGCTCGTGTGCTCATCGATCCTGGATCGGAAGCCACTTTCCTCACTGAACGTGTTTAGCAACGCTTGCGTCTTCCCACTAAAATCATTCAAGCACAAATTGCCAGCGTGAATGAAACCGTCACTGCTCATGTCAGCAAACAGTGTAAATTCACACTGGACTCCCCCAAAGACCCCTATCACCAAAGCAACCCTTCCCGACACCCTCCAGCGCCCTCGCGCGCTACACCACCCCCTCCACAATCTCAAATACAGTCCACTTCAAACGTATTGACTTGCTTCACCTCGCGTCCGAAGCAAGTGCTTCTCGCTACGGCTATGGTGAATATCCCCCATCGCGACGAACTATACCCAGCTCGTGTGCTCATCGATCCTGGATCGGAAGCCACTTTCCTCACTGAACGTGTTTAGCAACGCTTGCGTCTTCCCACTAAAATCATTCAAGCACAAATTGCCAGCGTGAATGAAACCGTCACTGCTCATGTCAGCAAACAGTGTAAATTCACACTGGACTCCCCCAAAGACCCCTATCTACGCATTGAAGCCACGGCTTTAGTGCTGCCGAAACTCACCGGCAACCTACCCGTCTGTTCGCTCGATCGAACGCTCTTCGATTCAATGCCTAACCTAGCATTGGCAGACAGTTTCACCAAAGCGATCAGATCGACATCTTGATCGGAGCTGATCTAATCTGATCTGATGTACCGCCAAATCCTCGTTCACCCCGAACAATCGCGCTACCAGCGAATCCTCTTTCGGAACTCCTCGTCCGAAGAGGTTCAAGATTTCGAACTTCGCACCGTGACGTTTGGCGTCAACTGTGCCCCCTATCTCGCGATTCGCACTCTTCAACAGCTTGCTCAAGATGTTGAAAAGACACTCCCTCTCGCCTCCTCAGCTCTGAAGTCCAGCATGTATGTGGATGACGCCTTGTGCGGTTCCCATGAGCTCGAATCGGCTATACGTCTGCGCCTCGAGCTGGTCGCCGCACTTCAATCGGCGGCCTTCACCATGCGGAAATGGACTGCCAACCACGCGAGCTTGCTGAGTGGCATCCCTCCGCAAGATCTTCTCAACTCGGACTTCCTCGAGCTCGAAGACGCCAGTTCCGCGAAAACCCTTGGCATCAGGTGGAACGCAAGCACCTATTGCTTCAACCTCGATGTTAAACTTATCGAAATCTTACCCTCGTACACCAAACGAGAGATGTTGTCGCTCATCGCGAAACTCTTCGATCCTGCCGGTTGGCTAGCACCTGTCATTGTTGTTGCAAAATCCCTGATGCAACAGGTGTGGCGTGACGGTACTGGTTGGGACGAACCGCTTAATCACCACACGCTTCAAAGGTGGCTTAAATTTGTCCAATGCTATCACCAGATCTCCCTGTTGAAAATCCCGCGCTGGAAGCATTACACGCCAGTGTTTTCGAGATCCATGCGTTTTCGGACGCCTCAGAACTGGCATATGCAGGTGCCGTCTACCTGCGCACTTGCACCCCCACTCACACCCATACCTTCCTCCTTTACGCAAAAACCAGAGTCGCTCCGATCAAGACGCTCTCCATACCGCGTCTTGAGCTCTGCGGCGCGGCTCTTCTGGCAGACATGGTTAACGCACTGCTGCCGCAACTCAATCTGCCATACTACAAATTGTATTGCTGGACGGATTCGACCATTGTGCTGGCGTGGCTAAAACGTCCTCCATGCACCTGGACCACATTCGTGGCCAACCGTGTCACCAAAATAATCGAGATTGCGGATTCCACCCATTGGTTCAACGTTGAGTCGCAGCACAATCCAGCGGACTTGGCCAGCCGTGGCATGTTCCCGCTCGAGCTGCGTGACAACAAACTCTGATTTTGGCCTCACTCTGACCTTCACCAATCGGCCGAGACTGATTTGGAAGCCAAGCCCATCAAGGCGCACGTTGCTCGTTTACCCCCGTACGAAGACGCTCTGGAAAGATTCTCTTCTCTCTCTAGAGCGCTTCGCGTGATCGCGTATATTTTCCGATTTCACGACCATACCCACCCTCAGAAACGCACCCAGTTTCTACGAACCGACCCATCTATCTACCACGACGAAATCCGATTCGTCACTGGGCGGCTGATCGCCCTAACACAACGGCATCAGTTCGCGAACGAATACCGCTGTCTCGAGAGGAAGACGAACCTCGAACCAAAGAGCTCGATCCGCTCGCTCAATCCATTCCTCTCCGAAGATGTATTGCTCCGCGTGGGTGGGCGCTTAGCATCATGCCCCTCTCTGGCATATGATGAGCGTCATCCCATCATCCTCCCCCTACAACTGCCAATACTCCCGGCTTCTGATCCGCTTCATGCATGACATCACCCTGCATGGAGGCAACTCCCTCATGCTGCGATTGCTAAGGACGCAATTCTGGATACCCAAAGCAAAGAATCTTATCAAAACCACGATTCACAGCTGCAAACCGTGTGTCCTGCAGAAAAAGCAGACACAAACGCAAATCATAGCCGCTCTACCCCCTGAGCGGACCCAGATCTCGCGCCCCTTTGCTGCCACCGGTCTCGATTTCGTGGGACCGTTCGACATCACGAACTACACTGGACGCGCTTGCCTCATCACCAAGGGGTATGTATGCGTCTTCGTCTGTTTCGCGACGAAGGCCATACACCTAGAGGTCGTCAGTGACCTCTCACCCGGCATTTCTCGCCGCTTTCAACCGATTCGCCGCCCGGAGAGGATGCCCCAAGGACGTCTACTCGGACAACGGGAAGAACTTCGTGGGAGCATCCAGGTCCTTGGCAAAGGAATGGACGGATGTCAACCGTTCGAAGATTTCCATCACCAACCAATGGGCCTACCACCAGTTGCAATGGCATTTCATTCCCGCCGCTGCACCGCACATGGGAGGACTCTGGGCAGCCGGCGTAAAAAGCTTCAAACTTCACTTCCGAGAGTTTGTCGGCGATCAGCGCTTCACCTTCGAAGAATTTTCCACCATTCTCGCCAAGGTGGAAGCGTGCCTCAACTCGAGGCCCTCAGCAGCATGTCAGAAAACCCATCTGACCTGCAACCGCTGACCCCCGGTCACTTCCTTATTGGAGGACCGATCTTAACACCCGCAGAGCCCGAACTGCTCGCGTCACCGATGACGATTGTTAATAGATGGCAGAAGCTCAAAGCCATCTATCAACAATTCTGCAATCGGTGGAAAAATGAATATCTTTCCGAACTCCAACGGCGGAGCAAATGGAAAACCCCGCAACCTTATCTCCAGGTAAACGATCTCGTCGTTTTACGAGATGACAATCTCCCTACCACGCAGTGGAGGTTAGGCCGCGTCTCGCGCACTTACCCCGGTTCCGACTCTCGAATTCGCGTCGCCGACGTCCGAACCGAAAAAGTACACATCACCCGTCCGATCACCAAACTGATACTCCTTTCCACACATTCATGATTTTAACTCACCCCTCTCAGTTCCCTACCACTGCCGAAGTCCTAGGTCACCTCGACAACCCCCTATCGAGATGCCACCCCCTGAGCTAAATTGCAGTACTGCAAGGCGGCCGGTATGTTCACGCCAAACCGCTGGCGCCCTCTAGGAGCGAATGTGTTTCCCGCACCCGTGGAAATGCATTCGCTCTGGCAGCACTACCCCTTCCCCGGCCTTCCCATGGCCAAGTTTTGTTTAATTCCAGGTTTCTTTTTTAGACTTCCGGCTACGGCTTAATATACTTCCTTATCCTTTTGGACATCGCAGCAGCAACATCACATCACCATTTATTCCATCATATACTTCACATCTTGTTAAACTTTGGACAACCAAACACACCATTCTCCACCAGAAGTCATCAAAAACAACTCCACAGCAATCAACATCATCCAACCACATCGCTACCAATCGATCACCTCATCATCGCCAGCTCATCCATCCCGTCTAGCTCTAAGACGCTAACCCATCAATCCGGCACGCATCAACACCATCGATCACGCCCCCCCCCCCCCCCGCAATTTCGGTGAGTCCACTTCCTTTCTTTATTGAACTACCAAAACTAACCTCAACCCCATCTCATCTTTTTCTTTCTCCCACCCCAACAGTACGTAATAGATTAGATTATGTCTTGCTTACAGTTAGAAAAATAAATGATAACAACTCTTTTGCGGCTCTTTTCCAACTTTTTCACTCCATTAAAACATGTAGAGATTCGAATTTCTTTTATACATATCAATTATCTATATATCGGCTCCATCATGTCGCTTGTGCTCATAGTTGTGGTGGTGGTGAAAGTGTTCCTCTTCTATGTCCTCATAGTGGATGGCAGGTTTGTATTCAAAGTGTTCGTGCTTCTCTAGATGTTCGTGTTTCTCATTGTGGTCGTGTTTCTCTTCGTGTGCGTGGTGCTCATGGTGTTCGTGGTGTCCGTGGTGTTCGTGGTTCTCATGGTGTTCGTGCTGCTCTTGGTGTTCGTGCTTCTCTTTGTGTTCATGATTCTCATGGTGTTCGTGTTTCTCCTTATGTCCGTGTTGCTCGTGATGATGATGCAGGTGCTCGTGGGAAATGTGCTCCTTCTTAATGATGGGATGGTGTTCCTCATGGATGATTTTCTCCTCCTTCACGACGATCGGCTTGTGATGATGATGAACATGTTTCACGATGGTGTGGACATGCTTCTCGATCTTTTTATGAATAGGTACATGGATAATGATTTTTCTTTTCTTCTGATGGCTGTTAAATGAAAAAACAAATTAAAATCGTGTTGTGAGTTATGCGAAATTCATTCTTTACACCATTTCAAATTTTTAACTTGTATTTTAATTTGTGTTTCTCTGTATTTAAAGAACGTTTGCCACTCTATCTCCGCCAGCGGTCACTCTATTTAATTACAATGAAAATTTGTTCGTAATTGTCTTATTTTCAGATTTTAAACTTTTTGCCAAAGCGTTGTAGTTATCATATTTCGGACACTTTCCGAAGGTTAACTTTGCACTGTTTCAGAAGTGTAACGGATCGAAATCACATTTAAAACATACCCTGCTTCCGATTCGTGTATAAAAAAGATAAGCAGCACAGCAGACACCATAAGAGTTCTCATCAACTTGAAGAGAGATTTAAAAGCATATTACGAAAATGTAATTCCAGATAAATTGTGAATAACAAAACTTCTTACTCCTCGTCGACTGTCCATTAATAAATTATCTCGAGAAATGACGCGACGCACAGAGCAACTGCTTGGTATTGTTTCTGGACACGCGCTGCACTCGCTGAAGTGTCTTGGAATGAAAAGTCTTTGTGACGGCCGATTACTTTTATAATGTGCAGTGAGTAGGCCGCGGATGCGTACCACACTGAGCAACTGCATGGAATTCAGCTTACTGCTTCCTCGGCAGGTGCACTCACACGGAAAGTTGCGAGCAGCACGAGTTGACTGCAGCAATTCGCGCTGTTGGGGGTGCGCAGACGGCTTGCGGAAGTGCTTCAATATCAGTCAACAGAAACTACAATACAATAAGCGAGGAAGTATACAAGAAATAAAAGCAAAAATTAGGTATGTATTTATTGATAGAGATTTCTGTTGTTGCCTGTTTGTTGTTTTATATACAACTCAAGGTTCAAAGACGAGGCACGAATGCTTTTACTGTTATTTTCTGAAATTAATTTTAATTTTAATTTGGTAAAACCATCAAAATATAAAAAATTACATTACTGTTGACAATAATAGCTAAAACTAAATAATAGCTCAATAAAAAAAAGGCGTAATGTTTATGAAATGTCTTTTGCGCACTTTGGATTACATTTTCTTTCAAGACTTTTAAATAGCCCCATTTGTCCATAATCGAACCAATAAAAGGTAAATTACACACTCTTCTTCCAGCAATCACTCACACAATTTACTCTCATCAGAGAACTTGTTTTTGAATATGGTCTTCCTTGAGGTTTGTGAATATGGTCTTCCGCAAACGCTATTCTTTTTTCCTTATTAGCATTGAAATAAATGGCTTCTTACGGGCGAATTCAGCATTTTGTATACAGTATCGATGCATATTTTCTTCTTAAACATTACGTCTATGTTTTTCTGCAATTTTTTAAACCGTTATTTGTGGATTCTTCTGTACGGCTCGAACAACAAAGGGCTGCTGTTTATCCACAAGTTTAGATCGGCGCGGAGAGATCCATAGCTCTATTATAATCTTCTGTCATCTGGACTAATTTCTTTATTTCTTGTACTCATTTCAAAATAAAGTAGCAATTTTTTTTAATAGTAATATTTAATATTCTAAAGAAGAGCTCGAAACACAAATTATCCACACAGTACTCATTATTGCTTTGCAAAAACTCCATAAACTCCGCGCGGTCAGTATAAACAGATTTTTTCTACGGCTAATAAGGGACTTCCCCGATTTTTTAATTGCTATGTGTAAAAGTATAGAATTTGTTCCCTGAATCTGCCGACACTACACGGGGTGCCTTACTTCATGAGATGGATTTTCGGTCAGCTTGTTCGTTCCTACGTTTTTCGCGATTACAATACATTTTTGTATTTACTACGTTCTGCACGAATGTGCATTAATTTGCTGTTTTTTATACCCTACACTCTTTAAACGGTTAAGAGGAGGGTTATCTAAAGGAGGTGGATATAATATATGTACTATATATATTTGTGATCAGCGCCAACTCCCTAGTTGATGTAGCCATATCCGTGAGTCCGTCTGTCTGTCTGTTCGTCGAAATCACGATCACAGGAGAACCGTTAAAGATATGGCAATGAAATTTAAAAGATATATTCTTCGTTATGGCGGGATATTTCCTATTTAAAATGGGAAATATTAAATATACTTTTTATACCGCGAATGCATCTCCCTCTGTTTTCATCCTATAAAATTGGTATATTAGCGTAATTTATTGAGTTTTTTGACAAAATGAATTTCATTTATGTGTATAGATTAACATCAGCCGTTAGTATGCCGAATTAGATTAAATAAATCTATAATATACTATAAAACCATATAAACTAATTATTTTAGTCCCAGAAGTACCCGACCTAACAAAGAAAATACAAAAAATTTGGGAAAAAATATCTTTATTTCTTTACATAAGCCGTGTTTTTTTAATGAACTATATGGTTCTTGCTATCCGGTTCATTAAAAAAACGATGAGGTAAATTTCAACTTATGTCAAACCATTAAGGCCGATGTCACATTGCAATCATTTGACCGACTAAAGGAAATTTTTTATGTTGGAGATAGAGAGATAGCAATAGTGTGGGACTGAGACATCATAGGAAGTACAGCGATCAAATTTGAGCGCATATCATGCCAGCGCGCATCCCTCAAAAATAATACAGGAATGTAAAACAATTATAATTAAGAAAAAAGTACGGTGCTCAAAATTACTACTTTTGTAGTGTTCTTAAAAATTTCATTAAGAGAGGTAGTCATAGCGCTGAATTAGCTACGGCTAATTAAAAGAATTAAAATTCAACATTGATTTTTACCGAGTGTTGTTTAACATTGTGTTGTGTTTTTAAATAAGTGATTGGTAAATTTGTCATGCTCTACGACTGTCCTGAGTAATTGATAGTGTGGAAGTTATGAATGAAAACGATTGTGTATTGCTACATTTCTGTTTCTAAATCATCAAATATAGTAAATAATGTAACTAAAACGCACAAATTATATAAATAATTGTTGGGAGGTTACGCAAGTGTCAAGTCAAATGAGTGTGATTGGCTGCATAGTAAAACAAAGTGGGAATTTACAAATTTCCCTGTAACCTCTATAAAAACCTGTATAAAACCTCGGTAAGTGTCACTTGTATGGAGAAGAACTATATAGTTCATTAAAGAAACACGACTATAGTCACCTTTTAGCTCGATACACTTTTCCCAGCGATGTTCAATAGCTTCGATAACATGTTTGTAGTGAGAATCGTCGAGCTCCTCAAAATATCCATCAACCGCAGACTCCACCACTTCATTGTTGGCTAATCTTTTATTACCGAGCCATTTTTTTTAAGTTTGGAAACATAAAATAATCCGAGGGGCTAGTGGAACTTTAACTCATTGATTGCATGCAGATGGAGCTGTCTTCGGCTTCTTTGGAGCCGATTCGGCCATTTCACTCCATTGTCTTGACTGTTTCTTCGTCTCAGGAGAGAAGTGATGGACCCATGTTTCATCCATGGTTATGCATCGACGCAAAAACTCTGCTTAATTGCTAAGAAACTTCTCCGAACACTCGATTGAAATATCCTCACGACGCTGTTTTTGTTCCTTTGTGAACAATCGCGGACCCATCTTGCGCACAGCTTTCTCATGTCCAAATTTTCAGTCAATATTCGCTGTACAGCACTTTTCGAAATGCCTACCATGTCTGCTAGATCGCGCACTTTCCAGTCGACGGTCACCCAATGTCATTTTGTGAAGTTTCTTCACCATTTCGGGCGTGATCGCCTCATTTGGTCGACCAGTGCGATGTTCGTCTTGGCAGCTGGTACGTTAAACTCTGCCACTTTTTAAATGAAAGTATTGTATAACATAACGATGACCAATTTTTTCCATGTTTACAAATTCACTGAGAGCGGTCACTATTGATGGCTCCCAAAACAATACTAGACAACGTAGCGTCGTCAAACTTCAAACTTAAGCTTTATAAAGTGGTACTCTCTACCATCATTCTTTTGAAACAACTGCCATCTATACGCCAAGTGTGAAAGTATTTAATATAAACGTTTGTTCAGTTTTTAGTGAATCTCCACCGGGGTCCTCATTTTTACTGGGGCCAAACTTATTGTTTGTTATAAACAACTTGCTATAAGCTTATTTCAAGCTCACATTTTTTTTGCTGGGAAGCTAACAAAGAAAACAAAGCTTCCTGCGCGACTCCAATTATTAAACCGAAAGTGGAACATTGATCTGAATTGAATAAGAGCTTGCACATGGAGGTATCTGAGCAGAGCTTCAAAAATAGCTGGAATAATTATTTGTTATAGTTGCAATTTTTGGTTGGACATATATTCTGATCAACAGAAGTAATATAAACGCTAACTTTTTCACACAAATCACAGTTCAGCTTAGAATAAAATTCGGAGTTGTAATTGTAAGAGGCCGAATACAGTCATAGTGGCTAGCAACCAGCCACTATAATTATATTATATAATTGTTTTTATGTGCAATGATAAAGACGACTAAAAAACAACCAGAATTCGCTATAGGCTCCAAAATTCTCGAAGAAGTATCAAAAGAAGTATCGGAGTGTTCTGTATCGGAGTGTTGGGAATAGAACTTTACACTAATTTATAATTGATTTGTTTACCCAACTCAATATTGCGGACCCAATATTCATAATTCAGTGTTGCTGTCTTTGTTTTTTCCACAATTTTATATCTTTAAAATTTACTTTTACTATTTGAATTTATATCGGCAATTAAATGTTACTATGTCACATATGTATATGTATTTCGAAAAGTTGTCATTGAGGGTTAAAATAGACTTTTGTCTATGGCTTTTGTTCTAATTGCACCTCCGATGTTTTGCTATTGATGAATTATAAGCACACATTCGATAGTGTTTTAATTGACTCACTATGCGATAGCTGATTTCGAAGAAAAATTTCTATACTTGGATATGACCATTGATACTGTTATCAAGTTGTAAACGTTTCTACTCATTAACTTAGACGCGTGTTGGTTTTTGAAGGTTCGCTGAATAATGCTATAAAAAGCGTCGATTGGAAGCACTACCATCTAGTGTGAAGTAAACTAAAGTCTTTAAAGTATGAAAGGTTTCATTGTGTTCGTTGTTCTTTTGGCAGCCGGCAGGTTTACTGGCGCGGATTGGCACTATTACGCTGGCGACAACGAAGGGAATTTCGTCGTAAGGATAGACAAGGACGACAAATACCTCTGTATGGGTTCCATTATTTATCCTCAGTGGGTCCTTACTACAGCTCACTGCTTACAGAATGAGAACATAACCATCACAGCCGGTTCACATTGGTTGAATACATGGAATCGTAAAACCGAACCTGGCTACCAGAAGCGTTTGGTGACCAACAAAAGACATTACGTCGTCCATCCCAATTACAGTGAGCAGGACACTAATTCGGAGAACATTGGCCTCCTGTACATCGAGGAACCATTCAACTTAACGGTATCTCCGCGAGTTTCAAGAATTCACCTTCCAACCGACGAGTTTGAACCGAAGTCGGGAAGAGTTTTCAGCTGGGGTGAAAGAGTATATCTTCCCATAGGTACTCCCAAGTTACATATCACAAATGTGTCTGTTGTCCACAACAATGAATACTGCGAATCGAGGGGATTGCAGCCCAAAAGGCCGTACCTCATGTGCTCAAGTGGCCACAGTAGTCGCTACTTGCTCGATGAAGGCGGCCCCTTGGTAGCAAATACGTTCAAAGGAAGGACTGTGGTGGCCATTATTGATGGACAGATCGGAGAGTTCGGGGAAGCGGACGCGTACAATAATGTAAATGCCCCGACGCACTACACGAGTGTGCCTTACTTCACGAGGTGGATTTTCGATAAGGTCAGCTTCTTCGATCCTTCGGAGGATTAGAAAAGGAGCACGACTGCGAGTATTTGTAATTTTTTTTTAACTATTGAAAATATTTTACAATAAAATCAATTTTATTAATGTTGTGAATTCCTAAATAAAAAGCATCATTAAATAAAGAAAAATCAAATCGATTTAAGATTGGAATTTGAAGTTTGGCAAAAATCTATCTCTTTGGTTATTGTTACTCACTGAACTGGAGAGAAGTCTTGAACTAACAGCAAAAAAATTAATGTGCTTAATTAAAAGCAATTGCATAATGAATAATTCTGCTTTGTTCTTTTTAAATGTGCGTTTATTTGCAATTTTTTAAAAATTCAGTCTGATTATTTTTGATGAAGCGGCTCCCACTACAGCAACTCAGCATGCGTCCTTTGATCGTCCTCGCGTTTCTCGATTGACTCCATATTAAATGTGTTCATCAGTTGCGCTTCCTCGGTTCGTCGCAGCTCCTCTGCTGCTGATTTGTCCGCAAAACCACTTGGCTCGCCTTCGTCTTTGCCCATGGACAGATCCGTAATTTCCTGATCATGAGGCAGGTCCATATCGGTTGACGCGGCGGTACGTGCTTCGGCCAGAAACGGATCCCGGAAACCTGCTTTACTGCCCAGTTCGGCGCTGATTCCCAAGTTAATGGGACACATGCAAGGGACAAACTGTATTTGCGGCGTTGACCGACGTCCTGGCGTCATCATGCCGTCAAGTTTCGATGAGCTGGGCTGGAATGCAGAGTATTCGGGATACGGATAGGACGGGCGGTTAGTTTTCATAGGGCTCAACGCCGAGGAGTAGAATCGGCGATTGTAGGCGGGGTAATCGCGGCCGCCGGTTTCTGGCCAGTCTTCCCTAACATTTTCCGTGGTGGGTGCAGGAGCCGCTGTAGTTGTGCTTGCAGTCGTAGTCGGCGCCGGTGTTGTTGTTGTTGTTGTTGTGCTGGTTGTTGTGGTGGAGGTGGTTGGCGGCTCGCGGGTTGCCGCTTGTTGATTGAGCTGTCCATCATAGCGATAGCCACGTAGAAGTGGCGATTGTGGAGCAAATGGCTGAGGTGGCAAGTCGCCTGTGTTGCCAGCGAGGAATGGATACGCGAATGGATTCGCTGCCAGAGGCTGATATGTGTACGTGCGGAAGTAGGTGAGAGGAATCTGCCTCAGCACGTTGTCGGACGATTTCCTGGAACAAGGAGAATATCTGATCTGTGTTTATTACTTTTAGGAGCTACGCATGCAGTTGAGCTACTTACGGAGTGGAGGACTGCCACCAGAACGTGTGTCCCTTTTGCAGAAGTGTTGACACAAGCTAAATTATAATTAGGGGGAATTAAATTAGAAAATTAACAAATTTACTTAACAGAATTGCGATTTTAGAAAGAAAATTCTCACAATAGAAATTATCTCTGCAGATATTTTCTATATTGTGGGAAGAGCCTCTTCTGATTTGTTAAATAAAAGCGAAATAATATAATTTTCCAGATGAATCCATGTCCACCTCGATTAAAAAGGTTTCCACACTCAACAGGTTCTAGGATTCAATGTCAGTGATGTTAATATTCTAGATAGTTATTAATATTCCTTGTCTTGTCCTTTGCTAGGACTCTGCGAATATTTAGTAAAATATTTTCAAAGCGTACCACGAAAAAACACACTACATTCGCCGACATATTTGCTCAGATTTTATATATCCTTTGGCACTTAGTATAGAACTCTTTTCGTAGTAAAAATAAAGATGAATGCTTGTAATGTTATAAATAAAACTTCACTGAAACAGTAAAACTTTACACGACGCTCGTGTATCTCGCGATGTTAGATTAGTTCTAAAATGAAATGCGGCGAAGCATCCCTTTTATAGGCCTCTGAAGATGGCTTGAAGATTAAGTTTCGAACAAAATTAATTGACCTGAAACAAAGCCGAAGAATAAAAACCTCGAAAAACGAATGGGAAGAATTTGTGGATAAAGAAGCAAAGAATCGAATAGGAAATGCGCCAAGCAATTACGGCTCCGAGCTGAATGATGCATGCTGCTTTCTTTGGCATCGATGGGAATCAGAAAAAGGGCCAATCTTCAGCAGAGACTCGTTAATAAACTGCTGAAGATAAAGTGGGCCTTCCTTCGGCGGAATGACAAAGTCTAGGCTGTCATTCAGGGTCATTCGATGGCAAGCAACGGCTCGGACTTTGAGTAATTTAATGTGTCGCCTCTGCAACAATATTGCGGCTGGAATTTTACCGTTTTTACATTCTTCAGTAGTAAGAAGTTAAATTAATAAATCATATTCAAACAAAAATCAGTTACAATTTAAACTTGGAGACAGTTTTTCAGTCTTAAAGCTGCTCATATCTCACTAACGTCCTGGCTTTATTACTCGCCGTGTATTTACTGAGGTTTATGGGACTGATCCTAACAAATCCGATGAAACTGGTAATGCTAATGACGTCATTTGTGGAAGAAAAGAGCGAAGTTGTGCTTCGAACACTCTATGCTTGAATTTTGACTGTTTCGATTGTTTCTCGGCGAATATGGAAACTCAAACGTAATTAAGTTTGTGGATGTACGTGGGTTCTATGGTCAAGAAACGCTCTTCAGCCTGAACTCGGTCGCTGTAATTGGGTACAATTAGTTATCTAATAGAAGGTCGGACAGATCGATGAAGATTGTGAATCCATAAATCATTTCGGCATTCATTCGGGTTTTGTGTGACGGAGGGAGGAATTTACATACATACATGCGTGCATTAGTTCGGAGAGACGCTGCTCACCAGTTGCACTTGTATGAAAACAACGACGAGGTTCCTTTTAAAAGAGGCAAAACAGCCTACGAATTTGTAGCATTTGTCGAAAAGAACATAGAAATTAGACACAGGAATGGGCAGTCATTACAATCAGAAGTGAGAAGAGCGGCTATTAACCTCGTACGCTTGACTTCCCAACACTAGAAAACTCGAAAAGGAACACAGCGAGAGACGGATCAATAAAAGTTCTTAGGAAACAATGGAATGGGATAAGCCTAAAAGCGATCAGGAGAACATTCGAACATGTTGGGCTTAGCGTTTAAAATTTTGATTAATATCTGTTTTGACAGCTGTCCGCCGCTGCGCCGTGATTACGGTAGCTTGCATTGTGATGGCGCTCGTAACACAGGCAAGGAAGACGATGAATAAAAGGCGTGTGTTCCATACGATGCTATGGAAAAGCCATTTTCAAAATAAAACACCACGCAAACCAATTTTTATGAGGCATAATTTACAACAAGTCAAGTGATCCCGACTACGAACAATAATACTTAAAAATCGTAATAAACTCAAAATAATTTATTCACATGAAAACCACTTCCTTTGAGCAAAGTGTATTCGAGATGGCGGAGTGGCCGACTTCTGAGCCGCGATTGTACATGTAAAGCTGAGCGTATATTAAAGGCATTAAAACTACACTTTTTCGGTTTGCCTCGTTGCAATCGCTGCATATGCAAAACCCACTTCATTCATAATTAAAACTTGGATTTCGTAACGCAGTGAATTGTTACATAAATTTATTTGAATACACGGTTGTCCCAGTTCAAAAAAGTGTCCGTTGGCACGATTCGTGTTACGGTAGAGCGCTTTAAGTCCACTAATTTACTTGTTCAGTTCACTAACTTCTCTTTCAACGATAATTTCGCGTGGAAGAGAATTTTGAGGGAAATCATTTTATAATCTCATAAGTACATTAAAAATTTAAATATGTTGCAGTTTTTTGATATCAAGTTGAATCTAGTTTTCAGTTGGCAGAAATCGATTGTTCAAGCAACGAGTATAGAGATACGCAAATGTTATATACTCGTTGGTTGAATTTCGCTATTTTTGCGATTCAGTCACTTCGCTTCTCAAAAGTGCATTGTGCGACTTTTTAAGGAACGGTTCGAAACGAAGCTATCCAAAAGTCCGCAAAATCAGCATTTTCCAAAAGTCAGCATAAATTTGTATGTAGAGGTGGGACGCACTGGGAAAATGCTGATTTTGCGGACTTTTTTATGGAAATCCACCACAGTGGTAGGTAGTTTTGGAAGGTAAACTATCACTTCCATTTGGTTTTAAACTGGGGCATTATTGCGAGATTTCTTTTAATTACTAATATAACTACGAGTTTGTAATGCGGTCCGACTACGCAATAAACATCGTTTTACGTTTAATTCATAAATATGTATTTTATATTGATATATTTTACAATAAGCAATAACACCTAAAAGTTAAACATAATAGCCTAAACACAGTTGGAGTGGCCGGATACAACTTCAATTTTTTGCAGCCGTCAAACTCTGGCGATGACACACAGTTATAGCTGCGTAATCGGGCGTCCATTGCATACAAAGGTTTTTTCTACACAAACAACATCTACACAAAAGAAGAAGAAGACAGCTCTGCCGCCAGCAACTCTGGCGGCGTAAGTAAGCGACGGACCGTCGTGGGAATCTGGAAAATAACTTTTTTCTCGTTGTCCATAAGAGCCCATGTAATTTTGACAGCTGAGTAATGAAGTTGTATCCGGCCACTCCAACTGTGTTTAGGCTATAAGATGTGAAGAGTAGTACTTTCGGCACTTTTCCACTGGAAGTGCATTGATTGAGGTATAGTTTTTGCGGCAGCAGTCGAATGACCAACAATCCTCCTAGTTGTTTTATAGTCAACAAATACATATTTTAAAAATGATTGAAGATTTGTGTTAGAGAAATTAAATTTTTAATTTTAAATTAAATTAAATTTTTAAAAAAATTAAATTTTTAAATTAAGATACTGCCAAGAGCTGTTAAATGGAGAACTATTTGATGCTGCTGCGCTCACGAAAATCTATTTGCTTTGGAGTGCTTCAAAAATTTTTTAGAGGTTTTTTATATTGTATGTAAAATTAGTATACACCATTCGAATGTGTTCAATAAATTTACATCATAATTAGCACTCGATCACGTTAGAGGAATGTTTTCGGAATGACTCTCAAGCTGAAGGAAATGAAAACTAGTAAAGGTGTTGTCTACAGCCGGGCTGTAGCCGAAATACCCTACACCTTAAAGCTGCATATATACTCGTATATATATTTAGAAGTGGTGCGATATAATATACTCGTATATGTATACAATATATATATTATATATCTAATAATAAATATACAATATGTATATAATAATAATAATAAAAACAAAAATTTTTTAAAGTGGGCGGATCACGCCCATATTTGGCATATTAACTGGAAGCATTAGTCTAAACCTACATATAAAATTTTCTTGTCTTCTCTCAAAAAGTGATGCTGACATGGCCTTTTTTAATAGGCAAAACAGAGGTACCTGCACTCTCGATATAAAAAGTAGGCGTGATCCTTGGGCGATTTTGCCCATTTTCAATACGAAACACCCCAACACAGCAACGAATATTTTTGCCAAATTTCATTTTGAAATCTTAATCCGTTCTCCTGTGATCGTGATTTCAACGGACAGACAGACAGACAGACAGACGGACAGACATCGTTATTTCAATTTCGGTGGTGATGCTGATCAAGAATATATATACTTTTCCATACCTATCTTGTCTAGTTCTATGCGTTACACACTCCGGTAGAAAGTGAATATACCCTCAACCTTAAGTTGTAGGGTATAAAAACTCCACATATCCAAATGATGCATGAAGCGAGTTTGGGGAAGAAGCATGTATAGTGAGTTGCGAGCTGTTAAAATTTAAAAACATGTCAATTAATGAAGTCAATAAATCATCCTCGAAGCCACTAAGCAATAGAAAACCCTTCTTGTGATCAAAGTGACCAGCGACCGGTTGTCGGCATGCATCGTTACTCCTCTGGGCTGAAAAAAAACTAATTTGAAGGAAGAATGCAGGCATAACAAATGATAAGAACTGTCTTAATTTTTAAAGCGCAGCTCAAAGATGCACGCTTAAATTAATAGTCGTAAACAGACGAAAACTTCGTGGCTTTAAAACTGAACTCTGCTGTGAAAGATTCTTTGTGCATTTTTATCCAATCAGCACAAAAGCCTATGAATAACTTTTAGTTTGTAACTGTCACAGCGATTTGTCGCTGTCAAGTATTTAAGATGAGAACATAATTAATAAGGAATTTTTTAAATGTTCGGGAACAAAAATAGGGTCAAAGTTATAGTCTTTTGAATTTAATTTTGAAAAAGACATAGAAATTATTAACTCTATTAATTATTATTAATTAATATCAAAAATTTAAATAATTATTTAATTAAGATAAAATGATTTTCTTTTGTTATTTTCTATATTTTTTAATGCATGCAGTGCAATCTTATCATCTATCTATTCTTGCATCTTTATAAATATGCGTCATTTGCGTACTTACTCTCAGTAAATCTGAGTGAGTGATCTGAAAAGGCTCAATAAATTTCAACTTCAACTTCATTGCAGTTCTCTGATCTGTACTGTACTGTTCTTAAAACTGCGGCATAATTATATTTTTTTTTACTCAACAACTTCTAGCTGCTAAGTACTGAATGCCCACTAAAATAACCCAAATGTGCAAGTTCTCGCCTCAAAGGAAAAAGTGTTAATCTCTTACTTGTGAATTCACTTTTCTTGTTTTTAGTTTAAGGTTTTTTCTTAAGTGCGCGCCTTCGGAACAGATATTTTTTTTTTTTAATCTAATCAATAAATTAATTAATTGAACATTAGTACGTTGTATTTTTCAATACTGTGTTTTGAGAATACTTGGAATTTTTCCCAGCAACTTTTCTTTTGCTGCAACAAATATACTTTTCTGTGATCGTAGGCTAACAATCGATATCTAAAAAAATCGATATATGCTTGAAAACCACTCCGCATGTTGTTAAACTTTCCAGTGGTTCTGGGATCTGCTATTTTGAAAGAAATATGAGTAGCTTTTTAGTGGTTGCTGTCTGCGAAAATCAACAAATGCTTTCGGTGTCATAGCTGCAATTTCGAAATATAAAATTAAAAGGGATATCAATCAGACATAATTTCGATTCTGTTGACAAGTTACAATTTTAAAAGGCAACTATTAATAAAAATGGGTGACTTTCTATGTTCGAAATCATATATCGAATTCTTAAATAACATTTTAGAGTTAAAAATAAAAAATTTTAAATTTTTCTTTGATACATCTTGAGAACTAAACAAAAACATACGTACACACGTCAAAACTAAACTAGTCAAAATTTCTATTACCATTAAAATCTCAATATCAAAATTTTTCGCGATAACAATACTTTATTTTATTTACTTACTACTACAAGGATGGAAAATATATATAAATAAAAATATTCTCATGAGCATTGTAAACTGATTCCATTTTATGAAGAGAACTATATCTTCAAGAATCTATATTTTCTATATTTTTTCTATATTTTCATCTATATTTTCTTATACTTGTATATGATATATTTTGATATATTTTTACGCATAAATAAGCTTTTCAAAAGCCTATCCAATTAATTAGTTACTCTATATTGCAATATAGAGAATTGAAGAATGCTAATTAATAGCCTAAACACATCGAAAAAGACGGCAGACAAATGCTGGAAAGTGCAAACACATCGAAAACGACACAGCATCAGCTGTCATCTGTTTTCCAATATTTCTTCGCACACGTATGAACATTTTTTGCTGCAATAAAAAAAGAAAATAACTTGAAAATAATAATAATTGATCCATTCATGCAATAGAATCAATCTCAAATTTTAAATTCATTCATTGAATTCAGAAATTCATGTTTTCTGCAGGAATAGTAGCTGCAAATAGCACGCACCTACCCCTGCAAACACTAAAACAGAGATAACGAGATGCGACACTCGTTCCAGCCAGTGTTCGGGTCTATATTCGGGTTCCAGAAGCTTAGTAGTATTCGTAAAAAACTTGGAAATTTTATGGTAGTGTTGGTGAAAAATTGGGAATTTGATGACGTTGCGACAAGAAACTCTCCTTTTGAGTACCCTACTCACCTTTTAAATCCCAGTGATGAGGGGTACGAGACGACATGAGTTTCCTTTGTTTACAAAATTTTATAATAGTCAACACACTTTATCCTGAGATTTCAACTCGATTGTATACTTGGACAAAATAATAAATTATTGAGATTGAACTCATATTGATTACATTTATTAGTACATTACATTTAAAGTATACATATATTGAACTTATTTACTGGTCTCAGAAGGAAAAAAGCTTAACGCATCGTAAATGGTTATTAGTTGGATAAATGAATTATGATGTTAACTCCGATTCGGTCCACGATCATAAATGAAGGAGTGCGTTTAGAATAACTTTTTTTTGGAGTTTTAAGAAATATTGTAACATGTTTTGCATTTAAGAGATATTAAATACACGATTCTTGTTATACATATAAAATGAGAGTAATTATTTGGGTGCCGGATAGAAAGGAAACAGATTATTATTATTGCAAGAACTTTATTTTTGTAATGAACAATACATATCAGAATTTTTAAGAACTTGTTCATTGCTTCTATTATAAAATCTTGCAATTCCTCAATAAATTCATAAATTATATTATGTAAAACTTATAAAATATGTGTATGAACTTGTATAAAGAGAATAACATGAATGTAGTATTGGCATATCTACATTCTCAACTTACCTCACTAGTACATTTTATTACCCGTTTGCAAACTCCGTATGTTTCCGCGTACTTTTGCATGTACTATGGTACTTAAGTAGTGTTGGTATGATACTACCATTTGAGAAAAAACATGTTTTCCCTACATTAAAACAACATTTATTCAGTTAAAAAATTATAATTAATGAACTGATGCTTTATTTAAGTTTCCCTTTTTGAGTTATTATTAAATTATCAGCATTATTAGAGTACACATTTGGAAACATACTCTTTTGGCAATTTCGTACTCTGATAATTTCTTTTAAGCAATGAAGAGAGAAACGCTGCTTCATGACGTCATCGTTATCGTCGAGGTGAAAACAATTACAACGAATTCATCAATTCGAGCAGCTAAGACAAAATAAGATATTCCAAATTTAACAATTATACTTTCATTTTTCCAAACTTTCAGAAAATAACCATGCCACGTACACGTGTCTGCTCAAAACCAGGAAGCACAGTAGCAGTCATTCCTCATCCTCCTCTAACTCTTCTTCGCTTAAGCGAAAGCACACCAGTTCATCAGCTTCACTGAATGAGAATAATAACAAATCGTCCGCCAGTGTAAAATCTAAGGAACTGTCTAAGCATATTAACACGCAATCATCCAAGTCGAGTTCTCATAGCAAGTCTTCACCAACATCAACTAGCGCAGTGCATTTTGATGACCAACCTACAGAATTGTTTGCCACCTCGGAAGCCGATATAATGAAGGAATGCGAAATGATATATGATCAACTGGATTTTCATAATTTAATGACAAAATTAACAATCAGTAATGAGCTTATTTCTAACTCCTTAAGTTAATAATACTTTTAAATTCCATGGACATTAAAATACTATGCACCTAAGTAAACCAATGTTAATCCAATTCATTCCATATAATACGCTAAGAGCTTATTTCGTAAAGCTTTTATGTTCCTGAATTTGGTAGTTAACTTCCTGATCTTTAGCCTCTACTGTTTGAAATTTTATTAAGTTTATCAGGTTTTGCAGTTTTTCAGTTACTATACTTCTTCGTATTGACTCGAAAAATCCGATATAATGATGCAAGTTGTGTCTAAATGATAATGATCAGCCCATGATGAAAAGGCAAGCATTAAAGTAAATATAAATATTCACATCATTAGTAGAATAGGACCTAATAGCTCCTTTGTTTTATATAAATGGTGCACATAAGCGCGAGTATGCTTCAGGCACGCTAGGCAAGTACAATTGCTAATAAACGGTGTAAAATCATCACTTAACCTGTAAATAAGTTCAATGTTATATCTGTATTTATCTTCATCGATTTAAAATTTACTTTCCATCCGTTATGTCAAGAAAAGGGCTGCTTTTAGTGACATGCTCAGAGTTTAAATCGAAATTAAATATTAAAGCTTTAAAATTCTTTGCTCATCTTTGGTAAGATAGTCATGTGAACGTCTTCCAATTCAAAGGTGACATCATTGAAGCAACTTCCTCCATCTCCATCACAAATGTAGAACTGACCTGTTTCGCAGAAGGAAGAAGGAGTCTATTAAAACCAGCATATACGTAAATAATTAATTTGGTTACCATACTAGATTTGCTGCCATGTAGTCTCTCTCTGTCCAGTTAGTTATTTGCCGAATCTGCAATGCTAAACCATAATGCGGATGTATTTCCTATAATATATTAATATTTTATTAATTTATTTGTACAATATATCAATTTTTTCACGTAAATTGCAACAATTGCAAATTCTTACCTAGATTTGACAAAAATTTTCTGTGAAATGTTGTTGATGTTGAGTAAACATATGATCACATGACGTTTTCTTCCAATGCATGTATGACGTCAGAGGTGAATATCACATACACTATACGTGAAAACCCGAACGACTTTTGAACAAAATATTTTGCAAAAGCCGAGTGAGTGTCGCATCTCGTTATCTCTGCACTAAAATTGCACTGATGATCAGATTTCTAGTTTCATTTCAGTAGAATTGTTAAATTCCCATGGAAGTGTTGGAAATCAAACCAAAAGGGAACAAATCATTCCTGCATGTGGGAAATTATAGAACATATTCTAATGCAAATCGTTTGCTGTAAGGGGAAAATGAAACTTTTTTCTCAACTCCCGTAAGAACCAATGTATTTTTTCCACCACACAGTTGCATGTGTCTGCCGTCTTTTTCGATGTGTTCAGGCTATAATACAGATATAAGTATGTTAAAGCATACGTATATTTCACAGCGTTGCTGAACATCCATTAAAATGCTTCGTTCGCTCGCTTCTTTGCATTTCCTTTTCACTAATTTATCTTCGTCTCCCTTTTCACTATGCAATTCGTCGTTATGGGGAAAACGGGTGAAAAAAGCAAGACTGATTCATTGTAAATCAAATTATTCTTAGAAAGAATGATACTCACAAGTACATATCTCAATGACAGCATGACATAGTTGGAGGTTTTTTAATTTTGTTGACCTATTATATTATGGGAATGACTACAGAAAGGAAAAATATTTTTCTCCTCAAGTGGCATCACTTCCCCAGAAGGTAGAAAATTTCTTTCGAACGTAGTTGATGGAAGTACAAAATTCGAAATTAACTCGCTGGAATGAATGACGTATCTGTTTCCAATAGTAATCGAATTTCCATAATTCCAGTCTATTCGAAAAATAGGCTTTCGAATCGCAGTTTAAATTATTAAAAATTAAAAACAATATCTTTAAATTTCCACAGATCAAATAAAAGAAGCTTGAAGATCAGAAAGAATGAAAATTTAAATTTCACAGACTATTAAATATAATGTTAACAAGATATTTTCGAAGCTATAACTCATAGATCCCCGCAAGTTTACAATTGAAAGTAGTATAAAAGTGAAGTGAAATCCTTGTAGCCTGCGCAGACGATGTTCGAATTTTCGAGCTTAATATTGGCTTGGAAGGAGCTTCGAAAGCACTTGCTAAAGGTTAACGGAGAGTACCAAGTTTTTCCATACAACACACAGTCGTAGACTCCTGTAACCGTTATAACTGCGTGCGACGACACAAGTTACACAAGTTGATATTTTCAATCGGTCAAAAATAAAAACCATTTCAACTTGGCTCACGCCCATCGCAAAAAATGGCTTCTTGCAGTTGCTTCTTGCGAAAAGTTAATAAATAATCGAAATTTTTAGAACACGTTTGTCGAAGTAGCAAAAACTACGCAATAATAAAATTCTGTAACAGTTGAAAAAAGGGGCAAAAAAAAAAAAGAAATAACTGTGCTTTTGCACTATCCGTCGTCGTTCTGTAACCGTTGGCTGTGTGCAGAGTGCAGTCAAGTCTTGCGTTTAGGGGTGTGACTGTTGTTGGTTGGTTTCGATTTTTCCATGCGAAGAATTTAACGTAAACCACGAAATTGGTGTTCTTCAGAAAGTGTTCGGGCGAAAGTCGAATTTTAGTAGAAACGAAAAAAAAAAGATAATTGTGAATTTTTAGTCGTGTCGAAGCGAAGGGAAAACATTAAACACAGGCGAATTACATTCATTGAGTTACGTTACGTTCCACGCAACGCAGAAGACGTAATTTCTATATGCAGAAGGAGTTTGGGGCTTTCCGAAAAACCGTGCGAGTAGAGATGATTACGAGTGCACGCTCCGTGTTTTGCGTGGCGACCTTTGTGCTCGCCACCTTCACGAGTTGGCTGAATGTGCAGGTGAGTGTCGCAGATACATTTTTAAGGCAGGCCGAACTGCGTTGTTTGGCAGCGAGACGAAATTTCGCAAAAGTTCAAAGCGAATTCCATCTCCAAAAAACAAAAAACCGTGTTTTTCATGCTAGTTGAGGGGTTGAGTGGCTCCCTTCGTCCCTTACACTTGAGGGTCTGCTGCTTTCGATTGTTGTGCTAAGGTTTCAGAGCGAATTGGCTTCTATTCAGAAACGACTTGAGTGAGCCTCGTTCAGGACCCGTTTTTGTTCTTTCTCTCTTACTCTCTCTCTCTCTCACCTCTGTTTCTCCTTGGCTCTCAGTTTTTTGTGTGTCCTCTTTAAGGATACTTTTTCGCTACTACGCATGAATCCTTTTTTTCGATTTTTGGCTTTCATTCTGCTTTTGATTTTGTGTATTTTGTGTGTGTGTGTGTGTTGATTTCTTGCATGGTTTAGTTACTTGACTTCTCTTGAATATCGTATCCTGTGTCGAAAGAAGCAGCACGACGCAGTAAGGCAGCCACTCACCTCTGCACATGCCTTTGCAATGGACAAACAACCCTCTCGATGATGGCAACTGACATGACTAATGCACCATCTCCACGAAAATCCGATATCGATTTTGATTCCAAAGACAAGCGGATGAGTCAGAAACTATCAGGGATCCAAAATATCCAATGAATATGCGATTTTTTCCTCTCTTCGCCACTTCTTTCCTTTGGGAGAGTATGAAATTTTCAGTGCTGAGCTTGTAACCTGTTTGATCAATCGTTGAAGGGGCTCCGTGTTCATTTCACGGTGAAGATTCCTGTAGCCCGAGTGAACAACCTAATAAATAGTATTTCCATTGGTGACCGCTTGATTATAATAAGCAAAAATAACAATCTAAATCTCCTTGAATGTTGATTAATCCATATCGAAAGCGAAACTTTGTTGATTTCTCTAGTTGATTTATTATTAAAAATTATGGTAGTAAAAAAAGAGTCTGGCTCTCGATATGTACATTAAATAATACAGAAAAATAAGTACATGTTTGTGTCTAATGAAACTCATTTCTGAAGTTAGATGGAAAAGGATCAAATTGTTTATTCCTTGTATGATGTCGTGTACTACAAAAGAATAAATTTTCTTATTGTAGAACTGAACTATTGACAATAAACTGTGAAATTACGATATATACAGCTCTTAACACATATAGAATTATTTATACAGCCTTGATTTATGTATCAATTGATCGATAATTGGTGAATAGTTGCTTCCTTCAACCATTTTGGGCATATACAGTCCTTTTTTAAGTATTTCGTGTTCAATTTTTAATGGTAGAAATAGCAAATATAGAAATTATAATGCTTATAGTTCCGTTAGATGATATTTAGCTAAGGTAGTAAGAGTAGAAACAATTTCTTCATAATCTTTTCTCATTGAAAAACGATTAAAATAAATTAAGTACAGTAATGAAATGAATAATCATAATGTAGATATTATATAATATAATCACATAAATATATATGTACATATATATACATATATATACACAAATGGACAACAAAAATGGAGTTCCTTTTTTACTCTGTCTACAGCTTGAAATTCCTGAAAGACCTCCTCAACTAACCTAATAATAACCCTTTTCTGCATCCTTCGTCCTTGCTTCGACGTTTAGTATTAACACAAAAAGTTAATTAAGACAGAACAAAGGACTTCACTGATTGGAAGTGGAAGAAGAGGAAAGGAAGCAGAAATAGTAAATAACAAATCCGAAATCCGTCGGTTGCGAATGTTTCCCACCGTTTCATTGCGAAATTCAACCAATTTCGAACTTTCTAAACGCTTTCTGTACTCCTGTCCATTATCCTCTATCGCACAGAAGCAACACTGCTTTCTACGTATTCCTATCTTTCCATATATATAAATATTTATGCATGCATGTGTGTGTAATCTGTCTCCTTCAAGCGTTCGTGAGTCGCACAATCAAGCAAATGAACTGGAATGAATAGAACCGTTAGCGTCTATTTTTAAAGTGCTTCTTGGAACACGAACTTTGTTTTTTCTGTGTGTGTGTATGTGAAGGCTTCAAACGCAAACAGAAAAGGGAAGCAAACACAAAGGTATGTTTTGCCGTCATTTTCCGTCAGGCCGCGCAACCCTGCGATAGACAGTTTTGTGCCGCTGCTTTGAGGTGGATTTCTTTAGAACTTTTTTACTACTCGCTTTTCTGGTAACGTTTTTTTCAGCATTTCTCCTGGTAGCGACCAGCTACCGATGTTCACCCGATGATAGATCTTTTTTACACAGAGCGGTGTTTTTTCAAGTGCTTAATACGTAAGCAGATAGGCTTGACGATGTGCACGAGGAGCCGAACACGCTCGCCGATGGAAAGGAAGTCGGCGTGGACATGTTACTAAACGAGGCAATCGCTTGGTCGATGCCGATTCGTCGCCGGAGAGTAGAGAATATAATATTCCGGACGCTATTCAACGTCTAGTTGCTTTTAATGGCGACAGTTCAGACGAGGATGATGCATGCCTTGCATTCCGGTGGCATGTAGGCATTTAGAATTAAATTGTCCGACCTTTCGTTGGCACCAGCAGACCCACAACCATCCGACTGTGGAAGAAACGAAGGCTTCAATGCGCCTGTCGAACGACAAACAACGTAAATTACAGAAGAATGTTTCTCTGTCGAGAGCTCAAAGTCTATTTTATTGTTGCAAAGGACGAAGAGTGAATGTTTTAGAAGCGAAATTGATTTAATTATAAATTCGCAATTGACTCGTTGGAGAATCGAGTTAAGGAAGCTTCCGGGACTTCACATAGACTGCGAATTCATAGTGTGGGTGGGTCGGATTGAACCCGGTCGGTTTCTCGGTCTGTAGCATCGCATGCGGCAAATCGATTTCTGTTCATATGCGGAATCTAATGCAGCAGCAGAGGATTACTTATTGCGGTTTGTTTAACACTGCATTGAAGCGTTTTTGCCCATTGAAAATCCATTATCGTAGCCTTAATCGATGAAATTCCAATTAACTTCTTTATAATCTAAAAACTATGTTAAATTTTTAAACATTACAATACATTATATACCGAATTGTCGAATATCTGTGTGTTCCGTGGGTCATTGAACTTCCGCATGTTTTTAGTAATCGTGTTAAACACTCGACTTGCGTTCAAACAAATCCATGAGTCACTCGATGTCAGCCGCAGCGCCACTTTAAAGCAGGACGCGCTCTCGAAAGGCCCACACTTTGTTTTAATGTGACAATAAATGACCTCATACAGCTGCCGATTCCAGTAAACTGACAGATATTCATGCACTTTCCGATCCTGCTTCCCACTCAATTGTCAAAAAGCCAGAATTTGTACAAAGCGAGCAAAAAACCTCCTCACTTCTTCCGCACTACATCCGAAACCATCGGAAACCTGAAGCCGCTCGGCGTCTGATTCCCGGAAAACTGCAAACACATGTTCCATATGTGATTGAAGCTATTTGTCAGGTGCAAACAGCGAAGGACTTCATTTAAATATCGTGAGCTCCAAAGGAGAGAACACATCAGTTGTCATCGCTGCTGTATTTATGACTGTTTGACATTCTCCACGAGGGAAGGGGAGGAGGGGAGGGAACTGACAACTGGGCTATTTACCAAGTCGTTAGATGTAACGATGGACAATATTAATAACACTGAGAGATTACATTTTTACTACATTACTACAGATTACGACATAAAACAATAAAAAACAAAAAAAGAAAATAACGAAAAAACCAAAAAAGGGGAAAAACACATCCACAAAAAGGAAAAAAGGATTACAAACGATTCAAAAATTAAATGAAATAAAAATTAGAAAAAACAAAAATTAAAAAAGGCAAAAATTTAAAAAAGTATGAAACTAAAAAAAAACAAAAAAAAACAAAGAAAAGGAAAAAATTTAACAAAAAATTCAAATTGCAATAAAGATTAGAAAACCAAAATTTAAAAAAAGACAAAAATAAAAAAGCTTTAAAACTGAAATAAAAATTGAAAAACAAAGGAAACGAAAAAATTTAACAAAAAAAAAAAAAAAAACAAAACAAAATTAAAATTGTAAAAAAGGGAAAAAAATAAATATCAAGAAAGTGACAAAAGAAAGACAATTAAGAAAAACCAAATACAAATGCCAAAGTAAGAAGAATCAAAATTAAAAAAGGAAGAACCAATAAAAATTAAAGATATAAAGAAAGTATGGCCGGTTTCTCTGCTCATAATATATTGTATACATAAATATACAGTATATACAAATAATATATTGATATTTTTATCCAGTCAGTGAATGTACTAATCACAGCCAATCAAAAAGCTTTTTCATCCACTTGGAGCTTTTGTGTATAACACTTAAGGCTGCGCGTAATGAATAAGTGTTATAAAAGCTTTTCCGTTATTCAAACAAAGATTAGAAAATACATTCAGGTATTTTCTTTTCTATTTCAATTCTATGACCTTTGACGCAAGCTTCTAATCCTACAGTTTTTTCTTCTCGTGTGATCTAAATCACTTTATTCACCATCATCATCCAAAAAGTTCTGATTTGAGTTCGATTTTGTGTATTGTTGGATACTCAAAATTGAATATCAGATATTGCTTATCCAATAAGAAAATATTTCCTATATTAGCTTCAGATTTGGCTCTTCGTAGATCGAGTTGTGAATATCTTTGTTATTATTTATTTAAATTAATATATTACAAAAGGATTAGCGAGCACTAGGTACCAGGGCCTACGGCTCTAATATAAGAACTGTAAATCATCTTTTTTAATAAATTACCGAGAGAAGAAATCGGAAGGTTTCCCAAAGCACAGAAAACTTTTACAGAGCTTCGACACCATTTAATAAATCCTGAGAACTGTTCGAAAGACCCTCTTCTACGATCAGTTCGGGGAAAGCTTTATTATAACCTTCTGCCACGTTTACACCGCAGAAAAATCCCACTGTAATTAAGGTAATTATCACACGTAAACACACCGTTCAGGGCGATTAAAGTGATTACTGCTGTTCGTAGCTGGTTTACACACGAAAAGAATTCAATAAACTTTCGTTTGCCGAAGACTGAATGGAGAACATTGGAAAAATGGAAAAATTCGCTTGCTTGAAATTGATCTCGTGTGAAATGCCGTTATAAATACGAATGTGTGTATTTAGTGTGAATTCAGAGTTGCAATTTGTTAAAAAATTCTCGAATATTTCCAGCATTTAAAAGGAAATACGAATTATTAAAATTAATATTAAAATAAGGATTATTTTTTAAAAAGCACATTTAAAGGATTACATAACGGCGGAATTTTGTATGGGTAAATATTACTTTATTAAAATCCATATTTAGCCTTTCCCTTTACGACGTTCAATATTTTCTAAACTTCAAGCCAACATTAGCAATGGATAATTTATTAAAACTCAACGCTAATCCTTGATGGAAACAAACTGATTTACGAAACAAAAAGGAAAAAGGAGCCAGCAAAGGACAATGCGTAAAGCTTCTTTTAGGCCAAAGCTCCACATTGTTAAGGAGCTTTTCGGTTCAGTATTGTGAAATTGTCGTGACGGCTTCTTTGTTCTGCATTCGACATCGTAATTTGTTTATGGCTGAAGTAACATTACCGAAGGTCGAGGGCGTTGTTCAGTGGAAAGAGGAGGGAGAAGAGTTGCCAGCAACCAACGCTTGGGGACCTCAAGGATTTGGCATTGTATGAAAGGAGTTCATTCAATCGAAATGAGGAGAAAACTCGAAAATAATCACTGTTCCAAAGTCATAATAACCTAGCTTGGGGTTAATAACGTTAAGCTGAAGCCTTTCGATTGTGATTGAGAAGATGCGATCATGAAGTCGAATAACTTAATAAATATTCCATTTGCTTCACCTTACGATGGTATTATTTGTTACTAAGCGTATTTAGCCCATGTATCTACAACCTTGAGGTCATACTTTCCCATGGAATTTCGCAATCTGGATCCATTAACGTGTTAGTAAGGACATTTGAAGTTTTAGATGTGGATTTTCTTTCATTATATTATCACTTATATTATATCAATTTTCAACTGAACGACTTAAAGAGAATTCCTTAGATTATAAGCAAATCCACTCATCGAAACGATTCCAATTTCTGAGCGGTGGACTTAATTTGTTGGTAGCTTTTATTCAAGCATGTAAATGAATTTTTATTCATTCTCTTGGATCGATATTCAAGTTGCTCTTCTGTTTTGTGGCATGGACGAAATCACACACACATTCACAAACAGCGTTGGCATCTACCTGGAAGTGAAGGTAAAACGACTCCGCATCGAAGACAGACGCTACGTCAAAGGTTCGCCGAGGATATGTTAAGGCCTATTAACGTCTGTGCTTGAGAGTTGGTTTACCTCGGTTTAAACTGCAAGCTGCCTGCCGCATTAAGCACTGTGTAGGGCTTCCCGGCAGAAGGACACTCCAGTGAACTGCATGCACAGTGCACGGCCCACTATAAACTACTCCGGACAGTTTAAGCCACGTCAGCGGCGACTACATCGGCCAGCAGAAAGCAAAGCCGTGCACAGGCTGCCCTACAAACACACACAACTGCAGCCCATTCACCAGCACACAACTTTAAATGAACCCTTAAATATTTCGGCCCTCGAGCCGTTCGTGGTGCATGCATCGGTCGCTGGTTGCAAGTGTGATGGGTTAAGCCGCTGCGATTAGCAAACAGCAGCAGTTGGTAAAATAATATTTACACCGAAATCAATGTGCTGCTTACCTTTATTAAGAGTCGAATGAGGAAAGGGAGGGGCGAAGAAGGGAATGGAGACAAGCAGCCATTCAGGTGCATTTATTTAAGCTTCATCAATGAACTTTGATTCAATCGGAGACAAATAAAACCTGCTTTTAGTGAGCGAATGAACTCAAATATTAATTTTATTCTTATTCAGAAATTAAATCTATTATTTATCGTCTGAATGTTAGTTTTGTCAGCTTTTAAAAAAGTCTTTTAAATGGTTTCAAAGAGTGTTCATTAATTGATTTCTCTGCCGATCGAGTTTTGGCTTTTAATCGTGGCTCAGCACAGAGCAAAGTTGAGGATAAAGTGAAAAACTTTATCCAAAGCTAAAAGCAGGATTTTTTGCTGGGAAATTGTGTGAAAAATTCCCAACTCTCATTTCGTTAATCAAAGATAAAATATCGATGAATCGTATCAGTTTTAAGTGAACAAGTAGAATAAAAATACTAAAAAAAAGAAGTATTTTTTCCCAAAAAAAATGATAAAGCTGAAATAAATACGTGGCTTTGTCTGTCCAAAGGTTATTTCATGCCTTTTTAATTTCAGAACGATTTTCATCCAAGACTTCGTCGTTGTTTGTAGTCGTTGTTACTTTTCTTTCTTGTTTTTCTTTGCGACTTTATTGCAATGTTCCATATTGCTTCACATTTGTGAAGAGTGAAATAAGAAATGTTGCAAGTTTTTTAATTTCGCTGTTAGTTATTCGAGTGGGAAGCGAAAGCCTTCAAAGCCGGAAACTTTGTTGGCAATTTTATATCCTTAATTATGTTGCTTATTGTGCGAAAAAGGATATCGCAGCATTAAAGGCTTTTCCTCAGGAGCAGATATTTTTATAAAACTCCTTTAAGCATCGAATGCACTTAGAAATACTCTGAAGACTCATCGTGAATTATTAATAATCATTATTCGTGATTGTGAGTGTTTGAGATAATAGAAAAACCCCATTATTTAACGTTTTTCTTTAATGAAGATAATAATTTCCTTGTTATAGTGAGGAAATAAGCAATCAGCCCCTACGTATTTATTTTTCCCACATTTTTATTGACCTTTCACCTTCTTCGGCATTGATTTCAAGTTTACCTCATGAACTTCGAACAACGAATTTGTTGGTTCTCATAAAGCAAATTGTAATTAAAAGCTTCTGTTTGCTTTTATATCCTGGCAACGAAGTTTTATATTTCACAATATACATATTTTCAATTTAATATTGTTCTTCTTCATCCACCTGACAAACGCGCTTCGCTCAGCACGAAGAAAGTAAAAGTTTTTCGAAACTTTCTTTGAAAGCTGAAAGCTGTAATTTATATTAAATGCTTCAGATATTTAATTAAGACTGTCGATGGAAAACGAATAATGAAAATGCTTGCATTAAAGAAATACATTAATTTTTGTTTTTTTCAAATGTTAATGAATCCATGAATGCTTTCGTGTTACTCACTGAACCATTAAATAAGTGGAAAGTAAGCACCAAGTGGGTACTAATGAGGTAAATGATTACCTATTGAGTACCAAGTGAGTACTAAATGAGTACCAAGTGAATACTGTATGAGTACCAAATAATTACCTACTGAGTACCAAGTGAGTAGAAAACGAGTATCAAGTGAGTACTAAATGAGTACCTATTGATTAGCTACTGAGTACCAAGTGAATAGCAAATGAGTACCAAGTAAGTATTGGAAGAGTACGAAATGATTACCTACTGAGTACAAAGTGAGTAGGAAATGAGTGCCAAGTAAGTACTAAATAAGTACCAAAAGATTACCTTCTGAGTACCAAGTGAGTAGCAAATAAGTACCAAGTGAGTATTGGAAGAACCAAATGATTACCTACTGAGTACCAAATGATTACCTACTAAGTACAAAGTGAGTACTGAATGAGTACCAAGTGATTACCTAGTCACCTACCAAATAACAAAAATTCACGGACATTTAACATGAATTTAACAGAAGTTGAAACTTTTGAGGAGTAAAACTTTTCAGCTTTCAGTTCTCTACGTTCGAAAGTTGTAATTAAAATTTTTAAATAAGTTGGTAAACATTCGCTTCGTAAATCATTCACGGATCACGAAATTGTTGAGAGAATCTTTTAGGCTTACTCTAGTTCTGAATTAATTCAGTTTGTCATTTTTAAGTAGTTGCTGCCCAATATTTATGAATTATTAATTCCTGCGCTGTTCTTGATCAAGAGCAATTAGAGCCGCTTAAATATACATATTAACTAATAATGGAGTTCGTGCAAATATATTTTGATAATAATAAAAGTGGAAATTTTATTATGCAATAATTTCCTACACGACTAAATACGTTAATAGTATTTATTTTGGAATAATTTCTGAATAAACTAAAAAATTCATGTGCAAAATAAATCTTTAATTCGTCGTTCAGAGAGTTTTTGGCACAGTTTTCATTCGTTCGAATTGCAATTGCAATTTTTTTGGAGTAAATAACTTTTAACTATGCAAATTCGCCCACGTAATGCATACTTATGCCAAAACAACATTGTAAATGTGAATTAAAACTTTGAAATCAAACAGCTTGCCAAATTATTTAGTATTTCGCTTTTGAGTGGTACCGTTCGAAATCCTTGGCCACTTCTTTGGACCCGCGGCGTGGCGACAAAAGCTCCCACATAATAAAAAAATGACTATTGACATTATTGGCGAAATAACTTCTGAAACAACTTGTAAATGAACCGATTATTTGGCAGCACTTTTTTGAGATCAGGCTATTGAATCCTGAAACTCAACTTCCAAATTTATGGTTATAGCATTAATTAATTAATTAATGAATCACGAATATATGTTGAAATGTGAGTGCGTAAATGATTCAATTCAATAAATTTCTAATTATAGCATTCATTAATAAAGCAGTGAGTGAATCATTGTTTAAATGATACACGAAAATCCATGAATTTAACCCAAATTAAAGTTAAAGCAATAATTAAGTGCTTTTTTATTTAATTCACGCTTCACTTAAACATTTTTCAGATCTTCTTCTTTCCTGAAGAAAAATAATTATAATTGAATAAAGAAATAACGAGTTGGAAGAATTGCATTAGCAATATAAAGTGCAGAGTAGACAAGGATGACGATGACTCACATTAAATGGTCCCAAGTAAGACAACAACAGCAACAAAACCTTGACGAAGCCGCATCACATGAAACTACTCAAGCGAATGACTTAATATTCACAACGGATGTTACTTAAGTCGAGCGGATGCTTCGTAGTTCCATTTCATAACAAGCGAAAAGAGAAACATGCTTTACAATATTCTTGACGATCTTCTATAGAGATATGACAAAGTATGAAATCCCTTCATTGCGATTTTCCCCACCACTTCGAAGTCTGAATTTCGCCTCAGGCGTACATCGAAGGGTTGATGGCAGCAGAGGGAGCCTCAATATGAACCAGCAGAAGGACAGAAGCGAAAATTAAGTTATTGAATCCATAATTCAGTGAAAATTGTAATGAAAGAAGAGGTGTAAAAACGATTTGGAATCTAAAAAGAAGCTTTCAATTCAGTTATTGTTCAACTAAGTATTGGACTAACGATGGACATGATAGTGATTAAATTTGGTTGTACTTAATTTTTGCATATATATTTAAGATTAAAAGTGGAAAATGTAAATACTAATTTGGGAAACACTTTATTTTCAGCTGAAAAGTTTCCCCCGCTTAATGCAAATGTGTTAATAATGAGCAAGCATAATTGTGTAGAAAATGGAACAAAGTGGAAAACAAAGTCACGTACATCCATTTTCCCCCTGTCGTTGCCTTCGCGGGTGGCACTCGTGAGCGTTGCTGTCTCTGCATCTCTTGGCGTTGGTGCAGCTAACGGCATCATTATTTAGTTAGTTAAAGAGCGAATAAAATGCACCAATACTCACAATGAATATGGATGTATGAATCCTTATGCAATGTAGGCTTAAGCATTATTAAGTATTATTTACTCCACACTCACACATACGCAGATGTTAAGTATTACGTCAGGAGGCCGAAAGAGCGCTTCAAGCGTGACTATTTGGGTCAGTGTGTACGTTGTCGCCGTTGTCTACACCGTTTCGGTCACGACGTCTCACAATTTCCCTCTTGCGGTGTCGAAGAACTTGGAACACGTGACGTCCACTCTTCAGGAAGGAAGAGAATTCAGCATGCAGTCCGTAGAGGTGCCGTCGATTGAAAGAATGCATTGATGACATTTCAGACGTTTATGAACGGAACAGGAAAAACAAACGTATCGCAGTGAGCTTCTTCTGCCCTCCGATTGTACTTTTAGCGGTCGTTACGTGAGAATGACAGAGAAGAAGGCCAGAAGCCATTATTCTCCTTCGTAGATGTAGGGTGGCAACTTAAGTCGTTTCTCTCCTTTGTTATTGTATTTATCGATGGTTTGTTTATTACTTGGTTCCCTTATTATTTTATATACAGCATAAAAACCTCACATCATCGGCTGAAGGGAAACTGCAGTAGGTGCCGATGATGAGAGGTGATATAAATCTTAATTTAATTATCTGGAATCTTAAATCCCTCGAAGGTTCTTCTCTAAAACGATGGAATAATAAATAGTTAGTATGTCAATGTCTAGCACTTATATTCATAGACTTTACAGCCTCGAAATATATCTGGCGTTAATGGAAGGAAAGTTCTTGTGTTTATTTAGAAGTAAATAAATATTTTCATGTCCATGGATTCTATAACAAAAAAAGTTATTAGTGTTCTATTTGGTGGCCGTATTCAATTAAATACCGTGCAATTCATATATGGTTGAAAGTTACTAAAAGAAGGTCCAATGATTTCTGCTCAAAATACCCCCAATTAGTCTCAGCCCACACCCTTTCACTATCCGCTTAATCGCTCTTTTCGTTTCTCTATTATCTGTCTTGCCATTCTCTATTATTTCTAAATTTGTTCTACTAAAATTCGCTTCTATTGCAGGCCGCCTCTCCACGATGGGAACCACAAATAGCAGTGCTCTGTGAAGCCAGCCAAGTTTTCCAGCCGCAGTATCTGTCCGAGGAAGGACGATGGGTCACGGATTTGAATAAGAAATCGTCGAGTGCAACCTGCTTGCGAGACAAAATGGAACTGTTGGATTACTGCAAGAAGGTAAGCAAAGAGCAGTGGAACTAGTAGCACAAAACGATGAAGAAAAAGTGCAACGAAGTCTGATGAATACTCATCGGATGGCAACAGATGATTGAGAGAACAGGGAGCAGGGCAAAGTAGGGGAATGATGGATAGGATTAGAAAATGATACGATTAAAAGATTAGACCAATTATAAAGTCTTCAGATAGCATATTTCCACTTTTAGAGTTAAGCTCTTAGAAACATTAGTGAAATTTTAAAAGTTAAATGAAAGGAAAGGCTATAAGATTAAATTTCAAATGAAATATTATCAATTTGAATCCATCTGTAGAAGAATTTTCCTCGTTTTCCTACAATCTTTAAGTAGAAATCAAAATGGATACGTTATTAACGTTATCCATTGAAATATTTAATATTGAAGCTTAAGGACGAGAACTCATCTTGTCCATGTCAAGGCGGCTCTGTCGCGTTGTCTGCAGCACACGGCTCCATTTCAATGATCGCTGAGCGGATTTGCTGAGTAACGCACTGAGGCGTATGAGTAACATACGCTAAATTAATTTTTCAACAAAGCAACAACAACAACAACAACGAACACTCAACGCACGAGAAACGTTGATTGCCTTTTTTCTGTGTCATCGGCAATGTTAGTTTTAGCCGCAGAAGGCTCTCGGAAAATGCGGCAATAACAACAACGCAGTCATGTGTACGGAAACAAGCACAAAATGTTTATTTAATTTTTAAACGAAGCTGAATATGTACACAAAGCGTCGTTACGTAAAGCGACAACAAACAGGACGACCTTTAATAAAAATCAATAAAAGGATTCCGTTGGTGTCCCTGCAATACACACAGTCACAAACCTTTGTATGTATGTTTCTACCGCAAGACTGAACAAGCTATTTATACAAACGTAGGCCATTGTTTATATAAACATATAAACATTATTGTACATTTGCATATAAATGTTAAAAAAACTGCGGACTTTGGTTTCGGCGACGAAGGGTCTTTGGGAGTCTTTCAACCTTTCCACGTTGACGACTTGCGGATGTTTACCCATGACTCAATTTACACAATGATACTTTATCAAAAATGGATCTTGGATGTTTCTCTCAGTCTTTCCGAGCGACAAATCAACAGATAGTCTCAGTTGTCTCCCAAGGTTATGTGTGTTTGAACAGCGTAACGATTATTCTTCCCCGATTCGGGAAGTCTTTTCTATTCCACCTGATCATCACTTAAGTTTTTCTTTACTTGAACTATTCCTCGTTTTGTTACTGCCATTAATATTCTTTTCTTGTTTTGCATTTTTAATATTAAGCATTGATTAGATTGTCCATTATTAGATAGGTAAAAAGAGAAATTTCCTTACTGTACTGCTGGCGTTTTTAACCTATGAAATAAAATCAAGGGACGAAATGAACTTAAACATGCTAAAAACTAATAATTTTTAAAGCCAATACTTCTACGGTTGGGGCTATTATCCCATCAACCGCCCCTCTGAATACGTCCGTGCATAAATGTATGTGGATGTAGGTACCACTAGATCTGTCGCAGCGTGGGTTGTACATGGATGAGTGGCTTCGTTGTTGTGGATGACAGTCACCTTGATTTTATTTTAATAACTCAATACACAATGCATTGTATGTATTCAACGGAATGTTTTGCTGCATGCGATGGAATATAACAAAAACTATCTCCATAAACAATGCGCCGTTGACGGATATCAAAACAATTCGTTGGTTCCGTTTCCGAGAACGTTCTCATATAAATGTCCCAAAACATATGTTGTATAATCGTCCTTCAATTAGATCGGCATAAATCTCGTAAACAAAAAATTGTAGTTTTTAAATGAAGTGCTGAGAAGCAATCATGTGTAGCAATTACAGTGGCAAGGAAGGACATCAGAAAATAAAAATCCCTGAAGATGCGGTTAAAGTACATCCTAAAGCTGTATTTAATGAGCAAGTCAGACAGAGAAAATACGTATTGTAATGATTACTTTGCTTAGTTGACATGCGACAGATGAAGAAGAAATGCAGACAGATAATCTGCATTTTGTAGGACTTGGTTCTGTTTTGGAATAAGTTGATTCCTATCAATTGCTGGCAAAGCGATTCAGTTTTAGTAGACGATTCTATATGAATATCGAGAAACAAAAGTGTTCATTGAAGGCAGCTCAAAATATTCTGGACGATAATAGTTTAGTTAATAGTGATAGTTCAGGCCACAGTGGCAAGTAAGAAAACCGGCAAGGATAAGTAATTCCTTTTAGCCTATGATATCCCTTACTGGATCGCTTTAATAGACAACAATGACGCTATCTTCCTGTTAGGTAGATCATTAATTGAATAAATTTTAGACTTTTATCATAACTATGGCTGCCAGCGGAGTGTTATTAGCCTCGAGGCTGTCACTCGTCAGAGTCGATGCCATCGTTTCCACACAAATATTGCTCATGCCTTTAATTAATTCCTCTTGTTTTAGGCTTATCCCAGTCGTGACATCACCAACATCGTCGAATCGTCGCATTACCAGAAAATTGGTGGCTGGTGTCGCCAGGGCGCGTTGAATTCGGCTAAATGCAAAGGCGTCCACCGCTGGATCAAGCCGTTCCGATGCTTGGGTTAGTACCACATCAGGATGTCATAATCAACTTACAAGGCATGTTCAGGGTTTTGCTTCAATGTCTCTTTGTTTTTGCACAGAAGGACCTTTCCAGTCGGATGCTCTGCTGGTGCCCGAAGGATGTCTTTTCGACCACATTCACAACGCCTCACGATGCTGGCCATTCGTAAGGTGGAACCAAACCGGAGCAGCTGCTTGCCAAGAACGGGGCATGCAAATGCGCAGTTTTGCCATGTTGCTACCGTGCGGCATTTCATTGTTCTCCGGAGTCGAATTCGTTTGTTGTCCAAAGCACTTTAAAAGTAAGTGAACGTTTCCATAAAGTGACTCCAATGAACTTTAATTTAACTTGAAAACAGTTTCTGAACTCTGTTCGCTGATCTGCAATTTTAAAATTTTTTTGCAGCTGATGAAATCCGCGTCAAGAAAACTGATTTACCAATCGTTATGCCCGCTGAAGTCCCTAACGTAGCTAATCTCGATGCAGCCGCCTCATCCGACGATAACGACTCCAACTACTCCAAAGACGCTGATGATGACGAACAAGACGAAGATGATTTGCTAAGCGATGATGAAGAAGATGAGATGGTCGCCGATGAGGCTGCTGCTGTTGCGGCTTCCAGGGCGGTTGGTACCAACAGCAAAGCATCCGACGACACCAACACCGAATACGACTCCAACGAGGACCTCGACAATTATGAGGAGGAGAGCGAAGCCGAAGACCAAAGCGGTGACACTTGGTACCAGCAAAGCGGCAGCTCAAGCGGAGCGAAGCCCGCATTATTGCAAGCCAACGAGGATGCTGAGGAAGCGAAGACAGCCACGGTCTCCGATGATCAGAAACCGTCCGACGTTAACAACTTGCCACCACCGCCACCGCCGCCAGCAGCATCCACCAGTCAGCCCACCGCCGACCCCTACTACACCCACTTCGACCCGCACTACGAGCATCAGAGCTACAAAGTAAGTCAGAAAGTAAGTGATCTCCTTTCCATACAATTTTACCCACGAAACGAACATATTCTAAAACAAGGAAGCCCAACAGCGCCTCGAGGAAAACCATCGCGAGAAGGTCACCCGGGTGATGAAGGACTGGTCCGACCTGGAGGAAAAGTACCAGGACATGCGTCTGGCAGACCCGAAGGCGGCGCAGAGCTTCAAGCAACGCATGACAGCGCGCTTCCAGGTTCGTGTCAACGTTGCTGAACGTTGTAGCTTTTGTTGTTCTTGCTGTTGGCATAAGAGTGGCTATTGTAGTAGTAAATCGTATCGTAGGTATTTCTTGGATGTTGTTGTGCAAGATGTAGCTTCATTCCACTCCCAAGCATTCTTATGATTTCATTACTCGATCGATCCTTGGGTTCTTTTCCTCTGATGAAGGCGACAAGGGCGGCTCGAATTCGTCACTAGTTGACCGAGTTGACCAAAATAGGGTGGCTTTTTAGTGAAGCTATCGCTTTGTGCCCTTGTATGAAGTTAGATAAGGTGCATGTCGTCTGCTTTCGTCAGCTAGCAAAGCTTTTACTTAGCTTCTATTGCATTAAATTGCTTTGAACTCTGCGTGGTTCAAGGGGGCGTCGGCATCCTAGTTGCCTAATTGTAGTTACCATCTTCCTTAACCTTCAAACTAATCGCTCATCAAACTCACCAGGCAATCTTCAATCGAATATCTTTCTGTCTTGATGTACAATACGTCTTTATATTGGAATGTAATTTTAGACTTCTGTTCAGGCACTCGAGGAGGAAGGCAACGCCGAGAAGCACCAGCTGGCCGCCATGCATCAGCAACGGGTTTTGGCGCACATCAACCAGCGCAAGCGGGAGGCGATGACGTGCTACACGCAGGCGCTAACTGAGCAGCCTCCAAGTGTGAGTTAATGTCTCAGCTGAGCCACATACTTCATTCAGGACGTGATTTTTCGTTGTAGGCTCATCATGTGGAGAAATGCTTGCAGAAGTTGTTGCGCGCTCTGCATAAGGACCGCGCTCACGCTTTAGCTCACTACCGACATCTGTTGAACTCGGGAGGGCCTGGAGGTCTGGAAGCAGCCGCCTCCGAACGGCCTCGTACCCTGGAGCGCCTCATCGACATCGATCGGGCCGTAAACCAGTCAATGACGATGCTAAAGCGTTACCCTGAACTCTCTTCAAAGATCGCCCAGCTGATGAACGACTACATTTTGGCCCTACGCAGCAAGGACGACATTCCAGGCTCTTCTCTGGGCATGAGCGAGGAAGCCGAAGCCATGATTCTAGACAAGTACCGCATCGAGATCGAGCGCAAGGTCGCCGAAAAGGAACGCCTTCGTCTGGCTGAGAAGCAACGCAAAGAGCAGCGTGCCGCCGAACGCGAAAAACTGCGCGAAGAGAAACTGCGAATGGAGGCCAAAAAAATAGACGAGCTCGTAAAATCACAGGCCGAAGAAGGTTCTGCTGATGCCAAATCATTAAGCAGCAAGGAAATAGGCGAAAGCGGCATGTACATGGCTGAACCCACAAAAATAGTACAGAGTGAAAAGGACATCAACCAGGTTGGTGAGGAGAACGCAGATGTTACGCCAAGGTAATAATGCAGAGTAGCTAAATGTCGCTCCCACTGCCATTTCTATACTTTGCAGCACTAAAACCCAAACTATTCTCCCCACCGTCGATGATGAGGCTCTCCAGCGAGTTGTCGAAGACGTCGCCGCCGCAGTCGCCCATCAAGAGGCCGAGCCACAGGTGCAACATTTTATGACGCACGAATTGAATCACCGCGAATCAGTAAAAACCGTCTTTCAGTTCAAAACTAGTTCTGGTTAAAAGCATTCCTCTTTTCAGGGCTTCTCCGTGCGCAGGGAGTTCAACACACACGCGAACAAGGAAGGCCGCAACGTGTACTTCACGCTGTCCTTCGCCGGCGTCGCATTGATGGCTGCAATCTTCGTTGGTGTCGCCGTGGCCAAGTGGAGGACATCGCGTTCGCCACATGCGCAAGGATTCATCGAAGTGGATCAGGTATTATCTTATTAATATCTTAGTCATTTACATATATATTTTCATATAATTGTTAGAACAATTGTACGACGAAATCACTCTTCAAGTTCTTATTTCAAATTAAACATTTTATTATTCTGTATGTTATTAGTTTATATATAAAATAGATTTCAATTCGACATACCTATTTAAAAGCAGGATTCTGAATATATCCACTTCAAAAGATAAATATCACTCGCGATAGAAACGATGTTCAATCCAAAAGAAATTAACTGGTTTTTTGTCACTGTAGTAATCAACAAACAATTCAAATAACAAGTAGTTGAACTTGTTTATAATTTAATGTTTATAAGTTTCCATTTCCTATTGATTTTGAAGCTAATACACAAACCAAATATCAATAAAAATTCGTTGCACCTTCTTAAAAATTCCAACATTATCATTTCAATAAACGATTCAACAATTGTTAACTTTGCTGCAGGGTTGCAGAAACTTTTCGCAAAAACACAATTAAAAACATACAAAAAATCCCAAAGGCAATTTTAATCGTTAAGAAAGTTATTATAATAATTTTAGTAATCAATTTTTAACAAAACTAAAAGCAAGAAAAAGTTAATCAGGAGAGAAAGAATATTCACTTTGAAAGCATATAGAATTCAAAAAAGTCTTTATTTTGCACTAATAACTGTGACAAATTCCCAATACTGTGACAATTCCCAAAAGATAATGAAAAGAGACAATTGAAAAATCTTAAATTAGAAAAAATTCAGTCGGAGATACAGTTTTTGTGCGATTTTTTATAAATTGGTATTTTATCGCCGAGATATTGGCACCCTTTAGAATCCTTAATTGCCTTTTTGCCGACATTGTTAAATGTTTGGGTACTTATTTATTATTTAAATATGGCTAATAAGAAGAATATGTATAAGTACAAGTATAAGTAGATACACACGTAATTGTATATTTATACATATATGTATATATTTGGACATATATGTATATATATATGTATATATGTATATATTTGGAATTTTGCGTACATATTTGGAATTTTTTTGTAGGATAAATTAATTGCCTCTGTATTTGCGATTTCTTAGGGATTATTTTAATTGAGCGTTTGGGATTTTGCGCTATTTTATGAGGGAGAAAACGAAATTGTGTTCTGGCAACACTTGTTCAGCTCAATTTCCTGAATTTAGATTTCAAAAGTTGTAATAGATTTTTAAATTAACAGCAGCTATTAGCACTATGAAAATTAAAGAAACATTGAAAATATGAAGCAAATTGGAAAGTGTTTTGGGAATTCTTATAAATTGTCTTTGTTTTTGGTTGAAAGTTGTTTTTGTTTGGTGTGTACACAAAAAAATAATTTGCTCATTTTGTTTAAGTAACGAAATTTCTTAGCGGTTCTGTGGCGTTGCCAATGAAGGTACCGTATATTAATTCCCTCTGCTTTCTTCACAGACCGTTACAACACATCATCCAGTTGCACCGGAGGAAAAACTTGTGGCGAACATGCAAATCAACGGATATGAGAATCCAACCTACAAATATTTCGAGGTCAAGGAGTAAAAAACACACACAACAACACAAAACTAATTACAACAGAGTAATAATAAATAAGGCAAAACATTTCAAATAATCATAAAAAAGTGCAGCAAGTAAAAAACACAAACAAACACAGAAGTCACAATAGACGGAGACGGAGTTCCACTTAATAAATTTCATTAATTTACATAAAGTGCTGCCAGAGCAGGACATGATAATAAAATAATTCAATAATTGTCACAACAAAATCAAATCAAGAAAACAAACATGGAATCATGTTTGAATTCATTTCGAAAAGACAAACACAAACTTAAATGGAAAGAAATTCATTTTAATAATAAAAACGATTCTGTGTTGTTCTTGTTTAGAATTATTGCGTGTAGCGGCTAAAAAACCATTGAAGAAAAATTCAAAAAACTTTTTTTTTTAAAAAAAAAGAGAATGGATAAGAAAAATCTTGAAACAGAAGAATGTTATAAAAAGAGTAAAAATTATTATAATAAAAAAACACTTTCCTACAGTAAACTAAAAGCAAAGTAATTACAAAACCAAAAACAGAAAGAAAATCAAATAAATTAGAAATACACTGAGCGAAATAATGTATTTGCTTATTAGGTCTAAGCATACAAACACAAACACACACACACACTTAACTTACAAAACCAAATGCATCAATTATATGTAAATTAAATATGCATAAGCGTACATAAACCATATAAAATTGCTATTTACATAATATACATAGCATATACACATATATAAATATGTATATTCATATATGTATATATAAATATATATATAATCCCAATATATCCCAATATATATTGGGATATATATATAGGTATAGTGAGAAAAGATCAGCTGTTAAAGTAATTCAAACCGAAGGCAAACATCATTTATTTACAATGCACGAGAATGGATTGCAGTGGAATGCTGTGGGAAATGAAATGAAGAAAAGCGATGCAGTGACATAATTCGCGTTTCCTTATATTACGTTCAGGATCCAATTTTAACTCGAGTTTAGGTCCCCAATTCCTTTCGCTATTGCATCGTTCAGGCGCGAATGGTAATTATAAACAGGCGAATTCAGTGCCGTCGTGTGACTGTAGAAACACATTTCGATTCCATACGGACTACTGGAAACCCTATTAGAATTCGCTTCAAACACACGGTTGCTGATACTTTTTCTTATTGCGAAGAAATTGCGTTAACTCTATAATTAAAACGAATTAAATTTCAAGGCGAAAATTAACGTGGAGCTTGAACGTACTCTAAGAACGAAAATTTTAAAATTCTTTACAAATTCCTTCAACGGCTTAACAAAAGAATAAAATTTTTCATTTTTCAAAATATTCACCACTTATAATAATTCAAAATATTCACCACATATGAATAAAAATAGGGCTTTGGTTTAAAAAATGTAAAATTCGAATTTTAAACACATTTATTATGCGTTCAATTAATTTAAATCACTTTCTTCAATTCACTATTAGATTTTTTTTATACACTATTTCATTTCCATTCTGTTCCGCGACTGTTTTGCAAGCTTAACATCAGCTGACGTCCCACAGCGATCCCCGCAACTGAAATGAGCGCCGCTGCATTTCTCACTTTTAACATTTGTTTTCATAACTCAGAACTGTAACGTGAACGTCCTTTTTTGCATCACTTGAATTAATATATAAATAAATCCTTTGAAAGTGAAAATATTCGATTGGATTGAGTCGATTCGATTCACTTCACACAGAAACTGCTTACTACGTAATACATATTTACCCTAGATATTTACACTGTACAACGTGATGTATAATAACGGAACATGAATTCCATCGACTGCCGACTGCAATCAACAAATGTACACAATCTTATGCGAGACTTAAGACATGAACTCGCTGCTTTTAATTTACGAACTAAATTGTTTCTTTTCAACATCATCAACAACTTTGATCCCAAAAATTATTTAATCCTTATACATATCATTTATTCAACTTTTCACCTTGACATAGTATTTACATTTACTTTTATATAGTATAAAGTATCAAGAGATAAGATTTTATGTTCTTCATAAACGCAGTCGCAGCAAGGCTTCAACTGTTCGAGAGCCGCAGTCGTTAGTCGCTGGTATTCTGGTTACTTAGTAACTCACCACACTCATGCTTTGCTTTATATAGAAAAATGCATACGAACAAACGTAACGTCAGTATAAACGTGCGCATAACCTTCATTTGTGAACATAGAGATTCGTATTTACTACTCTAAACTTGTGTGTTACTTTAAGTTAGTCGAAGTCATTTACTAGTCAACGCTACTATCGAAGCAAGAGTATCTTAAGTTCTGGATCTCACTATTTTTTAAAAGACGTATTGAACTTTAGTTCACTCAGCAAAAGCGGAAGTTGACATTTCATGTTGGAATGAAATGATTCGAAAGTCAGGAAAAGCAAAAAGACACAAAGTCATATGCAGCATTTTTGCCAGGGTCTAGCAACGAGTGCACACTCGTTGGTTCTAGTAGTTGTTTGTAGATCGTAAACGGGAAAGTGTGGAATTCATTCATGAAAAAAACCTCGGATGGATCCAAGTAATTTTCTTTGTAGATTGGCGCTGCTTATGGCAAAACTTTGACATCTTGAACTCTTGCAAATCAATCAGTCAGTCAGTCAGTCGGTCAGTGAGTCGTTATGTTGAGTGTGTAAGCTTCAGCATTTGGACTTAAAATTATAATACATAATTATAATATAAGAAAGCCCCGTCCTTTTAGAGAGAAACCTTAGCAAATAGCAGCGTTTCACTGTAAGAAAAATCTCTTTGTTTAGTACTGAATTAATTGCTATATAAATATATTAAACCAAATCAATATAAATGTATGACAATTTGTAATTTGCAACAATAATGTACGCTAAATTTACTAAGCAAAATTTGTAATCTATTATTAATAATAATTTAATAAACATTTATTTCCATATATCAATAATTTAATTCATTTTTTATTGTGGTCTTCTGACAAAAATTTACAATTCCGGTCTTTTCAGGAAAAGAAAATACAAAATTCCTTTCTTCAGAAAGAATAATAAAAAATTTAGAAAAAATTTTTAATTGAATTATTTTTATTAGCAATTGAAAGTGACGAGAAAAAGCAAGCAGAAAACATAAAAAGGAACAAACTAGAACAATAACATGAAAAAAGTCTTATTTAGCTTGGAAAATAACAATCCATAATCTATCAAGAATTAATCTATCAATAAATATATAACACAATTAAAACTCTTTCTGTTTTTCCCGTTATCAGATTAGTTCGTTTTCATTGTGTTTGCGAATACCTCAGATGCGAAAAATGCGATCACGTAATAAAATCCTTCGCTGAAAATGTGACGTAATATCATTTGTGGTCGTTTTTTATCGTTCGTTCGTTTCCGTCGAGTTTGCGAGCTTCCGAACTCGCTAACAAAAAAGTTGTAAGAATTATTTCTAAATTATTTTAATTATGTTGTCGCCAAGTTTAACAGTCCTAATTCCCCTCAGCAGAACTGTTGTTGTCTCGCTTATGTTCGCTTATGTTCACAGTTGTTTTGCTCTTCAGTTGGAATTATTTTGTTTGCTAAACAATTACACATATCATTCAGGAGAAAACTCGTGGAAAACTACAAATATTAGTTATCTACACGAATAAATATACAAACCTTATCTCATCATCACCTGAAATGAATCACTTCTGCTAATATAAACGACGGCGAGCCATACTAAAATAGTTACGTACGAAATTCTGTTTTCTCTTCCTTTTTAGTACTAAATTAGTACGTGTGCAATAGAGAAATGTTAATTTCTCTTTATTAAAAAAATGCTGTTGAAATTATGAAATGTTCTTCTATGAAGCTCTAACAAATTGTCTTTTAAACCTCAAACACTTGTTCGAAAGAATCCAAGTACTCTACATCGAATTGCTTCTTGACTTTGATTTACGGCCAACACTTCACTCAGTCAATTCCAAAGTAGCCACCAAAATGCCACTTCAAAATCAAAGCTCGAATCGATCTGATAAGAAATCAAATTGGAGTAGTATTTAGTCTTTTGAAAATTTATACTCTGTGCATTCAAAATTATATAAAAACTTTCGAGATAAAAACTTTTAAGATAAAAAATATTTGTTGCATTTATAATCAATGAGTCAATAAAAATGAAGCTATGAAGTTCTTCATTGAAACTGATTTTTATTACAAAATTTAGGAGCAAGGTTGAAATCGCAAGAATTATATAATTAAGAATTGTCAACACGAAAGTTATTGGAACATAATTCTCAATATAATTGCTGTTATGTTGCCGTCGCAGAATCGTATCAATCGAGCGACGCAAAATAAACAGAAATAATTAACGAAAACGCATGGAGTTGCACGCAGAGTTGAATAGACGGTATCTCAACACACCACTTGCTCGTTTTACACCTCGAACGACGTGCTCCAGTATCACGAGATACGCCAGCAAAACAAACAGCGTCGATAAAGCAAGCAAAATACTGTTCCAATACAAATACGAACCACGACAGCAGCAACAACAGAAATGTACTCGTTTCGATCCAAAATGCGATATCGATTGCACTTCAACCGAACGTACAAACGGATGAACCAACGCAAAGGTTCGTTGGGCGGAGGCGGGCGAAGTAGGGAGGTCGCGATGTCCAATCTGGTGACGATAGTTTGATAGCGAAGATGTCAGAGAGTTCGACAAATACAACTCCACATGCACGGAGAGAGAACAAGAGAGTAACGAAAATTATAAATGGATTTAAACATCGGGATCCGTGCGATTAGATAAGATTATTCAGGCGTACTGAAACTTTTTATCAAAGCCACAAAAAACCAATTTAAGAGAAGCGTTATAGTATAGCTTCTCCCAAAATTGGCAGGAATTTAAGAAAGAATTACTCAAGGAAGGTAAAGCTTCATCATCCATTTTATTACCCATCCAACAGCCATTATTATCCATCTATATTCTTCTATATAGACTGAATTATATAGACAATAATGCAGTAGTTGGGAATCACTGTCACAGAAGCGTTCGGAGAGGACCGCGAATGGACTCTACACCTCAGTTCGTATCTGATTTGAAAATAGGCTCACCAACACCCATGCATATATTATCGTCCTTCCTTATCAGCCGCACCGAGCTACGTGTGACTTCGCCATATGCATCCGAAGTCTCTGCTCGGATCCAAGCAGTCACCGCACCGTACAGGGAACCTGATACCTTAACTCGTTACCGTCTCTGTTGACAGATTGATTGTGCCGAGTGTGTATTGGTGTTGGTGTTGGTGTTGCGTTAGTAGTAATTATTATATCGATAGTACATTAAGGCAAAATATAACTTATGTACGTAGAAATGCTATCGGAGCCGCGTATCTCAGCACACAATTGATGTTCGATTTTAACACCGTTCGACTTGAATATTGATCAAAAGTTGGACAGTAGCGGCCCCGTACACAGTCAAACGCGCAGCACGAAGTCTACGGAGGTTTCGGAGGTCACCGCAGCCGCGCTTTCGTACCGCGGCAGTCTGAGGAGCTGCAATCAATCCGCTTTTAAGTACCACCAATTCAATAATAGGCCGATTCGGCTGCCATTGTGTTTTATAATTGTAAACGACTTCAAATCCCTTAAAGTTTCGAAATAAATAATTTAAATAATAGAAAAATCAATCGGTAGCTTGAAATCCGTGATTCCAAGTGCAATTGAAGTCAATTTATTAATTAGTTACTTGATTGAGTGTGCTTAAACTTTGCTGACGAAGTCATTCACCTTCGAAAGTGAAGAATCGAGGTACAGGAAGTGTATTTGCCGCAAGTTGTCTGGCTAACATCATGGCCAACTATAATGCCAACTATGGATACTGCGAGGACTACACCGGGTACGGCAACTACTCCAGCAACTTGTATCAGCAGGACTTCTACATGCAGCAGGAATGCGAATACAACAAACACGTCTACGAGTGAGTCATTTCCTATTTAATATCCGCTGTCCGACGGTGAACCTTAAACACGGTCCAGTTCCTTGACTGTGGTACCTTTTCAGACCCCAAACATCATTCACACAAAACTATTGCACCCAGTATCCTTTATTATAAACATTATATCCTTTACACGGACAGAGATTTATGTTAATTAGACACAATTCTTCAAATCGAACTGTTCTACAAATCTCCAAGGTTTGAGCCCAAAATTATGTTTGATCGTTGCTAAGAATTCCGCTTCGATCGCAGCAAGGATCAGAGAAAAGAGGGGAAAAAACAGACAAAAGAGGAGAGTGTCTCGACCTACGAGTCTCTGTTTGATGGGATTTATGCACACATTCGGGTCGGACGAACGTACGATCGAACGATCAAATTCCATTATTGCAAACAGCATTAGCACAGCTTATCCGGGCTTCATTCATTGGGCATTATGGCCAAACCAATTACAATCGTGACTACAAGGGCTCCGCTCAATCCGGCTTCCAGATTTTGACAGATTCACTCCTCGGGTGGACGTTTGAATGCGTTGCTTTCAGCTCGACGTCTCGGTCGTCGCCGAGGTGACAGAGTGGAAATAACTCGCATTGTGTCTGGTTTATTTTCCGTGCCTAAGCATTTGTTTTATTTACTGTTTGTTTGCAGTTTTCTCTCGGTGATTTTGGCATCAAAGCGCATGCGTGCAACATTGGATTATTGCGTTACTCTTTCAAAAGCAAATCATTTTTCGGTCTTCTCGCAGCGAATGAATGCATTTGCCTTTAAGGCATTTAAGATGTTTTTTCAGCAGGTTGCTTTTGAATGTGGTCGTAATTGTGCACGCTTGTCCCTAGCCATGTTTCCAGCTCCAAGTAATGCGGTAATAATTCCTAATGCCTATGCGATTTCGACGAGTTTTCATTCATTCAAACTTCAGTGAAAATTTCGCAGAAGGAAAACAATCCATCAATCCTCTGTGACAATCAAAAGTGACACATGCGAAATGTCTTTAAATCTTAAACGTAATTGCAATAAACACTTCTGAAAAGAGGAAGATGAGGAAGTATTTCAGCGAAAGTTTTCCTTCTTTGTCACTAAAAGACATTATTTAAATTAAAGTAATGAAAGAAAATTTTAATTCTTAAGAACTTTAAAAGAATAACTTCAGCGAAGGATTACTTCAATGAATAATTAAGTATACCCTAATTATTGTGGCGTTAAACAAAGTTTTATAAGAAACTGAACCGAACTCCGTCCAAATATTATTTTATCCGAAAGCATCCATTATAGACAACTAGTTTAAAACCTTTTTTAAATGTTTGCTTGAAATAGCAACGTAAAAATTAAATAAGGTTCTACAGTTGAGTCCGATTTCAATACGGTATATCCATGGGATATTCATTAAAGGCCTTTCGAAAAAAATGAATATGTCAATATGGGGGAAAAATACTGTGACATTACATATGTTGTTTGGATTTTGCTTGGCATGAGGATTTTAATGGGCATAAAAAGGCCTGATGGCTTTGCATAAAATAGCGCTTTTCTTAGACCCGGAGCCTTCGTATAGCCTAACAAATAACTGTAGGTTGGAAGCTATCCAGATGTGGGTGAAAATCGAGTTCGCTATACGAAACGAGGAATTAGGAAGTACGGCAAACAGAGTAACGCCTGAGAAAGCAACTCCTTGAATGCTATTACTACATTAAGCAATGCGAGAGCAAGAATTGGGGAAGCGACCCAATAAAATCTCTAAAGATGGACTATATATGTATGATGAATCTGCAACGAAGTGCCTCCAAATCTTACGTATTTCGGATCGATATAAGATGGCGATAATTTTGATAAAGTGGTCACCTCCGGCGTACACCCTACTACATCTTTTCCTAATAGTTATTATAAAAGAAAATTTTATTTTGAAAAGAAAGAAAAGAAATTTGGGATTAAAAGACACAGACCGAGAACTTCGTGTAACTAAGCTTCAGTTTTTAATATAAACATAAATCACTATTTATGAATAATGCCACCAACTTCAATAAATATTTTAATAAGTTTTTTTCCGAAAAGAAGTTGCTTCGTAATGAACGGCAGAGGCTTTATTTCTTTTGCGATGTTTATAGAGACATCGCAATGACATGTTCGGCGGATATCCTTGCGCGGAATGACATGTCAACTTTATGTCTCGCACTTGTCACAAGAGTGTCCTCAATTACGCTGAAGAGTTGCCGAACTGCCGTTAGTATTTCCGCCGCTGACTGAAATATGAAGTTCGAAAAAGTAATTGCGTTCGTGTTTTGCTCGGCTGACTCGGAAAACTCTGAAGGTTTGAATGAATAGAATTACTGGAGTAGTTAACCCTTCATTTCGTTAATATAATTTTTCTTCAAAAGGAATTCAGTAAATCGAAATCTTCCTTGAGTTTAGGGAAAACAAATACGTTAAACTTTCAGTCTACATTTTTATTATTTATAAAAAATGAAAAATATGAAAATATTTCTACCTTAGATTCGTAATTTCGCCCGTGGAAAAGGATTGGACGTGACTCTCCCCAAACGAGTCGCTCAAAGGAAGTCACGTCGAGTGCTCTTGAAGTCAAACGTTGGGAAATTCTGCAACTGCTGCTCCTTTGCGTGCCAAAATGTCTTTAATTCGTGCCATTTTTTGATTGTTTTTCATAGTTTGTTAATGGATTTTTTTTATTTGGTTACTTTTTTTGTGGCTTCTGGTTTTGAAGAAATCAAAAAGAGCAAATATTTTCTTTTCAGTTTTTTTCCGAACCACGAACTAGCAAAAACTTTGTTTCGTGAGCTAAACGTGTATTTTAAAAAGACTGTTAATCACTCTAAAAAAAGGGAAGATTGAGGAATATACAAAACATCGATTCCTTCGATGTTCAAATTCGATGAATCAAGATGGAAATAATCCCATATAACGCGGTAAATTAAAATATATATAGTTTAAAAAGTATAAAAACTAGTAATAATAATGAAATATATAAATGAATAACCTTGAATACATAAATAAATGATTAATAAAGGCAAGAACTAAACATAAACACGTTAAAGGAGCTCCGAATTATAGTGCTTCAAATATTGGAGAAGTCTGGCCAGAGTTTATTGCTTTCGTAGGTCAACTGGGAACCCTGGAGGATCCATTACAACCTCGGAAAATTCCCAAAACGCGTTTTCTGTTGTCTGCTAAGAAGTTGAAGTGCCTTTTAACTGTTTTTTCCCTTTATTGAAGCCCAGTTTTCCTTTTCCTTCACTGATGTATGTCAGTTCGTGCTATAAATAGACTCTTGACTCAGAACACGGTTATTTTGGACTTCATGATTTTCCTACCACTCAAAAACAAAGCAACTTCGAGGAGTGCATCATTGGAAACTGTACTCGTGTTCGTCCCGGTGCGTAGCTGAAGGAAATCACTAAAGTTTAGTATCTGTCTGTCCGAGGATCTTCGCCAATTTCGAACGTATTCAAAACTGCGTTGATCGCATGATGCGGCTTTGACAAGCCCAACGAGGGACATCAACAGCCATAGACTCACCTACAGTTAAAGTATGGCGGCTGACAGCCTCAACTACATAATCCATGTCTTTTATTCGCCATGTATTTTATTGTCCATTCGACTCTGCTCGAAGCCGTCGTTGTCATTGCTGAGGCGTGCCATTAAAATTGATTTTGTGCATCGGTAAAAGCGGAAGTGATTCTTTTTCCATTTACTATCTATTTGTCCAATTTTGTTTCTCTGCTTTAATTCTGTGCGAGATTAACAATCACTTTAGTAACGAGTGCTGCAATGAAAGCTGACGACTGACGGCTGAACAACGTCCATTTTGTTGTTGCGCAATGTTTCCATTGTTCAATGATCTGTGTTTAGAGAAGGATGCCTCTTGTTTCGCACCGAGTTTTATCGATGATATAAAAGATGCGTTTGTGTGCCGTTCGTTTGCTTCGTTCATTCAGCTGCCGATGGCAAACAATCGATTTTCTCTCAGCTTCTTTCCGAGAGTCATGTTTGTGTATTGTTCTCTTTGTGTCCAACAGAGACACGTCGCATGTTCCACGAAGTGATTCCTTTACCTCGGCTGCTCGGCTGCTCGGGTGCTCGCTGTTCGTGTGTTGCTGATTTCCTTACGGAAGTGATTCGTTCCTTCTTAAACGATGCTTTGTCGGTGTCTCAATCAATCTTGGAAGCAAGTTCGAAGGTTCAACACACGAAATACAACACGAAGTAAACGTATGGCTAATTTATAATTAGTCAAAATCGAATTCTTTAAATCGATGCGATGCTTTCTCGATTTAAATGAAAGCCGAACGCAGATTTGCCGCATTCCAATTCCAGCTTCAATTCAAACACACACACACGATGCAGAGGAGCGAGCGAGACAAACACAACAAAACAAACTACAATATCGTAAATACACCAACGACAAGCTACAAACACTCAGCCATCAAAAGGTGTTCGAGTAGGAACACAACAACTGCAACAACAAACACTCCATTCATGGAATGCATTCAGTGCGGAGCAAAGAGGTGAAAAAGTAAACTGACATTTGTCAGGGAGAAACAAATTCGAAATGAATTGCAGTTGTACAGCTCTCAAAGAGAAGATGTGTGCGTAGCTGTGAAATGTGCGTCTGTGGCTTTTGTGTCCGCTCCGCATCCGCATACTGTGCACGTCGGAAGGAAACGCACAGCCGGAGGTGTTTTGTCGAACGTTTATAATTGCCTTAGAATTGAAAACCATTTGTCAGGATTCAATTATTATTAGGCGGCTTAAGCTATACATTCACAGAGATGCGTCTGTCCCCTTGGCATTGTTTGTCGCCGAAACCTACTTAGATAATTTTTTACTCTGTCTTTCAATTGGTATTCGTGTTCGTTCAATGAGTTGATTGTTCGTTTAGGAGATGCATCCGGTCATTGAACACAGCGACGGAATACTTAATCCGATTCTTGTATGTTTCCGATTTTGAGTATAGCGAAGATCGAACTCGGTTTTAGTGCGGTGTCATCGGAAATAGTTCTGAAAGTACGTACCATAAACTTTCTTCGATGCATTTCGCTGTGGAGAGTATAATATTATTAGGATAAAGAGTTCTCTTTCCGTTTTTATTTCTTGCTAAATTATGCAAAACAAGAATCTAAAATATATACATTTATGTAAAAATTATTACTTAAGATTTGAATTTAATGGATTAATGGAAAAAACTGTCGACTGCTTTCCTATTTCCACACGAAGTTCGCTCAAATTTCTCTTAAAATATCCATAAATTTTAATAATGGATGGAATTGCAAACAAGTCTAAGTTGCGACTAAAACTTTATCGAGTTAATTAATGCGTCTAACAAAAAACTGGTTTGAAAAAAGGAAATCTTGTAATAATACATGTAATAATAATAAACGACTCTCGAGTCCCGACTTCGTGCAGGTCCTTAAACACAACAACAAAAACTGCCACGCTAAACAGATACAATAACAGCACTCACTGCAGTGAAGAACAGTTGAAGAGGGAAATTTCGGTGCAGTGGGCGTGTTCCACAAGCGACACGTTCATCCGTCAGCAGTCCTCTTCAGAGGCACACTCCTCTGGAAAGGAAAGGAAAGTCCATTTTGCGCAAGTGCAAGCAACAAGGCCAACGAACGACGCCAGTGATGCCTACCTACTCTGGCAGCAGCTCTTCTGTGATTGGTTGACGTGTAGAAACATGAATCTAGCTGAAGAAGGGAAATTTCAACAATGCCTGCGCCTCCCTCCGTCGCTGGTCCTCACACAACCTCTTTCAAAAGGTTGTTCGGTGCGAAGGGTCGCTCAGCCGCTCGTGTATGTAATCCTTCGTCCACATCCTTGTTAGCGTTGGCAGGACGAGTGGAGTGCCTCTTCTGGTGATGAGAGCTGCGCTTATTGTCAGGCGTTTATTAGGGTCCATGTAAATAGCGCAACGTTGAACATGGTTCGAGGTAGTGCCCACAATGAAGGCAACCAAAAAAAATTCAAAATAACGCCTTCCAAAAAAAGGGTGACTGCCACTTTTAACTCTAAAATTTGCATTGATTGCGAGATATAAAATGTAGACTAAGCAGATTGAATAATCAAGAACTAAAGGGAATACTACGATGAAAAACAATACACGAATTTAAACAAGGAAACAGACAACTTTAACAATGAAAAGTTAAATAAAGTAAATACATTTGTTTATATAAAAGTTGAATAGAGAAAGCAAACAGAAATCTTAGCTCTACCAACAATGAAAATATTTAAATATCTAGAACTCAATTTTTCAGTTTAGACGTCGATCGGTTTCCTTTCTTCTTAAACTGTTATCAAAAGTAGTGAAGAATCTAAGTTATTTCAACAAGAAATCAAAGTTTTTCCTCATTCAACCTTAAGAATAAAACTGTAATAAGAATCGGGAAATTCTAAACGTAGAACAGATGAAAACTTTTGCGAAATGTATTTTGTTCCTTATTAGATAACGATTCGGTAATCACTTTATCCCGGATTTTTATTCACTGCTTCTAAAATCTATTCACAGTCGAAGTAAAGCAACAGATTTAAGCAATTTATTGCTCAAGAAATGACGACAATCGAACTAAGGGACACACTAACAAACCGACAATACATTATGTGCAGAAATTGTAGAAAAAAAACAAACACCAGGCAGGACATCGACTGCGACGACGAGAGCACGAACGGCTGCTCGAAGGCTGCACTCGAGATTAGTTGTTGAGGACGAGTGGTGGTTGCCAATCGGGCCAGACTGAATGATGGTTGGCTGCAGCCGTAACAGGGCATCGCCTGAAGCCTCCAACAACAACAACAACCCGTTTACCTACTTGTGCACAATGTAACAGTCACTCAAGTACCCGGCATCAATGAGCCAGTCAGCGGCTCTAAGGACGGAAAGCAACAGCACGCCTTCGGCGATCTCTTTCCACCTCACGCCGCACTTTCGAAGGGTGCTTTCGAAGGATTCTACGGTTGGTGGTGGAGTGGCGCTGTTGTTGTTGCTGCTGTTGAAAAGGAAACATGAGCAGCACTCAGGAAAATCGATCGAATGGTTGCCTGGGTTGGTCGGCTGCGATGAGCTCTTGATGTCTACAACTCGTTAGTTGTCGATGACACTTCAGTTGAGAACGCAAGGGCGCTAGGAATTATTGCTTCATCCGGGATAGAAACAAGTGCGTTCCTTATATAGTACACATATATTCATAGAGATAAAACGGTGCAAGCCCCAATAAAAGTGTTTTGAAATAAAGTTTCCGAAATGTTTGCAACTAAAACAAGTCAAATATTATTTTAGTCGAGAGTTTAAAATTGTGAAAATGCGTTCGTGATTTGTTGGTCCGGCTTTTTAAGTATTTCTCCGAAGCTTTTGCGCGATTTCACCGCCACGATTACTTCCCAAGAGTTGAACATAAACAGCGTCAAAGTGGCTGAGAAACGTAAAGGTTCGCCGTCTCCCACACGGTTACCGACGCGTCGCAAAACCTCGCCACCGTCGCAAAAGTCACCAACGCGAGCGAAGATACCGCCACCGCCGCCACCGCCGCCGCCGCCTTCACCGTCGCCGCCAGCGAAATCATTACCGAACGCGAAGGACGATCCGGCTGCAGTCCAACCGAAAACTGCGACTACCAGCGTCCCGACGACGACGCCCAGCACCGCGCTGGCCACCGATCACCTGCGAATCCCGACCGGAGCAGCAGCTTTCAGCGGTTTTCCGACGCTTTCCAGCATGAGCAGTCTTATGATGCCATCAGCAGCCGCCCCATTCCTGCCCTGGTCGCCGATTTTACTGCCACCCTGGGGCCATGCACTCCTGCCCGCAGCGTTCTACCCGGCGGCCCTACGAAATGCACTACCAGGGTAAGCTTCTTCCTAGGAAACAGGGACAGAGGTTAAAATCGGTGACGAGAAACTTCCAGATAATATTTATCGATGATTTCTATAATATTTATAAACAAAATCATAACAAGTGTCTCTCTAAAAGAGGAAATTGGTTTCCAAATCTGTACAAATTCCGAAAAGGTCCACTTTAAACGAAATTCGGTTGGCCTAGGAAGGAATTTTTCGATTAGACTTTTTGAAAACGAATTTCAGACGCCCCAAATGCTCCATAAGTGCTCCCATTCAATATCTAAACCATTTCCATAATCGATTAATAATTCGAATCATTATACACTGAATTCGAAGAGTGGCGCCAATTTAATTTCGATTCTATTATCATTTGTGTCCTTTGGTTTTAGAGGTCATAAAAACACATCCTCGGGAATTGTACATTTTAATTTAAACTATATTGAAAGATATGGACAAAATTATTTCATACACTTTACCTAAAACTAGGTTGTTCCTTATTTCTTGTATATATTATTAATCACTAAAAGCGTACCATGGGAATAACCCATAGTTATTTTCCGATCGTGTCCCGTTCTTACCTACAACCTCTTGAAACGATTTGAAGGATCGCACACAAACTGAAATCAATTTAAATGCACTGCTTTGAGCAGTTATGGTTTTAGCTCATTGAAATTTCCCACTTCGAATCACATGTTGCTTTTCCACCGTGCGCGTTTTCATTGTCCCCTGATTCAAGGCGAAATTCGGAAATTTCGATAATAAAATTCCATATGTTGGCAAATCCGCGTTGGTGCAATTTACAATACGCACTTCTAGCGCGGTCCTCGGTAATCACCTTTCATGGGCTGGTGTCTGTATCGTTGGCAAACTTTCGGGAATTCAGTGCAGTTGGCAAAAGATTGTCGCAGGGATTCCCCAAGTCCAACAACAAAACTCAACCGGCAATTATCAACATGTGTGCAGCAGACACATCTTTTGTGCAAGATGATGTCTCAGGTGTGTCTGAGGCGACAGGCTGTCTGGCAGCGCTGGGATTTCCCCGGCTGTTGCAGTTGTTTGTTGGGAAAAATCCTCGGTTGAGCGCAACCTTCGACTCGAGCCCTTGGCGGCGGCTCGAACTTGACCTGAGTTGTCCGGGAATTTCTGCAATAGCCACGATGATTCGATTTCCATGGCTAACAACTTTTTGCTGGGAAATCCTATCGCCTTCGGAAATGACATGTGTTGTGCGGCTCTCTGCTGCAGGTACACCGTACGCTGCAATTTAAGCGGATTTCCATCGTTGTTGATGGAGTTATATCAAATTTAGACTTAGCCGAACTTGTAAATAGTCTGCAGTTCGTTTTAGTTTAGAGCAGATTACTTAAGTTTCAGGCGATCTGCTTAACTGAAAGTTAATTTTTATTCAGGCGCATTTCGAACTATTTTCATAAACGGTATATGCCCAAAAATATAGGAAATACCCACAAAAAGTGTGTGTTTGTGTGTGCATGGGAAGAAGTGGCGAGGATGAAATGGAAATTGTGTACAATGAAAGACAGGAAACGCCGACGAATAGCAAGTGTGTAAAGTGATAAAGACGTGAAGAGATTTTCACGCTCGGCACAAGGCAACAGGTAGAAATTTCGTTAATGAAACGAGGAAGAGGGGAAAAGGTGCGTTGAGTGCATTGTTCCGACTTCCGGTGAATGATTTGTGGGTGTAGTAGTCGACCAAAGGACGGCATTTTTACGATCCGACATCCTTTAATAGAAAACTATTCTAGGCCATAAGCAGTCTGCTGTTGGAAAAGCCTTATTTATAACATTTCCATTCTCGTTTCAGCCTCTTCGACGCTAAGGTACCTTCCTCCCAACGTTCGTCGGGCTTTCACATATCAGACATTCTCAATTTGGATGGAGCCGAGTTGAAAAATGGCGTTGTGCCGACACAAGCAACCAGCACACATGCGGACATCAACACCAACCACAACCAGAACAGCGACCTTCCCGATGTTCCCCACAGCAATCATAGAAACCACGTGGCCATGCCGAGTTCATCGGTCAGCGCGTTGCCCGTGGGCGATGCGGCGGCGTCCACGCATGGCCCGCTTCCGGACCCCGTCATCGGCATCGATCAGCACCACGCAGCGTCGGCCCAAGCGGCGGCCCGACATCTCATCGCCAGCCACAACGCGGCGACGGCAGCCGCGGTTGCTGCCGGCGAATATCTGCCGAAGAACTTCGCCCAGTTCAGCGACGAAATGGCGCCGTACCAACACATGGCCCACAATATGCTGGCGCATCCGGGACGCAGTTCGTGGATCAAGGAGAACGATTTGTACGGTAAGTAAAGCTCTAGCGATTATATAGAAAAAATGAAGGCGTGATGCTGAAGAATTCAGGTAAAAAGCAGGCGAACTTTGAGGTTTATAGGTCCGATTGTGAGTGTCTAATAGGATATTTTTCGGCCTTTTTTTGTGGGAATTTTAGTTCTTCATTTCGTGGTGCTTCATTCTCGATCGATTTCTGCTTCCTGGAAATTAATAAGAGGCTAATAATCGCCATAACAACATTTAATAACTTAATAAAACAATGCAGCTGCGAAGTTTCCCAAGAAGCGAAACCTGGCGGCCGTCGGAAATCAGCGTTCGTGCTGCAACTCGTCGCGTGAATTGCGAGAGGGAGGGAGAAGGCGCGATTTAATCCTGGAGTGTGAAACGGACGAGTGTTATTAGTCAAGATTAGGAACATTTAAAAAATGAAGCGTCAGCATTCGAGTTGAGATCGAGTTAAGGGTAATTGTGCCCTACGCAACGCACTCAAATTAAACAAACGAGTAGCTAATAACTGCAACAGAAACAGCAGCCATGGTTACTGCGAGTAGAAACCGTTACGAGCGGCCACCGAATCGAAACATCTGCCTGTTTAACGTCGTCTCGAACACACAGGCACAAACACGTATGCGAATGTGTGTGTGTAGAAAGGTGCGTTGCTTTATACATAACTTTTTAACTTACAATTAGCGACATGAAGCTCAGCCACGAATAAAACGAACGCAAATAAAAAAGCAGACCCGGGCGAAATGGTGTCGGGAAAACAAAAGGTTAACACGGAAAATTCATCCACACCCCGTGACTTAGCAATTCGGGGATCGCTGCCGAGTGACGAGTGTTTCTTGTTCGACTTGCGTCTGGGAGCGATAGCAAAGGCAGGAAGACAGACGGCCACAATTGGATTAGAAGTTGACTCAATAACGGCAGCCCGCCTGCTTCGAAATCGTTGTTTATGTGGTTACTCCCAACATTCGGGCAGATCCCTGAATTTCGCAAACAAGGGAGAGTTCTCCGTTCCCTTGCGACCTTAAAAAGGCTGCAGCAAGGACGTTTATGCAAAGATAAACTAGATTTTACGTGTCTGCTCGAGAGAGGGACTCACGGTTGAGCCCCTTCTCCCCTCTCCCTTCTGTCCTAAATCCACAGCAAGGGAATTCCTCTCGCAAGCTGACCTACCTACGCCAGATCCATGCACTCATCCATCCATTCAAGCGTCCGTCCCTCCGCAGCCGAAATTCTAGATCAATAACTCTGCATGCCTTTATTGGTTCTTTGTCCGGATCTCGACATGAACACCGAAGGTCATCTTTCGACAACAATTACATGCTTCTAAATCGACAATCTGTCATTTCTTTTGCTCGTTGTTGCCTCGTCAGTCTCCGTTTGACGGCCGGACGGAGCGAGGGGGAAATCCGGATAAAAGGGAAAACCTCAAAAAAGGTGTGACCCATTAATACCATCCATCGATCCATCCTTCCGGTTCGCCTTGATTAATGTCGCCGATTTACGATCACCAAAACGCAAAAAAACATTCGCTTAATAAAAATCTGCCTTTTCTTTGATAATATTTCTAATTTCACATTCTTTCTTTGTCTCCTCAGGTATCCAACAACCCGCCAGTCCCGACAGTACTTCCCCGGTCACCTCCGAAGTCTCGTACAATTACATTGGCTCGAACTGCCAGACGTCGCCAGCGCTCTCCGCGGACTATAAATCCTTCAGCCGCTCGGCCGATGAAGCGTTGTCCGGCGGCGACTCCGCGCACATGATGCCGAATACGGCGCAGAGTCAGCAGCAGCAGCTGAACAAGAGCATCGGCGACAATGGAAGCGGCTCGTCGAACGCGCACGAGGACAGCCTCATCGACGATGGCATCGACGAGGATATCCTGGACGAGGAGCACGACCACGACCACGACTCGATGCCCAACAAGAAGCGGAAGAGGCGCGTGCTCTTCACGAAGGCGCAAACGTACGAGTTGGAGCGGCGCTTCCGCCAGCAGCGGTACCTCTCAGCGCCCGAGCGCGAGCACTTGGCCAGCCTGATCCGCTTGACGCCGACGCAGGTAAAGATCTGGTTCCAGAATCATCGCTACAAGACGAAGCGCGCCCAGAACGAGAAGGGCGTCTACGAGCACCTGCCCGGCATGCATTCGGTGCACCCGCATCACCCGGCTGCTCTGCCGTCGCCGCGTCGGGTGGCTGTCCCGGTGTTGGTGCGTAACGGGAAGCCGTGCTTGAGTGAAGGCGGCAAGATGCCGCAGGACTGCGTGACGTCATCGATGCAAAGTGCAGCCGCAGCGCATCATCTGGTGCTGACGGCGAACGGCGCGGTCGCTTACCAACATGCAGCGGCGGCGGCTGCAGCCGGTCTGCACGCGCATCCGCACCAGCGTGGCTGGTGGCCCTAATATTGATAACTTGCCGCCTGGTGCAAAGAGTGAGTGTGAGAGCAACTCAGACAGCAGGGCAACGGATGGGAATTTTCATCTTCCCACGAAGTACAAAGACAGCTTCTTTTGCAAAACTCTTTAAGCTACATTCACGGCGATATTGGACAGTAAAAGCGGTGCAGTTCATTGAGTCAAATCTGATCTTTTCAATTTTAATCTTCACCGAAAAGAGCCAAGAAAAAGTTTTGAGTTCGAGTGTTCTGTGAAATAAATAAATTTTGCAGATGGAAATAATGAAACGAAAGTGAAGTTTCAATAAAACACGAGTTCTTTTGCTGCGTATAAATGAAAATTTTAGAATTTTTCACGTGCCGTTGGCTCAATATTCCACTCGAAGTTGCAGTGCGGCAAATGTTAAGTGTAAAAGATTTGTAAATAAAACTTCAGAAATCGTATGTGTAAATTTAATATTTAAATTAGTAAGAGAAAACTGAAAGAACTTCACTTTAAAAATAGGTTATACTATTTATGAAAAGCTGTATATTTTTAGTCCTGCAATTTATATAGTTATTTGCATATTTATAGATAATTGTACGATCTTCTGAACCTAACTTTTAAGCGGATAAAAGTTACATAATAAGTTATTGTAATTGTGTATAGTAAAAATTTATTAAAACTACGTTTAAATAAAGCAATAGAACAAATAAATAAAAGCTGATTTTCAATTATTAATTATTCAATATTAAAAGGGAAAACAGGGAAAGAATCGCAGAAAATCAGCAGAATTTCGGCAGAGACTCACTGCGATAAGAAATACTAATAAATTCATGGATCCTAACTGCGAATAATGGACACAGAATACTGCTTAACATCTGTAATTCCCAAAGAATGAAGGAATTGTAATTTTATGAATATTTTGAACACATTTTCATATCTTGAAACGAGTTGTTTTTTAAGTGCAAAGTGAACCGAACGAGCGGCTCACCGGCGCACTTGAATCCCAACGGAACTCACTTTCTTTTGGAGAGCGCTTTTGGCCGGTGCTACAAGTGAAGTGCCATAAATGTTCGCTGTGATTTATCACAAGAGCGGCGAACAAGCGAACGAGACAATCGATCTACAACGCCGAAGTGAGTCTAGAATCGGTAATTCATTCGAGGTACTTAAGCACCATCAATAAACACGATGTAACAAGTGTTGCTCCGTTCAGAGTTTAGTCGAGTGCGCGGTGGGCGGGCGGAGGAGTGAACAGGGTGCCTCATACCAGCTCGCTATCGCTTTATCAACTCATTGCACCATCATCAGATAATTTATTGAATTGTATATTGAAATGTTTAGTGCGCGAAATTATCTCTTTAAAAAAAAGACTTTTTGCTTATTTTATTTATTATTATTTGCTCCTGCTGTTAACTACTTAATTTTTTTTATTACCTTTTTTTGAATTTTTTTTTGTTAATTTTATTTAATTTTATTTTTATTTGTTTAACTTCTTCATTTGTTTGTTGTGTTATCGAAAATTTTGTTGCAGTGAGCGATAATAAACGAACGTTGTATTTGTTTAGTGAAGATTGGTCGTGTGTGTGTGTGTGTGGTGAGTGTGTGCGTTGGTTGTTCATGTAAAGAGCGCGAGGTGAAGCAATAATCTGGGAACTTAAACATATTGTCTATGACGAAGAATCTTGTCTTTATATTTATTTTATTGCGAATTTCACCTAAAGTCAGACGATATTTTTATTATTTGCACTTTCGATGGTTCTGATCGTGTTCGAATCGTTTGTTTTTGGTTAAAAAATGAGAAACGCCCCAGCTAAAAACACGCCCACTTCCAGTAACGTGGCCAATCACAACTTCGCATGCCTCAAAATTAATTTATATCACAAAATAGCAGCAGTGATTAAAGTGTTTATTTGATTACACCTCCAAAGAGGCCTGCATTTAGTCTACATTCCGAAAAATCCATCGATAAGGACAAACAACAGGTTTATTTACACTGTTTTTTTTCTTTTTTATGTGATAAGAAATTCATAAAATAAGTAAAGAAAACAATATATGTACTAAATAAACAGATAACATTTAAAAAAAGCGTGAAACCGTTTATAAGAATCATTAAAAAAGGTCCAATAAATCAGACTAAATATATATTTTTTGCCTCAATAATAATTTCCCGAACTTAATTCGTGATTAGGATTTAAAATATTATTTAGATTTGAATTGAAATTAAAATTCATTTAACTACATTTTTAACAAGAAGTAAACCAACTTTTGAAACTGTTGAAATTTTTAAAAAAAGCGGAATTATTGGAATTCAAATGTGCGTTAAGATTATGGAATTAATAAAAACTTCTCCGAATAACTTCTTAATCTTAGCTGGAGCTCTGTCATACATTTTTGATACGATTTAAAGTCGAAAAGGAAGTTTTCTGGTTGAAATTAGTAAAATAAAAGGAAAATAAATTCTGTTAAATATTTCGACATGATTAATGAAACATTTCCGAAATCTAATCGATGCAGGAAGTGGTTGATTAACGTCCATAGCTTTAGTCACTTGTATAGACCAAAGTTTTACTCTATAAAAAGTATCATTTCACGTGACTTTAGATTATGAAGAGAATCACCAACAATCATTTATAATAGTTCAGAGAAAATAATATAACGATAAATAATATCTCTTAAAAACACTGAGAAATTTTTCGCATTTAGAACTAAACAAAAACCAGGACTGTTCACAGTTGAAAATTGTTAAATTGTTAGGTTATTTTCAGTACATATTTATGCGTGGAAATAATGTTACTTTATTTAGACGAAGTTCTTAAATGGTTTCAGGTCCTTGAATGGCTCTACAATAAAATAAAAAATAAAAATAAGAATAAAAATTAAAATAATTTGTTGTATACTTGTCTGTAGGTAAAATACTATTCTATGCCAGTTAAGTTAAACTTCTGAACTGCAAAGATGTGAAAATTGAAGTGAAGGATAAAATATGTACATAATTATATCAACTACATTAAAAATATGTACATATCGTATGGTACTCAACCTAAGGTTTAAGGGGAAGGAAAAATAAGACAAGATTGGATATTACAAAAAGTGCAGACCTTCAGTCGGCCTATGCAAAAACCCACGAGTAGAGAACAAGCAGCAGGGACGGCCAAATAATGATCAGCATCTCCGACAGATGAAGCAAATGGCCTTGACTTTAACGCGGTTCAGACAGTGCGTTGCTTTGGGATTGGAAGGAAGGCTATTCCAGAGCCGAATTGCTTAAGCTAGATTGTTCCTCGACCAAAGTACGAAACATGGGAATGATAGGATTGCCCTCAGGAGAAGAACTGCCTCTGCAAAGAGTTAGAGGTCCCATGGAAAAGGTTTATAATAAACACTAAATTTAACATTATTCTTCGACGAGAGAATATATTGTAATATTGATGGAAGTATTATTGAAGGATCCCAGTGAAGCTGGGCGACAGTCGAAGCATCTAGTCTAGTATTGGCCGAAGTAGTCCAGTATAAAGAAGTTTAACGATGTAAGGATCATCAAATTCCTTTGTCCAACGTTCAATAAATCCCAGTATACTTCGCGATCTGGCGGTTATACGATCAATATGGGCGTGGAAATGCAATTTACGGTAGAAAACCAGACCAAGAGCTGAACTGATTTTAGAGCTGAGATGATTTTAAAACACATTCTCAAATGTTTTGAACTGAAAAGTAATTACATTCAACAATTTAGCTGATCCGGACAATGAAATGTTTAGTTCACGATAAAAAAGTTGGAGTGCCGATGTTTACATTACCCATTATTCTACTTTATTCTATTTACTCTGCTTTATGACGATATCCTTCGACGCTGCCTTTAAATACTTCATTGAAATCATTGTTTGTCAAATACTTTTGAAATAATTACTCGCAAAAGATGTAGCAAAGGCTCCAGGATGTCAATTTCATTCGGTCGCGACGATATTACAACTTTTAACAATTCTCGCTCTCCGTCGTAATCTACGTTTATGTTGCCCTAAAACACAGAAGAGTCTTCGGATTGCACAAAAAGCAGTTTAACGAAATTGTGATATTAAAATTGGATCATAAAAACTTTTCATTAAGCATCCATCGAAATTTTATTTTTTTTTTTCATTGCCCAATCAACGAAAGACGGCTTTTAAGGATCTGGTTCTTCCTCTATCTGCCAGAGAATTTCTTATCGCTCCATTTAAAGACCATACAACAAGGCTTGAGGATCTTCAACTTCAGACTTCAGAATTGAGAATCAGTTAATAGAAGATCTTCTCGGGTACTTTTTCAACTACTTTTGCGTTGTTCTCGCATTTCGTGCATGTTTCAATAATCCAAACTGTAAGATACTTCAGCAATTGGATTTTATTGATGTTATTTAAAACTTTCCCATCGCTTTATGCTATAAAAACTTTCAACTTTAGCTTTATATTATGTTACAGGTAGTAAAAAGTATTATACGATCACGATTTTTCACGTGTGCTAGATGAATTAAGTACCTACTATCACTTACAGATGATGTAAATGACTCCTTCGGACATAACTAAATTTTGTACGCTTAACGATGTCGTTGGCGATTCCTAATTTTTTTTTAGTAAATTCCAATTGGCGACAAGTTAGGCGACACTGTCTTGCATGATGTCGTTAATCGTTTCTAGTACTTAACCGATATTTGATGATGTTGAAAAATGGTCTAAATTTACATTTTCTTGTATTTCGTTTCATAGCGAACTTGCTTTTTTATTCCTGTGAATTATTACAATTGCATCGCAGAATAAAATAGCACAATAAGAAAGAAGCTATAAACGACAATTTTCTTTATCAATAACAAATATTTTCATTATACCACTTGGGTTGGGAGTAAGTTTATCATTAAATCGTATCTAATTGGCTGCGTTTAGCCACAAAACCAGAAAAATACCCTTCAACATCCACCTCGGCTGAAATTCGTCGGGTTTCCCACGCAACATCGACACAATTACGAAGGCAGGATATAAAACCGCCGGCGAAGCGCTTTAAAAATGTTTTACATTTTCATTATCATTATCCAGATTTAGTGCAGCCCCGCAGCTACTATTAATTGACTCATGTGTGTGCTGAGAGGAGGGCGAAAGGCGACGAGTGGGCGATACAAGGGGAGCAGTGAGTCTTCGAGGTTCATTTCGCTGCTTTTATTGTACAATTTCTCATTTTCATAGTCAATTAAGTCAATCACACGCCCCCCGCTCGGCTGCCAGGGCGCGAATTAATCGTTTCAGTGAAGGCAGACGGAGTACAAGAGCTCGCTGTAGGCCAGCGAGGGTGGTGTTTCCGCTTTCTCGCTCCGAGCTTATTACGTTGACGGATAAACAAAACACCGCCGGGAAAACTCATTTCAAAACGCAACAGTAAATCGAGCATTATTCGAGAAACAACCGCCTGAAGGAGGATTCAGGAAACACGGCTTTCAACACGCCAATAATGACAGCAGAACCAACAGCAACATGAGCAACAGCAGCAAGCACTCAGAGGACTGAAGCGACACGTGGCAGCTGCTTTTAAAATTGATTTCGCAGGTTTTTAAATGGATCGTCGGCCGTTCGATCGAAGTCGTATTGTTGAAGGCTTTCATTTATTATCAGCGGCTGTATTCAAATCATGTTTGCATTACGCAATAAAAGAATGGAATATATTTTGGAAGTTTTATCAATGATGAGTATTTATTAATATTATTACGACGACAGTACAATTTGGAGTCATTATTATTATTATTAGGTTTGTCGTTATCATTGTCATTTATTTTTTATTGTCATAATCATCATTTTTCTTAAATACTCCTCAAATTTTATCATTATAATTGCTAATATTAATTTCATTACTACATTTTTTCTTTTTATTATTTTATTACTGTTATGAGATGTTATTATTTTTTTATTACATTTATTATAATGACATAATTTAATAATTATTATCGTGTTTCCATTATAGTTACGAGTATTATAATAAACCTTGACTCATTTTTATAACTTTTCAATTATTATTATTAGTAATATTACCATTATTGTTCATTCATTATCATCATTAATATTTCCATTATCATCATTTTCACTTCATTCATCCATCACGGATCCATTACCAATTTCCCACGAATTTCATTGTAAGTTTTTTTTTCTTGCCAGGCATAATTTTGTCGTCGAATTCAATTGTGGTTGAACTGATTTTCAGACAGCAACGGAAAACACCGAAAAAGCCATCAACAAATCAAACACGTGCTTTCACATGACCTTTTCGTCGTAGCAAATTTGAATATGGTCGTATCTCATGTTGCTGTGATATTGACTTCTGCTAACAACAGCGCCACGAATAACAATGTGCATCCATTAACACCGACAACAGCCACACTTTGAACAAAAGAAATGTGTACACTTTATTTGCTTTTGGAAAATGCAAGCAAATATTAAACCATGAAACACCAAGTCACGGAAGTGACTTCAGAATCATAGAATTCCTCCTTCTCACGGCGCCGCAGTAGCTCGTGAGTTGGTTTCGATGATATCGAGACGGGAACCGACGCGTGGGCACGCGTAGGTGTGAAAGAGCAAACAAAGCAATCAGGGGAATCGTGATCACACCTTGATTCACATTTCGACTTCACCCCTTCTTCGACTTTATGACTTCCGTTTGCGGTTTACATAGCTTTTTCATTGATGTAATGTTAATTGTTGTTTATGCTTTGTGATTGTTTTGTCTTCGGAAAAAATATGAGTGACGATTGGTAAGTTAAGGATAAAATCAAACTTAAATTGAGGCAGTTAAAAACAGAATCGCATTGAAAAAATATATTTTAAAAGAAGACATTAAGATTCGTACTCACAAATTCACCTGCCGTTGCGCCGACTCTGCAAGTTTAGATTGCAATGAAAAATATACTCTCCACATTCTTTCTGTCACCAGCTATAATAAGCTCGGTACGTAAGCTACAAACTCGTAAGTGAACCATCGTTTAGCGCTAAGACGTTAAATGTAATTTTATTTTACGGCGACGTCTAATGATGGCATGTAACGCCGACATTTTGTGTTCCTTTCACTAATTTCGCCATGGAAAACACAAATTCCACTCAAACACAATTAGAAAAAATCTTTTTAGTACACAACTTATTAGAGATTTTTTAATGAAACTGTATGAAAAACTGTTTAATTGGCATCTACAAACAAGCATCGAAATGCATGACTTGTGTTTAAAAGTGACGTTGCGACGAAAGAGCGAAATTAATCGGTTTAATTATGATTCCGCTGTAAATCAGCTCAAAGTAAAACGGTGATGACAACTATAATTAAATGGAACGAGTTGATTCAATTACATTCTCCCAGACTGCTCTAACCATTACTAAATAACATCAACATCGAAATTTCTTTGCATTTCCATTAATGCTTTCAATATGTTGGCTGTAGCTCTAGGGAAAAAGATACGAAGTGGAACAAGGATAATAAAAATTCTTTAAGCGGAAAAAACTGAAATCACGATAAAAACTATCACGTACGGATAAATTGTACGATGGAAAAATATGCAACAGAAGCGGCAGCGTAAAGGGTCCTCAACACAAGGAGCGAGACAACAAAATGGCCACCATCGAACTTTATCGCATCAAATGTGCCGTATAAAATGCGTAATCAGAGCAGAGCCAGAACAGGACAATCACAAGAAGTATATTGAGAGAGAGTTGTGCATCTTGGCCGGTATTTCGGTCGCACTTTAGCTAATGAAATCTGAAGCTTATTGAAACGTAAACGCTAAATATCGCCCAAAAAAAGAAACAGAAAAAACACATGGTATTTTTGTATGTCGCGAAGTCTCCACAATTTTCAAATATTTAACAACCATAAATTCGAATAATAACCATTCAAATCTATGACTTTTAGTATAAGGAATTTTTTCATTACGGATTTGGGCGTTTAATTTACCCTTCTCTTTTGACATTTAATTGCATCAATTACTATGACAAGTGACACATTCCCATTAATAGAGGCAATTTTCAGGATCTCCAGCAGCGGATATAGATATTGAGCAGGAAATTTAAAACGGATTTTCAGATGTTATGAGTTTAAAATTCATTTTATATTGTTCAGCCGTAATGTTACCCATAATTGACTTCGGAAACACTATGCAGGGGTGGCGAGGGTTGCAAAGCAGTTCAACAGTCGTTTAGTCAGCCGTAATTTAAAATTTAAAGCACTTTTAAAACCCACGAATGTTTATTATTGCTTCTGTGGGCACTTCAACGGTGTTGACAATGTTCAACGGTGTACAACGATGACTTTGGGGTTCTCTTGGTGACAGAGTGAAGTAGTGCCTCGTGATCAACTCTACTCAACCCAACCCAACTCGATATAATTGAATTCAAGTCCGTTCGACTCGACACAAAACAAAAAATGTCTTATTTATAAAAGTATTTGCTAGCTAGCTTAAAACTTTTCAATATGTTTTTCCGGTACTTTTTGGCTTGTAATTCGTTGATTTATGAAACGGAAGGGTTGCTTAATTCGTAGCAAATAAAAATGTTACAATTTCTCCTTAACGACTTTGGCGACTCATCGTTCTTTCTGCACTTAGTTCTGGATTTTCTTTTTTCACTTTACTGCAGTTGTTCGGCGGCGGCGGCACACTTTAGGTTTAGGAATAACTCCATTCAAGCTCTCTTCTAGACTTGCTTCCGGGATTTAATGACCTGAATCCTTTTTGCGAAATTATTATTTTTGTTCTAGCAAATTGCTTACTACGCTACCGTACGATTTTTGAGAAGTCCAAGTTGGGCAGCACTGTCTGAGTTGTTGCCATTTCCCGATTTAGTACATCAGCTTTTCAGCGGAGCGCATAAATTCCACGTCCAGAAACTCATCCGTAAATCATTTAACCAAAAATGTGGAAAATTTTATTATTATTTGATTATTATATAAAGAGCCAACAAAACCTTTGTACAAATATAAAAAACTGACTTTAAACGGTAAAGAAAACATTATAACAGCGAGTTAGTTAGTTAAAGAGCGTTCACGGTGAACGCTAATAACAACTAGCAACCAAATAACATTGAAATTATTGTAACAGTTGGTCATGCTGCGATCGGCAAGTTTAATTAGTTTTAAGGATTTTAATCGTTAAAAAATTGAAGACAAAGAATTATGTGAACAAGTTTAATTGTTAATTGATTTATGCGAACACTTAACTAATAAATTCATAAATTCACTTATCAAAATCTATCACGAATCGAACAAAGACATTTTTCTGATATCGGTGCAGTTCATTAAATTTCCTTTAGCAAGCATTTCCTGTTCTTGGAAAGTGTATCGATTGAACTATCAGTGCGTTTATTAATCCATTAATATTTGTTTATGATTTATTTGCATATGTTTCGATCAGCGAGGCTAGTAAGGAATGGTGCGGTGTGGGTAAGTGAATCTTGTATGATCCTAATGCATGCACAATAATGGCACGAGTCTATATACATAAATCGGGCGACTATTTTCTGGTGTCTTCAGCTGCTTGTGCGTGTGCAGTTAAGTGGAAACGATAGATAAACATAGCTGTGGGCCAACATGAACAAAACGCGCTTCTGACTCGCATGAAACTTGACTGGTGTGGAGCGGAAGGACGAAGCTTTTATGTTTTTTTTCTATTCTGGTCAAATAATTGTGCGTCAGCACTTTTCAATAAACGCTTATCAGATATTATACAAAAAAAAAACATATGCGGAGATGTCAGTGTCAGTTTGTGGTTGAACATAGATTCGCGAATAGAACCCATTGCAAAGATAGTATAAAAGAGAAGAAAATTTCTTGATTATCGAATAATAGAAATATGACAATTTTTACCGCTGAATGTGATCAAAAAATAACGGTTAAGAAAGAAGTAATTTGTATTTCGTAAATGAAATAATTTATTCTATTTCATTATTGCATTTTATTAGAATTTATACCATACATTTCCTTATTGATATTGTTATACCCTACACCTTAAGGTTGAGGGTATATTCACTTTCTACCGGAGTGTGTAACGCATAGAACTAGACAAGATAGGTATGGAAAAGTATATATATTCTTGATCAGCATCACCACCAAAATTGAAATAACGATGTCTGTCCGTCTATCTGTCTGTCTGTCTGTCTGTCTGTCCGTTGAAATCACGATCACAGGAAAACGGATTAAGATTTCAAAATGAAATTTGGCAAAAATATTCGTTGCTATGTTGGGGTGTTTCGTATTGAAAATGGGCAAAATCGCCAAAGGACCACGCCTACTTTTTATATCGAGAGTGCAGGTACCTCTGTTTTGTCTATTAAAAAATGCCATATCAGCATCACTTTTTGAGAGAAGACAAGAAAATTTTATATGTAGGTTTAGACTAATGCTTCTAGTTAATATACCAAATATGGGCGTGAGCCGCCTTCTTTTAGTTTACATGGAGGGTTTTACATGGTTTGTATTGAAAAGTATATGTTTCCTGAATAATGGTGTACATAATATTGTAGTTTGTGAACCAATAATATTCTGTTGGGAAAAAATGGGCGGGCCACGCCTACTTTTTACCCATCCACCCAGTATTGCAATATATTTTTATACCCTACACCTAAATTTTGAGAGTAAACGCACTTAGAACCGGTGTTTGTAACGCACAGAAATAGTTAAGCAGCTATAATTATAGTTTATCTTCCGAATTTGGGCGTGAGCCGCCAACTTTGAGTTTACATAGGTCATGGAGTATATATGCAGCTTTAAGGTGTAGGGTATTTCGGTTACAGCCCGGCTGTAGACAACATCTTTACTAGTTTTTCTTTCTTTTTCTTTATTTTTACTAGAGAACAAATTTTATTATTTTATATTTATTTAGTTGAAAATAAATCTACATATATATAAAAGTATAGAAATACTCGTATATATAGCAAAATGGTTTTCATCATAAATAAGTTTTTAGCAGTACGGGAAGAAGAATTAACTATTTAACCTTGTTGTGCAACAAAATGTCAACATTTTGTGATCTTCATACAACCATACATGCAAGGTTGTGTTTTCGTTGTACAAGAACTAAACAACAATTCTTACGACATGCAGTGTTGCACAATAAAGTCGTAGTGAATGGGTAGCTTTAAAGCAGCGATGGCCAAACTCACACTGTCACATTTTAAGCATGTCTATGAATGACTTCTCAACCTGCACTAAAAAAAATTAATACTTCGAAGTACGAAGCAATAGTTACTTTTTGTTAAATTCTGTTATGGATATTGCAACACATTTAAAGTTTTAACAAACATGTACAAGCGTGAAAAGTATCACACCTCAATTATTTGCTAAAGTTTCACGTATCTTTAGTTGAGAGCGACAGAAAACGATATATTAGATGCGTTAATATGAATAATTGAGCTTATTCGTTACAAATTTTTTATGTTATACATTAAATATGATTTTTGAAATAAAATAAAATAAAATTATATAATATAAAGGAAAAATCCGCATGAACACAAACAGCGTTATTTTTTTTGGGTGTAGCCAAATCGAACTTTCATGGCTGCTGACGTAATTTCGGCAAATGCACTCATTGTATACATATTAAGGTGCTCAAAAATGGAGTGGCCGAATGGCTGCTCATGGGCGACGCTGCTTTAAAGAAACTTTACGCTATCCGATGTAAACACATTTCTATTTTCGAAGAGAGAAGGAAACAAACCAACGAGTATCATTCATATAATCGCTAGTAGGTAACTCGTTTCACAAAGTACGAATTCTATTCAAAGTGTTTACAACCGAACTATTTAATTTTTAAGAATTATTCCATTTTATTAAAATTGCCGACACTGGAATTGCCACAATTGGATACTTTTGAAGAAAAATTACAAGAATTATCACAAAGTATACAGCTTCGGGTAGTACGCTTATAGTAAATTTATGTGAACGGCTCTAGAATTCGCAAATGGTTCGGGGTGGGTTAATTGAAGTCTATCGATGCAAAAAACAAGGTTTTACTGCTTGTAATAACAAAAAAACGAGACTGGCAGCAATAAATTATCGAAACCTGCTGCAGCCCACGAAATCTAACGGCCATCACTAATGACCACACGCCCTTGCAAACTACGCTTCCACTAAAATGCCGCATAAAAATGCCCAATATTTTGCCTTTGTTTGTTTTGCTGCTCTTGGCATCTTTTTAAGTAACTGCCAGCCATCGAAAGTGACGTTTATTTGAGTACAACGCAATCAATACAAATTATTGCCATGTCGTCGATGAGTTTGGGATTTGAGAAGGAGGAAGAAGGGTTCCGGACAGCGAGGAACGGTCGGCCGTCCGTTTCCTGTTGGTCATTCTGCAAACAGGCATCAAATGGGTCATGCTTGTTGACTTCTTCGGACAACAGATCTGTTTCATTGTTGCCAGTCCATTGAAAAATCGCCCCCTGCATTTGAATTCCTTTCAAAAGTCGCTTTTTTAGAAATGTTGGCTTGTTTTCCATTCAATTCGGTCGCTCCTCATTTTTTATTGCGTCCCTTATTGTGCATTGTCCGTTTATTTGGTTTTGAAAAAATTTGAAAGAATTGTTTCCATCCGGAAAATCAAGCGACTCTCGACTGACTTTGATTGCTTGGTTTTTTGTATTCCTCTCCGTTCATCGAGATCTTCTTTTCACATCCTTCGCTCGTTGAGTTCCGGAAACATTGAATATACATGCGCTGGTTTCTATTCCTAATAATATTAGTACAATCTTTCGTAATAATAAAGAGTCGTGGGTTTGAAGGATGAAAATTTTGAACGATTCAGAAATCTTTTCATTTGCAGTGTATGCGATTGTGTTGCTGGCAATTTAAGACTTTTCTTAAGTTTTCCGGTTACTTGGCTGATTCGAAAACAGAGAGAAATTTTGCAAAAAGGAATCCAAGACAAATTGACTTGAAAAATTGAGTTGAGAGCCATTAAAACCTTTTCAAACCTTCGTTAAATGATTATTATGTAGATTCAATTTTGATTTGCTATGGAGCAGGGAACCAAATTAAGCTGAACGTTTAACAGTTAATCGTTTTATATCGTTTGTGCTTCTCTGATCGTCAATTTCAAACTAAGTTAAATATTTAATAGCTGCAGAGTCGTTACATAGCCAACGATTATTTGCACTTTTGATGACTTCATAATGTGACAGAACACAAGAATTACAGCACAAAAGTCAACAGCAGGAACTTGACAAGTCAACAGCAAATTTCTACAAAGCCCGAGCAACGTTTGTGTATCTTCAACGTGTGCGCAAAGGTCAACAACAAATGGAGATAGAAACTTTCCCAAGGGTTTGTCGGAGCGAGCTAATTGTGTGTGTGTGGGTCGTCAGAATCCTTCGTCCCTTCATCCAACCACCCATCGCAGCGAGAACAAACTCATTAACACTTTGCGCACAAATTGAAATCTGGTTTAAATGTTCTTTAACCAAGATTCGGTATTCATGACCGTGTGCCGGCCTCCCGGGCGGTCGTCGTGGTTGGGGGCGACTTTTATGAGCAGTCTGAGATTCGTTGTCGGGCTTTTTCTTCAGTAGAGGGCGCAGATTACAGCTTCACTCGATCCCAATCTGCGTGTTGTTCGGAAGTCTTGTTATCCTTGTTGTCGCCTTGTGTTGGTTCAATTTAATAGACTTACACAGCAATATGTTTTCGCAATGCCAGCCTTTCCGCCCCAGCAGCCGTAGCCGACGCCGTCACGAATTGGCTGCGAGGGGAAGCACATGAAATCATCCAAAATCTCGTTAGAAGCTGGAAAAAGTACAAGGATTTATTTCACCGTCTTCATTTATGAGTTGCTGTAAGCGAAGGGTGCGAAGTGAAGGGTGTAAAAGCGTACTTTATCAGCGTTTGTCTTGGGGTGGAGTCTGTGGTTCCTGGCGGACTATTTATTGTTTGTTTGTTTGTTGTTGCACTGGCTGTGAACAGCGCCTCGTCATTCTTTTAATTCCATTCGTTCATCTAATTAAACGCTCTCGCTACAAACATTAAATGGCTTTAATGATTGGGTTGGTCTTTTAAGTCAGCGCATTTTTTATAATTCATCACTAAATTTATTAGGTTTTTTATAAAAATCAAGGAAGCGAATTTTATACAAAAAAATTTAGGCATTTTATCGTTTAATTAATAAAATAAAATAATAGATGCGTTTGTAATTAAATCAATTTGAAAGTAAACCTCAACTCCTTCTGTCCCGTAGCCAGCTCATTGTAAAATACGGTTCAGCAAAACACAGAGTATCGCATCAATCATCCGCTCTGTTTAAATTAAATTGTTTATTTAATTTCGCTCTGAGGAAAGGCGGCTGAAAGAAAAGGAGCTGATTAAATGCGCACCGGCGCGCACGCTGATAGCCACATTAAGGAAATCCTCAAAATGGGTGTAGGAACATTTTAAATTGGAACGTGCTGTGGCGCCATTTTCCGTTGCATTTCAAGCGAATGGAAGTTAAGTCGTTCCGACGTCTCTTGCGGCTTTTTGTTTGCGGTGGCGCTGACAGATGTGGAAGCCTTCGTTAAATAAGGCGAAATAAGATGATGGATGGCTTATTTAAAATACTTAAAAAAATTCATTGTTAAACTTTGATTGCAATAAACGTTCCTGAGCGGACGATGGCCTGAGCGGCCGATTGGGAATTGTTATTGTAAAATAATAATAAGAAGGTAAATTTAGCTCTTGTCTTTCCGTGTCTCTGACACACAAAATCATAATTTGATTTACTTCCCACATCGTATGTCCACGATGGTTGCATCGAAGCACTTTTTTGCATAAGTTTATATAGCATTTTGCTGCTTCATACGCATCAAACAATAGCGAACGAAGTTCGAGTCGAGTCAAATGGTCCGTCCCTGATCGTTGTATATCTCGTCAAAAAATTTCTGCCGCGAATTGGCTTTTGTAATCTCTTCATGATAAATGCTCGTTGTACAATGATAGAAAACTTTGATTCGCTGTGGCAAATTTTTGGTAAGCACTGATGGAAATTTTTTAGGAGGTTTGTTTATGAAATAGTTATAAATATTATGTTTGTTATTCGTGAAAAACATGTGTAAACCATAATTATAATGATAATAAATATATTCTATCATATTTGACACAGCATTTCCTAATTTGCTTCGTTATATTTCCTATAAATGCAATCGATAATCGAACTTTCTTGTTATAAATACACAATTATGCGCCTAACTGCGAACATATTTTAGAATGATTATACCAGAATATTATAAATGAAACTGAATACAAATTTTACAAAATAATTGGAAATTATACGTTATTGGCCTAGGTGGTCTCGTTGGGGCTCTAAAACCTACTGTTGCAGTGTTAATAATTCCTATACATAGATTGATACAGAAAACAATATGGCCAATTTCGTCTGTCTCAACTAGTAGTCACCGCGAATCCAGGCGGCACAATCAATAAGTGGTTGGCGCAATAGAATTTCAAAGCGCCAACCGGCAAGGGTGGTTATAGAAAGGGGAAGGGGAAATACCAGCTACTCACCAAACCGCCCTCCTGTCAAATACCTTTATTCGCCCTGTGAACGTGTGTCTCACTGTCGTTGCAGTTGCCAGTCGCCCTCGATCGACCGCATCGATCGTGTGTGGTACTGCGGAGTGTAGTTTTCGAGTGATCGGTCTGTTAAATTGCTGGAGAGCCATTAAAAGCCGCAGATCTCTCTGGTTTTTTGTAACTGGGGTTTCCGATCCAGTTTTAGAGTTGATAAACTGAGAATCCTTGACAGTGGGAATTTATTTCTTTTTTCTTTTGTGAACTTTTTTAGAGTAGATACCGCGATCCCTGCCGCAATCGTTCCAATGTGCAAATGTATTATACGTGTTAGCCCGATAAAAACTAACCGCCCGTCCTATTCATATCCCGAATACTCAAATTAAAGGCATGATGACGCCAGGAAATCAGTCAACGAATCACCGGCGAACTGCTTTACTGCGTAGCATTCTGGGATCCGTTTCTGGCCGAAACACGTACCGGCACGAACACCGACGCCAATATGGACCTGCCTCATTATCAGAAAATTACGAATCTGCCCAAGGCGAGCCAAGCGGTTTTGCAGACAAATTAGCAGCAGAGGAGCTCTGACCAGCCGAGGTAGCGCAGCTGATGAACAAATTTAACATGGAGTCAATCGAAAAACACGAAGACGATCAAAGGACGCATGCTGAGTCGCTGTAGTGGAAGCCGCTTCATCAAAAATACGCATTAATATTTTGCAGTTAGTTTAATATTCCTCTCCAGTTCAGAGATTAAAAATAACCAAAAAGACAGATTTTTGCAAAACTTCAAAATCCAATTTTTAAAATTTATTTGTAAAATATTTTGAATAGGAAAAAAAAATTTACAAATACTCGCAGTCATATCATTCCTCCTTTTCTAATCGTCCGGAGGAACGAAGAAGCTGACCTCATCGAAAATCCACCTCGTGAAGTAAGGCACACTCGTGTAGTGCGTCGGGGCATTTACATTAGTGTAGGAGAACGAATCTCCAATTTCTGCGATCTGTGCGTCAATAATGCCGACTACAGTCCTTCCTTTGAACGTATTTGCTACCAAGGGACCGCCTTCATCGAGGTAGTAGCGACTACTGTGGCCACTTGAGCACATGAGGTACGGCCTTCTCTGCAATGACCACGTGTCGCAGTAATCATTGTCGTAAACATCAGACACATGTGTGATATGTAGTTTGGGAGTACCTATGGGAATATACACTCTTTCACCCCAGCTGAAAACTCTTCCTGACTTCGGTTTAAAATCATCTGTCGGAAGGTAAATTCTTGAAACTTGCGGAGATATCGTTAAGTTGAACGGTTCCTCGATGTACACGAGGCCAATGTTCTCCGAATTAGGGTCCTGTTCACTGTAATTGGGATGGACGATGTAATGCCTTTTGTCGGTCACCAAACGCTTTTGGTAGCTATGTTCGATTTTACGAAAATATGTAGTCAACCAATTTGAACCGGCCGTGATGGTTATGTTCTCATTCTGCAAGCAGTGTGCTGTAGTAAGGACCCACTGAGGATAAATAATCGAGCCCATACAGAGGTAGTCATCGTCCTTTTCTATCTTTACGACAAAATTTCCTTCGTTCTCGCCGGCGTATTGTCCCCACTCCAAGATGTTAGCGCTTCTGATGCTGACGGCGGTCATCACAACAATGAACACAATGAAATATTTCATACTTTAAAGACTTTAGTTTACTTCACACTGGATGATAGTGCTTCCAATCGAGGCCTTTTATACCATTCTTCATCGAGCTCAGCAGTACGCCGTCTAAGTTAAGGCGTAGAAACATTTACAACTAGATAACAGTATAGTGGTCATATCCAAAAATAGCAATTTTTCCTCAAAATCAACTATCGCTTAATAAATCAATTTAAACACTATCGAATACTTTATAACCACCCTACGGGAAAGATGACCGGAGAAAGATCGGTCACGTGACTAGTACGCAAGAATAGGGACGGGTCGGCTTCTACCACTTCGCATTTAATTTATTATTTTACAACAAGCGTCTACATAATTATTTCAGAATAAAAGAGGTTAGTAACATTATTCGTTTCATCGATGTTTAACCCACAAATTGTTCTCCCAGTATACATTGAATTTATTAGGTTATTTCCAACAGATCTTTTAATTTGGACCAACTATTAAAAGAGTATGTTTAAATATATTTGCTCTTGTGTATAACATAAGTATTATTATTAGAAGCTTACCTTTATCAATCTATCTTCGAACTCTCTTCAAAGCAATTATAGTTATTAACATGAAACTAGTAAATTGATTACTTGTGGGCCCAACGGATCTGTCCGAAAACATGTCCGACAAATCTGTGCTAGAATATGCACCAAGGAAATGATTTCAGAATATGTCGCCTCGGGTTAATTGACTCTAAATTTCCCATAGGGTCAGTCATTGGCTTTAAAGGTGTTCTTAGAATTCGTCAATGGCGAACTTCGAAGATGCAAACAGACCCATTGCCGATAAAAAAACAGTCTGGAACATACTGATCAATATTGGGTGCGCAATATTGGTTTGGGTATGTATCAACAGAAAACAGACTTTATGCAAACTGTTGTTTACCCGCCGCTATCATTGGAAATAAAAATAAATCTATATGTACATATGTATGTACAAGAATATATTTTAGCTACAATTGAGAAGTACATTCCAGAAGCGTTTTGCTTATTATATTTATAATTATCGATTGGAAAACTTGTGAATTAAACACAAAAGTGCCAGAAAAGTAGGAGGAGTCTTTTTGAAGAAATTCTGTTCTGAAAACGTCAGGGAAAAAAGGTTGACTCTAATAAAAATTTAGTTTAGGAAATTTTTCAAACTAATATAGACGCATTAATTGAAAAAGCACAATATTATAATTTTTTATGGTTATGGTATCAAAACATTCCAATAAAATGTCGAACTTTTGAATGGAAATAGGTTAGTGGTACGCATGTTTGTGTAATACGTAGTCTTCCCATGACTAAAAAACCCTAATTCGCTTTTTTTTGAAAAAGTCTGTATAGACGAGGACACCAATTTTTCCAAATCACTTTTTTCCAATTTCCAATTTTCATTCAAAATCTCAAATTCCAAATTTTACATAAACTGTCGTTGTTGTTGCCGCTAAGAATTTCTCCTGTGTTTCAACTATTATGGCGAGTAATGTCGAAAATTATGTTCAACTTGGTTTTCACAAGTTTAAAATTTATGCAAAAGGCGTTGGTGCCTCGTTTTTAAAACGTTTGAATCTTGCGGTGTATATAAAACAAATCGGCAACAATAAATGCAGTTCCACTGACTCCGCTAATTGTATTGCTGTTAACGGATATTGAAGCACTTACGCAAGCCGCTGGCGAGACCTGCTCTTCTTCCGCAACCAAAACAGGGCTGTCACATCCTGAAAACTCATGATAACAAAAACTTTCTTATTAGGTAATTTCTGATTAAAATCACATTTTCTGAAATCAGTAATCATCACTAAATTTATGGGGTTATGTATAAAAACCAAAAACGAATCTCAGACCGAAAAATTTGCCTTTTTTTTTGGAGGGTTTTTGAGAAACATTTTATATATGTAACTTCTTTAACGTATTTTCCTTCAATTAATAAATGAGTTTCTAATTAAATCAATTTGAAAGTAAAGCTCAACTTCTTCTGTCCGTGGCAAGCTGATTATAAAATACCGTTCAGCAAAACACACAGAGTATCGCATCAATCATCCGCGCGGTTTAAATGAAAATTGTTCATTTAATCTCGCTGTGAGGAAAAGCTGCTGAAAGAAAAGAACATGATTAAATGCGCACTGGCGCGCACGCTGATAGCAACACAAAGCAAATCCTCAAAATGGGTATAGAAACATTTTAAATTGGAACGTGCTGCTCCGCCATTTTCCGTAGCATTTCAAGCGAATGGAAGTTAAGTTGTTCCGACGTCTATTGCGGCTTTTTGTTTGCGGTGGCGCTGACAGATGTGGAAGCCTTCGTTAAATAAGGCGAACTAAGTAATGGAAAGTAATTTAAAATACTTAAAAGAATTCATTGTTGAACTTTGATTACAGTAAACGTTAAGCATATGTAAATGATCGTGTTGTGAGGTGTGAAGCGGACCACGCAGAATTTGTGGAACATTTTCACATCTCAACCATCGCACTGCGGTTATCGGCGTATATCTGTAAATAAATCTAATAAAAGGCGACTCATAATGGAGTAGGTATTGGTTTCATCGCCCTGGCATCGATCGCGAGTTGTACTACGGAGTGTAGTTTTGGAGTGATCGGTCTGTTAAATGGCTAGAGAACCATTGTCAGCCTCAGATCTCTCTGAGTAGAAGAGACTTGCTTGAAATCGGTGAGTTTTAATGCAACTCTTGCAAAAACGAAAACATTGCATTATTGCATTTTGCTGTTTGCAGAAATATGCCATATTTACAGTTACAAAAAATTTTTTTTAGCCTCCGTTTACAGCTCTTGTAATTCGTGAATAATTTATTAAGCCCTCTGTAAGCGTTTTTAAGGGTTAAAATTTTCTTTGTCTTAAGATTTCTTAATATACGCTTGTCTGAAATGTATTTCAACGATAAGATTTGGCGCATAACCCATGAGTAAATTATGCAAGTGCTTCTGTAGAATTGCAAGTATTTACTGTTTACGTTTTATTATGAAGTAAAATTTATGTTTTTATAAATCTTAAGTAGTAGATAACGCTCCATAATGTTTACCTTATTCCTGATGTGACAACAACATAAACGTTAATAAATATAATAAAATTAATATTATAATATTATTCGAGTAATATGAATAATTTAAAGATATAAGAATGTAGTTATGTAAAGTAATGTAAAGACATATTCAATTGCATACGAAGAAGTCACAAAAATATCTTCAATAATGTGTTTTGGAACTGGCCTCGTTTGTCCAAGACATTAGACAAAATAACATAGTCTACTTTCTTTCTAAAGCACCCAAGGAAGGAATCTGGAATGAATAAACACAAGTATTAATTATTTTCATTTTATTAGTATCCTCAACTTATCTTTACTAACTTATGCCATTGCGTTTGAGTTGACAATGGGACTGTCAAACAGACCCATTGGAATTTACTCTCGTTTTACAGCATTTTCTTTTTTTTGCAATTTGTCTGTGTGATCGTGTTGAAATATATTTATAGTACTAATATAGAATAGCCAGAGAGAGTTCGAATTTTATGAATGGGTAGTAAGAAATGGGAGTGAAAAGTAAACGCCGAATAAAGACGTGTAGTAGATGGCGCAGCTATCTGCGAATTATGCACGCCTGGATGAGCAAAAAAAAATTAGTTGTCGCGATTTTTAAGTCGGAAAAGAGATTAAATTTGCGCGTAAATAAAAAGGATAAGAAGGTTACACAAATTTTAAGAAGGAGCTGAGTCTACGCTCTCGACAAACAAAGCATTGGAGATAAGAAAAAAAACTAGCCTCGAGGAGGTGGCTAAAAAGGATGCAGTTCTACTGACCAGCTTCAAAAAAAATCGTCAGAACAACAACAAAAAGGATCTTGTCTAGACTGGAGCCCTGAGTCAGAGATTTTAAAACCGACGTTTGAAAACCCGATAAAAGACGACATCATTGATTTTTGCATTTAAAGTGAGCACGAAAAATCGTGGACAGAGCATTATCAAAACCACTCGACATAAAGCCAGTCGCACTGATAAATCCAGATTTCAACTATAAAAAAAAGAAGCAGTAGTCGTCGATGAGAAATGCCAATCTAAGTTTGATCATTTTGTTAGAAGTTATATCTACTCGTGTATTCTTTTTGATACTTTGAAGTCGATCAGATAGTTTAATTTATGTTAGTCTATAGTTCAAATATCCTAGTAATGTAAATAGGTGTAAGTGTGAAATGCTATTTCAGTTTCTTCTTTTAATTTGGTATTATATTCAAACGGTAATTTTCGATGCAAGCGAACAATTTGAGCGGGCAGTTTTTCGGTTAGAAGCTGTCTTAATACATCGAAAAGCTTCTCGAACATAAGTACCAAAGGAAGCGGGATTAGGGTGAGACAGGTTGAGACAAATTGGAAAACGCGTATGTTAGTTAGCGAAATAAATCCATTTCACGCATCCCAAACCAGCAGAGCTCTTCCTGCAAGGTTAATTGCGGTAGCGGAAGAAGTGTTGATAATAGAATAGCCCCTCTAAAACCTTTGCTATTTCCGATGAGAAAACGGTTATATTTTGTTGAGCTAGTGACCGAATGAGTCAGAAAACCATATATATATTCCAAAAAAAATTTATTATCTATTATGATATTTGTATTATACACATATCTATATATTAATATTATAAATAACAATGTTTTTTTTTCAGTCCTAGATTAAACATTAGATTATTAACATGAAGCGCTAAAGTGTCATTTAAAGGCGGCGGCGGAGTTTAAGGGCGGTTCGGGAGACGATATAATTTTTTTTTCTTTTTGTTATTCTCAGCTCGCGCCTGATAGGGTTAAGAACCACATCCTTTATCGAGAGTTAGCCGGAGCGAAAACAGGCCGGAGCAGCTGAGGTGATATAACAAATGCCCGCATTATTTCTTACTTTTCTTAGAGTGGCAAATGCTTAAAATTATATGTGGTGAATCAGACAGAGTTTCACTTGCTATCTCCTTCTGGCTGCAGAGGTATTACAACAAAATTGACCAGAGTATAAAACACGCTGATTTTTAGCTTTGCTGCTTCATTCTCAATGAGTTTCCAACCTTTGTGATCTATGGTAAAAGCCGCTTCATCAAAAATACGCAGACTGAATTTTTTAAAAATTACAAATAAACGCACATTCGTACAGAACAAAACAGAATGGATGATTATGCAATTGCTTTTCATGGAGCGCATTAATGTTTTTGCTGTTAGTTCAAGATCTATAAGTTCGTATCCAGTGATTAAAAATAACCAAAAAAAAAAAACAGATTTTCGCAACACTTTCAATTCCAATCTTATTTCGATTGGATTGTTCTTTATTTAATGATGCTATTAATTTAGGTGTTCATAAAATTTTTAAAATTTATTTCATTGTAAAATATTTTGAATAGTTAAAAAAAATTACATATATCGCAGTCGTGCTCCTGTTCTAATCCTCCGGCGGAACGAAGAAGCTGACCTTATCGAAAATCCACCTCATGAAGTAAGGCACACTCATGTAGTGCGTCTTCACATTTACATTTGTGTAGGGGAACGAATCTCCTATTACTCCGATCTGTGCATCAATAATCCCGACCACAGTCCTTCCTTTGAACGTATTTGCTACCAAGGGACCGCCTTCATCGAGCAAGTAGCGACTACTGTGGCCATATGAGCACATGAGGTACGGCCTACTCTGCAATGACCACCGGTCGCAGAAATCATTGTCGTAAACATCGGACACATTTGTGATATGTAGCTTGGGAGTAAGATTGGGAATATACAGTCTCATACCCCAGCTGAAAACTCTTCCTGACTTTGGTTCAAACTCGTCGGTCGGAAGGTAAATTCTTGAAACTCGCGGAGATACCGTTAAGTTGAATGGTTCCTCGATGTAGACAAGGCCAATATTCTCTGATTTGTCGTCCTGTTCACTGTAATCGGGATGGACGACGTAATGTCTTTTGTTGGTCACCAAACGCTTCTGGTAACTAGGTTCGGTTTTACGATATGTATTCAACCAATTTGAACCTGCCGTGATGGTTATGTTCTCATTCTGTAAGCAGTGTGCTGTAGTAAGGACCCACTGAGGATAAATAATCGAGCCCATACAGAGGTATTCGTCGTCCTTTTCTATCTTTACGACAAAATTTCCTTCGTTTTCGCCAGCGTACTCGAACCAATTCGCGCCAGTGAAACTGTCGGCTGCCACCAAAACAAACAAACAAACGAACACAATGAAACCTTTCATGCTTTAAAGACTTGAGTTTACTTCACACTGGATGATAGTGCTTCCAATCGAGGGCTTTTATACCATTCTTCATCGAGTTTAGCAGTAGGCCGTCTAAGTTAATGCGTAGAAACATTTATAACTTGATAACAGTATAGTGGTCATATCCAAGTATAGAAATTTGCCTTCGAAATCAACTATCGCAATAATAAATCAATCAATTAAAGCTGCAAAAGTCGGTTTTAATTCGTAACGACAAAAATTCAATTGCTGATAGAAATTCAAATAAAACTCGCAAGTAAATTTATAGAAACGCAATTTTAGAGTAATAAAATTATGGCCAAAGAACAGTCTGGAACAAACTAATCAATATTGGGTGCGCAATATTCCGTTGGGTATGAATCAACAGAAAACACACTATATGCAAACTGTTGTTAAGTTAAGTTAAATATATATGTATGGACATATGTACAAGAATATATTGTAGCTACATTTGAGAAGTTCAGTCCAGAAGCGTTTCGCTTATTATGTAATCTTCGATCCGAAAACGTTGTGGTAACGATACACAGCCAGAAAAGGAGGAGGAGACTTTTTGAAGAAATCACATCTGAGAACGTTACGGAAAAAAGGTTGACTCTAACAAATATCTGACGTGGCTAAGACGTGACTTCCTTGTGCGTGAAATAATTTCAATTAAAAAATTTTGAAGCTTAGTTATTAACTATATAGGATCCTTCGAGAGAAGTGTCCTCTTCGCGCTAGCGATTTAGCCAAAACGTAGACTATACTTGGATGTTATTGCAGCCCTAAATACCGAATATCTAATTTCTGGCGGTGTTTGGTTTTGAGTTATGCATAAAATTTGAAAAATCCACCAAGAGAATTGTCCTTTTTGGCGCAACCGATTGTATCCAAAAAGGTAGCTGCACATCTACGTCTTATAAGAGTCTCAAATACCAAATTTCAACTTTTTTCGTCTCTCCGTTTTTGAGTTATTGAGGATACCTACATAGGTACACACGTCACGATCAAACTAGTCAAAATGGACTCAGGTATGGTCAAAAGATGTGTTACCATCAAAATGTCAATATCGAAATTTTTCGCGATTACAATACTTTCCTGTATTTACTACGTATACAAGGAAGTAAAAAGCAAAATATTATAATTTTTGTATGGTTATGAGCTTAAAACATTCGAATGTGCATGAATCTGCCGTAACTATGGCTATTGCTATAGACGTAAAAGGTGCCTTTGATTAAATAGGCTTCGATAAACTGCCAGCTGCTTGGGTTAGAGTGCAGACGGAGAAGTTGTCGCCACTTCTGTGAAATTTAACCGTGGATACTCTCCTTAAGAGGATATTTAACTCTTCCGCTAGAACTGCAATGGTTAGACCCATTATTGCGTATGCCTCTGTTCTCTGGTGGCTTCAATCCAACCAAACCACTGGCTTGGGCCAAGTGCTTCGTGTGCATTGCTATTACTGGTGCAATGGTGCACAGTAATAGAGAGACGCTGATGCCGCTAGATAGTTTGAGTAAGATTAAAGCATAAATAAATTGACAATTCAGGAACTTTAGTCTAATCGGTAGAGCTACGACTGGCGAGCAAACTTATCCTGGGATGGTATGTGTCTGTATACCAAGGAAAAATGCTTGGCCTTATCTAAGCACTGGGTCACCTAATTGATGGAAAAGCACAAGATATGAAAATTTTGCTTGCGCTGGACAGTCAATGTGCGATTTGGTGCACGAAACGGACACATGTCGATTCGAAGTTGGTGGGTGTGATCGCGTCAACGAGGTTATACTCATGTGGTTGAAGGGGCACTTTGGTACTTGCGGGAACGAGTAAGCTGATGAACTTGCCAAGTCAGGATCATTATCTGCATTTGTGCGGCCGGACTCGAAGGTTGCGTTAAGCAAACGATTTGTAAGGGTCGATCGATGGAATGCTCTCACCTGCATAGATGCTAGGATTTAACCACGTGCAGACAGGCTGGCAACGAGGTTGGTAGTGTACGTCTGAACTCTCTATTTGATTGTTGAGGAAAATCCAGACAGAGGAGCTATTTTCACTGACAGCATAAATGCATCCACATCTTTAAAACTAATGATAATACAAACTTTATAATTACGCAATTTCGGAATAAAATGTTGTAAAATAGATGAAGTTACTTATTTATATTTCTTTATTGTATAAACAGGAATATGTATTTTACTGTCAATATGAGAAATATATAGTATTCGTTACGTTCAAAAATATCGAAAACATCAGGTTATGGTACCAGACAGAAAAATAATATTGTAATAAAAGACATTTAAAAACAGTTTAGAAGTGAATTAGCGAAGAGCTACCGTGCCGAAAATATTAAGGATTAAATATTGTGGTAGACTTCAAGATGTCGACAAATATGCAAATCTGGAAGAATCTTTGGAAGGCGATAGAAGGCACGGAAGTAAATTCAGATAAATTAATTCAAGCTGAATTAATTTTATTGATGGATAAATCAATTTATCCACATATACATACATACATGAGTGTGAAAGTGCGAAAATTATATGGGATACGCTAGAGAGAGTATTTCAAGATAACGTCTTGTTACGAAGGGTCGGCCTGATCGAAAAATTTTGCTCCACAAACTTGAAAGATTTTTTGTCAACAGAGGACTATGTAAACTTAACTTACTTAACACTGCACACAAACTGAGAGGAGCTGCGTTGAAGATCGACGAAGAATGGATTGGATCGATGGTGCTAGCTGGACCTTCCTAAGAACTATAAGCCAACGATAATGGGGATCCAAAGTTCAGGAATAACAATTACCAGTGATGCCATCAAGCTGAAGTTGATTCAGGACGTCAAAAATAGAAAGTGTTACTGAAGCAACGGCATTTGCTGGACACAGTGAAAAATTTAAGAAGAATAAAATATTCAAAGGGCCAAAATGCTATAATTGTAAAGAATATGGTCACATTGCCGGAAAGTGTCCTGTTTGACAGCAAAGGCTGCAGAGTAATTAATAGGGATGGCAATGTAATTGCAACAGGGGAACTGTTAAATGATATGTTTCGGCTGAATCAAGATAAAGGAGAAACAGCATATTGTACAAATGCGAAGGTACCAAATGAGGAAATTTGGCACAAGCGCCTGAGACATGCCAGTAATGAGAACATCTTGAAAATGGTTTCTAGTGCAGTAAATGGAGTAACGTTAAATAAATTAAGCGATACGTTAAATGAAAACTGTATAACTTGCATCAAGGGAAAAATAGCACAGTTACCTTTTAAGAATTCTGGCTTGAGAGCTACAGAACGGTAGTTCATACGGATATTTGTGGTCCAATGGGTCAAGTTTCGTTAAAAGACTCACGTTACATGCTGACGTTCATTGATGATTTTACGCAAAAAGTATTAATATACTTCATAAAAACCATAGAAGTTGTGGATAAATTCCTAGAATTTAAAAAAATGTTAGAAAACCAGGAAACGAAAATTATCAAGGTTCTAAGAAGTGATAATGGAACAGAATATTGCAACAATAAAATGCGGCGAATTATTGAAGATAATGGGATTCAATCTCAACAAAATGGCATGGCTGAAAAAATGAATAAAACAATTATCGAGAAAACACGGTGTTTACTTATAGAATCCGGTCTTTAAAAACAATTTTGGACTGAAACTTCAAATACAGCCGTTTATGATTCCAGAAGAAGCCTGGTCTAAAAGAAAGCCAAATTTAAAACATCTAAAAATCTTTGGATGTAAAGCCATTATTCATATTCCTAAAGAAAAGAGAAAGAAGTTGGACGTCAAAGGGAAAGAAGTAACGTTCGTTGGATATTGCGATCAACAGAAAGCATATAGATAAACCGAGGAAAAATATAGTAGTCAGTAGAGATGCTGTGTTTTTGGAAACAAGTTACTCAACAGACATCCAAAATTTTGAAAGCGTTAAGGAAGATATTTTCTACAGTTGTGTAGTCCCCAGTTCAGATTAAGTGGGAGTAATTGAAGGAGGAAATCCATGGGAATTAAGTTCTGTCACAAAGTTCAAAGTGTCAGAAGCCGAAGAGTTGGAAACATAAAAAAAAAGAAGATGATTATTTCTCAGCTGACTCAAATAGTAAGGTGGAAGATCGTTTAGAAGCTAGTGGCAATAGCTTTATTATTATTAGCTAATGGCAATACGCAATGGATGAAGAATTTAGAATTGGACTACACTAATCAAGCCATTGTGTTAAGATGCGACAACAAAAGCGCTATCAACTTTTGACAAAACAGCACATACCACTCACGTTCTAAACATATTGATATTAGACATCATTTCTTACTAGATTGTATCAATGATGAAAATTACAAATTCGATATTTAAATACTGAAGAGATGGTGGCCGATATAATGACAAAACCATTACCACTATCTAAACAATGTACATAAGCATTGCTGTGCTCTGTTGGGTTTAACAGTACCTTCACCTAGCGGGATTGTTGTAAAATAGATTAAGTTACTTGTTTATATTTCTTTATTGTATTTTTATTTTTTATCATTTTGAGAAAAATATATTATTCGTTACGTTCAAAAATATCGAAAACATTAGATAGATAAGAAGGTAACACAAATTTTAAGAAGGAGCTGAGTCTACGCTCTCGACAAACAAGGCAGTGAAGATAAGAAAAAAAAACTAGCCTAGAGGAGGTGGCTAAAAAGGATGCAGTTCTACTGACCACTGAGCAGCTTTCAAAAAATCGTCAATAGACTGGAGCCCTGAGTCAGGGATGCATTTGAAACCGACGTTTGGAAACCCGATAAAAGACGACATCATTGATTTTCGCATTAGAAGTGAGCACGAAAAATCGTGGACAGAGCATTATTAAAACCACTCGACATAAAGCCAGTCGCACTGATAAATCCAGACTTCAACTATAACTAGTAAAGGTGTTGTCTACAGCGGGTAAAGGTGTTGTCTACAGCGGGTAAAGGTGTTGTCTACAGCGGGTAAAGGTGTTGTCTACAGCGGGGCTGTAGCCGAAATACCCTACACCTTAAAGCTGCATATATACTTGTATATATAAGATAAACTATAATTATAGCTGCTTAGCTATTTCTGTGCGTTACAAACACCGGTACTAAGTGCGTTTACTCTCAAAATTTAGGTGTAGGGTATAAAAATATACTGCAATACTGGGTGGATGGGTAAAAAGGAGGCGTGGCCCACCCATTTTTTCCCAACAGAATATTATTGGTTCACAAACTACAATATTATGTACACCATTATTCAGGAAACATATACTTTTCAATACAATCCATGTAAAAACCTCCATGTAAACTAAAAGAAGGCGGCTCACGCCCATATGTGGCATATTAACTGGAAGCATTAGTCTAAACCTACATATAAAATTTTGTTGTCTTCTCTCAAAAAGTGATGCTGATATGGCATTTTTTAATAGGCACAACAGAGGTACCTGCACTCTCGATATAAAAAGTAGGCGTGGTCCTTGGGCGATTTTGCCCATTTTCAATACGAAACACACCAACATAGCAACGAATATTTTTGCCAAATTTCCTTTTGAAATCTTAATCCGTTCTCCTGTGCTCGTGATTTCAACGGACACACAGACAGACAGACAGACGGACAGACATCGTTATTTCAATTTCGGTGCTGATGCTGATCAAGAATATATATACTTTTCCATACCTATCTTGTCTAGTTCTATGCGTTACACACTCCGGTAGAAAGTGAATATACCCTCAACCTTAAGGTGTAGGGTATAAAAATATCTGGCCAACACATGACTTCCTTGTATGACGGCAATTGTATGGTTTTATTTCAAGAGTGGTTGATATATTTTATTTATATTTTAAAATTGAAGTTTTAAAAATTTTAAATATTTTTACTTCCATAATGAAAAAAATTTCATAGGCTTCTCTTAATTTAAATAATTTAAGTAGTAGTAAGCAAAAACAAGGAGGTACAAATTAGTTTTCACACAGCTTTAACTATCAATCGTACTAATTTTGATTTCCCTGTTTAGTTCTGTAAGGTTACAACCAATTTTTGTAAAAGATAAAGCAGCATAACATTCATTTATCATTATCATTTATGTAATTCGGAAAATGCATGTTTCGTGTTCCTTTGGCGAAGAGTCCTTTTGGTGCGAACCATCATTAAAATTGGAGCTACAAAATTGTGTCTTGTGTAAGGCCCAATAGTATATACTTTCTAGGAGTGTTTGTTTTTGAGTAATGTATGAAATTTGAAAAAAAGTATATGAGAAGTGTCCTTTTCGGGCAACCGATTGCATCCAAAAAGGGAGGTGCACAACTAGGTCTTATAAGAGTCTCAAATACCAAATAGAAAGTTTCTACGATTATCCGTTTTAAGTTATTGAGGATACATACATACGTACAGGCGTACATACGTACACACGTCACGACCAAACTAGTCAAAATGGACTCCGCGATGGTCAAAATGTGTGTTACCATCAAAATCTCAATATCGAAATTTTTCATGATTACAATACTTTCTTGTATTTACTACGTATATATGGGATACGCTAGAGAGAGTATTTCAAGATAACGTCTTGTTACGAAGGGTCGGCCTGATCGAAAAATTTTGCTCCACAAACTTGAAAGATTTTTTGTCAACAGAGGACTATGTAAACTTAACTTACTTAACACTGCACACAAACTGAGAGGAGCTGCGTTGAAGATCGACGAAGAATGGATTGGATCGATGGTGCTAGCTGGACCTTCCTAAGAACTATAAGCCAACGATAATGGGGATCCAAAGTTCAGGAATAACAATTACCAGTGATGCCATCAAGCTGAAGTTGATTCAGGACGTCAAAAATAGAAAGTGTTACTGAAGCAACGGCATTTGCTGGACACAGTGAAAAATTTAAGAAGAATAAAATATTCAAAGGGCCAAAATGCTATAATTGTAAAGAATATGGTCACATTGCCGGAAAGTGTCCTGTTTGACAGCAAAGGCTGCAGAGTAATTAATAGGGATGGCAATGTAATTGCAACAGGGGAACTGTTAAATGATATGTTTCGGCTGAATCAAGATAAAGGAGAAACAGCATATTGTACAAATGCGAAGGTACCAAATGAGGAAATTTGGCACAAGCGCCTGAGACATGCCAGTAATGAGAACATCTTGAAAATGGTTTCTAGTGCAGTAAATGGAGTAACGTTAAATAAATTAAGCGATACGTTAAATGAAAACTGTATAACTTGCATCAAGGGAAAAATAGCACAGTTACCTTTTAAGAATTCTGGCTTGAGAGCTACAGAACGGTAGTTCATACGGATATTTGTGGTCCAATGGGTCAAGTTTCGTTAAAAGACTCACGTTACATGCTGACGTTCATTGATGATTTTACGCAAAAAGTATTAATATACTTCATAAAAACCATAGAAGTTGTGGATAAATTCCTAGAATTTAAAAAAATGTTAGAAAACCAGGAAACGAAAATTATCAAGGTTCTAAGAAGTGATAATGGAACAGAATATTGCAACAATAAAATGCGGCGAATTATTGAAGATAATGGGATTCAATCTCAACAAAATGGCATGGCTGAAAAAATGAATAAAACAATTATCGAGAAAACACGGTGTTTACTTATAGAATCCGGTCTTTAAAAACAATTTTGGACTGAAACTTCAAATACAGCCGTTTATGATTCCAGAAGAAGCCTGGTCTAAAAGAAAGCCAAATTTAAAACATCTAAAAATCTTTGGATGTAAAGCCATTATTCATATTCCTAAAGAAAAGAGAAAGAAGTTGGACGTCAAAGGGAAAGAAGTAACGTTCGTTGGATATTGCGATCAACAGAAAGCATATAGATAAACCGAGGAAAAATATAGTAGTCAGTAGAGATGCTGTGTTTTTGGAAACAAGTTACTCAACAGACATCCAAAATTTTGAAAGCGTTAAGGAAGATATTTTCTACAGTTGTGTAGTCCCCAGTTCAGATTAAGTGGGAGTAATTGAAGGAGGAAATCCATGGGAATTAAGTTCTGTCACAAAGTTCAAAGTGTCAGAAGCCGAAGAGTTGGAAACATAAAAAAAAAGAAGATGATTATTTCTCAGCTGACTCAAATAGTAAGGTGGAAGATCGTTTAGAAGCTAGTGGCAATAGCTTTATTATTATTAGCTAATGGCAATACGCAATGGATGAAGAATTTAGAATTGGACTACACTAATCAAGCCATTGTGTTAAGATGCGACAACAAAAGCGCTATCAACTTTTGACAAAACAGCACATACCACTCACGTTCTAAACATATTGATATTAGACATCATTTCTTACTAGATTGTATCAATGATGAAAATTACAAATTCGATATTTAAATACTGAAGAGATGGTGGCCGATATAATGACAAAACCATTACCACTATCTAAACAATGTACATAAGCATTGCTGTGCTCTGTTGGGTTTAACAGTACCTTCACCTAGCGGGATTGTTGTAAAATAGATTAAGTTACTTGTTTATATTTCTTTATTGTATTTTTATTTTTTATCATTTTGAGAAAAATATATTATTCGTTACGTTCAAAAATATCGAAAACATTAGATAGATAAGAAGGTAACACAAATTTTAAGAAGGAGCTGAGTCTACGCTCTCGACAAACAAGGCAGTGAAGATAAGAAAAAAAAACTAGCCTAGAGGAGGTGGCTAAAAAGGATGCAGTTCTACTGACCACTGAGCAGCTTTCAAAAAATCGTCAATAGACTGGAGCCCTGAGTCAGGGATGCATTTGAAACCGACGTTTGGAAACCCGATAAAAGACGACATCATTGATTTTCGCATTAGAAGTGAGCACGAAAAATCGTGGACAGAGCATTATTAAAACCACTCGACATAAAGCCAGTCGCACTGATAAATCCAGACTTCAACTATAACTAGTAAAGGTGTTGTCTACAGCGGGTAAAGGTGTTGTCTACAGCGGGTAAAGGTGTTGTCTACAGCGGGTAAAGGTGTTGTCTACAGCGGGGCTGTAGCCGAAATACCCTACACCTTAAAGCTGCATATATACTTGTATATATAAGATAAACTATAATTATAGCTGCTTAGCTATTTCTGTGCGTTACAAACACCGGTACTAAGTGCGTTTACTCTCAAAATTTAGGTGTAGGGTATAAAAATATACTGCAATACTGGGTGGATGGGTAAAAAGGAGGCGTGGCCCACCCATTTTTTCCCAACAGAATATTATTGGTTCACAAACTACAATATTATGTACACCATTATTCAGGAAACATATACTTTTCAATACAATCCATGTAAAAACCTCCATGTAAACTAAAAGAAGGCGGCTCACGCCCATATGTGGCATATTAACTGGAAGCATTAGTCTAAACCTACATATAAAATTTTGTTGTCTTCTCTCAAAAAGTGATGCTGATATGGCATTTTTTAATAGGCACAACAGAGGTACCTGCACTCTCGATATAAAAAGTAGGCGTGGTCCTTGGGCGATTTTGCCCATTTTCAATACGAAACACACCAACATAGCAACGAATATTTTTGCCAAATTTCCTTTTGAAATCTTAATCCGTTCTCCTGTGCTCGTGATTTCAACGGACACACAGACAGACAGACAGACGGACAGACATCGTTATTTCAATTTCGGTGCTGATGCTGATCAAGAATATATATACTTTTCCATACCTATCTTGTCTAGTTCTATGCGTTACACACTCCGGTAGAAAGTGAATATACCCTCAACCTTAAGGTGTAGGGTATAAAAATATCTGGCCAACACATGACTTCCTTGTATGACGGCAATTGTATGGTTTTATTTCAAGAGTGGTTGATATATTTTATTTATATTTTAAAATTGAAGTTTTAAAAATTTTAAATATTTTTACTTCCATAATGAAAAAAATTTCATAGGCTTCTCTTAATTTAAATAATTTAAGTAGTAGTAAGCAAAAACAAGGAGGTACAAATTAGTTTTCACACAGCTTTAACTATCAATCGTACTAATTTTGATTTCCCTGTTTAGTTCTGTAAGGTTACAACCAATTTTTGTAAAAGATAAAGCAGCATAACATTCATTTATCATTATCATTTATGTAATTCGGAAAATGCATGTTTCGTGTTCCTTTGGCGAAGAGTCCTTTTGGTGCGAACCATCATTAAAATTGGAGCTACAAAATTGTGTCTTGTGTAAGGCCCAATAGTATATACTTTCTAGGAGTGTTTGTTTTTGAGTAATGTATGAAATTTGAAAAAAAGTATATGAGAAGTGTCCTTTTCGGGCAACCGATTGCATCCAAAAAGGGAGGTGCACAACTAGGTCTTATAAGAGTCTCAAATACCAAATAGAAAGTTTCTACGATTATCCGTTTTAAGTTATTGAGGATACATACATACGTACAGGCGTACATACGTACACACGTCACGACCAAACTAGTCAAAATGGACTCCGCGATGGTCAAAATGTGTGTTACCATCAAAATCTCAATATCGAAATTTTTCATGATTACAATACTTTCTTGTATTTACTACGTATACAAGGAAGTAAAAAAGAAGCAGTAGTCGTCGATGAGAAATGCCAATCTAAGTTTGATCATTTTGTTAGAAGTTATATCTTCTCGTGTATTCTTTTTGAGACCTTGAAGTCGATCAGATAGGTTAATTTATGTTAGTCTATAGTTCAAATATCCTAGTAATGTAAATAGGTTTAAGTGTGAAATGCTATTTCAGTTTCTTCTTTTAATTTGGTATTATATTCAAACGGTAATTTTCGATGCAAGCGAACAATTTGAGCGGGCAGTTTTTCGGTTAGAAGCTGTCTTAATACATCGAAAAGCTTCTCGAACATAAGTACCAAAGGAAGCGGGATTAGGGTGAGACAGGTTGAGACAAATTGGAAAACGCGTATGTTAGTTAGCGAAATAAATCCATTTCACGCATCCCAAACCAGCAGAGCTCTTCTTGCAAGGTTAATTGCGGTAGGGGAAGAAGTGTTGATAATAGAATAGCCCCTCTAAAACCTTTGCTATTTCCGATGAGAAAACGGTTATATTTTGTTGAGCTAGTGACCGAATGAGTCAGAAAACCATATATATATTCCAAAAAAAATTTATTATCTATTATGATATTTGTATTATACACATATCTATATATTAATATTATAAATAACAATGTTTTTTTTTCAGTCCTAGATTAAACATTAGATTATTAACATGAAGCGCTAAAGTGTCATTTAAAGGCGGCGGCTGAGTTTAAGGGCGGTTCGGGAGACGATATAATTTTTTTTTCTTTTTGTTATCCTCAGCTCGCCCCTGATAGGGTTAAGAACCACATCCTTTATCGAGAGTTAGCCGGAGCGAAAACAGGCCGGAGCAGCTGAGGTGATATAACAAATGCCCGCATTATTTCTTACTTTTCTTATAGCGGCAAATGCTTAAAATTATATGTGGTGAATCAGACAGAGTTTCACTTGCTATCTCCTTCTGGCTGCAGAGGTATTGCAACAAAATTGACCAGAGAATAAAACACGCTGATTTTTAGCTTTGCTGCTTCATTCTCAATGAGTTTCCAACCTTTGTGATCTATGGTAAAAGCCGCTTCATCAAAAATACGCAGACTGAATTTTTTAAAAATTACAAATAAACGCACATTCGTACAGAACAAAACAGAATGGATGATTATGCAATTGCTTTTCATTGAGCGCATTAATGTTTTTGCTGTTAGTTCAAGATCTATAAGTTCGTATCCAGTGATTAAAAATAACCAAAAACTAGTAAAGGTGTTGTCTACAGCAGGGCTGTAGCCGAAATACCCTACACCTTAAAGCTGCATATATACTCGTATATATATTTAGAAGTGCTGCGATATAATATACTCGTATATATATACAATATATATATTATATATCTAATAATAAATATATAATAATAATAATAAAAACAAAAAATTTTTTTTTTAAAGTGGGCGGATCACGCCCATATTTGGCATATTAACTGGAAGCATTAGTCTAAACCTACATATAAAATGTTCTTGTCTTCTCTCAAACAGTGATGCTGATATGGCCTTTTTTAATAGGCAAAACAGAGGTATCTGCACTCTCGATATAAAAAGTAGGCGTGATCCTTGGGCGATTTTGCCCATTTTCAATACGAAACACCCCAACATAGCAACGAATATTTTTGCCAAATTTCGTTTTGAAATCTTAATCCGTTCTCCTGTGATCGTGATTTCAACGGACAGACAGACAGACAGACAGACGGACAGACATCGTTATTTCAATTTCGGTGGTGATGCTGATCAAGAATATATATACTTTTCCATACCTATCTTGTCTAGTTCTATGCGTTACACACTCCGGTAGAAAGTGAATATACCCTCAACCTTAAGTTGTAGGGTATAAAAAAACAGATTTTCGCAACACTTTAAATTTCAATCTTATTTCGATTTGATTTTTCTTTATTTAATGATGCTATTTATTTAGGTGTTCATAACATTTTTAAAATTTTTTGTATTGTAAAAGATTTTGAATAGTTAAAAAAAATTACATATATCGGAGTCGTGCTCCTGTTCTAATCCTCCGGCGGAACGAAGAAGCTGACCTTATCGAAAATCCATCTCATGAAGTAAGGAACACTCGTGTAATGCGTCAGGGAATTTACATTAGTGTAGGGGAATGAATCTCCCATTACTCCGATCTGTGCATCAATAATCCCGACCACAGTCCTTCCTTTAAACGTATTTGCTACCAAGGGACCGCCTTCATCGAGCAAGTAGCGACTACTGTGGCCATATGAGCACATGAGGTACGGCCTTCTCTGCAATGACCACCGGTCGCAGAAATCATTGTCGTAAACATCGGACACATTTGTAATATGCAGCTTGGGAGTATCATTGGGAATATACAGTCTCATACCCCAGCTGAAAACTCTTCCTGACTTTGGTTCAAACTCGTCGGTCGGAAGGTAAATTCTTGAAACTCGCGGAGATATCGTTAAGTTGAATGGTTCCTCGATGTACACGAGTCCAATGTTCTCCGAATTAGTGTCCTGCTCACTGTAATTGGGATGGACGACGTAATGTCCTTTGCTGGTCACCAAACGCTTCTGGTAACTAGGTTCGTTTTTACGATGTGTAGTCAACCAATTTGAACCTGCTGTGATGGTTATGTTCTCATTCTGTAAGCAGTGTGCTGTAGTAAGGACCCACTGAGGATAAATAATCGAGCCCATACAGAGGTATTCGTCGTCCTTTTCTATCTTTACGACAAAATTTCCTTCGTTTTCGCCAGCGTACTCGAACCAATTCGCGCCAGTGAAACTGTCGGCTGCCACCAAAACAAACAAACAAACGAACACAATGAAACCTTTCATGCTTTAAAGACTTGAGTTTACTTCACACTGGATGATAGTGCTTCCAATCGAGGGCTTTTATACCATTCTTCATCGAGTTTAGCAGTAGGCCGTCTAAGTTAATGCGTAGAAACATTTATAACTTGATAACAGTATAGTGGTCATATCCAAGTATAGAAATTTGCCTTCGAAATCAACTATCGCAATAATAAATCAATCAATTAAAGCTGCAAAAGTCGGTTTTAATTCGTAACGACAAAAATTCAATTGCTGATAGAAATTCAAATAAAACTCGCAAGTAAATTTATAGAAACGCAATTTTAGAGTAATAAAATTATGGCCAAAGAACAGTCTGGAACAAACTAATCAATATTGGGTGCGCAATATTCCGTTGGGTATGAATCAACAGAAAACACACTATATGCAAACTGTTGTTAAGTTAAGTTAAATATATATGTATGGACATATGTACAAGAATATATTGTAGCTACATTTGAGAAGTTCAGTCCAGAAGCGTTTCGCTTATTATGTAATCTTCGATCCGAAAACGTTGTGGTAACGATACACAGCCAGAAAAGGAGGAGGAGACTTTTTGAAGAAATCACATCTGAGAACGTTACGGAAAAAAGGTTGACTCTAACAAATATCTGACGTGGCTAAGACGTGACTTCCTTGTGCGTGAAATAATTTCAATTAAAAAATTTTGAAGCTTAGTTATTAACTATATAGGATCCTTCGAGAGAAGTGTCCTCTTCGCGCTAGCGATTTAGCCAAAACGTAGACTATACTTGGATGTTATTGCAGCCCTAAATACCGAATATCTAATTTCTGGCGGTGTTTGGTTTTGAGTTATGCATAAAATTTGAAAAATCCACCAAGAGAATTGTCCTTTTTGGCGCAACCGATTGTATCCAAAAAGGTAGCTGCACATCTACGTCTTATAAGAGTCTCAAATACCAAATTTCAACTTTTTTCGTCTCTCCGTTTTTGAGTTATTGAGGATACCTACATAGGTACACACGTCACGATCAAACTAGTCAAAATGGACTCAGGTATGGTCAAAAGATGTGTTACCATCAAAATGTCAATATCGAAATTTTTCGCGATTACAATACTTTCCTGTATTTACTACGTATACAAGGAAGTAAAAAGCAAAATATTATAATTTTTTATGGTTATGAGCTTAAAACATTCGAATGTGCATGAATCTGCCGGAGGTTTATGGCTGTTGCTATAGACATAAAAGGTGCCTTTGACTAAATAGGCTTCGATGAACTGCCAGCTGCTTGGGTTATTACTTCTGTGAAATTTAACCGTGGATAATCTGCTTCAGGATATTTAACTCTCCCGCTAGAACTGAAACGGCAAGACCTATTATTGCGTATGCCTCTGTTCTCTGGTGACTTCAATCAAGCCAGATTAAGATTAAAGCATAAATAAATTGACAATTCAGGAACTTTAGTCTACTCGGTAGAGCTGTGCCTGTCGTGCAAACGGACACAAACCGATTCGAAGTTGCCTGGTATGATCGCGCCAACTAGGTTAAACTCAGGTGTCACGTGCATTGGTGCTTGTTAGCTGATGAACTTTCCACGTCAGGGTCATTATCTGCATTTGTGCGGGCGGAGCCGAAGGTTGCGTTAAGCAAAGCATTCGTAAGGTTCAATCGATGCAATGCTCTCATCTGAAGAGATGCTAGGATTTAACCATGTATTGACAAGCTACGCTGTGTTATGCAGGCCGAGGAAGACTTCAAGCTGGTTAGAAGCGATTGTGACTGAACATAGGAACTTCTGGTATCATCTTCAAAAAGATAGGTTTTAATGAGAATGGGGTCTGCAGACTAAGCTTGAAGATTTACACTATAAACGTCGTTGTCATTTTTAAAATAGAGCACAAGTACGGCGAACATTCTCTTCTATCATAATCATATTGAAAATTTAACAATGGATAAATGCCAACGACTTAGTTGAAAACTTCGCAGAATAATAATGTTTTTCATTGATTGTAAAACATTACTTTCTTTATTATTTCACAAAAATGACTGAAATTTAAATTTCAATTCAGTAATTTAAGTGAAGTAAATATAAAAATAAAATTTAGAAATCAATCACATAAGAAATCGCATAAGAAATGCTTCCCATTGAATTAAATTGAAATAAATTACATCGAAGGCCAAAATTTTACAAATTCTTTTTCAGCTTCTACTCACTATTCATACATTTATAATAAAAAACACACATCTTTAAAATTTATTAAAAATTTTATTCAATGATAAATCACGTTCGAGATGTACGATTAAAATGCTTATGCTCTTTTGAACTAAAACTAAATAAATGTTCCACATGAAAATATTTGATAATTTTAAAGAAAATCTGTTGAAGGAAGACTAATTAAAACATTTCGAAAAGAACTGCTCTATTAGACATTTTCTTACATTTAAATGAGTTAAATGAAAGCAATAATTGTACATTCTGGCTTACCAAAGTTCATAATATATGTGTGTGTATCTTAATTAGATTCTGTATGTCTTATCTGGCTTTTGTTGCACATGTTAGTAAAAATGTAAAATCATTATATACAGTTTCAGTTTTGAATATCTTTCTTTATGCATTATTTAAAATTACTCTTAACACTAAAAGACATCTTCTTTAGATGTAGATCGATCTAACTTAATTCAACTTTCAATTGCTTAGAGGAAATGATTAAACAAAATATTTATTTGTTCGTTTGAACATATCGCACTTTAACGTGAGACGCGGTCGGCATTTGATGTTGCAGCTGGTGTTGCTGATGCTGCTGCTGCAGTTGCTGTTGCTGCTGCATGTGCTGATTAATCTGTTGTTGGATAGACAAACCGCTGGCATTGCTGATCACGTGCTGATCATGTAAAGGATCATGCAATTCAATCTTCACACTGGTGTTGGCCAAATTTTGCGCTTTTTTGTTTTTCGGTGGACGCCCGCCTAGATTTGAACGAACACAAATAAGAAATATTGAATATTAATCATTCTGTTCGTCATAGATTTAAATACAAAATCCTATTATTCCAATTTGAATTAAATAATAACATCTAACATTACAAACAAGCAAGTACGTACGCTGGCCCGTTGTGTGCTGGATAGAAAGAGGTTGGCCAATCATAGCAATCGGTTGCTGTTGAGGCTGCAACGTGCCCGTCTTTTTGGAGCGTTTTGGTGGCGGCAATTCATCATGAGAGTGACGTGTGAGCAAATGTTTCGATAAATGCTGGCGCACGGCAAAAGCTTCATTACAGTTAGCCACAGGGCACGCCAGATATCTGTCGGGAAAGAATTCAACAATTACTTAACTTGTCTACAAAAAATCAATCTTCCACGAATTATTCACCTGCCCTCCACATGGCGCTGGACATGCTTTTTAAGCAGTGTCTCCTGATTGAATGATGAAGGACAAATGTCGCATTTAAATTTAAATTCGTCGTGCATTTTGTTGTGTTGATCGAGATGCGCTTGTTGCAGGAATTTCTCATCGCACTTCGTACACTCGAAGGGGAAGGCCAAACCGTGCGATTTCATATGAGTGTGCAATTGCGATTGTTGCTTAAATGTCTTCTCCGGGCAGCGGGAACAATAATAGCCAGTTATGCCGGCGTGTGCTTGTAGATGCTGATTCAATGAAGTGACTTGGGTGAACTTCTTCGGGCACTGATTGCAACAATACTGCTGAACTTTATGATGTGTTTTCATGTGATTGTTGAGGTTAGTGACCTAGAGCGGAACAAATATCGAACATGTCAGTAATCAAAGGTCGAATTTCGAGTACAGAGACTTTCACCTGTGCAAAAGAACGTCCGCATTCAGGCTCAATACACACAAAAGGCCTTTCACCAGTGTGCAAGCGTCGATGATTGTTTAAATTTGTGATCTGAAATTTAAAGAAGAAGAAAATAATTTATCTTTCACATAATTGCAAAGTATGAAACGAAGAAGTATCCATTTGACGCTAACGAATCTTGAAACTTACCTGCGTAAATGTTTTGCCGCAATCAATGCAAACGTACGGACGATCGTTGGTGTGTATCCTCTCGTGGTTTCGCAAATTGGCTGCCTGAGTAAAGCCTGAAAAGAGCCACGCATTGAATGAAGCTACCTTGCTCGACGCACGACGAACTTACCTTTGCGACAGAAGTTGCAAACGAATTTGCGTTCTGCGGCATGATTACGTATATGCGTCATCAGGGACGACTTCCGCGAGAATGTTTTGTTGCACAGAGGACAAGATCCTTCCTCGTTAAATATCAAATCAACCTGCGCAGCAACAAAGCACCAAAGATTAAAAAATATTTTTGCCCGACTACATGACAAATGTTTTACTTCACTAATTTTTCTCAAAACTTATTTTGAAAAATACTTCTCTACTTTGCTCAATTTGTGTATTTGAACAGAAAAGCTGACTGAAAACGATTACTTCAGAATTTGAAAAGTCAATTAAAAGAGTTTATTAATAACGTTTATTTTGTGCCTAAAGATTTTCAAGAAGTAGAGAAGCATTAGTATTTTTGCATAGTTGCCAATTGAAAACTGATTAATTGCTTTAATGATAATTTATGAATGTGAATAAATACGTCTAGATTCTGTATGGTTTTCTCCAAATCAAAGGACATGGTTTCGGTTTTTTTCACACCGTTTTGATTGGATTGGATTGAATCTAATCGCTGTCTATTGATCTAGATGATGCAAAAGAGACAAGAAGAAGAAACACATGGAATGAGAACAACAAAAAGAAGTGTGAGAGAAAATATTTGTTTTTGATAGCAATTAAGGACAGCAAAACGAGGAACGTCAAAACAAAAGGGAGAAAAAACATTGCAAAACTATTAGATAAATTTTTGGGAAACCGTAACAACAATAAAATACCAATTTTAGAATTTACTTACATCTTCTGATTCGTCTTGAGATTGCAAGTTCTCCGAGGAGCTGGTTGATTGCAACTGTTGCTGCTGCGTTAAGTTGCTACCGTTGCTTAACTGATTTGCTGCTGCTGCCGCTGAAGTAGTCGCGAGATTTGTGCCGTCCTGCCTTGAAGACTGATAAAAACCGTTGGTAGTCAAATGTTCCGAGCACTTAACACACGTTGGAATATTATAACCGGGTACTTGAAACAACTTGACAAAATAGAAAACACACTCGGTGAGATGTCGCCTGTTACACATTTCTATAAAATTACTTTCGTAATTGATCTTTCATAATTACAGCATACAATAATCAACACATCTTTCGGTGGTAGGAGGAAGGGAGAGGAAGAAGAAAGGCATAAGGTACGATCATAAATTGAGAAGTTTTCATTGTTGCATTCGGCTGCTTAGATAAGGCACGATGAGCTTTACAGGATTAACAGATTGCCATCACTTGTTTTAGTCTCTATTTATGTATATGTTTTGCTCATTCTGCTAAGTGTTCCCAAAAGCACCTAAGTCGCCCCCAAATTCCTCCCACTGACATAAAATCTACCCGACAACTTACATTCGCATCATTACTCCACCAACAAAAATCAATAAGAATAACAACATGCATAATTTATCTCGTGTATAAATATTATTGTTGTTCCTCGAGTTACTACATTAATATAAGATTTCGTAGTTTCCAAACATTCCCAGACAGGAATTGAATTTCAGCTTGACTTTGGCAAAATGCGCCACTTACCGCTGCTGGTTGAAAGCAAAGCCTGCATATGCTTTCCATATCGTTCCCAGGCGGTGAAGGCATCAAAGTATATCAACATCGAGGGGGTCTTTTTAAATCGCTAATATAAAGAGTTTTGTGATGTGGTTGGTTTTAGGTTTAACTAAATTGAAACTTCTGAAGTGCTTTATCTGCTAATAATTTCACACAAATCTTCCTCATCATACGAATTTCATCTTGGCCAGCGAAGCACCTTTCCTGTCGTTGCAGTTCTGACTATGGTTTTTTTTCTATTTTTGTTTGCTGTTTGCTTGTTAGCAATTTCGACGCAAAATCCGTACTTTCACACTTTATTGATAGCGCCCTAATGTAGTGCGGCAAATAAGCACCAAAATAACATGAACTGCTTGAAATTACTACTCTATCTTCACTTATTAACCGCAATTTTAATATTTTTCTACTCTTGTCCACTTTAAAAAGAAAAAAATTCTCTACTCGCTAATTCTCTAAACCTCTATGGATGTTTGGTTTGCATTTGTTGTTGGGAATTAATGTGTTATGTATGTGTTTTTTTAAAGGGTATCCATAAAAGCAGATATATCTTTCTCTTTTCAACATTGCATGATCGATTAGTATCTGTGTAATACTTCGTGCTGTCTTTTTCGTTATGGTGGAACTTCAATTTTGCAACTACTATATCTACTCGTTGATAGAAAGCTAAATGCTGTTTTTGCCATTTTTCATTGATGATTTTGTCACGATTCTAAATATAAATGCTGCCAAGTTAAGGAATTTTAAGTGTTATGTTAACAATTTCTATTTGGCACTGCGGAAAAGTTGACTGCAGTTTATTGTGAAAAGTGCGTACACTTACATGTGTTAAAATTTAATTAATAAATAAATAAACCAAACAAAAGTAAAAGTGTAGTGTAATTTGAGAACATATCATAAATTGGCAAATCTGCATCTTATTTTTCACCGCTAAACTAAAACCTAAATATTCCATTTAAATACCGTTTTTAAAGTAAAATTACATTGTTTTCTAAATCCCGTTACCGATGTAGAAGCATACAAATAAATAAAAAAAGCGCGACGATAAAGAACGCGATGAAAATAATTTGCAGAAGACGAAATTAATGAAATTTTTAATATAGAAGAAAAAAATACTGAATCGCTACGAATGGCAAGAATTAAATAATATTTCTTCGATATCCTGAATATTTAAAATAACAACATTTTATCGATTTTTAATTAAAACCTTCGCTAATTAGTATATTCCGTTGCTTTATTTCCGTCTTCTACGCAATGGTAAGTTTCTTTTTTCTCTTTTTCTATATTATAATTGTAGAAACTGATAGCCTGATTTTTAATAGTCCATAACGAGGGGAAATTTGTTGACGCCGCTTTGTGTTATTTTTGTTGATATTTTTGCGATTTCAGTAAACAAGCTGTGAAGATGTGAACTGTCATTATGCGATCTAATTATAAGGGATCGATATATACTACGAACTTTTTATAAATAATCTTTGAATAACATTTTTGCTTTGGGCATCTTTTATTCATAAATTAAGGTACGAATACTATTCGCAATCGTTCTGAAGTGGCTGCTAAAAACAATCATCACGAAGTGTGGAATGGAACTAATCACTTTCAAGGCCTACTATTCCTGACAATCGTTATTTATATTCGTGAATTCGTTTTCGTTGACCGCCGATGCCACAGTTATAAACAGACAATAGTTTTGGATACATTCCTATTGTACAAAAAAAACGAATGGCGATTACTTATCTTTTCTTTGCTGCAGAACGACTGCGATTACCAATCGGTTGATCGGATTTTCGTGTTTTAGCGAATGTTTAGTAGCAACATACAATTGTATTCGTAGCTCTATGGCACTCACTACAAAAATAAACTACGCACAAGTTGATTTAAATTAGCTTCTCATTCCGGATACTCGAGCGATTAACGGATTCGTTTCTATAGTATTCGGTTTTGTCATATTCGTTGTTATTATTCGATTAAGTTTTTCTATGTAAAGTTGTTGTTGTACTGGACCGATTTTTTAATATGCAGCGACCTATGACAACAAAGAATTATTTTGCCAAATTTCATCCTCATAGCTATATTAGTTCTCCTGTAATCGTGGTTACTCTCCCTAGTGCGCGACACAACTAATTTTTTTTTGGTATATTTTAGTCTGAGAATCGGGAATAACATTACATGATATTAGTGACTCTGGAGGATATACTTTTCTATACCTACCGTGCCGCCTTTAATGCTTTATGCTACGTTTACACCGACTTTGATTGAGAATATTGAATGAGTCGTTCGCAAACAGTTTACACCTAATCTATGGTTTACACCGCCTTCTTATTCACTGAAAACATTTTTGGATTTTTGCAAAATTATTGCTTTTTGTTTGCCTTTATTGTGGCGCAAATTTTTATCAAGAGCTGGTTGTAATTATTTTCGTCCATTCTCACTATTTTGTTTTGGGAATTTTGTGATCGCGGCTAGTGACTGATTCAAAATCTTTATTTTGATCCTATTCGCTTGACTTTCATAACGAATGACATAAATAATCATTCGGGAAATCTGACTCGAATGATCCTTTCGCGTTCGTTTTAAACGTAGCGTTATAAACGGGATATAGAGATGGAGACAGATAGTGAGAGAGATGTATGAATAAATAGAAGACATTCTAATGCCAAGAACACAGTTGGCAAATATCTATTCATGTCGCAATAGAAAAAGAAGGAAAATGCATTTGACCGAATGCAAATCTCAATTTTAGAGGTGAGTTTTACCGGCGAATTCGTGAAGATCGTAATAACGAGTTGGCAACCCTGTTAAGTATGTACATTTTTATATGATGAACGCAACAGTTTTAACAACAAAAGATACATTGGCTCTTTCCTCTATTCAGTGTCTTCCGTTCGTTTAAGCAAAGAAGTTGCTTGTTGCTACGGCGGCGTGTTCGTGTATCTCTTGGTTGAAAATTAATTTTGGTATCCTAAACAGTGCTTCTCAAACGTTACTCGCCGTGCCACCCTCGTCGAGCTTAGATAATTTCGCATGTAGTTCTAATCTATTTAAATTGTTTGGGAAAAGAGAAGAAAATATAATATTTTAAAAACAATATTTTCGCCATGTTTTGGAAGATAATTACACCAAATCAGAGAGGAAAATACTGCAGCGGACATTCTCTTGTTACTCACACAGTTTAAGAAGCGCAGTCCTAGAGAGCAGCACCTTTCCATTCCATTTAATTTATGCCTTCGTCTTTTTTAAATGGACATAATATATTGCATTTGTGAAAATTATATTATTCCGACTAGTTGCTTTCGTTATTTTGCCGATTTCCGGTGATGTTTATTGTTTTTCACATTCAACACAACCTTGGAAATACTTCCTAACTTACGAATTCTCATCACAGCGCAAGCGAAGAGATCGTCAACAAACAGACTACAACAAAAACGTCAGTAAAACCAGATTGTTTTGCTAGTGGATATCGTTGAGTCAACACAGTGCGAATGTTAAAAAGTATCTGCTACAATTTGGTGAATAATAATACTGAATTCATGTCGATTTCAACAAGTGGCTTTTAGAAAAACAAACCTTGCATATAGATGAGGAGAAACGTGTTCTGCAATGAAGTTGTTTCAAGAAATATATTTTACCGATTTATATACATTTCTGAGTTGTAAAAATGATACATTCATCCTCCATTGAATCATTTTGCAAGTGCTTCGGGTGCAATCTCGATGGAGTTGGGAGTTTAGCGAGAAGCTACACAAATATTTGATTAACTTGAATTAGTTTTTTGTGGTGGTTATTAATTGTGACGTCGTTTATCAAAGTGAACATTTCAATATAATGAGCATCGCATTCACATGTTGTCTGGTCAAGTGTGCCTTTAAAAATGTATCCCATTTAAAAAGCGAGAAATCATTAAGCCATGTAACATATGTACATATGAACAACAGACAATCAAGGCTTTGTTGAAATTGCAGCTCAGGATTTCTACTTGAAAATGTGAAACGTTGAGTCAACGCAACATAACAAATGGTGACTTTAACATGTCTGCAAAAAACAAGAGCAAACTTTAATTACTAAAAATACATGTTTGCGTGTGTGTGTGTTTACTTGTTTAAACAATTTTTTTTATATGCATACAGAAACAGAAACTTGCTTGATTGTAGATTATAAATGAAAGATAAAAAAGTTATGAGAGCTGCGTGCAAAAGATTGTAGACAGCGTAAATATCATGTCATATAAAAATACATAGACCATACGGCATAAATATTAAAGAATTGATATAAACTCTATTGAAAACGTTACACATAATTTATGACTTGTATTAAGCTGAGTCTGGTCTGATAAAAAGAGAAACTCTCCTAAAATTAACCACATCGAAGCCAACAATGAAGCAAATTAGGTGGACGAAAGTAAAATAAATACCGGGAAAATGTCAACAGAAGCAAAAAAGCGGAAAACATAAGCGAATCGGTGAAAAAATCGAGGGATGAATTCGTATGAAGTGAGCTCTTCCAGTGAAGTTTTCCAGAAAATGCGTTGATGTTGGAAGGAAAACATTGTTGAGAAAAATAAAGAAAAACAGAAGAGTTACAATTGGATTAATCATGAATTGGTTGCATTTATTGGACTGAAGACAAGTTTTTACTATGGATTGAATTGTTAATAAATGACGCGTAATTATAGCTCGATTAAATTCGTGGAAACATGCAATTTTCTTATTAAATACGTTTTCTGTAGTGATGTGTTACTGAAGCTTACGTCTTCTTTCTCTTTACTCTGTTGTCTCGTTAATCACCCTTTCTTCGTTCTCTTTTTAGCAGTGCATTCAAAACTTTGTGTTTCCAGTGCTCCATGTTTGGCGCAAAATGCATTTTGAAGTCTTGTTTTTTTGCAAATATCTCTTTTTTTAAGTGAGATTTGCCTTCAGCCTGTTGCCAATGAAAACTGACTCAAATTCGGAGATGCGTAGTTACATAAATATGTATATGTATGTACATAAATACTAACTGTGATGTATGTTTAACAATGAAGAAATGTTAAAATAACCAAAAGAAGTTAAATTTAGGATAGTGAATTATTTTTGTTCCTTAAAAATTTAGAAGTTTTTAGAAACTCGATTAGGATCAAATTAAATAAATCACAAGAACCAGATTCACAAACATAGTTAATATTCTAAAAAAGATTGTGCCTTCAATAGAAACGAAAGTGTAAAGTTCTATTTTCTTACAAAACTATTTAAATTTGCAATGCGTTAAAATTGCAAACTGTTCGCTTGGTGAAAAGAAGAATAAAACAAAATGATAAAATTAAAGTCGTTATTTCGCAGAGGACCCGCGCCATCTGCTGGCTCATCGTCGAAACATTCCGGCAGTCAGCGTAAAAACACGGCCAAAACGCGTTCTGCAACATCGCTCAGCGGCACAGAAGATCACTCATCAGGTTCTTCCAGCGTGATAGCAAAGTTGCACCCAAACGCAGAAGCGGATACGGCCAACGCAGCGATTCCGGATTTCATTGCTGCTGAACGCGGCGTCGATGTGGGTGAGGACATCGGCACAACATCGTCGTCGTTAGCTCAGCCGCGCGGCCCACCAACGTCTGTCGAAATAGTTAATAACTCTGATGTGTTACCACAGAAGTCGAAGTTAAAATCGGCCAATAAACGTCAGAAGCATCCAAAGCAACTGCCTTTACCAGCAACGAAGACAACGGCGGCACCAACGACGGGAACAGAATCTTCAACAGCTGGACAGCAACCTCAACAAGTTGCACCTCAGCATCAAGCCGCGAATGCAAATGTTGTAATGACTGCAGTCGCTCTTGAACCGGGGAACGTAAATTCCGCAACTTCAATCAATCCGACTGCTGGCAACAATAACTACTACACGCATTTCGCTGACAGCTCGTCGACCAACAGCGCCCCGTCTTCTGTCATTAACAATGTAACCAGCAACGACGTGTTCAAGATGAACTCGGCTGCTGCTGCTGCTGCGGCTGCGAATTACAATTTTAACACGGAGCAGCTTCAAATGCACGAGGTATTTCTTGATGAAGGCAGAGTAGGAGAACGATGATTTATTTTGGAACGAAGTTTAACAATGGATAAATAAATCACAGTCCAAAATACATCAGCATTAATTAACTTTGTGTGCTATTTGTTGTGTATATTAACGTATTCCTTAATTTTTCCAGGTTGTGTCCAAAATGCAGGAACTTCAAAGCCGCCTGGAGCATCTCTGTCGCGAGAATCTCATGCTAGAAGCAAAAGTAACCGAATTAGTGCCCTATCAAAGTGAAATCGGAAAACTTAAAAGCGAACTGTTGAAAATGCAGGTATTTAAACGTCCAACAGATGATTTGATTCCAACGACTGTTAATGAAGCTTCATATTCGAATCTATTAATCAATTAATCCGCAACTCATAACAATTTTGATGTGTTATATTTTGAACGCGAAATTTCATGTGTCTTCGGACACGAATCATAAAATAATTAACAGTAAAATCGTATATTTTGATCTGCTTCGAGTAAAACTCTGACTGAAACTCAATGAGATCGATATGAAGTAAACTTTTTGTAATATGAATTCAAACGTGAAACCGCAACGACAGACCGACGCGAAGCCACATTGTGTTTGTGTTTCCACCTACTGCCTTTCAAAGAAAGCCACAATCCATCAAAACTCATGACAACCGAATAACAGCAAAGTCATTTCGTCGTCAAGTTATCACAGAATTTTCCGTTTCTTTTCCCTCCCTCGAATTTCAGAGCCTGCAAGACAAAAGCAACCTGGAAATCACAAATCTAAAGTATGAAAATGAATCTTTACGCAATCGACTACGCGATGTTGTCAACTCTCCCCTTTCCGACGCCGAGAAACATCAGATCATCCAAGATTCACAGCGTTTGCACAGTTCAGCACCAGCATCGATAGCGTTACCAAGTGTAAGTTGTTTATTTAATGTACGTCAAAAGAAACAAACGAAATAATTTTTCAGAAAGTAACATTTTCAATTACAAATATTTTTTCAATTACAAATAAAGAGCTGTGATCAAGATGGAACTCCATGCGTCACACCAGATTGGGACAAAAACTCATCGTCCAGTGAGATTTCCGTAGCTTGTCTGCAGGATAAAATCATACAAATGGAGGAAACGCATTACTCTACAAATGAGGAGCTGCAGGCCACGCTACAGGAGCTGGCCGACTTGCAGACTCAACTTAGCGAAACCCAAACGGAAAACGAACGCCTTTCGGAAGAAAAAGAAGTATTGTTTCAATCGTTATGTCGTCAAACTGAAAAACTTAAAGAAACGCGAACACAAATCAACACGCTGCAAGATTTGCTGCTGCACGATGCTAAGCAAGCTGAAATCGGCACCTCTGAGCGCGAGAATAAGTTGCTCGATCTAATTAAAACCTCACAGGAAGAACGCGACGCCATGCTTGTTAAACAGGAAGAGCTCAACTCAGAGGTGCAAGAGTTGCGAACTAGCTTAGAGGCGTCCAGGCAGGAGAACACATGTTGTCGTGAACGCATCTCCCTTTTGGACTGTACGCTGGATGCAACTAACGCCGAACGAAAGCAAATGGAAGCCGCTTTGCTGCTATCGAAAGAAGAAACGTCTCAGCATTCTATTGAAATCAAACGCTTGACTACTTTATTGGATAATGCACGCGCCAAAGTCGACGAGTTGGAGCAAGATTTGGCGCGTGGCGATAAAACTGATCTGTCGGACGTCTTAGATGCAGCTCGTAAGGAGAAAGACGCGCTAGAAGAACGTGCCGCAGCGTTGCAGGATCAATGCTCACGCAGCCAGGCAGAGATAAACAAGCTAAAGGATCAACTGTCAACGATGGCTGATGAATGCACCGTAGCCAAAAACAATTCAAAGTGCGCCGTATCACGTTTGGAGTATTTGAACGGGAAATTGCAGCAGGAGAAAAATAAACTTAATGCAGACTATCAACAGTTGCTGGAGAATGTTACTGAATTACAAGTGAGTAAATTAAATAAACTAAATTGTGGAATAACTATAGTGGAACTTCATTCCATTCAAATCCTTTCTCTGTAGGTTCAATGCAAGTGCCACGTGGAGGACAAAGCAAAACTGCAAAAATTATTCACAGAAACGCAAAAGCATGTGAGCGATCTAGAACGGAAACTCAGTGAGAAAGAGGAGCAACTGGAGAAGGAAATTCGCGTAAGAAAACAAGAGGTATGTTAAATAAATATTAAAAAATTATAGCATATCAAATAATATGTTTAACATGCAGGCTGAGGAGTGGCAACAGTTTCAATCAGATCTTCTAATGACTGTACGTGTTGCCAACGACTTTAAGACTGAAGCTTTAAGTGCACGTGAGCAATTAATTCTGGACAACAAAAAGCAGAAAGAAAAAATCCGTTTACTTGAGCAACATATTGAGAAATTAACCAAACAACGTATGCTGTCAATCATATTCATTTATTCTTGCAATTCCATCTTCATTCATTATTTATTCCGAGCAGAAGTTCAACAGAATGAAACACAACAATCGGTTTTGTCAACGGTGCAACAAGAGATGGCTTCACGACGCAAGAAAGTTGCCACCTTAACGAAGCAAGACTCGCGTTTATCGGTGAAAAGTCTGATCGAAACCATCGAGAATAATAAGCAAGTATGTAATGGCGATAAAAGGGAAAAGATATCGATTAATAAAGCGTATAAAATATGTTAACATCGTTCAAAAGAGTTAATTTTCGCGACTCTGTTTATTTTTTTCCTTTACTAATCGTGAAATGCTTTCTGAACTTTGCTATTATCGTCTTTTACAGACGAAAAGCGAGGAAATAGAGTCACACTACAGTTCCTCCTCAAGTTTGAACAGTGCCGCAACTGATAATTCGCCAGATGTTCTACCTGCAACGACAAACATTGCCAAAGAGTGGACTGAAAATGTAACTTTGCATTGCGTTCAGATAGAATTCATTTATATTTCATATCTATTAATTAAATTAGGTATGCGCAAGTACACCTGGAGCGGGCGTTACTTCTGTACCAACCAAAGGACCTTTACGGGAGCAGCAACAGCCGCAATCAGTTGTATCCAACAATTATTTTAGTAGTATTAACAACGTCTCAAAGCCATTAATAAGCGGTATGAACTTCTAAATTAGCTTAACATGAATTGTATTGAAAGCAATTTATTTCTATTGCAGGGGAACGTAGAGATCCACTCAATATGTTGGCGAAGAATGGCGGCTCGAAACGTAATGCGCTGTTAAAGTGGTGCCAGAACAAAACTGTTGGCTATCGCAATATTGATATCACCAATTTTAGTTCCTCGTGGAACGATGGCCTCGCCTTCTGTGCGATTTTACATTCCTATTTACCAGATCGTATTCCTTATGATACTCTTAGTGCAACAAATAAGCGACGCAACTTTTCTTTAGCCTTTGCAGCTGCTGAAGCAGTGGGGATTCCTACTACTTTGGTATGAAAGGAGAAGGTTATTTAATATTTTAATGTTCAAATTCAATCTTTCACTCTTATTCAGAATATCAACGACATGTGTCAGATCGAAAGGCCGGATTGGACTCAAGTGATGAGCTATGTAACAGCGATATATAAACATTTCGAAACATAATGATAACGATGACAAAAGTATTTTGCACACTACGCATGTCCAATAATGTTAGCACGTTGACTTATTTTCAGCTAACTAAAACAAATCATTTTCTATTTCTGTTCAATTTTATTGCTTGCTGACATATTTATTATTATGGGCAATATGATCATTACATTCACTTTTATATTATACTTAAATTTACAATATTTTAGAATTCATGCTCATTAGTATTATTTGAAATGGAATTAGTTTGTCGTTTATGTGTTATCCAGGAATAATTCATGTATAGAAATGTAAGCATTATTTATATATACATATGACTGTGTCTTATTAACTTTAACTACATAATAAAATTAAATATTTTTTAAATCTATTTGCTAAATAAAATGCATAATACACGTAAAATAAATCATGTCGAGTTACATACTCGTACCATAATAAACAACGAAGTATAAACAACTGTGTTTTGATTTCCTTGTTATCTTATAATTAACCAAGAATTATGCATAAAAAGTTGTATTTAAAATGACAATTAAACCTGTGGATCCAATTAATTCTTTCGGGACATAATTTTTGGACTGCTAAAAGAATGAGTTCATATACAAATTATAATGAAGTGGCTGACAAATCCGCTGAAACCACTAGCATTCGCTTAAATATTGCTTAAAACCTATGCTCAAACAATTTCTTGACAAACAGCTTTAAATGTAAAATTTTACAGGAAATTCTTTAAATGCTCGAACAAATTCGACCATTGTGTCCAAATTGAACTAAAGCATTTCAAGGAACCTGTACAGGAAAACCCATAATCTACCGTAGTATATAAATTAAGTTCATGGTAATAGAAATTAAACACAGATATTAGCATTCTTGATTATTGCTATATTATTGCAAATAAAGCTCTTATTAATAGCTAACATCACGAGATTCAAGTAATTTTTAAAAAATAAATACAGTTTTTTATTTACAAACTATTAAAACTAATAAACAAAAAATATTTAATAGAATTTATGTATTATATTTATTTTAATAACAGTAGGAAGAAACTTTTTTAATTGTAAATATTTAATCATAATTCTTATAATTATCTATTTAATTGCTTTTTAATGTTTTGCTTTCACCTCCACCAAACTCACAGTTCTCAGACGCAAAACCCGCTGTAAGAAATACAGGCGCCCTCGCAAGCTCCGTCAGCAGAAACGCAAATGTGTGCAATGTAAACGATGTGAACAAATGCTTTGGGATCATTCAAGATAAGTTAGCATTAAATAATATAATACAAATTTACAAAAGAGATACAAAAGTATTCTTAGAAGCTATGCAGTTAATACGCCTGTATTTATATTTACGATGGTTGACTCCTTTTTTATATGCTGTAATATGTTGTGTCAATCTTGTTTATTTATTGCGTATAACGTCTAGCTCATTTTGAATGCTTTCAAACTGATTATACAGATGCAGAAGTTCCTCGTGGTTCATTTCTAAGTTAATATCTTGCCCTGCTCCCGTTTTTAGCTGCAAAACAGCAAGTGCCTTCTTTTCTTGTTGCTGACAGTGGGATGAAATTTGTACATTAAGTTTCCAAGCTACATCCATAATTTCATTGGATTCGTACTTTTCACTAGCAAGGCTATCCATGATTGGCTTTGCGTTCTTAACCCACAGCTTCACAAATGCATTAACCTTGTCGTCGTGCATTTGCAGCTTTTCACGAAGTTCAACTTGCATTCTGCTTGGCTTGATTACAAACGTAGACGTGCGTTTTAATATATAGGAAATCGTTTTTATTAGCAATAAAAAATCCGCACGATTCACTGCAACTAATTTTTCTAGTTGTTCGAGAGCATTTTCAGGATCATCGCTTTGCCCGTCACTAGTCATATTACGGTGCACATAGTCAAGCACAGTGGTGAAGGTTTCGTATGGTAAACCATTAATAATTTTTATTCCCTCTCTGGCTCTGTGAAAATCGTAAAATTAAAATTTTATTAATCTTCTAACTTAAGAGCAAACCGTTCAGTAATTTTAATCCAGTTCATACTCTTCAATTGACAGTTCTGAAGGTGCCCTGGAAACTTGGCTGTTGTAGAATATTTGTATGCGACTAAAAAAATCTATATCTAGATATTTTCCTGCTGATTAATAGCAAGCAATTAAAATATAAATATATTAAAGTTGAAGTTTTCAATCAAACAACTCTTTTCTGCAAAACTTTTCTACAATATAATAAATCAGTAATACGGCTTCTTTTCCTATTTTTATAAAATTGCAAAGTGCGCACAAAATCGATTGAAATGTTTCAAAGTAGGTACAAGCTAGATTGAAATGTTGCACATATTTTCTCATTTGCACAAGTGCTTATTTCCAAAGATTTTGTCCAAGCCTAAATTATTAAATACAGTTATAATACTTTTATTAATACTATTCCTAAAGACGCGTTCATACAGAGTCCGTAGCATATATTAGGTCCGTAGTACCACTGACCATATAACATATTGGTAATCTGTATATTTAAAACCGGTTTGAGAAACGGTATTGCGTATACGATTTTCATGTTAGCTAATTGAAACTAATTCTAGTAGTTCAAATTGTTTAGTACTTAAAAAAGGCTAAATTCGACAGAAGTTAGCTTTCTTCTCAAAAAATTTATAAATGTTTGCCTGGATTAATAATAAGTTAAAGACATAATCATGAAATAATCATTCAAGTTAATATTTTTATGTTGAGTTTTGAATGTTTAGATTGTCAAGAAACTTCTCTATCGTATGGGTTGGTTTGTTAAAGCTTTTTATAAAAGTCCACCAGACTTGGCATCACTAGATTTCCATCTATTATTCACTTTGAGATGCACTGGAATTTATAATGATTCAGTTTTTAGTACTTTTCCGTTTCAAAATGTTCAGATTTAAAGAAAACTGAATTTAATCAAAATTTTTTAGTTTTAGTTATTAAACTAGTGATATGCAACGGATATGTATTATATTAATAAGTTATTGAAACACTTTAGAGGAATGCACTTAAGAAGTGTCGCGAGTCGAATTTCTGCTCATAGAAATTTTAAGCGACGTGAACGTAAAAGTGCAACTAGTTTCACTGGTCATACATTCGGAGTTGTTTATAAATGTGTTATATTAAAATGATTTCAAGTTTATTATTAAAAGAAGTTCTTGCGTTATTTTTTTACTTCGACTTCCATCAACAAAGTATTTGAGAAAGTGATGAAGTATAAATGAAAAAGCACGTAAGTTCACAATTTTTTTAACTTCGCTGTTTAGTTCCTCTAAATATGGAAAATTGCAACTGAAATGTTTAACAATCACATCTCCAATATATTTAACTCCAGATTTGTTATATTTACTTTTGATATTCTGTGGTATCAGAGATTTCCAGCATGTTTGTAGTCTTTTCATAAGAAAAATTTCCAATGTATAAAATTATTAAATTATAAAATTATAACTTTATGCAGTGGGAATTATAGAAAAGTGTACTTTATCTTATAAGTTGGCTTATAATGTATAGCAAAGAATCTTGAATGCTTCGAATTTCCTTAATTTTTAAGGTTATAGTGAATTAGTGGATAATAAGAATGTATTGAAGTGAATGTATTAATGAATAATGTCATCGTTCAAAAATTATTTGCATTATTATAAGACTAGAAATTATTTAAATATCCACTTAAAATAATAGAAATATCGATTAAAAGATCGGAGAACAGCTAAGACAACAACAAAGTGATGGATTGTAGAGACGTGGCGTTTCCCACTGCGTAGCTAAGTGCATTCGTCTGCAAAGTGTTTTTTTTTCTTCCTTATATTGTTACTGGCTTAGAAAATATTCGTATTTACAGTTAACCACTTTAGATTTTTTAAGCGATTCTGAATATGGTGGAAAAGAAGCAGTTGTGGGAAAACTCACATAGTACAAAATCTCTTCTAAAGTTAAGATGATGGGCCGGCGGTGGTAAAACAATTCAAACCAAAAGCTGCTGCAGCTTCCTTGGTGATGGGTGAAGCGCGTCAGCATTGCGACATGAAGCGCTAAAAGCAGCAGCAAATTACTTGCAACACTTGGTCTGACAACAGTTGACAGAATCACAGCGCTTCTCTTTTATCTCTACATGCATATACATATGTACATTGTGATTGGTAAACATTTTTATGTTTAATGCGAACATGTTTTGTTATACAGAATTTTATCTTAATTAGTTTAATATTTTTTGTATTTATTTATTTGTATTTAATTAAAAGATATTTGTACACCATGCACTAAGAACAAATCTTTTAAAGCATATTCAAAAGAAAATTAAGAAGTTACACATAATTGGAACAATAATAATAATAATAAAACTTAAGACTTAATCAAGGGAAGGGAAAAGAAGAGCAAAACAGGAGAAATTAAAGAAAAAAAAAAAAGATAGTAAGAGGACAGAGAAGTAGGAAGGAAGGGATCATGATTGCGAGTTAAAAAAGTACGCCTTGAGTAAGTCAATAAAGGAACTCTCAACTGCTGTGGTCTTGAGGCTACTGGGAAGGCTATTCCAGAGTCCGATGGTACTGAAAAAAAAACAAGTCTTCCAGTATTAAGTTTGTCAAGTTGAATGACCAAATTACAATTTGGAATACAGATAATCAGCGATTCCAGTACGGATGAGCCTAAAAAGAAAAAGACAATTCCTGAATTTTAAATAGTCGAAGAAATTGCCGCCAATGAGAAATTCATCACCAAGATGGTCAAATCGCCTTAGTCGACAATCAAATCTCGTCATATTATTGAATAAAATTCTTACTTTATGAGAGGAAACTGAGTCTAGATTACAGTAAATGACCTCAGCATATGTCAGAATTGGGAGAATTAGTAGCAAAACTAGTTTTCCTACGAGTTTCAATTGGTAAAAACTTTGCAGCATACCGCAATTTACGCAGGACACAATACGCTCTAGAGACAACAGAATTAATATGATCCGTGAATGTTAGTAAAGAATTGATGAAAAAAAACTAGACTTTTTATTATGTTCACATACTTAATGGCTGAGTCACCTATATATTGACCTCTTACGTATCATTGAAAAATATCTACATGTATTATTTATGTATATCTAACACTTTGAGGTTAAAAAGAGAAAAACAAGAATTACTGATGAAGCTGCCATGCAATTTGCGAGAAGATCCAAGACGTCCGCGTAGCACCCAAGTCCCGTTAAGAGCATGACTCGACACAGCTCACCTTACTGGTGGAATGCAACAACAAGTATGTGTGAGCGAGCAGGGAATACTGACAATTAAAAGAGCAGAAGCTATTAGAGATAGCAAAATGAGGAGCTGTTCGAACTCTGCGAAAAACATCCATGGAGTTTTGCCTTTAATCTAGTGCTGAAGAAGTCAATAAAGACAAGCAATTATGGACGACACAGTAAGAACGTTCTCCCCACTGCAACCACTGAGGTGATGGAAGCGCCTGGAAAACGTTAGCCCTCCAAGTGGCAGCTGCAAAACAGACGGAACTGTTAACAGGTGTTTTCCATGTTTGCATGAGAGAAGGGACTTTCCCCAAATGGTGGAAACACCTGCGGCTGGCACTGATCCCAAAGGGTACCAAAGGCGTAAGTGCAGGTAGTCCTACAGGTAATGCATGCTGGACTCTACAGGTAAATTTATAGAGCTTATAATTAAGGAAAAATTGTTGATATCGAGGCGAGGAGGTTCAAAGCAATATTGCCTGATTGTCAATCTAAACGTTAGAAGTGTGTTTAACTCAGAGAACTGGCAGATAATCCTACAGTCTGTTAGAACTTTTGAAGTGCCAATATATCTCTCCAGGATTGTCTCTAGCTATTTGAACGAACGGATTCTGATATACAATACATCAGTTGGTCTTAAGCAATGTGAGGTGACAGGAGGTATTCCACAAGGATCACTAGCTGATCCACTCCTGTGGAACATGATTTATAACACGGTACTGGAGCTGAGAGTGCCAGAGGGAGTAACAATTGTTGGATTTGCTGACGATATCGCGGTGGTAGTCGTTGCAAATCAATTGACGGAAGTTAAGGATGTCGCTGAAACAGCAATATCTATAACACGAAATTAGTTATCTTCCGAGAAGCTAAGCCTAGCAGATCACAAGACGGAAGCTGTTCTGATCAGTAGTCGGGAGAAGGTTAAATGCTGTGGTGTAAAGGTTGGTAAATGTGTCTAAGCCTTGCATAAGGTATCTCGGAGTAATGATAGGTAGTCGACTGACATTTAGAGCTCATCTGGAGTATGTGCAGAGCAAGACGGCAGAAGCTACAACAGCACTATCCCGAATAACACTCAACAGCCGAGGGCCGCGGCAGCACAGAAAGCAACTCTTAGCAGCTGTGATTAAGCCCAATTCACATGATTAATACTGTACGCAACTTCAATATGGAAAGAAGCTCTTTTGAAAGGTTTGTGGTCTGATTGACGTACAGACACTGGGACCTACGTGTTTCGTATGCATTTCGAACAGTTTCGTTTGATGTGGCTCTAGTGCTTGGCTTCTGATTACTTTCGATCTACTGATGCTGATAGGTAATGATGAGTTGCTCAACAGATGATGATGACGTAGGCTTAACATTGAATGCAGTTGACCTTTCATTTCTGATACAATTAATGTTGGTTTCTTGATGACAAATTCAATTTTATTCAAGTGTGTATTTTGCCATACGTATTTTTCGTCTAAACTTAGATTTTTAATACGTTATTACGTATACGTTGATAACAGCAGCAATTTAAAGAGTTATTGAAAAAACAATGTTGAGCATCCGTGTGAAAAACACACGATGAAAGTTATGCAAAATCTAAGTTGTTATGATGTTGATTGCTGTCAATGTGTTGGAACAAGGGTTGGAGAAGGAAAAAGGCGATTTACAAGAACGAAAGGAAAAAACACACGCAGTTATATCATATTTAGCGAAGCAGCTTCACAGCTCTTGTTGCTAGTCGCGCGCCCAGTCAATCAAACCGCACAGCAACGCATGCATGCTTCCCCTCGTCACTACTTCCTCGTTCCTATTGCGAATAAAGTATGCAAACAGAATGAAGCACATGAGGAAAAAAAGATATTTAACAATGCAAACTTCAACCACAAAAAGAGAAAGATTTTCCATAACAACCGAATCCAAAAAGTAAACAGCAGCAACTCAGCGTCGTTCAGCGTTCATTTGCGGCTCTCCACAAAAAAAGAGACTCAAAACAATGCCTTAAGCCTTAACCACATCCATAGCGACTACCGACTAGCGCCTAACTCAACTCTCAAAATTACATGGGCTCTTATGGGGAACAAGAAAAAACAATAAATCTTTCCAGTCGCCGCTACGCCGCTACGCCGCTCGACGCTAGCCTTCGATCTATTTCTAATTTTTCCTTAGCGGCCAAAATATTTACGTACTCTTTTCCAGTTGTTGTTTCTCTTTTGACATTTGTGAGAGAGCAATATGAGTCTCTCTCAAATTTTTAACATTTTAAAAATGAACTCTTCTTAAATATTAATACTGAGTATTCGTTTTCTATTTTTTAACAGCTTTTATTCTCTTTTTTTTACACACGCCGTTAGGCGCTAGTCGCTATTGTTTAATTTATTCACTGGAGCTTAGCGGCGATTCCAGTGCCGCTAGTCGGTAGTCGCTATGGATGTGGTTAAGGCTTTAAAAGTACAAGAGCAGAATCGTACAGAACGGTATTTATTTCAGCATTATTTTTTAATGAATTACAAGCAGAAGCTTTGTGTCCGCGTCGCCGTCCACCACCGAAGCTACATTTGGCCATCGTCAATGATCCCGTCTTCCCTTTCATTCCGTGCCACAGGACAGGAACAGTGAGGATGTGTAGAAAAGAAATCACTTTAATGCAAGCAACTTGACGCAGTGAGGCATTCTTAGGATTTGCTTAAACGGAAGCGCCGCATACAAATAATTGCTGTCAGATTTGCAACACGTTTCCCTCCTTTTAATTTCGCTCTGCTGCCGCGGGACATCTTTCCGTTTCTGTTTCAATCCGTACAATAGCAGAGGAACGGCGGGAATGGGCAAGTCTGCCTCCGTACAAATGCTGGAAAATCAAGTTAAAAATCGAGAAAAAATTCCTTAATGAATAATATAAATTTACATAATAATTTCCTAGCTTTACACGAACGTAGCTTTTTTTAGGCATCTTCTAGAAGAGTCCCGGAAGCGTCTCGAATGAATCATCGTTGCTTCATCGTCCAAAGATCTTCTAGAAGAGACTCGAAGAAGAATCGCCAAAAATATCGTTTCCATGATCTCGCTTCCAATCATCTTCTAGGAGAGTCTTGGAAGAGTCGCATATTAATCGCGCTCTTCCAACATTGCTACCATTGAAACATGCCTACATATTTATGTGTGTTTGTGCACACACAGACATATCTGATGACACGCCGCCAAAGTGATGGGAATTTCATGTCATTCACGTTGATTCCATCCTGATGACGACGTTCGTTGATGATGCCGAAGGAGAACACGGCGGCGATGACATTGAATTGAGTCGCAACGACTTGGGCGAGCGACAAAATCACAACTTGTTGTTGCACATCGTCAGCGGGCGGACGTGTTGAAAGCAAGCAGCAAGACAACAGCGACACGAGAAACAAACAAGGAAAAAATGAAGCGCCGAACATCCCTTAAGAGAGGCGTCCATTGGCAACTTTAGCAGAATTTTGTGCATGCTGCTGCTCAGCGAAAGTCGTTGTGTGCCTTGTTGCTACGACTGCCGCTGCAGTCGTGATTTCAACTGTGCTGTTGCTCTGATTAGCGCAGCGTAGCGTAGCGCAGCACAGCAGATGGCGATGATGTTGCTGCGGTGATGAAACGCCATCGCTCTGTTCGGGGGTGGTTTCGTTCAAATTGCTTCCTAGCCTCATCGCAGGTTGGACATTTTAGATTAACACTTTTGTGTGCTGCCTGTTGCGACGTTTTTGCGGGATTTTCAAATTTCAATAATCCCCGTTTTCGGCATTCACTTCATTCGAGTTTTAACTGTCGTCTGAAATAGATTCGTACGGTGCACTACAAGTGTTCGTAAAGAGCCTATAAAACGTAAATAAAGGAGGCAAAAACACTGCATATTCGATAGATAAAGTGTCAAGTTCAACAAAGTACAATATAATAAATATTTTTAATAAACGAATATAATAAATATTCTGAAAAATTCAAAAAAATATAATAATAACAGTGATTACTCAATCATATCTCGAAAAATAATTATTCGGAAATCGTTTAATCAAGACACGGCTTGACGATAAAATTAGATAATTCACAACATTCAAATTATTGGGAAGAGGTGAGTAATTAAACGTCTTTCTGCTCACAAATTTAAATGGGATTCACAAACGGAAACTACTTGGACATCTCTAATTTAAATAAAATTAATAATATCACTAAAATTGAACTGGTTATAATGACAATCGAGGTCCATGCTTAGCAGTCATTCAAAAATTCGACCGGTTTTAATATATTTAACTATAGCTAATAACGACGGTAAATGGAATTTTCTAACTAAATATCGACTTAATGTTACCAAGGACTATTTTGTTAAAAGGCGAAATGCTTATTAACAAATACCTATAAATTTGTCTATAATTATTCCGCACATTTCTCTGTTATAAAAAATTTATCTGTAATTATTCGAGTAAGAAATATGATACTTTGATTACCAAATTAGCGAAAACATTACTCAATTGCGTTTATAGAAAAATAGAAAAGAAAAAGTTGTATATTCAATGAATGTAAAATTCGCAATTCGTAAAATTTCTCATAGTTATATATTGACGCCGTTTCTTTTTTCAATTATCATAATGTTTAAATGAACACACAACGAAAGATATGGAAAACTCGTCTGTCTGCTTGAAATAATGGGTTCATTAAATACTAAATCAAAGCCACTTATTTATTAAAGTAAAAAGTCGTGAATAGCTGCGGCTTTTTTTCTGATTCGTAATAATAGAAACGATAAAATTCAATCGCATATCCAATCGGATACTTTGTTTTCAGTCTTGTTGGAGACTCTTATACCTCATTAAGTTTCTTCAATTAAATAACCAGAAGAATCCTAAATACCCTACACGTAAAAGCTTTGAAAAAATTAAATGAACAATGAATTTTGTTATTTAAATTTTAAATTATTTCGATTTCATACGAACGGATACTGTTACATTATACACACAAATGCAATTTGGTCCCCATAGCTGAAAAAGAAATGGTAATATAACATTTTAACATGGTGAAAATAGAGTTACTTCCGTTTTGGGTATAAAAAGTGGGAGTGTTTATAGATTGATTGGCCATTTCTGCTAATTTCATTCCGATATCTTCAGCGGTTTCGTGATTTTCGACGGGCAGATAAACTAAATCGACTAAGCAGGTGATGCTAATCAATAAGATATACATTTTTCTATATCTATCTTGTTCAGTTCTAGGCTTTACACATTTCGGGACTAAATAAATGCAATATTAAACCTGCGAAATAGGGTCTACTAAATATCAGTTTTATTCGTCAAGCCACAAGTTGTTTAAATGATGTTACTGCAATTGTTGAGGAAAAACTATCCGCAACCGTCTAATCTCAACTTAGAATCGTCAGTCAATCATTAACGAATTCAATTTATTTACAACTCTCAAGTGTTTATTGCATGCCTTAAAAGTTGTCGTCTTCAGCACTCCATTTTACGTAACGCGTTAATCGAGTTGTACCACTTCCGCACACCGCATTCGCTCCAAGTGTACGAATGATCCATCAAGTCCGTCCGTCGGTGATGGCAACCACCTTAACACAGAGGTACGAACACACACACGCGCATAATTTACAACACTCGCCACACATCATCAAGTGGCATGCATTTAAAGCTTAAAGGGTTCAATTCAAATTCGATTAGACTGGAGTAAAGGTTCGGATTGTGTAACTCAGTAACTCATTCGCTGCGCTTACTTATCGCAAGTCATCTGAAGGACGTACGTACGCTGACGAGTGTACATGAGATATACACACGCACGCACGAATAAATGGCTGCATGTGTTGGGGGACATTAGATTGTTTGTCAGCCTGAACTCTGAATACTTCCAGAGCTACAAACGCAGAGGGTTTCCTTGATTTGACAACTTGTTTTTCATCAAATTTGAAAACACATACATGTTTAAGTGTGAGCGTGTGTGTCGAGAGCCAGACGCAAATGTAACGGACGTCTGTCCGCACATACATACATCAACGAAATGAGTGAAGAGGAAAACCATCAAAATCTACAAGTGGCACATTATTTTCCAGCGACACTCTTAACGACGATGGCTTCAAATCAACCGCAATTTACGAATTTTCGTGTTGCCTCAGTAACGATGCTTTGGCGGCACTTCTAGAACACAGAAGGAGCTTATAAAAAAAAACCCATTGCTTTTGAAAAGGTTTACAAATTAAATACATCTGTGAATGCCGAAATAGACGAAACGATGGTTGAAGAAAGTCTAGCTTGGAACTCCACTTAAAACGGCTCTGATCTGGAGTGCGTCAACTCCATTTCGAAGCATATTTTATTGGGAAGCAAACATATGGAAAATAATGCTTAACTATGTTTCTATAAATACGGAAACCTGAAAGAATTTCCCTCAGAATGGTGAAAAGCGCATTGAAATCGGAGCAACCGTTTACAAGTTAAATAAGTTTATATTAACGTGCGACTAATCAAATTTATATAAAAACTAGCTGGTTACCCGCGACTTCGTGCGCATGGTAGAGTACTTGGCGAAATAGATACCTTATATACCACCCCTCACGCTATATGCATATAATATATCGTCGAAATAGGTGGGGGATTTAGTCTTGAAAAGTTAACAGACAGATTAGTATGGATTATGGATATGGATATAGATGATAGTCTTCCTGAATAACTCTAAAAAAATTGTAGAAGGCTTTCTGCTTTAGGTTCTTCATAAGCAATGAAACTTAAACACACAATAACAAGAACAACATAGTCACATTCATGATCAAGCGCAAAAATGAGTTATTGTTTCACAGCAAGACGCCGCTGTACCTGCTGATAAGGGCTTCGGTCGTGATGCGTAGGTACAGGCAGCGATCATGAATGATGATTTCAAAAAGATCTGATGAATATCACACAATAATCTGTGCTACAAATTAGTTTTTTACAAAATATAAAAAAAAGTCCGAAGAAAAAGTCTTCATAGAAACTTTATCGGTGACCTTCAAGAATAAAAGTTTCTGAAAAACTTTTACTTTTAAAATGAAAAATATAACATTAAAGTTAACTTTTAAATTTTTTTTAAAGTAAAAGTTAACTTTTAACTTTTATTTTGAAAGTAAAAGTTAACTCTTAACTTTAATTTTAAAAGTAAAAGTTAACTCTTAACTTTTAACTTTTTTTTTAACATTAACTAAGAAGTCTGAAGTTCGAAGAAGGTCATTTGAATAAGAGTTTTTTTCAAGCACTGCTAAACAGACATTTGGTAGTGTTTTAATTGATTTATTATGCGATAGTTGATTTTGAGGGAAAATTTATTTGGTAATTGGAAATGACCACTGATACTGTTATCAAGTTGTAAATGTTTCTACGCCTTAACTTAGACGACGTAGTGCTGAACTCGATAAAGAATGGTATAAAATGCCTCGATTGGAGACACTATCATCCAGTGTAAAGTAAACTGAAGTCTTTAAAGCATGAAAGGTTTCATTGTGTTCGTTGCTCTGGTGGCAGGAGGCAGTTTCACTGGCGCGGATTGGTTCGAGTACGCCGACGACAACGAAGGAAATTTCGTCGTAAAAATAGAAAAGGACGACAGATACCTCTGTATGGGCTCGATTATTTATCCTCAGTGGGTCCTTACTACAGCACACTGCTTACAGAATGAGAACATAACCATCACGGCCGGTTCAAATTGGTTGACTACATATTATCGTAAAACCGAACCTAGCTACCAGAAGCGTTTGGTGACCAACAAAAGACATTACGTCATCCATCCCAATTATAGTGAACAGGACGACAAATCAGAGAATATTGGCCTTGTCTACATCGAGGAACCATTCAACTTAACGGTATCTCCGCGGGTTTCAAAAATTTACCTTCCGCGCGACGAGTTTGAACCGAAGTCAGGAAGAGTTTTCAGCTGGGGTGAACGAGTATATCTTCCCATAGGTACTCCCAAGCTACATATTACAAATGTGTCTGTTGTCCACAACAATGAATACTGCGACTCGAGGGGATTGCAGCCCAAAAGGCCGTACCTCATGTGCTCAAGTGGCCACAGTAGTCGCTACTTGCTCGATGAAGGCGGCCCCTTGGTAGCAAATATGTTCAAAGGAAGGACTGTGGTCGGCATTATTGACGCACAGATCGCAGAAATTGAAGATTCGTTCCCCTACAATAATGCAAATGCCCCGACACACTACACGAGTGTGCCTTACTTCACGAGGTGGATTTTCGATAAGCTGAGCTCCTTTGATCCTTCGGAGGATTAGAAAACAAATACGATTGCGAGTACTTGTAATTTTTTTTTAACACCTAAAGAAATAGCCTTATTAAATAAAAAAAAAAATTAGATCGAATTAAGATTGATTAATCAAAAACAATTGTATAATAAATAATTCTGCTTTGTTCTGTTCAAATGTGCGTTTATTTGCAATTTTTTAAAAATTCAGTCTGCGGATTTTTGATGAAGCGGCTTCCATTACAGCAACTCAGCATGCGTCCTTTGATCGTCCTCCCGTTTTTCGATTGACTACATATTAAATGTGTTCATCAGTTCCAAGTGCGGGGTACATCAAAACTTATGTTCGGCGATTGTCCAGAAATTTGCATATATTCTGGGCAGCATGCTAAGGCAAATATAAATCACTTGATAAATAAATTATTTAAAGAAAAGATATCTGATGTGGCCAACACATGGCTTCCTTGTGCGTGAAATAATCTGAATTAAAAAATTTTTAGTTTAGTTATGAATAATATAGAATCCTTCGCGCTAGAGATTTACGCAAAAAGTAGACTATATTCAAGGAGTATATATTCATAAAGAGATTGCATGAAACATTTTTCTCCAGCAACACGATGTTGCTGTGCTTAAAGATTAGGCCTGCTTCGTTTTTAGCAGCGCGCTGAAAAAGCAGAGCAGAGAAACCAGCAAAGCAGAGACCCGAAGATTACACACGAAGTGTTTTGCTTTTTCTGTAGTTTTATGATCCCTAATGCGGTGTTGTTGGCTTGAACAATTGACGAAATCAGCGTCGCAATGATCGATTTCATGGTATCAGGGGTATGAGTGGAACCGGAGCAATTCAACCTCTTCTTGTTTTTTTACAATAACAAATCATGAGATCATCAATTTTTGTATTAGAATGAAATTTTTATTTTTGTGATTTTGCGTATGCGGTGGATGTTGGGTTGTGAATAAAAGTAGGCTTCTCTTATAAATTATGACATTTTATTTGTAAAACTTCTTATTTGCTGTATATTGTTTAGCATATTAAACGTAATACAAAATTAAGCAAAATAATTAAAAAATGTTCTTTATACTTTGGAACAAGTGGTTCAGTCATACTTTACTGATCCGTTTTACAGAGAATGTATACTCCTTGCTATATTTGGATGTTATAGCAGCCCTAAATACGGAATATCTACTTTCTGGCGGTGCTTGGTTTTAAATTATGGATGAAATTTGAAAAAGCCCGAAAGAGAAGTGTCCTTTTGACGCAACCGATTGCATCCAAAAAGGGAGGTGCACAATTACGTTTTATAGAACTCCATGTATGTTGGAATTAACCATTCTACAAATCATAGACTTATGATTCGTATTATTGTGGAATTACTTTGTATGACTGGAAATCATACAACTAATTAGTAGAAAACAATGCTGATTTTCTATGACATTATAGAATCTTTTTTCTGTGTGTAGGGATGGTCAAAATGTGTGTTACCATAAAAATCTACATATCGAAATTTTTCACGATTACAATACTTTCTTGTATTTACTACGTATACAAGGAAGTAAAAAACCCTGCAACACCTTTTTTGTGTTGTTGGACCCAAATTTTTTCGATTTAAATGATTTTTTTGTATATTTTGCAGATATTTTTTATAAATTCGAAAATATCATCCATTGCGTAGACACAGCATTCAAAATTTTTAATACATTAAATTTATCGTTCCCTTCCGATTGCAAACTAATTTGGCTATTTATTCAGGACTATTTTTGTAATATTCCAATCAAGAACTCTGAAAACTGCGCGTCTTTGAAGCATTTGAAGCATTTTGACAACTAAGAAAAAGTTTTAACATTTTTTTATGATATGTTCTAATTGAAAATGAATATTCTTTCATTCATTTTCGAAGACCACTTAAGGCATATAAATCAATTAATTAAAAGCAATAATCTCAAAAACTTCATTAATGGAAAGATTTGGAAGAAAAAAATTTCAAACTATAAAAACAAATTTGTAATTCTATATTGTTTTGTATTTTGACGACTTCGAGGTTAATAATCCTCTAGGATCTCATAGCTCAAGTCTTTTGGCAATACATTATTCTTTTCCGACATCTCCATTATCTTTACGTTATAAACTGAAAAATCGCAGCATTATTTAAATCACATGATGTCAAAAATTTTGGAAATGAAAAATGCTTTTTTAAATTAATTGAAACTCTGAATGATATAGAAAAATATCTGATGTGGCCAACACATGACTTCCTTGTATGACGGCAATTGTATGGTTTTATTTCAAGAGTGGTTGATATATTTTATTTATATTTTAAAATTGAAGTTTTAAAAATTTTAAATATTTTTACTTCCATAATGAAAAAAAATTTCATAGGCTTCTCTTAATTTAAATAATTTAAATATTAGTAAGTAAAAACAAGGAAGTACAAATTAGTTTCCACACAGCTTTAACTATCAATCGTACTAATTTTGATTTCCCTGTTTAGTTCTCTAAGGGTACAACCAATTTTTGTAAAAGATATAGCAGCATAACATTCATTTATCATTATCATTTATGTAATTCGGAAAATGCATGTTTCGTGTTCCTTTGGCGAAGAGTCCTTTTGGTGCGAACCATCATTAAAATTGGAGCTACAAAATTGTGTCTTGTGTAAGGCCCAATAGTATAGGAGTGTATACTTTCTAGGAGTGTTTGTTTTTGAGTAATGTATGAAATTTGAAAAAAAGTATATGAGAAGTGTCCTTTTCGGGCAACCGATTGCATCCAAAAAGGTAGGTGCACAACTAGGTCTTATAAGAGTCTCAAATACCAAATAGAAAGTTTCTACGATTCTCCGTTTTAAGTTATTGAGGATACATACATACGTACAGGCGTACATACGTACACACGTCACGACCAAACTAGTCAAAATGGACTCCGCGATGGCCAAAATGTGTGTTACCATCAAAATCTCAATATCGAAATTTTTCATGATTACAATACTTTCTTGTATTTACTACGTATACAAGGAAGTAAAAATGGAATAGAAACATACTGCTATAGGAAAAACAAATATATATTTTGCTTTGGGCCTAATAGTTGGAGACAATTTGGAATTAAATAGCGTATTAGGGTTTTCACGTTCTTTTTCTTCTAAATACTTTTGCAGAATTTGTAAAACAAACAAAAACTCAGTTTCAGGAAGATATGCGTGAACTCAGAAAAACAAATTATAATAAAGAAGCTGATTGAGGGATTATGGTGAAACGGAGAATGGAAACAAATCACCACCATTAAAAATACAAGACCTAAAAGCGTTTAATTTAAAGATGTCCATGAACCATTTTTTAAATCATTTCTGCACGATTGTAGAAAACGCAGGACCTCTCAAATATCTTTAGACTTTCAGTTTTGAGTCCAAACGTAGAGAACTAAAATGTTATGCAAAAAATATTACTTCAGAAAAAATTTACCATTGTCATTAGCAATAAAATTTTCTATTCTAGTTTCCGAAAATATCATTAATTTTAATAACAAACTATATATTCTTGGTACGAAAAAATGTAGCTTACAGTTATTAAAATTCTGCAATGAACTAAGAAATCATTTTAATGAAGATGAAATAAAACAATGTACATGTTTATCAAGCTTAGACTCGTATGGAACTACATACAAACATAATTTTATTATCTACTTTTATAATCCTCAGTTTACATCCTACCAAATACAGGAAATATTTTCATTAAATGGAAAAATTTATTTATTTTGTCAAATGTTTAAAGTTTTAAGCTACGAACAACATTACTTATATTATTTAATCGACAAAAAACTTGTGAATTATATTTTATTTAACGCTGTCGATGTTCATTCCCCTCCAATTTATATGTATTTGCTAAAGAACAAATGTTTTCTTAAACCTAAACCAATGTACTGAATCTATTATAATAATAAATGAAAAATATAGAAAAAGTTTTACTTGTTTTATTATAAAATTTAAATATTTTATTATATTGTATAATAGCCAAATTATGATCAATGTTCCTTAAAAATGGTTTGAAATTACTTCATCCTTCCGTATCTGTAGTAAACTTTTTCTTGAGTGTATAGAGCCAATTCTTTATTATCTGAGTGGTATATAAAATATAGCTGGCTGTAAGTGCCCGGTGGTCTTTTCTAACATGTGTTAGAGAGCTACTCAGCTTAGACATAAATTCATGGTGACTGATGAAATAAGCGCTGATTTAGTAGCCAAACAAAGCAGCCGATACAAAAGTTTGGATATAGCGTTCTAATTTTAGACACCGATCAGATAACCACGAATGCAGAAGACGAAAGCAACTGACAAATTACCAGAAACTGCTTGAAGATTGGATAACTCTCAAGTTACTCGTGGTATTTATTATTAGCTAAATGTCGAATACAAGAAGCAGAAGCAACTAACCAACTATCAAAGCGGCTTCTCGCCAAATTTAATGGGAAATGGTACTGACCTTCTGAAGTTCGGAATTGATAATCTTCTCAAGTGAAATCTGCAAATCAATAAAAGCTTTTACAAATTATACGAAAACTGACAAATGAACTGAGTTTATCACATTTATTTTTATTTTATTTTATTCAATCACATAAACTAAGTATCTCCATTACTTTAGAAGTCAGTAAATTGTATAAATATAAACATAATTAATATTGGGATAAATAATTTGTAACCTCTGCTTAAACGCGCTGACGTCGTTCATGTTGCTCAAGACGAAAGAAGATTGGTTGTTAAGGAACTTATGCTCATGTTATGAAGGTTCTGCGATGTCCATGATCCTTGGCGAAGTTGTCGAAAATTAGAGTAACATGATAGGCATAGTCATATTCTTATTTTGTGTAAATGAGTTTAATCGAAAGTCGCATGACAATTCAACAATAATTTATTTGCAGTAATGCTTTGAAGACTCTTGTCAATAAATATTATTTGAATTCTATATCTTTGATAGAAGTATTAAACGATTCAATAACCATCAAACTCCATAATCACAACACTTCATAGAATCTGATGGAATTATTGGATCTGTTTTGGGAAGTACAAGGGTCTTGATGGACACGATTCCAAAGAAATATTTACACGAGGCTGGACCATAATTCTAATTGTTGACTTTAAAACTTCAAGCTGCTTGAAAACACTGATTTTTTAAATCTATATTTAGTTTAATTTATAGCTGATAATGCTTAAGGACTAATACAATTATTATTAGAGCTAATACAATTATTAAAACTAAATAATATTGACGTTGCGTTCGTACAGGAATCTCACTTAAGAGCTAATCAAAAAGTTTACCTGGAAGATTTTAGTTTTCTTCGTGATAATAGTCACCTTGGGGTTGGCATAGTGCTACGTAAATCTTTAAATTTTTCGAAACTTAATTGTGCTGGAATTACTTTTCCAAATTTATTGCTTTCAATTGATACACTAGTGGCTGGTGATTTAAAAAAAATTTTGTTCGGGTCTTTTTATATTCCGTGTAATTTTCCACATTCTTTAATTATCGATGGGCTATCAAACTTTGCGCGCTTTTCTCAAAATTTTGATGGAGCTATTGTTGGAGGAGACTTCAATTCAAAAAACACTGACTGGGGTGACTCCTCAAACAATACGAATGGTAATGCTCTTTTCACTTGGTTACAACACAATGTGCTCAGCTTCACTAGATTATCGGACTCGACACCTTCTTATCCTAACGGTTCATCTTTTCTCGACCACTTCTTAATTAGTTCAAATCTTTTAAATATCACAAATCCAAATTTTGAAATTTCCAGTCTTCCTTCCTTTTCGGATCATTTTCCTCTTAAATTGCGTATAAGATTCACGGATTTTGACTTTGTTCTTCATTCCCCGCGTTTTTTCACCACCTTCAAAAGAACCAATTGGGATACGTTTAGAAATGATTTTGTTAATGTTTTATTAGACAATTTTCCTCCCACTGATAGAAATTTAAGTAATCACGAAATAGATACTTTCATAGCGCTGTTTTCAAATTCTTTAAATTCATTAGTTGCGATTCATTCTGAAAAAATTATTAGAGGAAATAAAAAAATTATTATCTCTGACAATGTAAAATACCTGTTTAAAATCAAACATCGCTGGCAGAGGGATTTGAAACGTATTTATCATTATTATATGAACCGTTCAAGTCCAAGCTACTTACTCCTGTCTAAGCAAATTCAATTGTTGAGCATCATTATTAAAAAACAAGTGGAAATTGAACATTCTAAAATTTTTAGCGATAAACTTAGCAAAATTGTGCCAGGTCCAAGGGCGCATAAACAAATCTATAATTTAATAGGATCGAAAAAAAAATCACTACCAACCAATCTTTCAATTAACGGCGTCGATATTCAAAATAACGATGAAAAAGTGCAACATTTGGTAGCTCATTTCTCGAATATTTACATGGGTTGTCCTCTTGGTAGGGACACTTCCTTTATAGAAAATATACTAACAAATATTTTTGCTTAAGAATCACAAAGCACACATATTTTCAGTAATGATTTTAGTGCACTTAATGAATGCAACCATCCTAAGTTGACTGATTTGGACGAAGTTCTTTCTTGTGTTGTTGAATTGAATAGCAAAAAGTCTTCTGGACTAGACGGGATTTCAAATTTCTTAATTAAAAAGTTTCCTATGAAAGCTTTTCAGTTTATTGCAATTGTTTTTAATAATTGTTTAAATAATTCATATTTTCCTGACGCGTGGAAAATCTCCAAGATTGTTCCAATTCAAAAAAAGTCAAACAGTTTTGAGTTAAATAACCTGAGACCAATTTCTTTGTTATCTAACCTTGGAAAACTTTTTGAAAAAGTTATTCGTAAAATTATGGACGTCGGGATAGATCCTTCTTATATTCCAAACTTGCAATTTGGTTTCAAAAAAGGTCACTCAACTGTTGATGCTTTATTGAAATTTCAAAATGATATAGTTTCCAACTTGCGGATTCGTCGTTGCACCGTTGCAATTTCCTTAGACATTGAAAAGGCTTTTGATCATGCTTACCATAACGGAATCCTTTTTAAAATGTTTCAAATTGGCTTCGATTCTTTAATTATTAAATTATTTAAGAGTTTCTTTGTCAACAGAAAGTTTTGTGTCCTTTTTAATGGAATGCTTTCAGATATTGGAGACATAAATTGTGGAGTTCCTCAGGGTTCTATCTTAGCACCTCATCTTTTCAATATTTTCATGTACGATTTCCCTCATGTCGGTCCTAATTCAACGGGTCTCTTGTATGCTGATGACTCTCTTCTGTACTCTCACCACGAGTCTCCTAAAATCGCGCTATACCAGACTGCGCAACATCTGCAAATTGTTCAACATTTTTACGAGGACTGGGGTATTAAAATTAATGCATCGAAAAGTGAAGCCATATGCATCAGGAATGCTTCTGGAAAATGCAAATCGTTTGTAGTTCCTGAAAGCAAAACTTTACATTATGCTTTGAATGGGTCTGAGATTCCTTTCAGGGATTCCATAAAATATCTTGGCATTAATTTTTACAGTCTTCTGAAATTTAACAAACATGCAAGAATTGTTTTAAGAAAAGCTTACAGAATCTTGGGCACCTTTTCAAGTTTTTTTTGTAACAAAAGTTTACCAAAGAAAACAAAACTCTTGTTATATAAAACCTGTATTAGACCTGTAATCTTGTATGGCTTTCCTATTTGGTTTAACGTTTCTCCTTCGGTCATTAGAGAATTTGAAATTTTGGAACGAAAGGTCTTAAGGCATTGTATTGGAAAGTATTTCCAATCTCCCACAAAACGTTACTCGAATCGGTTCGTTTATTCGGAAGCTAAAGTATTTCCAATTGGCCTTTATGTTTCGGATATTCTAAATCGTTTTGTCAATAGAATTTCTTGCCATGTCAATAGCAGCATCCTTGATATCTTTAACCAACAGAGAGCGTTTAGCTGTTCAAATGTAAGGTATTTGTCACCTGTTGGCTTCATTAATGAAGCTGCGGCTAATTTTGATTTAAATGCATCTCTCTGTCATAATTTTTATAAGAATACAACCCCTGATTCCCATAGAGGTTAGCCTTTAATGTATTTAAGAGGTTTGTTTACTCTTCTTTTTGTTTTTGTTTTTTCGTAGATTTAAGTTAGCATTAAGTCTATATTTTAGGTTAGGTGATATACTCTCAATACATGTAAGCTCCGGGAGCAAGAGCGATTCACATTAATGTTCTTGTTAACTTCAATCTTTCTCTTTATATATTTAAGTACGATACTGTTGTTCAATTATGTTTTGGAGATAATACATTATAGTCTTTAATTTTGTTAACACTTTCATATGAATTTTATAACTTATAACTTGTTTTGAAAAAGGCTCAATAAACAAAATTTGAAATTTGAATTTGAATGCTTAAGGGCATATTTTTGAAGCCAAAGCTAAATAAAGTCTAGAAGCGCAATTAATTCGCCGAATTTCTACCTAAAATTCCACTCCCAAGTCTTGGCCAATAAATTAAAATGCATAGTAATTGCCTGTGCGAAAATAAAAAGCTTAAAAGTTCTTCGGCAAAAATAAACTTTTCCAAAACTTTGCTCATTATTTAGTCGCAGATTGAAATATTTGTCATGTCGCGGATGCTGAACAGCGAACAATTTATGGAAGCTCTTAAATCTCATGGCAAGATTTAATGATTGATATTTAAATTCGTGGTTAATAAGAGTAGCAATTTGAAAAAATGAATGAATGAACGAAGAGGAGCTTCGTTGGAATTTATATAACCACGTAAATAACTCCAAATTGATGAACACTTTTCAATTATTCACTTCTTGATTGGCAGCTTCTTTGACTACACAACTTTTTAATAGTATTTTTATTGAAATAAAACGACACTTTGACGATTAATTGAAGGGTAAAAACTTTAATACAGCCACCAGAGCCATCGGCAAACACAAACGAAGTCGTCGATGCTTCTTGAAAACATGTAATTTTCCGCATCCGAAGAAGCATCCACATCGGATTAGCATCTTAATTAACATAAACAGATTTCGACTTTGCGCAATTCTTCCTCAGCGATGGATTTTATTTTTGGAAATTAAAATAAGCTCCACCACCAACCACCACCAGCAACGGAATCCGGCGCTTTTATATTTTTTTTTGGAATAATGAAAGAACAATAAAAACAAACTTTAACAAACAAATGGCAAAATAAAGGAGCGAAGTGCGCCAGATTGGCACGTTTAAGTGAATTGAAATGGAGCTCGTGTCGGTTGCGGCGAGAGGAAACGAACTGTCGGAAATGTGTGAATGCGTGTGCGTTTGTATTGGTGCTTCATGTTGGCGAAATGAAATGTTGTTTTTAAATAACAGCAGCTTGTCGAGAGTCTAAAAGTTTGTGCGCCTCGCTCGGTGCTTGATGAACACTTCAGCGAACTTCACCTGTCACAGGTTTCAGCCACGAATGTTGAATATTCTGATTAGCAATCAACTGGCAGCTGTTTTTAATATCTTTATTGTTTAAGGGAATGCATTTAATTCAATTTATTGAACTGCTTGAACTGCAAAACTCTCGAGTAACAAAACACTTCTTTGGTGTATATTTGCAGAACATCAGACAGAAGAATTATTTAAGCACTTCCTTATTTTGTACTTTAAACACATAATTATTTTTCGTATTGTTTAAGTAGTCCTTTGTTTAAAAACCTTTCCACATGAAAAGCGAAGAACATGCAAATCTGCAAAGTGCCTTCATTGAATTGGCAGCATCTTTTTCGTTTCATTGCAAGACATGCTTTTTGTATTCTCTTCTTCAAGTGGGCGGCAAGAATTACAACCTCCACCGACTGCTTTTGCATTTGTATTTGAAAATAATCCGCTTTAGTGCAAACATCTTGGCGCTGGAAAGACAAGTGCTGCGAATTTCCCTTTAAGATTTAAAATTTCTTCATTTATTCTACTTCATAGAAAGTTCGAAACACACACAAATTAATTTCGGTCTCTTTGCAGTTTGAAGTCTGTTGGCGATGTCGGAAGAGCAACAACAACAACAACATCAGCAGCAGCAACAAAAAGTCAATAAGGAGCAATTGACTTCATCCTGCGGCTCGCCATCATCGCCGAGGTCGCCGCTGAAGACGAACATTCATGAGCTGCGCAATCAGGACTTTGTGAGTCGTCTGCTGGCCGCCACGCCCCCCTACCTCTACTCCGCACCCGTCGGCCCGAACAACTTCTTCTTCAGCGACATGCTGCGCTCCTTGGTGCAGGCCAGGAACAACGAGAACGCGCGCAGTTTGCAGCTCCAGCAGCAATCATTGCTGGCGCGACGTCCTCGAAAACGCAGCTGGGCCCAACACCGACCGTGCTACGATCGCAAAGAGGCCGACGAGAAGCCGCTCGCGCATCCGTGCACGACAACAGCAGCAGCATCAGCGGGGGCGGCGGCGGCTTCGAAGTCCGCGCCTGAAAAGCCTTTGGAGCTCACCAACAAAACATTCTTTCAGCTGCCGTCGAAGTTCAGCAAAGCAGAGCTGTTCAAGGCGACGCTTGCCAAAGCGCCGGATTCGGAGTCTGGGAAAGCGACAAGTTCTGAGTACGAACAGAACTCATCTGTGGACTGCATCGCGGCAGTAGGAGGGGCTGCCGCTGCCGTGTTGCAGCACACGCCGCCCGCAGCTTCCTTACCGCCGCAGGACCTCGTGCTGCCGCCGCCGCCGCCCGTCTGGTATCCACCGCTGTATCCGCCCTACGGCATCGATCCTCTGCACTTCTTCATCGACCTGCGCGTCTCCGGGCACATCTACGACCGCAAGAAGGAGAACGTGTCGCCGTTGGGCAGCGCTGAGAACAACAGCGGCAGCCCCTCGAAGGAAGTCTCCCTGCTGGGCAAACAGAGGCACGGCTCCGCGTTCACGGTACCGGTTCCGCGATCGAATGAAGCAGCCAAAGCGCCAGCCACCGGCGACGCCATCAACCTGTCTGCCAACAAGTTTGAGAACTACGCCAAGTACTACGACCTCGGCGAGAGCAAGGAGAATCGTTGTGGCTCCAAGGCTGCCACAACCAACTACATGCTGCAGCATCTGCCACGCCTTTATAGCCAATTCGCCGCGCGGGACATCCTCTCAGCGGCCGCCTCGTCGGAAATCGACAGCTCCTTCGGAAACGACAGCAAATCGGAGCCGGACTGCGATGCTGAGGAGTCTGCGGACGACTTCGATGCCAGCGGCGCCAACCTCGAGCGCGACATCGACGTGGAGATGATCGATTCCATCAAATACCGGACAGACGAAAGCAGCCGCTGCTCAACTCCGGACGACGTCTCAGCGACGCAAATTGATTAAGCGGGAGTTATCTTCGCATTAAAGCAGTTATTTTAAAATATGCCATTTACCACGCAACCACAGACAATTTTCCATCAAATCGGATAAATCGAAAGACTTCATCTCGACGAGTGTTGGTCGATGAACCACTTCGCAACACTTTGCAGCCTTCGACACCTTGAAAATATGTTTCGATGTAGAAGGTGCGAAGGAGGAAGTTCCTTTGTTCATATTTAATAAATAAAATCCTGAAAACAATCGGAAGGGAGCAAAAACGTCGGCAACGACTTCAGCTTAATTGGCGATAAGATCTGGCAGCAATTCCATGAATCATCCGCGAAATCACGGCGCGAGAAAATCGTGTGGACTTTATTCCGCCTCCACTTCGAACGTTTCCAGCCAAAGCAACCCGCAGGCTCGAGTCCCGGCCAAGCCAAGTGATGGCGCTGAATCGCGGCTTCCTTGATATTTTATGCTGATTTTCATTTTTTCCAGGATATTAATTTTTACACAATTCATTGGATTTCGGGTGAAATATCGTTCTCGCGGGGAGGAATCCTTGTATTTTTTCACTTCGCGTGTTCATTAATCAATGAGTTGTTCACTCTGCAAACATCCCGCGTTTGCAAGCATTTAAACTGCACAAATTTCCCATCTCTTGATTGAATATAGCCTCAAGTCGCCGATGGAAAGCATTAAAGCTTGTAATTCAAGAGTGATGGACCCGTAAATGGAACTAGATTCGTTATTCATTACGCAGGTCGTTTATTGGATATCAAATTATTTAAAACTCATCAGTTGTGATTTGAATTATTTCAATAAATAATTCAATAAAATTTAAATTCAAATTAGTTTTGTAGCAGTGAATATTCTTTAGTTTATTTATTATATTTCTTTAGTTTATTATTATAATATTAACTTTATATAAAAAAAAACTACATAGAACAATAGAGAAATGAAATGAATGTATAGAAAAACCTTTGGAAGACGGATCTCTTTACGTTTACTACTCGAATTATTTAGCGCTTTATTCACAAGCTCACCTGGCGTCTTAAAACGTTGCTCAAAGGTTTAAATATAACTGGAGAATCTACTTTTTACACAAAGTTACGAAAAAGAAATCGTAGAGTACATTTTCCAGTGACAGGTGATCGTTTAGGCAACGTCTTAAGAAAATAAGTGAAGTTGTGAATTTAAATTCAGCTATAATAAACGCTCAACCAAAAAAAATATATTAAAATTTCCCTGGATTAGAAAAAACTCGAATAGATTATTACTTATTGATTTATTAAATTAATAAAATTCTTTTAGGATTTCTTTTGCTGATGCTTTTTATCTACAAAAGAAAATTGTGATTTATTACATACTTCAAAATGAGATCATTTTCAATAAGCTTCGCTGACGTGGAAGAATCCGGCTCCTCGTCGAATTACATGCAAAATTGAAATTCAACCTAATTGCAGGAAATTCACTCCGCAAATAAGCGATTCCCCGGGAAGAGTTGGAAGAGGAGAAGGAGTCGATGTGGCGGGTGGATGGTGCGCAGTTAATAGATGAAAACTTCGAAAAGCTTTTGTTATTCATAAATCTTTTCAAGAGTAATAATTCATCCCCAAGATACACATTCTTCGCGGTTTTTACTTCCTCTGACGAAAGCAATATCAACAAAACAAGGCGCTGTGAGTTTCTCTGCGTTTCGCTTTGCTTAAAACGTCACGCTGCGACGCGTATTCCCGAAGGACGCAACAAAAGGATATCGAGTACAATACGCTTTCCACAATTGTTATTTCGCCACCCAAGACACACGCCCACAGCGCCGCAAAGACTCAGTTTCAGAGGAAAAAATGCTCTCAAAATGATTGCTTCAGCTTGAGTAATTATTTTGATGGATTTGAATGATTTTCCGGGGGGAGGTTTTTAATGATTTCCCTCTTGCTTTACTTTACAACTCGCATAATTAATTATCCATATCACAGACCATCATATTGCATATTTTACATGATAAACTTCTAGCATCTCCTCCACGTGATTTAGTTCCGATTATAGCATTAAAGGTCCTCTTCCTTTCGCACAAACGGACGCTGGCCAGCCATTTACGTGTTCTACCCTGTTCCACATGCAACATTCCTCGAATCAGTGCTTTGCACAACATTTTTCTGCAGTAAAAAATAAAAGAAAGCATGCTGGCTCCTCCTATTCCATCGTTAGATACTACATACTGCGCTTTTTTCAATTGCAGCGCCGTCTCACCAACTGTGCGACGTTTTACAGCTTTACATATGTATTAATGAATGCATTTGCAAGAATGTGTTTGTATCTGCGATTTCCTTAACCAAACTGCGACATTTAAACAAATTTTAGAAAGTTTTGTCGATAGGGAAGTGTTTATTGTCTAGCTATGGTAAAAAGTAATCAATTTATTAATTAAAACCTGCATTAAAGCTGTCCAAATAAAAAGCGGAATCTTTTGTCGCATCATTTTGTTTTTTTAAATTATTTATTTAGCTTGGAAATCCAACTCTCATTTTTTTCCCTAATTTTATTGAATAATTACTGAATTATTGAATTGAATTGTAATAACGAAATTAAAGATATTAATTTTATATTCTTTTGGCGAAGCTGATCTTGGTGAAAATCGATGCCTGTCCATTAATTACTTCACTAAGGCGCACATTCCGAAAACCATAAATTTTGTGTATTTTATATTAATTTTAAATACAAACACTATCTCTAAAAATATTAACAAATATCATTACACTTATATAGTTACTTAACAAATATCATTACTTATCACTTATGATTAATAAAACATCTAAAACAAAGCAAAAAAATTTATTTATAAACGTCGTTTTTATTACTAAATAAATGGTACTGTTTTTATTATGATAATTAGTACAAAGCAAAAAAATTTATTTATAAACGTCGTTTTTATTAATAAATAAATGGTACTGTTTTTATTATGATAATTAGTACAAAGATAAAAAATTTATTTATAAACGTCGTTTTTATTACTAAATAAATGGTACTGTTTTTATTATGATAATTAGTTTACCTATTCATATAAACCCGCTGTCGACTCTTTAGTATCACAGTTTTATGTTTTCATAACTTTGGTAACAGGCGATCATGTTTTGACAGCACAGCAATGCATAAATTTCTACTTTTAAGCTCTATCGCGTTCATTTTTACCCCCTTTCACAGGCGATCATATTTTAGTAGCACAGTAAACTATAGTTCACCACACTATTTATTTTCACCTTTTCTTTGATCTAAACATTGGCATTACTTTTTATCAAATCGTTATCTTTAACCCTTTCCCTACTACTATTTTGTTTAATAATATAATGAATTTAAAATAACGCTGATATAATTTCATTGTTTTCTTGTCTTTCTTAGAAAAATATCACAATTATTTACATCCAAAAATGTTCCAATTTATATTTCAAATTTAAATGTAATATGTTAATCAAAATTTAATTCATTAATAAAAGATGTTAATTGAATTTTACTTACTTAAAATCAATTTCTCAATTTGAAGTTTTTTCTTAAACTCTGAATTTTATCTATTGTTTCTTTTAGCAACTAGCTTAATTTAAAATTCTTATGGCGAAACTGTTCTTGTGAAAATCGATGCCTGTCCATTAATTACTTCACTAAGGTGCACATTCCGAAAATCATAAATTTTGTGCATTTTATATTAGTTTTAAATACAAAAGTTATCTCCAAAAATATTAACAAATATCATAAAATAATTTTATAACAAATTTAGGTTGTGCATCTTGTAATTTTATATTACTTATGTGTGTATTATACTTACTTATGTCTTATGATTAATAAAACATCCAATAAAAAAAAAAAATTATTTACAAACGTCGTTTTTACTACTAAATAAATGGTACTGTTTTTATTATGATAATTAGTTTACCTATTCATATAAACCCGCTCTCGACTCTTTAGTATCACAGCTTTATGTTTTCCTTTGGTAACAGGCGATCATGTTTTGATAGCACAGCAATGCTAATATTTCCCCTTTTCTACTTTTAAGCTCTTTCGCTTTGATTTTTACCCCATTTCTAACAGGCGATCATATTTTAGTAGCACAGTAAACTATAGTTCACCACATTTTTTATTTTCACCTTTTCTTTGATCTAAGCATTGGCATTACTTTTTTGCAAATCGATATCTTTAACCCTTCCACCACCACTTTTTGTTTTTAAAAAATATTATAAATTTAATATAACGCTGATATAATTTCTTTGTTTTCCTCTTTTTCTTAGAAAAATAGCAATTGTTTACTTCATAGAATATTCCAATTTATAAATTAACGTCTAAAATTAATATTCAGATTGAAAAAATAGGTATAAATTTCCTTAATAGGTTGTGTCACAAGATACATTGTAAGGATTCATTCAGTTAAACTTAAGTATTTAAAAAACACATAAAAATGTTTGCGTAAATGTTTGAAAAAAATTTATTGTAATATTAAATAAACATATAATTCAAAACTAAACTAAACTTAGTTTTTTAGAAAATTATTTTAGGAAAATTCTTGAAAATCGCGTTGTAGAAGTGCCACATTATACGAAATTTTCCGCATTTCGCAATTCGTAAAAATACCGAATTATAGGAGGATTGGCTGTACTTAATTAGACATTATCGCAGGACCACATACGAAATACTTTTCGAATACTCAAATTCAAATTCGAAAATATTCGAATTCAGAAAAATTCCTTGAGAAGTGTCTTTACGGCGCGAACGATTGTAAACAAAAAGGTAGCGGCACATCTAGATCTTATAAGCGTCTTGGATACCAATTTTTAAATTTTTACACATTTGTCACAGCGAAAACCGGTCAAAATTTTTATATCCATCTGAATATTAAATATCAATTTAAAAACATTACTATATTTACGCAATTTAAATATCATAAAAACTAACAATTTTGTTTACAAATCTGCTCGTGTGAACCCATGCACATCTGATCGCAATTTGGTCGCACTTTGCCTTATAATTAAAGGTCCACTATTTTGTGGGCTAGCGGTGGACGAGATCGTCCATATAAAAAATTTTGTGAACGTAACAATATTGCTGAATATTTAAACATAATTTAAATCTTCAAATAAAAATCTACAGAAATGGCGACACGATTTATCCAGAAGATTGTAAGCTTAACCTTTGCATAGAGCAAGTTGTGTTACTTCTAAACTTACCTAACTTTTCATGGCTACTTCTTCCAATTTGGCTTTATTTATAAAAGAAGCTGTAAATAGTTTGTGATTGAAGTGTCCAATTAACATATAGATTCGCGATTGTGACCAATTTTCTTAAGTTGCATTAGGAATTTTACATAACCGAGAACTCGTGATTGGTTCATTTCACGTGTAGTAAAATCGTACTAAACCAAGTAATTTTACATCTCCTGGTTTTGGAATGCATTCAATATATTATCAGTCTACGAAAAAAACATTCAAGTGGCAAATCCTTGAGTTGAAATCGCGACTTTAACCGAAAATACTGCGCCCGTTCCCATACGCGGTATTTAGAATGCCTTGGAAGCAAGTCTTATGTAATACAATTTCTTGCAGCAGTTTTTTCTCTGGCTAGTGAATATTTGTTTTATTTATGTGTACTTATTTTTAAAATTGTTGCTACTTCACATGAAAAGTATGCAGGGATTCCTTGTTATGTGTGGACAATGATTGCTTTATTTCTATTGTACAGATCAACAGTGCACCTAATTCAGCGCGCAGCTATGCTTCTGGTAATAGAAAAGTCTCACTTATTCCTGGCGATGGCATTGGACCAGAAATATCGGCAGCGGTACAAAAAATTTTTGCTGCAGCGAAGGTTCCAATAGAGTGGGAAACTGTCGATGTCACTCCAGTCAAGGTAAGTTACTCACATTTTTAAATATAGTTTTTTTATAATGTAAAAATGTAGGGTCCTGATGGGAAATTTGGAATTCCACAAGCTGCGATTGATTCTGTCAACAACAATCAAATTGGGCTGAAAGGACCACTCATGACACCAGTTGGCAAAGGACATCGGTCATTGAATTTAGCTTTGCGTAAGGAGTTCAATCTCTATGCCAACGTTAGACCATGCCGCAGCTTGGAAGGATACAAGACACTTTATGACAATGTTGATGTCGTTACAATCCGCGAGAACACAGAAGGCGAATATTCAGGTATCGAGCATGAAATAGTGGATGGTGTTGTTCAGAGTATTAAGTTGATAACGGAGGAAGCATCGAAACGAGTCGCCGAATACGCTTTTCAATATGCTAAATCTCATAATAGGAAGAAGGTGACAGTTGTTCACAAAGCCAACATTATGTGAGTTCAAAGAAAGATGATTTTATGTTTATAATTTACGTAATTTATCTAGGCGTATGTCCGATGGCCTTTTCTTGCGATGTGTGCGCGATATGGCTGAAAAATACCCAGAAGTCCAATTTGAAGAACGTTATTTGGACACCGTTTGTTTGAATATGGTTCAGGATCCAAGGAAATACGACGTTTTGGTAATAAACGGTTGTGATGCTCAGAAGAAACTGTAATAATATTAAGTTGAAATGAATTAGGTTATGCCCAACTTATACGGAGACATCTTGTCTGACATGTGTGCTGGTCTTGTTGGCGGCTTAGGATTAACTCCTTCTGGCAACATGGGTTTGAACGGCGCTCTTTTCGAATCGGTTCGTATGCATGTCAGCTGTCGTCTTATTGCAATAATGGGTTTTTATATTTAGGTACATGGTACTGCTCCTGATATTGCGGGTAAAGATTTGGCTAATCCCACAGCACTGTTGTTGTCGGCTGTGATGATGCTCAGACACTTGGAATTGAATTCGCACGCTGATGCCATTGAAGCTGCTTGTTTTGCAACTATAAAAGAAGGCAAATATTTAACCGGTGATCTCGGCGGAAAGGCCAAATGCTCCGAATTTACGAACGAAATCTGCGCAAAACTCTAAATATCTGTTCACTACAAACTCCGACAATATCCGAGAATATTAATTAAACATGCAAATGTATCGATTTATACATTTACAGTAGTCACAATTTGCTATTTATTTTTCGAATAACATTGAAATCTAATTTCTAGAAAGTTTTATTTTATTTATTTAACATTTTAGTTAATAACTTAGACCAAGAAGAACTAATTTATATTTTTCTGCAATTACAAAGTATTTTTACTTTCCTCCATCAGTATACAGACAAAAGATTATTTAAATAATCGGTAAAGTTGGTTCCGATAGTATTTGTTGTTCAATTAGTTTGAATTAAAAGTTTAAGTTTCCTCAGTTTGATTGTAACAAATTGAATTATTATTGACCGCTCCTATACCATAAGAAATATTGAGTGATTATTTATTAAAGGCCAAATCACCAACATGTCAAATAAATTGTTATAAAAGCATTAAATAAAGAACACGATTAGACAATATTTAAAATATGTTATTCGCACTGCGGTTATGTGGACAATTGCATATTTTTCGTTTCAGTTGTAACGGATGAAAAGTTTTTACTTCAAGCTGTGTTTTTCGGAACACATGGAACAAGGCGACGCCATGTTTAATTGAAAAGTGTTTAACGTGCTGAGGATCAGCTGCCGGGGCGCCTACAGTCTCTTGCATTATTTGAGGTGGTTGGAAGCGGTTCGGAAGTTTCAATTTATTCTGAGTATTTTGATTCGCATTTCATTCAGCCTCACAAATAAAGCATACGTATGTATGTATCAAATACATATATATTTTTTTTGTTTTAAAATTTTTTTTATTTTAAAATATTCATTATTATAATGTAAACACTAATGTTTAATTTATAAAGGATTTATATGTTTGTACGATATAATAAATTTTGCACATTTATGTATATAATGAAAAAGTTGTTGAAACATTTCCCATATTTTAAGTTTAAATAAAAACGCTCGTTTAATTAAAATATAAGTCCATATAATCTGCTTGGCCTACAAATAATAAAAATATTATTAGTAAGTCATTTGTAAATTTCTTATTTTAGTGTTAATTTATATTTAAATATGTGAAAATTTTCCTAAAATAGAAAAAACCTAGAAATACAGTGGAGTAATGACAACGTTAAAATAAAATGTTCATGTTACGCCGCATCATTTTTTTCAAATTCAGTTATATTCATCAATATCGAAGCTTTATGGATACGTAAAGGCGATTCATACTGTAATTTAATGATTGGTCAGAGCACATTTTACAAATGAAGGGCATCATTCCGGGAGGCGTTCGTAAACACTAAGCAGCGCGTTTTTCTATTCTCCTTTTGTTTTTTTCGTTGTTATTCTGCCAGCGTCAATGGTTTCTAAAGAAACTGCGCTGGCAGAGCTCTCGACTTTGGGCAGGCGTACGGTTTGAAAATTTGTTGGTAGTTTATGTGCTTTCCAGGCGCTTACAGCTGTTTTGGCGTACGGATTTCTGACGTTAACAAAAAGTTGTAGTGTAGAGCAAAAAAAAACCGTTTGCATAGGAAATGCCAAACTGAGCAGAGCTCTGTCAACGCCGACTGCGTGTACGCTAAAATACGAACGCCTCCCGGAATGATGCCCGAATTAAAAAAACTATTTCCGAATTTCATGTTATTACTGTGTTTGCTGTGCTGCATTCACTTAATTAAAATACAAATCGTAATAAACATTTTTGATTTACATATGTTTGAATTTTAAAGTGGAAGTAATCCCATTGAAAAAATATTAAAATAAAGAAAACGCATTATATTTTCATATAATTATGAATATGTTGCATACAAATGAACAACTTATCGCAAGCGACTAAAATTAAAGCAAATATTGGATTTCTTTGCAATTGAAATCTTAGAAATCGACAAAGTTTTGATTGGGAAAAGTTGAGCTATTTCCATGTTAAATGTCATATACACTTTAAGTCTAAAAATTCAGAATCTTACATTTCTACCCGTCGTTTTTTCATAATTTAAATTAGACTAATATAGTATATTTTAATGCACCGATTCGTATTTTGTTTATTTTTCACGGATCTTGTGTTCGCCCCCTTCTTCAACTTATATACAACATTGTCACCCTACCTCCCTCTCTTTCTCTCTCTCCCCCTCTCACTGTCTCATCTAATTTATTGCTTTGCTGAAAAAGTAATCCTCGCCGAACTCTACCTCGTCTGCATCGTCGCCTTCATTGTCTATGTAGACAATAGACGGGCAATATTAACTGCCGGGATCGTTATAGATACGTGTTTCGCCCGGAGTCAAGCCAGTTCGGTGTGGTAGACAATGGAACTGTACTTCCTCGGTGACGACTACGGAAGTTGTGTGGTGTGGCAGTCCTATCGCTCCGGTGGGCCCTGCCATTGTCGACTTTGGCGCAATTGCGGGGTTCGTGACAGTGATAGGAAGTTCGAGCGATGTGGGAACCGATGAGGACGCTGTTACACCTATAACCGCTAGACTATCATCTAAATTCGGACGACAATTGGGCAGCTCGGATAAGGAGACGGCAGCTGCGAACAGATCGGCGGCCGACGACGACTCTGTTGTTTTCAACTTACCCGATGTGGATGGTTTTTCTAATGTGGACATAATGGGCGTTTGATTGAGTAAAGCATTCGTTTCGCTGGTCAGAGCTGTTATTGGTGGTGTTAGGTGGGCGTGCGGTAATGTTGTTTGCTGATGATAGACGATGTCATCAGCTCCGACCAACTGCAAACCTTGCGACGTTTCTATTTCCAATACCTCGCTGCCGTATAAATCAGTGCCCGCCAATGCAACTGCAAGAATATCTGTAGGACCAGCCTCACCAATTTGTTGTCCTTGCTCCATTTGTCGCTGCTGCTGCTGCTCAACAGCTGATTCCTCTTGTGCTTCCTGCTGGGCTTCCAGTGCAGCAAGCACTTCGCGCGTTAACACGAATTCGGTGCCATCGTCGGTGATAAGTTGAGTATTAGCGTCGGGATTGGCAAGCAGATGCGATAATGTCGCTGCATCGAGCATTATTTCCTGTCCCTCAATATTTAGAATTAAAGAGCTGTCGGGTTGTATGTCACTGCTGCATGTCGGCGGCGGTAAATATACGGTCATCTGTGTTTCGTTGCCAACGTTGCCTGCTGCATCTTCTGCTATTGCTGCGTCATCATGTGCAATCTCTTCAGCCGTCATCGGTGTTTCGCTGCCCAGCAACTGCGGCTGAAGATAAATCAGCTGAGTTGTAGAGTCGACATTCACATCTTTTAAAGCATCGGCAAATGTCACATTCGCTGTCGTATCGTCGTTGGCTTGTTGAACGAGTGCCGATGCTGGCAGTTCATCGACAATTTCCTCGGCTGGTGGATGGTTCACAATCAGATTCGGCTGTCCATCCAGCGCCTCGAGCGGCACGGGAACCAACTGATTCAGATCGTGGTCCAGGTAGAGCGGGACGTTGTCGATAGGTTTGTAGTTATTATCCACTAGCGTGCATAGCAAGAAGGTTTCGTTGTAGCCCGGAATTGGCTGCGTTGGTACGGCCAAAATTTTCGACGGTCCATCAATTTGCTTAAAAACAAAAAGATGTTAAAAGAATAACGCATTAATAATTGAAGTCGTAGGTTATTTCCGAAAAATACTTTGTGAAAAGCGATTTCAATTTAAAAATAAAAAAAGCCTCCGTTAAAAAACGTTGAATTAGGAATTCAAACGATCGCATAGAGTAATTTAAAATACTTACATCCTCCGGCTGAGGCTGCATTAACTGCTCCTCGTTTATGATGGTTGAATGCACCGATTCCTGCTCAGCAGCTGAACTCTCTTGTGAATTGAACTCGATCAAGGGATGCGACTCCGCGCTGTTCTTTTGCTTAGGCGATGTTGTATTTTTAGCTGCTATTGAATTCTTCTCCTGATGCTTCTTATGCTTCTTACTTTGCAACTTATGCTGCTGCTGCTGCTGCTGCTGAGCGATAACAACATCTCCGGCAAATGATTTGCTCCCTGTTTTCTTAGTAACTTTCGGTGGCGACGCTTCTTCCGTGGAGCTAAGACGTCGATTTCTCACTGTGCCGGCGAATGATTTCTCATCTTTTGTTGTTGTTGGCAGTTGTTTGTGATAAGCAGCCTCCTCCTGCTTCTCTAGACATTGTTGCTGAGTTTTAGGCCGACGGTTGCCGCTCGAACTGGATCGATTGCGATTTTTGGTGTTCGATTCGATTACGTCCCACTTCGATGACTTTTGTTGTGGCTGCTGCTGCTGAGTTGGTGCTCTTTTTGGTGAAGAGTAGTCCGCCCGACGCGGACTTGAAGAGGATTCCGCTTCACATACACTTTGAATTGCCTCATTAAATTGCTGCTGCTGCTGCTTACAAGCGATGCTCTCTGGCAACGTTATTATATTTCCTGCTTGTTTCCGACCTCCAGTCGCTGCTGCTGCTGGCGACTTTTGTTTAAGCTGCTGCTGCTGCTGCTGCTGCTGCTGCTGCGAAACAGATGCAATTGTATCTTGGCCAGCTTCCACTCCACTTTCTACTGAGTCATCAACTATGAAAGCACTCGTGTCGTCAGCTTCGAATATGATTGAAGCTTCCGTTTGATTGCCAACCACTGAATGCTGCAGCAATGAGGCTGGCGTTAATTGTTCTTCGTGGTGTGGTTGTTGTTGGATAACCACATCACTTGGAGGTGTTTTTATAATGACATATTTGTTGCCACGCGAATCAATGCCTAATTGTTTGTTAGCCTGCACTTTCTGTTCGATATTCTGCTGTTGCTTCTGATGTCGCTCGAGTTTTTGATTAATGGCAGATGCATTTTCGCCTTCAGTCGCTTGCTGATGCTGCGATTGTTGGCGAGTGGGCGTGCGTTTTGATCGTGTGGGCGTCGACGTTTTACGGGAAGGAGATTTGTTCAAAAGCATCTGTTCTTCTTCTTGTTCAGTGTTCGATATCGCCGTGTCCTCGTCATTCTCTTCCATTGCTTCCAATTGTGCTTCGACATCGGTTGCTGCGCTTGGGCTAATAACAATTTCCATACTTTCTGTGGCAAGTTTTTCATTTGTTATTAATATTGGTATGTTTCCAATGTCAAATATAGTCGATGATGGGTTCTCTCCGTTGCTGTCATCTTCTGTCAGTTTCTGTTGTTTGGATGGCGGCGGATTCAATATAAACATTTGTGGCGATGATTGTAGAGAATTTCCTCTCCCAACCACATCATTTCCATTTGCCCCATTTGCTTCTTTTGGCTGTCCTGCGTTGTTCCGTTCTTCTTCTCCGTCGTGATCAGCAGTAATCGAATTGATATCGTTTTCAATTGACTTTTTTCTCTTCAAAGCCGATTGACTTGATTTGGATAACGTTGTTGTTGTTGCTGTGGGCAAATTGGAAACGCTGACTTTATTTTCTGGACACATCTGTTGCCCCGTACGTTGCTGCAGTTCACTACCACCGACATCAATGCCTATCTTTTCCAGAGGCTCCAAGGGACTTCCTACTTTCGTCTCCACTGCTGGAGAATTCCCATGGAGATTGATATTGGCAGCTTCATTAAGATGAAGATGAGGCTGAATTTCCACGGCGTCGCCGTCTTCCGCTTTCTTTTGCGAAAATTCATCTGATTTCTTTCGTGATTTGGGTTTAATTTTACACATGTTGTCATGTTCTGATTGGACTAGAGCGACATCGGCAACGCGCTTACGTGGTGTTATTTTAATATGCGATCGTCTTTTTCTAGAAAATGTCTCCTTCGAATTTCCGACAGGGCTCGAGATCTGCACTTTAGATTCACTGAATTGTCCCAGCGACTGCTTCTCTGTGGTTGATGAACTATTTTCCATTGATATTTCACCACAATTTACTTTACTTATAGCACTGTGAGGAGGCGGCTGAGGAAGAGGAGGGCTCTCCAAGAGTACAATTGCATTTGTATCTATTGCAGTTTCGTTCTTAGTATCAACGACGCTTTCAGTAAAGGTTACAATAACTTCTTCGTCTGTGCACTCTGGAAACACTTCGTCATCGCTTTTATTACATCTATTCCCTTCACTTTCAGTATAATCCTTATTCTGCCGGGATGGCTTGTATTTTATTTCAAGCTCATCGCAATTTTCCCCGTTCTTTTCTTCAATATTCCTCACTTCTGTGAAATATTTATCAACTTTTCTACATTTATTCCCTGCCGGTAGTTCACTTTTCTGTAATTCCTGCGAGTCGTCAACAACAATGCCCTTTGGTATATCTGCATTAGTTTTAGTTTTGTCCATTGTTTTTGAAAATGATCGGTTTCTTCCAATATCTTCATTCTTATCCATTTCATCGCCGGATAATTTTTCATGCGGAGGACTTTCGATTTCATCATCCTCTTCATCCTCCTCCTCCCTAAACTCTATATCTTCTTCTTCCTCTTCTTCAACAGCATCTGATGAAATACCGTTAACATCAGCGGTATTCTCATTTACGCCATTTTCATTTGCTTCTTCCGCTGCTAGTTCCACAGCAATACTTGAATTTGTTTTATTACAGTCGTCGTGCAAAGCGACTGTATAGTTTGAGACCTGTACTACTGGCAACTCTTCCTGGCATTTACCATCGGCATTTGCATTTATATCATCAGCTAAAGATTCATATTCCTCCACTTGTTCTTCAATAATAACATCGGATTCAATGATGACTTCGCCCACATTCTCCGCCATCGTCTCCACATTCGCTATTAAGTTCCCAGCAACAATGGGCAGCCGTTCATCGTCCAACATGGACGTTGGAGAGCCGAATTCAGCACCAGCCTCCGAAATGCCAACGGAGCTGTTCTCATCCGTAGGTGATGTGAATCGACTGACAACTGCTTCGGCTTCTATATCGTTGTTCGTACTGCATATGTTCAGTTCTATAGACTCTTCTGTATTATCCTTCGGATCCTGTACCGCATCGTATCTGCCTGTTTGCAAAAATGGATGCATAACATTAGAAGCCCGCTCTTTGCTTTTACTTTTATCTTTACGTTGGATTTCCCTCTCTTCACTCAAGCTTGTGACGTCATTATCGGGCAATGGTTCTAACACCGTGGAATTGTGGTCATCTTTATATATTTCAACCGGTGCATGTCTTATAATTGGTATAACTTCATCATCATGGGCCATGTCGTCTGCGCAGTCTTCAATTTTGTCGCCTTCCATGTGAATATCTCGTTCGGTCTCTGTTTCGATATTCAACACCTGAATAACGAATTGATCCTCCTCCTGATCTTGCTGGTCAACACATTTCTCTGTGTTTTCCACTGATTCCGCAAGTTCTTTTTCTATGTTACAGTCTTCTTCATTTGTGTTACTATATACACGAATATCATCCTTCCTCTCTGGCAACGAGTCATCTAGTTTGCTATTGTCCATTCGCTTTGGTAGTGAAGCTTGTCCGTGATTTCTATATGAGCTTTCTTCGTATTGCTCCTGCTCCTGCAGAATTTCGTATTCTTGTTGATCAATTTGTTGAATTGTTGTGCAAGAATCAACAACAGCAGTTTCTTTAATTGAATGCTCTTCAAGCACTACGAAGGCAGTCTCTTGAATTGGAGTTTGACCCAGCAATGTTTTAGGTTGATCCTCCACCTGCGAACGATTTCGAGACTTAAAGATCCGCTTTCCACGCTCTTTTATAGGCAATGCTTTAACAGATACGTCATCTCTCGATGAAGATGCGAGTTTGCTGATGTCAGCAACAGTCGACTTCGTTTGTAAAAGTAATGATTCGATCTCATCTGAAAGCTGATTGTCCTTGTGCTCCATTGTATCGGCTTCAACAGTTGTTTTCTTTTCCGGTTTCGTTGTAGTTTCGTCGTTAAAGTTGTTGGCAGTTTTATCAGGGGAAAAGTGCTTCCTTTTAAAGTTTGCAATTGATGTAAGAACATCCGATTCATTATCTTCATCCTCTTCAAAGTCAAAGCAAGATCTTTGAGCTACTGCAGATGAAGTTTGTTGTGTGGTTGCCACTTCAACGTCATCAACAAACGTTGATGTTTCATTTGTTTCTAAGGTATTTGTTTCCACAATATCCGTAGCAGTTGGAGAAAGATTGAGTTCCTTGGCAGTGGGCGCTTTCATATGAACGCCAGCCTCTGCAATTTGGCAAGGTTCATCCAAGTGTTCGTCTACTGCTTTACTAACAACTCCCATTTCTTTGCCTTTTCCCATAATCACATCAGATTCACAACTGTTGCTGTTACTACCACTTTCAGTGGGGCCCACAGGCGAGGACGTCACTGTTGCCGAGGACTGTGAATAGCAATTATTATCCTTTAGATGAAATTCTTTCAGAATTATATCGCGTCGGTCCTTTTTTGGAATATTTCTGATGCGGTTACTGGAGGAGGGTAACAATAAATGTGTTGATGTTTCGATTTCAACTGTCGTTGAATTCGATTCATTGCCTTTGTCAGATGTCACGATCTCCATCAACTCTGGAGAAGTTTTGTCTTCCGTTATCAATGAAATCGTCTGCTTGTCTGCGGTGTCTACAGCAGTCACCTCTTCGCCGTCACTCCAATCAGCCTCCAGATTCTTAACAAAATCTTGCGGATCGGGCTTCGATTCTAGAATTTCCTTTCCATTCCTTCTTGTGTCCACCTTGGTATTGCGATACGCATCATCATCATCTTCATCATTTTCACAAGTGATTTGACTAACATCAATGTGATTGATTTCATCCGATCGCCTCGTTGAAAGGGTGTCACTCAAGGATTCCGATATTACAACTACTTCATCGTGATCTATAGGAGACGCTACACGCTCAGCTGTAGACATTTTTTCTGCGATTCTTTTCAGCTTCAAATGAGTCGTCGCATGTGGAGATCTTCGTGTTGTTCTAGCAAACATAGGCACTGGCATTTTTACCTTTCCACTTTCAATGGATGAATTATTTTTGTTTGCAGTTGTTAACACCACTTCATCACCATCATCGTCGACGTCGACGTCACCAACATCATCGTCATCACCATCATCATCATCATCATCAACATCATCATCATCGTCAAGATCTATAACTACAGGACTTTTGGCTCTCGCTTCAGTCTTTTGCGTTTTATTTCGTTCGGTTGCTGGAGAAGTGGAGTCATTGGCTGAAGTCTTCGTCTTTCGTGCTGCACCACTGTAGATGCCACCATTCGAATGAGTTTTATTATGTAAGATCATTACGTTTTGCCGCAGACTCGTAAAATCACAGAAATTGCAGCGATAAGTGCTCGAGTTTTCTGTAGCTGCAGATTCATTTTTTCGAGTTGGAATTATATTAAGGATTTTCGTAACCGAATCCTGTAGAATAAACAAAAAACCGTTATCTGTTTTACACACACTAATGTAATATTTTTGGACGACTTTAGTAGGTTTTAATAAATAACATTTTTTCTAAAATACATTTTAAAGGAAAACGAGACATTTTAGTAAATAATTTCTTGTAATTTTGCCTACAATTTCGTCAGTTTTATATCAAGATTATTATCTTTATCTTTTCTTATTATTATCGTTTGTCATTTGCTCTACGCTTCCTCTGCGTTCCTTGACTTGATAAAATAGCGATTGCAATTATAAACACAAGTGTTGACTTTTACGCTCACATTTAACTTTTTCTTAAGACAAAAATTTCAACATTTCATTTCAAAGACACTCAAAAATTACAAACGACAACTGAACTGAAATTTAACCTCAAAATAAACTTACAAGATTTTGTGATCTTTTTTTGTACGTCGCATTTGATATTTCGTAAGGTAATAAAAGCAATTAAAGAAATAAATCGCATAAAATAATAATTTGCATTTCATAAAAATTTCAATAAATTGTTTGTAATTGTTTGAAATTAACGAAAACCTTTCACTAAATGCACGTTAAATGTTTGTGTACGTAGAAGTTTGCATTAATGAGTATTAAAGTTGTAGAATGAAGAAAAATTGTTCGAATTTTGGAGTTTTCATGTTTTAGAATGTTCAACTTTCGGTCTTTTCAAAATAATTGTAAGATAAGGTGAAAATTCTATGAAGATCATTAGGCAAATCATTAATTGAATACCAAATTCGAAGAGTTTTCTTAGAATTCGAAGAGTTTTCTTAGAATTCTTGAAAACATTCTTAGAAAAATAAACTTTATGCATTTTATTCTATATCAAAATGCTTTTAGCTCTCTTCTACGAACCTATAAAATTAAATGCACGCAATTTAACGCGAATTTAACCAAAAAATTGCAGAGTTATTTGGATGAACAGGTAAATTGCTTACCCCACTGCGTCGTATATGGGAAGTACTGGGCCGAATGTCATTGTTATAGTAGTCGCTGCTAACGGTTGTCAGTTTCTGCCCAATTATTGCTTTCAAAATGCTAAAAGGACGATCGTTGATCACGTGCAGATCGCTTTCTACAACTCTTCTCGTTAAGCGCTCTGCAATTTCGACGTCTGCCGGAAACTTCTTCATGAAATCGTGATGATTGACGTGCAGCAGATCTGCAGAAATTCGAATCCAAATGTGATTATTTGCAAGTCAAAAAACTTATACATAAATATGAAGTTTATAGTAAACATACCTAAACCTTTTCTTATGAATTCCTCTTTTTTATCACATTTGAAAGGATATATTTGCCGTGATCGTCGAACGATTTCACTGTAAAGTTAACAAAATCGCTGACATGTTTTCTTTTGAACATTGTAATTTTCTACTCACTATTGATCCTCCTCGAAAAACTTGACAACGCAATAAGGTTCGTACTTGATTTGTCTAAGTAGGTCGGCGGGCTGGCGATAGCCGTCGACCACTTCGGCCGGCCACCAATTGCTACCCAGCTTCACCCACACAATGTCGCCGTCTTTATACAATCTGTCCGCAGACATTCTTGCGATTTATCAAAACAAGGCTTGCTATTTACGAAAGGTGGACACCGTTAATCAATGCTGTACTTGTGGCATCCATATCCTAGAATTCTCATCCTACAACAAGATACCAAGTATTATAATACAATAATGAATGTTGTTGCTGGGTATAATTATGATTAAGCAAATAATTCGCATCATACATACAGGGAAAGATTAAATATTTCACTTTCACTGGCCAACTTAGCTTAATAAAAGTAAGAACAATAAAGAAAAATACAAGGAAATAGCAAAAGAAAACTACGTAAAACAAAGCAATTGATCGAAATCGAGCAATCGAAATGGAATATAATTATGTCCATTAATTGCGTTCGTTAATCACGTTAATCACGTAGATTTAAGTATGTGAAGACTGAAGATGAGAGAAAAAGTCACAAAATAGATTAGAATTAAACGGCTATGACATTATTTAGTATCGACTGAGAGCATATCACAAATGTTACATTATCTGTGAGCTTGGTTATAATCGCTTTTTCATTCTATAATGCATTAAATAATTCATGTGATAACTTTCTGTTTAAGTAAATATTTAATGAAAAAGTAAAATAAACAATTATCGCCAAGACTGATTATGTTTAAAATATTCGATTGAAATGTTTTTATGACTCATTTAAGTCAGTGTTAAGCGTTAAATATTATTTCGAATGCGATAAATAACAAATTTTTAGTGATATGTACTTACAATCAAATTGCTTCATAAAACAAAAATTCATTACTAAATTCATCATGGAAACTAATGTACACAAAACAGATATAGAAAATAATTATTTCTTTCCGACAATGCATGCGTTCAGTATAATTCTATATCTTTAAATTGTCTGTTCTTAATGCATCTATCGACAGAGCCAAGCTTATCTACGCCAAGTTCACAAATTACCTGCAATTGTTGCTGGAGTATAAAATTTCAAATAACAATTTTGATAATAAATGCGCAGATTCTAAGCACACACAAAAATGTTTGCAAAATGCTAAGAAATTAACTACTTTTTTAGCTTTTTCTACTTAAAGTATCAAATCATCAATCATTAAATTAAGTTATTTATTTAGTTAGTTTTTTATTAATACATTTTTATACTTTCCCTTGAACGAAGCAGTATAAAAGAATATTTGTTATTTTTAAAATATTTCTTATACAAGAAGCAACATCGATTCTCTTCCAAGTGTTAAAATAAATATAATTATTATAACAATTACCACAAGTCATCATTCTTTTAAAGTAAAAATATTTTACTATTTATTTTATATTTTAATTATTATATTTTTAATATTTTTATTTATCAATTAATTTTTGTCAGGCTTGAGTGTTATTTAACTATTTATTTATTTAAATTTTCGCCCTTTCTCACCAGCATCAGTTAAAAATTGCATATTTATGCATATAAATATTATTTCCAACAAAATATTGCACTTCATACAAAAGTTCACAAATAAACAAACAACAAATTCCCAGTTAGAAAACAAGAGAAAAAACGTATGTATCCGATAACAAATCACTGAGAAATGGTGTAATTTTTGTTATTTTGTTTACCAAAGCGTGATTCACTTAACGTGTTCGTTTTAATTAAGTGTAGGGATGCAGGAATTCGCCGGAACTTTCTATTAAAACACATGTTATTGTTATTGATATTAAACATTTATTGGAATAGCAACAGATACAGATAAGAACATCATTTCACTTTAACATAAACATCATAAGCCTGGAGATATACATAACATTTACATATAGAAATGATAATGAAAGCAACATTACTTTCGTTGAATAGAAAAACTAACTGAAAACTTTTGCTGCTCTTAGGTAAGAGTTGAAAGCTAAAAGAATATATCCCCTACATATATCTACTTCTACACAAAATGAACCTAATCTAGTCATATGCAGTTACGCCTAAAGATCCTAAGGATTTCGATCACAAAGTTTTAAATTTGTAGTGGATCTGTGCAAGCAGTCCGCGCTTCAGCAACGTATTTGATTGCTGTCACAAGCCTGTCTCAACAACGTCGCCGCCAACTCCGGCAGCTAAAATGCCATTATTAACAGAGCTGACATTTGCCTTAGCCGCATCATCACCCACGATCAGCACTTTACCCACTCCGTCAGCATTTAAGTCGTCCAAGCCGACAGATACATCGCCGGGTATTTTCGGCTTGGGACGGTGCGTGTCTACGGCATCTATTGGTAAGTTAATATGCTCCACTTTGCAGCCATAAGCAACTGGAGTCAATTTGATGACCGTGTGCAATGGCACGTACAAATATGGCAATTCGTCGGCCGATTTATCCAGAAAATATGCAAAGAGACAACGTAGAACCGCTTGATGTGAAACTACTAGTACGTTTCCTTGACGTTCCAGTTCCATAATGACTGGCTCCAGGCGTGCAACTAAATCTTCATAGCTTTCACCGCGTGGATAACGATAGGCGAATTTGTTCTGATCACGTGCTTTAAATTCCTCGGGGAACTTTTCCTTAATCTGCTCGTAAGTCATTTCTTCGCAGTGCCCAGCATCGATCTCATTCAACGCCTTCCATCGCTCTTGCGGAGCTCGTACACCAGCGACCGTCTGAATGGCACGTTTCATCCATGACGTCCAAACACGCAGCCCCTCAATATTTTGCTGCTCGATATACGACGAGAGGGCGTCGGCGTACAAGCGACCGCGTTCGCTTAAATTAGAATCGCCCCCAATGAGACCCTTCAAGTTGTGTTCACTTTCGCCGTGTCGTGTCAAGTAAATTGTTCGCGGTGTTATGTGAATGTTCATTAGATAGTAAACAATACGCGATTCGACGTGACCCTCGTTATTGTAGACGACCACCTTTTTGCCCGCATTGAACACCTTCATGAAGCTGAGATGAGCTTCTTTGAACTCATCGATTGGCTGATAGCGTTCTTCGTAGTGTTCGATACGCTGCAAGAAATCGCGCACTACTAGCTCCGTGTTCATGTTAACATAATCGGGTGAACTTACTTTGACTTCTTTAATGTTCTGCTCAATTATCTGCGGATCGTCACAGATCGACTCAACGAAAAATAACTTGAAATTGTATTGTTTAACAATGAAGTCGTATATAAGTTGCCGACGGTCAAAAGTTGAGTTGGTGGCGTCAAAGACCGCAATGCTTCCTAGACCGCTTGTTAACCAATCACACAAGTCGCACAGCGCCTGCTTGGCACAACGATTTCGTATGGCCATAGCCACTTCGTTGTCGGCTCGAAAGAACTCGTGGGATTTATAGGCCGTCGTAGCACATCGCCTATATTCGCCTAGGTTGAAGACGCGCGTAGAAATTCCTATCCAATTGAGGTAGCGCGCTAACTTTTTCGAAATGAACGTCTTGCCGCGTGCTGGCAACCCGACCATCGCTATGATGTGCGGCGTAGTGACGTCGGTAATGGCTCGTTCGCCGCGTATAGGAAACGGTTTGGTCAGAACGGTTTCGGAGGTGGGAGGCAGGAGCTTGCGCAACTCGTCAGACATTTCGCTGGGACAAAGGTGCAGTTCATTTTCTATGGTTAGATCAGCGGTCTTCATTAGTTGATTTAGTGAGGTGCAACGCACACGAAGCGATGGAGAGCTGCTGTATGGCATGTCCATGATGCTGGTGACAGTCACAGAGCGTGCTAGCGATTGATGATGTTTTGCAGAGAAACCTGAATACGACACTAAAGATGAGGGTTCTAATATGAAATTGGATTTTTTCCCTTTGCGATCGGACTCTTTAACTGCACTTTGAGCAGTCGTTAATGGATTTTGAGTTGCTGGGAGGTTGTGCGATTTTTCTATTAATGAAGATGAAGCTAAAGACGAAGCCGAAGTTTGTGTCCGTTGTGATGGCGACGGTGATGATGTTGGCAACGACAGCAATGAAGATGGAGATGTGGTTGCCTTTATATGTGCAATATTACTCATAAATATTTCTTTTCTTTACTAAAATTTAACAATGACAAAAAAACCTTACTAAATAATATTTCCTACTTTGAAATTGAACAACAAACAAAAAAAAGACAGAAATTCTTAGCTAATTAATTATTGTACAGTTGTTGTGTTGGTTTCTTTCAGGTTGTCAGCAGAATTTCACTTTATTCTACTTAGTATAGGGAACTAAGCTCAATACCCAAAGGATTGATCGATCGTGGTCGTTCGTATTGACAGACTTTGCTTTCTGCAAATAAAATGTAAAAAATAAAATTTGTTTTAAACAATGGAAACATGTACACAACGCAGTTAAGAAACCTTTTTTTTCTCTTTATTTTGTTTTTTTTTTTTTTTTTTTTGTATGAATAATACATATGGCGAAGTTTGATATATATTCCATGATTAGTTCTTGGTTTGTTTTTATTATTTATTTATTATTTATTTTTCGTAACGTAAAAGTCGATTATATTTTACACCTTAACGCAATTATGATATCGAAGTTACTGCTTGTTATAATCGTGTTCTAAAATTTTATTTACGGACAATTTTCATTCATTTTTCAAAACAAACTGAATTTTAAAATGTAAAAAAGTAACATTAAAAGTTTTTCTTTCATTATTAGGAATGTAAATATTGATTCTATGCAGAATATTTTACCTAATGTTATTAACTATTAATAAAAAGAATAGTAGCAATAATAGTAGTATTAAAAATAGTAGTAGTAATAGTAGTAGTAGTAGTACTATATTTATAATATTTATCGAAAAACTATACTAATATTACTTAAATTTATAAAATTAGATATGATATTCAAAGAAATAAAAGTAAACATATTAATACTGAGGTTAACATTTTTTATACAAATCAAGATGTCGTTATATAACCGATGTTCACACTAACAACAACAACAACATATTCTTATTATTATTTTGCAATTCATAATACACAAATCAACAAGTAATTCTAATAAAACTTTCCTAACAGATATTTATTAAAATAAGACACATGGCAGCAAATTCAGAAGAGAAAACACGATGATAAGAATGCTTAAAACGAATACATACAGCGATTTAAGAAAGAAATTAATTAGCTTAAAGTGGAATTGCTTGTTTTTATTCACAATAACATAGATACAATGACTCCGATTACAGCAGACGCAACTTTTCATTAACTTTGTTTAATTAAGTGAACTGGAATATATATCAACTTCTCCATCAAGTTAACTAAAATATATGTAAATCTGAAAGAAACGTACCCAGGTCTAAAACAACCACTGGCTGCTTACAAGCAAAGCACATCACGCCTCACGAGCGATAACAAAACACAACGCTACGATTCGTTCGACTTGAAACTTTACCAAAGAAGTTAGAAGCTCTGCAGCGAAAACAACTGTGATCGATCGCGTCGCCGTCAAAAACAAGAGTGAGTGAAAAATGTATACGCTATCATAATTTTACTCAACACCAACGACGATCCTACATCTGCTCAACGAAAGAGCGCTTTCTTCACTAATCAATAACTGTTACATAGAATTGAGTTTTCATTGTGAATGAAAAATAAAAATAAGAATAGTTACTTGTGAATGAAAATAATTCAAACACACACTTAATTTAAATAAATTACCGTGACAAGAAAATAAATTACCCTAAAATAGTCGTTACTTCAAACCAATAACACGCAAGAAGCTGCAATTTCGTATGGTCAGGTCAGTGCTTCCAAGATGACTTTATTAGTGATATTTAGTGATTTTAAAAACCAAAAAAATTAAACAAGTTTTAATTCTTTTCAGATGTTTGATGTTTTTAAAAATTCTTTCTGTAGATCACAACTAAACCAACGATAAGATTAAATACTGCTTTTTTTTGTGTGTTAATGGTGATAAATAGAAAGAGACGGAACTACGGTGTGAAAACTGCAGGCAGCTATTCTTATCTTATTTATGTGTTATCAATTTCTGAAAAATCACTCAATTAAATTATGAATTACAAACAAAAACAGAACTAATTAGTGATAAGTTAATGCTACTACAAATAATAAATATTGAATAGCATTATTTTTACACTAAAATTATGTTTTTACTTCCTTGTACGTCGTTAAGTAATCGAAAGCATTTCGAAATTTAGATTTTAACGTATATTTTTTGGATCATTCCGAAATCTATTTTGCTTCATTTCTTCCGACGTCATATGACGTCGCTACGTACGTACATACATATAGATATGTACTAAAAATTAAAACGCAAAAAAGACTACTCGTAAAAGGTCTGAATTTGTAATTAGGTACAATTTTATATATATTTTTTTTTTTTTTTTGGTTACAATAAATTCTTGAATTTTATTAAAGTATTTCTAGAATTATAATAACTCAAAGACAATTCATCATACGAAGTGCGATCCCAGAATTTGCGGCTTTTATAGCATCTCTAGTTTGCTATAGGTAAAATCATAACATTGCATTATAAAAAAAATCACATGTTGCCAACCTCAGATTTATTTGCTTTTCGAAAAAGTAATGCCAAGTTTTAAATAAATTAAAGATGAATCGATGAAGAAATTTAAATTACGGAAAGCACTACTTTCCAGAAGTATAGGAAAATATTTATTGAAAAATTGAGTGCTTCCTGTTTTAAACAAAATCAATGAAATTGTTTAAAGAATTCTGCTATTACTATTTTCTAACTAATATTTATAGCTATTAATTTTTTACTTTCTTGTACATGTAGTAAAAACAAGAAAGTATTTTAATCACGATTTCGATATTCATATTTCGAGAGTGTATTGTAATTTTGTATTTGATTCTCTTATAAGACCTAGTTTCGCACCTCAGTTTTTCATTACAAAACGGACACTTCTTATGAAGGATTTTTCGAAATTCATGCAGAACTTAAAGCCAAAACCGCATAGTTACTGTAAATTTTGTATAGATGGCTGCTATAACAGGCAAATATAATAAATTCGTTGCAATTGGAGGCCAAAGGACACTTCTACTTATGAACACTTCGGCGATTTTATGCATAACTAAATAAAACTTTTTTAATTGAAATCATTCACCTCCAAGGAAGTCATGTGTTGTTCACATCCGATATTGTTAATTTCATTATCGGCATGAATCAGCTATGAAAAGTGTTATTGAAGAATCGAGTTTCGTACTAGAACACAGAAATATTGTAAATGTTGATGACTTTTTCACAATTTTGGATTGGGTAATTCGAAAATTAAATTCCTCTTTTGTGTTTGCATTGACCCAAAACTACAGGACAATGCTTTTATATGCCCAAGATACTGTTTAAAGTTTACTTAATATTTATTGGTGAAAGAAGCATTTATTTGCTAGCTCTAGTTCATTCATAATTCATTGATTTAAAACTCATTAGTTTTCAATTGTTATTTAACCGACCTATCTTAAAGTTACCTTCTTCTACTTTTTGCTTATAGGGATAGACCACTAGAGCTGACCCAACTATATAGCTAATATTAAATCCTTTGCAGCTAGTTTAAATTTAAGCTGTTAATTGAATAACATGTTTTCCTGTATACTATATTATTATGCTTTACTATAATAAATAATTTTTAAATTATTATCTGCATGAATTATTATTGAATTATTCAAGAATGTTGACGAAAAGCTTGAAGAAGGACCTACATATATAAATATCCATATAGTATGATTAGTAGAATTGTTGTGCAATTGAGTAATAATTCACTAAATTTACTTTAAAATATCTTGGCGGAATTGTTGGATTGCTCCAAGGTTTTAATTGATTCAATTGGGGAAAAGTAAATATTTGCTTGCTGTACAATTGTTTCTGTTATAAAGTCAAACTAATATTGATTTTTGTTTTATAGAAACTGTGTTTATATCTCTAAGCTTCTAGACTTGTTTACTTCATTTAGCCAAAAAAATAATGTAATGGATCCAAAAATATTGAAGCGTGTTTTGGAAGAAATTTAATACGAGTGCTTGAAAGTATACAAAAACTCAAATTCATAATTGGTAATGACCACTTAACAATTTCTATAAATATTTATGCAGCCGGAAAACAATATGGACAATGCGAATGGTAAATAAATTGTGAACAGTCAGTTGCAGCCAACGTCTCTAAATACATATGTATGTATGTACGTATGTATGTAAATAAATTTACAATTTGTTTGATTATTCAAGCTCTATAAATTCATTCATTACTACATTAGAAAAAATATTGGGTAAATTGGAATGGAAGGATATTATTGACGTATGTATATCCAAACAAATCATTTTAAATTTTCATTTTGTTAAACGATAAAAAGGTCTAATGCCCAACAAACAGAATCATTATATATGTATGCATTCTTACATATAGACAAGTACATTTCCCATGAGAAAATGTTGCTATTTTGGATTCTAAGAATCTAGAATTATAAATTAGAATTTCAACTCCAATATGTTAAAGTCACTAACTATCAGAAGACATACTATATAATAACATCAAAGTGAATACTATCTTCTCAAATCCTTTATTGTTTTCAGAGTTGAGCAGTAATTGTGCACACAAAGCGTCTTTACACAGAAAACAGTTTTAAATAAGTTTAACAAATTAAGAAAACGCTAACCTTGATAAAGACAGCAACTAATTCAAGACAGCCACTTAAAAATTCAAATTAAGTTAAACTTTCTGAACGTATTTCAGAACTTATTTTAATGTAAAATGTTTTCTTTTTTAAAGGAGCAATAATTTTCAGATGTACCGGAGAAAAATTTTCCTACTGAATAGGAAATGGCGATTTAAAGTTCTTGCAACCATTTCATTCTGGCAAAGTTGACGTATTCTAAAAAGTAAAATGTGTAAGCAGGATAAATAGTTAACAATTTAAAGGTGTTGAAGACAATTTTTTGTGCACCAAAACTATTGTGAATATTTATTCACGGTAAACATTTCAAACCAACGAGAACAATAAATAACGAAAAGGCTTTCAACGTACGTATTAGAAATAATACGAACATGTAAACAATATCCAGCTGACTTTACATTAGTTAAGGCTCCGTCGGACAGTGTGCTTTTTACGTTGTTTACTCTGTCTCCGTTTATGAAATTTGATTTGCATTACAAAGAATCTGATGAGAGTGTTTAAACGGAGAGTACTGCGTTTACAAAAACAACAGCACGCGCAAAGAAACGGAGACGCAGTAAACAGCGTAAAACGCAGTCTGACTGACCCTTAAAATACACTAAAAAGTAATCAATTTAATGAATCTGATGATCCGATAAATTAACAAACTTGTTATTTCACAAGTTCTAGGAAAACAAAACTTGAGGCTTCATCCATTTCGCTGTATAATAAAAGTATATAGTTTGTTTCTGAAAAGCGCAATATTTTTATGTATCTATAAAATTATTTTTGTCCTCCTTGTAAAATATGCTCCATAAAATCTACCACTGGACGGACTAATTGTTGTTGGGTTTGTTGTTATAGCTACCCAAAAAAAAAACAAAATCCTCTCCGATCCGTTACGTTCAGAAGTTATAGACCTTCCTTAAGTTTGGAGCTTATATGGGCTCTACGTAGATAATTCCGACACATATCATAACGATATACATACATATGTACACAAAGTTCCGAGAGGTAATTTTCTGAGGATCATAACTTGTAGCAACGGCGGAGGGAAGGGGAGGGGAGGGGCGGGATTGGTTTTCCTGGGTAGCTGCAACAAGAAGAAAGCAACAACTACGCCGTCCATGCCTTAAAACAAAAGTTATAATATATTTTATTGTCTGTGCTTGGCATTGCGTTTAACGGAAAGCATGAAAACGTGATATTCGTAATGAAATATGGCAAGAGTAGCTGCAGCAACGAGTGTAATATACATGATATAGATTCGTACTCGTTGTCCTAAATGCAATAATTTAAGGTAAAAGGAAAATTCAATAAAAGATTTTGCATCCAAGATGTGTGCCTAAGGATTATTTCATTTTCATCCATGTTATAAAATAAAATAACCTTCACCAAAGCTTACCGATCCTTGATATACTTTTTATCGCACTGTCAAAATTTTAATGCAATTTTTTAATAAATCTCAGATCACAATTATTTTTATGAACTTATTTTGCTGTACATAGAGGTCACATACACATTTTCGTGAAAACGAATGATATGTTTTTGTACACTTATTATATTTAAGCCACTGGTATCAATTATTACATTTTTTAAAATTGTTGACAAATTTGCAAAAGAATTAGTGGACAGAAACTTGTCTATACTGCATTGCCTTTATCTCTAGCTCAATTTTCATTCTTAATCTGAGCGAAACGGATATAGTCTACCATAGCTGCCAGTAAAGCCCACGCGCCCTAAAAATTCCCTTTTCGCATTGAAATATCTCACAATGAACAAAAGACGATATAAAAAGAGATGCATGTATTTTATAACAAAAACCAGAGTTTAGAAATAATTTTCCGAAGATACTGACAAATGTACATACAGTAGGAGCATTAAAAACAAAATTATTAAAATCCTTTTCTTCTGTGAATTAAAAAAAAAAATTGGATTTAGAACATCCGAATAACTATGTAAGTACAATAGGATCTGTGCTAAGTGTCGCTTTTGTACACTTTCATCAGCTGTTCTTAGAAGTTATGAAGTCTAACGGCAGTATTGGTCGGTGCAACTAAAATAAATACTCAAATTTATCTTTTGGAATCTTTTTGTTTGCTTTCAATTTGAAACTATCGACGATCACGGCGAATTTTTGGTATATAGTCAAAAGTGAAATGTATTTCCCAACTGGGCATACGATGGCTTTGATGTGGTGGCTACTTTTCTTCCTCTATTTCATTGTTTAGAGAGTGCCGCTTTACTTCCTGTTTTATTTCCGGTTTTACTTCCGGCTCTTGTTCACTTTTTTCCGATGCAACAGAGTTTCTTTTTGGTGATGCTGTGGTGGGAGCTTCGTAACTCATTTCCCTTTCCTGCATTGTTATTTGCTCTTCTTTTATGGTACTAATCTGCGATAACTCTTCATATTTCACAGAATCTTTTGACGGGATTGTAGGCAGTTCGACAACTTGTGGATACACGAAGTCGCTCTTTGAAAGTCTTTTAGTTTCCTGTTCTCTTGACAGTCTGGAGAACCGTCTTTGCCCATTTATCGAAAAACTTCCATCCCACACGTAGAAGATGCCCAATGCCATTATGTAGGCTAAAAACAACACCAATCCGAATTTCACAAACTGCAATAAAATTCCCAGCATCCAACTTCCAAAACTCCAAACCAAACATTTAAAACCACTCAAAAGCATTTTTATAATTTAGGATTATTCCAAAAATGAAAACTGTTTAAAATTATTTTATTTTGAAAATCGGCGCAACGAGTGCTACTCGATTTTCTGAAAAAAAATGTTGGAGGCTAGGTTTTTAGAACTGACTTGCTTGCATCTCGACGTTTATTTTGTGCAAATTTTGCTACGTACAAATTTGAATTTATTTTTTTTACGAAAAAATTTTGAATTCCCTGGATGTAGGTAATAGGTGGAGCTCCATCTAACTGCATGCATTATGACAATTAGAGCTGAGAACCTCAATTTGGTCTATCTAGAATTCGTGTGAACTGTAAACTAAAATAACTGAGTGCCCTAAGCGTTTCGTCTCCGATCGTACAGTGCTCGGTGATCACTGCAACCTATCTGCCTCGGTGTACGTTGGTAGGTTGAGAATGAATGCTATGGCTTATTACAAAATCATAGTTTCCTGTCCCGGTTCTAGCAGGGTAACGTCTTCGTCTGGAACCAATTACACCTTGATTTGATGTTACCTCATTCCAAGGTATAGTATGGAAGAGTTTCAGGAGGAAATAAACGTGAGAGAAGATAAGGCGCTGGAAGAAGGTGGTAAATTGCGTTATAGCCGGCGACTTTAACTCTAACGCTATGGAATGGGGATCGAGATCAACAAACTCCCGTGGCAGACTCATCTTAAATATGGCTGCAAGGCTGGAACTTCTTATTGTTAATACGGGTGCTGCGCCAATCTTTCTGAGACGAGGTTGTGAAAACACTACCGCGGATATAGCTTCGGAAGAATCGGCTCGCGCTACTTTATCGTGGAAAGTCCTGGAGGATTACACAGGGAGCGATCATCAATATATCAGTTACAGAATCGTGCCTCCGGTAAATAGCGCTCAGCCTTAAATTAAAAAATGCACTCGTATATGGAACCCCTCAAAGTGAAACCTGTGGCAGTAAATCTATGCCACGAATAAAAGACGGAGGAGACAGGCAAAGCGCTAATTGGTGGACGGACAAAATCTCACAGCTGCGAGCTGTATGCTTGCATAGCAGAAGACTCTACAACAGAGCCAGAAGCATCCCGCCACAGCAGAGGGGAGAAACATTAAGATGTTAAAGAGAGATCTAAAGCGTCACCAAGAAGAAAAATTGATAGGACTAAAATAAAGACTAATGGGGACTCGGTTACAAACATGTAGTGAAAAAGATTAGCACAGGTCTCCGCCGAACACACTCGACGCCAACCATATGACTGATATTGTCAATCCACTTTTTCAGTCGCACGAAAACACAGAAGAAGGCGTGAGTTTAGCCGTCGACTCGCTAAAGAATGAGGAATAAGCAAGGCGGCTGGTATGGACGGCATTCCAGGGCATGTTCTTAAACTGTTGGCTACATCGCGCGCGACCTTGCTGCTTGGCATGTGTAACGCCTGCTTGCCAGAAGGCTATTTTGCAAAGGAATGGAAGAGGCGAAAGTTAGTCCTTATCAGCAGGGGAAATGCAACCCTGATTCCTTGTCTGCATATAGGCCATCATGTATGTTGAACACAGCAAGGAATTTGCTACATCGCCTAATAAAACGTAGACTGGAAGAAGCAATCACAGCTGCGGGTGGACTCTCCCATAAACAATATGGCTTCAGACCAGGAAGATCACCGTAGGAGCTATAGAGGAAGTCAATAACACCGTTGCATATACTCTATAGAACCGGTTCCAAATAAAATAAATATATAAATAAATTTTCTTTGAGAAAAATAATGCGCAGCTATTTTAATAGCCGCAAACTTTCCTATGAGACTAGCACAGGAGTCCAAAGCAAAGAGGTCACTTCAGCAATATCTCAAGGATCGATCCTCGGAGCTGTGGAACGTTAACTATGATAGGAACTTAAACAAGAAGATGCCAGACGATACCTTTCTGATAGGCTAGGCTGTTGACGTCGCGGCAGTCATCACTGCTACAAACGTGATCGACACCCAAAGGAAATTAAACCAAAGTACCATACTGGGCACAAAATGAGAATGCAGCGAAAAAAGCTTCTGAGATCACATCACTAATACGGAGACTAATGGCCAACATCGGTGGCCCGACAGAAAAGGAGAGGAAGTTACTTATGTCAGTGACTACCTTATGAAAGTGAAATATTGTCAAAGACTAAATAAAATAAATAGAAAATAAAGAATAAAAATAAATATATTTTAGAATTATAATCATATACTATATTGAGTTAAATTCATATCTATTGAGTATTTACACATATTAATTTTCTAATTCGCGTCAAAAAATATTCGAATTTAATGTAAATAAAAAACTACTAAAAGTAAATATAAATTATTAACTTTCTACATACATTTTAATTGGTTATCATACACAATTTACTGAAAAATGCCATTTACTGAAAATGCTAGGTAGCTGTTGTCTTTTTTGAGTCTACTCAACGACTGCTGTAGACTTCCTGGTTAGCTTATCATTACGTTAAACATGTTGTGGCCCTTAGCAAAGACACCAAAGTAGACAGTGCTTTGTCCAACGAGCATATATACACAAAGAGATTACATGAGATTTTACTCGTTGCTTCAAAAAAGATCAGGTCGCCACGATTCCAACTATGAACAACTATAAAGGAATGGATAACGCCGACTGCGGAGCAGCAGTAAGAAACAGCAAACGAAGCTCATAAGTAAAATTTTATGACATCAATGAATCGAGGCATTGCAAGCAAAAGAGATTTGGAATGAAAAGGAAAGGGTAGGAGAAGGGAAAGAGAAGACTCCTTGAATTGAAGAAATTCTATTTTGTTTTGCTCGACTGCACTAACAAAATAAACGCAGGCTGTCCGTCTGCTAAGGTTGAATATGTTTTTTTTGTGCTTGGTTTTGTTTTTTACGTTGATCATTTGGGGATGTTTGATTTTTTCAGTTTCAGGTCATTTTTCGGCATCATTTCAATGGTTTAGAATTTGCCACTGTGATTTAGTTATTGGCGGAGGGGGAGAGAAGCGAGGGACTCTTTCTGCTTATGATTTCTGATCAATTTTTACATTTTCAGCTTCTGAGCATTTTTGCCTTTTTCATTCAATTTGCTCCTTTTCCGCTTTAACTACAATTTTAACTACAATTTTAAAATGTTACGTACATTTAAATAAAACTTGAATAAAATTAACTAAAATCTTTAAATAAATCTAAATAAATCTAAATCCTTTATAGTTGTTCATAGTTGGAATCGTGGCGACCTGATCTTTTTTTGAAGCAACGAGTAAAATCTCATGTAATCTCTTTGTGTATATATGCTCGTTGCTTTGTCTTCAACAGCTGTTTGACGACGAGTAGACTTTCTGGCTTGCAAATGGTGTCGCGCGGTTGAAAAAGACAACGGCAACAACTATATAACAACTAAAAAAGACTTTGTGAATCAGGGTATTAGGAAGTGGTCCCGAAGTTTACCGAAGTTACCCTAAGTAAATCTGAATTTCGATTCCACAGAATATCCCAAAAACTCTACTTTCCAGTTTCGCGTGATTCGCGTGGGAAACACAGCAAATACAGCACTTCCCATAAAACATTAAAAATCGTATGGCAACTTCGTTCAATCACGGAATGCTGTATTTTCATTCTTGTAAAAGAATAACAACATTGAATTCTTGTTAGGATGAAAAAATAACTAGCCATAAAAATCGAAGCTGGTAAATAAACTGTGTAGAATTGAAGTGAAATTGTCTTTTTAAAATAATCTGCAGTATTCATCGTATATTAGTAGTATTCTCTCGTTTGAGCGGTTATTTTGAATGCGGTATTTTCGCTCTTGTAAAAGAATAACAACATTGAATTCTTGTTAGGATGAAAAAATAACTAGCCATAAAAAGCGAAGCTGGTAAATAAACTGTGTAGAATTGAAGTGAAATTGTCTTTTTAAAATAATCTGCAGTATTCATCGTATATTAGTAGAATTCTCTCGTTTGAGCGGTTATTTTTTATATATAATAAACGTATGTATGGGTGTGTTTGTAAAAATAGAAAACAGCTTGTAATTTATTTAAATAAATATTTAAAATAACTAAAAAAGCTTTATGCAACAAGCACTTGATTAATAACTAATACAGACATAATAATAGATAGATTTTGGAACATTTTTATATTAACAGTTAAAACCAAAAATTTATCTAAAAAAAATAAAATTAGTCTTGAGTTAAAACCACAAATTAAACTGACGATAAAACAAGTACATTACTAGAAATATTGTTCCTTATTCAAGGTATGTAGTTTCACGCAAAAACAAAGTTTCAATTAAATACGGAAGTTGTAGAGCTAATAAAAACTGAAAAAAAAACATGCCATGGTCGCAACGATTGATTGTGATGCACAGGGAAAGAGTCCAAACTAATTAATATGCATAGCATGGTCCATGTAGCCACATATATTGCTATGCTATAACTAAAATAGCAATGTAGCTACGGCTGTGGAATCGACTGGATACTTTAAGAATTCATTTAAAATTGCTAAGCAAAAAGATTATTAAAATATACTTAATTTTGTTTTTATTCAAATAGTCTCCTTGTGATGGTCAAATGTAACCTAATCGAATGACTTCGCCACTCGATCTTCAACGTTGCAAATCGCCGCTATTCTGCGAGACCATCCAACGTCACGCATTCATGACGAATGTCATCAATACGAAACCTGGCAAATGCAACACATATGAAGCTCGCTATTCCTCACCTTCACAGAAAGAGGCTTTGGTACGCCGTAGCTTAGAAGAGATATCGAAAGATATCAGAGAAATTGATGATTTTCTCACTGCTACCGAGAATTTAATACGTCATGAGAAGGAATGTGAACGTGAACTATCTTCAAAGCAGAAAAAAATTAAGAATAGTCCAAATAAGGAGAACAAAATACCGAGCCAATTAAAGTCTCGTCGGAGCTGCGCACAGAAAAGCCCTCCACCCACCTTTAAGATAAATTCCTTCAAGAATCGAAATACGAAGCCGGGCAGTCCGAGGTTTCTAAACTCAAAACTCTACTTTCGAAATGGTAAAATTGGTTGTGTGGAGGCCGAAACCCAGGCTTCTAACATCGAGAGTACCCATGCACTGGTCAAGCACATTTTGAAGTATGAAAATGAAAAGCCGCTGGTGAGTCCTGCAAGTGTGCGACGAGTCTTAACTGGCCGAAAGTGTTCGCCAAATTCTGCGAAGTTGTTTACGGAAGAGATGCCATTACCGAAAGACATAGCAGATGAAAATGCGATGGTCAGATCATCTTCGGCAACAGTCACTTCTCCAGCTATCTTAGATGTCAATGATTTTACAGGAATTGAACAAACGTTTGGTACTTGCTCGAAACCATTTGCTTATGGCGATGAGCAAGATATGCAACTGTGCTACAAAGAATCGACTGACGTGTCAAACGAAGAGAAAAATTGTTGTCCCTTACTTCAAAATGTGAGCAGCAGTGAAGTGATGGCAGTAAGTGACAATTCTGCTGACAGCACCAACATTCCTCTGTCTAGGACTGTCAGGTAGTTACCAACATTTATAATTATAATTAATTTCTAATATGTATGTTATTTCGTCAGTCTCGACTCTAATGGTCAACAGTTTTTACGGGATCAAGTCCGTCATCTTGTGCGTCGCTTCACTTTACGTGCCAGCAAAGTGAAGTCGCGATTAGAATTACCACCGACACCTTCTAGTAGCGCGAGCTCTCCTTCATCTGCGCCACCTGCCGACGAGTCTGACCCAGACGCAAATACAAATACGTTTCAAAAGAATATTGCTAAATATGGAGCACCGCAAGCACCTAATATCGGCTGTATGTTCGAGGCGGACACATCGCGCTCAAATATATGGCTCTGTTCCAGTCTCTGCGGCAGCAACAATGATGCCAAGACTTTAGATCCGCAGGGCAAGATTTACATTTCTTGGCTTTGCGTCGTCTCCTTATCGTTTCTCTACAACGTTTGGGTTATTCCACTACGTTCCACGTTTCCCTTTCAGACTCCAGAGAACACGAATAAATGGTTGATAGCCGACTTCTGTGCAGACGTCATTTACTTGTTGGACGTCGTATTCTTCAAGCACCGCATAATGTATTTGTTTGAGGGTTTCTGGGTGAAGGATAAAAATTTAACCCGCAAAAATTACATGCGGAAACTTCAGTTCAAGGTAATCATTTAGTACTGAACGATTTATTTATGTAATTCTCTTGATGATGTACTCAGCTTGATATACTCTCCCTCCTCCCGCTGGAGTTGCTTTATTTTAAATACGGGACCAGCGCTGTCTACTTGCGATTTCCACGCTTTTTGAAAATTCAGAGTTTTTGGGAAGTATTTAAGTTATTGGATCGCGTTAATTCTTCGCCGCACTTTGTAAGTTTTTTGAAATGTTTTTTTTTTCCACATTCTAAAGAAACCAATATGTTCTGCACAGGTTCGCGTAGCTAAGACTTTAACGTACATGTTGTACATGATTCACCTGACAGCCTGTGCATACTACGCTTATAGTGATTACCAAGGTGATTAAAGTGATTAAAGTGAACTATTTGTCACTGAAACTAAGGAATTGTTATTAATAATATTTCTACATATGTTTTTGTTTACCTTTCTTTTCTCATAATGGGTTTCACGTACCTTCACGCTCCTTAATGTCATTGCAAAAGGCCTTGGTGTAAATCGTTGGGTGTTCAGTGGTAAAGGTCATCCTTATGTCAGATGTTTTGCATTTGCCACGAAGACTGCGACCTCTATTGGTAAGTTATTTTCTGTTCATAAATATTATTATTATTATTGAATTTGGGGATACCGCACTGCGAGTATTAGATGTATTGTGCTCCCTACTTTAGTCCCAATAAATCACAGTGTATCCTCCAACTCCAGACTGCTGATAAACCTCCGTATGTCTCAAAGCCCAATGAGTACAAGTGTCTGATTCTTCTCTTAGTAACACTCTCGCATTCAGAGCAAATGCTCTAGCGTCTTACACCCACTTCTACAGAAGCGACATTCGCCCATTGTGTCAGCGCCGATGGTTTTGAGGTAGCCCCTAAGTTTACGCTGTCCAATGAGAAACCCTGTCACAATTCTTAAGTTGTTTTTTGATAAATCAAGACAAACTTTGCAATTCTTGGATTCTATCCTCCAATTAGAAGTTCCAATATGAGGTAATACTGGCGAATACCTCTCTCCTGCTCTTCTCCATACAAATGTGTTAACCAATTACACAGTAAGGTTCTGGTCCCACAAAATTAGTAAAGTTTCCTTCCTAGCTAGCTCATCCGCTAGTTCATTACCAACTATCGCCGCATGTCCAGGTATCCAAAGAAGTTTGATTTTTTTTTGTATTGTCCGGGATATTAAGTGTTTCCAGACATTCCCACACTAAAATTCAGGAAATCTCGTATGGCGCTAGTGCCTAAATAGCAACTGGGCTGTCACACATAATGATAATACTTTCTCTCTGTCCTGATGTTACACCTAGAGTTGGGCACATATGTATGTTTATAGCTATGACCTCAGCCTTGAAAATACTGGTTGTATTCTTCATAGCTTCCGAGTGCCTTGTGCGAGGTCCCGCAACACCTGCCCTCAAGCCTAAGGCTGTTCTTGAGCCTTGTATATACTAGAGGTCTGCATGAATGCATTCACTGCTTTGAAGACATTCATTTCAGGCCTCTAGTATATCCTATCTATGATTGTGGGCCCCACGCTGGTGTTTGAGAAGTCATCACTATAGTGTTTTTACTTGCTTGTATACGTAGTAAATACAAGAAAGTATTGTAACCGTGAAAAAATTCGATATGCAGATTTTTATGGTAACACACATTTTGACCATCCCTGAGTATATTTTGACTAGTTCAGCTGTGACATATGTACGTATCGTAAATTACTCAGAAACGGAGAAAATTGAAATGTATTTGTATTTAAGGGAACTTTCCTTGAGCGATCCTGCACCTTTGCCAACACCTTGTTAATTCTTGCTCTGGCAGCAGATAATTTAATCTCTTCGCAGAATTTAAAAGCTTTGCCATTTGGCCCTTATTGACTTATTGTATTCTGTTAGCGCCGGGATGTGGTCCTGCCATTACCAAGTGTTTTTTCTAATTAGGAGCATTTTGTCTTGTAGGTAAAAATCCAAAACCCGAACGCGAAGGCGAATTTGTATTTATGACTGCTGCATGGTTAATGGGTGTATTTGTGTTTGCATTACTGATTGGTCAAATCAGAGACATCATATCCACAGCTACACGGAATAAGAATGAGTACCGCCAGTTGGAAGATGAGACTTTAGAGTATATGAGACGGTTGAATCTCCGTGGTGAAGTGCAACAGCGCGTAAAAATGTGGTTTAAATTTACCTGGGATCAGCAACGAACTCTAGGTGAGCTTATACATAGCAAGTTTTGTTCGACTACGTCATCATACTTTTATTGTACAGATGAAGTAAACATTTTGGATTCCCTGCCAATTAACCTAAAAACAGATATAGCAATATCCGTCCACATACAGACACTTTCGAAAGTACAGCTCTTCGCTGATTGCGAGGAGGCCTTGCTGCGTGATTTGGTGTTGAAATTACGTGCAGTTACTTTTCTGCCAGGCGATTATGTTTGTCGCAAGGGCGAGGTTGGACGCGAAATGTACATCATAAAACTTGGTCAAGTACAAGTTATGGGTGGCCCAAGTAACGATGTCGTGTTGGCAACTTTATCTGAGGGCTCTGTGTTTGGCGAAATTAGTTTACTCGGTATAAATGGTGCCGATCGCCGAACGGCTGATGTAGTTTCCAAAGGATATGCTAATTTGTTTGTCCTTTCCAAGTCTGATTTAAATGAGGTGATGGCTTATTATCCAAGTGCACAGGCGATCTTAAAAAAACGCGCTCGTTGTTTAATGCGTAAGAATGCTGCAAGAGAACGGGAAGAGGCACGAGCTCGTAGTGCACTGAAGGCGGATGTTGTAATTGGAAATCCAAAAACTCCCGAATCAGCGCCGAAACTTTTGAAAACCGTGATACAGGCTCTGCCATATGAGTCTCCAGCCGTCTTGTTGATCACTAAGGGATCCAAGCGTATGAAGAAGAAGAACGAACCATCTCAATCAGAGGCAGTCGCGAATCGGGAACTTCAAAATGTAAATCAAGAAAACATTGTTAGAGATAGCTTAATGCTTTATAGAGATAAGCGCTCTGGGTCACCCGATTTACTTTCTTCAATACAAAACGAATTGAAGACTAAAAACAAATTAATTAACTTAACGGATTCAGAGAAAGCTTTAATAGTATCAACGTCTAGTAACAATTCGGCGAATGAGTCTAACAAGGATAGTACTGACAGTGAAAGAGATGCTGTAACTGTACACAAGGAAATGTAATACGGTATTTAAATTAAATTACTCGATCATCTCCAATCATCGATTCCAAAGAATCGCATTAAACTTTTGCTTTAATTTATGTGCAATAAAAAATATAGTATTCAAGTGTTTAAAAAATATAGTATTTCAAGTGTTTTAAATTTAAATGCAAGTCTTTCATTGTTATTGTTTTGTAAATGCTTTAAATGGCACTCCTCCAACAGCAACCATTTGAGGAGGTCAAACAACTAACAGAAGCCTCCATTCTCACGTGGCCGAATTTTCAACAAACGTTCGCTCTCCAAACAAGTTCCTTCGACTACGGTATAGGTGCAGTGTTGATATAGAATCTGAATGTTGCCGAGGTCAAAGCAAAATGCTTGAGCTCCAATAAAAACTCTTCCGAAAAGATATAGCGCTGGGCTATCGAACTACAACAGTACCAATATGACATCCAATATCAACGTGGCAAACTGATGATTTTGATGGCCAGGTCACTGTCAATTCAAGAATGCGACGTCTGAGAGCAACAAAGTAAAACTGAAACCAAATGCAGCTCATAATGTCTGAGAGTGTGATGAGGAAAATTTAAATAAATGTTACATAGCAAGTAAGGATTATCAGTAGCTCCATATAGCAAACTCAGGACGAAGGCAGCATTCAAGTTCTTACGATGATTAACAAAAGACCAATATTGTGTGCATAACGAATAACTGTCGTCAAAACCATGCGGAAAGAGATAGTAGTAAAAACATAACATTGTATGCATTTCTTTTTATTTATTATACTAGCCGCCCGTAGCCCGACGTTGGTGGGACACTTCTACTTTACCCATAGGCACACCGATTATCAACTACCGCATCTGAATTGCCCATAAAATAAATTTGTAAAAATTGATAATCTGCATCAGGTACTTAAAATTAATTAAGTAATTAAATAATTTTTAAAAATTTATCTACTAATTATTTCTGATATATATATTTTAGTACATATTACATATTATAAAAAAATGTTCTGGTATAATACATTGAAAGCGGGCATGAAATTGTCCTGTAAAATATGTGTGGCGCAAAATTATATCAATTGGAAGGAACTGTTATATTTCTAAATGTCGGCCAAGAAGTGCTTAGAATCATTTCCAATCCCAGAAACGAAATATCGTAAAGGATCTGGTGGTGGGACCAATTGTGGCAATTTTACTTTGCCTCCAGCACAACATAATCCAGTAGATTCACCAGTGTATTTTAAAGATTACAATATTTACAAATAATTTTTATTTCCCCAATTGTTACCGATTGTCAATTGTCGGATGATAGTGGAATGCTGCTCGTTCAAGAATCACAGGAGCACTCCGTCTGCGGATTCGCTAAATTTCATTATGTCGTGCTTGCTGTTGATGTGTTTGATGTGCACGAACTCGTTGCATTCTGAGCCTATTAACTTCATTGTCACTCACTAAAAATACGACTATTTTCTTGATCTATCGCTCTCTGGTCATTAATTCGGTTAGCACGCGAGGTAGCTCTTCGCGCATTTGATTGACTGCGACGACCTAAGTCAAGTCGTCTTCTCCTCGGCATCGTAAATTGTAAATATCCAGAGTGAGAAAATTTCCCGCTAAACTAATTTAATATGAATAATTGAAATGTATTTGAAATGTCAGTCAGAATATGAAATGTCAATCATAGCATGTTACATAGCATTTTATTAAGCATAGCAAACATTATACAGTGTAGATGGGAAAAAGAAAAACGCTGTTTTTAGGGTTTTCCCGGAAATTATTCGAATTTTTTTCTCCGTTTAAACCTTTCATTGACCTCCACGAACATTTCAAGACCAACATAAGATAAATCCGTTCAACCGTTCTCGAGTTTTAGCGAGACTAACGCACAGCAATTGATTTATATATATACATATATAGATAGATTATTTTGCATTGAAGCATATTTGATTTTGAAACTGATAATAATAATAATATGTAATAAAGTTAAAACCTACTCTGGCACTCATTATATTGTATTTTAAGAGTCAGTGTAAATGCACGCCAGAGAGGAGAGCAGATATGCAAATGCACAAGCAAATGGAGAAGAGAGCAGATGCGCATAATTTTGAGTTAATTTATAGACTTTTTAACATAAAAACCTTAAATTAAAATAATATCTGCTGTACAAACACATTATCGGTGCACCATATTGTCGTCAGTTGCCCTATCGTTGAAAACCTCCTAAAAATACACTAGTTTCAACCGATTGTTCAACTTTTATCAGAAGTAACTCTTCAAAATAGCAACAACTTCTCGAGCATATTGACTAAACTTAACATCGCAAAGGAAATCTAAGCGGATTATTACCTCACATACATTACATACATTACATCATTACTTAAGCAACTAGCTTAAGTTCACCCTTCTACCTCTCCTTATTATACCCTACACCCAGAGTTGGGCAAAGTTAATAACTAGTTACTTTCCGTTGAAGTTAAAAGTAACTTCGTTAACCTCACATATATTTTCGTTATCGTTAAAGTAACGAAGTTACTTCTGTGTCGTTAACGTTGAATCAACTGAAAAAGAAAAAGTTTCTTTCGCCGTTAACTGATAAAGTAACTAGTTACTTTGCTCCGTTGAAGTTGAATCAACGGAGAGAAAAAAGTTACTTTGCTTCGTTAACGTTGAATCAACTGAAAAAGAAAAAGTTTCTTTTGCCGTTAACTGATAAAGTAACTAGTTACTTTGCGCCGTTGCAGTTGAATCAACGGAAAGAAAAAAGTTACTTTGCTTCGTTAACGTTGAATCAACTGAAAAAGAAACAGTTTCTTTTGCCGTTAACTGATAAAGTAACTAGTTACTTTGCGCCGTTGCAGTTGAATCAACGGAAAGAAAAAAGTTACTTTGCTTCGTTAACGTTGAATCAACTGAAATAAAAAAGTTAATTTGGATCGTTGAAGTTGAATTAACAAAGTTAATGAGTAACTAGTTGAATGTAACGAAGTAACTAGTTATATTAACGAAGTTACTTCTATATATTTTAGTTACTTTGCAAAGAATAGAGGAGATTTTTTTAGTGGCACCACTGCCGGTTTTTCATATACTACATACATGCGTAATACATGAAGTTCAATTAGATTAATTATATGATTAATATAATACTTAAAAATATTTTACTATGGTTCATAAGATTTTATTATAGAATTTATTATAATTTAACAAATATTTTGTAACAAATATATTAATAAAATATTATATTATAAAATACATTTATTACAGCTAATATTGTAGTGCTGTTTTTAAGCGTACACTCCTTGTTCGCTGTCTGTCCGCATCGCACTCAACCCTTATCGACAGCAGGTACAGCGACACCAATGCTTTAAGAAAACAAGACGTTGTTCCGCTTAAGCGTAAACGACTGTGTTGTTATTGTTGTTGATTGTTCACATTGTACGGCTGTAGGATTTAAAGCAGGAAGACTGATGGAATTTATTTAGATAGAAAGCGTTCTAGTTTTATTAAAATGTAATTAGTCACATGTTAATCTTAAGTTAGTTAACTCTTGAACGGATGAACCGATTTCGATGCGGTTTTCTCCATTCTTTCAAATTTTTTCAGTTGAAAAAAATGATATGAAAAAATTAATAATTTAATTTCAACCAAATCGGCTGTTTTTTTATTGGCGTACTGCATACCCAATTTTTTGTATTAACTGAAAAAATTTGAAAGAATGGTGAAAACCGCATCGAAATCGGTTCATCCGTTCAAGAGTTAACTAACTTAAGATTAACATGTGACTAATTACATTTTAATAAAACTAGAACGCTTTCTATCTAAATAAATTCCATCAGTCTTCCTGCTTTAAATCCTACAGCCGTACAATGTGAACAATCAACAACAATAACAACACAGTCGTTTACGCTTAAGCGGAACAACGTCTTGTTTTCTTAAAGCATTGGTGTCGCTGTACCTGCTGTCGATAAGGGTTGAGTGCGATGCGGACAGACAGCGAACAAGGAGTGTACGCTTAAAAACAGCACTACAATATTAGCTGTAATAAATGTATTTTATAATATAATATTTTATTAATATATTTGTTACAAAATATTTGTTAAATTATAATAAACTCTATAATAAAATCTTATGAACCATAGTAAAATATTTTTAAGTATTATATTAATCATATAATTAATCTAATTGAACTTCATGTATTACGCATGTATGTAGTATATGAAAAACCGGCAGTGGTGCCACTAAAAAAATCTCCTCTATTCTTTGCAAAGTAACTAAAATATATAGAAGTAACTTCGTTAATATAACTAGTTACTTCGTTACATTCAACTAGTTATTACTCATTAACTTTGTTAATTCAACTTCAACGATCCAAATTAACTTTTTTATTTCAGTTGATTCAACGTTAACGAAGCAAAGTAACTTTTTTCTTTCCGTTGATTCAACTGCAACGGCGCAAAGTAACTAGTTACTTTATCAGTTAACGGCAAAAGAAACTTTTTCTTTTTCAGTTGATTCAACGTTAACGAAGCAAAGTAACTTTTTTCTCTCCGTTGATTCAACTTCAACGGAGCAAAGTAACTAGTTACTTTATCAGTTAACGGCGAAAGAAACTTTTTCTTTTTCAGTTGATTCAACGTTAACGACATAGAAGTAACTTCGTTACTTTAACGATAACGAAAATATTTGTGAGGTTAACGACGTTGAAGTAACTTTAACTGTAACGGTAACTAGTTAAAGGTTTAACTAGTTTGTGCCCAACTCTGCCTACACCTTAAGGTTGAGTGTATATTCACTTTCTACCGGAGTATGTAACACATAGAACTAGACAAGATATGTATGGAAAAGTATATATATTCTTGATCAGCATCACCACCGAAATTAAAATAACGATGTCTGTCTGTCCGTTGAAATCACGATCACAGGAGAACGGATTAAGATTTCAAAATGAAATTTAGCAAAAATATTCGTTGCTATGTTGGGGTGTTTCGTATTGAAAATGGGCAAAATCTCCCAAGGCCCACGCCTACTTTTTATATCGAGAGTGCAGGTACCTCTGTTTTGCCTATTAAAAAAGGCCATATCAGCATCACTTTTTGAGAGAAGACAAGAAAATTTTATATGTAGGTTTAGACTAATGTTTCCAGTTAATATGCCAAATATGGGCGTGATCCGCCCACTTAAAAAATTTTTTTTTGTTTTTATTATTATTATTATGTATATATTGTATATTTATTATTAGATATATAATATATATATTGTATATTTATTATTAGATATATAATATATATATTGTATTTATATACGAGTACATTATATCGCACCACTTCTAAATATATATACGAGTATATACGCAGCTTTAAGGTGTAGGGTATTTCGGCTACAGCCCAGCTGTAGACAACACCTTTACTAGTTTCTGTAAATTTATGTTGTTACGCACTATATCCAAAATAATACCAATTCAAAAATCGGCTGACTGCCATTCTCTAAAGAATTATCGTCCTATATCCCTTTTGTCCAATATAGGGAAGTTACTCGAGAGAGTCATTAAGGAGAAAATGGATATTAACATCAGGACAAATTATACTTCGGACTATCAGTTTGGTTTTAAACCGGGCCACTCCACATCTCACGCACTTCTTAAGTTTCACAGCGACATCGTCACCAACCTCACCAACAAATTAAGCACAGTAGCAGTCCTTCTAGACGTAGAAAAGGCATTTGATAAGGCGTTCCATCAAGGAATTCTCTTTAAATGCTTCAAAATAGGTTTTGATCCATATATTATTAAAATACTCGCAAGTTTTTTAGCCAACAGAAAATTCCAAGTTCATATAGGAGACTCTTGCTCTGATCTCGGTGAGATTCGTAGCGGAGTTCCACAGGGCTCTGTCTTGGCTCCTCTATTATACAATATCTTAATTTATGATTATCCTCATGAATCCGCCTGCTCTAAAAGCTTACTCTATGCCGACGATTCCCTTGTCTATGCACATGACAAATCACCATCTGCTGCCTTAAGGCTTCTACAATCACATCTAACTCAAATCAGTACATATTACTCTAATTGGGGTATTAAAATAAATGCTGCAAAATCAAAAGCTATCTGCATTCGAAACGCCTCTGGCAGGACGCATGCATCCGTTGTTCCAGAAAGCAAGTCTCTGAACTTAAGTCTGAATGGATCCAACATTCCCCTCCAAAGCAGCATCAAATATCTTGGTATTCATTTCACTAATCTTTTCCGGTTCAATCTACACGCTAGAACTGTCCTAACGAAAGCAAAGAAAGTTATGGGAATGTTTGCTAAACTATTAGTCAACAACTCTATCAGTGTCAAAACAAAACTTCTAATTTATAAAGTCAGCATACGTCCAATATTAATCTATGCGTTTCCCATCTGGTTCACGATCTCCCCATCAGTGGCCAGCGAACGAGAAATATTCGAAAGGAAAATACTACGCTGTTGCATAAACAAAAACTTTCAGTCAAGTTGCAAAAGATTTTCAAACAATTACATATACGACAAGGCATCTGTCAAACCTTTCACTAATTACGCGCTAGCAGTGCAAAATAAATTTGTATCTAATCTCGAGTATGTCGACAATTACCTAATCATAGAATCGCTAAATAGTCATAGAGAAATGTCTTGGGGTAACTCTTATTACCTATCGCCAATCGGTATCCTAAATGAAAACATATCCAATTATCTCGACTCCAACGATCCATTTCCATTCTACATATCCAACCACACCTCGGCACACAGAGGCTAAACAAACCTAATTTATCCATATAAGATAACATTGTCATATACTATCAGTAAGCACACGATCTTAATTACGCCACAACATTTAATTAAGAAAAAGTGTAATCAAACATACTGTAAATTTATTCTGTATATATTTTATTTTTTTTTTCTTTATGTTACATAGTTTTTAAGGTTAATTAGTTATAAGTCCTATAGATATACTCTATGAACCATTACGAGTAACGAGCAATACTCGACTTGCACCACATATCCTCACTATTATTAAAAAGATGAATACTTACAAACGAAGATGCTGTGAAATGTCAAATCGCTCTTAGGTTTTAGTCCATACATTACAGACTAATTTTTTATTTGTCAACGTTCCTTATAATTTATAAGCATATTCATGTACAAAAAGAAAACGAAGTCTCAATAAAGTGAATTGATTGATTGATTGATTGTTACGCACTTTTTAGCTGAAGGCCTCTGTTGCTAGTTGCTAAGCTTTGTACTTAAAATTGTAATTGTATTACCTTTTTAAATCAATTCAAATAAATAAAATAATATCATATCAGATTATGGAAATCAAAATGCAAATTATCGATGAGGTGGTGACTCTATCGTTACCGAGAATGCGGTCCAGACCGCATATTTTTATGCATGCTATGCACTTGACGAACTATGCGAATTTGACGAAACATTGCACTGCATTGCTTGGGTGCACGTATTGAAACGTGTGTATTCGTAGTTTTGCTCTCACGAAACTTAACATGCATATGCATTGCTTGGTTGGGCCTTAAGCCCCAACAAAGCAGTGCATAGAAAGCCACTGAACTCAACGACATGCAAGCTATGCATTCCACGGATCAGTAGAACGACCAAGCAATGCATGGAATTCAATCAGCTGATTCATTGTGACCATACTATTACAGTGCAAAAAGTTAAATAAAGAACACAGATTTTAGTGAAAGTGAAATAAAATGAGTTCAAATAAAAAGCTTTGTTACTTTGTTACTATCATTCATTTTTTATTTCAGTTTGAACAAGAATGATTTCACAACACAGAAATATTTTTTCCAATAGTGAGGGTTACCAACTGACGCAGATAGATTTGCGAATCGCTGCGTACGCTTCTTTAAGAGTGAAGAAAAATTTTCAAATTGCATAAAAGTGCTTAAAAGCATAAAGATGCATAAAATACTTTTCTTAGCAATTATGTTTTAGTGGTTGGGACTTTCGAAGAGAGGAAACACTTTATTAAATTAATATGATCGCATTTTATATAAATTTCAGTATATAATATTTGAGGAGATGGTGACTCTGTCACTACTAATTGTGCGATCGGGACCGCATGATTTCTATGCATTCTATTCCTAACGAAAGGGTGCGAACTTGACGAAACCGTGACTGTGCACTGTATGGGTGCCCACATATGATTCTGTGTATTCGTAGTTTAGATTTCTATTCCTATGCATTGCTTGGTTGGGCCTTTAAAGCGAACGCAAGGAAAGTTGTCGTTAATGAAGCCAGCAAAGAATTGATAGTGCAGTTGCTGTGGGACCCTATACGAAGACACTCGTGCTTAAAGGAAAGAAGAGTAACGCAAAGGCAAGGACTAAGACCTTACATATATAATATATATAGCTGGACATAGACAACGTGCATAACCATATAGTGAACGCGAAAGTGAGTGCCACGTGTGAAATAATAAGTGAAATTGAGAACCCTAATTTTCCGTTTGAGTAAAAGTATTGCGAATCTTTGGATAGCATTACTGGTATTGCGAATCTTCGGATAGCTTTACTACTTAATCGAACTATGAGAATCTGCTGATAGCCTTACTGGTATTGGGAATCTCCGGATAGCCTTACCACTCATTTGGGCTCATAGTGGACTTTAACGGAACGACAAACACAGCCCCCTGGCGATTACTCATCAAGAAGGTGCTGCAAAGCGTATCTCCAGCACGTTTTTTAAAGAAAATAAGTCTGAAAGGCCACAATAAAGACAAGGTCCATAAAAATCCAAATTTAGATCTTTTATTTTCTGTAACGAAGCCTGGACATTTGACGAGTTTTTCCGGCTATAGGGCCGGAAAACCAGGAGGAGCGTTACACTCTGATAACAGGAATACCCTTCTTAGTCTGAATTTAGTGACTAATTCACTTTATGAAAACCACAGCACTGCAGTAACAGTTGCGATCACGCCAAGAGGAGGACAGAGTCTTCTATGCACAGCAGTGAGCAAATTAGCCACAAAGCACTCCACTACGATGGACCATCGTAAAGTCCTTCATCTTCTGGCTTCTTCAAGACCCCAACACACGACCCTTATTTCGGACCTAAAATTGGGCCCTTTTAGCTACAAATCCAATGTATCATAGGACGGAATTCCCGAATCCAGCCACCCACCAGCCCAAGTGTCATAACATGTCCCGTCCAGTATGACAAACGCTGACGAAGAGCGTTTTTACCAAGGCATAGAAGTTAACACGTGGCGAATAACAGTCGTCAAAGCAGAATAGGATCCCAACAATATTCCTGGCCCGAAAAACCTAGACGGTCTTACAACGACAGCCCATGCTAGGCCTCCTCCGACAGAAAGAATGAGACAGACGGCTTACAGATCGATAGTTTACAGGGAAAAAGCTTACAGACAGAAAACTTTCAGGCAGAGCTTACAGAGAAAGCTCACAGGGTTTTCCACTGTCTGGTTTGACTTTGTGATCTGTGTGGACTTTGTACAGACTGTAGACTGTATGTACTGTGTAGACTTTGTGGACGATAAAGACTTTGTGAACTATTCCACGTCTACTTTGAGCACACCATAGAATTGAGCGTCTCCACACCGTTTGTTAAGTTATGCTCTCTCACGATCGGAGCGGCGACAATTAAACATCACATGTACTGCGTCTTCTATCACGTCTTCGCATCATGGCCAAGTTGGTGAAACCCTTTGGTACATTCTATGGTCTGATAGAAACTGCGTCAAGTTATAATTAACTTCCTTATGTGTTCGATTGAACCATTTCTTAATGTCGGGGATCAACCTATGTGTCCATCGACTTTTAAGCGAAGAGCTACTGGCAGTCTTCCATGTGTAGTGATTTTGCATCTTCACACAACAAATCAATTGGCATCTTTCCAGCAAATACTGCTGCATTATCCGAGACCATTCTTTAGGCACAGCTAACTCTCTACGCGTTAGGCCTACAACTTTTTCATAAAGGCATTTATAAAACTTTATCTTCAAGGAATACACCCATATCGCCGCAGCATATAATAGTGTCCACGAGACCACTCTTGAAAAGATAGTGTAATGTATGATCAGTTTGGAAGTATGTCAATTCTATAAATGCATAAACAACAAGCAACCTTGTTCTTACAGTTACACTTAATATCCGATATATCCGCGTATTTTACAACTTATTTATGTTTTTCCGGTGTAGTCAAGCTTTGGGGCACTAGAGTCGTCGGCTGGTGCTAAGTGGTCCACCGATAGTCGGTAACATTCTTGATAAAGCCTCATAGGAGCTTGATGCCTTCTTTTCTAGCTTATTCATCATCCTCCCTGAACAAAAATTACCGCCTTCAACGCATCAAAAGTTGAGTGCGTCTTCCGCAAGTTTGTTGGTTTCTTTAAAAGGTGATAATTTTTATGTTTATTATGCGCTCCAGTATCTTTCCTATTCTATTTAGGAGGGATATCTCTCCATATTATGTCAGGTTTAGGCAGGAGAACTAGTCTCTCTTTTTTCCAAATGCTCACACATACACAATGACAAAATTGCAAAGTGTCTTTAGCTACGTTTGGGACACCAAACGTACCTAGAGCCTTCTAGTTAGCTAGTCTTCTAGCTGCTGCGTAACGCAATGTATGAACATGGGCTTTCAACGCCTGAGTAAAAACCTTAGTCAGAGCCGGACCTCACGGAGTTAATTTCGTCGTTACAGTTCTTCCTCCAAGAACAACCTCTAGTTTTTAATACCCGAGGTTTCTTTGCACACAAATTGAGTTTCCTGTACATTTCGGTACACCGCCAAATAAACTCATAATTTCTTAGATTTCATTACTTTGCATTCACTTAACACATTCAAACATTTTCATCCTTAATTATTTTAGAGTTTGTAAGTTGTTTTCACGATTTCTTCCCGTGCATGTAGTATTTTTGTGTCTGCTACTGATACTTTCATAACATGTTTTATTTTTTAAGTTCTAACCACTGACTGATTGAGTGATGCTATCTATTCAGAGAATGTTATTTGCATTATTTTAAAGATTGAATTTTATTACGAGCCACTTTACGTTTTGTCCAGGATTATGTAGTAATTTAGCACTTAAAATGTGATGACAATGTGATCCTTAGAGAAGATGCTGAAATTTAGTCGCGCATATTATAAAGAGTTTAGCTTCTTAGGCTGGGATAAAGCTCAGTCTGTCCAGGGTTCGTTAAAGGGGTCTCGCAACCCTCTAACATACAACATATTCCCGAATTACTCACGACTGTCTTCGCGACAAAAATAAAAATACAAAGACTTTGCAACTACGGCAAACGACTTTGATCGGTTTCCAACTCTGAAAATACTTTGCACTTTGCGCATTTTATGCGTGGTGTGATGGTTGAACTGTTTGAGAATTCAAACCTCTGATTACGAATCAGCGGGAAAGCAAAAGCGAATAAAATGTTTTTGCTTGTGTGACGTATGTTAGTGGCATCGAAAACCGTACTTGGCGGATTTCGTCGTTCGTTCAATTCAAAATGGTGCCTCAGTTCCGCGTTTACACAGCGTTCATTTTCGTTGTTTGCTTGAACACCGCTTGTTAAGCTCCTTTGCGTACGGCGGTCCTTAGACAATACAAAATACTTGCGCAAAATTTCTCAGAACAGCCGTTGTGCAGTGTAGACTCGATTTTGCGTCTTTGAGCCACGTTTGTGTAAAACGAAAATGATTGTGATTTTGGGTAGAGCAAAATTTGTAGTAGTCTATATATATACAAATAAGTTGCATAGTGTTAGTAATCCGTGTTCCCTGGAATAAGTGAACCGATTTTGTTTCTACAATGTTCATATGAAAGGTGACGTTAATACCCAGGTTTTTATGTATAAACTGTCTCTATATGTGTATTGGTTCATAAGTTATAGCCATTTTAGTGAAACCATAAATCCGCGCTTCTGAGACGCCCCAGAAAACAGTTTTTTATTTTTTACAAAGTGTATGTATATAGAATTCACTTCGGTATAATTTACATATAGGGGTTTTAACGGAAGTCAGTTTATTTTCAATGATTCTTCACGTTGACGCCTGATCTTACATTGAGTGCTCATGACTCTTTGGTTTTCTAATTACTCAATTGCTTGTCTGTATTGCCATTGTTGTGTTGCAACATACTTAATTGTACACTTTTGCCTTGCTAACGTAGTAAAATTAGTCCCAAATAGCACGAAAAGTACTTAATTTTACTCCTAAAAGCAATGAACTTTTATATAATGACCGTGCACTTGTGACTCTTTGACGCACAACTTTTCATGCATCATGAAATGAGCCTCACGATGCCTAGGCGTCAAATTCATCAGCTTGTTCTTCTAACAGTTTTATTAGCAAAAGAAGAACAAAGGTGCTATGCCTGATGCATGATGCACAAGTGTAAATTTCCTTTTACACTGCGATTTCACTGATCTCTTTTATGTTAATAAATTTAAATTATCAAATTTCAAGTGAATAAAATATAAAGTATTATTGTTCTGTAGGAAGCGTTTTGTGTGTATATTAGATACATACTGCAGTTGCGGACGTACCCATTATATTAATTACTTACCATGCTGCGTTTTCTGTGTGAATAGCGTTCCGACAAAATACGACCTGGGAAGTAAACAACGCTAAACGGACTCTCTATGAATAGGCCTTAAACAGCGTGAGAGCCTGTGTGAACAGCACAGAAAAACTTATCATTGCTCCATCTGGCAAGTTGTAAAAAATGTATAGATTACTGTAACAATCCTCTAGTTGATAGTATTTTTTAAAAATTTATACACAGTTAAATACAAAAGTTTCTATTATATTTCAATGAGGAAATGATACTAAGCAGAGAAGTAAAGAAGATATTTACCTTTTCATTGATTATTGCGTTCGCAGAATCCTCACATTTCGCGTAATCAATAGATTTTATTAATTATTGAGAAAAGTTGAAATGGTGGCAACATATATTTGTCTTTTATAGCTGCCTCTATCGCACTTACAAATGGAATAAATATAGTGCAATTGTTTTTCAATTTGGTTGGCGAAAGTGATTTTTTCGATTTTTTATTTGGTAATATTTTATGTGGAAAAGTAGAAAAGCCAAGCAAATTAAAAAAGTATTAAGATATTAAATATTAAATATTAAAATATTGCAATCAGTGATTCGTCACAAAAGTATTTTTTACTGATATATCTAGCCTATGCACTTACATATTCATGATAAAGAAGAAATCAAAAAAGTATAAAAATCATTATCCACTAAAAAAATTATCAGTAAAAAAAAAATTAGTTCAAAGAAAGAAGAAGTTGAATATCACTTGTATTGAAAAAACTCCATAGGCAAGATCTTACGAAAACTTGTATTAACCTGCGACGGACGAGTTTCCTTTCGCACCGACTCCACCCCACTTTAGCCAGCTGTTGTTGCTGTCTGCTGTGTTATATTTTATCATTTGTCGTACTGATGGCGTGTTTGAACACACTGAAATTGGAAATAAAAACTTTGGAGAAGATCTTTAATCGGAACCACGAACGTTTTCAAATCCTGAACTCTAGCGTAGACGAGTTGACCTGTCGATTTATTAGCAAGAATGGCAAACGATATGATATTCACGCTAATATAACGGTAAGTATGCTTTCAAATGCATAATTGTAAACATGACTTTCATAAGTCTAGGATCTTTAAGGGTAACACATTATGACAAGGAAAAAATATGTCAAATTATTATCTTCGAAATGTATAAATATTATTATTTATTGCTATTTTCATAGTGATGTTAATGTTAATTTTCGCAATTCATTTAATTTATAACCATAGAACCTAAATAAAAAAAACAATCAGTTTAGGAAAATGTTATTTGGGCTTCCAACGACGTAGACAGAAGTACTAATAATAGATCCCTCTGCATCTACTAAGTACTATTAAAGTTTTGAGATTGTTTCAATTTTTAGGTTTATTTTTGTAATATTCTTGTTTTGATAAATTATGCATGTCTTATAATTATTTATTTCTAATTCAAAATTACAATCACATCGTGCAAAAAAAGGTCGCAGGACCTTGTAGGTATCGTACTAAGAAACATGACTAAGATAAAAATTTAAAAAAGAAGAAGAAGAAGTTAAGGTTGGTTAACAATAAAGTTTGCTAAAGCAATACAAAAAGCTTAAATGATATTAATATAAGAGATAAGGAAAAGAAAAGACTAAGACAAGGGAGGAAATGGAATAATGAAAAATCCAGCAGTACAATCAACACAGTATTCACAAAACCAAAAACATGAAAGAACCAAGCAGCAATAAGTCAGTAGAGCTCAATGGCTATCCAGGCGGAAGTGATTGAAAAGCTGCCGTTTAAAAACTGCAAGGAAGAAATCTGATTATGATTCGGAACATGTGGCTCGGGCTATCACGCGAACACAAAGAAAATACAAAGCGCACCACCGAACGCATTTATGCACTTTGTACCATCAAGTAGCAACGCATCCACTAAAAACTTGACAGCAGTGCAAGAAGTGAGGGGAAAATGAGCGACTTAACCAACGGCAATCAGGTGAACCGAGTTAAGAAGCCCTTAATATGGTAGAGAGTCCTGAGTAGGAGGTATACTTTGCCACATATCTAAGCAACATGGACCTCCCACAAGAGATCATCGCAAATGAACAAACCGAGGCTCTTAATAACATGGCTAAGAAGAAAAACAAACCCATCAATGCGAATCAGAGACAACGTATCCACATCCAGATATATGTGAATAAATTAATAATTACACAAAAAGTGGTTATGTTTCATTTACGTAGTGATGATCAATATTTGAAAAGAAGAGTTGTCGCCAGCAACTGTTTGCCCAACAAAAACAAATAATTTGCTTCATCAAGAACTTTCTGCTCAGTTCTACCAGATTAAGCTTAATGAAATGAATGCCTGCAACTCATGTCGCACAGTGTAAAATATTCAGGCCAATCGAATAAATAATCGCTTACCGACAGTAGTCAAAGTTGTGTTCTTTTTGCCTGTGGACACTCACTGTTTTCTGTTTGGTTACTCTGAAATGAAACTCAATCAAGCCCGATTGCTACTTTTGCTATTTAAAGTTATCCAGATCTCGTTGTATAAATAATGTTCCTCTGAAGCTACGATCAAGTCAACAATGTTTTTTATTTCTATGATATGCGTCTATATAATGCAATTCTACCGAAAACTTCGCGAAGCTTATATTATAAAAAAAAGAGTTGTTTTTTATACTGCACGTTCTTCATTAAAGTAAATTAAATTGTTATTAATAAAATTTTTTGTCTTCCAAGAATGAATATTATCATTATCCATAATACTTCCTCCTTTAAGATTAAGATTTATTGAATTCTTCTGCATTTAGTATTCAATGCTGTACATCTTAGTGATAATTCGGTATTTCACTATTCCTTTAGCGATATTATTTTTATGAAATCTATATTTTATGGGGCTTAAATTTAGGGAAATGCTTTAGATGGGTTTTGTACTTAAATAGGTATTATTACACTTCTTTTAGGAGACCTATCCGTCATCTCCTCCAGTTTGGTTTGCCGAAAGTGAGGAAACAAGCGTAACCAACGCTGTGCAAATCCTTAGCAATACAAATGGACACGATAATCATGTCATCAATCAGGTTAGTCGTGTTCTGCTTCACAGTCTGCATTATTCAAGATCACTCCTTTGAGATTATGGATTTTCAATGAAAATTATGTCACAGGTCGGCATCCTACTGCGCGAACTTTGTCGCCTACACAACGTACCGTTACCGCCCGATATTGACAATCTAACAGTTCCATTTCAATTGCCAGCGGGTAATGCATCTCCTCTTCATCAACAACCCGCAGCTCAAATCGATGATATTGACTCAGACCAAGACGAAATCGAAGAACCGATTTGCGACAGCGAACAAGAGAGCGAAGGAGATGAGGATTTGCCACTTGAAATGGAAGATGGGCGCAGCGCAAATAAGGTTTTTCTATATTAAATAATTTTCAAATGTATAAATTAGCAAAGAAATAAATTTTTTTTTTTTTGATATTTTCTTTAGAAAGAGGAAATGGCAGTTGAACACCTCGCTACTTTAGAAAGACTGCGACAAACTCAAAGACAAGACTACTTAAAGGTAATCATTAAGTTGGCTTCTTGGATTATGCTAAACCTAAGTATACGCTTTTTGTAGGGTTCTGTTTCCGGTTCCATTCAAGCAACCGATCGACTAATGAAAGAACTACGAGATATATATCGATCGGATTCCTTCAAAAGCAAAATGTATTCAATCGAACTTGTCAATGAATCTATATACGAGTGGAACATACGACTTCAGTCGGTGGATCCAGACAGTCCTCTGCATAATGATTTGGTATTGCTGAAGGAAAAGGAAGGCAAGGACAGCATTCTGTTGAACATCATTTTTAAGGAAACGTATCCATTCGAACCGCCATTTGTTCGAGTCGTGCATCCAATTATCTCAGGTATAGTTAAAGACGGTGGTAATTAATTAGGAAACCATTTATACTAGTTTTGGATATATTTGAATTCGGATTTACTACTGTACCTCAGTTTATAACACTTTGAAATAAGCTTTGTTTATATACAATCTCGGCGATGAATCGTGTTCGCATGAAAAGCCAAACCTACCAATCGGTCACTGGGCGCACAGGAGCAGCGCACTAAATGTCTGCCCTGTGCCGTACACAACAACGTAACACAACTTTTTTTATATTTTTCAGGCGGTTATGTCCTTATTGGTGGTGCCATCTGCATGGAGTTGCTAACGAAGCAAGGTTGGAGTTCTGCGTATACTGTGGAAGCCGTCATCATGCAAATATCAGCTACATTGGTAAAAGGCAAAGCAAGAATTCAATTTGGAGCAACTAAGGTACGTTTTTGCATAAACGTATACAAAAAATGAAATGAAATACAATACAAATGCAAACCTTTTAGGCTCTATCACAAAGCCAGTACAGCTTGGCACGTGCCCAGCAGAGTTTTAAATCTTTAGTGCAAATACACGAAAAAAACGGTCAGTGTTTTAAGTACATTGTTTTAGATTTTCACTATAGCTTCTCTTTATTTTAGGCTGGTTCACACCTCCAAAGGAAGATGGTTAAAGTGAGCCACAAAATTTGAGTATTTTTCGTATATATATGTTTATCCCTTACTTTAAAATTGATTTCCCTAAAATAAAATATATTTAAATATCCATTATTATTATTAATATTATCACAATCTTAAGAATTCATTAAATCCCCACAGAGATATTAATGTCAACAAAATCGTAGATATTTAAATGATTGCAGTATGGTGTTTCCATAAAACTGCTTTGATTAAGCTTAGCTCTAAGTGGCGATGTGTTTTCCGAAAGAATTATTTATGTAAATATAGTACACAAAATATTCAGCTACAAAATTTGTTGTTTCCTGTTTTTTAGCGCTCTGATCGTTTGCTTTTAATTCACATTGCTACAGGCGTTGTGTACGTAATGTTGCCCACTGTAAAAGTTTTGAAAAGATTATAACGTTGCTAGTATGTTTCTTAGTAATCTGAAATTATAGCATTAAAATAAGCAGTTGCCTATGTTTCCCAAGCAGCCATCTTTCATCAGATAATATTTCATCTGCTACTACATGGGCAGTTTCTTGAGTTCACTCTAGAAGATGCAGACGCATCTGATTACTCAGAATTCCAGGGAACGTTGACTGCTCCAATGAAGGAGTGCAATTCTTTTAAAGATCTTCATCAAACAGAGCAATGAAACTAGCTATTCAATCATTCATAATGAAAATGTTTTTGTAATGAATTTTCTATCACAAAATTTTTAGTTCTGATTTGTACCGTATCGTACTCAAATATCTGCAATATTTTATATCAGTTTTATTCCACTTATTTATATTAGAAATTTTATACAGCTTCTGATTTTTGTTAATTATTATGGCCGCAATATTACTATAAGTATGCATAATTATTATTCTTTAAGCAGAATGAGTTTTACACACCTGCAAATTTATAAAGAATAAAAGAATAAATTTCAGCCTATTTTATTTCATTTACTCTTATTATTTATTTTATAAGTTTGCTTTTTAAACACACCATTTTTAAACACGTTGTCAAAAACTGTTCTTTTCCATGCTCATCGATGATCAGATTTTTTTTTTTTTATAACCGATTTCCTTTAGTTTTAGTTAGAAATTTCAAATTTTTATGGAAACACCGTATTGTGTAATTGAATGTCTGAATATGAATTAAACATTGGTATTTTTATTTTGTTAGTATATATATATATATAAGTGAAGATTTGAAACATATTATCAGCGTGTAGTGTTTGTAAATTGAATAAAGTTTTAAGTTATTCATAGTTTGTTATTAATAGTGGAGCATCTAACATTTGGTTTGTATTGCTAAATCGTGCTAACTATATTTTACGATTAATGTACAAAACACATCCATCAACTGCAAAAACTTTTTAATATAATATTCAATATAAATGCACATATAAAATGTGTGAGTAATCATATTAATCTGTTCTGTTAGCAAAATGGGTTTGGGAGCATTTTTTTAGTACTTCCCTTATAAATGTTTTAATTGCGGATTTGATTTGTGTGAAATTAATTTAAATTTAAATAGCGGAGAGTATAAGTTAATATATTTCTATATAATACTAGCTTGAAAATAAAAACAGCAAATATCGAATAAATAAAATACAATTTTTGTATGCAAAATATATACAAAAAGAATATTCCCGTAGTACGGGGCAACGGATACGGTTTTAAGTTAATACGATTAAAATAAAATACTTTAAAGAAAACAGAACAAAAAAAAAATAATAAATAACGAAATGTAAAAAAATATAGAATCTAAAAATGCAAACTTGTATATTAAGCCTCGTTAAAACACAGAAAACTAAATATATGTTTAAGACGTTGATTGAAATTATTTAAATTTACAAATGGAACACATTCACACAAAGAATTTTTTTTACTTAATCCTAACTTCATCGGAAATTCTTTAATTATTTGAAATTTTCATATGAATTGCATTATTTTTAAGTTATATCCTTATACAATAGAATCAAAACTAAGCTAAACTACAAAAGTGTAATCATCCGATTACAAAACGTAGCGTAATCGTAATTTTCGTTGGATCCCTTCGTCTAATCCAAATCAAAATTTTATATTTGTTTCGTAATTATTTTAATTGGAAAGTTGGATTTGGAGACTCATGAGAATAAGCTAATGTATTTAATGATCTTAAGGTGTATTTGTAATGATAAAAATAAATAAATAACAAATTACTATCTGTAGTTGTTAGATAAAGTTAAATTACAAAATCTTTGGATATGCGGGAAACGATTAATAAAAGCCAACTCCATCAAATAGTGAATATGGAGAAAAGGAACGAAACAAATGCATGTTTTATTTTATTTTTGTATTTCTTGGTTGGAACTTTCCAGATATGTCGAAACGATATTAGGATTGTGTTAATAATTTAATCGTCATCATTGATGAGGATGGATTTCAATCGTCGTTCGCTTGAAATCAAAAGAATATTCATTTTTAACGAATATAATCGAATTCAGTTTGGCATCATTTGCGAAATACGAATATTCAATGTCCGATTGGCAATTGCAGTCGCTCTGAAGTGAAAGTGTGCAAATCAGCGTGTTTTTTTTACTAAAAACAAAATTTTTATTCTTATATTATTTCTTATTTTTATGGTGTCAGCTGCAAATGAAAACAAAATATGCATCAATAACAATCACAGTAATGCTGCGTGCATTAAATTTATGAATACGAATGTGCTAAGCGCACAAATGTTTTTTGTATTTGTTGCATTTGTCTGGCACACACATACGCACTTCCGTTGCAACGCGAACGAAGCAGTCAAATTTTCTTTATAATCAACCGAAGGAATCTTATTTAGCATTATAATAGTTTACAATGAAACAATTCATATTTAATTTCGTAATAGATAAATTTTATTACTTCATTTTACTAATACGCTACGTAACATGATGAATTTGATTTCATATAAACATTATTCATATATTTTCTTAGATTACTCTTATACAGTCAATATTGATGATTCTAATGCCATCGCTGATTGTTTTAGTTGAACTTGATTATCATTGTGTGTAAAATGGAATAATCCATCGGATTGATCGGAAATCTTTGATGCTTCTATTAATAACTCAAATGAACCCTGCAATTCCAACAGATCATATGTAAGTTTAGTTTCCTTTTCCAATACTGTAGCCAGACGAAGGAAATTATTTCCTACTTCTCCAGTGAATTCGTGGAAGGAATCTTCGAATGCGTCCAAAAGCGTCATGCCAACGTCAATGAGAACGCGCATGAAACGAGCCTCGCCAATGCTATTACAAATGAACGATATAATGCGCACTAGCCAAATATCGGTGAGACCGCGGACGGCACGGTAGAGGCCCTTGCGATGAATGAGTTCTTGCATTACACTAACGGTAACTTCAGGTGTTTTACAGGTAACATAAGAATGCAAAACTGTTTGCAGGCATTTAACATACTGATATTTACGCAACAAGACATTGTAATGCGCATCATGCGCATTAGGATGGGATTTATTGACAACCTCATGATCTATTTCATCGGAAGTTATGTATTTTTGTTCCCTTGGAATGGATGGCTTGGCATCTGTAGCAAGATCTGCTTCCATATTTTGAATGGAAATCAGACCATCGACCATGCCAGCAACAACACTTTGATCATTTTGCGCCAATCCTAAACTAAGCACCGAATTGGGAAATTCGAGTGTGTGCACTGGTTGATATGAGGTAACATCATATATCTTCACATGTCGATCCAACCCAGCTGATAACAAACGTTTTCCATTCGATCCCAGCCGCACACAAGTCACCGTCTTCTGATGTTGCGACAGTATTGTTAAAAGACGACATCCTGTTGAATGTTTTTATGCAATATATTTAAAGGAAAGTTGACTGATTTTTGTTATCATTCGTGTTACCTGCGAGTGCATCCCAAACTCGTACCTCGGTGCCACCTGCACTAATAAAAATGCCGCCAGTTGGAAGAAAAAGCAGTGACTCCACTGGACACCCGTGATCAACAGAACAGGTTACCTTCGGTGTTCGTGTGTCGTACAACTTGACGAGGCCATCGTAGCCGCCCGACACGATGACATCTGTTGACATGGGATTCACTGCACCGGCACGAACGTAATCGTTGTGTTCGTTAAACGTGTGCACGGCGCTTTCTGTTGCAATATCCCACAGCTTCACAGTGCGATCATCAGAGAAGCTTGTTACATGTAGCATGTCGGGTGTAAAAAACGTTCTATGCACAGGTGACTTGTGTCCTCTGAATGAACGGAGAACATTTTTCGTAGCTGTGTCGAATAACTTAACAGAGCCCTGTTCATCGCCGGCTACTAACAAACGACCGTCCTGACGAAAACTACCGCCGTAGGCCGTCTCCTGAAATCGCGACAAATTCTTCACCACCAGCTTTGTTATTGGATTGTATATTTGCACTCGCACAGAGCAAGTGACAGCAAAGTAATGTGGCTCAATGGGACTGAAATCGACATAGTCAATGGCTCCAAATTCCTTCACAAGCGTGGATACCTAAGGACAGTGTTTGAACAAACAAGATTAAACAGAGGAATGGAATCTCGATTGTGCAATGCCTACCGACAAACGTTTCCAGTAGATTTTATCTGGTGTCACAACTGTTCCTGTCTTTTGGTATTTCTTTACATTTAATGGTTTAAAGGTAGACATTTTACACAAGATTATTTCATACTTTTGTTGTAAAGTATTGCCTACAAGGTTTAGATACTTGTTTACACGTGCTAGCTAATCGACTCAATGAAACTATACGTTTTGCAATTAGCATATCTCATGATATTCTATCATGATATATTTCGATATTCTATCATGATATATGAATGTCAAACCATTAAGCGAAATATTGAATGAAAAAACTGCATATTGCTGTATGTGTATATAAAATGTAAGAAAACTTATGTTATCAGCAAAAAGTAGGAAAATACGCATATAAGGAAATCTGTGGATCTTAATAATATATATAAATAAGGAAGATTCATTATAACTCGTAAATAGTGAAAACAGCGTAAATTTATAATAGCGTAAAAAACTATCAGCCTGAACGTGCCCTGCAAATGTAAAATAATAGTGATGACGTTTAAATTTACATATGGCAAATCACAGAATAATTCGGGACGCAATTGAGTGTTGTTAAAAGTTAAACTAATCCAAGTTTTGCAGGATATTTTTATACTAAACTAAAGTAATAAATACGTTTTATTTCGCATTGTCCGGAAATATCCCTTTCGCAGTGGTTAGCATCAGTTATTTATCGTTAATAATCCGAAGCTCTTGGAGTACTAAAAGGATATATTATAAATATGGTATATTTGATTTTAATTAATTTATATGAATATTAAATCTTGGTTAAATTTTAGAGTGCTCTTTTTAACTTTCAAAGCCTGCTGTCGGTCATTTTGCTAATGATTTGCACCTGTGCCTACCTACGTTCTCTGTTTCCGAACATAATGGACCGCAACAAGACCGGGTAAAGGAAATATAGAATTAAATGTGGCTCAAAAGGTTTGATTTCCTTAAACATTTTTTTATCTTCGATTTGCTAAAGCCTAAATCTATTGCACCAAAAATAATAACATACATGCTTGTCTTGCTATTTATCCAATATTTAATTATTCCCTTTTGCATAAAGGTCACAAAAAGTTTATACATATCAGAACTAAAGTCTTAAAATTATAATCTGTGATAAAGCTATTGGATAAATATTTAAGGAAAAATATTTTTCTATAAAGAGGACAAACATTGTTTTTGTTACTTGAAAATGTTGCAGTATTTATAAATGAAGGCATATTGAAACGCTTTTGGGCCTCATACCGAAAAAGTAAAAAATATTTATTACTCTTTTATACGTTTTTGCGTGTTCATCCATAAGATTGCTGGGCGTGTTTTGGAAATTGGCCAGAATAGGTGAACGAAAATCTCCGTACGTTGCAGCTGCTTGTGTAATAATGGCGTCGTCTTTGATGTTTTGGCAATAATCACCTTGCTTTCGGTTGTAAGGAAAAAATAAGCTAAGCTTTAAAATTATCCACATATTCCAAAAAATAATAACGAATTTTATATATAAGTTGCTATATAAATATATTTTTTGAATATTTATGTACTTGTTGTATTGAGAGTTAGTTTTTAGCGATGTGCGTTTGATATACAATAAATAATGCGGTTGACTTTCCAAAATACTTGGATGAATGCTCTTCCCAATTGGATTTGTAAAAATTACTTTTTGGGATCGATCCGCAGGTGAATTTTATTCGGTTTTATAAATACTCAAAACACCTCTGCTTAACTAAAGTTGGCTTCTTGTAGCAGCAGAAAAACGTAGATTAAAAGACAATTTTATTGTTTGAAAGTTTATTTCTTTTTTTTCTTAACTAAGCTTAGAAACAATTCTCACGGAATCTTAAAATAAAATTCAAATTCCCAAATTGAATAAATAGATTCAATTAAATTAACAAATTCGCAATCATATTTATAAAAGTTGAAAAAGGGAATTCTTAAATTAAATGCTTTTTTGATTGAGAAAAATCTGTATAAAATTTAATCTATTTATTTTTAATTTAGGGTAGGTTACCTCCATAAATGCTTAAATCTTCCCAAAATTTGTTTCTTCAACTAAATTAAATTCCTGATACACCAATTTATAGTAGGTAAATATGTTTTAGCTGCGTTTGGACGTTCGATTTATATCTTGAAAACTTTTATGATTATTTTTGATAATAGTAACTTTATAACAAGCTGAGAAAGGAAACAAAACTGTGATGGAATGACAAATTGTGCCTTAGATTAAGATTTGGAAAATTTCTATATAATTAATAATGTACATTAGCTCACAAATGCTGACTATATTCCGCATGCAACGCTTCCTAAGATACTTTAAAGTTCACTTCGAGGTGTCGTCTGTTTTGCTTCTTCCTGTTGCTGTTGAGTCTGTGGAACATCTACAACCTCTTCCTGCTCCTCGGACTTTTCATTATTATTGGAGTCAGCAGACGATCCTTCAACAATGGTCGGCTCAATGTTTACGGCCTCATTCGGCTCTTCAGTGCTGTTCTCTTTGCTTTTCTTCGAAGTCTTTGGCTTTGGCTTCCAAATCTTTATTTTATTCACCAAGTATTTGACTTCTCTATCGATTAACGACATTTTCCTGCTGATATCTTCGATTGTCAAGCGAACTTGTTCGTAGCGTTTCAGTTTCTTTTGAGCGGCGTCCTCTGTCGACCTCCATTGCGCAGCTTCACCGATCACTTTACTAAGCGTTTCTAGTTCTACTTCTGTGAAAATATCCTTTTCGGGATTATTCTCCTTGGTCATATTTTTTGCAGTCTTTAAGAATTTCTTAGCACTTTCTATCATTCCGTCGAGTGCCTTCAAAGCTTCCGGTCGCTCTTCGTGCTCCCAATAGCGCGCCATGAATACGTTCGTCAATGCCTTCAGATCGTCAAGGCGTTTTTCGTATATCTCAGGAGTGGGATTGTCAATGTCTTCATAGAGCCATTCCGAGATTGCCGAGCACTGTTCCAATATTTTCTGCTTCTCTTCTGGAGAAGCGCAGCTGGCATAACTGTTTTCCTCAAGTTTCTGCTGCGTTTCAATCACATGCGACTCGAGAGCATTGAACGCTGATTCCAATCGATTGCGATTGAACTCTGCCTTGTTAATGGCATCCAACTTATCGAGGGATTTCTGAAAGTCTTCACCTGACAGCGCGTTAGTAAATTGGATCGTGACCTTGTTCTCGACGGGCAGTTTAATAGTGACCAGTTTAACGGTTTCGTTGGTTGGCTTTTCACTGTCGCCATCTGTTGTGTTCTGTGCGTTGCTGGAGTTGGTGCTGTTGTCGCTGTTTGCTTTACTCTCTTCATCAGATTCGGGCAATTTCTCTTCGCCGTTCTGATCTTCTTTGGCGGCCTTCTCCTCCTCCTCTGCTTGCCCAGCGTCCTTTGAAAACAACTTGCTTATGGTGCTACCTAATTTGGAGAGTGTGCTCTCGTCCTTCTCCTCAGTCTTTTGTTTCTCGTACACGTACTCGATGCTGGACAAGGCAAAAATGCCAGAGTCGTCAATCATGAAGTGCGCTTTGATACCCTTCGACTCAACGACATCGTTCTCGGTTTTCTGCAGAAGTTCCTTGATTTTCTGAAGCTCTACAAGCGAAATATTCAAACCGCCGACGTATGAAATCTCGTCTGCGGACAGATTGTTAAAGTCACCGTAGTAGACATAGAAATGAAAATCGTCTGTGTATTTGTTGAATGTAATCATCTTCTTCTGTGGATACGAATTCATGTGGCCGAAGAGCTGGCGTTTAACCTGTCTGATGGCGGTTCCATCGCCGGGATCACGTTCGAAGCTGACGTGAATGGGGAAAACGACCGCGTCTTTGATAATGAACTTCTTCACTTTGAAGCCGGTCGCCAAATCGGCTGCTTTGAACACCGCGCCCATCGTTGCTGCTTCATCGGCATTTAAACTCTTGCCCAGCTCTTTCTTAATCGCGTTTTTTAGAATTTCCTGCACCTTGGGAACGCGTGTACCTCCGCCAATGATTATAACCTGCGACACAACATCTAACGTCAAGCCAGACGCAGCAATCGCTTGTTCCAGAGGTTTCGTTATGCGGGGCCACATATCAGCACAGAGTTCTTCTAATTTTTCTCGTGTTACCTGAACTTTAAAATCGTGGTCTTCCAGAAGATTCTCGATTTGTGCGTAGTGATCGTTGTTGGCTGAGAGCACATTCTTCACTCTGCCCGCTTCCTTAAACAATTTAGACAAAGCACGTGGACTTGTAGTAACGTCTGTGGCCGTTTTCTTCATAGCGTTGAATTCTGCTGCAAGATAATCACGAAGGCGCAGCTGAATCTCTAGACCGCCCAGAGTTCGATCGTAGCCTACGCCCAACACTTGCACAACCGGATGGACTTCCTTCGTTTGCTTTTCCTTCACCAATTGGTAGCTAATCACTGCAGCTGAGGTCTTGTATGCGCCCATGTCGTAGAAGACGAAATATTGCGCATTTTCCGTGATCTCTGCATGATGAAAGACGCCATAGTTCAAAGCAACGGCTGTGTAGTCGTTTATCAGCTGCAGCACCTTCAAGTTGGCCAATTGTGCGGCTGCGAGAAGAGCTTGGCGCTCGGCTTGGCCAAAGTAACCGGGTACGGTTAAGACGCATTCAGTAATAGTCTGCAGGGTAGATTCTTGTGCGAATTCCTTGGCTTTGACCAGCATTTGCGCAATCAGCTCTTCGACAGAAAACGCTTGATTGTCGCTTTTCCTGAAAATGATGGTATTTCGTTTTTCATCTGCTTCCAGCTTATAATAAGGGAATCGTTTCCTGCGAACGCAACCATAAAACAATTTAATTATGTATTATAATATGAATGTGTTTAAATTTAATTTCAGTTTTAAGAATAAAACGTAAAAACAACTAAAATAAACGTACCTATATAAATCCACAATCGGATTGTCGATAGTTTTACCCAACAAATCCAATAAATAACCGTAAGCCGCTGCCGGATCCCGAATACCAACGTTTATTGCATCCTCGCCGAAGGACCGCACGCCATCCCGAAACGATAAAATTGCTGGTGTTTTACGTTTCGATTCCTTATTCAATGCTATTTCCATGGGAACACCTGGCGATACGACACCAACCTTCATCCACTCGGTGCCCAAGTCAACCGACATTACTGCCGCCCCATCACCTGGATGAATCCATCCGCATATAAGAACGATAACAAACCACTTTAAATAATGTACATGAGGAAGTCTTCCAAGAGGTTCTTTTTTCCTGATCTGCATCTTTCACCGCTGTCGAGAGGCTTATTAAGCTTTATATTATTAAAGAAATTAGTTGATATACGTATGTTAGTGAACCGCTTTTACTTAACACACTGCGAAATTTACTTACCTTAACGAGGTTTTTACAAAAATCTGTCGTCACAATTTTGGACACCTGACGTGTCCGAGTATTATTGCCGTCTGACGTGTACTAAACAGCGTTGCCTACTATTTGAGTAGTATTAAATAGTATTTCACTACTATTATTGTGCTCTTGAAGACTCTTAGTACTATTTTACATTGTACATTAAACAATATGTTCGAAGTTATGGCATAAATTTCTTATATCTTAAGTGAACATATCTACTGATTCTGGCTGTCAGAAATTACTCTCTTCATTTTCTAATTATGCAATTAACTCCAAACGAATATGAAGATTTTTAATTTCAGGTTGATATTTCAAAGTAACATCAGAGTTTTCCATATAGAAAAAATATTTATTAGCTCAATTATGTTTGATGAAAAAGGAAACTTGATTTACGCTAAATGATATTAAAGGCAATTCAAGTAAGGCGCATAAGAAAGCAATGTGAATTCAAAACACTTTTATTACTCCGTTCCAAAAAAGGAAGTACTCAATACTACTATTCTTACGATTACTACAACTGTGTGCTTAATGCAACACTGGTACTAAATATCAACGTGTAAATCCAGGCAATCACGCAAACTTCTCCGCTGTTTCGGCCAGGAGATGCGACACTCGTTCCAGCCAGTGTTCGGGTCTATATTCGGGTTCCAGAAGCTTAGTAATATTCGTAAAAAACTTGGAAATTTTATGGTAGTGTTGGTGAAAAATTGGGAATTTGATGACGTTGCGACAAGAAACTCTCCTTTTGAGTACCCTACTCACCTTTTAAATCCCAGTGATGAGGGGTACGAGACGACATGAGTTTCCTTTGTTTACAAAATTTTATAATAGTCAACACACTTTATCCTGAGATTACAACTCGATTGTATACTTGGACAAAATAATAAATTATTGAGATTGAACTCATATTGATTACATTTATTACTACATTACATTTAAAGTATACATATATTGAACTTATTTACTGGTCTCAGAAGGAAAAAAGCTTAACGCATCGTAAATGGTTATTAGTTGGATAAATAAATTATGATGTTAACTCCGATTCGGTCCACGATCATAAATGAAGGAGTGCGTTTAGAATAACTTTTTTTTGGAGTTTTAAGAAATATTGTAACATGTTTTGCATTTAAGAGATATTAAATACACGATTCTTGTTATACATATAAAATGAGAGTAATTATTTGGGTGCCGGATAGAAAGGAAACAGATTATTATTATTGCAAGAACTTTATTTTTGTAATGAACAATACATATCAGAATTTTTAAGAACTTGTTCATTGCTTCTATTATAAAATCTTACAATTCCTCAATAAATTCATAAATTATATTATGTAAAACTTATAAAATATGTGTATGAACTTGTATAAAGAGAATAACATGAATGTAGTATTGGCATATCTACATTCTCAACTTACCTCACTAGTACATTTTATTACCCGTTTGCAAACTCCGTATGTTTCCGCGTACTTTTGCATGTACTATGGTACTTAAGTAGTGTTGGAATGATACTACCATTTGAGAAAAAACATGTTTTCCCTACATTAAAACAACATTTATTCAGTTAAAAAATTATAATTAATGAACTGATGCTTTATTTAAGTTTCCCTTTTTGAGTTATTATTAAATTATCAGCATTAAGTAGAGTACACATTTGGAAACATACTCTTTTGGCAATTTCGTACTCTGATAATTTCTTTTAAGCAATGAAGAGAGAAACGCTGCTTCATGACGTCATCGTTATTGTCGAGGTGAAAACAATTACAACGAATTCATCATGAGTTATTATTTTTAACTTATTTAATTATCTAATTTAATTATCCAATTTAAAACAGTCACTTCAAATTCTTCATCAACTGCATCCAAAAGTAGTAAACACTCAAACTCCACTAAATCCAAATCAACATCCTCAGAGACAAAGCACTAAAAGCACACTAGCAGTCATTCCTCATCCTCCTCTAACTCTTCTTCGCTTAAGCGAAAGCACACCAGTTCATCAGCTTCACTGAATGAGAATAATAACAAATCGTCCGCCAGTGTAAAATCTAAGGAACTGTCTAAGCATATTAACACGCAATCATCCAAGTCATCCAAACATCAACTAGCGCAGTGCATTTTGATGACCAACCTACAGAATCGTTTGCCACCTCGGAAGCCGATATAATGAAGGAATGCGAAATGATATATGATCAACTGGATTTTCATAATTTAATGACAAAATTAACAATCAATAATGAGCTTATTTCTAAAAATCTATTTTACCGTGTTATTGGCTAATTCATTTCAATTTTGTATACTATTCTGCCCAATAATACTTAAGTTAATAATACTTTTAAATTCCATGAACATTAAAATACTATGCACTTAAGTAAACCAATGTTAATCCAATTCATTCCATATAATACGCTAAGAGCTTATTTCGTAAAGCTTTTATGTTCCTGAATTTGGTAGTTATCTTCCTGATCTTTAGCCTCTACTGTTTGAAATTTTATTAAGTTTATCAGGTTTTGCAGTTTTTCAGTTACTATACTTCTTCGTATTGACTCGAAAAATCCGATATAATGATGCAAGTTGTGTCTAAATGATAATGATCAGCCCATGATGAAAAGGCAAGCATTAAAGTAAATATAAATACTCACATCATTAGTAGAATAGGACCTAATAGCTCCTTTGTTTTATATAAATGATGCACATACGCGCGAGTATGCTTTAGGCACGCTAGGCAAGTACAATTGCTAATAAACGGTGTAAAATCATCACTTAACCTGTAGATAAGTTCAATGTTATATCTATATTTATTTTCATCGATTTAAAATTTACTATCCATCCGTTATGTCAAGAAAAGGGCTGCTTTTAGTGACATGCTCAGAGTTTAAATCGAAATTAAATATTAAAGCTTTAAAATTCTTTGCTGCACAATAAGCGTAGGAAGAATCAAACATATCTACGCCCAATTTGATGAGCTCTAAAACAGCAAGCGGTGTATAAGCACCTAGCATCATTATCGGCTTATCCAAATCCATTTCACTGAGACAATGCTGCATCACTTCAAGTAACTTTTCTAAATTCACTTCAGTTGCACTCAGACCGTAACTGTGGAAACCTTCCAACAAGTAGCCGCCTATTTCGGCCATATGATGCATGGTAACCAGCGACATTTGTAACAACTGCTCATCTTTGGTAAGATAGTTATGTGACCGTCTTCCAATTCAAAGGTGACATCATTGAAGCAACTTCCTCCATCTCCATCACAAATGTAGAACTGACCTGTTTCGCAGAAGGAGTCTATTAAAACCAGCACATATGTACGTAAATAATTAATTTGGTTACCATACTAGATTCGCTGCCATGTAGTCAAGTCAGCTATTTGCCGAATATGCAATGCTAAACCATAATGCGGATGTATTTCCTATAATATATTAATATTTTATTAATTTATTTGTACAATATATTATTTTTTCACGTAAATTGCAACAATTGCAAATTCTTACCTAGATTTGACAAAAATTTTCTGTGAAATGTTGTTGATGTTGAGTAAACATATGATCACATGACGTTTTCTTCCAATGCATGTATGACGTCAGAGGTGAATATCACATACACTATACGTGAAAACCCGAACGACTTTTGAACAAAATATTTTGCAAAAGCCGAGTGAGTGTCGCATCTCGTTATCTCTGGTTTCGGCTCCCGAAATAAATGCTCCCGAATAAATGTTATTTTGTCAGTCGATGTATTTCGATTATACGATGTGCGGATTCTTATCTAATGCTCCCGCAAATCATTAAAATTTCATTGTTTGATTTAAGAGTTTTGTTTTGAAAAATTCGAAACTGCAAAGGAAAAGAACAACTATTCATAATTTGTTTATCGTGCTTTGAACTTCGGGAATACTTCGGTAAATTGAGAGGGTTTCGAATAGTTAACCACACTTGTGTTAAACAATTCGTTCCTAGCAGCTATGTCAGATTAAGTCACTTTGGATACAAAAATCCCCATACTTAATCTACTCTCGACTATTGGATTTTTCAACTCATCAACATCATTGAAACAATTCTGAATTTTTATTTTTTATTGTTTTTTATTAAACTGGAATACTTTCATGCTGCTTTCTTGCAGTATTTCTTTCTATCATAAGCATGTTGTCTTTTAATATTACAAGTTTTAGGAAAAATAATATTTCTACGCAATGAAATGCAAAGTAAATTAATAGCTAATTATAAGAAAATCATCGTCATCATCGTCATAATCTTTGTTGTATCTGTTCTATTGCATATGAATTTAATTATATATATAAAATCGCATACGAAAAATTAACATAATTTGGTAAAAATAACGTCCTAAACATTTGCGTATTTTTTAAGCAGATTGCAAAATGTGAACTTATGAATTATATACACAAACATTAAAGTATATATGTATTTTGTAATTTCAATTTCAATTGCATTGTTTTGTTGATTTTCTGACTTACTTATGTATGTATGTATGTACTATGTATTTTGTATATAGAGTAATAATTTTTTTTTTCTTATTCTCAATGAATTTTACAATTTATTTTACGTTAGTAATAAATTTTAAACTACATGTTTTTTTTGTTGTTTTGTTTTTATTGAATTTTGTCTTTTTTTTATTAATTTTTATAAAATAATTTACAAATTTTTTTTTTTTTTTTTTGTTGTGTATTTCTTTGAATAAGTTTTCATTGTGTTCTTAATTATTTATTTGTGTTCTTAGAGTAATTATCACAGTCATTTGTTAAATAAAAACAAATTCTCGTTCATTTGCCTTTAATTGAGTTGAATTTGAAACACTTTTTTGTAATCATCTCGAAAACATTTTGTTGCGGAAACGGAATTTAGGCAGATGTTTGTTGTTGTTGTTGTTGTTAATTGCACTTACAATCGAAATATTTTTCTGATCGTATTTTTCATATCAGCTTTCAAATGAATTTTATGCAAAAGTTAAAAATACTGCAGTAAAATTAATTAATTAATACTAAAAATCAATTCAGAAGCCATAGAAAGAAACCTTTTATCAATTATTAAATAATGTTTAAAGCAAATTATAACATTTTCTTTCCTTTTTTGCGTTTAATCTTGTGTTGAAATGTTTTTATGACTAGGAAAGCTGCCATTGATCAGTTCTTTAAATGTGATTCTGAAACTAAACTCAATTTAATTTTATTTGTTGGCTTTTGTAGTCAAGTGCTGAAGTAATCGATGAATAATCGATGAACTAGGAAAGGCTTCAGTGTGTGGAAACCGGGCAAAAATAATTGTTAATTGTGCAAATAAATCTACGTTACGTATTAAAAACTACTCGTACTCGCTTAGAAATGGATTATTTCGACGTTGAAAGGAAGTTGCTACCAGGAAATTTCTCCGATTCTTTCTGAGTTGCTTTGGAATATTTTGAAGTTGAAGTTTGTTGTTGTCGTCCTTTGTTATCGCTCCTGCGCTACGAATCCTTTAGTAATTATGTAGTTAATAATTAAGATTATCTGAATTAATCTTGAAGTAAACCTCGAGGCAATCCTCCGATTTTGTAACTTAGTCGATAGATATATTAAATATATAGTAAATGAAAGTATTACGCGAGATGCAGCCTAATTGCAGCTCCTCTTGCAGTGGGCTGGTCTCTGGAATTCACCCGAACGGAAGCAAAAGTATGACGAAAGAAGCCGAGCTGCTTCTATTGGTACTTTCACGTCTCCAGCGACGTCACGACGAGGTTATGGAAGACGCCGGACTCGCTCAGCATCGCCGCCTGGCCGCACGAGTCGCCGCCCATGTTGGGCGTGGGCGTGGGCGTGCCGAGACGCAGCGCATCCATGATCACTTCGAACTCCTTTTGGCTCTGGTGGTTCATGTCGAAGTCCAGCTCCATCGACACGTTCACCACGTCCAGCGGACAGTCCTCGATGGCCGAGATGAGCCGCTGCGGCGGGATGTAGAACTGCGACAGCGCCTCGCGCACCAAGCGATCGCTCTCGTCCTCGCTGCGCAGCCGCTTCCGCGACGAGATCGCCTTTTCCAGCTGCTGAGCTCCTTGCGTGATTTCGGGGTCGATCAGCGGCATCGGTGCATTGATGGCGTTCAGCTCGCGGTCGAGGTTCTCCAGGTCCGTGTCCAAATTGTTGCTAGAAACTTTGCGTTTGCGTGAGGGCGACGGAGACGGACACGGAGACGGCGGTGGAGAGGGCGAGGGAGTCGGAGACGTCGTTGCAGACTCGTTGAAGCAATATTGATTATTAATGCTGACGTGAATCTGTTTGCTGAGCTTCTCCACTCCGTTCGAGGGCTGATTCTCACTGCAGAAAACACCACGCACGGCGTCCTGCTGCAGCAGCGTCGAGGGTTGGTCGATGCCGCAGCTGTTATAAGGATTGAAAATGTTATCGCGTGCGGTTTCCGGTTTCATATCAGACCTGCAAAGACAATAAGAAACCCGTGATTAGTTTGCAATGCAATGGGAAGAATCTTCTTATTAATCTTATTAGTTAATAAACACTTCATATAACGTCCATCTCCAATCAGTGTTGTTTCTTTCCCATTCGAAACCACCGAAACTGTCCAATTAGAAATTCCAATTAGGGAAGAACGGCGACTCTGTGCTCACTACTCGCGAACTCATTGAACAAATGAAACACATACCAACGAATAACAAGCGATCAACTGGTTGTTTTTTTTTTAATAGTCGGAAATGCAACAACGAAAGTTACGTTTCGTTGTGACTTTCGATTGCGTCCAGTCACCGAGTCGTTTAGTTTAGTCTATTCGTTTGTTTAATATTCCATTGATTCGTTTCATGTTCCACTCGTTCTTTCAGTTTTCGTTTGTTCTACTGTCAATGAACGGCATTGAAATTTTAACCGATAACTTTTATCTTTTGCAGTTGCTTTTTCGAGATTGCTTCTTATTGGGAGGTGAAGCAACGAATTTATTTCGTTATATTCATATATGCACACATTTCGACACGAAGAAATGCAAAGCAATTCTTGCGATTTAATATAAAGAATCGAATAGAATTTGCAAAAAAATATTGAGGTCCATAAATTGTAAACACACACACACACACACACACATATGTTGAGTTTATTTTTGAGTATGCGATGAAGAAATCACAATTGGGACCTTGTTTACACTGAAATTGACATCGGCAACAATAAATTTATATAAATAAAAGTTTTGTTTAGGCATCGACGTTCACTTGCTGCGTGTTTTTGACATCTTCTTGAGCTAAAAGAACAGGCAACGCTTAGAAGAGGGCGAAATGAGGAAGAGGGGGAGCGGGGGAGCGTGGGTAGCTAAACACTTTCTCTAACCCACATCGCAATTTGCATTTATTGTATATTTTGTGTCCTTAATCTATTCCATTCTCCTTCAAAACTCTCTGCAAGGAGTTTGTGTGGGTTTCCGTATTTTAAGAGCGCCCCGTGTGTGTGTGTGGGTGTGTGTGTGTGGCTACGCGCGTGCCAATCGTGTATTTTTAACTACGCCAAGTGGCAATGAGAAAACATATTTTTTCGTTTTGTTTTCACTGCAATTCACTTGATTTAATACAAATGCTTGTTGTTGTTGTTTTAGTTGGTGCTGTGCAACTTGTTACTTTGATGGTTGATGGTTTTCTTGCTGTTTGTGTGCAGCATTAAATTCGTTACGCAGCAAAACATGTTCCATGCTCAGAGCATTAAATTGCTCTTCGAATGCTTCTTTTGTTGTTGTTATTTTAGATTTCTTCACTTGAAGTGATTAAATTGTAAAGATGTCAGAGTCAAAATGAAATGTGAAGGACCCAGAATTCAGTAATAGATAAACTTTTGATGGTTATAAAATAATAGATAACGAAAATTGCAAAATAAAATATAAATTATAATAAAAAATAAAAAAACTAAATTTAATAAAAAAGTAATTAAAATAAATAAATTATATTTTAAAAAAATATATTAAATTTAATAAAAAATAATTAATATAAAAAAAATAAACTAAAATAAATAAAAAAAGAATACAATTTAAAAAAAAATATATATTAAATTTAATAAAAAATAATTAATGTAAAAAAATAAACTAAAATAAATAAAAAAAGAATAAAATTAAAAAAAATAAATAAATTAAATTTAATAACAAAATAAATAAAATAAAAAAAATAATAAAATTACTAATTAAAATAAAAAAGAAATTATATTTAAAAAAAAAGATATAAATAAATTCTATTGTATGTATGTAATTTCATAACTTTTTTCGAACCTTATTAAATAAGCAACAAAAAGTCGCGTCCAAAAACTTTTAAGCTACCTTTTTTTCAATATTTATCTATGATTAAGAAAGCTTTTAAAGCTGATTTACAACTACGGAGAATCGCTAATGGGAAAATTAAAAAGCACTCATTTCTTTTATTTCCGATAAGAAATTAGTTCTTTTTTGTTTTTCGTTCTAATAAAGTTTTGCACGTGTCGCCTCTATCGTCTTCCGATAAACGACGAAACGGCAAAAAAAAACTCCTACGCACAAGTTTTTCGCACGCGCGCAAACCCACACACACACACACACGCTTTGCTTACTCGCTTACACGCTATGCACTAAAAAGCTTCATGCATGCTTACGTATGACTGCAGCGCAGCAGGTTTTTGAACTTCGCTGTGTACTCGTTTTAGTAGCAGTTACATTATCGCATCTCGTGTGGCTGCAGCATAATCGCAGCGTCAAACGAGCGAGAGAAAACAACACACACAAACACACACACACCATATTTTAATACCGTGTTGTTTTTCTAGCTTTTGTTGTTGTTGTATGCGATGTTAGAGCACGAGCTTACTTTAGGTAAACAACAGTAATGAGAAGATCTAAAACCGAGAGTTGCAACGGAATCAACACACAAACACACATTTGAATGAGAGAGTTGAAATGCGGCGAAAGAGCGAATGCCGCCATACTTCGGTGAGCTTCATGATGTCGTCCTCACTCACGAGGCGATTCGTTCCTCGCTTGAATACAGTTGCAATCCTTCGATGCACTGTAGACAAACCTCATGCGTCGAAATGTGTCATGAATTATTGAACAGTTGAAGGCATGAAAAAAATATTTAAACATCATGAAGCCTGACAATCAATCGACAATAGAGTATAAACACCATCTATACGTACTCGATGTAGTAGATTTCATATTAACCGAACGCGATGTCTTCGTTGACGCTCGGCATAAACGAGAGTAGCTCGTAGATCGTTTAGTGAGGCATTCGTCAAAGAGAAGCGATTCGATGATTCGTTTGCCAACTTTCAAGAAACTCACACACACTCGCATACATCCATGTAGCTCGATGAGAGCGAAGAAGCGTTTGTTACTTCAAAATTAATACGCAGAGCATAATTAGCATTGCGATTGTATTTAACTAACGCTAAACAGAAAGTGAAAGTGGCTCGCATACATTGACACAAATGTGGAAGCGTGGACAGAGGAAGTCTGCGGATGGCCTATATTTTTCTTACTCCCAATTGCGAGTCGTTGCTATTTACATACTTCATCCTTATCGCTCCAATTCAACCTTGTCGCGAGTTGATAAAATCTCGCGGCTTCGTTATCATAAAGCGTTTCGAATAGTGGGGAAAAAAGAAAAGAAAAACGAAGAATAAATACGGAAAAAAAGCTGTTGCCATGTTATAAAACTAAATTGCTTAATTGCTAAATTTTTGGAAGAAATTAAATATTGTTATCATTTTCTTTTTTAAACATATATTCTCCCACAGGTTACGAAACTATGAACTAGAAAATGTACGTGTTTGTGTGTATGTATTAAAACACGGTAGTTTGAAGAATTGCGTGCCCGCTTGAAGGTCGCCAAAAAACTAACTGCAAGAGAGCGAACAGAGACAGTAACCATCCGCCAATCAGAAATCATACAACTTCACACACAAACACCACACTCAAGCTTCGGCTACAACGAGCGTCATGAGTTCGGCCTCATTCAGCTTGAGCTTCAGCGATTGCAGCTCTTCAATCAGCGCCACTGAGGTCAGTCTCTTGCGCCTGTGTGTGTGTGTAGAATTTTTAAACTGTTTGTTTACAGTGAGATTCCCATTGATTCCAATTCAAAAGACTCGCTCAGCAATTCGAAATATTTCTTATGTGTATTCATGTGTGAGTGATTCTTTCTAGAGAGAAAGTATCATCATCAATCTTATTTGAATGTTACACATATTCGAAATTGTTTATTTAATTACTTCGTTTTATGGTTTTATAGTCAAGTGAAAATCAGTCTCATTGCGTTTTGCTAGAAACTCCATATAAAATAATTTCTAAATGCTACAAATGTGTGTGTGTGTGTGTGTGTGTGTGTGTGTGTGTGTGTGTGTGTGTGTGTTCGTATGTGTTTATCTGTACATGCAGCTTTTTCACGTTCTGCTTTTGCCGTCGTTCGACCTTTCATGTTGCTGCTTCTTCTTAGTTGCTCACTCCACAAAAACAAAAAAAAAATTATGTATTAAAATTATTATTCGCATTTTCTACGTTGGAATCAACTTTTCGAGTAAAGAGTTTTTTGTAACGGGAAAAAGTTGCTCGTTAATTCACGGCAATAACTTATTTTCTTGTAATTGTTTTTTTTTTGCGTATAAGAGTCATGAAAATAAGAGCAAAAAATTGCAAACTTTGTTAAATTAGCATCGAAAAATTATTATAAATTTATAGCAACAAGTAAATTGAGTTGCGTGAAAGAATTCCAACGATTTTTTGACAAATAAATTTGTGTTTTTTCTCTTTTCTCTTTTTGTTTTCTCCCCGCAATTCAGCAATTTTCCTTTCAAAAAGGCGCCATCGTTTGCGGAAGTGCGTTTTTCATTTCAATCCCGTTGCTGAACTGACGACAAATCAACGCAAACATAAACAACAACAACAACAACATTTTTATTCACATTCGCACTCGTTGCTCTACTTTGCGATTTAATGCACTTGTAACTGTGACTTTTGTTTTTGTACGGAGTCAGAAGACTTCTTCTTCTTCCTATTCTTCTGGCAACTTACGTAACGTCTGACGATTTCGGTTACAATCGCTTGTCACGCCGACAGAAACAGAAGAAGAGGAAGAAATGACACAAACATGGAAGGAAAAGTTGCAAAGTTTCGATAAGCAAAAAGAAGCTTTTTAGTAATATTTTTGTTTGTTTCTACGATTTATTATATTCTTGCATTTATCGTTTATTTTATTTTTATATGTCTTTTGTTGTTGTTGTTTTCGTTCTATTATAAAATTTCACTTTGTTGGAAATTTCGCTATGAAATGAAATGGCAACGAAACGTACGAACGAGTGGAACAGTGAAATTGATATTTTTGTAAGCAGTTTTTTTTTCTTGTCTTCTTAACTTTTTTCATGCTTTTATGAGTTCAGCGGCGCTGCTGCAATTCGAAAAACTCGTGCTACAACTTCTTTGATTTTGCTCTTGCGCTTAGCTTTTAGTTATGTATGTGTGTATGTGTTTGTATGGCGGCAGCATTTGTTTGTTGTTGGCTTGGTTATTTATTTAATTTGCTTCACTAAGTTTTACTGTCTTCGCTCGCAAACAAATCGACAAACATTGAAAAGCTTCCTACTTTACTACGTTTCTGTAAGTTGTTGTTGTTGTTGTTGTGCCTGCCTCCCTGCCGATGCTCATTCGTTTATTCGTTCGTTTGAGTGAGACAATCGCACTCGGCGCTCTCGCAGTGACTTCACTTCGTGCTGCTGTTGTTGTTGGTGCTGTTCGTGCTCTGTTCGTGTTTTTCATCCCATTGCTACTTTCGGTCGCGGTCACTCGTAGCACTTTTCCACCACACACACACACACATACAAACAGAGCCCACATTTAAAAGAAAACAATCGCAGTTTTTTAATTAGGTTTTCGGTCACTTTTGCGTTGTAACAAATACTTTTTTTGTTGTAATCGATAAAGATTTTTGATTTGCATCTACGCAATTACAAATAATAATAAAAATAATAATAATAATTATCTATTTTATTGCATTAAAGTTTTTTCGTGATTAAACGTTGGATTGTTAAATTTTAGAAAAGTGTTTTTTAATTGATTCAAGCGATTTAGCAGCTTAACGTAATACTTAAAATTCCCCCCTCCCCCGTTTCGTTGTTTATTTCATTTCTAACGACTGTCGTTTATTTGTAGTCGCTCTGATTGTGTTTCATCGGCAGCGTTTAACTCGCTGTTAATAAAGACACTAAAAAAGAAAGAAGGGGAACGAAACCCACCTCGACACTTCTTCTTCTTCTTCTCTGTCGCCTGTTTTTAGCATAGCAATTGGACAATTAAGAAGCAGCTGGTGAATCGAGAGGCAGCTAGAGATGAGGGCAGCAATTATTATTAATAACTTTTGCTGTTGTTTCGTCATCTACATAATTTCGTTTATCTCTTTGCCTTTCGTTGTTGTTGTTGTTGTTGCTGCTGTTGTTGATACGTATTTCGAGTTAGCATTGAAAAATAATGATTTGTTGCTTCACGAAGTCGCTGCTGAACTCACGAAAGCGAAGCTCTCAGCTTTCCAGCGAAGCATTCGTCGTTGGAAGCGAAGCCGAAGTATAACACTAACTAATCTAATATACATACGATGTGTAGACTAGGGTGTGTATGTGTGCGAGCGAATTGCATTTGGAACATGATCATCGCTCCGCTTTGGCTTTCTTTTCTTATGCTTAATACAGATGTTAAGTGAAGAGCGAGATTCATGAGCGTGTGCGTGTGTGTGATTGCATTTAATTTTACGTTATTTTTTAATGCTCATCATTAACGAATCGACGACGCTCGCTCGCTGTCACTTGCAAAGTCAACGCAGCAGCGGCAGCGAAGCTTCAAGCGTGCAGCTCATTCTAAAAACTGCGTCAACGTGTCGTTCCAATTCCGTCTTGTTCCTTAATCACTCGTTGGTACATTTGTTGTATTTCTGTATTTTTACTGCATTTGGTTATTTTTGGCGCCGCGCCGTGTTTAAGAATCTTTTATATGCAAACAACTGAAGCCGTTCGTTCGTTCGTTCGTTTGCGGCTGGCTTTCCTTCGGCGACGAGATATGCTCGTTCGTGGTTCGTTAGTCTGTAGTCGTCGTCGTCGTCGTTTTATTACAAACATTCACACGTATTCGCATCTCACTCACTCCAACTGAACACTTTTTACACTTGGTTTTTATTGTTGTCGTCGTTGTTGTTGTTGTTGTTGCTGTGGTTCTGTTTTAATTGCGTGTTATTGTCAAGTTCTTTTGTGATATTTTTAAATTGAAAAAACCGAATCGACTGAATCGCTTATGTTCGAATATTTCTTCGTTTCGAATTAAATATTATTTTGCGTTTCCGATTTTTACATAAATAAAAATCAATTAATTAACGCTATTTAAATAAATTTTAATGATGGGGAATTCCGGAAATTCCTTAGAAAACAACAACAACAACAGAAGAAGAAGAAACTTCAGCGTTTCATTGGTTCTTTTTTTATGTGTGTGTGTTTTTTTTTTGGTACTCACTTCGGTTGATTGGCCAAGTAGCGCGACTGCTTCTCCCTGCGCAGCTCGTCCGTCAGCCGGCAGTAGGTGTTGTTGATGCACACGCTGCGCCGCAGGTTCGTCTCCGAGTCCTTGATGCGCTCCAGCTTGTGCGCACACAGCTGCAGGATGCGCTTGCGCTCCTCGCGCTGGCGCAGCTTCGGCGAAATCATCGGCACGCGCGACCGATGGTGGTGATAGCCGATGGGCGGGGCGGAGCGCGGCGGCCCGAACATGTCCGAGTCGTCTTCGCAGCGGTCGCCGAGTGTTGTTGTTGTGGGCAAGGTCATCGCTGGTCACACGTTCGGTCGCAAGAAAGGGCAGAGCAGCAGCAGCGGCGGTGGCGTCGGCAGCGACGTCTGTCCGAATGCAGCGAGAATCGTCGAAGTTCGCTCACTTCACGCGTTCGGCTTTTGCGCAGCTCAAAACTGAAACTTGTTTTTATGTTGGCCGCGTCGTCGTCGCTTCATTTAACGCCTCTGCAAGGTGAACCACAATTTATTTCCACTTCTGTCTCGCAAACGGCAACGGAACAAAGCGAGATTCCGTCTTCCTTCGATCTGAGCGTTTCTCCGTCGATTTTCAATTAAGCAAACGAATTTTTATAGGAATTCTTAATTAATTCTTAAATGTAATTTTTATTCATCCATAAAAACAAGTCTTAAAATTTTTAGTTTGTTAAAATATCAATTTTCATTTATGTTGTTACGTCAGTTGGCTTTTTTATTATTTGTTCTTTTTTTGTTGAGATTTATTTGTTTGCTTTTGGATTTGATTGATTTATTGATTTTTATAGGAAATCATTGGCAGGCGTTGACATTAATTCGTGGCCTGCTGTTAGTTTGAGTATTTCTTGTTTTTTCGAATATTTGCACTTTTCTGCGTGTGTTAATAAAATTTTGATTGTTTGATTGCACTTGTCACAAATTCGATGCAAGCCAAGGTTTGCGAATTTCCAACTTAAAGCGATTCGATTACGTCGAATGCACATAAAAAAAGTACGTGGAAGCGAGTCAACAGCGAACGAACGTCGAGCTCAACTACTCGCCACTCACGTCCGCAGCGAACTGAATGAATACTTCAATAAATAATTGTTTATACTTGTGCATCTCATGCACACGTTTCGTCTCTCTTCGTCATTCGTTATTTTACTTCAAAGACAACAATAATTAATTAATTATTTAACAGAAGCACACGAACAATTTTCTGTGGAAACTTTTATTTAAAAACAATTTCTGATTTCTTACGAATGGATTTGTTATAAAAATCTTGTTCGTCTTTGTTGTTTTCGCACCAAGTTAACGCAACAAGCTTCGAAGACGAGCGTCCGCCTACAAGCGATCAACTGAAGCTCTGCTGCACAACTGTTTTCTGTTTCCTCTACAGACTGCTACGAAACCAGCGAACAGCTCTCAATTCGACGAAGTCTCAATTCCGAAGTGCACACGCGCTCTCACTCGCTTGCTCTCTCTTGTATTCCAACAACAGAACCGGAAAAACTCTCGCTATTCTATTGGAAATCTCTTTTGACGGAAAAGAGATAGAGAGAGACAGAGAGGATTACCATCAATGACGACATTTGAATGGAGATTTTAATGAGGTGTTTAGCGTGTCCTTTGGTGATACATTTTTTATTAAAAAGAGAGAGAGAGAGAGAGAACTGCATCTACTTAGAAAAGGAGAGTTTAATAAAATTCTTTACATAATTAAAGTTAATCATACGTTTAGTCATAGTTTTTAAGCTGATCAGAGACTCACCGTGCGTTTTGTTTTTGAGTTTCGCCTCCTTTTCGCAGTTGCAAATTTCCCCTCACCGTAAACACAAAGCAGCTGTTTGCTGGTACCTACAATGTATGTATGTATGTAAAACTCCTCACTCCTCTCTCACAACAAGTAAACTACCATTTTTCGATAATCGTCTCCGAGAGCGACGTGATTATTTATAAATTCCCTGTTTAGTTAATCACTCTTCGTGCTCTGCTTCTATTGTTTCTACTTTCATTGACGCACCAGCGTCCGTCGAAAAGTTAAGGGCGCTCGCTGATGACGTTGGCATCTTTTTCTGTGTGCTGACTTTAAAACTAATTCCAATTTAATTTGCCCCATTCAATTCTGGATTAAAAACGTGTTTACATAAGTTTTCACATTCTTCTAAATGAATTAGTTATCTTTCGATTCAGTTTAAGCATAACTCCTTTTTATTCTGTCCTAGAATCAATTATAGTTAATAACTAAGAAAGTTGGGATAATTATAATTTCCCATTGACAAGTGAAAACAATTTCACGCAGTGAGCGGAATAAATACAGACATCGCACACACACACATTCATATTACTCATATAAACACACATATTTTCATGCATATTTATTATTTTTTCTTCTGGTTTTGGTTTGGCCAAAGCATTGTTTCAGCGCAGTAGATTAAATTATTCACCTCATTTAATCGCCTTAAAGAGGTTAAATGAACTTTTGAAGGTTAACTAATCTGTGAAAGATTTCGGTTGATGCCAGTAGATCCGTCATCGCTTAATACATATGCATACATATATACTTATGTGTGAACGATAAATGCAGATAATTGACATTAGATAAGAGGGAATAAATGAGTGAATAATTATTATTTCGCATAAAGAGAGCAACTGGATAACCACTATTTTATGCTTACTCCATGTAACATAACAAATATACATACAAACGCATGAATCCGTTTCGAGTTTCCCCCTTTTCACCACACTTGCACGCAAATAACAGTTTGATTCCCTCACACCAAGCAAACAACAAACTCTTTGCTCTTTCAAACGATGGAAAGCAACAACAACAACAACAACAACAACAACAGCAACAACACGCATTCGAATTCTATCAAGCGAAATACGAAGCAGTGTCGAAGTACGAAGCAGAGACGAAGTATCATCAACGATGGACGAAGTATCATCGACGGCGCAAACGTGTTGAGTATCATTGCTGCGTTGTGTGTAATTTTCCCTTCGTCGCCGTCACCAACACGGTACTCATCGTCGTCCACGTCGTAATCGTGGTTGGTGGCGAAATTAGACGAATGTGGGTACACTCGTTCTTTCCGCTTCAATTGTCGTTTTTGTATTTACAATCGAGAAACCTTTGTAAATATTTCATGTTCAATATTAAATTGCTGGCTCGCTCCTTCCTGTTGAACGATGCCTATTTTTCCCCACCGAAGACGTTGCCACTGGCAACACTGCCAAAGGGCAAATGTTTGAATTCTGAGAGTTTTCGAAGGAAGTCACTGCTATTAACTGTTAATGCTTTTGATTTCGATAATTTTACGGTTCAAATCAATTTGATTTGTACTAAGTTATGAGCGAGAGAGGGAGAGAGCTGAACAGCGATAGGAATTTCACGGCATAATTTATTAGGCGTTGTGGCCACTTCACAGTCGTTCGTTCGCTCGTTCGTCCGTCAAGTGTTCAGCGAGCAGCGCGCGAATCTAAGGCACGACGTCACAGCGATACAATCTCACGAGAGTGTGTGTGTGTGTGTGTTTGTTGCTGTACGAATCTTTGCATCGACTCGTTCGCGAACTCACGTCTGATGGATGGACAGACGGACGGACGGACAGACGTTCGCATTGCAGCAGCAACGCTTTTTATGGTTTTTATACACATCGGAAATTCCATTTAAGATTTTGCTTATTGTTTGCATTTATTCGAGTTTTACTCAGACGCAGCAAATATTTTTGTATCCGCTGAGTTTCGATTTTAATTTTTGTCGCCGTACACAAACGAATGGCCGAATATTTACATATGTTTGTAGCTAATTTGTTATTTATACATGATAAGCTGATATCGAGAGCATTCAATGTCTCGCAGGCAGACAGACAAACAGATTGAAAATTAATTCCTTCTCCACTTGCAGAGATGCATCCGCGAGCAGTGCTAACACTCACACGCACACGGAATATGCCTAATTTTCTATACACACTAATTTCGTGTTTAAGTAGTGCTTCTTCTTGTCACACGTCACTCTCTTGGCGTTTCAACGACCGTGCGCTCAGCGTAGCGGTGCTTTGTAGCCCGTTTTTGTTGTTGTGCGACGTGTGCTAACAACGCCATGGTGCTGCTGCTGCGTCTTCTGCCGAGACAACATGTGCGCCAGCGTCGGCATTGTTCGGGGAGAGGGACAGAAAACGACCAGCAGACGAGTGAACCCGATGTGCTCGCTTCTGCAGCAGCACTCACTGAGTGGAAGCGACGGCTGAAGAAACAGCAGAGTATCTACAAGCATAAAATCTTCAAACACAACTACGCACATACAATAAATCGTGAAGACACAAACGTGTATGTAATATATTTCGATATACATACTGATATACACATTGATATGCAAGCAACTGAGGGTTTTTTAATGCTCTGCTCTATGCCCAGGACCAACTGCTGTCGGTTTCAAGTCGGTTGGAGTTCTCGAGGGCAAGCGGAAAACTGAAGTCACTTTCGGAGAGATTTAAGTAATAAACAAATAAGTACAGCGACCCAATAATTAATTAGTCAACACTCAGCACATTTAAAAGGGATTTCGGTCTTTTCAGTTTTGCTCCTTCCTTATCTACGAAAGATACATATATCCATCCAATATATCTTGGTTACTGAACCCTTTCATATCTATCTTCTACTGGAATTTAGAAATGTCATTTTATTAACAACATTTTTTCAATGAGTGTTGATAACCAGCATCGCCATTTTGCTGTCTACTATCATCTCTTAACCGCCAGTTACTTCCTATTCTTCCTTATTTCCTTCCTATCAGGTACGCTTACGCGCTAAAATCGAACTGCTATTGTGAAAAAGTGTTGTTTGTTGTCTCTATAATCTAACTACCACCGTCTAGCATTACCAAGTCTTATGTTATTACATCCTGCTTCCTACCGCTGGACACTCTCGGACTAAATGTACCGCTATCTCATCCTCTTCAAGACACAGTCTACAGACTCAGCAACCTATTTATATTCGTGAGATGGTATCTGAAGTTTCTATGGCCAGTCACAATTGCTGCGCCGCTCATTGGCAGTCGTTAGAAAGTCCTAGTTTGTCTACTCGTGTTTAAATCCTTCTATATCTTCAGATGAGAGCATTGCATTCCAAAGACTGACCAATTCCTTTAGCGATTTTTTTCTCAATAAAGCTTTCGGCTTCGGTCTCCCAAATACTAATGATGACCCATGCTTGGCTAACTCGTTCTTATGAGTAACAAAGTTTCCCTTCACCTACATGAGTACGACATCGTTAGCGCGATCACATCCACTTACTTTTAGAGCACATACTTGTACAAGCGTCGAATTCACAGTGCAGTAAAGATAATCTTATCTTGTGCCTTTTCATCAATTTGGTGATCCCGTGCGTGGATAAAGCTAAGCATTCTTGCTTGCTATACAGACACATACTGCTCTAGATTTAGCTTACACTCTAGGCCCAGCAACTCTAATGTAAGGCTGACACACGCGTACTAATAAACCCGCCTACATTCGAACAACGCCGACTTCGTCCTGCTGATTTTATTCTCATGTGATAATTCCAGTATAGTTTACTATCAAGAATTACTCCCAGATATTAAGCGCTTGTGAGGCTTTTGGCATAATTGGCCTCAACGGCTTGGCCTTTCAGAGCAATCGCCTTTAGCCCATTTGTTCCTCCGCACTCTTCTACAATATATACCCTGTCGCTATACCCGCTACGAATACGCCTCCAAATTCTTTCCGTCCATTCCTGTTGCTTTTAACGTAGAAGAAGCATCAACTGAGATTTTGATAGAGCAAAAGTTACAATATCTTTCGCCTCGCCACCTTTTGTTGGTGCTGTTCACATATTTACCAGTATGTGAGCTAGGGTCAGAAGGAAGAAGGCTTCCTGGAATGTGTACTTCCATGAGCATCGTCAACTACTCTCCATGGTCTCTGACATTGTGCCTTTCACTCTACCTATAAAGCCCAGTCAGGATCTATAGCAGCATTTTATTCTTCTTGTATAGGTGCCATGATTCAGGACTAGCCATGATGTGGCTATTGCAGCCCTTCCTTGTCTCCTTTTCCATGGACCTAACCTCATCATTCCTCTATGGTGGCGCTTCATCTGCTATAGATTTGGGAAAATCTCTCTCTTCAAAGGCCTCAATCATAGTTTAAGATAAACCTCTGCCTTCGGTATCGACATCCGCCGTTGGTCTAGACACAAGAAATTGGCTGTTCTCTTGTTATTACTTCATTAAAGGTCCTACTATCCGTACTCGAGGATACAGATACTCTCCCAAGAACCCTATGGCCCAATCGTGGGACAACGTTGTAGTGTCCCCAATTCAGCTTAACACATTTTTTAGCGTCTCAGAATTTACTAGTCCGCTGTCTATCATCTCTATCATCTCCTTAAAAGCGGATAAACGCAGTAACAGTGACTAGCGATAACTGCGACTCGTTCTTATCAAAATTATGTAGGGGAAAAAGATTTCCCCTGCGCATTAGCGATAGTGAAACGAACTCTAACATCGCGTCGTTTGTTGCACAGAGTTTTTGACATTCTTTTTATGTGGCCGTGAAATTCTCTCGGAGAGCATCGACCCGATGCTTAGTTCAGAGAACAACGGATTTCTGCCGAAGTATTTTGAAGGTTGTATCATCAGAAGTTGCAGTCATTTTTTCGTGTTCTTAATTATCAATAGTAGATTGATGTTGTATAACGTGGATTTGTGTTCTAACCAGAATAAAAGTCTGCCACGGCAACGAATCTCACGTAATTTGCGTAATCGTCCGTGATGTCGCTTGTGTAAGGTGAAATTCTTCACTATTACTCACCGCATTTGAAACATTTTCTCATTAATACCTTGAAAACGAGATTGAGAAAATACTCACGCAACAAACAATAAATTATATAAATAAATAATGACAAATGTCCAGCTAAATGTAAACCGAACAACAACAACAACAACAACAATAGAATAGCTTCTGTAAATAACAAATTTTCCTTTATTGTTGAAGTCGTTTACGTCTTCAGCCGCAGTTGACTTTACTTTTTCTCGTTTTGTGTGTGTGTGTGGTCGCCTCTGTGTTATTTTGACGATTCGTGCCTGGCGTCGTCAGAGCCGACATCGTTTGTGTTTCTCTTATTAGAAATCTTATTAGAACTTATGTAGTCAGGAATGGTTGAAGAGGGGAGGAACAACGCCAAGGAAATTAGATAACAGAAAAGCTCTGTTTTCTCTTTTCATAAAAAACAAAACGGATGTATGAATTCCTCTTTACGTATAAACGAAGACGACGGAATAAAAACGAAAGCTAGCGATTAGTGTAGCTGTGGTTTTTTTACGTTACTGGTTACGTCTAAAAAAAGTTATGTTTGCTATGAAGAAGGCTCAAAGTACGCTTAACTTTTCCAATAAATAGATTATATTTCAATTAAATATTATGTTCACTTCGGCGAACTTCAAATCTAATCGGTTATTTGTTGATTGCGATTGCGTTGCTGTGTTTTATTTCAAGGATTTCTTACTTCCGCTATCAGCTGTTTTCAGTGAGAATTCCATTATTTTCATAAATACGCAATCGTTAATGAAGCAGCAGCAAGCAAAAATTGAGGAGTCAGCAGAAATACGACACGAATGAAGAATACAGCAAAATAGAAGCATAACAATCGAAGCAAAAGAGCGGAGAGAGATGACCGAATATGTCGAGAAAACAACTAAAGCGAGAAACAACAACAGTCACAAGGGAAAAGCAAAAGCAAAAGCAACAAAAAAAACAGTTTATTACTTTTATAATTTAAACGAGGTGCGGGAACGGAGGCAGCTTCACCAGCAGCGAGACCGTGAAGGCAAAATGCGTACGTGCAGTCGATGCGCTTTGGCAGCACTACAGAAACAAACAAACAAACGAACGAACCTCTGCGGTGGCTGTCGTTTAGCAGTCGGGGAATTTTTCGTTTTGTTGTTGTTTCGCTTTTGTTTTTATAGTTGTGAGCGACGACGCGGACTCGGTTCAATACGAGGCGTTCGAAGGGGCCGAACACACAAGAGCGGCTTGGCTTGGCGTTCGGTTGTGTGAGCTAGACGAACTCGAAGTGAGAGTGGACACTTGCTCGCCTCTTCGTCTGTTCATCAAGCAGCTGTTGCCACTGCACACATAGCAAACTTCAAAACGCTAAAAGTGTGCAGCTTTTCCTTATCATTACTTAAACAATTACGCATGGAATAGTTTTTTAATCTGTTGAAGTGTGTTTGTTGGGAAAACTTGCTTTACAGCTATGTTTTCAGTGGCCCGATCAGATTAAGCGATAACTTCGTACGTCGAGATAAGCTCAGCTTTGAATCAATGCTGAATGATACGCAATATTTTATTACTTTACTTTAGAATCCGCACCCACAGGCAGAGAAACAGATTTACGCACAAATAAATGTGTTTTATGAGAGAATGTCAACACAATTCATATCTCAAGTGGATGCAGATTAAAGAAGGTGTTTCAATCGGGCGGAAGAAAGAGAGAGAACGCTGCAGTCAGTAACCATTTATGAGCAAAGTTCTCGCATTCGGCATTTCTATGTGATTGCAATTTATTTCGACTCGTTTCGTATCGTCTCGTCTCGTCTCGTTTCGCTGCAGTTCATCTCATTTCAATTCTATGCTGTTGTTGTTGTTGTCGTCGTCGTTTCAGCCGCTCGTATGCTTGCTGCCTTCGTACCTACGAACAACGCACACATCGCTATATACAAGCATTTTGCGCTTGGCGTAAATGCGCAGCAGTGCTTCATGAAGCAGCATACAAATTTCGCTGTTGTTGTTGTTCTGTGTTACGTTGTTGTTGATTAGTTGATTCCATCAACAGTTTCAAGTTTTGCTTTGTTTTTAGTGCTTTTATAATTTCGTGTATTTATTGTTGCTGTTCTGATTGTAGTGTTTTTTGTCGTTTCCAATTTAATGTGAAGTGAAAAAATTATCCAACGGTTTTTATAGTTGGGGCTGCTTCTGTTTTCTTTCTGTTCTGTTTACGTCTTTTGCCTTTTCCTGTCGCTCTTTATTTCGTCGTCGTCGTCTTCTTTTTTCTTCACATTCCTCAGGCGAGCGCATTTTGTTTATTTTCGTTTGATTGTTTGTGGCGTGGTTTTCGTGGTGAACACTTGCATCTAAGATTTCACATTAGTCAAATTACTTTTACAAACATTCCGCAGACCCAAATACCCGAGTAAATCATTTATTATTTAAACAAAAGTGATTTTTAATAGCGGAATGCTTTAATTCCGAAGTGCTTTGTGTGTGTGCGTGTGTGTCTGCAGACGTACGGAACTTTTCCATCGTTCGTCGAGGAGCTGCGATTCTGTTTAAGTTGCGTCGGTCGCACAAACTGCTGAGTTTCTCTTTATTCTTTTCAATTACATTAGAAAATTAAGAATATTAAAATAATTAAGAATACAAATTTACAATCTAAACTTAAAATTGTTCCTTTCTACAGTGAAAATGGAGCTAAAGAAATTCGCAGTTATGAATTACTGAAGCACAATCAGACTCGGCGGCTGAGACGCGTGCCTTTCGTTTTTCCGAACTTCGCTGACTCGAAGTGCGAACTAATCACTGAGAGCGTCGCTAAATGAAACGATAAACAAACATAAATTAGCATGAAAGCGTACACAAAACGCTTGTCGACGTCACTACGCAATTAAGCAAACACACAACATCAAAATTCTCTTCGTTGTCATTTTTTAACGCGCAACTCCGTCGCTCTGATTGTGCTTCCGTTAAACGGCGTGTTATCAGAAGTTAACTAAGAACTCTTGCAAAAATTTGACTGTTAATTCAATTTTACTCACACTTTTATGAATAATAATATCTAAATTTTTACAATACTCTGTTGGCCTGTGACTTTACCAAAGGTCTTCTTCTTTTTTTTGACCGCTTTGTTGTCAATTTTCAGAACTGACCACAAAAGAAAACGCAGGAAAAACCGAAACATAATAAAAAAAAACAATAGAAACAATGTTTTTACCCGACTCGAACAGTTTTGAGTTGCAGAAAAACGTGTGCTAGAAAGTAAAAAGTGTACAAAAAAACCATCCAATCATTGAAAAATTCACTTTCGGGTCTGTTGTGTGGTTAATAAAAAGCATGTGTTACGCAGAAAAATCATAAAACATAAGCCAGGGGCCGACATAACCTTTCTCTGCACCGGAGAACTTTGAAAACAGTTTATTCAAAGCAATTCCATTAAAATGGCCAAATGCGTAAAGCAACGCATGTAATGACTTTTCCCTTGACATTTTCTCTTAACAACAAGTGACGCCATAGAGAGACTGTGACTAATCTTCCTCCCTCAAGTCGACAACACAGCGCGCGTTGGTGTGATGAGTACTCGACTGACTGTCGGTTGTTTGTCAACACTTGTACACTCTACTACGTCATTTCTGGCCGCTGCTAATTGGCACAATTTCCATTTCTCTTTCTCTCACTCTCGCACAGCTTTCATATTTCGTATTTCTCTTTGCGCTCTCACGGTTCAACGCGTCACTTGCAGGCAGAGTAATTTTATGTGTGTATTTACGTGTGAAGAAAAGTTCAGAAGTGAAGCTGAGAAATGATGACTGCTGAGCAGTGGCAAAGACGCATTTTATTGGTAATAAGCATGCAAAAACAAATATACATATATACATACATATGTATATACATACAAATATAGCTGGGAACTTTAATGGAAAATCTTAGAAAAGAAAAACAATTAAATTTCTGATGATGAGTGAAAATGTAGTTAATGCGAAGAGAGACCTCAATTTGCCACAAAATAATGCATACATACATATGTACATATATAGTCACAGGTTTGCCTTAAAACTGGCTGATTCCCAACCATTCAATAATTTCAGCGTTTAAGCGGTGATGTTGACGGAGATATCTTGGATCAGAAATAAGAAAATGCGGAGCACGATGGCGCATATACGAAAAACACATCCTTCCAATGACCGCGAGGCTGACCAATAAGTCTTCTTTCGTTGCTAGGTAGAGACGGATTTCTAAATAGGCTAGCAAAGCTATAGTCTAGGTACATATGATGTCCTCAATTAGAGATCGGTGACAGCTTGCTACCACCATGGAAGTGGTGAATTCCAGGGATCGTAACGCAGCCTGGTTATCGGTATAACTGCATAAATACATACAGGATGTCTGATTATTCTATAGGCACGGCAGTGCCTTCCGAATGGCCATCACTTCCGCCTGACGACGCTGCAATCGTCGGGAAGGCGAAATTTTCCCTCTATTCCAAACGTTTTACAGAAAACCTCAGCCCCAACTCTGCCACGCTGCTTCGAATCGTTAGCATACACCTGCATATCTTCATTGCCTGGGAGCAAGGTTGGGATGGTGTAATCAAGGTTTTCAAAGGTGGATGAGTCCTTTCACAATGTTCTGATGAACCTTTGAGTTGGTGCAGCTATTTAATGCGTTCAGCTTCACCGCTCAACACATAGCTATCAGCCTTTCTATAATATCTCTGAAAACACCTCAAGGGCTGCTATTGGCGTTGCCCTCAGAGCCCCTCCATCAACTTGTAGGGTTCCAGGCATTCAGGATTTCATTCGCTTTCACATTGTTGAATGCCCTTCGATGTCCTCAAAAGCAACCAAGGAAAACTCCTTCTATGCTAGTGATTGGTCTATAATACCAACTAGGTAGTTTAGAGGCTGTCTCTACAGACCTACCCGTAAGGTACGCATTCTGAGATAGCTGCATCAATTACTATATTTAAGTCTTATGTGCAAATCAATAATCCTCTCCAAAATCTTAAGTGAAAATGGGGATAAGGTGATGAGACGTAGCTCTTTGGCGGTGTCATGCCAACGTTTGCTCGCTTTATGAATGGAAACCCACAGACTACTTCTCTTTTTTTGAGGAATGTATCCAGTTCGTAGGCAATCCTTGGAGATGATAATTAGCTAAGGAGCTACTAGATCACGGCCCAGCTGCACCTCACCTGCACCTCACCTGAGTGTATACCATCCGGTCCAGGAGACTTGAATGGTTTAAATCTGCTTATGGCCCATTTAAGAATGTTATCCGTTACCAACTGCTGTATGACTCGTAGGGAAGAATAGGAAAAGTTATACTCATAGTCCCTAACGTGACTATTTCCCGGAAAGTCGACCAGAACTTCCAATGATTCAGCCCTTGATGTAGTCCAAGAGCCTTATGGAACCTATAGTGGTTGGATTTGAGGATAAGATTTTTCTCAAGCTGCAGCCTTTAGAGGAACTTGTTATATTATCACATAAATTTTTCGATTAGTTACTCATTGCCTCAAGTAATTCTTTTTTAGATGTGTAGTCAAGTTCCCCATTATCTGCAGAACTCCCCAGTCACTTAGACCCAAGGAGTTCCGCAGCTTTAGTCCTATATTTTACCCATTTAGTTTTTCTAAAATTTCGAGTTGGACAAATTGAATCAGCGGGAGTTCCCTCTACGGTCAACACAAGGTAGAGGATATAGACTAGGCCGGCAAATGTTCACAGGTGGCATTTTTCAACGGTCTATCGCAGTATCATTCATAGTTATTAAAATTAAACATCAGCACGAGGCCTACGAAATTTGCATGCTGATTGGTTACTGAATACTGAATGGGATTTTTCATCATCAATACTTTTGTGTTGAGAAGAAGCAGGTGAGAAGGAGAGTTAGAGGGCCAAAATTAATGTGAGAGATGAAGAATAAGACAGAGTTCCGAGTGAAGAATAAGAAAGAGTTTATTAGGGATGAAGAGGAAATCGAAGAGGGGTCTTGGAACATAATAATTTTGGAACTATTCAATTTAATGAAACTTAAATGGATTAAAGGTGGGCCAGCAACGTAAGGCTACAAGCGCTATAGATTATAGATCGAATACGGAGAAATGGCAGATGGTAGAAAGCGTTTAAACGGATGGGGATACACAAAAAGTCCAGAGGATAAAAAAAAAAAAAAACGGAGGAGGAGGAAGTTTATGGGGGAAACTAAAAAACTATATTCTTTATTTAACAAGAGAATCCCGCAACAAGTGATTGAAGAATTTGATGATAATATATCCAATACATTAAAAGATTTTCGTATGAATGTTCAATGTTTGGAGTTCCTTCGAGTATTCATTGATAGGTTTTCCATTCCTAATGACAGCTTTCTTTGCTGACAGCTTTATGACAATTGCGGTATATGGATAACTTAACGGAACGGAAGACCTCCCAGGAGTTCAAGCAGCCTTGACACAAGATAACTGAGGCAATTATTACGGCAAGGTTCATGTGTAAACTGCTTAAAGCAAACAACATCGACGGGTATCTTTATATACTTTCAGCGTTTAACACCTTCAATTCGATTGGCTTCGGAATCTTCACCCGTGGACGTCCTTCTGTATAGCATTTTCTTCCAGTATCGCTCAGGTATCAACGAAAACTACAGGAAGCTACAGGAAAGAAAAAAAATCGTAACTACCTTGAAGTTGATGCTGTTGCTGTTATCCAAGTTGAAATGTTATTATTTGAAAAAGGCCGTGTGGTCTTTTGTGTGGTGATCAGCGCTGTAAGATTTCCCAACGATATCTTTTGCAGTGCGTCCAAAGTATTGCTTAGTAGTTCATCGAAGTTTTGCGCACAGTTTGTGGGATTTCAAATGAAGTTGTAGGTCTATACTCAGTTCCAATTGGTTAATTATTATTTTCGTGATAAGAAAACCTGATTGAAATTTAGAAAACCGGATTTAAAGTCTCATGAGCTCTAAAATAGCATTCAGCCAAAAGAGAGGGAAACCGTCCGAGAACAAAAGAAGCGGAGCACTTCGCAGAAGACAAATCCGAATTATAGCCAAGCCACTAAAAGAAAATATAAATAAAAAATTTAATAACGTCAAGTTCATTAACACAGTTCCTATATCGCGATATCATCACAAAAATTCATACTTTTTAAAAAAAGCATGATGCTATGAGAGTATTTAATATGATTTTCAGTAACGTTGAAAATTCCGTTAGATGCAGGCGAAGTCTCCCAACAACAGTTCAAACGAAAGTAGTGTGAGTGTGGCGTTGCAGAGAGAGAGAGAGTGTGTGATTCGAGTCTTGGTTGAGACTCGCTACTCTCTATGAGAGTAAAATTACTCGTATTTCGCAAAGCGCAAGTCAAGGAGAGACCAAACGAACTCAACGAAATTCAGGCAACAGGCGAGGTTCGGGAGGAAGCAAATGTTTGTATTTGGGAACGCGTCTTCCTTTCGCAGGTTTAACCGACAATGAAATCGCAAACGAACAATTCGTCGACTTAATAAACAAAAAACGTGTTTGGCTTTAGTTCGAGAGGGGTGAAAAGGGCGAAAGGTAGGTAAATAAATATTGAATACACTTGCACGCCACGGAGCTCTATCTCTCTCTCTCTCACCATCAAAAAGAGCAGTTAATGGTGTAAAGAGAGACGCAACAGCAGCGACGAGAGATTGAGAGAGAGGCGTAATGTGCTCTTCAATGTTTAATGTGGTCAGGATTGATTTGCTGTAGGAGAGAGGGAAGCGTGTGTTGAAGACAACATGTTGACGATAAGCTGTATCTTTATGATTTTCTTACATGGGTATCTACGTTGTTAATAGACGAAGTGTTTCTTACGTCGAAGCGCCTGCTGAACAGGATCTCTACATAACTAATATTCGCTTTGGGAAACGAGAGCATGAAGGACAATATTCGATGATCGGCTTTCGATTCCCTTCTTTTAGGTTAAGGCATAGTACAATAGCAATTTATTCTGGACAATAGAAACATCGAGCGGAGAAGTAATCACTTTGTTGGAAAGTCATTAGCACAGCTGCTAAATGTGACATGCAGTCGAATGTCAGCAACAGAGAGAGAGAGAGAGAGAAAGAGCCACCAAGCACAGTCCAATCCAATCCATAAATAAATTACTAAATGCCCTCGCCTTCCTCTTAAGCATGAAAGTGCTGGCAGCCGCCACATAAAAACTGGTTATCGCGGTGGCCCTCAGACAAAAGAGCGAACGAATGACTTGCCGAACGCAGTGTGACGTAGCGCCTCAGCTGTTTGCCAAATAACAGCCATGCGCAATGCAACGTAATCTGAATCAACGTTGGGCCGGACGCCGATAGATTCTCCACTGACTACGCGGCGCGAATCGCACTTAAGTCACGTAGCATCGTCGTCGTCTCCTTCAGCTTTCCCCCCGGGAAGCATAAGCGAAGGCAGTGTTAAAAAGACACACACACACACACACACCTTGCACAGATACCCACAGGGATAACGATGTGTGCTGTGGAGCTGGAGCAAGCGAGCAAAAAATTGATTTCTTATCGAACATACAAATAGTAAACATCTTAACGGAACTTCTGCCCGGCAAGCGGCGGCATGTAAATGGAATGTGATGGCCGAATATCTGACGTTTCATCGTTCGAAATCAGCTGCTGGGTATGTTTTCGGTTGAAGTGGACCTTAAAGCGCTTTCTCGTTACCTTAGGCGCTTTGGCACTTACCGTTGACCAACTACAATCTACGCAGATATTAGGTGATTTCTTTAATAGCGAAGAGAGCAGATTAGGCCACTGGACACACGGTAAATAGATGGAAATCACCTGCCAAGGGATCACAGCAGCTTTGACGAAGATATGGATAACTTGCTCTGTCACGGGCCGGTCCTGATGAACCGAGCCCTCAACTAGTTGCTGTCTGGCTCCGGAGACGGCCTGCATCTCTACCGGACTGACTATTCCCTTGGGCTCGCTCGGCAACCTCGGGACACGTGTTGAGTGTACCCCTAGGTCGGCCATAAGTAGGAATTCCGAAAAGTGCCAAAGGACCCCTCGGCGGTGGTGGACGTCAGACGGCGACAATCATAATCGTCTCGCCTAAATGAAATTATTTCCAAGCTTATTTATTCACTCATAAATCAGACGACATGAAGTTTCAACTTCTGCTTAGCTTTACCGTTGGTGCTGGGTTTTTTCACTCAAAGAACAGATGGCGTCAAGTAGTTGGCACGTTGAAGGAAGAGGGAGACCCGTTCCAGCTGAATTGCGAAGCAGGTGGACTCTAAATTATGTTGACGTCGACCCGAAAACAGCTCCAAAGCGGAGGACAATAATTGTCAAGTGAAAGGATATTTAGAAGAGCGGCTTCAGAATCCATTTTAATTGACACATTTCGAATCGATTCCGAAATCAGTTTAGACAAATGAAACACTATATAAAACCTATTGATTCCGCAAAGCGTTAATTAGTTGTCACAACACGGAATTCATACAATGTTACTAATAATAATAGAATAGCAGCTTCTATTCATATCAAGGAGACCCAAAAGATCAGCTCCATAGAACAAAAGTTGATGTCACGGGTTGCTCATGTTTACTAAAACAAGTTTTTTTTGTGTGGAAGTAAGTCGTTGATGACTCGAAGCGACGATAGATGAAGTTTACACCATCAACTGCCATTTACCAACTGATTAACTGTCCTATGCGGCAGTATTTTGTGGAGTGAGCTATAACAGAAAGGAAGTAAGTTGAGAACTGAGGAATGGCAACTCAGAATGAAGCTCGGGGATACTCAAAGGGACAGAGAACATCCCATGTTTGCGCTAGGGGCGTAGAAGCTAAAGCTTTTCGAAGAATACATTAACCTATAAGGAAACACGCATCCAAGGACAGAAATATTGGAAGAAATATTGCACAGGAATTGTGTAAATCTGTAAAAAACTCCTTTTTTTTTTGTACTCCTTGGCGAACGTTAAACGTTTTTTTTTTTTTTTGTTGGAATTGAAGTAATGTTTTCTTAGTACGTTTCTGATAGTTGCTGGGTAAAACTTTCCAAAGGTGAATTTGTGCTTCAGCAGCAAGTTTTGGAACACTGAGATGGGAGTTGCTCTTGATTTGCCTCAAAAGCCGCCGTTCATCGGAATCAGAAAAAATTTTTCTTTTGCTCGGTTTGGGTTTATTTTCAAAAGTGTCTTCATTTTTATATCGTTATATTATGTTAAATACTGTCGATCGCGGTTGGTTTACTAATTCTGCAATATTTCGTACAGATTTTCCAGATTTGGAATGCATTAATATCAATTTTCGAATATCTGATGAAGTCTGAGGACCACGAGGTGCCATGATTACTTTTTTGTTTAATTAAATGTGCTTAGCTGACCGAAATATTACATTAAATTAAGCAAAAGCATTCTACTTAAAAACGCAATGAAAAAATAACCGTTTACCGTTAACTGGATTCCAATAAATTAGTGTTGCCATGTGTGTCCCATTATTACTTTGACTTATATTTTTCAACATGTTTACATTTTATTATTTTTCCCCAATTATGCGCTAATAAATATTTCTGATTTTTGTTTTTTAATAAGCTAATAGTATGACAATTCATATCCTGTATACATTTTTTATATATCTATAATAGATACCTACAAAAAATCAATATATTTAAAATTCATAGGTGTCCCATTATAACTTTGAGCCATTGTATACAAGGAACTAAAAAGTAGTAAATTACTGTTACAAATTACTTACCTTTAACTACTCATTACTAAGCCATGAAGATATGATTATATTAAACTATATATTGTAGGCTTTGATTTCTTCCCCGTCATTTTTGAGGGAGGAAATGTAACCATTATTTTTTCACAGTGATTAAAAGACGAAAGATTGTCTAAAATTTCTTTCGTAATACAAACACAGATCTACGGAAAGTTGCTCTGTTGTGATACTGGGAATCAAATGAAAAGACTGGGACATCGTTCAATTCTACATTCGATGCACGTTCCGAAAAGGGTCCAATGAATTCTTCGTTACTTATTGCACAAAGAGTAATTTCAACAAGAAATATTGGGACATTAATAACAACAACACGGAGTGACAGCAACAACATCCTCAGCCACAAACGCATCGACATGGAATTCCATGTCTTACGGAGACTTGACGCTTCATTAACGGCTGATTTTTAGGCCATCGGAGAAACGGAAAGAAGAGAAAACGAGAAGCAGAAGCAGCAGAAGATACAGAAAAGCCTCCAGCAACTGAAAACCGAAACTATTTAAAAACTCGTGTTTGAATTTTGTTCAATTGTTTACTGACCTAACAATAAAAGCGACTGCTGTGTTATAAGAAGAAGAAGAGGATGAGGTTGGGAAGGAGGAGGAGAAGCAAGACGAAGAAGTACGGTACATTTTGTTGCAGGTTGTTGTTGCCGAGAAATTGGTTTGTCAAAATGCTACCATTTTGAGATTCATTCGTACATCGACACAAACACGATTAAATAAAATTTGTGTCTTGTGGCAGCCTTCAGTCGCTTCCAGTCGCTCTGAGCGCCTCTCAGCCAACTTTTCAGCTACGAGCCAACAACCGAGTCTGTTGCCTTGGCTATTTACTGATTTTTCAACCAACATCCATTGCATAATAAAGTTTTACTTTTAATCTTCTGCTTCGTCGTTTGCTTTTGCGTTTCTTTCTCGCTCGAGTTGGTCTCGACTGGTTATAGTCGCCTCTTTGCGATTGTTGCTAGCTACTCTTCATCGACTAATTTTCTGGCTCAATCGCTAACACACAATATTTCAACTGCTCTTCATACTTTTCCCCACTTCTATTTTTGAGCATTCGTTGCTTTGCTGCTTGCTCCTCACTTCAATCATTCGTCAGTTGATCGCCGTCATTCGGCTGAACTGAGCATAATTTTTCGACGTTGCCGTTTTGATGCCGGTTTCGCTGAAACTCGTTTAGAACGGTTTTTTACTCCACTTCATTTGGCTCGGCGCGGCGATTCGTTCCTACGTCTTGTGCCAATTTTTACTATCTTCGTTAGCTGCTTCTTCTTCTTCGTTTCCTTCACTATCGTCTCAGTCTTCCTTTTTGTGTGACTTGGCACTTTTACTTTTAAAGCGTTTCTGCTTCGCCAGCGCTTATTTTGTGTATACATAATTTCGTGAAGCTTCTGAGAATGGGTTAAAAAAAAATGAGGGTCACATTTTCAAATTCCTACCTTTTCTAGAGCTTCGACGAACCGACCAACTTTTGGAGCGAAATTTAATGCGGCTGTTAATTGGAATACGCATTTAAAATATAAAATTTTTACCTGGTTTGTACGAGATTATGTATGTATGTATATAGCATTTCCCGCTAATTGCAAGGCTTGTTTAATTGAGCCACTTTTCAACAACGGTTCTATGACAGATATTTTGGCCTAATTTTTTACCATTTCTAGATGTTTTCGAAGCTTTGTAATTCCCTTCATAGAAACGAAAAGTCCTGTACAGTTTGGACATGGCCTGAATGGGCTTTTATAATGAACTGTTAACCCTACCCCGAAACACATATTTTTACGGTTTCATTACACGGTTTTGTAGCTATTACAATCAACTTGAAGAGTGATTCTGGACCCTCAGGGTCAACCACAGGTGTGAATAATAATTGACCGAATTTGCAAAGGTTACTCTAAGGTACAACTGTGCGAAGTCACGGTTATGGGACTTTTTTTTGAGAATTATAGCTACAGTGGAAATTTGCTTATCCTCGAAGCCCAAAGGTGGGACTGGCTTAACACTTGGAGACCTGGCGACCAAGTTTCTAGTTTAGGTCAGGTTGAAATGGCGTGTGATAAGAGTCTACCGAGCGGCTCATTGTGATTGCTCTTATGATGCTAGGGAGATGGATGAAGTATAGGATAGGATGTGGGAACCAGCAACTATACGTGTCCGTGCTTTTCCCCCATGGGGCCCCTTCCAGCACAATATTTAGTTAAGCATGGGCTTTGAAAAGGCGGACTTGCTGCGCTTGATCAATTTCAGCAGAGTTCACCAGATGTCTGCTCAGCTATTTCAAAGTCAGTCCAAGTTGGGACCTATTACAGGCATCTTGAGATCTCATTTGCATGATATGGATCTAGTCACTAGACTCTAGTGGAAGATGAATGGTCCGGAAGTGGGGACGAGGAGAGAGCGACTAATATATTGAGTTACTGTGCTGCCGCAGACAAATAATATCTAATAATACAATAAAATTGGTCCTGCTATAGCAAACTTTTCTTCTTATTCCAGAAATTTCAGATTATCCTAATTTTATTCTTCTTTATTCACTTGTGTGTGCATAATTGCAGTGATATATATTTACTGAAATGTATTTAAACAATTCTGCATTAGTTTTTGAACTTTGTAATTCAATAATTCCTTCATCTTCAGTTGACGTTCGTCATCGTTTCCATGACGTCGCCAGGGAACAATAAAAATTTTGGCGGATTTTCTTTTTGTTATTGAATTATTTGCACTTTTATCGAGGGTCGAATGCATCTTAAGGGATCTCAATTTGATGTAATTGAAATTCGTTGCCGTTCACTTTTGGGTTATTATTCGTTGCGAGGCTGACGACGAGCCTCTTGTGCAAGTGTCTCGCTTTAAGTTCGTGCCCTTTAATAAATCAAATTCACCCTGTTGCAAATCACATAAAATAATACTAGACGTGCGATTACATTTACGTATGAATTGGAATCTTTTTTGCCATCGCGGTTTATAGCATAAACCAAGAGCAAAACTGTTGGAGTTAGAAACAAAAAAAACTACGCAATTATGGATTTTCTGCCGTTCTCGCTGCTCTTGGTCTTTTTTTGCTCGTGTGTTTTTACAATGAGAAATAAATATTTCGGAGATGTGTTGAGCTGCTGCCGTATATGCGGAAAGTTTGACGTTAGCTCTCGTTGTCATTGACCATTTGTTCTGAGTTTTTTAGCTATTCAGAGTCTAAGGTAAATGATGTAGGAATTTGCTTAACATCGTCACGGTTTCTGTTGCTTAAAAATGCCTTAAACTGAAGTCATGGTTTTATAAAATTAATTTTATACAATCATTTATTCTCTAGATGACGACTTAATAGAAAAATCTTGCCATATGTGATCATTTTTTTATTTGCTGTTCAATATTTTCAGTTCCGTGGAATTTTTTGATACCGGAGATTTTCCTTTTCGATGACGTAATCCGGTTTTCTATTATTTATTCTGCCTTCTGCGAGTGTGAGCTGAGAAATTGATTCATGATTCGTTTGAATGGCATGAAATTTCTATTCTTTTTTCATGTAATCATAGAAAAGCTCGTTTCTAATCTTTTATTAGTTCAATAGAAAAAATAGTGAAGAACAGAAGAGAAGCGACTTGGCTACTTCAATACTTCTTATCGCATCGCGTTCGATGAAAGGCGACGTCGGCTGCTGTCGTGGGGAGTCGTCGCCGTGAGAGCATTTGGCACGCGTGCGCAGAGCACGACAATAACAGGTTGTGCTTGTGTCACGAGCTCTTGCGGAGAAGCTTCCATTAAAAACACGGCGTCGCCGTCGCTGGTGTAAAGCACTAACACAAGCAACAACAAGAGCGCGAAGAGATGAGCTACGCGTCGGCTCGATGCGTCGTCGCCCTCGCTCAAGCCGGGCATCCAGATCGTTTAATGGGATTCATTATTCCGGCTAAGCCAATAAATTAAGCAATTGCCGACGACGGCACGAAGCAGCGACCGTCTGCACCCTTCACCCGACCGCGGACGAACTTCCGTCGTGCGATTCTGTAGGGTGTCTCGATAACCACGTGCTTCGTTTATTGCAGGTAGTCGAAGGGACTTCATGAGTTGCCATTTTCAAGTTCTCGCCGAAAAACCATTAAATTTTAATGGACTGTGAGTTAAAATTGTTTGGAATTGTTTGTTATCGCCGCGAGCGGATTTCGACACAAACACAAAACAACAATTAACAGAGAAAAGAGTTTAAATCGTGTTGACAACATTTCGAATATATAATTATAATATTATTAATGTTATATTTGCAAATTTATTCTTTAGTGAAGCCGAAAATCTTCTTCTACAATTAAAAAAGAAGTAATTAAATAAAATTTGAAATCTTTTCGTCTCTGCAAAAGAACAATTGATCCGTTAATAATCATCGCTTGACTTTAATTTTATTTAATTAAGTGGGAAAGGAGAAAGCGGGGAGAAACTGTTGTGATGAAGGAAGAAGAATGCGAACCAGCCGCAATATTTAGCTCCTTAATTTGCAGCCAGGCAACACAACAACAACAACAGCAGCGCGTCAGGCTTCGAGGAACCCCAGAAATCTAATCACATCTAATCGCGTCCTGCTGCGCCTCTCCTTTCCATCGTTCCACTTCGTTTCGCTTCGTTTTACTGCGTTGTAATGGCTTCCAACGTGTGTTGTCAATGTGCTAGGAAATCCACGAAAAATCCCTGCCATCAACGGGTCCATGAACCATGTAAACAGTGTTTGGGAAATATATGTACACATAAATTTTACATATACCTGCAAACGCAGATATCCTTTGATCCGAAGAAGGAGAATCAAAGGGAATCAAAGAATTGGATTTAAGGCAATGTTGTTTCTTCAATGACCAATTGTTATTCAAAGATTATTTCTGCTTTCATAAACAGTTTTATTCTTATCTTCTTTTGCTATTTTTATTACTTCGATTTTTATCATAAATCGTGTGATTTTATTTCTATTCTAGTTGCAGTTGCTCTTTATTTATTCAGCGTTTAAATATCAGCTGCAAAGCATTTAAACACTTGCCAAGTACTTTAATGCAGGCGTTAAACCTGGCAGCACTTTCACGGCGTTGTGTTACATCAGCGGCGACGGGATTGCAGCTAATAATTATCAATTATAAATAGATAAGTGAATACAATTGTTTGTGGTTGCTTCTTCTTCAACAATTTCGTTTATTTTGAAGACTTCGTATATGGTTTAGCGTAGCAGCGAATCGGATTCTATTTTTAACTGGAGACTGTTTTGTTTTTTGAGGTTGAAGTAGTGAAAACCAGTTCCAGCTTCGTTGGCGCGTACATTCAAGCAGCGAGCGACAAGAGTAGACAGTTGAAAAGCCTGACTTACTGAGAGCTCTAGCGCCGAAGAGCGCAGAAACGTCTGCAAATCTCTCTCTCACAGATTACAGCGAATGACTGCTTCGCTCTCACTCGCAGTCGCATTGTTGTTGTTGTTGTTTTTTTTGTTGGCTATGTGAAGGCAAAACATATCACAGAATCGGCCGCGCGTCTGTTTGGCTTTTTTAAAATGCCCCACAAAGTGGTTTTTTTTTTGTGTTTAAAGGCAGGCGCCCGCCGCAGCCGCTCGTTATTGTGCTTCAGCAACGGAGATGATTTTGTTAACGGTGAAAACATCTCGTCTAGGCGCAAGAGAAGTTGAGCAATATTTTTCGGCTTAACTATGGCCTAATTTCGATTGAGTTCAATTCGACTGTCGATCAATGGCCTGCATTGAGTATTCATTTTTTTCTTTTTTTTGAATATTTTGTAAGTTTTTATGGACATACATACATATATATAAAATGTATTAAATCACTGCTTTTTTTGTAGGTCGTTGGATGAATTTAATATGAATAATATTACTAATATTATTGTCAGTAAGCATTACAGATAAAATCCTTAAATTCTATCTACTAGGATAAAGAAGAGCTACACTAAAAAACCTTCTAAACTCTTTGAATGGAAGCCGTTATAGAAATTATCCCAAAACCTTCAATTAAATGTCTGTGCATAAAAAATACCTCCTGGAATCGAAAAAGCAATCGCTTAACAACGACTCTCTTTGGATTCCACTCTCGATTCCAAAGGAAGTTCGTTTTTTTGGCTCGTCTGCTTTTGCATCGTATCACACACATACAAACAAATGTGTTGTGTTGTTGTGAGAGAGAACGATCCACGGAGAGCGCAGTGTAACTGGCAGAGATGCGGTTTGTTGTCGCTGTCGTTGTTGTTATTTTTGTTGGTGCCGTGGAAGTTGCCAGACCGCCAGCTGAGGCCGCATGTGAGGTCGCCGTGTTAAGCGGATTCTGTGTCGATTTGCAGCTTTATCGGCACTCGATTTATGCGACAAAGCGGCCGAAGGTGCAGACCTTCGTCTACACTTGTTTATAATTAGGTTTGAAGAAGGAGTAGAGAATGAAGAAGCTTCAGGAATGCACCGAATTTCGTACTCAGCAGCAAAAAGTGATTTAAATTCTGCATCAAGCTAAAATATAAACACACACACACATTGAATATACTTTTTCAAGAATTCCTTTCGTAAGTTTTTAGCAATATCCAGTCTGGCTTCGGATTTCTACTCAGTCTCAGAAAACTTCCTCTTATTTTTATTCCTCTTTGATTCCTCTTATATTCGATTTTTCGTCTGGGTTTTTTTTTCGTATTTGGTACATGTTTTGTTTGCCTTGCTTCAGCTGTTCAAAGTTGAACAACCTTTTTTTAGATAATAAAAAAAAAACAAAAGAAAATAAAATTATTTATTTATTTAAAAGTGTTAAACTAAGTACATTGCTTTATAGTTCTTGTAAATAACTCACAAACAACAACAGGGAAAATTGAGAAAAAAATAAGAAATTTAATAACATATTTTATTTACATAGTTGAAAAAGCTGAATTTGAGAAATTGTTTGCGCTATAAACAGTGTCAAAATCAACTTTCCGAAAAAACTAGTAAAAATGGACTCGGGGAAGATCAAAATGTGTATTACCATTAAAATCTCAATATCGACATTTTTCCCGATTAGAATACTTTCTTGTATAAAATTAAACATAAATAAGATAAATAAAATATAAATATAACTGAAATATAATCTCAAGATCCAGATTTTGGCCCCAAGCTTACAATCTACCATCAAAGAAGTATGTAAAGACCAGAAAAGTGCAAATTATCCTAGTATTTTACATGTACTCATTCCAAGGAGTTTTAATTTCATCTACAAGCCTTTGGTAAAAATGGACCAAGACATATCCGACGTGATGAGGCCAGATCAGACTGCAATCAGTCAGTTAGCATCAGAAGAGCTCCTCCCCAAAAGTATGTCGTGGGCAACAAAGACTCTGCGATTTCCCTGTCATCGGCAGCCAAAAGGACATCCACGAAAAACAGAAAATGGCTCAGCAAACTTTGCTGTGTGCCCGACGTTTGAAGAAGCCCAAGCTTAAGTTCAAGACGTGGAGGCAGAAAACATCTATACAGTTCATTGGCGGCTGATAAAATAATCTTCATTAAAGAATAAGAAAAACCAAGGACTTTGCTATTGTTATTGTCTTTGTTACTGCACTTGAAAATCCCTGAATAAATGGAAAAGTTATGAGCTCAGGCAACACAATTCAACTCCTTACCATTACCTTTTTATGAATTTTCGTGCTCGAGTGCGTGGCAGGAACAAGAAACTATGAAAACCTTATTAAAACGTAGCTTCCTGTGCGTGTTATTGGCGCATGACGTAACAGGGGCTCAGGAAGCCAGCCGCATATCCTTCGATTGCTTGATTCTGGCTGCCTTCATTCAGCCAATCGGTTAACACGTTCTCTTGTGGCGTAGTATATCGGGGACATCGACACAAACACTTCTTCCCTTTGTATTCAACCGGAGTAACCCTTTCAAAGTTCCATTTTCAACCACTTTTTAATTTTATAATCACAATAAAGCAGTCAATTTGTCCTTATTGAAATATATATACATGCAAGGTTCTAAGGTTCAATATAAAATAAAGTCCATGATTGAGCTCCATTGGGAAAGAGTATATAAAAGGATATCAGTATTTGTAGGTTATTATTATTTAGGTTAGGTTAGGTTATAGTGACGACTACGCGCATGTCGGACAACTGCGGCTGCCATGGAGGACGTTGGGTGATGTCTAGTTTGGAGAAGTATTTCCTGAAGTATGTCAAAACTAAGCATGGGTCCGGTTTTCGAAGCTCCAATCGAAGCGAATTTTATGCAACTCTGATGGCTCTATACTGAGATTTGTTACGAGTTATACCCGATCCAAAGTTACCTCCGAGGCGGGGCCTATAATAGTTTGAGAGACCTATAATAGTTTGACGTCGATCCAGTAAAATGTTGACTACAGTTTTGTCCTCGTCAAAGCCATGGACCATGGAAGTTCCCCATTTGAAGGGAACGAAACAAAACTAGTAAAGGTGTTGTCTACAGCCGGGCTGTAGCCGAAATACCCTACACCTTAAAGATGCATATATACTCGTATATATATTTAGAAGTGGTGCGATATAATATACTCGTATATATATATAATATATGTATTATATATCTAATAATAAATATACAAAATATATATAATAATAATAATAAAAACAAAAAATTTTTTTTAAGTGGGCGGGTCACGCCCATATTTGGCATATTAACTGGAAGCATTAGTCTAAACCTACATATAAAATTTTCTTGTCTTCTCTCAAAAAGTGATGCTGATATGGCCTTTTTTAATAGGCAAAACAGAGGTACCTTCACTCTCAATATAAAAAGTAGGCGTGATCCTTGGGCGATTTTGCCCATTTTCAATACGAAACACCCCAACATAGCAACGAATATTTTTGCCAAATTTCATTTTGAAATCTTAATCCGTTCTCCTGTGATCGTGATTTCAACGGACAGACAGACAGACAGACAGACGGACAGACATCGTTATTTCAATTTCGGCGGTGATGCTGATCAAGAATATATATACTTTTCCATACCTATCTTGTCTAGTTCTATGCGTTACACACTCCGGTAGAAAGTGAATATACCCTCAACCTTAAGGTGTAGGGTATAAAAATCAATCAGCAACCCTCAAAGCATAGCAACCCATGTAATTGTTTGAGGGTGTAAATTTCTCCAGCATTTCCTTACTTCAGAGCCGACAATAAACGATTTGTTGACGGAGCCATTTAAGTCGAATCCCCTCCACCCTCCTTCGTTCCGTGGATTATTCCGGTGCCCGTGAATCATTACTTAACCATATCGAGTCGGAAATCTTCTCCTCGCATTGTACGTGTTTCCCGTGCTATCACACGGATGTGTATTTTCGATCATCGAAAATTGGGAAGAAAACCAAGTTTGGTACTTCTCTGTCAACAGCTCAACAAGAGCAGCTATGAAATTGTTGTAAACACAAAGAAATATACGACTCCGAAGAGAATCATTGCATACATACATTTATGCTTGATGCCATAAACATTGACGTGCATGCGATTGACTGTACTGTGGTAATAATAAAGCAGGAAAGTGGTGCGATGCCCGCATGTTGTACAGTTAAAATGCAGCGCAAGCCACATTTTCGTGGGGGGAACTTTATTTACTATCATGACACAATTTATTTGGTATCATGACACAATTCAATCGTCCATTCATTGACGTTCTAATACACTCGCACACACGTACGTACGTTCAGTTGCCAGAGAGAAAGAGAGAGAAACGCCTGAGAGAATAATCAATCCGGTTGCCTGAGTTTGCTTTTAAACCATCGAGAGAATTGCTTGCAAGTGTGAACGTTATGTATAAAAAGTACATGCCACAGTGTAGAAGACTATTAATAATAAAGCAAAGAATCCCAAATAAAAGAAAACAAAATCAGAAAGTGAAATATAAATCGTATTGTTTTCCTGTCGTGTACGAGGCCATTTCCATGGAAGGCGGCGTTGACGAGCTCTGACGAGCAACGACTTCTCTGCGCCCGACAGTGAATCGAATCTCTCTCTGCAGAGGCCTGCGTTTGATGCCGTCTTACAACACAATGGCGAAGGGTGGGGACGGAGACGTCAGCTGTGTACATTTTGCTGCGAGCAACAGCGACGGCATGAATAAGGACAACACTCGCTATAATTTCAGTTTTAATTTGTTGCTGTGTTCGTGCATTTAGAAAAACTATGCTTGGCTTTGCTCTCTTCCTCGTCGTATTCTTTCGCTTTGTTCTTCTTTTTATTCTGTCTGACGGTTGAATTGCTGCTGTGTGCGCTTCGTTTAGGGCCATCATCAATGTTTATCTCCCACCACGAAAAATACTGCTTTGATTCTTTGATTGTTTTCATTAAGTTAAAGATTTTAATTCAGCTTTTACTACTGAATGCTTTTCCCCACTTCATTGGCACTCAGCAATCCATTCGACAGCCGTGACCAGTGCACAGAATTAACGAATATTCTCATTCTTTGACTACTCGGCTTTAATTGCCGAACGCAACGATTTCGTGCGAGTTCGTAGACCCACAACGAGCAGCGTTCATTCACATCTGCTCGATTTTAGAGCCTCTCCGAAGTGGAGTGTCTGTCTCCTTGGGAATTTCAACTGCGCTTCGTGGTTGTTTTATTTACATGTCACACATTCGACGATGTCACACACACACGCACACAATTCAGTGATTTAGTGGTGTTGATTATTTACGATGTGCTTTACCATGTCCGTGGCTCTGAGTAAGATTTTAATATTTCCCAATTAAGGTGATTAAAGTATGATTAAAATATTAGCCAGCAGATTAAAGGTTCAATTGAGTTTTCGGTGTTTGCTTACTCTCCAAAACTGGACAAACAACTGTCGATTCGGCAGCATTAAGGGTCTTTTCGGTCAAAGAATCTAACCTATTTTTGCAGGCGCGCTGGAGCAGCGGCTTCAAATGACGCCGAGCTCGCATTTGAGGTCAGACGCACCGAAGCCACCTCCGTCGTCCGTGGTCGAAATGGTCTTTTTGTGGAGTAGAAAGAAGAGCACCGTGCACCGTGAACGCGACATCGATACTTTTTTCGACTGCAAAGTGTCCATTGGGGCTCCGAATCGACCTTTTGCCAACGCAGAAGTGGGGCTTCTTTCGAAGAAAAAAGTGTTATAAAGAAACGTTTGGCAGCTGGTGAAACGAGTGCTGCTCTTGGCAAAGTGTTCGGTGTTTCTCCATAAACCGTATATAAACTCTATGCTTTCCATTTCACTTAATTTTAGAGAGCAATTAGTTGCAATTCCTTTCTCTTTTGCGATAAATTAAAAACATTTAATTATTTAATTAATATCGGAAAAACATTATAAACTTTCAAATTAGTTTTCCATCGGACTAATCTATGGGCCACGTTTTTTTGTATTTGTATTACCTCAAATCGTAAATATTTTAAAATTAAAAGTAGTAAAAAGTAGTAAAATTCTAGTGCTATACTATATATATATAGAATCGTATAATATAGATTGTAAATATTTTATTTATATCTTATCTAGATAACAAAAAACTGGTCATTTATAGAATATTGTATGGGTCCATTTGAGGGAACAATAAAATTCTATTACCACACTTTAAAAAAAATCCTATGTATAAAATTTGTTTTGAAGAATTCTTGATAAACTATAAAGATAAAAGTCTTGATAAATATAAAGTCTTGATATATATTCATGCTATCAAATAACTAAAAAGACGCGTATTCGAATAATATATAAATTATAACGTTCCTTAATTATATTTTTATTATCTTTAACACAAAACTCGTTTTTCAATAGCAAAAACATTATTTATTGAGCTATAAAACCAATAAATGTACTATTAGCCAGTTAATGGAAGGTTTTTCTACAATCACAGACAAATAATATATATTACATTAATAGTGCCGTGCTATAATCGAGGACGATAGTGAAATGATCCAAAATCGACGAAAGAATCAAACAGAAGGAATCGCTTTTTGTGTAGCTTTGTTTCGGCTCCGATCACCGAAGATCCAATCTATAGGACAGTATTTAAAAGTTTTAGATATCAACAGGAAACTATTTGTGGTTAGAGAATGTGGAGAAGATTCTTGGATAATTCGGGTTTCGCGACTGTTTAGGCGATATTAAAATTTGGTTCTAAAACCGCTGAAAGCAAAGATTTCGGGTTTATCTTTGAACTTCTTGAAGTTTTTTAATTGTTATTAATTTAAGTTATTTCTGTTAATTCTCAGGAATTTTCACGATATCGGAGATACTCTAGAAATTAAAGGAGTGATTGATTTTATGTGATTCTATTCATAAAGAAGTTACCAAGGTCCATATCCATAACGATGTACAAATTCATGTACTGCGCCTAAACTATAAAAGTAACGCGAAAATGATATATAGCGTGGTTGTTCCTCATTTAATGATCTTTCATATGATACCTGTCTTGGGGCGATCGCTTGGCTGGAACTCGAGATATGCCTCCTTCATGTACTGCGCCGAAACTATAAAAGTAAAAGCGAAATTACCAAGGTCCATAACCATAGTGATTATAATTACTATACTGTAATCCATAATAAATCCATGTTATATTATAGTAATTGATCCACAGTTTATTCACAATATAATAATATATTTATCCATAATATAATAAATGCTTCAATGTATTTTTCTGATTCTTTTTTTCTAAATAAAAAATAAATTATAAATTTTTTAAATAATTCTTAAATTTACTATGCCTAAAATTGGTATTTAATGAACTATAAAGCAAAGTTTGTGTCTTAAAATAAATAAAATAATCAAATATTTATCTATATTACAGTCTTTATCGTAGGATGTAACTTTGTTTGGCATTGATAAGACTCTTTAGACCTTTTTATAAAATTTTATATACTTTTTAAATGTTTTTGATTACGTCTAAAAGTCTAAAAAATATTGGTTCAAAATAAAGCCTGGAAATTCGCTGATTCCAATTTCGTTTCGTTGTATTAAGAATATAAAAAGTGAACTCAGATCCTGATTCGTCCCTTGTTGTCATTATTTCTGTTTTAATTTGCTTCGTTTTAAGTAACTTGTACCTCGTAGAAGTACTCAATTTGCCCCAGCGTCCAATGAGGGTTACTTTTGCCCGAGTACCACGCGGCGACACGGCGTTCAAGCAGCCGAAAGGGGATGGAAAAGCAAAGGAGCACATCCAGACAACATCAACAACAATCAAAGGGCAGAGTGCAGTCGAAGGAAGTGGAAAAGGAAGCGCACGAGTCCCTTTTCTCCGAGTGAATGACTGTCGAGCGGGATACCGAAGGGAATTCCTGTTCGACGACCAATATCGCCACCTGCTCGCCAACCAGACACCGAATGCGCTTCGTCGTCGCTCTTTGAAGCAGGCGAAATACCTGAAAATACAGATGAATATTTTCAGGCGCCGAAAGTGAAGCTTCTCGGTGAATCTGTAGCATAAAAAAGCAACATATGGAAAAAGGACTTGATGAAGCCCTGCGAAACACTAGAAGATCCTTCAAAAAGCAGCAAGGAAAATAAAACAAAAAACTCCTCCTCACGGTCCGAAAAACCATCCATCAAACGGTCCCTGATAGCGACAATATAATAACGAAAAAATGTATTAAATTGAGGCTCATATGTAAATATATTTGCTCGTCAATTGAATAGAAATTTAGACAAAAAGAAGGACCTTCATTTTTTAATAAATATAAAGCAATTCCTACTTAGATATATACATATATATACGAAGAATTCGAATCAATTAAGGATAAGAGTTTCCGAAATGCCGCATCTTGTGGCAAACGGAAGGCGCCCTCGCTCCTTAAACCTTAATTCCACATTTCAACGCTGTTGAGTCGTGTGTGTGTGTGTGTGTGTCGTAGAGGTTATTTGGCAAAGACAAAATCAATACGAAACAACAAAAAACGAAGATTCACACTCGGCTTCAAAGAAATATGTCGGGATTCAGAAGGCTCACACAGCTTGACTACAGACAAATTTCTGTGTGTGAGCGAGTGTGTGTGTGTGCTGTGAATGAGTGAGAGCTCGACGTTGTATGTGCGTGTGTCGAAATATTCTTTTCTTGATTCCTTTGCTCCTCTCATTACTTACTTTTTTACGAGTCTCCGTCGAGCATTGAACGAACGAAGCCAGCGACAGGACGAAGCCAGCCACCGTCGACGTGATAGAGAATTTACAGCCACACCCCCGGCCCCCACCGCCGCCTCAACAACAGCAACAAAAACCGTTTTTAGGTCGTGCGGATCTCAGAACAGAAATAAGATAGCCTCTGCAACAGTTTCTCGCACACAATCTGTCGTCGTTTCGTTCTTTCGCCCTTCCACAGCACACCAACACACCAGCACACACACACACACACACATTGACACGTAAAGAAGACAAACAACTGCCGTCAACTCTGCGCTCAACGTCGCGTCGTGTCGAAGCACAGCAAAGCAACGCGCCGTTTATTCATAGGGCAGAAATAAAAGGAAGGCGAATCGCCCTGCACCAGAAAGGGTCCTTCATATCCTTTGCTGTTGCTGGCGAGGGCGATAGCAATTGTGCATATCGTCGTCGCTGGTGCCGGCGGTTGCGGCGAGGGGAAGCGCGGCGGCGGGATAAATATCGGCGTCAGGATGTGAGCGTGTCTCTTTTCTGTTCAAAGGAGTTTTGGATGTTGCTGGTGGTCGGTGCCATGGAAAAATATCTCCAAACAGACGCTAATATCAAAGCGGTGAATTCGAAACTTTCGCTGGAAATTTCAGCGCCGTCGAAAATGAGATAAACACCGAGAATTGAAGAGCTGCCTCGAGGTCAGCAACCTTTTATTTGCCCAGTGGAAAACCACGTCGTAAACCTTGGAAATTCTCTTAAATAATAACAACTTCGCGCTGCGTTTATTCGACAGTTGGTAATAAGCTCAAAAGTCTATCACAAATGAATATCGATACGCATTTCAACGCTGTGGATCCTTCGCTGAAGTCCTTCGATAATCCGCGGAGTTGCCAACGTCTGCCGCTGCCTTTCCTGTGCATCCTTCGGCTGGCGGATGGCAGACGAGTCACGGACGCCTTCAAAATGCGGAAGCAACGTTGCAAATCCCACGTCAAATCGTTTGTCGCCGCTGCCAACGTCGTCGCCTGCGAGTCATCAGACTTCCCGACGATGGCAGCTTCGCAATCGTCGGAGTTCGGCGTCGGACGTCGAGGGGCGTGGAGCCGGAATGCAGACACTTCACTTTGACTTTGAGCACGGAGCACGGAAAGAGTAAAAGCAATGGGAGTTTTCTATCCAATGAATTTAAATCTTCTTCTATTTTACCTTTTCGATCTTTAAATGCATACAATTTAAATTTAATAAAAGAAATTAATTTGAAAATCAATTTATTTATTTAATAATTATAAAAAAGTTCTTTTTCCATTATGAGCTATAGTTTTTATATATAAAATAATAAAAATTTAGGTTGCCATCAGTTCTTTTGTTGTTAATTGGGGCTTTTGCTAAACATTACTCCTCAATCAGTCCTCAGATGGACACATTTGTGCATATATTAGAATATATATATCTAAAATAGAGGGAATAAAGCCCTATAGATACCTCTATACTACAAGGAATAAAGCCCCAACTCAATTTATAACATCAACTCTTAACTCAGACCTCGCGCCTTTCTCATGGAGCATCTGAGCATCTATCCAAAAGCCAGTTGATGTCCTTGATTGGCATTTGGCTTGACAATCGTCGACGTTGTCGATGCTGCTGCTGATTGAATCCCTGAAGCAGGTACGAATATCGATTCGTTTCTATGCGAGCGGACTCAAAGCAGTTCCTCTACTGCTTTAAATACCTGTGACCATTTCTAGTTTCATCCTTTCCCCACCTTCGCTCCGTCTTCGTCGGCACGTCCTTCGCTCGTCCTCCTCCCTTCCGCAAACTGGAATTTTTGCGGTTATTCTTGCGACCTGTTTTGCTTTGGAAATCATTTATCCTGTAAAAAATATCCTGTTTTCGTTGTGATAATGGATTCATCGGATTTGCTGCCTGCCCTAAATTTCTTCCTGCTGTCGATTGTTTAGCAAACAGCTGCTTGGCCAGCTTCACAGCTTCGTTTCAGCTGAAAGCCATAATAAAAGGCAGAAGACGATGATGAATATTGATGCCATGTTATTTATGGCGTTTAGCTTTTGTTGACAAATCTCTTCGGGAAATGCGCCTTAATCCACGCCCCTCCCCCCGCGCTGTTCAGTGTATCTCGCTTTGATGTAGCTTGTTGAATACGAAGTGATTTAATCATGAATTAGACTGAACCACAGACAGTTGCGTGTATTGCTCGTCGGCATCTAATCAGACATCGCACTTTTACAGTCGCACTTCACGCTTAGTACAGACAAGTTTTAGCGCACTGCTTCAGTCAAATCAGATCCGAACACGATCCACACTGCAACATCTTTCACTCAATCGGTTCGCTTTCATAGATTGAAGACTAGGCAGCACTTGTAGCTTGCACTTGGCTTTGACTTGTGTAAACCTCTTCGCTGTAAAAATAAAATACTCTAATTAGAAAAAGTTTCAAACATTCAGATAAGATTTAAGTTAGCGTCTCTGTTGCTCTCAATTGACGGAGCTGTGCTCTCTGAAACATCTTCTGCCGTGTGTCGCGTTTTCATTGTTTCGCAGATGTTATAATTTTATATTTGATTTTATTACATTACATTTAATTAAGGACAGACAGGTTGCTTGTTAAGCGATTTGAATTGTACTGGCGAAATTTAATTCTTCAATTCATCGCCTTAGGATAAAATCTAATCCAGCAAAAAGTCGCCGTGGCCACACTTTGGTAAACGCACAACGCTTTGTTGCTTGCCAGCAAAAAGCGAAAAAGGCGAAAGCATCGATGAGTAGCATAAAAGAGTAGCAAGGCGAAAAAAGGACAAAAACTTAAGCTTATGGATGGAGCAGTGGAGAGCCGACGGCGCAGACAGCCGACGATAGCAGACGTTGAGGTAAGAGAATTGAGCAGACACAAAACCGAAGCTCGGACATCAGCAACGAATGCTGACCGAAGTCTTCTCTCGCAAAACGAGACGCGACGAAGGAAGTGATTTCTCCTATAGAAATTCTAAACACGATTTGCAGCTGAATTACAATCAGAGCGGCTGCCGATGAGAGTTTTTGCCGACACAGCGACTTCGCTGAAGCGCAACAAACGCAGTCTACGTGCTGCCACGAAGATTTTGCACACAATCTTATGGCAGACTTAAGAAACAAACCTGGCGCTGTGCCAGTCGCTTCGGTATTTTAATTTCAATTATCGATGAAAAACATTTCGGTTATTTGAGTAGCAAAACAATGCAATATATTACATTAAAAAAAACAAATATAAACTAAATTAAAATTGTTTATTTTACAGTAGACGATTTTATATATTTTAAGGCTGTCGCTGAGTGAAGGAAAGTCGCGCGTTTCAGCCGCTTCGATTGTGCGTATACAAACAAGCTTTAAGCACGAGTTGTTGTTGTTTATTTGTGCGTTCTTCTTTTTGGGAATATATTTTAGGCCAATTTATATTTCATGGACTTCTCCAATGCCGATTCTATTCCCACTTTTAGTTAATCACAGCGAATTGACGCACAAAATACGGCGCGATGTTCGAACTGAAGTGAACCTTGAATTCATTGAAGGTTAAGTCTATGGCTTTGAGGTCTACGAACTTTGTTCAGGGCGCAATTAACTCATTTCATGTCGTTTTCTGCTTCATTCGTTGCATTTATAATGAAAGGAAAAGGCTTTATCATAAAATTAGAGACATAAAAACCGAAATATTTTGCCTAATTCCTTCGAATTACAGTTTGAAAATCCATAGAAAATAGATTCTTAAATATAAAATAATTATAAATAAATTTTGTAAATATTGCAGCTCGAAAAGTCGCTGAATTAATGAGGCTTCCCTTCGTGCCTCAGGAAATATTCACCGCTCTCATTTCCCTCGCTTCTGATCCTCCACGCTGACATCGCTTCATCCCTCAAGCGACCGCTTAACTTCTTTTCCGTTCTCCCCGCCGAGGTTCCGTGCAGCCGAGCGTCGCTGCGAGAATCTTTCTCCCGAATCGAGGACGAAGTAAACACGAATTGCAGGCTACTCGCTGCGTTCTCAGTCACAATTGCGGCTTCTGTTTGTGACGTTTACCTGACGCTTGACGGTTGCGGCTGTGAATGCGACCTGTCGCTGAGTGTGTGTGTGTGTGTGTGTGTGTGTGTGTATTTGCTTTTGTTTGTTGCTGCTTGTAGTTTTCCGTTGTCTTCTGTTTTTATTTTATTTCCCTGGAATCAATAAAGTGTTGAATTGTTTCGACTTTGTTCCTCGAAATGTTTCACGCTTTGTTCGTTCCACAATCCTGGCCACACGGACACGATAATTTTAATAAGGATGTGTTTTCACTCACACTGCCTTATCTAATCTCCTCATGCGATCCACATGTTGATAAGAACCACGTCCAAGACGCTTGCCAATCGACGATACTTTGAAATAGAAATCGATTGGAAATTTGAGAAACATTTTGTGTTGCATGAAACGAAGAATTTCGGCATTAAATTTTCCATATAAATTTCCCTTAAATAAAAGAACAATAAAAAAAAAACTAATAATAATGTCGTAAAAAGTAAAGTATAAAAAAGTGTTTAATAAGCAGTAGAAGAAAATATGAAAATATCTCCATACATAAATACATATGTACTTCTGTATGTGTGTGGAAGTTATCAGAATATTTAAAAAAATAAATAAAACTTAAATACTATAAACATTCGAAACTATTTTTCCCCTCTCTCTTTTTGCTTTATAAAAAAACAACGTCATTCAACGCGTTCCTCTCTCTTTGAAGAGATTTCTATTCACTAAACAAAAAAAAGTCACTTAACTGCAGAAACACATTACGACCGCCGCCGCAGCTGCAATGCTCTCTAACGCGCTGCCTGAGCACATTGCCCGGCAGCAGCAGCGACCGCACACTCGGCAGCTTCAGCTGTTTGTGTTACTTTTGTTAGTGAACTGCAAAATAAATTTGCACACTGATGCACATATTATACAATTATACATAATTGATAGTAAAATTAACATAAATTATTAATAATAATTGGTTTCTCTATGGTACATTTGTGAAAATATTGAATATTTTTCAGATTAATATTGACAAATATTGCTATAAAAAATCAAGTACAGCCATCAACACATGTTTTCGTTTCATTTCAATGTTGTCCTTCACGGAATATTTGAAATTACACTAAAAGAGTGGCAACCTTTTTCGAGTGAAAGAGAGCAGAAGTTGTGCGGTTAGGGTAGATGACGACTGCACGGCTGCCGAGAGTCCCATATACATACAATGTGCAGTTGCGGCGGCGGTCGTAATGTGTTTCTGCAGTAATCCCGTTCCAAACGTCTCGTCATCATTCAAACAGCTGTTCAAGTGAATTATGAGAAAAAAGAGAGTAACGAGTTTTTTTGCCGTGACAAAACAACGAGTGTAGACGTAACAGTCAACGAGTTGTTTTCGTTGTAACAGGGAACACAATCATAGCGTTTAACGGAGCGAGGAGCGATAGAAGTGCAATTAAAAATAATAAAAATTAAAAATAAAATTCAAATTTCAAAGTTACAAAATTCAAATACAAGTGTAAAAAATACTTTATTTAATATAAATAAACACGAAATACACTGAAACGCTGGAATGTTTAAATTAAAACGATTTCAGCCTGAAAAAAACCAAATATTTTGAATTTAACAGAATGAAATATAAAAATTAATAACATTTAAACATAATTAATAATTAATAATGGATAATAATTAAATAATAATATAATAATTAATTTAGTTAAGTAAAAAATTAAATTAAATAAGAACTTAAATTACTTATTTCTAATTTTATATTAAGCAGAAAAGGCAACGTTATTTTCATAATAACGATTGTTTGAAATACTTTCATAGCGAATAAAAAATGCGAAAATGTTCTAAGCCAAACCTCGATCGATCGGAATGAAATAATGATGACTTTTATTATTTGTAAAAGTGGCCCATTGCCATTGTGAGTGATGAACATGAATAATGCATGTAAAATTGGGAAAGAAAGGAACGCGGGATAAAATTGGGATTTTTATACATTCACATCACAGTACAAAAGCGAAGGAAAATATTCTAATTTCAAAGAGCATTTCTGCCACTGATTCGAGTTGTCAGAAGCTGCTGCGGGCTGTTTTAAAGCGACTTCTAGTTTCCGAAATGTACGTAAAAAGGTGGAACTCACGCAGAGAACCTTCGGGAACGTGAGATTATTATGCACAGTGCGGAATCCTCGCAGAATCCATACACACAAAGAAAAAAACGCCCTTTTTCGATAAAGCGAAGACTTCAAAGAACCAACTGAGCAAAAACAAGTAAACAAATGGAAAACATATAAAATGAATTGAAAAAATTACTTCTCCGAGCACCCTTATGGACGCTTCTTCCCCTCCCTCCTCCCCCCACTCCCCTCTCCAACCCTGAGTTAGGTAACAATAGTTGCCAAACAGCACAACCTAAAAACATGCAACAAAACACACAAGTCTTGCTGTCGCTTTCAGACGCATTACGTGCGCACGTCCTGCAGCCCCGCCCACCCTCGTCCACAACCTTCGCTCGCTGCTACGCACTCGGACTCGGCTTTTGAGTAAACACTTAAAGTGAGTCGATTGTGTGAATGCGCTGCAAGACACGGAAGGATCGAATTTATTCAAGAACGCGTCGTTGTACAGGAAATCTTATGAAAGACCAGAGCAACCCTTTTCCGGCGCCCTTCACCAACTCTCAACTCCCCTAATAAACATTTCGACGTTGTTGTTGTTGTTGTTGGCTCTCGTGCACTGCACAAAACTCCATCGTCTCTCAGCCAAGAACACATTGAACGGAATAAAGCGTTAACATCTGAAACCAATCACAATTCCATTCCATTCCTTAACCAACAAATCATAATTTTATCTTTATTTACCACCAAAATAACTTCCGGAAAAATCACTCAAGACATGTTTAAAATAATCGAAAATTAGAGTCGATTCCTTGCATGTTATGTAATGAAAACAGAGCAATTAAAATTAGGATTTAGGTTAAAGGAAAAGATTGAACAAATCGATCGATAGTCAATTGAATTCGCTCATACGTCAGAACATCGCCGCTTTAATCCATAATTCACGGCTTAAATACGAAAATCTCACAAGGGTAACTGGAACACGACTGCGAAGGAAGCGAGCATAGAGCAAGCATAGACACTAACGAGCCACCCCGCCGCCATCTCAGCCGGCGAACAATTGAAAGGCGAATACATACATATTAAAATAAAGCGCCTTCGAATTCGCTCGTGTGCATCACGTGAGTAATACGCGCGCACACACGTGTGCAACCAAATTGGAAAACAAATCCGCCGCCCCCTGTGAGGCGTGAATCCAGACATCGCGCTTTCACTGCTCCAACAGAGATTCGTTTAATGACGACGTCGACAGTGTGACCAAAGTGGGACTGATCGCTCTCTGCCTACGTGCTCAAAGTGCTGCCAATTAAAATTAATTACTCATTTTTACATACAATAGAAAATATCAAATTAACACGACTTTTTCTAAAGAACAATTGTACCAAAAAAGTCTTGTGTTTATTCGTTAATTACCATTGTTTATTCCTCTTTATTTATGCTCTTTCATTATCCCAATCGTCTACCTTTCATCATCGAAGGTCCAACGTCCATCGTCCATCTGTGGTCTATCGTCCTAAGTTGGACGTCTATCGGCGTCTATTTATGTATCTTAATGAGGTACAGCATGAGTACCGCATTTACCAAAATTTTCTAATTATGGCTGCCAATATCAAATATTCACTAATATGTTTCTCTAGCGAATATTTCGGGTGCTTCAGCACACTTCAGTTCAGAGGATCAGTTCTGCATCAAGATTCTATTGTGACCTTTTATTTCCCGTGGAACTATCTTTGGGAGGATGTCTTAACTAATTTATGGGTGACGGGGAATAAATTAACGTGGCCCAATATTATATAAAACCATTCAAAGCTGATACGCGAGCTCTATTGCTACACAGTGGCCCGCACAATACAGGAAGCGTCAACATGCAAAGCTTCCAAGGACCAGCAGAAAGCAGATGGCGCTGTGTGGGTCGTCACGCCCAACGTGGCAGCTCCCAGTTACCCTTCATTCGACTATAAGGAACACTGCGAGTCTACATTTTAAATAGGCAAAGAAGTCTACACGTTAGAAATTACTAAAGAAGCTGGCCGGCTTTTAACTATGAATTCTACTGATTCTGGGAAGAATTCACTAAGTTGAAAGGATAGAAGAAGACATTCTACGACGACAACAAGCTATACAACATCGTGGATAAGCTCGAGAAGATCGCATTGACCTAATATACGAAAGTGTGCAACGGTCCATCGTCTACTTACGTCGCGTATTCTACGTGCGAACTCAAATAATTTCAATTAGTTTGCAGTGTAGCTTCGCACAACAGTCACTGCTGGACATGAGCCGCTATTCCTCTATGTAGTTACACGTATGTATATTGTGGAGCGAACCAGGAATGTATCAAATGCATGACATCGTAATGGCCTTCACCATAGAGATTATAATACTATCTATTATAATCTCTGTGCTTTCACTTTAGTCTTTCCGGGGCTCATTTTACCCGGTTCTAGCAACCTTCTCATACATGTACAACGTACTCCTGAATTTCAACGACAATCTGTATCGGCGACAACTTATGTATGTAGTACCATAGAGATTATAATAGATAGAGTTCGTAGTGCTATAATCTCTATGGCAGTACTTACTCTGTGTAGAGTTCAGGTCGGAAATTGATATTGTGTTTACCATTTTATTGCGGTCCTTACGAAAATCTTGCAATTTTTTTACATAGCTACTTACCTAATAAGTTTGGGCCTTAAGGCATTTCGCCTATACGCCATAATTTTTATGCGCGAAAGAATATTGTGTAACGAAAGAATTTAGGCTATAGTGCAGATGTTTTTCGAATATGTCGAATGTTATAATGTCTTCGACTTCAACTTATCAGTGTACCCACAACACTAGACCAATGACTTTATACCATATGCACAGCATAGCAACGCTGTGTCCTCTTTCATACAATAATGTCCATTTCGACACAGAAGTGATCTATCCGCACAGACGGACTAAAGTTGCTTTTTGAGGGAATGACTGAGGCTATTTTCCGTACTAGTGAAAAATGGTTCAGGAAAGGAATGCGGCTGCCATTTACTATACCACGCAACGATTGCCTAACGATTGTAGTGTGCCTCAAGATATCCTTGGTATCCTAAGATATCCTAAGTATTGCTAACTACATCTGGAAGAGGAGATAACCTTCTCTGTGGACAATCAAGCTGCCCTGATGGAAATGTGCGCTCGGTAACAATCCGCTGCGTTCTCACCCACTGAAATATTGGCAGTTATCGGATCGTACGGCCAGGAAGGCTCCTCATTAGAGCTACATGAGGCCGTCTCCGGTAGTGGCCCCAGAAAATGCGAACACGTGTCGAACTCACTCGGAAGTTTCCACCTTCCATCCCATTATCCGCCAATCCATAAAGGCAGTCGCCATGGGCAGTTCTCGTCTTCGGTGGTTAACAGATCACCCCTCCAACCGAACCTAACACGGGAGTTAATTGACAATAGACTGTAAGTCTATCCTCCATTTAGATACATACACTTGCACCGCGATCATATTTTTGGAGCATTTCTTTCGACCAACGACAAGAGCCTTTTCTTGAACGATTGACAAATTTTGGGGGGGATCCTCAACCCTCGTATTACATTAAGCTATCCATATGTTTAACCATTTGTGGCTAACATAATACCTTTTCTTATTTCCTGTTATAGCTTCCTCGTCGTTTGCTTTCATTGTTTTTGGCTTCATGGGTTACGTAAGTGTCCTTGTATTTTTTCTTCCTCGTCTACGTAGTAAATTCAAGAAGCTATTAGAAAAATGTCGATTCTTAGATTTTAATGGTAATACACATTTTGATCATCCCTGAGCCCATTTTTACTAGTTTTTTCGTGATGTCTGTACGTACCTCAATTACTCAAAAGCTGAGGGTCGTAGAAAGTTGAAATTTTGTATTTGAGATTCTTTTAAGTCGTAGTTGTAGACCTCCCTTTTTGTATGAAATCCGTAGTACCAACAGGACACTTCTCTTGAAGGATTTCTCAAATTTCATGCATAACTCAAAACCAAACACCGCCGGAAAGTAGATATTTAGCATTTACAGCTGCTACAACATCAAAAATATAATCTAGCTTTTTGGTTACAATCGCTATCGACAAAAAGGACACTTCTCTTGAAAGACTCTCTGCATAACTAACTTTTTTAAGTGAAGTTATTTCACCTATAAGGAAGTTATGTGCTGTCTACATCATATACATATCTTCCTTTATATCTTATATGTACTATTTATCACTACCTCTTATCTTTATGTCTGTTGTTTATTAAATCTATATATAATATTTCTTGGCAATTACTTGAAATTATTAATACTGCTGAATGTTAATCTAATTTCTTTATTGGTCTTCTTGTAAAAGGCGTTACACAAATATTGGAGCCACGCTTCATTATCTGCTTTAGAAACGGCAAGCCAACCTTAAAATTATTACGAATACAAACATAAATATACATTCACATAACTATATGTCGAAATTGATTATATACAGTCAAGTACCATTGAATGTGTTTAAAATTTGATGAAATCTGTTTCAGAAACGTATGTATTTTAAATCGAATACAATTCAACAGTTTGAAAACACCTTCGAAGGTACGATTTCTTAGAAAAACTTAGCGGTTAGTACGTGTAACACTATTCTTAATGTATTTAGTCACATAATATTACTACTGCTGAATTGCTTTGGCAATCGATGTTGCAATTTCGGCTTTAACGTTCATCTTTTTCGCTGCTGGAACACGCTTCAAGTCCGACACCAAGGAAAGCAGAAACATGCGATCCTCGTCCTGGCCGTCCTGATCAAAGCGCGTGTCTATCCGTTCTCGTCGCTCCAAGTTCGACAGCAAATTCAGAATTTTCGCTTGTAATTCGTTTGGATCATCGGATTCAGTTCGAGTACGCTTTCTCGACTCTGACGGAGAAGTTTGCTTGCCATCATCACAGGTGGCGGAAGCGGACGGACTATTATCATCGTTGTCGTGTTCAGTACAAAGAACGGTGGAATTTGTAAATTCGCCCTCTTTGTACTGAGCCACGGCGCAGTATTCATTGTTCCAAGCGGGGGACGACGATCTGATATTCGGCTCAGTGCTATCGGCGGCGACTACGTTTTCATTACCGCTCGAGTTCATTTCAATCGATGGATAGAAGACTTCTGCAGGAATCGTGCAAGCAGTGTCCTCATTCTCCGACGTAGCTGATATGTCCGTTTTTATGATAGGCTTGAAATCCATATCCTGAGTTAAATCAATGAGATCCTCAAAGTCTTCTTCGCACGCGTCGTCGATTTCGTTCGAAAAGCTGTTGTTGTCGTCGTGTTCGCGCAGTCCCATTTCTTCAGTGAATCTGTTTAAAAATAAAATGCAACTCATTAATACATTTCAGAGTTAATGAAAAAGTCTGTAAAAGAGATTAATTGCGAATGGACCTCACTTATTCATTTAGAGCCTGCAATATAAATTAATTAAACATTTCGTTGACAGCACTTCAAAATTTGAAGTTTTCATATGTGAGAACCTACGGCAGTAGGCGGATATAATAACAGGCATAAAAGCAGGCGCACACTAGACTTTTCTAGCTGCCAAGAAAAAAAAAATTACGATAAAAGAACTATCATTAAAATTCGTTGGCATTAAGGATCCGTAATGAGACGAAATGCACATTCGTCGGACTTTACACGGCCTTTTTAGCATTTGCTTGGGGAGATCTTGCAGCTGTTTAAAATAATATTGCATTTAGTTAAATAATTAAGTAACTTCAATGATGTCAATTGAGCAAGCAGATAATCTAACAACAATTTCTATTTGGCCAAACTGTTGTAGAAGTGAATTTATTGTTTTTTCAGCATCTTCAAACAGCTTCAAATGCTTTTCAACAGCTGATTGCAGTCATTTTGATTCCATTTCCATGTTTTGTTGTGCGATTTTTAGATCCTGATGACAGCGCGATTCGATTTTTGTTCATTTTAATCACTTCCATGGACAGTTCCGAATGATAGAATAACCACAAATGGTCTGGCTTATATTGATTACTCACTCCTACCTTTCAACATTTATATAACCCTCTTCCTTATTAAACACAATTTCAACTCACTTCGTTCCATAGACGCTTTTTATGTGCGGAATAAGAAACTCCAATTCACTTATAATGGGACTTTCCTTCTTCCGACAATAGTTTTCCACAGTAGCAGTTTTTTTGATTTCACGAGCAATTGAATTACGAAGAGTCTTCCATCGACGCCGAACATTCATGCCTGAAAGAATCGATAGCAAACAAGAATCGTAAGAAATTTTGTAAATGTTTCTTCAGCAAATTTTAGCAGTAATTTTAATTGATAGTCCTAATTTTATTATTGCTACTAATATTTTGCAGTGTATTTTTAAATCACATAGGAATAACATTAAATGCAGGAATAATAATGATAGAAACTTGAAAAAAAACATACGAAAACTAAATGCTTAATAGAAAACATTTAATAATCTGCAAAAAACACTTGAATAAGTTTTTCAACAGCGCTATATAAATAAAGTGATCCAGCGAATGGAATAATTTACGCAGCAAAATGTTCTACTTACGACTGAATACCTTGAGTTTGAAGTGTTGTGTTGTAGTTCGAGAAATGTCGTAATTATTTGACACATCGCGTGAATCCGTCTGCCAAGCTGTTGTACATCTCGTGTTGGTCACGAGACGAGTCAGCTCCATCGGGAATTCACAGCGGGTGGCTTCTTGGTAACCGCACCGCGAACTTATACATTAGTTTCATCGCTTTCATTGCTATTGTTAATTTATTAACAATTTCTAAATACAGCTGATTAGCAACAAACAATACGATAATTACAATAATTGTTGTATTACATTTCTTAAATAAAACATTTTTACAATGAAATCTCTTAAAATATATGTATTAAATTAAGAATTGCGAATTAGTTTTAGTTGATTTTGTACCAGTCCGAATTATCGAGCTTGGGTAAAGGCGATTCTGTTAAGGCATCAACGTTATTTAACAACTCATTGCACACATTATCTTCCAATTGCAATGAAGAAACCAAATTATCAGGACAATCTAGTCCACTAAGGCCAATAATATTGCCATTTTCACTTATGCAGTCCATGCTATCATCAATCTGCGAATTCAATTCGGCGTTCAAAACAAAATTATTGGAAGACAAACTGAGTCCACTATCGCCAGACTCCTGACGAGTATGACTGTCGCTTAGAAATGGATCAATGGGAAGACTTGCATTCTGTTGAACCTGCTGTTGAGTTTGCTTAAATAGTTCACGTTTCTTCTCTTCATGTGGTAAATGAATCCAATTCATTTCAGTTTTAGGTACAATTAATTGCTTCTGTAAGAACTGTATTCGTGGATCATTCCAAGACGTAGTACGATCTACATGATTTATGAAATAAACATCTCCAGAGTCGGTGAATGCTTGTTCCCAGCCGGGCGGAAGAGGGCCCAATGGGTCATTACTGCCAGCATCAGATTCTTTTTTCAATATTCGTGAATTGGGCGACTGCTGTAAGATTTGCTCTGCCTGATGACGAAACTGAATTCTAGGATCCTCCCATTGTGTGGTTTTTGTTGTGTGATTTATATAGTAAATTTGACCATCATTTGTTTTTGCTTGTTCCCAGCCGGCGGGTAGGACTCCCAATTCGTTTTGCAACTGAATCGGACTCACTACATCATACGATCGCTGCTTCATATGAACAGGTGGCACGTTATCCGAAATGTTGTGCGGCTGGCGCAATTTATTTAAACTAGCAATTCCTGTGGTTTTCATGGGTGCATCACTTTCTAGATTACTATTGAGATTTGAACTGTGATCTTTATACGTTTGCTGCAGTGAAGCTGGACTGCTGTGTGCACGAGAATGGCATATTTGTAATCCAGTCATGCTGTAGCGTGGCGTAGCAACCGTTGAATTTTTATTCACATTGGCCTGCGACTCAGCACCAAACGCAGAATCAGTACTGTTGGTACGGGAGTGTGAAACGGACGGCGATGCCGAAGGCGGGTTGAAGAACGAATTAGGCAATTTCCTCATCCGAAAGGGAACCTGAAGCGGTCGCTTGGAATCGCCAGGATTGAGCACACTGTCAAACAGAGCCTGGAGATTTTCATCAGAATCTTGATCGATACGCACCACCAACTTCTTTTGCTGCTTTTGCGTCTCAGCGTCCGTATTCGGATTCATATTTTATGTTTTTTGTGATTTTATTTTTCTCCAAAAGTAAAAGTTGATGACTCCGATATGCCAGCACCTCCTTTATGTATTCGTCATTGAAATGATTCAAAGTACATACATTATATTTTTTGTCTACTTTTCTTTCAACTTAGTTTAGGTTACACGAATTTAAAAACTCTAACATTTTGATGGTTAAACAAATGTAGACTTCAAATATAAGAAAAACGATAATTTCTACAAATTCTTAAACAAACAGATTATGAAAAATATAAAAACAAAAAAAATAAAGCAACAAGTATATGACGACACTGCCACGCGGAGACCTCAATGCCAACTAAAAAATTCATATGAAAAGAGTGAATGATAACGATTCACTGCACTGTTTATGCTTGCTTTATGCATCTGTCCCGTTCCAATGCATCTGCATTAAATAAGAAACGGATAATTGTAGACGCTGTCGGTCTTCCATAACATGTCCGCCGAAGTGCAAAGAATATCATGTTTTCTTCAAATTACTAATCTAAAATATTTCGTAAACTATTCCAAATAAATAATACGCATTTTCGGTTTATTAAAGCGTTTTTTGGAATGTTTCAATTTATCTTGCCCTTAAATCTTATTGGAAATAAAGGATTGTAAAAGAATAAATATTAATATTAAATTGAGTAAAAAGGACGACTAGACAAAATCATGAATACACTGCATAGTACTGATAATTTGGCTTGTTTGGGTTTTTTGCGTTAATGTTAGAATTTTTGTCATTTTGTATTAAAAGAAGTGTTAAAGATTATATATAATTTAATGGTCAAGCTTTATGGCACAGATATACGTGAGCTCAAAGATACAAACAATATTCTAAAGTTATCCAAATAAGCCATTTGCATGGTTATCTCGTTGTATACGGTATGTATAGTTTGGTTGGACAGAGACACGGCTGGTCTCTTTCCGAGACGGATATAAGTCTGCACAAAAGTATTTGCTGTTGCAGTATTGCCATATCGCGTAAAGTATTGGATTTCCTAACATGGCTTTACATCATTGTGCATCTATAAAAAATATATCCAAAGTATGCTTGGACGTAGGCTCATGCTTTCATGAAGCAGGACGTACATCATTACACGTCCATTAACGAGAGTCCCTAAATTTGTTTTATTTTTCAGAAAAACATATTGCTATCGTTTTTGTAATGTAATCTTGAAAAAACAATAATAGCAGCACGGCGTTAGCGCCGTCATTCAAGTCGCACCACTGCAAATAGGCACATGTTTCAAATACTTACTAAATGGTATATGCCTACAAAATATTCATAAAATGTTCGTATGCATGCTGTAAATCGTGTTATTTGAAATAGAAATGATTTTGACGCGGAAGAACGTGCTCTGCTCACGTCTAATTTTGGCAATATTTCTTGTATTGGGATTTTTTTCTGCTAAATTTCGTGGAATCTTTGTATCATATTAAGTTGTTGCATTTATAATCTATTTTAAATAATTTACCGCAAACATGCTTATACTAGCATTAGATAACATTACACATTATTATAATCACGCTTTCCCGAAAAAATATTGGTTCCGAGGCAACACAAATTCTACCAAAAATGTAGAAGAATCCGATGGTGGTGCATAAATTGAGTCGAAGTATAATAAACGTACCGTTTCACAGTAAAACACTTAACACCATAATTTTTTGGGCAACGTGATACGAACGCTGCAAGCAGTTTAGCAAAAGCATGCAACACTGTCCCTATCATCCACTCTCAATGCACCCACATATGCCATGATTGTAACTTTTTCAGATGGAAAGAAAACTTACGGATAACATCCTTAACTTTGTCGTCGAAGGTAGGGTATATCGGGAAAAGACTCTGATTGATGCGCTCCCAGACGAGGTCTTTATAAGTTTTGTCGTTGTACCCTTCAGCCGAACTGTTGTACAACTCCTCGTTGCTGCGCACGAGTCGAACCAGCTTCATTGAATTAATGGCGGATGTTTTTTGGTAGTCTTCTACTTTCATTGGTTTCTTAGGAGTTTTCATTTTGTTAATGTTGTCCGAATCACAATATATTAAAATGCAATATAAAAACAAAACGCTTCACGCGAAGAACTCAAAAGCAACTAAAGAAAAACGCAGTGCAACAGCACAAAGCAGCTCGTGGACGTCTTTTTTTGTAGCGTGAAATGTAATGGATGCTTGTAGCGTCTCTTGCTGTCTTGCTCATATACAAGTCAGTTTTAACGCGGGTCAAAGCAGCAGCTACCTACTCGTATCAGCGCACTCGGCTGCTATGAGCCGCCACAACTATGAGTTTTCTGAGTACAAAATTCTTTTCCGTAGAAATATCTGAATTTTGTTTAAGAGACCAAAGAAACGAAAGTTTGCAAATAATAACTGTTTATAATCTTTTTTAATAATATAAATTTCTTAAGTTATTGTTAATTTTTGCAGTAATAAATATATTGTACGTTATGGCAGCTAATTATTGTTAATATTACCACAAATAAGATATCGAAGTGGCGTTTTAGACTACACCAGAAAACAAAACAAATCGAGATCAAAGGCTTCCAATATCTGTCAGCTAGTACTGCTGTGGGAGAGTAAATATTAAAAAGGAACCATTTTAACGCTGACTTATTAAATCCATGACATATTAATTACTTAATAACTAACTAAAAGCCGAACATTAATGTGCAAGCGCATTTTAAAGTTATTGTTACAGCCGGATTTATTGTGCCATGAGTCTTTGCTGATTCTGTGTTGTAAGTGTGCAATAACTTAATTATATTTAACAGCTGGGCTGCCAAGAGCAGCAACACTGAAACTGTAGTTTACTGGTAGGCAACGTAGAAGCGCTGACAGTAAATATTGTGTTTTGGTACAATTGTATTTTCTTATGCGTATATCACTAAAATGTTTTCAAAAAGTGACAACAGAATTTTACATATTGGCGACAACGTTGATGGAAGATCCAAGATTCAACATCTTATGTGCTATCGACATAATTAAAAATCCTTTGCAGTCTGTGTTTTTTGCTATTTTGTTCAGTCATCATTTTTGTCACCACAACGCCTTTAAGCCGATCAGCTGTTTTGCCTCAATATTTACAGCTGATGACGCGTGCGGTGCGAGTAGATCCACACGTTGTTTGGTTGCACACGAATAAGATTCGACAGAGATTAATGCTGTAAACACAAATCGAGTCGGCAGCGGCTTTGGCCGCGACGTTTTGTCAAAATCGACAATAGGACGTCGATGTCGAAGCAAAACGTTGACTTCAAACTGCGAATTTTGGAATTTCAACATTAGTCACTGCTTGATTTCTGTGTGTTTACAAGAAAATTGACATCTCCAGATTGCAATTTCGTGGAAGACGCTTGGTATAAAATTTTTCTGGGTGAGTAATTTGATGTGCCATAACCTCTGTAGCAGAGAACTTGTCGTTGGCAACTAGACGTGGAAGCGCTCTGTTTCCCATTGAAACATATGTATCATTCGCTGCGTTCTGCTTATAAAAAAATCTCGTTGTGGTATTCTAAACAGCATTCAAAGTAAATGAAAATTAAAGCCAATAGCTGCGCCACTCGCAATTTTAAGTCTACCGTAAGGGTGTGTTCAGACATGCCACGAATGACACGTTGCGCCGCGGAGATAACATTTCATTACGTTCCATTACTAATTGTCAACGACGACATTTGTCCATGTATGATAATTATGCCGCTGCAGAAATGAAGGAAGAGGCACAAAAGCTCTGAAATAAGTGCTCTTCAAAGTAAGCACACCAAGAAAAAAATATCCGTTTTGGTTCGGCAGCAAGGACTTCTTATTTTTTTCTCGTTTCACGTAAGGTATCGTATTATTTTGACATTCCTGTCGAAGTGGCTGAACATTAGCTCTGTGTTTACGCTATGACGGTGTACGCCAACAGCGACAATTTACGCTATTACGCCTAACAAGAAGAGAAGAACAAGAGTGGCGACAACAACGAAACTCAAAAATTCGCAGTTATGAAGTGTGGCAGGAAACATTTTGTATACAGTGCTTCACCATGTTGATTGTCAGCCTGTGAGAATATAAACAAACCGCTGTTCGTTACTTGAGCTATCAAACACATTTTATGGTTTTAGTTTGGTTTTAACATAACATCTGTGAATATATATTTCATCAATGTAATTTACGTTGTCAATAATATTATGACTAGTAGATTAGACACAACCAACCACAGCAGCTAGAATAAAAAGTGAGTATTTTTTACGAGTTATCTCTTTTATACTTTATTATTTAAGAAAAATGGATCTTGAAATTGTAATGCTGCTACACTTACACTTGTCGTGCTGCTACTATCTACTAGTGTAATCGCCGCAGTTTGGCAGTATTGGCTTTTGCTAGTTTCTGCCAGAGTGTGATTTTCGTACTCAGTACCAGTACTACTTCTTCCAGTACTCATATACCAGTCATTTTTAAAGTATAAAGTACTTGAAATGTACTTGAAAGAAATTAGTGAAGTACCAAAAGTACTGAACACATTACAACTCTGCTTTCTGCTATGATTGTGTTTGCGTTGTAGTGATATCGGACAATTATTGTCCAACCACCGTAATGGAAACAACGTGAATGCAAAAACCAAAACTCTTCAAAAAATCTCATACTATTGAAATAAGTTTCTGTAGTATTATACTTTCTAAATATTGCGACAACTGATTTCGAATCGTATCGTGTTGTGCCCTTTAACACGATGACGGGCGAAACTGCTTCACTGAGTGATCCGCCTTCGGCCGTAAAGTCTCGACGACAACACTACAGCGATAATTAATGTCAAATTAGAACGGCTGTTTGTGGGAATTTCTTCGGCAACGTCGACAAAGCATTTTTCTTGATTTCTATTAGCATCCGTGTTTTTTTAAATTCATAGCATAAACACAGAGCAAATGGTGAACGACAACGACAGGTTACGTCAAATTTGCCGCTGCAGAGGCAGCAGCAAATACACACAGCCTATGAAATCTCTGTAAACACACCAAGAAAAGAAGAACAAGAGCGGCGACAAAAACCCAAAATTTCGCAGTTTGTTGACGGCGTTTGCAGGGCAGCGACGTCAGTTTTATTTTTTTTTCGTTTTCCATAAGAGCGTGTTTAATTTAGACATTGAACAGCGGCAAGTTGGCTCTGTGTTTATAGCATAACTGTTGCTGTAGTGTTTCCGAATATGTGTTTATATGCTGTAATCTCACAATTCGCTAATTATTTTCGCACAATTGCATTCAAAGAAATGTTTTTACAAGTTTTACAGATATTATTTATTAGCATCGGTTAGGCCCAATTTACGTTGACGGATTTTGTTGGGAGTCACTTTATTTTTTTTTTTTTTTTTTTTTTTTTGAATTGATTTAAAAAGGTAATACAATTACAATTTTAAGTACCAAGCTTAGCAACTAGCAACAAAGGCCTTCGGCTAAAAAGTGCGTAACAATATAAATTTACAGAAATAAGGAGAGGTTGAAGAAAGGTGAACTTAAGTTAGTTGCTTTAGTAATGATGTAATGTATGTGAGGTAATAATCCGCTTAGATATCCTTGGCAATGTTAAGTTTAGTCAATATGCTCGAGAAGTTGATGAAGTAGTCGAGTCACTTTATGTTAATGGTTTTTCATGGCAACGCCTGAGAGGTATATTAAGGAGCCATCAAACAGGACTCGGTTTGTGTTTCTGTCGCGCGACACAGTTGAATTTTTATTTTGTGTTACACAGTTACACACAAGTGTTACACGCACTTTTGGAGTACGTGAAACGAAAATAGTGTGTCGCGGCGGCAGAGTTGTAGTTGCGCGATGAAAAATTTCACAAAATCTTGCATTAGTATATGTACATATATTATGAGAGTATGAATTAATTATGAGTAAAATTTATCCCAAATATCGTGAAAAGTACTTAATTTTACTCCCAAAAGTAGTGCACTTGTATTTTATGATTGTGCAACACTTGTGACTCTATGATGCACCAGTTTTCGCCCATCATGAAATGATCCACGTTATGCATAGACGTCGAATTTATCCGCTTGTACTTCTTAAAATTTTATTAGCAAAACAACAACGAAGTCCTGTTGCATGACGCATACCCAGCAAAACTTCGTTACCCGAGTCGCACATACTATGGCAATATTTTCACTCATAACTAACACACCCTTACACTCTTTTTTTGAGGTTGCATAAGTGCAAAAGATATGTCAACAATTTCGCGACTTCTCTGTCTCATTTTTAATTGACAGTGTGAAAAAAGTGTCAACAACTGTACACGTGCTGATAAATGAATTAAATATACATATATCGTAATTGCTGCTCAAAGAAGCATAGAAATTATATCTGGACTGGAAGTCCGATAATTCTTGATGGCCATATTATCCACGGATAGGTCAAAAATCGTGGCCGATCTTAAGGATGGAAGAATAAAGAAAACCCCCCAAAAAAAGAATACACCAAATCATCGAGGAAACCGATAATGTTATCATAGTAAGATGGAAACTTCTCGTCTTCGTACAGCTCCTTCGTTTAACGTCTTTCCTTTGCCAGCTCGTGTCACCATTTCGCAAAATCACCCAACAACTCAGTGTTTTGGAATTGTTATCAACCGATTTGGAGAACTTTGCCACAGCCGTGCTAGCGCCGCCCGATCTCTGGACACACTTCAAGCAGTATTCGACTGAAGGAAGTCAACTCACTATTTTCAACTATTTTAAACACCAAAATTTTTTTTTATATTTATTAAATAAACTAAACAAAAATAATTAAATCTATTTTGAATAATTATTTGTCAATAGGTGAAAAAATAATTTATTTACCTGGTAATTCATTAGGTAATTACCGAGTAGCTTTACCAGAGTCATAAGGTAACGCGACCGGGTAATTCATTGGGTAATTACCTGGTAGCTTTACCCAAATGATTTGACTGAAAGCTAATAAGTGCGAAAGAGAGGAATATATATTTTCGCTTATGGAGTTAGATGCATGAGAGAAAGGGATACACACAGCTCATATATGTTATTTGTGCTCACACGTACACAAGAGTTTCGGGTAGTTTTTTCCCGAGGCTCTTAAGAAATTACCCAAAACTTTACCCGAAACTTCGGGTAACGCTACCCGGTAATTACTTAAGTAATTTCTGGTAATTACCAGGTAGCGTTCTTGCAGGGATGTGTGTAATTACCGCTAAAATTGTCCAAGCACGTTAGGCATGTCGGCATTTACTTGACTGTTATGTAGTTGTTTTTTAGGAAATGCAAATTTTAGGAAATGCCTCTCGGCAGAGTTTTGCCAACGCCGGCGTGGCTTCCAATCTATTTCGTTAGTTTTGAACACCAGCGGCAATTATTATGTTTCGTGACAGTAACACTATGCTTTCCCTACATTACTCTTTCTTTTCTTGGGTAATTACTGGGTAGCGTTACCCGAAGTTTTGAGTAAAATTTCGGGTAATTTCTGAAGAGCCTCGGGAAAAAACTATCAAAAACTCTTGTGTACGTGTGAGGACAAATAACATATATGAGCTGCGTGTATCCCTTTCTCTCATGCATCTAACTCCATAAGCGAAAATATATGGTCCTCTCTTTCGCACTTAGTAGCTTCCTGTCAAACCATTTGGGTAAAGCTACCGGGTAATTACCCAATAAATTACCCGGTCGCGTTACCTTATGACTATGGTAAATCTACCCGGAAATTACCCAGTAAATTAATTATTTTTTCACCTATTGGAAAATAATTTTTCAAAATAGATTTTATTATGTTTGTTTAATTTATTTAACAAATATAAACAAAGGAACATTAGTAAATATTAAAAAAAATAATGATGGGTGATGAAGCAGTTGGTCGTCCTCAGCATATGCAGCGCTAGTGCAAGCGAGATTTTCTGAAACTCCATTCAAGTTAACCTGTTGAGGCGGTACATTGGAAGAATCAGCCAACGTCACATTCATTTCGTCCAGATCAATCAGTGTAAGCGAAGGCGGCTGACGCTGTTCCTTGTACATTTGTACATCAGTTGTACAAAGATGAGAAGTTTCCATCTTACCATGATAACATTATCGGCTTCGTCTATGATTTGGTGCTTTAGCCAAGTATAGACTGGAACTACTTTGGGAAATAAATTTATCAATATATTTTTTTTTTGTGGGTTTTCTTTATTCTTCCATCCTTAAGGTAGCCGATGGGAGAGTAGAAATTTTTGACCAATCCGTGGATAATATATACGGGTAAAGTTTTGCTGGGAAATAGACTAGAAATTTCACTCAGTGACAAAAGTGTGTTTTCGAATCTCTTCATCTGGGATTGTTCTACTTTCGTTGGAAAAGGAGGAAACTTTCGCTGCCATGCTTTGGTGATCTGTGGTGGCTCACTCTAAAGATTCGACCACGGTATAGATACGGTGATCGGATTGTTAAAACTCCTTAACCTGAGGTGAACAAAGGCAAGCGCTTTCGTCTTTTAAGACGATGCTAAGTCATATAACAGACAGCGTAGTCTGATAAGAATAGACATCTAAATTTATTGTAATTTTAATTATCAATACGGCAAGAATCAAAAACACGAATAAACTCAGAAACGATGATTGGTTTTTATTCAACAATTTGAATGAATAAATAATTACGGATCAACGAATGCTTATTTCACCACCCCCTCTCTCTCTTATTGTCAAGTCAGCATCTGCATATCCAATTAATGGCTCCTTCTGATTCGCTTTAAAAAACTATTTGAAGGATGTTGTTCCTTTTAAATGTCCTACAATTCTTTTCAGATGCTGTCAGTGTAAAAGGCTCTGTTGTTGTTGGTATCGTGCCATATATCCAACTGTGTAAGAAATATCCGGTCTTAAACACAGCATTATATATATGAGTCTGCCCAGTAATTCACGATAAGGTTTGTTAATTTGGACTTCGGTAACATTGGGATCTTACTTCTTGAGATAACTTTTGATAGACCAATAAGACATTTTGAAACGTAAGAACAGATTTTTTCTTGAGTTGAGTGATAGACTCCAATTGGCTTCCAACCATTCACAAATCATCCACATACAAAATTAAAAATATCACATCTTCCTTTTTTCACTTTTTGTCTACAGACAATAACCATGCCTAGATCTCTTGATGTTAAGTGATATGAGAATATCATTCAATTTCTCATTCCAACGAAGAGACTGTTTAAATCCATAAAGGGAATTTATTATCTGGTTGAGTTTTGACTCCTTTGGGTATAGACATATAGATTTCTCCTTTGAGGTTTTCATGAATGAAGGCTGTCTTTACATCCAATTGATGAAAACGATATTTTCCCTATATACCAACAGCTAATGCGAGGCGAATAGTAGTCAGTTTTGCAACTGGTGCGTAGGTTTCGATGTAATCTAATCCAAACTTTTGTAAAAAACCCCTAACAACAAGTTTGCTTTGTATCTTAATGGTTTTCCACTTTCGTCTTCCTTTATCCAAAAAACCCATCTTGACTTAAATTGCTTTATAGTTGGTAGTACCCTTACAATTTTCCAAACGTTATTGATCTCTATCGACTTAAGCTCCTCATTCAACGCTTCCATCCAATGTTAAGTCAGTTCTTCCAGCAATTTCATCGAAAGAGTTGCGAACACATAAATATTTTGTGGAGATCCATGTCCCAAAGTGTGTACCCCTTCGGGGCATATCTCATCATCACTACGATTAGTAATGTAAACACTTGGCAGCGCTCCGTCACTCCACATCTTTTTAGGCACTTTCGATTCAATTATCATTGTTAAACCTTTCAGCAACTCCATTTTGCTGTGGCGAGTACATTTTACTTGGCTCTAATTGAATTCCTTTAGCTTTGTACCAAATTATTTGCTCTTTTGAGAGGTACTCCGTACCTTGATCAATAGTAAGTTTTGAAATTCCAGCATTATTCTTTGCTCTAGCTAACGCTTCGAATACATCAGATTGCTTCTTAATCAGAAATACCGTAGCAAAGTGACTATAATCATCAATAAATGATACGAAAAATATAAATCCGTCCCAAGAAATAGATTTAAATGATCCACAAACATCAGAATGTATTCGTTCCAATGCTCTTTTAGTACGTGCGCGTCGCATTAAATCGACTATGTTTACCTTCAACGCACACATAACAAAAATCTATTTTAGATGACTATGTTTATCAAATTACACCTTTTAAGTTTTTCAACATTTTGCTGTCCAATATGGCCAAGTCTGCTGCCTTGGCCCAATAGATTGGCTAGAACTCGAGATATGACTGAAAGGAGTGCCGAGTGTTTTTCGCTCTATACAAATACGCTCCTTCATGTACTGCTCCTAAACTATACAAGTGACGCTCAATGATATATAGCGCGATTGTTTCTCATTTAATGATCTTTCATTTGATACATACCTTGGCCCAATCGGTTGGCTAGAACTCGAGATATGACTGAAAGGAGTGCCGAGTGTTTTTCGCTCTATAGAAATACGCTCCTTCATGTACTGCGCCTAAACTATACAAGTGACGCCAAAATGATATATAGCGCGATTGTTCCTCATTTAATGAGCTTTCATTTGATGCCTGCCTTGGCCCAATTGGTTGGCTAGAACTCGAGATATGACTGAAAGGAGTGCCGAGTGTTTTTCGCTCTATACAAATACGCTCCTTCATGTACTGCGCCTAAACTATACAAGTGACGCCAAAATCATATATAGCGCGATTGTTTCTCATTTAATGATCTTTCATTTGATACATACCTTGGCCCAATCGGTTGGCTAGAACTCGAGATATGACTGAAAGGATTGCCGAGTGTTTTTCGCTCTACACAAATACGCTCCTTCAAATACGCTCCGAGTGTTTTTCGCTCTATACAAATACGCTCCTTAATGTACTGCGCCTAAACTATACAAGTGACGCCAAAATGATATATAGCGCGATTGTTTCTCATTTAATGACCTTTCATTTGATACCTACTTTGGCCCGATCGATTGACTAGAACTCGAGATATGACTGAAAGGAGTGCCGAGTGTTTTTCGCTCTATACAAATACGCTCCTTCATGTACTGCGCCTAAACGCTAGTAGTGACGCCAAAATGATATATAGCGCGATTGTTTCTCATTTAATGATCTTTCATTTGATACATACCTTGGCCCAATCGGTTGGCTAGAACTCGAGATATGACTGAAAGGATGGCCGAGTGTTTTTCGCTCTACACAAATACGCTCCTTCAAATACGCTCCGAGTGTTCTTCGCTCTATACAAATACGCTCCTTAATGTACTGCGCCTAAACTATACAAGTGACGCCAAAATGATATATAGCGCGATTGTTCCTCATTTAATGAGCTTTCATTTGATGCCTTCCTTGGCCCAATTGGTTGGCTAGAACTCGAGATATGACTGAAAGGAGTGCCGAGTGTTTTTCGCTCTATACAAATACGCTCCGTAATGTACTGCGCCTAAACTATACAAGTGACGCCAAAATGATATATAGCGCGATTGTTTCTCATTTAATGACCTTTCATTTGATACCTACTTTGGCCCGATCGATTGACTAGAACTCGAGATATGACTGAAAGGATTGCCGAGTGTTTTTCGCTCTATACAAATACTTTCATGTGATACGTTCATTGGCCCAATCGGTTGGCTAGAACTCGAGATATGACTGAAAGGATTGCCGAGTGTTTTTCGCTCTACACAAATACGCTCCTTCAAATACGCTCCGAGTGTTTTTCGCTCTATACAAATACGCTCCTTAATGTACTGCGCCTAAACTATACAAGTGACGCCAAAATGATATATAGCGCGATTGTTTCTCATTTAATGACTTTTCATTTGATACCTACTTTGGCCCATTCGATTTACTAGAACTCGAGATATGACTGAAAGGAGTGGCGAGTCTTTTTCGCTCTATACAAATACGCTCCTTCATGTACTGCGCCTAAACGGTAGTAGTGACGCGAAAATTATATATAGCGCGATTGTTCCTCATTTAATGACCTTTCATTTGATGCCTGCCTTGGCCCAATCGGTTGGCTAGAACTCGAGATATGACTGATTGGAGTGTCGAGTGTTTTTCGCTCTACACAAATACGCTCCTTCAAATACGCTCCGAGTGTTTTTCGCTCTATACAAATGCACTCCTTCATGTACTGCTCCTAAACTATACAAGTGACGCCAAAATGATATATAGCGCGATTGTTTCTCATTTAATAATCTTTCATTTGATACGTTCATTGGCCTAATCGGTTGGCTAGAACTCGAGATATGACTGAAAGGAGTGCCGAGTGTTTTTCGCTCTATAAAAATACTCTCCTTCATGTACTGCGCCTAAACTATACAAGTGACGACAAAATGTTATATAGCGCGATTGTTTCTCATTTAATGACCTTTCATTTGATACCTACTTTGGCCCGATCGATTGACTAGAACTCGAGATATGACTGAAAGGAGTGCCGAGTGTTTTTCGCTCTACACAAATACGCTCCTTCAAATACGCTCCGAGTGTTTTTCGCTCTATACAAATGCACTCCTTCATGTACTGCTCCTAAACTATACAAGTGACGCTAAAATGATATATAGCGCGATTGTTTCTCATTTAATGACCTTTCATTTGATACCTACTTTGGCCCGATCGATTGACTAGAACTCGAGATATGACTGAAAGGAGTGGCGAGTCTTTTTCGCTCTAAACAAATACGCTCCTTCATGTACTGCGCCTAAACGGTAGTAGTGACGCGAAAATTATATATAGCGCGATTGTTCCTCATTTAATGACCTTTCATTTGATGCCTGCCTTGGCCCAATCGGTTGGCTAGAACTCGAGATATGACTGATTGGAGTGTCGAGTGTTTTTCGCTCTACACAAATACGCTCCTTCAAATACGCTCCGAGTGTTTTTCGCTCTATACAAATGCACTCCTTCATGTACTGCTCCTAAACTATACAAGTGACGCCAAAATGATATATAGCGCGATTGTTTCTCATTTAATAATCTTTCATTTGATACGTTCATTGGCCCAATCGGTTGGCTAGAACTCGGGATATGACTGAAAGGAGTGCCGAGTGTTTTTCGCTCTATACAAATACTCTCCTTCATGTACTGCGCCTAAACTATACAAGTGACGACAAAATGTTATATAGCGCGATTGTTTCTCATTTAATGACCTTTCATTTGATACCTACTTTGGCCCGATCGATTGACTAGAACTCGAGATATGACTGAAAGGAGTGCCGAGTGTTTTTCGCTCTACACAAATACGCTCCTTCAAATACGCTCCGAGTGTTTTTCGCTCTATACAAATGCACTCCTTCATGTACTGCTCCTAAACTATACAAGTGACGCCAAAATGATATATAGCGCGATTGTTTCTCATTTAATAATCTTTCATTTGATACGTTCATTGGCCCAATCGGTTGGCTAGAACTCGAGATATGACTGAAAGGAGTGCCGAGTGTTTTTCGCTCTATACAAATACTCTCCTTCATGTACTGCGCCTAAACTATTCAAGTGACGACAAAATGTTATATAGCGCGATTGTTTCTCATTTAATGACCTTTCATTTGATACCTACTTTGGCCCGATCGATTGACTAGAACTCGAGATATGACTGAAAGGAGTGCCGAGTATTTTTCGCTCTACACAAATACGCTCCTTCAAATACGCTCCGAGTGTTTTTCGCTCTATACAAATACGCTCCTTCATGTACTGCGCCTAAACTATACAAGTGACGACAAAATGATATATAGCGCGATTGTTTCTCATTTAATGACCTTTCATTTGATACCTACTTTGGCCCGATCGATAGACTAGAACTCCAGATATGACTGAAAGGAGTGCCGAGTGTTTTTCGCTTCACACAAATACGCTCCGAGTGTTTTTTGCTCTATACAAATACGCTCCTCCATGTACTGCGCCTAAACGATAGTAGTGACGCGAAAATGATATATAGCGCGATTGTTCCTCATTTAATGACCTTTCATTTGATGCCTGCCTTGGCCCAATCGGTTGGCGAGAACTCGAGATATGACTGAAAGTAGTGCCGAGTGTTTTTCGCTCTACACAAATACGCTCCTTCAAATACGCTCCGAGTGTTTTTCGCTCTATACAAATACGCTCCTTCATGTACTGTACGATAGTAGTGACACGATATTGATATATAGCGCGAATGTTCCTCATGTAATGACCTTTCATTTAATGCCTGCCTTGGCCCAATCGGCTGGCTAGAACTCGAGATATGGCTGAAAGGAGTGCCGAGTGTTTTTCGCTCTATTCAAATGCACTCCTTCATTTACTGCTCCTAAACTATACAAGTGACGCGAAAATGATATATAGGGCGATTGTTTCTCATTTAATGATCTTTCATTTGATACGTTCATTGGCCCAATCGGTTGGCTAGAACTCGAGATATGACTGAAAGGAGTGCCGAGTGTTTTTCGCTCTATACAAATACGCTCCTTCATGTACTGCGCCTAAACTATACAAGTGACGACAAAATGATATATAGCGCGATTGTTTCTCATTTAATGACCTTTCATTTGATACCTACTTTGGCCCGAACGATTGACTAGAACTCCAGATATGACTGAAAGGAGTGCCGAGTGTTTTTCGCTTCACACAAATACGCTCCGAGTGTTTTTTGCTCTATACAAATACGCTCCTTCATGTACTGCGCCTAAACGATAGTAGTGACGCGAAAATGATATATAGCGCGATTGTTCCTCATTTAATGACCTTTCATTTGATGCCTGCCTTGGCCCAATCGGTTGGCAAGAACTCGTGATATGACTGAAAGTAGTGCCGAGTGTTTTTCGCTCTACACAAATACGCTCCTTCAAATACGCTCCGAGTGTTTTTCGCTCTATACAAATACGCTCCTTCATGTACTTTACATGTACATTTAATGCCTGCCTTAGCCCAATCGGCTGGCTAGAACTCGAGATATGGCTGAAAGGAGTGCCGAGTGTTTTTCGCTCTATACAAATGCACTCCTTCATGTACTGCTCCTAAACTATACAAGTGACGCCAAAATGATATATAGCGCGATTGTTTCTCATTTAATAATCTTTCATTTGATACGTTCATTGGCCCAATCGGTTGGCTAGAACTCGAGATATGACTGAAAGGAGTGCCGAGTGTTTTTCGCTCTATACAAATACTCTCCTTCATGTACTGCGCCTAAACTATACAAGTGACGACAAAATGTTATATATCGCGATTGTTTCTCATTTAATGACCTTTCATTTGATACCTACTTTGGCCCGATCGATTGACTAGAACTCGAGATATGACTGAAAGGAGTGCCGAGTGTTTTTCGCTCTACACAAATACGCTCCTTCAAATACGCTCCGAGTGTTTTTCGCTCTATACAAATGCACTCCTTCATGTACTGCTCCTAAACTATACAAGTGACGCCAAAATGATATATAGCGCGATTGTTTCTCATTTAATGACCTTCCATTTGATACCTACTTTGGCCCGATCGATTGACTAGAACTCGAGATATGACTGAAAGGAGTGGCGAGTCTTTTTCGCTCTATACAAATACGCTCCTTCATGTACTGCGCCTAAACGGTAGTAGTGACGCGAAAATTATATATAGCGCGATTGTTCCTCATTTAATGACCTTTCATTTGATGCCTGCCTTGGCCCAATCGGTTGTCTAGAACTCGAGATATGACTGATTGGAGTGTCGAGAGTTTTTCGCTCTATACAAATACGCTCCTTCAAATACGCTCCGAGTGTTTTTCGCTCTATACAAATGCACTCCTTCATGTACTGCTCCTAAACTATACAAGTGACGCCAAAATGATATATAGCGCGATTGTTTCTCATTTAATAATCTTTCATTTGATACGTTCATTGGCCCAATCGGTTGGCTAGAACTCGAGATACGACTGAAAGGAGTGCCGAGTGTTTTTCGCTCTATACAAATACTCTCCTTCATGTACTGCGCCTAAACTATACAAGTGACGACAAAATGTTGTATAGCGCGATTGTTTCTCATTTAATGACCTTTCATTTGATACCTACTTTGGCCCGATCGATTGACTAGAACTCGAGATATGACTGAAAGGAGTGCCGAGTGTTTTTCGCTCTACACAAATACGCTCCTTCAAATACGCTCCGAGTGTTTTCGCTCTATACAAATACGCTCCTTCATGTACTGCGCCTAAACTATACAAGTGACGACAAAATGATATATAGCGCGATTGTTTCTCATTTAATGACCTTTCATTTGATACCTACTTTGGCCCGATCGATAGACTAGAACTCCAGATATGACTGAAAGGAGTGCCGAGTGTTTTTCGCTTCACACAAATACGCTCCGAGTGTTTTTTGCTCTATACAAATACGCTCCTCCATGTACTGCGCCCAAACGATAGTAGTGACGCGAAAATGATATATAGCGCGATTGTTCCTCATTTAATGACCTTTCATTTGATGCCTGCCTTGGCCCAATCAGTTGGCAAGAACTCGAGATATGACTGAAAGTAGTGCCGAGTGTTTTTCGCTCTACACAAATACGCTCCTTCAAATACGCTCCGAGTGTTTTTCGCTCTATACAAATACGCTCCTTCATGTACTGTACGATAGTAGTGACACGATATTGATATATAGCGCGAATGTTCCTCATGTAATGACCTTTCATTTAATGCCTGCCTTGGCCCAATCGGCTGGCTAGAACTCGAGATATGGCTGAAAGGAGTGCCGAGTGTTTTTCGCTCTATTCAAATGCACTCCTTCATGTACTGCTCCTAAACTATACAAGTGACGCGAAAATGATATATAGCGCGATTGTTTCTCATTTAATGATCTTTCATTTGATACGTTCATTGGCCCAATCGGTTGGCTTGAACTCGAGATATGACTGAAAGGAGTGCCGAGTGTTTTTCGCTCTATACAAATACGCTCCTTCATGTACTGCGCCTAAACTATACAAGTGACGACAAAATGATATATAGCGCGATTGTTTTTCATTTAATGACCTTTCATTTGATACCTACTTTGGCCCGAACGATTGACTAGAACTCCAGATATGACTGAAAGGAGTGCCGAGTGTTTTTCGCTTCACACAAATACGCTCCGAGTGTTTTTTGCTCTATACAAATACGCTCCTTCATGTACTGCGCCTAAACGATAGTAGTGACGCGAAAATTATATATAGCGCGATTGTTCCTCATTTAATGACCTTTCATTTGATGCCTGCCTTGGCCCAATCGGTTGGCAAGAACTCGAGATATGACTGAAAGGAGTGCCGAGTGTTTTTCGCTCTACACAAATACGCTCCTTCAAATACGCTCCGAGTGTTTTTCGCTCTATACAAATACGCTCCTTCATGTACTGTACATGTACATTCAATGCCTGCCTTGGCCCAATCGGCTGGCTAGAACTCGAGATATGGCTGAAAGGAGTGCCGAGTGTTTTTCGCTCTTTATCAAATGCACTCCTTCATGTACTGCTCCTAAACTATACAAGTGACGCGAAAATGATAAATAGCGCGATTGTTTCTCATTTAATGATCTTTCATTTGATACATACCTTGGCCCAATCCGTTGGCTAGAACTCGAGATATGACTGAAAGGAATGCCGAGTGTTCTTCGCTCTATACAAATACGCTCCTTCATGTACTGCTCCTAAACTATACAAGTGACGACAAAATGATATATAGCGCGATTGTTTCTAATTTAATGAGCTTTCATTTGATACCTAATTTGGCCCGATCGGTTGACTAGAACTCGAGATATGACTGAAAGGAATGCCGAGTGTTCTTCGCTCTATACAAATACGGTCCTTAATGTACTGCGCCTAAACTATACAAGTGACGCCAAAATGATATATAGCGCGATTGTTCCTCATTTAATGAGCTTTCATTTAATGCCTGCCTTGGCTTAATCGGTTGGCTAGAACTCGAGATATGACTGAAAGGAGTGTCGAGTGTTTTTCGCTCTATACAAATGCACTCCTTCATGTACTGCTCCTAAACTATACAAGTGACGCGAAAATGATAAATAGCGCGATTGTTTCTCATTTAATGATCTTTCATTTGATACATACCTTGGGCCAATCGGTTGGCTAGAACTCGAGATATGACTGAAAGGAGTGCCGAGTGTATTTCGCTCTATACAAATACGCTCCTTCAAATACGCTCCGAGTGTTTTTCGCTCTATACAAATACGCTCCTTCATATACTGCGCCTAAACTATACAAGTGACGCGAAAATGATATATAGCGCGATTGTTTCTAATTTAATGACCTTTCATTTGATACCTACTTTGGCCCGATCGGTTGACTAGAACTCGAGATATGACTGAAAGGAGTGCCGAGTGTTTTTCGCTCTATACAAATACGCTCCTTTATGTACTGCTCCTAAACTATACAAGTGACGCGAAAATGATAAATAGCGCGATTGTTTCTCATTTAATGATCTTTCATTTGATACATACCTTGAGCCAATCGGTTGGCTAGAACTCGAGATATGACTGAAAGGAGTGCCGAGTGTATTTCGCTCTATACAAATACGCTCCTTCATGTACTGCGCCTAAACGATAGTAGTGACGCGAAAATGATATATAGCGCGATTGTTCCTCATTTAATGACCTTTCATTTGATGGCTGCCTTGGCCCAATTGGTTGGCTAGAACTCGAGATATGACTGAAAGGAGTGCCGAGTGTTCTTCGCTCTATACAAATACGCTCCTTCATGTACTGCTCCTAAACTATACAAGTGACGCCACAATGATATATAGCGCGATTGTTCCTCATTTAATGAGCTTTCATTTAATGCCTGCCTTGGCTTAATCGGTTGGCTAGAACTCGAGATATGGCTGAAAGGAGTGTCGAGTGTTTTTCGCTCTATACAAATACGCTACTTCATCTACTGCTCCTAAACTATACAAGTGACGCCACAATGATATATAGTGCGATTGTTTCTCATTTAATGACCTTTCATTTGATACATAACTTGGCCAAATCAGTTGGCTAGAACTCGAGATATGACTGAAAGGATTGCCGAGTGTTTTTCGCTCTACACAAATACGCTCCTTCAAATACGCTCCGAGTGTTTTTCGCTCTATACAAATACGCTCCTTCATGTACTGCGCCTAAACTATACAAGTGACGACAAAATGATATATAGCGCGATTGTTTCTCATTTAATGACCTTTCATTTGATACCTACTTTGGCCCGAACGATTGGCTAGAACTCCAGATATGACTGAAAGGAGTGCCGAGTGTTTTTCGCTTCACACAAATACGCTCCGAGTGTTTTTTGCTCTATACAAATACGCTCCTTCATGTACTGCGCCTAAACGATAGTAGTGACGCGAAAATGATATATAGCGCGATTGTTCCTCATTTAATGACCTTTCATTTGATGCCTGCCTTGGCCCAATCGGTTGGCAAGAACTCGAGATATGACTGAAAGTAGTGCCGAGTGTTTTTCGCTCTACACAAATACGCTCCTTCAAATACGCTCCGAGTGTTTTTCGCTCTATACAAATACGCTCCTTCATGTACTGTACATGTACATTCAATGCCTGCCTTGGCCCAATCGGCTGGCTAGAACTCGAGATATGGCTGAAAGGAGTGCCGAGTGTTTTTCGCTCTTTATCAAATGCACTCCTTCATGTACTGCTCCTAAACTATACAAGTGACGCGAAAATGATATATAGCGCGATTGTTTCTCATTTAATGATCTTTCATTTGATACATACCTTGGCCCAATCCGTTGGCTAGAACTCGAGATATGACTGAAAGGAATGCCGAGTGTTCTTCGCTCTATACAAATACGCTCCTTCATGTACTGCTCCTAAACTATACAAGTGACGACAAAATGATATATAGCGCGATTGTTTCTAATTTAATGAGCTTTCATTTAAAACCTAATTTGGCCCGATCGGTTGACTAGAACTCGAGATATGACTGAAAGGAATGCCGAGTGTTCTTCGCTCTATACAAATACGGTCCTTAATGTACTGCGCCTAAACTATACAAGTGACGCCAAAATGATATATAGCGCGATTGTTCCTCATTTAATGAGCTTTCATTTAATGCCTGCCTTGGCTTAATCGGTTGGCTAGAACTCGAGATATGACTGAAAGGAGTGTCGAGTGTTTTTCGCTCTATACAAATGCACTCCTTCATGTACTGCTCCTAAACTATACAAGTGACGCGAAAATGATAAATAGCGCGATTGTTTCTCATTTAATGATCTTTCATTTGATACATACCTTGGGCCAATCGGTTGGCTAGAACTCGAGATATGACTGAAAGGAGTGCCGAGTGTATTTCGCTCTATACAAATACGCTCCTTCAAATACGCTCCGAGTGTTTTTCGCTCTATACAAATACGCTCCTTCATATACTGCGCCTAAACTATACAAGTGACGCGAAAATGATATATAGCGCGATTGTTTCTAATTTAATGACCTTTCATTTGATACCTACTTTGGCCCGATCGGTTGACTAGAACTCGAGATATGACTGAAAGGAGTGCCGAGTGTTTTTCGCTCTATACAAATACGCTCCTTTATGTACTGCTCCTAAACTATACAAGTGACGCGAAAATGATAAATAGCGCGATTGTTTCTCATTTAATGATCTTTCATTTGATACATACCTTGAGCCAATCGGTTGGCTAGAACTCGAGATATGACTGAAAGGAGTGCCGAGTGTATTTCGCTCTATACAAATACGCTCCTTCATGTACTGCGCCTAAACGATAGTAGTGACGCGAAAATGATATATAGCGCGATTGTTCCTCATTTAATGACCTTTCATTTGATGGCTGCCTTGGCCCAATTGGTTGGCTAGAACTCGAGATATGGCTGAAAGGAGTGCCGAGTGTTCTTCGCTCTATACAAATACGCTCCTTCATGTACTGCTCCTAAACTATACAAGTGACGCCACAATGATATATAGCGCGATTGTTCCTCATTTAATGAGCTTTCATTTAATGCCTGCCTTGGCTTAATCGGTTGGCTAGAACTCGAGATATGACTGAAAGGAGTGTCGAGTGTTTTTCGCTCTATACAAATACGCTACTTCATCTACTGCTCCTAAACTATACAAGTGACGCCACAATGATATATAGTGCGATTGTTTCTCATTTAATGACCTTTCATTTGATACATAACTTGGCCAAATCAGTTGGCTAGAACTCGAGATATGACTGAAAGGATTGCCGAGTGTTTTTCGCTCTACACAAATACGCTCCTTCAAATACGCTCCGAGTGTTTTTCGCTCTATACAAATACGCTCCTTCATATACTGCGCCTAAACTATACAAGTGACGACAAAATGATATATAGCGCGATTGTTTCTCATTTAATGACCTTTTATTTGATACCTACTTTGGCCCGATCGGTTGACTAGAACTCGAGATATGACTGAAAGGAGTGCCGAGTGTTTTTCGCTCTATACAAATACGCTCCTTCATGTACTGCGCCTAAACGCTAGTAGTGACGCGAAAATGATATAAAGCGCGATTGTTCCTCATTTAATGAGCTTTCATTTGATAACTGCCTTGGCCCAATCGGTTGGCTAGAACTCGAGATATGACTGATAGGAGTGTCGAGTGTTTTTCGCTCTACACAAATACGCTCCTTCAATCACGCTCCGAGTGTTTTTCGCTCTATACAAATGCACTCCTTCATGTACTGCTCATAAACTATACAAGTGACGCCAAAATGATATATAGTGCGATTGTTTCTCATTTAATGATCTTTCATTTGATACGTTCATTGGCCCAATCGGTTGGCTAGAACTCGAGATATGACTGAAAGGAGTGCCGAGTGTTTTTCGCTCTATACAAATACGCTCCTTCATGTACTGCGCCTAAACTATACAAGTGACGACAAAATGATATATAGCGCGATTGTTTCTCATTTAATGACCTTTCATTTGATACGTTCATTGGCCCAATCGGTTGACTAGAACTCGAGATATGACTGAAAGGATTGCCGAGTGTTTTTCGCTCTACACAAATACGCTCCTTCAAATACGCTCCGAGTGTTTTTTGCTCTATACAAATACGCTCCTTCATGTACTGCGCCTAAACGATAGACGTGACGCGAAAATGATATATAGCGCGATTGTTCCTCATTTAATGACCTTTCATTTGATGCCTGCCTGGGCCCAATCGGTTGGCTAGAACTCGAGATATGACTGAAAGGAGTGCCGAGTGTTTTTCGCTCTACACAAATACGCTCCTTCAAATACGCTCCGAGTGTTTTTCGCTCTTTACAAATACGCTCCTTCATGTACTGCTCCTAAACGATAGTAGTGACACGATAATGATATATAGCGCGATTGTTCCTCATGTAATGACCTTTCATTTGATGCCTGCCTTGGCCCGATCGGCTGGCTAGAACTCGAGATATGACTGAAAGGAGTGCCGAGTGTTTTTCGCTCTATACAAATGCACTCCTTCATGTACTGCTCCTAAACTATACAAGTGACGCCAAAATGATATATAGCGCGATTGTTTCTCATTTAATGATCTTTCATTTGGTACTACCTTGGCCCAATCGGTTGGCTAGAACTCGAGATATGACTGAAAGGAGTGCCGAGTGTTCTTCGCTCTATACAAATACGCTCCTTCATGTACTGCGCCTAAACTATACAATTGACGCCAAAATGATATATACCGCGATTGTTTCTCATTTAATGATCTTTCATTTGATTTATACCTTGGTCCAATCGGTTGGCTAGAACTCGAGATATGACTGAAAGGAGTGCCGAGTGTTCTTCGCTCTATACAAATACGCTCCTTCATGTACTGCACCTAAACTATACAAGTGACGCCAAAATTATATATAGCGCGATTGTTTCTCATTTAATGATCTTTCATTTGATACATACCTTGGCCCAATTGGTTGGCTAGAACTCGAGATATGACTGAAAGGAGTGCCGAGTGTTTTTCGCTCTATACAAATACGCTCCTTCATGTACTGCGCCTAAACTATACAAGTGACGCCAAAATGATATATATCGCGATTGTTTCTCATTTAATGATCTTTCATTTGATACGTTCATTGGCCCAATCGGTTGGCTAGAACTCGAGATATGACTGAAAGGAGTGCCGAGTGTTTTTCGCTCTACACAAATACGCTCCTTCAAATACGCTCCGAGTGTTTTTCGCTCTATACAAATACGCTCCTTCATATACTGCACCTAAACTATACAAGTGACGACAAAATGATATATAGCGCGATTGTTTCTCATTTAATGACCTTTCATTTGATACCTACTTTGGCCCGATCGGTTGACTAGAACTCGAGATATGACTGAAAGGAGTGCCGAGTGTTTTTCGCTCTATACAAATACGCTCCTTCATGTACTGCGCCTAAACGCTAGTAGTGACGCGAAAATGATATATAGCGCGATTGTTCCTCATTTAATGAGCTTTCATTTGATAACTGCCTTGGCCCAATCGGTTGGCTAGAACTCGAGATATGACTGATAGGAGTGTCGAGTGTTTTTCGCTCTACACAAATACGCTCCTTCAATCACGCTCCGAGTGTTTTTCGCTCTATACAAATGCACTCCTTCATGTACTGCTCCTAAACTATACAAGTGACGCCAAAATGATATATATCGCGATTGTTTCTCATTTAATGATCTTTCATTTGATACGTTCATTGGCCCAATCGGTTGGCTAGAACTCGAGATATGACTGAAAGGAGTGCCGAGTGTTCTTCGCTCTATACAAATACGCTCCTTCATGTACTGCGCCTAAACTATACAATTGACGCCAAAATGATATATACCGCGATTGTTTCTCATTTAATGATCTTTCATTTGATTTATACCTTGGTCCAATCGGTTGGCTAGAACTCGAGATATGACTGAAAGGAGTGCCGAGTGTTCTTCGCTCTATACAAATACGCTCCTTCATGTACTGCTCCTAAACTATACAAGTGACGCCACAATGAGATATAGCGCGATTGTTCCTCATTTAATGAGCTTTCCTTTAATGCCTGCCTTGGCTTAATCGATTGGCTAGAACTCGAGATATGACTGAAAGGAGTGTCGAGTGTTTTTCAATCTGATATGATCTTTCATTTGATACATACCTTGAGCCAATCGGTTGGCTAGAACTCGAGATATGACTGAAAGGAGTGCCGAGTGTATTTCGCTCTATACAAATACGCTCCTTCATGTACTGCGCCTAAACGATAGTAGTGACGCGAAAATGATATATAGCGCGATTGTTCCTCATTTAATGACCTTTCATTTGATGGCTGCCTTGGCCCAATTGGTTGGCTAGAACTCGAGATATGACTGAAAGGAGTGCCGAGTGTTCTTCGCTCTATACAAATACGCTCCTTCATGTACTGCTCCTAAACTATACAAGTGACGCCACAATGATATATAGCGCGATTGTTCCTCATTTAATGAGCTTTCATTTAATGCCTGCCTTGGCTTAATCGGTTGGCTAGAACTCGAGATATGACTGAAAGGAGTGTCGAGTGTTTTTCGCTCTATACAAATACGCTACTTCATCTACTGCTCCTAAACTATACAAGTGACGCCACAATGATATATAGTGCGATTGTTTCTCATTTAATGACCTTTCATTTGATACATAACTTGGCCAAATCAGTTGGCTAGAACTCGAGATATGACTGAAAGGATTGCCGAGTGTTTTTCGCTCTACACAAATACGCTCCTTCAAATACGCTCCGAGTGTTTTTCGCTCTATACAAATACGCTCCTTCATATACTGCACCTAAACTATACAAGTGACGACAAAATGATATATAGCGCGATTGTTTCTAATTTAATGACCTTTCATTTGATACCTACTTTGGCCCGATCGGTTGACTAGAACTCGAGATATGACTGAAAGGAGTGCCGAGTGTTTTTCGCTCTATACAAATACGCTCCTTTATGTACTGCTCCTAAACTATACAAGTGACGCGAAAATGATAAATAGCGCGATTGTTTCTCATTTAATGATCTTTCATTTGATACATACCTTGAGCCAATCGGTTGGCTAGAACTCGAGATATGACTGAAAGGAGTGCCGAGTGTATTTCGCTCTATACAAATACGCTCCTTCATGTACTGCGCCTAAACGATAGTAGTGACGCGAAAATGATATATAGCGCGATTGTTCCTCATTTAATGACCTTTCATTTGATGGCTGCCTTGGCCCAATTGGTTGGCTAGAACTCGAGATATGACTGAAAGGAGTGCCGAGTGTTCTTCGCTCTATACAAATACGCTCCTTCATGTACTGCTCCTAAACTATACAAGTGACGCCACAATGATATATAGCGCGATTGTTCCTCATTTAATGAGCTTTCATTTAATGCCTGCCTTGGCTTAATCGGTTGGCTAGAACTCGAGATATGACTGAAAGGAGTGTCGAGTGTTTTTCGCTCTATACAAATACGCTACTTCATCTACTGCTCCTAAACTATACAAGTGACGCCACAATGATATATAGTGCGATTGTTTCTCATTTAATGACCTTTCATTTGATACATAACTTGGCCAAATCAGTTGGCTAGAACTCGAGATATGACTGAAAGGATTGCCGAGTGTTTTTCGCTCTACACAAATACGCTCCTTCAAATACGCTCCGAGTGTTTTTCGCTCTATACAAATACGCTCCTTCATATACTGCACCTAAACTATACAAGTGACGCCAAAATGATATATATCGCGATTGTTTCTCATTTAATGATCTTTCATTTGATACGTTCATTGGCCCAATCGGTTGGCTAGAACTCGAGATATGACTGAAAGGAGTGCCGAGTGTTTTTCGCTCTATACAAATACGCTTCTTCATGTACTGCGCCTAAACTATACAAGTGACGCCAAAATCATACATATATAGCGCGATTGTTTCTCATTTAATGATCTTTCATTTGATACATACCTTGGCCCAATCGGTTGGCTAGAACTGGAGATATGACTGAAAGGATTGCCGAGTGTTTTTCGCTCTACACAAATACGCTCCTTCAAATACGCTCCGAGTGTTTTTCGCTCTATACAAATACGCTCCTTCATATACTGCGCCTAAACTATACAAGTGACGACAAAATGATATATAGCGCGATTGTTTCTCATTTAATGACCTTTTATTTGATACCTACTTTGGCCCGATCGGTTGACTAGAACTCGAGATATGACTGAAAGGAGTGCCGAGTGTTTTTCGCTCTATACAAATACGCTCCTTCATGTACTGCGCCTAAACGCTAGTAGTGACGCGAAAATGATATAAAGCGCGATTGTTCCTCATTTAATGAGCTTTCATTTGATAACTGCCTTGGCCCAATCGGTTGGCTAGAACTCGAGATATGACTGATAGGAGTGTCGAGTGTTTTTCGCTCTACACAAATACGCTCCTTCAATCACGCTCCGAGTGTTTTTCGCTCTATACAAATGCACTCCTTCATGTACTGCTCATAAACTATACAAGTGACGCCAAAATGATATATAGTGCGATTGTTTCTCATTTAATGATCTTTCATTTGATACGTTCATTGGCCCAATCGGTTGGCTAGAACTGGAGATATGACTGAAAGGATTGCCGAGTGTTTTTCGCTCTACACAAATACGCTCCTTCAAATACGCTCCGAGTGTTTTTCGCTCTATACAAATACGCTCCTTCATATACTGCGCCTAAACTATACAAGTGACGACAAAATGATATATAGCGCGATTGTTTCTCATTTAATGACCTTTTATTTGATACCTACTTTGGCCCGATCGGTTGACTAGAACTCGAGATATGACTGAAAGGAGTGCCGAGTGTTTTTCGCTCTATACAAATACGCTCCTTCATGTACTGCGCCTAAACGCTAGTAGTGACGCGAAAATGATATAAAGCGCGATTGTTCCTCATTTAATGAGCTTTCATTTGATAACTGCCTTGGCCCAATCGGTTGGCTAGAACTCGAGATATGACTGATAGGAGTGTCGAGTGTTTTTCGCTCTACACAAATACGCTCCTTCAATCACGCTCCGAGTGTTTTTCGCTCTATACAAATGCACTCCTTCATGTACTGCTCATAAACTATACAAGTGACGCCAAAATGATATATAGTGCGATTGTTTCTCATTTAATGATCTTTCATTTGATACGTTCATTGGCCCAATCGGTTGACTAGAACTCGAGATATGACTGAAAGGATTGCCGAGTGTTTTTCGCTCTACACAAATACGCTCCTTCAAATACGCTCCGAGTGTTTTTTGCTCTATACAAATACGCTCCTTCATGTACTGCGCCTAAACGATAGACGTGACGCGAAAATGATATATAGCGCGATTGTTCCTCATTTAATGACCTTTCATTTGATGCCTGCCTTGGCCCAATCGGTTGGCTAGAACTCGAGATATGACTGAAAGGAGTGCCGAGTGTTTTTCGCTCTACACAAATACGCTCCTTCAAATACGCTCCGAGTGTTTTTCGCTCTTTACAAATACGCTCCTTCATGTACTGCTCCTAAACGATAGTAGTGACACGATAATGATATATAGCGCGATTGTTCCTCATGTAATGACCTTTCATTTGATGCCTGCCTTGGCCCGATCGGCTGGCTAGAACTCGAGATATGACTGAAAGGAGTGCCGAGTGTTTTTCGCTCTATACAAATGCACTCCTTCATGTACTGCTCCTAAACTATACAAGTGACGCCAAAATGATATATAGCGCGATTGTTTCTCATTTAATGATCTTTCATTTGATACTACCTTGGCCCAATCGGTTGGCTAGAACTCGAGATATGACTGAAAAGAGTGCCGAGTGTTCTTCGCTCTATACAAATACGCTCCTTCATGTACTGCGCCTAAACTATACAATTGACGCCAAAATGATATATACCGCGATTGTTTCTCATTTAATGATCTTTCATTTGATTTATACCTTGGTCCAATCGGTTGGCTAGAACTCGAGATATGACTGAAAGGAGTGCCGAGTGTTCTTCGCTCTATACAAATACGCTCCTTCATGTACTGCACCTAAACTATACAAGTGACGCCAAAATTATATATAGCGCGATTGTTTCTCATTTAATGATCTTTCATTTGATACATACCTTGGCCCAATTGGTTGGCTAGAACTCGAGATATGACTGAAAGGAGTGCCGAGTGTTTTTCGCTCTATACAAATACGCTCCTTCATGTACTGCGCCTAAACTATACAAGTGACGCCAAAATGATATATATCGCGATTGTTTCTCATTTAATGATCTTTCATTTGATACGTTCATTGGCCCAATCGGTTGGCTAGAACTCGAGATATGACTGAAAGGAGTGCCGAGTGTTTTTCGCTCTACACAAATACGCTCCTTCAAATACGCTCCGAGTGTTTTTCGCTCTATACAAATACGCTCCTTCATATACTGCACCTAAACTATACAAGTGACGACAAAATGATATATAGCGCGATTGTTTCTCATTTAATGACCTTTCATTTGATACCTACTTTGGCCCGATCGGTTGACTAGAACTCGAGATATGACTGAAAGGAGTGCCGAGTGTTTTTCGCTCTATACAAATACGCTCCTTCATGTACTGCGCCTAAACGCTAGTAGTGACGCGAAAATGATATATAGCGCGATTGTTCCTCATTTAATGAGCTTTCATTTGATAACTGCCTTGGCCCAATCGGTTGGCTAGAACTCGAGATATGACTGATAGGAGTGTCGAGTGTTTTTCGCTCTACACAAATACGCTCCTTCAATCACGCTCCGAGTGTTTTTCGCTCTATACAAATGCACTCCTTCATGTACTGCTCCTAAACTATACAAGTGACGCCAAAATGATATATATCGCGATTGTTTCTCATTTAATGATCTTTCATTTGATACGTTCATTGGCCCAATCGGTTGGCTAGAACTCGAGATATGACTGAAAGGAGTGCCGAGTGTTTTTCGCTCTATACAAATACGCTTCTTCATGTACTGCGCCTAAACTATACAAGTGACGCCAAAATCATACATATATAGCGCGATTGTTTCTCATTTAATGATCTTTCATTTGATACATACCTTGGCCCAATCGGTTGGCTAGAACTCGAGATATGACTGAAAGGATTGCCGAGTGTTTTTCGCTCTACACAAATACGCTCCTTCAAATACGCTCCGAGTGTTTTTCGCTCTATACAAATACGCTCCTTCATATACTGCGCTTAAACTATACAAGTGACGACAAAATGATATATAGCGCGATTGTTTCTCATTTAATGACCTTTCATTTGATACCTACTTTGGCCCGATCGGTTGACTAGAACTCGAGATATGACTGAAAGGAGTGCCGAGTGTTTTTCGCTCTATACAAATACGCTCCCTTATGTACTGCGCCTAAACGCTAGTAGTGACGCGAAAATGATATAAAGCGCGATTGTTCCTCATTTAATGAGCTTTCATTTGATAACTGCCTTGGCCCAATCGGTTGGCTAGAACTCGAGATATGACTGATAGGAGTGTCGAGTGTTTTTCGCTCTACACAAATACGCTCCTTCAATCACGCTCCGAGTGTTTTTCGCTCTATACAAATGCACTCCTTCATGTACTGCTCATAAACTATACAAGTGACGCCAAAATGATATATAGTGCGATTGTTTCCCATTTAATGATCTTTCATTTGATACGTTCATTGGCCCAATCGGTTGGCTAGAACTCGAGATATGACTGAAAGGAGTGCCGAGTGTTTTTCGCTCTATACAAATACGCTCCTTCATGTACTGCGCCTAAACTATACAAGTGACGACAAAATGATATATAGCGCGATTGTTTCTCATTTAATGACCTTTCATTTGATACGTTCATTGGCCCAATCGGTTGACTAGAACTCGAGATATGACTGAAAGGATTGCCGAGTGTTTTTCGCTCTACACAAATGCGCTCCTTCAAATACGCTCCGAGTGTTTTTTGCTCTATACAAATACGCTCCTTCATGTACTGCGCCTAAACGATAGACGTGACGCGAAAATTATATATAGCGCGATTGTTCCTCATTTAATGACCTTTCATTTGATGCCTGCCTTGGCCCAATCGGTTGGCTAGAACTCGAGATATGACTGAAAGGAGTGCCGAGTGTTTTTCGCTCTACACAAATACGCTCCTTCAAATACGCTCCGAGTGTTTTTCGCTCTTTACAAATACGCTCCTTCATGTACTGCTCCTAAACGATAGTAGTGACACGATAATGATATATAGCGCGATTGTTCCTCATGTAATGACCTTTCATTTGATGCCTGCCTTGGCCCGATCGGCTGGCTAGAACTCGAGATATGACTGAAAGGAGTGCCGAGTGTTTTTCGCTCTATACAAATGCACTCCTTCATGTACTGCTCCTAAACTATACAAGTGACGCCAAAATGATATATAGCGCGATTGTTTCTCATTTAATGATCTTTCATTTGATACTACCTTGGCCCAATCGGTTGGCTAGAACTCGAGATATGACTGAAAGGAGTGCAGAGTGTTCTTCGCTCTATACAAATACGCTCCTTCATGTACTGCGCCTAAACTATACAATTGACGCCAAAATGATATATACCGCGATTGTTTTTCATTTAATGATCTTTCATTTGATTTATACCTTGGTCCAATCGGTTGGCTAGAACTCGAGATATGACTGAAAGGAGTGCCGAGTGTTCTTCGCTCTATACAAATACGCTCCTTCATGTACTGCGCCTAAACTATACAAGTGACGCCAAAATGATATATAGCGCGATTGTTTCTCATTTAATGATCTTTCATTTGATACTACCTTGGCCCAATCGGTTGGCTAGAACTCGAGATATGACTGAAAGGAGTGCCGAGTGTTCTTCGCTCTATACAAATACGCTCCTTCATGTACTGCGCCTAAACTATACAATTGACGCCAAAATGATATATACCGCGATGGTTTTTCATTTAATGATCTTTCATTTGATTTATACCTTGGTCCAATCGGTTGGCTAGAACTCGAGATATGACTGAAAGGAGTGCCGAGTGTTCTTCGCTCTATACAAATACGCTCCTTCATGTACTGCGCCTAAACTATACAAGTGACGCCAAAATGATATATAGCGCGATTGTTTCTCATTTAATGATCTTTCATTTGATACATACCTTGGCCCAATTGGTTGGCTAGAACTCGAGATATGACTGAAAGGAGTGCCGAGTGTTTTTCGCTCTATACAAATACGCTCCTTCATGTACTGCGCCTAAACTATACAAGTGACGCCAAAATGATATATATCGCGATTGTTTCTCATTTAATGACCTTTCATTTGATTTATACCTTGGTCCAATCGGTTGGCTAGAACTCGAGATATGACTGAAAGGAGTGCCGAGTGTTCTTCGCTCTATACAAATACGCTCCTTCATGTACTGCGCCTAAACTATACAAGTGACGCCAAAATGATATATAGCGCGATTGTTTCTCATTTAATGATCTTTCATTTGATACATACCTTGGCCCAATTGGTTGGCTAGAACTCGAGATATGACTGAAAGGAGTGCCGAGTGTTTTTCGCTCTATACAAATACGCTCCTTCATGTACTGCGCCTAAACTATACAAGTGACGCCAAAATTATATATAGCGCGTTTTTTTCTCATTGAATTATCTTTCATTTGATACATACCTTGGCCCAATCGGTTGGCTAGAACTCGAGATATGACTGAAAGGAGTGCCGAGTGTTTTTCGCTCTATACAAATACGCTCCTTCATGTACTGCGCCTAAACGGTAGTAGTGACGCGAAAATGATATATAGCGCGATTGTTCCTCATTTAATGAGCTTTCATTTGATGCCTGCCTTGGCCCAATCGGTTGGCTAGAACTCGAGATATGACTGAAAGGAGTGCCGAGTGTTTTTCGCTCTATACAAATACGCTCCTTCATGTACTGCGCCTAAACGACGCCAAAATTGTATATAGCGCGTTTTTTTCTCATTGAATTATCTTTCATTTGATACATACCTTGGCCCAATCGGTTGGCTAGAACTCGAGATATGACTGAAAGGAGTGCCGAGTGTTTTTCGCTCTACACAAATACGCTCCTTCAAATACGCTCCGAGTGTTTTTCGCTCTTTACAAATACGCTCCTTCATGTACTGCGCCTAAACGATAGTAGTGACACGATAATGATATATAGCGCGATTGTTCCTCATGTAATGACCTTTCATTTGATGCCTGCCTTGGCCCAATCGGTTGGCTAGAACTCGAGATATGACTGAAAGGAGTGCCGAGTGTTTTTCGCTCTATACAAATACGCTCCTTCATGTACTGCGCCTAAACTATACAAGTGACGACAAAATGATATATAGCGCGATTGTTTCTCATTTAATGACCTTTCATTTGATACGTTCATTGGCCCAATCGGTTGACTAGAACTCGAGATATGACTGAAAGGATTGCCGAGTGTTTTTCGCTCTACACAAATACGCTCCTTCAAATACGCTCCGAGTGTTTTTTGCTCTATACAAATACGCTCCTTCATGTACTGCGCCTAAACGATAGTAGTGACGCGAAAATGATATATAGCGCGATTGTTCCTCATTTAATGACCTTTCATTTGATGCCTGCCTTGGCCCAATCGGTTGGCTAGAACTCGAGATATGACTGAAAGGAGTGCCGAGGGTTTTTCGCTCTACACAAATACGCTCCTTCAAATACGCTCCGAGTGTTTTTCGCTCTTTACAAATACGCTCCTTCATGTACTGCGCCTAAACGATAGTAGTGACACGATAATGATATATAGCGCGATTGTTCCTCATGTAATGACCTTTCATTTGATGCCTGCCTTGGCCCGATCGGCTGGCTAGAACTCGAGATATGACTGAAAGGAGTGCCGAGTGTTTTTCGCTCTATACAAATACGCTCCTTCATGTACTGCGCCTAAACTATACAATTGACGCCAAAATGATATATACCGCGATTGTTTCTCATTTAATGATCTTTCATTTGATACTACCTTGGCCCAATCGGTTGGCTAGAACTCGAGATATGACTGAAAGGAGTGCCGAGTGTTCTTCGCTCTATACAAATACGCTCCTTCATGTACTGCGCCTAAACTATACAATTGACGCCAAAATGATATATACCGCGATTGTTTCTCATTTAATGATCTTTCATTTGATTTATACCTTGGTCCAATCGGTTGGCTAGAACTCGAGATATGACTGAAAGGAGTGCCGAGTGTTCTTCGCTCTATACAAATACGCTCCTTCATGTACTGCGCCTAAACTATACAAGTGACGCCAAAATGATATATAGCGCGATTGTTTCTCATTTAATGATCTTTCATTTGATACATACCTTGGCCCAATCGGTTGGCTAGAACTCGAGATATGACTGAAAGGAGTGCCGAGTGTTTTTCGCTCTATACAAATACGCTCCTTCATGTACTGCGCCTAAACTATACAAGTGACGCCAAAATGATATATAGCGCGATTGTTTCTCATTTAATGATCTTTCATTTGATACATACCTTGGCCCAATTGGTTGGCTAGAACTCGAGATATGACTGAAAGGAGTGCCGAGTGTTTTTCGCTCTATACAAATACGCTCCTTCATGTACTGCGCCTAAACTATACAAGTGACGCCAAAATTATATATAGCGCGTTTTTTTCTCATTGAATTATCTTTCATTTGATACATACGTTGGCCCAATCGGTTGGCTAGAACTCGAGATATGACTGAAAGGAGTGCCGAGTATTTTCGCTCTATACAAATACGCTCCTTCATGTACTGCGCCTAAACGGTAGTAGTGACGCGAAAATGATATATAGCGCGATTGTTCCTCATTTAATGAGCTTTCATTTGATGCCTGCCTTGGCCCAATCGGTTGGCTAGAACTCGAGATATGACTGAAAGGAGTGCCGAGTGTTCTTCGCTCTATACAAATACGCTCCTTCATGTACTGCGCCTAAACTATACAAGTGACGCCAAAATGATATATAGCGCGATTGTTTCTCATTTAATGATCTTTCATTTGATACATACCTTGGCCCAATTGGTTGGCTAGAACTCGAGATATGACTGAAAGGAGTGCCGAGTGTTTTTCGCTCTATACAAATACGCTCCTTCATGTACTGCGCCTAAACTATACAAGTGACGCCAAAATTATATATAGCGCGTTTTTTTCTCATTGAATTATCTTTCATTTGATACATACCTTGGCCCAATCGGTTGGCTAGAACTCGAGATATGACTGAAAGGAGTGCCGAGTATTTTCGCTCTATACAAATACGCTCCTTCATGTACTGCGCCTAAACGATAGTAGTGACACGATAATGATATATAGCGCGATTGTTCCTCATGTAATGACCTTTCATTTGATGCCTGCCTTGGCCCGATCGGCTGGCTAGAACTCGAGATATGACTGAAAGGAGTGCCGAGTGTTTTTCGCTCTATACAAATGCACTCCTTCATGTACTGCTCCTAAACTATACAAGTGACGCGAAAATGATATATAGCGCGATTGTTTCTCATTTAATGATCTTTCATTTGATACTACCTTGGCCCAATCGGTTGGCTAGAACTCGAGATATGACTGAAAGGAGTGCCGAGTGTTCTTCGCTCTATACAAATACGCTCCTTCATGTACTGCGCCTAAACTATACAATTGACGCCAAAATGATATATACCGCGATTGTTTCTCATTTAATGATCTTTCATTTGATTTATACCTTGGTCCAATCGGTTGGCTAGAACTCGAGATATGACTGAAAGGAGTGCCGAGTGTTCTTCGCTCTATACAAATACGCTCCTTCATGTACTGCGCCTAAACTATACAAGTGAGGCCAAAATGATATATAGCGCGATTGTTTCTCATTTAATGATCTTTCATTTGATACATACCTTGGCCCAATCGGTTGGCTAGAACTCGAGATATGACTGAAAGGAGTGCCGAGTGTTTTTCGCTCTATACAAATACGCTCCTTCATGTACTGCGCCTAAACTATACAAGTGACGCCAAAATGATATATAGCGCGATTGTTTCTCATTTAATGATCTTTCATTTGATACATACCTTGGCCCAATTGGTTGGCTAGAACTCGAGATATGACTGAAAGGAGTGCCGAGTGTTTTTCGCTCTATACAAATACGCTCCTTCATGTACTGCGCCTAAACTATACAAGTGACGCCAAAATGATATATATCGCGATTGTTTCTCATTTAATGACCTTTCATTTGATTTATACCTTGGTCCAATCGGTTGGCTAGAACTCGAGATATGACTGAAAGGAGTGCCGAGTGTTCTTCGCTCTATACAAATACGCTCCTTCATGTACTGCGCCTAAACTATACAAGTGACGCCAAAATGATATATAGCGCGATTGTTTCTCATTTAATGATCTTTCATTTGATACATACCTTGGCCCAATTGGTTGGCTAGAACTCGAGATATGACTGAAAGGAGTGCCGAGTGTTTTTCGCTCTATACAAATACGCTCCTTCATGTACTGCGCCTAAACTATACAAGTGACGCCAAAATTATATATAGCGCGTTTTTTTCTCATTGAATTATCTTTCATTTGATACATACCTTGGCCCAATCGGTTGGCTAGAACTCGAGATATGACTGAAAGGAGTGCCGAGTATTTTCGCTCTATACAAATACGCTCCTTCATGTACTGCGCCTAAACGGCAGTAGTGACGCGAAAATGATATATAGCGCGATTGTTCCTCATTTAATGAGCTTTCATTTGATGCCTGCCTTGGCCCAATCGGTTGGCTAGAACTCGAGATATGACTGAAAGGAGTGCCGAGTGTTTTTCGCTCTATACAAATACGCTCCTTCATGTACTGCGCCTAAACTATACAAGTGACGCCAAAATGATATATATCGCGATTGTTTCTCATTTAATGACCTTTCATTTTGTACCTACTTTGGCCCGATCGGTTGACTAGAACTCGAGATATGACTGAAAGGAGTGCCGAGTGTTTTTCGCTCTATACAAATACGCTCCTTCATGTACTGCGCCTAAACGGTAGTAGTGACGCGAAAATGATATATAGCGCGATTGTTCCTCATTTAATGACCTTTCATTTGATGCCTGCCTTGGCCCAATCGGTTGGCTAGAACTCGAGATATGACTGAAAGGAGTGCCGAGTGTTTTTCGCTCTACACAAATACGCTCCTTCAAATACGCTCCGAGTGTTTTTCGCTCTTTACAAATACGCTCCTTCATGTACTGCGCCTAAACGATAGTAGTGACACGATAATGATATATAGCGCGATTGTTCCTCATGTAATGACCTTTCATTTGATGCCTGCCTTGGCCCAATCGGTTGGCTAGAACTCGAGATATGACTGAAAGGAGTGCCGAGTGTTTTTCGCTGTATACAAATACGCTCCTTCATGTACTGCGCCTAAACTATACAAGTGACGCCAAAATTATATATATCGCGTTTCTCATTTAATGACCTTTCATTTTGTACCTACTTTGCCCCGATCGGTTGACTAGAACTCGAGATATGACTGAAATTAGTGCCGAGTGTTTTTCGCTCTATACAAATACGCTCCTTCATGTACTGCGCCTAAACTATACAAGTGACGACAAAATGATATATAGCGCGATTGTTTCTCATTTAATGACCTTTCATTTGATACGTTCATTGGCCCAATCGGTTGACTAGAACTCGAGATATGACTGAAAGGATTGCCGAGTGTTTTTCGCTCTACACAAATACGCTACTTCAAATACGCTCCGAGTGTTTTTTGCTCTATACAAATACGCTCCTTCATGTACTGCGCCTAAACTATACAAGTGACGCCAAAATTATATATAGCGCGATTGTTTCTCATTTAATTATCTTTCATTTGATACTTACCTTGGCCCAATCGGTTGGCTAGAACTCGAGATATGACTGAAAGGAGTGCCGAGTGTTTTTCGCTCTATACAAATGCACTCCTTCATGTACTGCTCCTAAACTATACAAGTGACGCCAAAATGATATATAGCGCGATTGTTTCTCATTTAATGATCTTTCATTTGATACTACCTTGGCCCAATCGGTTGGCTGGAACTCGAGATATGACTGAAAGGAGTGCCGAGTGTTTTTCGCTCTATACAAATACGCTACTTCAAATACGCTCCGAGTGTTTTTTGCTCTATACAAATACGCTCCTTCATGTACTGCGCCTAAACTATACAAGTGACGCCAAAATTATATATAGCGCGATTGTTTCTCATTTAATTATCTTTCATTTGATACTTACCTTGGCCCAATCGGTTGGCTAGAACTCGAGATATGACTGAAAGGAGTGCCGAGTGTTTTTCGCTCTATACAAATGCACTCCTTCATGTACTGCTCCTAAACTATACAAGTGACGCCAAAATGATATATAGCGCGATTGTTTCTCATTTAATTATCTTTCATTTGATACTTACCTTGGCCCAATCGGTTGGCTAGAACTCGAGATATGACTGAAAGGAGTGCCGAGTGTTTTTCGCTCTATACAAATGCACTCCTTCATGTACTGCTCCTAAACTATACAAGTGACGCCAAAATGATATATAGCGCGATTGTTTCTCATTTAATGATCTTTCATTTGATACTACCTTGGCCCAATCGGTTGGCTGGAACTCGAGATATGACTGAAAGGATTGCCGAGTGTTTTTCGCTCTACACAAATACGCTACTTCAAATACGCTCCGAGTGTTTTTTGCTCTATACAAATACGCTCCTTCATGTACTGCGCCTAAACTATACAAGTGACGCGAAAATGATATATAGCGCGATTGTTCCTCATTTAATGACCTTTCATTTGATGCCTGCCTTGGCCCGATCGGCTGGCTAGAACTCGAGATATGACTGAAAGGAGTGCCGAGTGTTTTTCGCTCTATACAAATGCACTCCTTCATGTACTGCTCCTAAACTATACAAGTGACGCCAAAATGATATATAGCGCGATTGTTTCTCATTTAATGATCTTTCATTTGATACTACCTTGGCCCAATCGGTTGGCTGGAACTCGAGATATGACTGAAAGGAGTGCCGAGTGTTTTTCGCTCTATACAAATACGCTCCTTCATGTACTGCGCCTAAACTATACAAGTGACGCCAAAATTATATATAGCGCGATTGTTTCTCATTTAATTATCTTTCATTTGATACTTACCTTGGCCCAATCGGTTGGCTAGAACTCGAGATATGACTGAAAGGAGTGCCGAGTGTTTTTCGCTCTATACAAATACGCTCCTTCATGTACTGCGCCTAAACTATACAAGTGACGCCAAAATCATATATAGCGCGATTGTTTCTCATTTAATGATCTTTCATTTGATACATACCTTGGCCCAATCTGTTGGATTGAACTCTAGATATGACTGAAAGGAGTGCCGAGTGTTTTTCGCTCTATACAAATACATTCCTTCATGTACTGCGCCTAAACTATACAAGTGACGCCAAAATAATATATAGCGCGATTGTTTCTCATTTAATGACCTTTCATTTGATACCTATTTTGTCCCGATCGGTTGACTAGAACTCGAGATATGACTGAAAGGACTGCCGAGTGTTTTTCGCTCTATACAAATACGCTCCTTCATGTACTGCGCCTAAACTATACAAGTGACGCCAAAATGATATATAGCGCGATTGTTTCTCATTTAATGATCTTTCATTTGATACGTTCATTGGCCCAATCGGTTGGCTAGAACTCGAGATATGACTGAAAGGAGTGCCGAGTGTTTTTCGCTCTATACAAATACGCTCCTTCATGTACTGCGCCTAAACTATACAAGTGACGACAAAATGATATATAGCGCGATTGTTTCTCATTTAATGACCTTTCATTTGATACGTTCATTGGCCCAATCGGTTGACTAGAACTCGAGATATGACTGAAAGGATTGCCGAGTGTTTTTCGCTCTACACAAATACGCTCCTTCAAATCCGCTCCGAGTGTTTGTTGCTCTATACAAATACGCTCCTTCATGTACTGCGCCTAAACGATAGTAGTGACGCGAAAATGATATATAGCGCGATTGTTCCTCATTTAATGACCTTTCATTTGATGCCTGCCTTGGCCCAATCGGTTGGCTAGAACTCGAGATATGACTGAAAGGAGTGCCGAGTGTTTTTCGCTCTACACAAATACGCTCCTTCAAATACGCTCCGAGTGTTTTTCGCTCTTTACAAATACGCTCCTTCATGTACTGCGCCTAAACGATAGTAGTGACACGATAATGATATATAGCGCGATTGTTCCTCATGTAATGACCTTTCATTTGATGCCTGCCTTGGCCCGATCGGCTGGCTAGAACTCGAGATATGACTGAAAGGAGTGCCGAGTGTTTTTCGCTCTATACAAATGCACTCCTTCATGTACTGCTCCTAAACTATACAAGTGACGCCAAAATGATATATAGCGCGATTGTTTCTCATTTAATGATCTTTCATTTGATACTACCTTGGCCCAATCGGTTGGCTAGAACTCGAGATATGACTGAAAGGAGTGCCGAGTGTTCTTCGCTCTATACAAATACGCTCCTTCATGTACTGCGCCTAAACTATACAATTGACGCCAAAATGATATATACCGCGATTGTTTCTCATTTAATGATCTTTCATTTGATTTATACCTTGGTCCAATCGATTGGCTAGAACTCGAGATATGACTGAAAGGAGTGCCGAGTGTTCTTCGCTCTATACAAATACGCTCCTTCATGTACTGCGCCTAAACTATACAAGTGACGCCAAAATGATATATAGCGCGATTGTTTCTCATTTAATGATCTTTCATTTGATACATACCTTGGCCCAATCGGTTGGCTAGAACTCGAGATATGACTGAAAGGGGTGCCGAGTGTTTTTCGCTCTATACAAATACGCTCCTTCATGTACTGCGCCTAAACTATACAAGTGACGCCAAAATGATATATATCGCGATTGTTTCTCATTTAATGACCTTTCATTTTGTACCTACTTTGGCCCGATCGGTTGACTAGAACTCGAGATATGACTGAAAGGAGTGCCGAGTGTTTTTCGCTCTATACAAATACGCTCCTTCATGTACTGCGCCTAAACGGTAGTAGTGACGCGAAAATGATATATAGCGCGATTGTTCCTCATTTAATGAGCTTTCATTTGATGCCTGCCTTGGCCCAATCGGTTGGCTAGAACTCGAGATATGACTGAAAGGAGTGCCGAGTGTTTTTCGCTCTATACAAATACGCTCCTTCATGTACTGCGCCTAAACTATACAAGTGACGCCGAAATTATATATAGCGCGATTGTTTCTCATTTAATTATCTTTCATTTGATACATACCTTGGCCCAATCGGTTGGCTAGAACTCGAGATATGACTGAAAGGAGTGCCGAGTGTTTTTCGCTCTATACAAATACGCTCCTTCATGTACTGCGCCTAAACTATACAAGTGACGCCAAAATCATATATAGCGCGATTGTTTTTCATTTAATGATCTTTCATTTGATACATACCTTGGCCCAATCTGTTGGATTGAACTCTAGATATGACTGAAAGGAGTGCCGAGTGTTTTTCGCTCTATACAAATACATTCCTTCATGTACTGCGCCTAAACTATACAAGTGACGCCAAAATGATATATAGCGCGATTGTTTCTCATTTAATGACCTTTCATTTGATACCTACTTTGGCCCGATCGATTGACTAGAACTCGAGATATGACTGAAAGGAGTGCCGAGTGTTTTTCACTCTACACAAATACGCTCCTTCAAATACGCTCCGAGTGTTTTGCTCTATACAAATACGTTCCTTCATGTACTGCGCCTAAACGATAGTAGTGACGCGAAAATGATATATAGCGCGATTGTTCCTCATTTAATGACCTTTCATTTGATACCTATTTTGTCCCGATCGGTTGACTAGAACTCGAGATATGACTGAAAGGACTGCCGAGTGTTTTTCGCTCTACACAAATACGCTCCTTCATGTACTGCGCCTAAACTATACAAGTGACGCCAAAATGATATATAGCGCGATTGTTTCTCATTTAATGACCTTTCATTTGATACCTACTTTGGCCCGATCGATTGACTAGAACTCGAGATATGACTGAAAGGAGTGCCGAGTGTTTTTCACTCTACACAAATACGCTCCTTCAAATACGCTCCGAGTGTTTTGCTCTATACAAATACGTTCCTTCATGTACTGCGCCTAAACGATAGTAGTGACGCGAAAATGATATATAGCGCGATTGTTCCTCATTTAATGACCTTTCATTTGATGCCTGCCTTGGCCCAATCGGTTGGCTAGAACTCGAGATATGACTGAAAGGAGTGCCGAGTGTTTTTCGCTCTATACAAATACGCTCCTTCATGTACTGCGCCTAAACTATACAAGTGACGACAAAATGATATATAGCGCGATTGTTTCTCATTTAATGACCTTTCATTTGATACCTACTTTAGCCCGATCGATTGACTAGAACTCGAGACATGACTGAAAGGAGTGCCGAGTGTTTTTCGCTCTACACAAATACGCTCCTTCAAATACGCTCCGAGTATTTTTTGCTCTATACAAATACACTCCTTCATGTACTGCGCCTAAACGATAGTAGTGACGCGAAAATGATATATAGCGCGATTGTTCCTCATTTAATGACCTTTCATTTGATGTCTGCCTTGGCCCAATCGGTTGGCTAGAACTCGAGATATGACTAAAAGGAGTGCCGAGTGTTTTTCGCTCTACACAAATACGCTCCGAGTGTTTTTCGCTCTATACAAATACGCTTCTTCATGTACTGCGCCTAAACGATAGTAGTGACGCGAAAATTATATATAGCGCGATTGTTCCTCATTTAATGAGCTTTCATTTGATGTCTGCCTTGGCCCAATCGGTTGGCTAGAACTCGAGATATGACTGAAAGGAGTGCCGAGTGTTTTTCGCTCTATACAAACACGCTCCTTCATGTACTGCGCCTAAACTATACAAGTGACGCCAAAATGATATATAGCGCGATTGTTCCTCATTTAATGATCTTTCATTTGATACATACCTTGGCCCAATCGGTTGGCTAGAACTCGAGATATGACTGAAAGGAGTGCCGAGTGTTTTTCGCTCTATACAAACACGCTCCTTCATGTACTGCGCCTAAACTATACAAGTGACGCCAAAATCATATATAGCGCGATTGTTTTTCATTTAATGATCTTTCATTTGATACATACCTTGGCCCAATCGGTTGGATAGAACTCTAGATATGACTGAAAGGAGTGCCGAGTGTTTTTCGCTCTATACAAATACGCTCCTTCATGTACTGCGCCTAAACTATACAAGTGACGCCAAAATGATATATAGCGCGATTGTTTCTCATTTAATGACCTTTCATTTGATACCTACTTTGGCCCGATCGGTTGACTAGAACTCGAGATATGACTGAAAGGACTGCCAAGTGTTTTTCGCTCTATACAAACACGCTCCTTCATGTACTGCGCCTAAACTATACAAGTGACGCCAAAATCATATATAGCGCGATTGTTTTTCATTTAATGATCTTTCATTTGATACATACCTTGGCCCAATCGGTTGGCTAGAACTCGAGATATGACTGAAAGGAGTGCCGAGTGTTTTTCGCTCTATACAAACACGCTCCTTCATGTACTGCGCCTAAACGGTAGTAGTGACGCGAAAATGATATATAGCGCGATTGTTCCTCATTTAATGACCTTTCATTTGATGCCTGCCTTGGCCCAATCGGTTGGCTAGAACTCGAGATACGACTGAAAGGAGTGCCGAGTGTTTTTCGCTCTACACAAATACGCTCCTTCAAATACGCTCCGAGTGTTTTTCGCTCTATACAAATACGCTTCTTCATGTACTGCGCCTAAACGATAGTAGTGACGCGAAAATTATATATAGCGCGATTGTTCCTCATTTAATGAGCTTTCATTTGATGTCTGCCTTGGCCCAATCGGTTGGCTAGAACTCGAGATATGACTGAAAGGAGTGCCGAGTGTTTTTCGCTCTATACAAACACGCTCCTTCATGTACTGCGCCTAAACTATACAAGTGACGCCAAAATGATATATAGCGCGATTGTTCCTCATTTAATGATCTTTCATTTGATACATACCTTGGCCCAATCGGTTGGCTAGAACTCGAGATATGACTGAAAGGAGTGCCGAGTGTTTTTCGCTCTATACAAACACGCTCCTTCATGTACTGCGCCTAAACTATACAAGTGACGCCAAAATCATATATAGCGCGATTGTTTTTCATTTAATGATCTTTCATTTGATACATACCTTGGCCCAATCGGTTGGATAGAACTCTAGATATGACTGAAAGGAGTGCCGAGTGTTTTTCGCTCTATACAAATACGCTCCTTCATGTACTGCGCCTAAACTATACAAGTGACGCCAAAATGATATATAGCGCGATTGTTCCTCATTTAATGAGCTTTCATTTGATGTCTGCCTTGGCCCAATCGGTTGGCTAGAACTCGAGATATGACTAAAAGGAGTGCCGAGTGTTTTTCGCTCTACACAAATACGCTCCGAGTGTTTTTCGCTCTATACAAATACGCTTCTTCATGTACTGCGCCTAAACGATAGTAGTGACGCGAAAATTATATATAGCGCGATTGTTCCTCATTTAATGAGCTTTCATTTGATGTCTGCCTTGGCCCAATCGGTTGGCTAGAACTCGAGATATGACTGAAAGGAGTGCCGAGTGTTTTTCGCTCTATACAAACACGCTCCTTCATGTACTGCGCCTAAACTATACAAGTGACGCCAAAATGATATATAGCGCGATTGTTCCTCATTTAATGATCTTTCATTTGATACATACCTTGGCCCAATCGGTTGGCTAGAACTCGAGATATGACTGAAAGGAGTGCCGAGTGTTTTTCGCTCTATACAAACACGCTCCTTCATGTACTGCGCCTAAACTATACAAGTGACGCCAAAATCATATATAGCGCGATTGTTTTTCATTTAATGATCTTTCATTTGATACATACCTTGGCCCAATCGGTTGGATAGAACTCTAGATATGACTGAAAGGAGTGCCGAGTGTTTTTCGCTCTATACAAATACGCTCCTTCATGTACTGCGCCTAAACTATACAAGTGACGCCAAAATGATATATAGCGCGATTGTTCCTCATTTAATGAGCTTTCATTTGATGTCTGCCTTGGCCCAATCGGTTGGCTAGAACTCGAGATATGACTGAAAGGAGTGCCGAGTGTTTTTCGCTCTATACAAACACGCTCCTTCATGTACTGCGCCTAAACTATACAAGTGACGCCAAAATGATATATAGCGCGATTGTTCCTCATTTAATGATCTTTCATTTGATACATACCTTGGCCCAATCGGTTGGCTAGAACTCGAGACATGACTGAAAGGAGTGCCGAGTGTTTTTCGCTCTACACAAATACGCTCCTTCAAATACGCTCCGAGTATTTTTTGCTCTATACAAATACACTCCTTCATGTACTGCGCCTAAACGATAGTAGTGACGCGAAAATGATATATAGCGCGATTGTTCCTCATTTAATGACCTTTCATTTGATGTCTGCCTTGGCCCAATCGGTTGGCTAGAACTCGAGATATGACTAAAAGGAGTGCCGAGTGTTTTTCGCTCTACACAAATACGCTCCGAGTGTTTTTCGCTCTATACAAATACGCTTCTTCATGTACTGCGCCTAAACGATAGTAGTGACGCGAAAATTATATATAGCGCGATTGTTCCTCATTTAATGAGCTTTCATTTGATGTCTGCCTTGGCCCAATCGGTTGGCTAGAACTCGAGATATGACTGAAAGGAGTGCCGAGTGTTTTTCGCTCTATACAAACACGCTCCTTCATGTACTGCGCCTAAACTATACAAGTGACGCCAAAATGATATATAGCGCGATTGTTCCTCATTTAATGATCTTTCATTTGATACATACCTTGGCCCAATCGGTTGGCTAGAACTCGAGATATGACTGAAAGGAGTGCCGAGTGTTTTTCGCTCTATACAAACACGCTCCTTCATGTACTGCGCCTAAACTATACAAGTGACGCCAAAATCATATATAGCGCGATTGTTTTTCATTTAATGATCTTTCATTTGATACATACCTTGGCCCAATCGGTTGGATAGAACTCTAGATATGACTGAAAGGAGTGCCGAGTGTTTTTCGCTCTATACAAATACGCTCCTTCATGTACTGCGCCTAAACTATACAAGTGACGCCAAAATGATATATAGCGCGATTGTTTCTCATTTAATGACCTTTCATTTGATACCTACTTTGGCCCGATCGGTTGACTAGAACTCGAGATATGACTGAAAGGACTGCCAAGTGTTTTTCGCTCTATACAAACACGCTCCTTCATGTACTGCGCCTAAACTATACAAGTGACGCCAAAATCATATATAGCGCGATTGTTTTTCATTTAATGATCTTTCATTTGATACATACCTTGGCCCAATCGGTTGGCTAGAACTCGAGATATGACTGAAAGGAGTGCCGAGTGTTTTTCGCTCTACACAAATACGCTCCGAGTGTTTTTCGCTCTATACAAATACGCTTCTTCATGTACTGCGCCTAAACGATAGTAGTGACGCGAAAATTATATATAGCGCGATTGTTCCTCATTTAATGAGCTTTCATTTGATGTCTGCCTTGGCCCAATCGGTTGGCTAGAACTCGAGATATGACTGAAAGGAGTGCCGAGTGTTTTTCGCTCTATACAAACACGCTCCTTCATGTACTGCGCCTAAACTATACAAGTGACGCCAAAATGATATATAGCGCGATTGTTCCTCATTTAATGATCTTTCATTTGATACATACCTTGGCCCAATCGGTTGGCTAGAACTCGAGATATGACTGAAAGGAGTGCCGAGTGTTTTTCGCTCTATACAAACACGCTCCTTCATGTACTGCGCCTAAACTATACAAGTGACGCCAAAATCATATATAGCGCGATTGTTTTTCATTTAATGATCTTTCATTTGATACATACCTTGGCCCAATCGGTTGGATAGAACTCTAGATATGACTGAAAGGAGTGCCGAGTGTTTTTCGCTCTATACAAATACGCTCCTTCATGTACTGCGCCTAAACTATACAAGTGACGCCAAAATGATATATAGCGCGATTGTTTCTCATTTAATGACCTTTCATTTGATACCTACTTTGGCCCGATCGGTTGACTAGAACTCGAGATATGACTGAAAGGACTGCCAAGTGTTTTTCGCTCTATACAAATACGCTCCTTCATGTACTGCGCCTAAACAATACAAGTGACGCCAAAATGATATATAGCGCGATTGTTTCTCATTTAATGACCTTTCATTTGATACCTACTTTGGCCCGATCGATTGACTAGAACTCGAGACATGACTGAAAGGAGTGCCGAGTGTTTTTCGCTCTACACAAATACGCTTCGAGTGTTTTTTGCTCTATACAAATACACTCCTTCATGTACTGCGCCTAAACGATAGTAGTGACGCGAAAATGATATATAGCGCGATTGTTCCTCATTTAATGAACTTTCATTTGATGCCTGCCTTGGCCCAATCGGTTGGCTAGAACTCGAGATATGACTGAAAGGAGTGCCGAGTGTTTTTCGCTCTACACAAATACGCTCCTTCAAATACGCTCCGAGTGTTTTTCGCTCTATACAAATACGCTCCTTCATGTACTGCGCCTAAACCTTGACCTTTCATTTGATGCCTGCCTTGGCCCAATCGGTTGGATAGAACTCTAGATATGACTGAAAGGAGTGCCGAGTGTTTTTCGCTCTATACAAATACGCTCCTTCATGTACTGCGCCTAAACTACCTTTCATTTGATACCTACTTTGGCCCGATCGGTTGACTAGAACTCGAGATATGACTAAAAAGGACTGCCGAGTGTTTTTCGCTCTATACAAATACGCTCCTTCATGTACTGCGCCTAAACTATACAAGTGACGCCAAAATTATATATAGCGCGATTGTTTCTCATTTAATTATCTTTCATTTGATACATACCTTAGCCCAATCGGTTGGCTAGAACTCGAGATATGACTGAAAGGAGTGCCGAGTGTTTTTCGCTCTATACAAATACGCTCCTTCATGTACTGCGCCTAAACTATACAAGTGACGCCAAAATCATATATAGCGCGATTGTTTTTCATTTAATGATCTTTCATTTGATACATACCTTGGCCCAATCTGTTGGATTGAACTCTAGATATGACTGAAAGGAGTGCCGAGTGTTTTTCGCTCTATACAAATACATTCCTTCATGTACTGCGCCTAAACTATACAAGTGACGCCAAAATGATATATAGCGCGATTGTTTCTCATTTAATGACCTTTCATTTGATACCTATTTTGTCCCGATCGGTTGACTAGAACTCGAGATATGACTGAAAGGACTGCCGAGTGTTTTTCGCTCTCATATCTAGAACTCGAGATATGACTGAAAGGAGTGCCGAGTGTTTTTCACTCTACACAAATACGCTCCTTCAAATACGCTCCGAGTGTTTTTTGCTCTATACAAATACGTTCCTTCATGTACTGCGCCTAAACGATAGTAGTGACGCGAAAATGATATATAGCGCGATTGTTCCTCATTTAATGACCTTTCATTTGATGCCTGCCTTGGCCCAATCGGTTGGCTAGAACTCGAGATATGACTGAAAGGAGTGCCGAGTGTTTTTCGCTCTATACAAATACGCTCCTTCATGTACTGCGCCTAAACTATACAAGTGACTCCAAAATCATATATAGCGCGATTGTTTTTCATTTAATGATCTTTCATTTGATACATACCTTGGCCCAATCTGTTGGATTGAACTCTAGATATGACTGAAAGGAGTGCCGAGTGTTTTCCGCTCTATACAAATACATTCCTTCATGTACTGCGCCTAAACTATACAAGTGACGCCAAAATGATATATAGCGCGATTGTTTCTCATTTAATGACCTTTCATTTGATATCTACTTTAGCCCGATCGATTGACTAGAACTCGAGACATGACTGAAAGGAGTGCCGAGTGTTTTTCGCTCTACACAAATACGTTCCTTCAAATACGCTCCGAGTGTTTTTTGCTCTATACAAATACACTCCTTCATGTACTGCGCCTAAACGATAGTAGTGACGCGAAAATGATATATAGTGCGATTGTTCCTCATTTAATGACCTTTCATTTGATGCCTGCCTTGGCCCAATCGGTTGGCTAGAACTCGAGATATGACTGAAAGGAGTGCCGAGTGTTTTTCGCTCTACACAAATACGCTCCTTCAAATACGCTCCGAGTGTTTTTCGCTCTATACAAATACGCTCCTTCATGTACTGCGCCTAAACGATAGTAGTGACACGATAATGATATATAGCACGATTGTTCCTCATGTAATGACCTTTTTTTTGATGCCTGCCTTGGCCCAATCGGCTGGCTAGAACTCGAGATATGAGTGAAAGGAGTGCCGAGTGTTTTTCGCTCTATACAAATGCACTCCTTCATGTACTGCTCCTAAACTATACAAGTGACGCGAAAATGATATATAGCGCGATTGTTTCTCATTTAATGATCTTTCATTTGATACATACCTTGGCCCAATCGGTTGGCTAGAACTCGAGATATGACTGAAAGGAGTGCCGAGTGTTTTTCGCTCTATACAAATACGCTCCTTCATGTACTGCGCCTAAACTATACAAGTGACGCGAAAATGATATATAGCGCGATTGTTTCTCATTTAATGGTCTTTCATTTGATACATACCTTGGCCCAATCGGTTGGCTAAAACTCGAGATATGACTGAAAGGAGTGCCGAGTCTTTTTCGCTCTATACAAATACGCTCCTTCATGTACTGCGCCTAAACGGTAGTAGTGACGCGAAAATGATATATAGCGCGATTGTTCCTCATTTAATGAGCTTTCATTTGATGCCTGCTTTGGCCCAATTGGTTGGCTAGAACTCGAGATATGACTGAAAGGAGTGCCGAGTGTTCTTCGCTCTATACAAATACGCTCCTTCATGTACTGCTCCTAAACTATACAAGTGACGCCACAATGATATATAGCGCGATTGTTCCTCATTTAATGAACTTTCATTGAATGCCTGCCTTGGCTTAATCGGTTGGCTAGAACTCGAGATATGACTGAAAGGAGTGCCGAGTGTTTTTCGCTCTACACAAATACGCTCCTTCAAATACGCTCCTTCATGTACTGCGCCTAAACTATACAAGCGACGACAAAATGATATATAGCGCGATTGTTTCTCATTTAGTGACCTTTCATTTGATACCTACTTTGGCCCGATCGATTGACTAGAACTCGAGATATGACTGAAAGGAGTGCCGAGTGTTTTTCGCTCTACACAAATACGCTCCGAGTGTTTTTTGCTCTATACAAATACGCTCCTTCATGTACTGCGCCTAAACGATAGTAGTGACGCGAAAATGATATATAGCGCGATTGTTCCTCATATAATGACCTTTCATTTGATGTCTGCCTTGGCCCAATCGGTTGGCTAGAACTCGAGATATGACTGAAAGGAGTGCCGAGTGTTTTTCGCTCTACACAAATACGCTCCGAGTGTTTTTCGCTCTATACAAATACGCTTCTTCATGTATTGCGCCTAAACGATAGTAGTGACGCGAAAATTATATATAGCGCGATTGTTCCTCATTTAATGAGCTTTCATTTGATGCCTTCCTTGGCCCAATCGGTTGGCTAGAACTCGAGATATGACTGAAAGGAGTGCCGAGTGTTTTTCGCTCTATACAAATACGTTCCTTCATGTACTGCGCCTAAACTATACAAGTGACGCCAAAATGATATATAGCGCGATTGTTCCTCATTTAATGATCTTTCATTTGATACATACCTTGGCCCAATCAGTTGGAAAGAACTCTAGATATGACTGAAAGGAGTGCCGAGTGTTTTTCGCTCTACACAAATACGCTCCGAGTGTTTTTTGCTCTATACAAATACACTCCTTCATGTACTGCGCCTAAACGATAGTAGTGACGCGAAAATGATATATAGCGCGATTGTTCCTCATTTAATGACCTTTCATTTGATGCCTGCCTTGGCCCAATCGGTTGGCTAGAACTCGAGATATGACTGAAAGGAATGCCGAGTGTTTTTCGCTCTACACAAATACGCTCCTTCAAATACGCTCCGAGTGTTTTTCGCTCTATACAAATACGCTCCTTCATGTACTGCGCCTAAACCTTGACCTTTCATTTGATGCCTGCCTTGGCCCAATCGGTTGGATAGAACTCTAGATATGACTGAAAGGAGTGCCGAGTGTTTTTCGCTCTATACAAATACGCTCCTTCATGTACTGCGCCTAAACTATACAAGTGACGCCAAAATGATATATAGCGCGATTGTTTCTCATTTAATGACCTTTCATTTGATACCTACTTTGGCCCGATCGATTGACTAGAACTCGAGATATGACTGAAAGGAGTGCCGAGTGTTTTTCGCTCTACACAAATACGCTCCACCAAATACGCTCCGAGTATTTTTTGCTCTATACAAATACGCTCCTTCATGTACTGCGCCTAAACGATAGTAGTGACGCGAAAATGATATATAGCGCGATTGTTCCTCATTTAATGACCTTTCATTTGATGTCTGCCTTGGCCCAATCGGTTGGCTAGAACTCGAGATATGACTGAAAGGAGTGCCGAGTGTTTTTCGCTCTACACAAATACGCTCCGAGTGTTTTTCGCTCTATACAAATACGCTTCTTCATGTATTGCGCCTAAACGATAGTAGTGACGCGAAAATTATATATAGCGCGATTGTTCCTCATTTAATGAGCTTTCATTTGATGCCTTCCTTGGCCCAATCGGTTGGCTAGAACTCGAGATATGACTGAAAGGAGTGCCGAGTGTTTTTCGCTCTATACAAATACGCTCCTTCATGTACTGCGCCTAAACTATACAAGTGACGCCAAAATGATATATAGCGCGATTGTTCCTCATTTAATGATCTTTCATTTGATACATACCTTGGCCCAATCGGTTGGCTAGAACTCGAGATATGACTGAAAGGAGTGCCGAGTGTTTTTCGCTCTATACAAATACGCTCCTTCATGTACTGCGCCTAAACTATACAAGTGACGCCAAAATCATATATAGCGCGATTGTTTTTCATTTAATGATCTTTCATTTGATACATACCTTGGCCCAATCGGTTGGATAGAACTCTAGATATGACTGAAAGGAGTGCCGAGTGTTTTTCGCTCTATACAAATACGCTCCTTCATGTACTGCGCCTAAACTATACAAGTGACGCCAAAATGATATATAGCGCGATTGTTTCTCATTTAATGACCTTTCATTTGATACTTACTTTGGCCCGATCGGTTGACTAGAACTCGAGATATGACTGAAAGGACTGCCAAGTGTTTTTCGCTCTATACAAATACGCTCCTTCATGTACTGCGCCTAAACTATACAAGTGACGCCAAAATGATATATAGCGTGATTGTTTCTCATTTAATGACCTTTCATTTGATACCTACTTTGGCCCGATCGGTTGACTAGAACTCGAGATATGACTGAAAGGAGTGCCGAGTGTTTTTCTCTCTATACAAATACGCTCCTTCATGTACTGCGCCTAAACTATACAAGTGACGCCAAAATCATATATAGCGCGATTGTTTTTCATTTAATGATCTTTCATTTGATACATACCTTGGCCCAATCGGTTGGATAGAACTCTAGATATGACTGAAAGGAGTGCCGAGTGTTTTTCGCTCTATACAAATACACTCCTTCATGTACTGCGCCTAAACTATACAAGTGACGCCAAAATGATATATAGCGCGATTGTTTCTCATTTAATGACCTTTCATTTGATACCTACTTTGGCCCGATCGATTGACTAGAACTCGAGATATGACTGAAAGGAGTGCCGAGTGTTTTTCGCTCTACACAAATACGCTCCACCAAATACGCTCCGAGTATTTTTTGCTCTATACAAATACGCTCCTTCATGTACTGCGCCTAAACGATAGTAGTGACGCGAAAATGATATATAGCGCGATTGTTCCTCATTTAATGACCTTTCATTTGATGTCTGCCTTGGCCCAATCGGTTGGCTAGAACTCGAGATATGACTGAAAGGAGTGCCGAGTGTTTTTCGCTCTACACAAATACGCTCCGAGTGTTTTTCGCTCTATACAAATACGCTTCTTCATGTATTGCGCCTAAACGATAGTAGTGACGCGAAAATTATATATAGCGCGATTGTTCCTCATTTAATGAGCTTTCATTTGATGCCTTCCTTGGCCCAATCGGTTGGCTAGAACTCGAGATATGACTGAAAGGAGTGCCGAGTGTTTTTCGCTCTATACAAATACGCTCCTTCATGTACTGCGCCTAAACTATACAAGTGACGCCAAAATGATATATAGCGCGATTGTTCCTCATTTAATGATCTTTCATTTGATACATACCTTGGCCCAATCGGTTGGCTAGAACTCGAGATATGACTGAAAGGAGTGCCGAGTGTTTTTCGCTCTATACAAATACGCTCCTTCATGTACTGCGCCTAAACTATACAAGTGACGCCAAAATCATATATAGCGCGATTGTTTTTCATTTAATGATCTTTCATTTGATACATACCTTGGCCCAATCGGTTGGATAGAACTCTAGATATGACTGAAAGGAGTGCCGAGTGTTTTTCGCTCTATACAAATACGCTCCTTCATGTACTGCGCCTAAACTATACAAGTGACGCCAAAATGATATATAGCGCGATTGTTTCTCATTTAATGACCTTTCATTTGATACTTACTTTGGCCCGATCGGTTGACTAGAACTCGAGATATGACTGAAAGGACTGCCAAGTGTTTTTCGCTCTATACAAATACGCTCCTTCATGTACTGCGCCTAAACTATACAAGTGACGCCAAAATGATATATAGCGTGATTGTTTCTCATTTAATGACCTTTCATTTGATACCTACTTTGGCCCGATCGGTTGACTAGAACTCGAGATATGACTGAAAGGAGTGCCGAGTGTTTTTCTCTCTATACAAATACGCTCCTTCATGTACTGCGCCTAAACTATACAAGTGACGCCAAAATCATATATAGCGCGATTGTTTTTCATTTAATGATCTTTCATTTGATACATACCTTGGCCCAATCGGTTGGAAAGAACTCTAGATATGACTGAAAGGAGTGCCGAGTGTTTTTCGCTCTACACAAATACGCTCCGAGTGTTTTTTGCTCTATACAAATACACTCCTTCATGTACTGCGCCTAAACGATAGTAGTGACGCGAAAATGATATATAGCGCGATTGTTCCTCATTTAATGACCTTTCATTTGATGCCTGCCTTGGCCCAATCGGTTGGCTAGAACTCGAGATATGACTGAAAGGAATGCCGAGTGTTTTTCGCTCTACACAAATACGCTCCTTCAAATACGCTCCGAGTGTTTTTCGCTCTATACAAATACGCTCCTTCATGTACTGCGCCTAAACCTTGACCTTTCATTTGATGCCTGCCTTGGCCCAATCGGTTGGATAGAACTCTAGATATGACTGAAAGGAGTGCCGAGTGTTTTTCGCTCTATACAAATACGCTCCTTCATGTACTGCGCCTAAACTATACAAGTGACGCCAAAATGATATATAGCGCGATTGTTTCTCATTTAATGACCTTTCATTTGATACCTACTTTGGCCCGATCGGTTGACTAGAACTCGAGATATGACTGAAAGGACTGCCGAGTGTTTTTCGCTCTATACAAATACGCTCCTTCATGTACTGCGCCTAAACTATACAAGTGACGCCAAAATGATATATAGCGCGATTGTTTCTCATTTAATGACCTTTCATTTGATACCTACTTTGGCCCGATCGGTTGACTAGAACTCGAGATATGACTGAAAGGAGTGCCGAGTGTTTTTCTCTCTATACAAATACGCTCCTTCATGTACTGCGCCTAAACGGTAGTAGTGACGCGAAAATGATATATAGCGCGATTGTTCCTCATTTAATGAGCTTTCATTTGATGCCTGCCTTGGCCCAATCGGTTGGCTAGAACTCGAGATATGACTGAAAGGAGTGCCGAGTGTTTTTCGCTCTATACAAATACGCTCCTTCATGTACTGCGCCTAAACTATACAAGTGACGCCAAAATTATATATAGCGCGATTGTTTCTCATTTAATGATCTTTCATTTGATACATACCTTGGCCCAATCGGTTGGCTAGAACTCGAGATATGACTGAAAGGAGTGCCGAGTGTTTTTCGCTCTATACAAATACGCTCCTTCATGTACTGCGCCTAAACTATACAAGTGACGCCAAAATCATATATAGCGCGATTGTTTTTCATTTAATGATCTTTCATTTGATACATACCTTGGCCCAATCGGTTGGATAGAACTCTAGATATGACTGAAAGGAGTGCCGAGTGTTTTTCGCTCTATACAAATACACTCCTTCATGTACTGCGCCTAAACTATACAAGTGACGCCAAAATGATATATAGCGCGATTGTTTCTCATTTAATGACCTTTCATTTGATACCTACTTTGGCCCGATCGATTGACTAGAACTCGAGACATGACTGAAAGGAGTGCCGAGTGTTTTTCGCTTTACACAAATACGCTCCTTCAAATACGCTCCGAGTGTTTTTTGCTCTCATATCATAAAATCATATATAGCGCGATTGTTTTTCATTTAATGATCTTTCATTTGATACATACCTTGGCCCAATCGGTTGGATAGAACTCTAGATATGACTGAAAGGAGTGCCTAGTGTTTTTCGCTCTATACAAATACACTCCTTCATGTACTGCGCCTAAACTATACAAGTGACGCCAAAATGATATATAGCGCGCTGGTTTCTCATTTAATGTTCTTTCATTTGATACATACCTTGGCCCAATCGGTTGGCTAGAACTCGAGATATGACTGAAAGGAGTGCCGAGTGTTTTTCGCTCTATACAAATACGCTCCTTCATGTACTGCGCCTAAACTATACAAGTGACGCCAAAATTATATATAGCGCGATTGTTTCTCATTTAATGATCTTTCATTTGATACATACCTTGGCCCAATCGGTTGGCTAGAACTCGAGATATGACTGAAAGGAGTGCCGAGTGTTTTTCGCTCTATACAAATACGCTCCTTCATGTACTGCGCCTAAACTATACAAGTGACGCCAAAATCATATATAGCGCGATTGTTTTTCATTTAATGATCTTTCATTTGATACATACCTTGGCCCAATCGGTTGGATACAACTCTAGATATGACTGAAAGGAGTGCCGAGTGTTTTTCGCTCTATACAAATACACTCCTTCATGTACTGCGCCTAAACTATACAAGTGACGCCAAAATGATATATAGCGCGATGGTTTCTCATTTAATGACCTTTCATTTGACACCTACTTTGTCCCGATCGGTTGACTAGAACTCGAGATATGACTGAAAGGAGTGCCGAGTGTTTTTCGCTTTACACAAATACGCTCCTTCAAATACGCTCCGAGTGTTTTTTGCTCTCATATCATAAAATCATATATAGCGCGATTGTTTTTCATTTAATGATCTTTCATTTGATACATACCTTGGCTCAATCGGTTGGCTAGAACTCGAGATATGACTGAAAGGAGTGCCGAGTGTTTTTCGCTCTATACAAATACGCTCCTTCATGTACTGCGCCTAAACTATACAAGTGACGCCAAAATCATATATAGCGCGATTGTTTTTCATTTAATGATCTTTCATTTGATACATACTTTGGCCCGATAGGTTGACTAGAACTCGAGATATGACTGAAAGGACTGCCGAGTGTTTTTCGCTCTATACAAATACGCTCCTTCATGTACTGCGCCTAAACTATACAAGTGACGCCAAAATGATATATAGCGCGATTGTTTCTCATTTAATGACCTTTTATTTGATACCTACTTTGGGCCGATCGGTTGACTAGAACTCGAGATATGACTGAAAGGAGTGCCGAGTGTTTTTCTCTCCATACAAATATGCTCCTTCATGTACTGCGCCTAAACGGTAGTAGTGACGCGAAAATGATATATGGCGCGATTGTTCCTCATTTAATGAGCTTTCATTTGATGCCTGCCTTGTCCCAAACGGTTGGCTAGAACTCGAGATATGACTGAAAGGAGTGCCGAGTGTTTTTCGCTCTATACAAATACGCTCCTTCATGTACTGCGCCTAAACTATACAAGTGACGCCAAAATCATATATAGCGCGATTGTTTTTCATTTAATGATCTTTCATTTGATACATACCTTGGCCCAATCGCTTGGATAGAACTCTAGATATGACTGAAAGGAGTGCCGAGTGTTTTTCGCTCTATACAAATACACTCCTTCATGTACTGCGCCTAAACTATACAAGTGACGCCAAAATGATATATAGCGCGATGGTTTCTCATTTAATGGCCTTTCATTTGACACCTACTTTGTCCCGATCGGTTGACTAGAACTCGAGATATGACTGAAAGGACTGCCGAGTGTTTTTCGCTCTATACAAATACGCTCCTTCATGTACTGCGCCTAAACTATACAAGTGACGCCAAAATGATATATAGCGCGATTGTTTCTCATTTAATGACCTTTCATTTGATACCTACTTTGGCCCGATCGATTGACTAGAACTCGAGATATGACTGAAAGGAGTGCCGAGTTTTTTTCGCTCTACACAAATACGCTCCTTCAAATACGCTCCGAGTGTTTTTTGCTCTATACAAATACACTCCTTCATGTACTGCGCCTAAACGATAGTAGTGACGCGAAAATGATATATAGCGCGATTGTTCCTCATTTAATGACCTTTCATTTGATGCCTGCCTTGGCCCAATCGGTTGGCTAGAACTCGAGATATGACTGAAAGAAGTGCCGAGTGTTTTTCGCTCTACACAAATACGCTCCTTCAAATACGCTCCGAGTGTTTTTCGCTCTATACAAATACGCTCCTTCATGTACTGCGCCTAAACCTTGACCTTTCATTTGATGCCTGCCTTGGCCCAATCGGCTGGCTAGAACTCGAGATATGACTGAAAGGAGTGCCGAGTGTTTTTCGCTCTATACAAATGCACTCCTTCATGTACTGCTCCTAAACTATACAAGTGACGCGAAAATTATATATAGCGCGATTGCTTCTCATTTAATGATCTTTCATTTGATACATACCTTGGCCCAATCGGTTGGCTAGAACTCGAGATATGACTGAAAGGAGTGCCGAGTGTTTTTCGCTCTATACAAATACGCTCCTTCATGTACTGCGCCTAAACTATACAAGTGACGCCAAAATCATATATAGCGCGATTGTTTCTCATTTAATGATCTTTCATTTGATACATACCTTGGCCCAATCGGTTGGCTAGAACTCGAGATATGACTGAAAGGAGTGCCGAGTCTTTTTCGCTCTATACAAATACGCTCCTTCATGTACTGCGCCTAAACGGTAGTAGTGACGCGAGAATGATATATAGCGCGATTGCTTCTCATTTAATGATCTTTCATTTGATACATACCTTGGCCCAATCGGTTGGCTAGAACTCGAGATATGACTGAAAGGACTGCCGAGTGTTTTTCGCTCTATACAAATACGCTCCTTCATGTACTGCGCCTAAACTATACAAGTGACGCGAAAATGATATATAGCGCGATTGCTTCTCATTTAATGATCTTTCATTTGATACATACCTTGGCCCAATCGGTTGGCTAGAACTCGAGATATGACTGAAAGGAGTGCCGAGTGTTTTTCGCTCTATACAAATACGCTCCTTCATGTACTGCGCCTAAACTATACAAGTGACGCCAAAATCATATATAGCGCGATTGTTTCTCATTTAATGATCTTTCATTTGATACATACCTTGGCCCAATCGGTTGGCTAGAACTCGAGATATGACTGAAAGGAGTGCCGAGTCTTTTTCGCTCTATACAAATACGCTCCTTCATGTACTGCGCCTAAACGGTAGTAGTGACGCGAGAATGATATATAGCGCGATTGCTTCTCATTTAATGATCTTTCATTTGATACATACCTTGGCCCAATCGGTTGGCTAGAACTCGAGATATGACTGAAAGGACTGCCGAGTGTTTTTCGCTCTATACAAATACGCTCCTTCATGTACTGCGCCTAAACTATACAAGTGACGCGAAAATGATATATAGCGCGATTGCTTCTCATTTAATGATCTTTCATTTGATACATACCTTGGCCCAATCGGTTGGCTACAACTCGAGATATGACTGAAAGGAGTGCCGAGTCTTTTTCGCTCTATACAAATACGCTCCTTCATGTACTGCGCCTAAACGGTAGTAGTGACGCGAAAATGATATATAGCTCGATTGTTCCTCATTTAATGAGCTTTCATTTGATGCCTGCCTTGGCCCAATTGGTTGGCTAGAACTCGAGATATGACTGAAAGGAGTGCCGAGTGTTTTTCGCTCTATACAAATACGCTCCTTCATGTACTGCGCCTAAACTATACAAGTGACGCCAAAATCATATATAGCGCGATTGTTTCTCATTTAATGATCTTTCATTTGATACATACCTTGGCCCAATCGGTTGGCTAGAACTCGAGATATGACTGAAAGGAGTGCCGAGTGTTTTTCGCTCTATACAAATACGCTCCTTCATGTACTGCGCCTAAACTATACAAGTGACGCCAAAATCATATATAGCGCGATTGTTTCTCATTTAATGATCTTTCATTTGATACATACCTTGGCCCAATCGGTTGGCTAGAACTCGAGATATGACTGAAAGGAGTGCCGAGTGTTTTTCGCTCTATACAAATACGCTCCTTCATGTACTGCGCCTAAACTATACAAGTGACGCCAAAATCATATATAGCGCGATTGTTTCTCATTTAATGATCTTTCATTTGATACATACCTTGGCCCAATCGGTTGGCTAGAACTCGAGATATGACTGAAAGGAGTGCCGAGTCTTTTTCGCTCTATACAAATACGCTCCTTCATGTACTGCGCCTAAACGGTAGTAGTGACGCGAGAATGATATATAGCGCGATTGCTTCTCATTTAATGATCTTTCATTTGATACATACCTTGGCCCAATCGGTTGGCTAGAACTCGAGATATGACTGAAAGGACTGCCGAGTGTTTTTCGCTCTATACAAATACGCTCCTTCATGTACTGCGCCTAAACTATACAAGTGACGCGAAAATGATATATAGCGCGATTGCTTCTCATTTAATGATCTTTCATTTGATACATACCTTGGCCCAATCGGTTGGCTAGAACTCGAGATATGACTGAAAGGAGTGCCGAGTGTTTTTCGCTCTATACAAATACGCTCCTTCATGTACTGCGCCTAAACTATACAAGTGACGCCAAAATCATATATAGCGCGATTGTTTCTCATTTAATGATCTTTCATTTGATACATACCTTGGCCCAATCGGTTGGCTAGAACTCGAGATATGACTGAAAGGAGTGCCGAGTCTTTTTCGCTCTATACAAATACGCTCCTTCATGTACTGCGCCTAAACGGTAGTAGTGACGCGAGAATGATATATAGCGCGATTGCTTCTCATTTAATGATCTTTCATTTGATACATACCTTGGCCCAATCGGTTGGCTAGAACTCGAGATATGACTGAAAGGACTGCCGAGTGTTTTTCGCTCTATACAAATACGCTCCTTCATGTACTGCGCCTAAACTATACAAGTGACGCGAAAATTATATATAGCGCGATTGCTTCTCATTTAATGATCTTTCATTTGATACATACCTTGGCCCAATCGGTTGGCTACAACTCGAGATATGACTGAAAGGAGTGCCGAGTCTTTTTCGCTCTATACAAATACGCTCCTTCATGTACTGCGCCTAAACGGTAGTAGTGACGCGAAAATGATATATAGCTCGATTGTTCCTCATTTAATGAGCTTTCATTTGATGCCTGCCTTGGCCCAATTGGTTGGCTAGAACTCGAGATATGACTGAAAGGAGTGCCGAGTGTTTTTCGCTCTATACAAATACGCTCCTTCATGTACTGCGCCTAAACTATACAAGTGACGCCAAAATCATATATAGCGCGATTGTTTCTCATTTAATGATCTTTCATTTGATACATACCTTGGCCCAATCGGTTGGCTAGAACTCGAGATATGACTGAAAGGAGTGCCGAGTCTTTTTCGCTCTATACAAATACGCTCCTTCATGTACTGCGCCTAAACGGTAGTAGTGACGCGAAAATGATATATAGCTCGATTGTTCCTCATTTAATGAGCTTTCATTTGATGCCTGCCTTGGCCCAATTGGTTGGCTAGAACTCGAGATATGACTGAAAGGAGTGCCGAGTGTTTTTCGCTCTATACAAATACGCTCCTTCATGTACTGCGCCTAAACGCTAGTAGTGACGCCAAAATCATATATAGCGCGATTGTTTCTCATTTAATGATCTTTCATTTGATACATACCTTGGCCCAATCGGTTGGCTAGAACTCGAGATATGACTGAAAAGAGTGCCGAGTGTTTTTCGCTCTATACAAATACGCTCCGTCCTGTACTGCGCCTAAACTGTACAAGTGACGCCAAAATGATATATAGCGCGATTGTTTCTCATTTATTGACCTTTCATTTGATACCTACTTTGGCCCGATCAGTTGACTAGAACTCGAGATATGACTGAAAGGAGTGCCGAGTGTTTTTCGCTCTATACAAATACGCTCCATCATGTACTGCGCCTAAACGGTAGTAGTGACGCGAGAATGATATATAGCGCGATTGTTCCTCATTTAATGAGCTTTCATTTGATGCCTGCCTTGGCCCAATTGGTTGGCTAGAACTCGAGATATGACTGAAAGGAGTGCCGAGTGTTCTTCGCTCTATACAAATACGCTCCTTCATGTACTGCTCCTAAACTATACAAGTGACGCCACAATGATATATAGCGCGATTGTTCCTCATTTAATGATCTTTCATTTGATACATACCTTGGCCCAATCGATTGGCTAGAACTCGAGATATGACTGAAAGGAGTGCCGAGTGTTTTTCGCTCTATACAAATACGCTCCTTCATGTACTGCGCCTAAACGGCAGTAGTGACGCGAAAATGATATATAGCTCGATTGTTCCTCATTTAATGAGCCTTAATTTGATGCCTGCCTTGGCCCAATTGGTTGGCTAGAACTCGAGATATGACTGAAAGGAGTGCCGAGTGTTTTTCGCTCTATACAAATACGCTCCTTCATGTACTGCGCCTAAACGCTAGTAGTGACGCCAAAATCATATATAGCGCGATTGTTTCTCATTTAATGATCTTTCATTTGATACATACCTTTGCCCAATCGGTTGGCTAGAACTCGAGATATGACTGAAAGGAGTGCCGAGTGTTTTTCGCTCTATACAAATACGCTCCTTCATGTACTGCGCCTAAACGATAGTAGTGACGCGAAAATGATATATAGCGCGATTGTTCCTCATTTAATGACCTTTCATTTGATGCCTGCCTTGGCCCAATCGGTTGGCTAGAACTCGAGATATGACTGAAAGGAGTGCCGAGTGTTTTTCGCTCTACACAAATACGCTCCTTCAAATACGCTCCGAGTGTTTTTCGCTCTATACAAATACACTCCTTCATGTACTGCGCCTAAACGATAGTAGTGACACGATAATGATATATAGCGCGATTGTTCCTCATGCAATGACCTTTCATTTGATGCCTGCCTTGGCCCAATCGGCTGGCTAGAACTCGAGATATGACTGAAAGGAGTGCCGAGTGTTTTTCGCTCTATACAAATGCACTCCTTCATGTACTGCTCCTAAACTATACAAGTGACGCCAAAATCATATATAGCGCGATTGTTTTTCATTTAATGATCTTTCATTTGATACATACCTTGGCCCAATCGGTTGGATAGAACTCGAGATATGACTGAAAGGAGTGTCGAGTGTTCTTCGCTCTATACAAATACGCTCCTTCATGTACTGCGCCTAAACTATACAAGTGACGCCAAAATAATATATAACGCGATTGTTTCTCATTTAATGATCTTTCATTTGATACATACCTTGGCCCAATCGGTTGGCTAGAACTCGAGATATGACTGAAAGTAGTGCCGAGTGTTCTTCGCTCTTCACAAATACGCTCCTTCATGTACTGCGCCTAAACTATACAAGTGACGCCAAAATGATATATAGTGCGATTGTTTCTCATTTAATGATCTTTCATTTGATACATACCTTGGCCCAATCGGATGGCTAGAACTCGAGATATGACTGAAAGGAGTGCCGAGTGTTTTTCGCTCTACACAAATACGCTCCTTCAAATACGCTCCGAGTGTTTTTCGCTCTATACAAATACACTCCTTCATGTACTGTGCCTAAACGATAGTAGTGACACGATAATGATATATAGCGCGATTGTTCCTCATGCAATGACCTTTCATTTGATGCCTGCCTTGGCCCAATCGGCTGGCTAGAACTCGAGATATGACTGAAAGGAGTGCTGAGTGTTTTTCGCTCTATACAAATACACTCCTTCATGTACTGCGCCTAAACTATACAAGTGACGCCAAAATGATATATAGCGCGATTGTTTCTCATTTAATGACCTTTCATTTGATACCTACTTTGGCCCGATCGATTGACTAGAACTCGAGATATGACTGAAAGGAGTGCCGAGTGTTTTTCGCTCTACACAAATACGCTCCTTCAAATACGCTCCGAGTGTTTTTTGCTCTATACAAATACGTTCCTTCATGTACTGCGCCTAAACGATAGTAGTGACGCGAAAATGATATATAGCGCGATTGTTCCTCATTTAATGACCTTTCATTTGATGACCGCCTTGGCCCAATCGGTTGGCTAGAACTCGAGATATGACTGAAAGGAGTGCCGAGTGTTTTTCGCTCTATACAAATACGCTCCTTCATGTACTGCGCCTAAACTATACAAGTGACGACAAAATGATATATAGCGCGATTGTTTCTCATTTAATGACCTTTCATTTGATACCTACTTTGGCCCGATCGATTGACTAGAACTCGAGACATGACTGAAAGGAGTGCCGAGTGTTTTTCGCTCTACACAAATACGCTCCTTCATGTACTGCGCCTAAACTATACAAGTGACGACAAAATGATATATAGCGCGATTGTTTCTCATTTAATGACCTTTCATTTGATACGTTCATTGGCCCAATCGGTTGACTAGAACTCGAGATATGACTGAAAGGATTGCCGAGTGTTTTTCGCTCTACACAAATACGCTCCTTCAAATACGCTCCGAGTGTTTTTTGCTCTATACAAATACGCTCCTTCATGTACTGCGCCTAAACTATACAAGTGACGACAAAATGATATATAGCGCGATTGTTTCTCATTTAATGACCTTTCATTTGATACGTTCATTGGCCCAATCGGTTGACTAGAACTCGAGATATGACTGAAAGGATTGCCGAGTGTTTTTCGCTCTACACAAATACGCTCCTTCAAATACGCTTCGAGTGTTTTTTCTCTATACAAATACACTCCTTCATGTACTGCGCCTAAACGATAGTAGTGACGCGAAAATTATATATAGCGCGATTGTTCCTCATTTAATGACCTTTCATTTGATGCCTGCCTTGGCCCAATCGGTTAGCTAGTACTCGACTGAAAGGAGTGCCGAGTGTTTTTCGCTCTACACAAATACGCTCCTTCAAATACGCTCCGAGTGTTTTTCGCTCTATACAAATACGCTCCTTCATGTACTGCGCCTAAACCTTGACCTTTCATTTGATGCCTGCCTTGGCCCAATCGGCTGGCTAGAACTCGAGATATGACTGAAAGGAGTGCCGAGTCTTTTTTGCTCTATACAAATACGCTCCTTCATGTACTGCGCCTAAACGGTAGTAGTGACGCGAGAATGATATATAGCGCGATTGTTCCTCATTTAATGAGCTTTCATTTGATGCCTGCCTTGGCCCAATTGGTTGGCTAGAACTCGAGATATGACTGAAAGGAGTGTCGAGTGTTCTTCGCTCTATACAAATACGCTCCTTCATGTACTGCTCCTAAAATATACAAGTGACGCGAAAATGATATATAGCGCGATTGTTTCTCATTTAATGATCTTTCATTTGATACATACCTTGGCCCAATCGGTTGGCTAGAACTCGAGATATGACTGAAAGGAGTGCCGAGTGTTTTTCGCTCTATACAAATACGCTCCTTCATGTACTGCGCCTAAACTATACAAGTGACGCCAAAATCATATATAGCGCGATTGTTTTTCATTTAATGATCTTTCATTTGATACATACCTTGGCCCAATCGGTTGGATAGAACTCTAGATATGACTGAAAGGAGTGCCGAGTGTTTTTCGCTCTATACAAATACACTCCTTCATGTACTGCGCCTAAACGGTAGTAGTGACGCCAAAATCATATATAGCGCGATTGTTTCTCATTTAATGATCTTTCATTTGATACATACCTTGGCCCAATCGGTTGGCTAGAACTCGAGATATGACTGAAAGGAGTGCCGAGTGTTTTTCGCTCTACACAAATACGCTCCTTCAAATACGCTCCGAGTGTTTTTTGCTCTATACAAATACGTTCCTTCATGTACTGCGCCTAAACTATACAAGTGACGACAAAATGATATATAGCGCGATTGTTTCTCATTTAATGACCTTTTATTTGATACCTACTTTGGCCCGATCGATTGACTAGAACTCGAGACATGACTGAAAGGACTGCCGAGTGTTTTTCGCTCTATACAAATGCACTCCTTCATGTACTGCTCCTAAACTATACAAGTGACGCGAAAATGATATATAGCGCGATTGTTTCTCATTTAATGATCTTTCATTTGATACATACCTTGGCCCAATCGGTTGGCTAGAACTCGAGATATGACTGAAAGGAGTGCCGAGTGTTTTTCGCTCTATACAAATACGCTCCTTCATGTACTGCGCCTAAACGGTAGTAGTGACGCGAAAATGATATATAGCGCGATTGTTCCTCATTTAATGACCTTTCATTTGATGGCTGCCTTGGCCCAATTGGTTGGCTAGAACTCGAGATATGGCTGAAAGGAGTGCCGAGTGTTCTTCGCTCTATACAAATACGCTCCTTCATGTACTGCTCCTAAACTATACAAGTGACGCCACAATGATATATAGCGCGATTGTTCCTCATTTAATGAGCTTTCATTTAATGCCTGCCTTGGCTTAATCGGTTGGCTAGAACTCGAGATATGACTGAAAGGAGTGTCGAGTGTTTTTCGCTCTATACAAATACGCTACTTCATCTACTGCTCCTAAACTATACAAGTGACGCCACAATGATATATAGTGCGATTGTTTCTCATTTAATGACCTTTCATTTGATACATACCTTGGCCCAATCGATTGGCTAGAACTCGAGATATGACTGAAAGGAATGCCGAGTGGTTTTCGCTCTATACAAATACGCTCCTTCATGTACTGCGCCTAAACGGTAGTAGTGACGCCAAAATCATATATAGCGCGATTGTTTCTCATTTAATGATCTTTCATTTGATACATACTTTGGCCCAATCGGTTGGCTAGAACTCGAGATATGACTGAAAGGAGTGCCGAGTGTTTTTCGCTCTATACAAATACGCTCCTTCATGTACTGCGCCTAAACGATAGTAGTGACGCGAAAATGATATATAGCGTGATTGTTCCTCATTTAATGACCTTTCATTTAATGCCTGCCTTGGCCCAGTCGGTTGGCTAGAACTCGAGATATGACTGAAAGGAGTGCCGAGTGTTTTTCGCTCTACACAAATACGCTCCTTCATGTACTGCGCCTAAACGATAGTAGTGACACGATAATGATATATAGCGCGATTGTTCCTCATGTAATGACCTTTCATTTGATGCCTGCCTTGGCTCAATCGGTTGGCTAGAACTCGAGATATGACTGAAAGGAGTGCCGAGTGTTTTTCGCTCTATACAAATGCACTCCTCCATGTACTGCTCCTAAACTATACAAGTGACGCCAAAATCATATATAGCGCGATTGTTTCTCATTTAATGATCTTTCATTTGATACATACCTTGGCATAATCGGTTGGCTAGAACTCGAGATATGACTGAAAGGATTGCCGAGTGTTTTTCGCTCTACACAAATACGCTCCTTCAAATACGCTCCGAGTGTTTTTCGCTCTATACAAATACGCTCCTTAATGTACTGCGCCTAAACTATACAAGTGACGCCAAAATGATATATAGCGTGATTGTTTCTCATTTAATGGCCTTTCATTTGATACCTACTTTGGCCCGATCGATTGACTAGAACTCGAGATATGACTGAAAGGATTGCCGAGTGTTTTTCGCTCTACACAAATACGCTCCTTCAAATACGCTCCGAGTGTTTTTTGCTCTATACAAATAGGCTCATTCATGTACTGCGCTTAAACGATAGTAGTGATGCGAAAATAATATATATCGCGATTGTTCCTCATTTAATGACCTTTCATTTGATGCCTGCCTTGGCCCAATCGGTTGGCTAGAAATCGAGATATGACTGAAAGGAGTGCCGAGTGTTTTTCGCTCTATACAAATGCACTCCTTCATGTACTGCTCCTAAACTATACAAGTGACGCCAAAATCATATATAGCGCGATTGTTTGTCATTTAATGATCTTTCATTTGATACATACCTTGGCCCAATCGGTTGGCTAGAACTCGAGATATGACTGAAAGGAGTGCCGAGTGTTCTTCGCTCGAGGAACAAATAGCGCGATTGTTCCTCATTTAATGAGCTTTCATTTAGTGCCTGCCTTGGCTTAATCGGTTGGCTAGAACTCGAGATATGACTGAAAGGAGTGTCGAGTGTTTTTCGCTCTATACAAATACGCTACTTCATCTACTGTGCCTAAACTATACAAGTGACGCCAAAATCATATATAGCGCGATTGTTTCTCATTTAATGATCTTTCATTTGATACATACCTTGGCCCAATCGGTTGGCTAGAACTCGTGATATGACTGAAAGGAGTGCCGCGTGTTTTTCGCTCTATACAAATACGCTCCTTCATGTACTGCGCCTAAACTATACAAGTGACGCCAAAATGATATATAGCGCGATTGTTTCTCATTTAATGATCTGTCATTTGATACATACCTTGGCCCAATCGGTTGGATAGAACTCGAGATATGACTGAAACGAGTCCCGCGTGTTTTTCGCTCTATACAAATACGCTCCTTCATATACTGCGCCTAAACTATACAAGTGACGCCAAAATGATATATAGCGCGATTGTTTCTCATTTAATGACCTTTCATTTGATACATACCTTGGCCCAATCGGTTGGCTAGAACTCGAGATATGACTGAAAGGAGTGCCGAGTGTTTTTCGCTCTATACAAATACGCTCCTTCATGTACTGCGCCTAAACTATACAAGTGACGCCAAAATGATATATAGCGCGATTGTTTCTCATTTAATGATCTGTCATTTGATACATACCTTGGCCCAATCGGTTGGATAGAACTCGAGATATGACTGAAACGAGTCCCGCGTGTTTTTCGCTCTATACAAATACGCTCCTTTATATACTGCGCCTAAACTATACAAGTGACGCCAAAATGATATATAGCGCGATTGTTTCTCATTGAATGACCTTTCATTTTAAACATACCTTGGCCCAATCGGTTGGCTAGAACTCGAGATATGACTGAAAGGAGTGTCGAGTGTTTTTCGCTCTATACAAATACGCTACTTCATCTACTGCGCTTAAACTATACAAGTGACGCCAAAATCATATATAGCGCGATTGTTTCTCATTTAATGACCTTTCATTTGATACATACCTTGGCCCAATCGGTTGGCTAGAACTCGAGATATGACTGAAAGGATTGCCGAGTGTTTTTCGTTCTACACAAATACGCTCCTTCAAACACGCTCCGAGTGTTTTTCGCTCTATACAAATACGCTCCTTCATGTACTGCGCCTAAACTATACAAGTGACGACAAAATGATATATAGCGCGATTGTTTCTCATTTAATGACCTTTCATTTGATACCTACTTTGGCACGATCGGTTGACTAGAACTCGAGATATGACTGAAAGGATTGCCGAGTGTTTTTCGCTCTACACAAATACGCTCCTTCAAATACGCTCCGAGTGTTTTTTGCTCTATACAAATAGGCTCATTCATGTACTGCGCCTAAACGATAGTAGTGATGCGAAAATAATATATATCGCGATTGTTCCTCATTTAATGACCTTTCATTTGATGCCTGCCTTGGCCCAATCGGTTGGCTAGAAATCGAGATATGACTGAAAGGAGTGCCGAGTGTTTTTCGCTCTATACAAATGCACTCCTCCATGTACTGCTCCTAAACTATACAAGTGACGCCAAAATCATATATAGCGCGATTGTTTCTCATTTAATGATCTTTCATTTGATACATACCTTCGCATAATCGGTTGGCTAGAACTCGAGATATGACTGAAAGGATTGCCGAGTGTTTTTCGCTCTACACAAATACGCTCCTTCAAATACGCTCCGAGTGTTTTTCGCTCTATACAAATACGCTCCTTAATGTACTGCGCCTAAACTATACAAGTGACGTCAAAATGATATATAGCGTGATTGTTTCTCATTTAATGACCTTTCATTTGATACCTACTTTGGCCCGATCGATTGACTAGAACTCGAGATATGACTGAAAGGAGTGCCGAGTGTTTTTCGCTCTATACAAATACGCTCCTTCATGTACTGCGCCTAAACGCTAGTAGTGACGCGAAAATGATATATAGCGCGATTGTTCCTCATTTAATGAGCTTTCATTTGATAACTGCCTTGGCCCAATCGGTTGGCTAGAACTCGAGATCTGACTGATAGGAGTGTCGAGTGTTTTTCGCTCTACACAAATACGCTTCTTCAAATACGCTCCGAGTGTTTTTCGCTCTATACAAATGCACTCCTTCATGTACTGCTCCTAAACTATACAAGTGACGCCAAAATGATATATAGCGCGATTGTTTCTCATTTAATGATCTTTCATTTGATACGTTCATTGGCCCGATCGGTTGGCTAGAACTCGAGATATAACTGAAAGGAGTGCCGAGTGTTTTTCGCTCTATACAAATACGATCCTTCATGTACTGCGCCTAAACTATACAAGTGACGACAAAATGATATATAGCGCGATTATTTCTCATTTAATGACCTTTCATTTGATACCTACTTTGGCCCGATCGGTTGACTAGAACTCGAGATATGACTGAAAGGATTGCCGAGTGTTTTTCGCTCTACACAAATACGCTCCTTCAAATACGCTCCGAGTGTTTTTTGCTCTATACAAATAGGCTCATTCATGTACTGCGCCTAAACGATAGCAGTGATGCGAAAATAATATATATCGCGATTGTTCCTCATTTAATGACCTTTCATTTGATGCCTGCCTTGGCCCAATCGGTTGGCTAGAAATCGAGATATGACTGAAAGGAGTGCCGAGTGTTTTTCGCTCTATACAAATGCACTCCTTCATGTACTGCTCCTAAACTATACAAGTGACGCCAAAATCTTATATAGCGCGATTGTTTGTCATTTAATGATCTTTCATTTGATACATACCTTGGCCCAATCGGTTGGCTAGAACTCGAGATATGACTGAAAGGAGTGCCGAGTGTTCTTCGCTCGAGGAACAAATAGCGCGATTGTTCCTCATTTAATGAGCTTTCATTTAGTGCCTGCCTTGGCTTAATCGGTTGGCTAGAACTCGAGATATGACTGAAAGGAGTGTCGAGTGTTTTTCGCTCTATACAAATACGCTACTTCATCTACTGCGCCTAAACTATACAAGTGACGCCAAAATCATATATAGCGCGATTGTTTCTCATTTAATGATCTTTCATTTGATACATACCTTGGCCCAATCGGTTGGCTAGAACTCGAGATATGACTGAAAGGAGTGCCGAGTGTTTTTCGCTCTATACAAATACGCTCCTTCATGTACTGCGCCTAAACTATACAAGTGACGCCAAGTGACTCCTTCATGTACTGCGCCTAAACTATACAAGTGACGACAAAATGATATATAGCGCGATTGTTTCTCATTTAATGACCTTTCATTTGATACCTACTTTGGCCCGATCGGTTGACTAGAACTCGAGATATGACTGAAAGGATTGCCGAGTGTTTTTCGCTCTACACAAATACGCTCCTTCAAATACGCTCCGAGTGTTTTTTGCTCTATACAAATAGGCTCATTCATGTACTGCGCCTAAACGATAGTAGTGATGCGAAAATAATATATATCGCGATTGTTCCTCATTTAATGACCTTTCATTTGATGCCTGCCTTGGCCCAATCGGTTGGCTAGAAATCGAGATATGACTGAAAGGAGTGCCGAGTGTTTTTCGCTCTATACAAATGCACTCCTCCATGTACTGCTCCTAAACTATACAAGTGACGCCAAAATCATATATAGCGCGATTGTTTCTCATTTAATGATCTTTCATTTGATACATACCTTCGCATAATCGGTTGGCTAGAACTCGAGATATGACTGAAAGGATTGCCGAGTGTTTTTCGCTCTACACAAATACGCTCCTTCAAATACGCTCCGAGTGTTTTTCGCTCTATACAAATACGCTCCTTAATGTACTGCGCCTAAACTATACAAGTGACGCCAAAATGATATATAGCGTGATTGTTTCTCATTTAATGACCTTTCATTTGATACCTACTTTGGCCCGATCGATTGACTAGAACTCGAGATATGACTGAAAGGAGTGCCGAGTGTTTTTCGCTCTATACAAATACGCTCCTTCATGTACTGCGCCTAAACGCTAGTAGTGACGCGAAAATGATATATAGCGCGATTGTTCCTCATTTAATGAGCTTTCATTTGATAACTGCCTTGGCCCAATCGGTTGGCTAGAACTCGAGATCTGACTGATAGGAGTGTCGAGTGTTTTTCGCTCTACACAAATACGCTTCTTCAAATACGCTCCGAGTGTTTTTCGCTCTATACAAATGCACTCCTTCATGTACTGCTCCTAAACTATACAAGTGACGCCAAAATGATATATAGCGCGATTGTTTCTCATTTAATGATCTTTCATTTGATACGTTCATTGGCCCGATCGGTTGGCTAGAACTCGAGATATAACTGAAAGGAGTGCCGAGTGTTTTTCGCTCTATACAAATACGATCCTTCATGTACTGCGCCTAAACTATACAAGTGACGACAAAATGATATATAGCGCGATTATTTCTCATTTAATGACCTTTCATTTGATACCTACTTTGGCCCGATCGGTTGACTAGAACTCGAGATATGACTGAAAGGATTGCCGAGTGTTTTTCGCTCTACACAAATACGCTCCTTCAAATACGCTCCGAGTGTTTTTTGCTCTATACAAATAGGCTCATTCATGTACTGCGCCTAAACGATAGCAGTGATGCGAAAATAATATATATCGCGATTGTTCCTCATTTAATGACCTTTCATTTGATGCCTGCCTTGGCCCAATCGGTTGGCTAGAAATCGAGATATGACTGAAAGGAGTGCCGAGTGTTTTTCGCTCTATACAAATGCACTCCTTCATGTACTGCTCCTAAACTATACAAGTGACGCCAAAATCTTATATAGCGCGATTGTTTGTCATTTAATGATCTTTCATTTGATACATACCTTGGCCCAATCGGTTGGCTAGAACTCGAGATATGACTGAAAGGAGTGCCGAGTGTTTTTCGCTCGAGGAACAAATAGCGCGATTGTTCCTCATTTAATGAGCTTTCATTTAGTGCCTGCCTTGGCTTAATCGGTTGGCTAGAACTCGAGATATGACTGAAAGGAGTGTCGAGTGTTTTTCGCTCTATACAAATACGCTACTTCATCTACTGCGCCTAAACTATACAAGTGACGCCAAAATCATATATAGCGCGATTGTTTCTCATTTAATGATCTTTCATTTGATACATACCTTGGCCCAATCGGTTGGCTAGAACTCGAGATATGACTGAAAGGAGTGCCGAGTGTTTTTCGCTCTATACAAATACGCTCCTTCATGTACTGCGCCTAAACTATACAAGTGACGCCAAAATGATATATAGCGCGATTGTTTCTCATTTAATGATCTGTCATTTGATACATACCTTGGCCCAATCGGTTGGATAGAACTCGAGATATGACTGAAACGAGTCCCGCGTGTTTTTCGCTCTATACAAATACGCTCCTTCATATACTGCGCCTAAACTATAAAAGTGACGCCAAAATGATATATAGCGCGATTGTTTCTCATTTAATGACCTTTCATTTGATACATACCTTGGCCCAATCGGTTGGCTAGAACTCGAGATATGACTGAAAGGAGTGCCGAGTGTTTTTCGCTCTATACAAATACGCTCCTTCATGTACTGCGCCTAAACTATACACGTGTCGCCAAAATGATATATAGCGCGATTGTTTCTCATTTAATGATCTGTCATTTGATACATACCTTGGCCCAATCGGTTGGATAGAACTCGAGATATGACTGAAACGAGTCCCGCGTGTTTTTCGCTCTATACAAATACGCTCCTTCATATACTGCGCCTAAACTATACAAGTGACGCCAAAATGATATATAGCGCGATTGTTTCTCATTTAATGATCTTTCATTTGATACATACCTTGGCCCAATCGGTTGGCTAGAACCCGAGATATGACTGAAAGGATTGCCGAGTGTTTTTCGCTCTACACAAATACGCTCCTTCAAATACGCTCCGAGTGTTTTTCGCTCTATACAAATACGCTCCTTAATGTACTGCGCCTAAACTATACAAGTGACGCCAAAATGATATATAGCGCGATTGTTTCTCATTTAATGACCTTTCATTTGATACCTACTTTGGCCCGATCGATTGACTAGAACTCGAGATATGACTGAAAGGAGTGCCGAGTGTTTTTCGCTCTATACAAATACGCTCCTTCATGTACTGCGCCTAAACGCTAGTAGTGACGCGAAAATGATATATAGCGCGATTGTTCCTCATTTAATGAGCTTTCATTTGATAATTGCCTTGGCCCAATCGGTTGGCTAGAACTCGAGATATGACTGAAAGGAGTGCCGAGTGTTTTTCGCTCTATACAAATACGCTCCTTCATGTACTGCGCCTAAACTATACAAGTGACGCCAAAATGATATATAGCGCGATTGTTCCTCATTTAATGAGCTTTCATTTAGTGCCTGCCTTGGCTTAATCGGTTGGCTAGAACTCGAGATATGACTGAAAGGAGTGTCGAGTGTTTTTCGCTCTATACAAATACGCTACTTCATCTACTGCGCTTAAACTATACAAGTGACGCCAAAATCATATATAGCGCGATTGTTTCTCATTTAATGACCTTTCATTTGATACATACCTTGGCCCAATCGGTTGGCTAGAACTCGAGATATGACTGAAAGGGGTGCCGAGTGTTTTTCGCTCTATGCAAATACGCTCCTTCATGTACTGCGCCTAAACTATACAAGTGACGCCAAAATGATATATAGCGCGATTGTTTCTCATTTAATGATCTGTCATTTGATACATACCTTGGCCTAATCGGTTGGATAGAACTCGAGATATGACTGAAACGAGTCCCGCGTGTTTTTCGCTCTATACAAATACGCTCCTTCATATACTGCGCCTAAACTATACAAGTGACGCCAAGTGACTCCTTCATGTACTGCGCCTAAACTATACAAGTGACGACAAAATGATATATAGCGCGATTGTTTCTCATTTAATGACCTTTCATTTGATACCTACTTTGGCCCGATCGGTTGACTAGAACTCGAGATATGACTGAAAGGATTGCCGAGTGTTTTTCGCTCTACACAAATACGCTCCTTCAAATACGCTCCGAGTGTTTTTTGCTCTATACAAATAGGCTCATTCATGTACTGCGCCTAAACGATAGTAGTGATGCGAAAATAATATATATCGCGATTGTTCCTCATTTAATGACCTTTCATTTGATGCCTGCCTTGGCCCAATCGGTTGGCTAGAAATCGAGATATGACTGAAAGGAGTGCCGAGTGTTTTTCGCTCTATACAAATGCACTCCTTCATGTACTGCTCCTAAACTATACAAGTGACGCCAAAATCATATATAGCGCGATTGTTTGTCATTTAATGATCTTTCATTTGATACATACCTTGGCCCAATCGGTTGGCTAGAACTCGAGATATGACTGAAAGGAGTGCCGAGTGTTCTTCGCTCGAGGAACAAATAGCGCGATTGTTCCTCATTTAATGAGCTTTCATTTAGTGCCTGCCTTGGCTTAATCGGTTGGCTAGAACTCGAGATATGACTGAAAGGAGTGCCGAGTGTTTTTCGCTCTATACAAATACGCTCCTTCATGTACTGCGCCTAAACGCTAGCAGTGACGCGAAAATGATATATAGCGCGATTGTTCCTCATTTAATGAGCTTTCATTTGATAATTGCCTTGGCCCAATCGGTTGGCTAGAACTCGAGATATGACTGAAAGGAGTGCCGAGTGTTTTTCGCTCTATACAAATACGCTCCTTCATGTACTGCGCCTAAACTATACAAGTGACGCCAAAATGATATATAGCGCGATTGTTCCTCATTTAATGAGCTTTCATTTAGTGCCTGCCTTGGCTTAATCGGTTGGCTAAAACTCGAGATATGACTGAAAGGAGTGTCGAGTGTTTTTCGCTCTATACAAATACGCTACTTCATCTACTGCGCCTAAACTATACAAGTGACGCCAAAATCATATATAGCGCGATTGTTTCTCATTTAATGATCTTTCATTTGATACATACCTTGGCCCAATCGGTTGGCTAGAACTCGAGATATGACTGAAAGGAGTGCCGAGTGTTTTTCGCTCTATACAAATACGCTCCTTCATGTACTGCGCCTAAACTATACAAGTGACGCCAAAATGATATATAGCGCGATTGTTTCTCATTTAATGATCTGTCATTTGATACATACCTTGGCCCAATCGGTTGGCTAGAACCCGAGATATGACTGAAAGGATTGCCGAGTGTTTTTCGCTCTACACAAATACGCTCCTTCAAATACGCTCCGAGTGTTTTTCGCTCTATACAAATACGCTCCTTAATGTACTGCGCCTAAACTATACAAGTGACGCCAAAATGATATATAGCGCGATTGTTTCTCATTTAATGACCTTTCATTTGATACCTACTTTGGCCCGATCGATTGACTAGAACTCGAGATATGACTGAAAGGAGTGCCGACTGTTTTTCGCTCTATACAAATACGCTCCTTCATGTACTGCGCCTAAACGCTAGCAGTGACGCGAAAATGATATATAGCGCGATTGTTCCTCATTTAATGGGCTTTCATTTGATAATTGCCTTGGCCCAATCGGTTGGCTAGAACTCGAGATATGACTGAAAGGAGTGCCGAGTGTTTTTCGCTCTATACAAATACGCTCCTTCATGTACTGCGCCTAAACTATACAAGTGACGCCAAAATGATATATAGCGCGATTGTTCCTCATTTAATGAGCTTTCATTTAGTGCCTGCCTTGGCTTAATCGGTTGGCTAGAACTCGAGATATGACTGAAAGGAGTGTCGAGTGTTTTTCGCTCTATACAAATACGCTCCTTCATGTACTGCGCCTAAACGCTAGCAGTGACGCGAAAATGATATATAGCGCGATTGTTCCTCATTTAATGAGCTTTCATTTGATAATTGCCTTGGCCCAATCGGTTGGCTAGAACTCGAGATATGACTGAAAGGAGTGCCGAGTGTTTTTCGCTCTATACAAATACGCTCCTTCATGTACTGCGCCTAAACTATACAAGTGACGCCAAAATGATATATAGCGCGATTGTTTCTCATTTAATGATCTGTCATTTGATACATACCTTGGCCCAATCGGTTGGCTAGAACCCGAGATATGACTGAAAGGATTGCCGAGTGTTTTTCGCTCTACACAAATACGCTCCTTCAAATACGCTCCGAGTGTTTTTCGCTCTATACAAATACGCTCCTTAATGTACTGCGCCTAAACTATACAAGTGACGCCAAAATGATATATAGCGCGATTGTTCCTCATTTAATGAGCTTTCATTTAGTGCCTGCCTTGGCTTAATCGGTTGGCTAAAACTCGAGATATGACTGAAAGGAGTGCCGAGTGTTTTTCGCTCTATACAAATACGCTCCTTCATGTACTGCGCCTAAACTATACAAGTGACGCCAAAATGATATATAGCGCGATTGTTTCTCATTTAATGATCTGTCATTTGATACATACCTTGGCCCAATCGGTTGGCTAGAACCCGAGATATGACTGAAAGGATTGCCGAGTGTTTTTCGCTCTACACAAATACGCTCCTTCAAATACGCTCCGAGTGTTTTTCGCTCTATACAAATACGCTCCTTAATGTACTGCGCCTAAACTATACAAGTGACGCCAAAATGATATATAGCGCGATTGTTCCTCATTTAATGAGCTTTCATTTAGTGCCTGCCTTGGCTTAATCGGTTGGCTAAAACTCGAGATATGACTGAAAGGATTGCCGAGTGTTTTTCGCTCTATACAAATACGCTCCTTCATGTACTGCGCCTAAACTATACAAGTGACGCCAAAATGATATATAGCGCGATTGTTTCTCATTTAATGAGCTTTCATTTAGTGCCTGCCTTGGCTTAATCGGTTGGCTAAAACTCGAGATATGACTGAAAGGAGTGTCGAGTGTTTTTCGCTCTATACAAATACGCTACTTCATCTACTGCGCCTAAACTATACAAGTGACGCCAAAATCATATATAGCGCGATTGTTTCTCATTTAATGATCTTTCATTTGATACATACCTTGGCCCAATCGGTTGGCTAGAACTCGAGATATGACTGAAAGGATTGCCGAGTGTTTTTCGCTCTACACAAATACGCTCCTTCAAATACGCTCCGAGTGTTTTTCGCTCTATACAAATACGCTCCTTAATGTACTGCGCCTAAACTATACAAGTGACGCCAAAATGATATATAGCGCGATTGTTTCTCATTTAATGATCTGTCATTTGATACATACCTTGGCCCAATCGGTTGGCTAGAACTCGAGATATGACTGAAAGGATTGCCGAGTGTTTTTCGCTCTATACAAATACGCTCCTTCATGTACTGCGCCTAAACTATACAAGTGACGCCAAAATGATATATAGCGCGATTGTTCCTCATTTAATGAGCTTTCATTTAGTGCCTGCCTTGGCTTAATCGGTTGGCTAAAACTCGAGATATGACTGAAAGGAGTGTCGAGTGTTTTTCGCTCTATACAAATACGCTACTTCATCTACTGCGCCTAAACTATACAAGTGACGCCAAAATCATATATAGCGCGATTGTTTCTCATTTAATGATCTTTCATTTGATACATACCTTGGCCCAATCGGTTGGCTAGAACTCGAGATATGACTGAAAGGATTGCCGAGTGTTTTTCGCTCTACACAAATACGCTCCTTCAAATACGCTCCGAGTGTTTTTCGCTCTATACAAATACGCTCCTTAATGTACTGCGCCTAAACTATACAAGTGACGCCAAAATGATATATAGCGCGATTGTTTCTCATTTAATGATCTGTCATTTGATACATACCTTGGCCCAATCGGTTGGCTAGAACCCGAGATATGACTGAAAGGAATGCCGAGTGTTTTTCGCTCTACACAAATACGCTCCTTCAAATACGCTCCGAGTGTTTTTCGCTCTATACAAATACGCTCCTTCATGTACTGCGCCTAAACCTTGACCTTTCATTTGATACATACCTTGGCCCAATCGGTTGGATAGAACTCGAGATATGACTGAAACGAGTCCCGCGTGTTTTTCGCTCTATACAAATACGCTCCTTCATATACTGCGCCTAAACTATACAAGTGACGCCAAAATGATATATAGCGCGATTGTTTCTCATTTAATGATCTTTCATTTGATACATACCTTGGCCCAATCGGTTGGCTAGAACCCGAGATATGACTGAAAGGATTGCCGAGTGTTTTTCGCTCTACACAAATACGCTCCTTCAAATACGCTCCGAGTGTTTTTCGCTCTATACAAATACGCTCCTTAATGTACTGCGCCTAAACTATACAAGTGACGCCAAAATGATATATAGCGCGATTGTTTCTCATTTAATGACCTTTCATTTGATACCTACTTTGGCCCGATCGATTGACTAGAACTGGAGATATGACTGAAAGGAGTGCCGAGTGTTTTTCGCTCTATACAAATACGCTCCTTCATGTACTGCGCCTAAACGCTAGCAGTGACGCGAAAATGATATATAGCGCGATTGTTCCTCATTTAATGGGCTTTCATTTGATAATTGCCTTGGCCCAATCGGTTGGCTAGAACTCGAGATATGACTGAAAGGAGTGCCGAGTGTTTTTCGCTCTATACAAATACGCTCCTTCATGTACTGCGCCTAAACTATACAAGTGACGCCAAAATGATATATAGCGCGATTGTTCCTCATTTAATGAGCTTTCATTTAGTGCCTGCCTTGGCTTAATCGGTTGGCTAGAACTCGAGATATGACTGAAAGGAGTGTCGAGTGTTTTTCGCTCTATACAAATACGCTACTTCATCTACTGCGCTTAAACTATACAAGTGACGCCAAAATCATATATAGCGCGATTGTTTCTCATTTAATGATCTTTCATTTGATACATACCTTGGCCCAATCGGTTGGCTAGAACTCGAGATATGACTGAAAGGAGTGCCGAGTGTTTTTCGCTCTATACAAACACGCTCCTTCATGTACTGCGCCTAAACTATACAAGTGACGCCAAAATGATATATAGCGCGATTGTTTCTCATTTAATGATCTGTCATTTGATACATACCTTGGCCCAATCGGTTGGCTAGAACTCGAGATATGACTGAAAGGAGTGCCGAGTGTTTTTCGCTCTATACAAATACGCTCCTTCATGTACTGCGCCTAAACTATACAAGTGACGCCAAAATGATATATAGCGCGATTGTTTCTCATTTAATGATCTGTCATTTGATACATACCTTGGCCCAATCGGTTGGATAGAACTCGAGATATGACTGAAACGAGTCCCGCGTGTTTTTCGCTCTATACAAATACGCTCCTTCATATACTGCGCCTAAACTATACAAGTGACGCCAAAATGATATATAGCGCGTTTGTTTCTCATTTAATGATCTTTCATTTGATACATACCTTGGCCCAATCGGTTGGCTAGAACCCGAGATATGACTGAAAGGATTGCCGAGTGTTTTTCGCTCTACACAAATACGCTCCTTCAAATACGCTCCGAGTGTTTTTCGCTCTATACAAATACGCTCCTTAATGTACTGCGCCTAAACTATACAAGTGACGCCAAAATGATATATAGCGCGATTGTTTCTCATTTAATGACCTTTCATTTGATACCTACTTTGGCCCGATCGATTGACTAGAACTCGAGATATGACTGAAAGGAGTGCCGAGTGTTTTTCGCTCTATACAAATACGCTCCTTCATGTACTGCGCCTAAACGCTAGCAGTGACGCGAAAATGATATATAGCGCGATTGTTTCTCATTTAATGGGCTTTCATTTGATAATTGCCTTGGCCCAATCGGTTGGCTAGAACTCGAGATATGACTGAAAGGAGTGCCGAGTGTTTTTCGCTCTATACAAATACGCTCCTTCATGTACTGCGCCTAAACTATACAAGTGACGCCAAAATGATATATAGCGCGATTGTTCCTCATTTAATGAGCTTTCATTTAGTGCCTGCCTTGGCTTAATCGGTTGGCTAGAACTCGAGATATGACTGAAAGGAGTGTCGAGTGTTTTTCGCTCTATACAAATACGCTACTTCATCTACTGCGCTTAAACTATACAAGTGACGCCAAAATCATATATAGCGCGATTGTTTCTCATTTAATGATCTTTCATTTGATACATACCTTGGCCCAATCGGTTGGCTAGAACTCGAGATATGACTGAAAGGAGTGCCGAGTGTTTTTCGCTCTATACAAATACGCTCCTTCATGTACTGCGCCTAAACTATACAAGTGACGCCAAAATGATATATAGCGCGATTGTTTCTCATTTAATGATCTGTCATTTGATACATACCTTGGCCCAATCGGTTGGCTAGAACTCGAGATATGACTGAAAGGAGTGCCGAGTGTTTTTCGCTCTATACAAATACGCTCCTTCATGTACTGCGCCTAAACTATACAAGTGACGCCAAAATGATATATAGCGCGATTGTTTCTCATTTAATGATCTGTCATTTGATACATACCTTGGCCCAATCGGTTGGATAGAACTCGAGATATGACTGAAACGAGTCCCGCGTGTTTTTCGCTCTATACAAATACGCTCCTTCATATACTGCGCCTAAACTATACAAGTGACGCCAAAATGATATATAGCGCGATTGTTTCTCATTTAATGATCTTTCATTTGATACATACCTTGGCCCAATCGGTTGGCTAGAACCCGAGATATGACTGAAAGGATTGCCGAGTGTTTTTCGCTCTACACAAATACGCTCCTTCAAATACGCTCCGAGTGTTTTTCGCTCTATACAAATACGCTCCTTAATGTACTGCGCCTAAACTATACAAGTGACGCCAAAATGATATATAGCGCGATTGTTTCTCATTTAATGACCTTTCATTTGATACCTACTTTGGCCCGATCGATTGACTAGAACTCGAGATATGACTGAAAGGAGTGCCGAGTGTTTTTCGCTCTATACAAATACGCTCCTTCATGTACTGCGCCTAAACGCTAGCAGTGACGCGAAAATGATATATAGCGCGATTGTTCCTCATTTAATGGGCTTTCATTTGATAATTGCCTTGGCCCAATCGGTTCGCTAGAACTCGAGATATGACTGAAAGGAGTGCCGAGTGTTTTTCGCTCTATACAAATACGCTCCTTCATGTACTGCGCCTAAACTATACAAGTGACGCCAAAATGATATATAGCGCGATTGTTCCTCATTTAATGAGCTTTCATTTAGTGCCTGCCTTGGCTTAATCGGTTGGCTAGAACTCGAGATATGACTGAAAGGAGTGTCGAGTGTTTTTCGCTCTATACAAATACGCTACTTCATCTACTGCGCTTAAACTATACAAGTGACGCCAAAATCATATATAGCGCGATTGTTTCTCATTTAATGATCTTTCATTTGATACATACCTTGGCCCAATCGGTTGGCTAGAACTCGAGATATGACTGAAAGGAGTGCCGAGTGTTTTTCGCTCTATACAAACACGTTCCTTCATGTACTGCGCCTAAACTATACAAGTGACGCCAAAATGATATATGGCGCGATTGTTTCTCATTTAATGATCTGTCATTTGATACATACCTTGGCCCAATCGGTTGGATAGAACTCGAGATATGACTGAAACGAGTCCCGCGTGTTTTTCGCTCTATACAAATACGCTCCTTCATATACTGCGCCTAAACTATACAAGTGACGCCAAAATGATATATAGCGCGATTGTTTCTCATTTAATGACCTTTCATTTGATACATACCTTGGCCCAATCGGTTGGCTAGAACTCGAGATATGACTGAAACGAGTCCCGCGTGTTTTTCGCTCTATACAAATACGCTCCTTCATATACTGCGCCTAAACTATACAAGTGACGCCAAAATCATATATAGCGCGATTGTTTCTCATTTAATGATCTTTCATTTGATACATACCTTGGCCCAATCGGTTGGCTAGAACTCGAGATATGACTGAAAGGAGTGCCGAGTGTTTTTCGCTCTATACAAACACGCTCCTTCATGTACTGCGCCTAAACTATACAAGTGACGCCAAAATGATATATAGCGCGATTGTTTCTCATTTAATGATCTGTCATTTGATACATACCTTGGCCCAATCGGTTGGATAGAACTCGAGATATGACTGAAACGAGTCCCGCGTGTTTTTCGCTCTATACAAATACGCTCCTTCATATACTGCGCCTAAACTATACAAGTGACGCCAAAATGATATATAGCGCGATTGTTTCTCATTTAATGATCTGTCATTTGATACATACCTTGGCCCAATCGGTTGGATAGAACTCGAGATATGACTGAAACGAGTCCCGCGTGTTTTTCGCTCTATACAAATACGCTCCTTCATATACTGCGCCTAAACTATACAAGTGACGCCAAAATGATATATAGCGCGATTGTTTCTCATTTAATGACCTTTCATTTGATACATACCTTGGCCCAATCGGTTGGCTAGAACTCGAGATATGACTGAAAGGAATGCCGAGTGTTTTTCGCTCTATACAAATACGCTCCTTCATGTACTGCGCCTAAACTATACAAGTGACGCCAAAATCATATATAGCGCGATTGTTTCTCATTTAATGATCTTTCATTTGATACATACCTTGGCCCAATCGGTTGGCTAGAACTCGAGATATGACTGAAAGGATTGCCGAGTGTTTTTCGTTCTACACAAATACGCTCCTTCAAACACGCTCCGAGTGTTTTTCGCTCTATACAAATACGCTCCTTCATGTACTGCGCCTAAACTATACAAGTGACGCCAAAATGATATATACCGCGATTGTTCCTCATTTAATGAGCTTTCATTTAGTGCCTGCCTTGGCTTAATCGGTTGGCTAGAACTCGAGATATGACTGAAAGGAGTGTCGAGTGTTTTTCGCTCTATACAAATATGCTACTTCATCTACTGCGCCTAAACTATACAAGTGACGCCAAAATCATATATAGCGCGATTGTTTCTCATTTAATGATCTTTCATTTGATACATACCTTGGCCCAATCGGTTGGCTAGAACTCGAGATATGACTGAAAGGATTGCCGAGTGTTTTTCGCTCTACACAAATACGCTCCTTCAAATACGCTCCGAGTGTTTTTCGCTCTATACAAATACGCTCCTTAATGTACTGCGCCTAAACTATACAAGTGACGCCAAAATGATATATAGCGCGATTGTTTCTCATTTAATGACCTTTCATTTGATACCTACTTTGGCCCGATCGATTGACTAGAACTCGAGATATGACTGAAAGGAGTGCCGAGTGTTTTTCGCTCTATACAAATACGCTCCTTCATGTACTGCGCCTAAACGCTAGCAGTGACGCGAAAATGATATATAGCGCGATTGTTCCTCATTTAATGAGCTTTCATTTGATAATTGCCTTGGCCCAATCGGTTGGCTAGAACTCGAGATATGACTGAAAGGAGTGCCGAGTGTTTTTCGCTCTATACAAATACGCTCCTTCATGTACTGCGCCTAAACTATACAAGTGACGCCAAAATCATATATAGCGCGATTGTTTCTCATTTAATGATCTTTCATTTGATACATACCTTGGCCCAATCGGTTGACTAGAACTCGAGATATGACTGAAAGGAGTGCCGAGTGTTTTTCGCTCTATACAAATACGCTCCTTCATGTACTGCACCTAAACGCTAGCAGTGACGCGAAAATGATATATATCGCGATTGTTCCTCATTTAATGAGCTTTCATTTGATAATTGCCTTGGCCCAATCGGTTGGCTAGAACTCGAGATATGGCTGATAGGAGTGTCGAGTGTTTTTCGCTCTACACAAATACGCTCCGAGTGTTTTTCGCTCTATACAAATACGCTCCTTCATGTACTGCTCCTAAACTATACAAGTGACGCCAAAATGATGTATAGCGCGATTGTTTCTCATTTAATGATCTTTCATTTGATACATTCATTGGCCCAATCGGTTGGCTAGAACTCGAGATATGACTGAAAGGAGTGCCGAGTGTTTTTCGCTCTATACAAATACGCTTCTTCATGTACTGCGCCTAAACTATACAAGTGACGCCAAAATGATATATAGCGCGATTGTTTCTCATTTAATGACCTTTCATTTGATACATACCTTGGCCCAATCGGTTGGCTAGAACTCGAGATATGACTGAAAGGAGTGCCGAGTGTTTTTCGCTCTATACAAATACGCTCCTTCATGTACTGCGCCTAAACTATACAAGTGACGCCAAAATCATATATAGCGCGATTGTTTCTCATTTAATGATCTTTCATTTGATACATACCTTGGCCCAATCGGTTGACTAGAACTCGAGATATGACTGAAAGGAGTGCCGAGTGTTTTTCGCTCTATACAAATACGCTCCTTCATGTACTGCGCCTAAACGCTAGCAGTGACGCGAAAATGATATATATCGCGATTGTTCCTCATTTAATGAGCTTTCATTTGATAATTGCCTTGGCTTAATCGGTTGGCTAGAACTCGAGATATGACTGATAGGAGTGTCGAGTGTTTTTCGCTCTACACAAATACGCTCCTTCAAATACGCTCCGAGTGATTTTCGCTCTATACAAATACGCTCCTTCATGTACTGCTCCTAAACTATACAAGTGACGCCAAAATTATATATAGCGCGATTGTTTCTCATTTAATGATTATTCATGTGATACATTCATTGGCCCAATCGGTTGGCTAGAACTCGAGATATGACTGAAAGGAGTGCCGAGTGTTTTTCGCTCTATACAAATACGCTCCTTCATGTACTGCGCCTAAACTATACAAGTGACGCCAAAATCATATATAGCGCGATTGTTTCTCATTTAATGATCTTTCATTTGATATATACCTTGGCCCAATCGGTTGGCTAGAACTCGAGATATGACTGAAAGGATTGCCGAGTGTTTTTTGCTCTATACAAATACGCTCCTTCAAATACGCTCCGAGTGTTTTTTGCTCTATACAAATACGCTCCTTCATGTACTGCGCCTAAACGATAGTAGTGACGCGAAAATGATATATAGCGCGATTGTTTCTCATTTAATGACCTTTCATTTCATACATACCTTGGCCCAATCGGTTGGCTAGAACTCGAGATATGACTGAAAGGAGTGCCGAGTGTTTTTCGCTCTATACAAATACGCTCCTTCATGTACTGCGCCTAAACTATACAAGTGACGCCAAAATCATATATAGCGCGATTGTTTCTCATTTAATGATCTTTCATTTGATACATACCTTGGCCCAATCGGTTGACTAGAACTCGAGATATGACTGAAAGGAGTGCCGAGTGTTTTTCGCTCTATACAAATACGCTCCTTCATGTACTGCGCCTAAACGCTAGCAGTGACGCGAAAATGATATATATCGCGATTGTTCCTCATTTAATGAGCTTTCATTTGATAATTGCCTTGGCTTAATCGGTTGGCTAGAACTCGAGATATGACTGATAGGAGTGTCGAGTGTTTTTCGCTCTACACAAATACGCTCCTTCAAATACGCTCCGAGTGATTTTCGCTCTATACAAATACGCTCCTTCATGTACTGCTCCTAAACTATACAAGTGACGCCAAAATTATATATAGCGCGATTGTTTCTCATTTAATGATTATTCATGTGATACATTCATTGGCCCAATCGGTTGGCTAGAACTCGAGATATGACTGAAAGGAGTGCCGAGTGTTTTTCGCTCTATACAAATACGCTCCTTCATGTACTACGCCTAAACTATACAAGTGACGCCAAAATGATATATAGCGCGATTGTTTCTCATTTAATGACCTTTCATTTCATACATACCTTGGCCCAATCGGTTGGCTAGAACTCGAGATATGACTGAAAGGAGTGCCGAGTGTTTTTCGCTCTATACAAATACGCTCCTTCTTGTACTGCGCCTAAACTATACAAGTGACGCCAAAATCATATATAGCGCGATTGTTTCTCATTTAATGATCTTTCATTTGATATATACCTTGGCCCAATCGGTTGGCTAGAACTCGAGATATGACTGAAAGGATTGCCGAGTGTTTTTTGCTCTATACAAATACGCTCCTTCAAATACGCTCCGAGTGTTTTTTGCTCTATACAAATACGCTCCTTCATGTACTGCGCCTAAACGATAGTAGTGACGCGAAAATGATATATAGCGCGATTGTTTCTCATTTAATGACCTTTCATTTCATACATACCTTGGCCCAATCGGTTGGCTAGAACTCGAGATATGACTGAAAGGAGTGCTGAGTGTTTTTCGCTCTATACAAATACGCTCCTTCATGTACTGCGCCTAAACTATACAAGTGACGCCAAAATCATATATAGCGCGATTGTTTCTCATTTAATGATCTTTCATTTGATACATACCTTGGCCCAATCGGTTGGCTAGAACTCGAGATATGACTGAAAGGATTGCCTAGTGTTTTTCGCTCTATACAAATACGCTCCTTCATGTACTGCGCCTAAACTATACAAGTGACGCCAAAATCATATATAGCGCGATTGTTTCTCATTTAATGATCTTTCATTTGATACATACCTTGGCCCAATCGGTTGGCTAGAACTCGAGATATGACTGAAAGGATTGCCGAGTGTTTTTTGCTCTATACAAATACGCTCCTTCAAATACGCTCCGAGTGTTTTTTGCTCTATACAAATACGCTCCTTCATGTACTGCGCCTAAACGATAGTAGTGACCCGAAAATGATATATAGCGCGATTGTTTCTCATTTAATGATCTTTCATTTGATACATACCTTGGCCCAATCGGTTGGCTAGAACTCGAGATATGACTGAAAGGATTGCCGAGTGTTTTTTGCTCTATACAAATACGCTCCTTCAAATACGCTCCGAGTGTTTTTCGCTCTATACAAATACGCTCCTTCATGTACTACGCCTAAACTATACAAGTAACGCCAAAATGATATATAGCGCGATTGTTTCTCATTTAATGACCTTTCATTTCATACATACCTTGGCCCAATCGGTTGGCTAGAACTCGAGATATGACTGAAAGGAGTGCCGAGTGTTTTTCGCTCTATACAAATACGCTCCTTCATGTACTGCGCCTAAACTATACAAGTGGCGCCAAAATCATATATAGCGCGATTGTTTCTCATTTAATGATCTTTCATTTGATATATACCTTGGCCCAATCGGTTGGCTAGAACTCGAGATATGACTGAAAGGATTGCCGAGTGTTTTTTTCTCTATACAAATACGCTCCTTCAAATACGCTCCGAGTGTTTTTCGCTCTATACTGAGACGGATCGGACAATCCGTCCCAACATTTATTTCATCGTTTTATGAATTTCTTTTTGTTTCTTGCCATCATATTAATTATTTAGATTTTATTCATAAGTAAGTTTATAATTCAACGAATACATAATTTGTTAGTAGGAAATTATAGATGTAAGGTTATTATTGCGCGATCAGTGAAGTTCGTTATTTTATATTTACATTATATTATTTACAGCAGCATTGAAGTTTATTTACGTAAAATAAATAAGAAATAATAACTTTGTAAGTTTTAAGATCATTTACTAGCGAAATAAATATATTAGAAAATAATATAGTATAAGCATAAATATAAGAACAATGTGTATAATAATTAAGAAACTAATGTCAAACGGCAACACTGTCATCCACGCTACAACAACGACGTAATGAACGAACGACGACGTCGAGCACTCTCAAACTTGAGCAGCGAACAAGAAGAACAAGAGCCACGAGTATAAAAGGGGAAAACAGACAAGAAATAATCAGTTTTCGGGCGAGCGCCTCGCCAGTCAGTACGCGCAGTGAACACAGTCAGCAGCATAGCAGTGATTCTTGGTAAGTTGGTTAGTAGCTTCCTACTCTGCCCTTCCTCTCCTTTTCTAACCACCCCGTAACCTGACTGTGAATTGCTCAGGAAGAGTTGTTGGCGCCTATGGATGGTTGAGCCTCCGGACGGCAGCTCCTCTTGAAGTAGTTTGACAACACGATAGTTGATGATGGACAGTCAAACTTCCTGTCGACTATCGTAGGTACTCTCGCGAACCTCTCTTTCCTACCCCCCATACACGCCGCCGGTCCTACCACGCCGTTTCTTCAAGAAGAGTTGTTGGCGCCTATGGATGGTTGAACCTCCGGACGGCAACTCCTGTTGAAGTAACTTGGCGACGGAGGTTGACACACGCCACCCTCCGCAGCCTGTGGTGGGAACGCTACTCCTTGCCGCCGAGCGCTACGACTCCAACGCCATCAAGGTTCGACACAGCTTCGAACAACGCCAAGGTTCGACACAGCTCCGAACGCCATCGAGGTTCGACACAGCTTCGAACAACGCCAAGGTTCGACACAGCTTCGAACGACGCCAAGGTTCGACACAGCTTCGAACGCCATCGAGGTTCGACACAGCTTCGAACAACGCCAAGGTTCGATACAGCTTCGAACGTCATCGCTGTTCGACACAGCTTCGAACGCCATTGCGGTTCGACACAGCTCCGAACGCCATCCAGGTTCGACACAGCTTCGAACGTCTTCACGGTTCGACGCAGCCTCGAACGCCTTCACGGTTCGACACAGCTTCGAACGCCATCCAGGTTCGACACAGCTTCGAACGTCTTCACGGTTCGACACAGCCTCGAACGTCTTCACGGTTCGACACAGCCTCGAACGTCTTCACGGTTCGACACAGTCTCGAACGCCTTCACGGTTCGACACCGCCTCGAACGTCATCACGGTTCGACACCACTTCACACGACGCGATCATCGCACCGCATTCAACATCCGCTCAAACAACGTACAGTAACGGCAAGAATAATAACCCAGCGACCGACGACAACGACAGCATCTACAACAAGGGCGAATGACAGTGCTGCCAATTAATTATAAGCAACAAATTATATTGAATAAAGATTTCATCAATTGTTTTCACAAAAAATAAATATTTCTGTGAATTGGATCCTGGTTACTCACTGAGTCATACCCTAGCCAGAGAAACAACGTTACAATACAAATACGCTCCTTCATGTACTGCGCCTAAAGTATACAAGTGACGCCAAAATGATATATAGCGCGATTGTTTCTCATTTAATGACCTTTCATTTGATACCTACTTTGGCCCGATCAGTTGTTTAGAACTCGAGATATGACTGAAAGGAGTGCCTAGTGTTTTTCGCTCTATACAAATACGCTCCTTCATGTACTACGCCTAAACTATACAAGTGACGCCAAAATTATATATACCGCGATTGTTTCTCATTTAATGATCTTTTATTTGATACATACCTTGGTCCAATCGGTTGGCTAGAACTCGAGATATGACTGAAAGGAGTGTCGAGTGTTCTTCGCTCTATACAAATACGCTCCTTCATGTACTGCGCCTAAACTATACAAGTGACGCCAAAATAATATATAGCGCGATTGTTTCTCATTTAATAATCTTTCATTTGATACATACCTTTGTGACGAACTTTTTGCTCCGGGTTTAGCTGTCGGTGCCAGGGTCCGTACACAGACAAGTTTTCTAGTGCCTCGTTTCCCGAGCGTGCGTCCTAGCCGTTCAAATGTAACGCAGCGACGCAACGGAAGAAACGACGGATGCGCGACGGCGCAAGCCAAATGGTCGTCAGCCTTAAAAAGCGATCGGACCACGTGGTAACGCAATGAGACAACGACGGATACGCGGCGGCGCAGATCAAATGGTCGTCAGCCTTAAAAAGCGATCGGACCACGTGATTGCGCAAAGGAAACGCACTGACGCAACGGAACGACGGATTCGCGACGGCGCAAAACCAAATGGTCGTCAGCCTTAAAAAGCGATCGGACCACGTGGCAGCGCAATGAACAACACCGGATACGCGACGGCGCAGATCAAATGGTCGTCAGCCTTAAAAAGCGATCGGACCACGTGATTGCGCGAACGAAACGCACTGACGCACTGACGCAACGACGGATGCGCGACGGCGCAAACCAAATGGTCGTCAGCCTTAAAAAGCGATCGGATCACGTGGTAGCGTACTGAAGCAACGACGGATACGCGGCGGCGCAGTTCAAATGGTCGTCAGCCTTAAAAAGCGATCGGACCACGTGATTGCGCGAACGAAACGCACTAACGCACTGACGCAACGGAACGACGGATGCGCGACGACGCAAACCAAATGGTCGTCAGCCTTAAAAAGCGATCGGACCACGTGGTAGCGCAATGAAACAACGACGGATGCGCGGCGGCGCAGATCAAATGGTCGTCAGCCTTAAAAAGCGATCGGACCACGTGAATGCGCAAATGAAACGCACTAACGCACTGACGCAACGGAACGACGGATGCGCGACGGCGCAAACCAAATGGTCGTCAGCCTTAAAAAGCGATCGGACCACGTGGTAGCGCAATGAAACAACGACGGATGCGCGGCGGCGCAGGTCAAATGGTCGTCAGCCTTAAAAAGCGATCGGACCACGTGATTGCGCGAACGAAACGCACTAACGCACTGGCGCAACGGAACGACGGATGCGCGACGGCGCAAACCAAATGGTCGTCAGCCTTAAGAAGCGATCGGACCACGTGGTAGCGCAATGAAACAACGACGGATACGCGGCGGCGCAGATCAAATGGTCGTCAGCCTTAAAAAGCGATCGGACCACGTGATTGCGCAAATGAAACGCACTAACGCACTGACGCAAAGAACAGCGGATACGCGACGGCGCAAACCAAATGGTCGTCAGCCTTAAAAAGCGATCGGACCACGTGGTAGCGCAATGAAACAACGACGGATACGCGGCGGCGCAGATCAAATGGTCGTCAGCCTTAAAAAGCGATCGGACCACGTGATTGCGCAAATGAAACGCACTAACGCACTGACGCAACGGAACGACGGATGCGCGACGGCGCAAGCCAAATGGTCGTCAGCCTTAAAAAGCGATCGGACCACGTGGTAGCGCAATGAAACAACAACGGATACGCGGCGGCGCAGATCGAATGGTCGTCAGCCTTAACAAGCGATCGGACCACGTGATTGCGCGAATGAAACGCACTATTCTAGTTGTTAACTGTAATACTCACCCCGGGTGCTATCCGTTCTTAAGGGAAAGAAAACAGCGTTGTGTTGTTGCTACTATTTAAATTTATTTAAGGTTTTGATAAATCCGTACGGCGTTGTATTGACGTTGGAAGTTTTGACAATTATTTCACTTATTCAAATATTTCACTTATTCTTAAATCGACTGTCGCTGGCGATGGCACGAGAACAAAGAGAGCGAGTTCTGCAGCGTGTACGCTTTTATTTCCGACTAGCGGGACTTTTCCCGCTTGGTTTTGCTGAGGCGGTATTTACACTGCGTAAGCTGCGTTTTGTGGTGGGGAGATGTTTACACCAGGTAACTCTGTTTGTTGTGAGGAGGTGTTTACACAGCCGTAAACTGATCCTCACACTCTCCCCTTTCTTAGGTGAGGCGGCGAATGGTGACAGCGGGTGCTGGGAGGCGTGTGTTCAACGTGACTCGGTATCCTTCACAGTCAAACTGCATCCTGTGTCGACGTCGGCCCTGGGGGGTGTTGGTGGTGTTCTGGCCCCGGGTGATGAGCGACTTGAAACGTGTGGTAATCTCACGGCGTCCCACGGCGGAGAATATAGTAGCATTTGTGAGTCCGGTGACGTCCTGGAACTGGAAGCGTTGGGTTGATCCTCTCGCTGTGCCAGTTTCGGTGTCGGGGTGCTGAGCGGGGGCGGGATGCGCTCCCTCGTTTTCCTCTACCTTCTCGACCTCACGGCACAAGTCGTCGTAGTAGCGGCCATGGAGGGGGTCGAAGTATATCGACTCACGCGCCTCCGAGCTGGTGGTGTTCATCGTAGCCCTGGGTGTAGTTCTTTCGTCGGACCCGAGCGACGTGTTGGTTTTGGCGATTGGGTTGCGTCTCGCGCCGTCTGGTGGCGATTCTGGTCGCGGCTGTCCGGTTGTTTCAGTGTCTTCCGGCCTATCCCGGGACGGGGGCGTGGTACCCGATGACATCAGAGTCACCGTTCCCAGGAGTTCAGGTGGCTCTTCATCGTGGATATCCAGGATGTCATCCCATTCTAGTTGGTCCAAGTCGGTCGCTAGTACGGTGGGCGAGTTGGGTTTGCCCTGCAGCAGATCTTCCCAGAAGGCAACGGCGTCGTTCGGATTGAGACCTCGTGTGGGGTCACCTGCTGCCAACAGGAATTCTAATCCGGAGTCTTCCTGTCCGGCTGGCGTTAATTCCTCGACACTGGCTGCGCTTTCTGCGGTAGGCCCGGCTGTCGTGGGTTTCGTCTGGAGAAGGCATATATCGTACGGTGGTGTCACCGGCTTTAGATGTTCGGTGGGATCGGTGTGCGGCCTCGTTCGGGTGCGCTTGGGCGCGTGCTGCGGGCCCAAGGCCCTTGGATTCGCTTGGCCTTCGCGTTTAGGTCGGCACTTCCGTCCGTTCTTCTGTTGCCCTCCGGGCTCGTGCGGCGGTGATCTCGGTGCGAGTGCCGGGTTTTCAAATGGTAAGGCCGGGAGCGTAACGCTTTCTCGACCGGGGTGTTCCTTGGCCAACTTCTCGATGTAACTGGCCAGTTCCTGCCTTTTCGTTGTCGGGCACACGGCACCTGGCTTCCAGTCTAACAGGCGGTGTGACTCACGAGCGAGGTTGCGGTAGCATTCTTCGTAGAAGTGGATCAGGAAGATACCACAGTCGTAGTCGTTGGTCTGCTGTTGCACTGGCACTTCGTGCAACGGGAAGTTATCCTCGTTGAATGGGCATAGCTCCACATCTGCCCGCTTTACGGTGAATTCGGCGAACAGATAGTCACGGAGGATGCTGGCGGCTTCTCGATGCGGCCCATTTGACCGTGAGTCGAACTGCAGCAAGACCGGTACGGCTCCGACTCCCGAGTCCGTAATCCCAGTTGATGGACAGCAGGCCACCATTAACCACCAATGGTTATGCCGGTTGATGGGAAAGAAAATAGCCCCCTTGCTAGCGAGGTCGACTGCCTTGGTCCAACGCCGAACAGCCTGAAAACGCTCGGTGGCGGTGGCGCCCTGCGCCAGCCGCTCGAAGAAAAATGGGCTGAAAGTATGCGACTGGTCGCGCATCTCGGTAGAAGTACTCAGGTCGCTGATCCGACGAAGAGCAACCTCGATGAGAGTGTCGTTCAGCCAGTGCCTGCTGGCAAGCCTGCGATAGTCGCCGATGCGTATTGCGAGACCGCTACCTCTGGGTCCGACGGCATAATTCGCAACCAGGTCCGTGTCTCGGAAGGTGAGGCCATCGTTGGCTGTCTCGGCCCTGGCTATGGTGACTGCTGGGCGTCGCTCACTACCTTCCCTCTTGGCGATCAGTAGGTCCAGGTCTACCTGAGCGTCGCAAGTCGACATGGTTGGTATCGATCTATGGAAGAAAAGAAAAATGAGTGTTAGTGTTGTTCGCGCCACTGCCGAAGCGTCGTCTGTGGTGACGGAGTGCTACCCCGCCTCTAGTGGTGATTATCGGTTTGATGGGACTCTTTGGAATCCCTGCGCGCGTGGTATGGTTTTATGTCACCGACATGGGCGGTGCGAGTTAATCTGCCTCCGCCGTTGGTCAGCTGGACGATCACCGGTGAAGTGAAGTTTAGGACTCGCAAGGGTCCTTCGTACTTCGGAGCTAACTTTGCGTTGAATTTCTCGATGGCTTTAGACTGCTGGTGGGACCTAACCAATACCAGTTGCCCGATCTGTGGAGCCCATTGTCTCTTTCGTAAGTTGTAATGGCGTGCTTGATCTTGAGCTGCTTGCCGCAGGTTGCTGCGCACGAGCTCCCAGGTGCTTCTGAGTGTGTCGTTGGCGTCGGTCGGTGTAGGCGAGTGGTTTCCAGTTCCCAGCGTCGTCTCATCGTAGAGCGTCTTCGGTAGTCGGGGTTCTCTTCCCTGCGTCAAAAAAGCTGGAGTATACCCTGTACTCTCCGAAACGGCCGTGTTGATAGCCAGCATGACTTCGGGCAAATCCTTGTCCCATTCCTGCTGCCTTCCTTTGCAGAGTTGCGCGATGATACGCTTTATGTTCCGGTTCGCCCTCTCCGTTGGATTTTCCTGAGGCGTATATGGTGCCGTAAACTGGTGTCGCACGCCCAGATCTTCTAGATATTTTCGGAAGATGTGGCTGGTGAACTGAGGCCCGTTATCCGAGACGAGTACTTTCGGAACACCATAGCGACAGATTATCCTCTCCCGGAGGCCTTTCATAACCCCTTTCGTCGAGGCACTCCGCAAGGGTATGATTTCGGTCCACTTAGAGAACTTGTCGAAGACCGCCAGTACCACCGTATTCCCGTGCGTGGACCGCGGTAGTGGGCCGATGAAATCGGCGCAAATGATGGCCCACGGCTCGTCACTTAGCTGGGTGAGCATATGCCCGGCCTTCTGTTCCTGCGACGCTTTGTACCTCTGGCAGGAGTCACAGCTGCGTACATACCTCTTTACATCGCGTGTCAGTCCGGGCCAGTAGTAGCGCTGCCGTATCCTCAAGATCGTCTTTCGGATGCCATGGTGTCCGGCGCATGGGTTGTCGTGGTTCTCTCGTAGTACGTTGGTTCGTAGCTGCGTTGGTACGCACAGCTTCCAGAGGGCCTCTTCGCCGCCTCCATAGCCGCGAGGGGAATGTTTGTAGAGTTGCCCCTCGACGACGGCGAAATCCGGAAATCCTTTTGGGTCTGCAACGACGGCCTGCAACTTGGCCTGATACCATTTGCACTGCGGCTCGCTTGATGATAGCTTTTGTAGTGTTTCCACCGGCTGGCGTGACAGGGCGTCTGCAACGACGTTCCATTTGCCTTTTCGATACTTAACCTCAAAGTTGAACTGCTGGAGCTCTAGTGCCCAACGAGCGATCCTCCCGGACGGGTTCTCGATGGAGTTCAACCATTTCAACGAAAGGTGATCCGTAACGACTACGAAGCGGTATCCCTCCAGGTAGGGTCGCATCTTCCGTATTCCCCAGACTATAGCCAAGCATTCTTTCTCCGTCGTCGAGTACCGTTGTTCGACTGGGCTGAGGTGTCGGCTAGCGTAGGCGATAACTCGTTCCGCTCCGTCGGTCTCCTGCGTGAGCACGGCTCCGAGTCCATAGTCACTGGCATCCGTCTGCAGCGTAAATTGCTGGTTAAAATCCGGTCGTGCCAAGACGGGAGCTTCGGTCAACTTCTGCTTCAGAGTGTGGAACGCATGCTCGTGCGGTTCTTCCCAACGGAAACGCTTTCCTTTGGCCAGTAGCGCCGTCAACGGTCGTACGATGCTCGCAAATTCCGGGACGAAACGTCGATACCACGAGGCGACGCCTAGGATCCGTCTTACTCCTCGGATGTCCGTGGGGGCCTTCAGTTCTCGGATGGCGGCTACTTTATCCGGATCAGTGTGGATTCCTTCTGCGCTGACAACATGTCCCAGGTACTTAATCTCGCGCTGGAAGAACTGACACTTCTCTCTGTTGATCTGGAGATTTGCTGCTTTCAGTCGCCGCAGCACCTCCGCAAGATTCTCCATGTGGTTCTCCAATGAGCTTCCAGTGACAACGATATCATCGAGGTACGCGAAGGCGTACGGCTCCAATTTGGCCCCTATCACCTGGTCCAGCGCCCGCTGGAAGGTTGCCGGTGCTGAGTGCAACCCAAACGGCATTACTCGCCACTGATACAATCCTCTGCCTGGTACGGTGAAAGCTGTAAATTGTTTGCTCGAAGGGTCCATCGGTATCTGCCAATACCCGTTCCTTAAGTCGAGGCTACTGATGTAGTGGGCGTCGCGGAGTCGATCGAGGATGTGATTGATCCTTGGTAGTGGGTAGGCGTCGGGCACGGAATGGGCGTTTAACTGCCGGTAGTCAACGCAGACCCGCCAGGCTCCTGTCTTTTTCCTTACCAAAACGAGTGGTGCGCTGTAGGAGCTGTGCGATGGTTCGATGCAGCCCCGTTTCAGTAAATCGTCCACCTCCGCGTCGATGACCTTCTGCATAGCCGGGTTCTTGGGATAGTACCGCTGTTTGATGGGTCTGTCATCGCGCATGGTGATCTTGTGCACGGCGATGTTCGTTGTCGGCGCCAGGTTCTCGAAACCGCGTAACTCCGCCTCCAGGAACCTCGATATCTTCTCGCTTTCTGGCACGCCTGCTTCGGTGGTGTCTTGCATCGTCGGCGTGTTGCTATTATTTCCGATGTCTGGATCTATTTCGCGCCGTGGTCTATGCGCTGCCGGCTCGGCGTCCTCAGGGGCTAGCTGTAGGGTGTGGCATCTGGCTATAGTATCCTCTCGTTCGGTGGTTGTCCGCTCGGCAAGTTGGATCGTCTGTCCACCGCAGCTGATTACCGCTCCCGACTTTGCCAGGAAATCCATCCCTAGGATGAGGTGGTCCAAAACGCGAGGTAACACCAGTAGATCAACTGCGTGTTCCGCGTGCCCTAGGCTTATCTTAACCGTGAGCATCCGGTCTACTCTGCGCGTGCTACCGTCGGCCATCTGCACCGGTATGTCGACACTGCCTAGCGTGCCTTGGTCTGTTAACTCTGCTGCTATGAAGTCGCTGACGAAGCTTCGAGATGCACCCGTATCGATCGTAGCTGTGATGCGCTTGTTTCCGATGGCCACCTTCGCCCACACCCGGCGGCCATCGCTCTTCAGTGGTGCTTCTATGTGCGAGGTTGGTCGGGCTTCGGGGTTCTCATCAGTCCTCGTTAGTGATGAGCCCCGTGCGCGTTTCCCGAACGGGCTCTACAACAGTCTATTGTGCGCACATTTCGACGTCCGCAGTCCCAGCAGAAGAGGACGGCCGGGCGTCGACAAGCCCGCCAGAAATGACCGCCTTCACCGCAACGTCTACAGGCAGAACGTACATCCACAACGCCTTCCTCTGATCGGTCGGCAACCATCCGATTCTGCTCAGGACGCCCGCGTTGCGCCGCGCCACGTTCGACGTGGATGCCTTCGTAGTCCTCCGCTAACGCCATCAGCTCGCTCAGGGTAGCGAAATCTTTTCGTCGGATGTACAGCAGATATTCGCTGCGACAGTTTTTATATATCCGCTGTAGCTGCTGGTCGGCGTCGTAGTTAGCTTGCCGCATTAAGCCCTGCATTGCGAGGACGAAGTCCTTGAAGTTTTCTCTTGGCCCTTGAGTTCTGCGCCGAATGTTGTCCTCCAGCTCCTCGAAATAGCGCGTTGGTAAGAAAAACCGCGTGAAATCTACTTTGAAGGCCTGCCAGCTTTCCCAACGTCTGTGGTTGTTCCGATACCAAGCCAAGGCGCGATCTTTGAGTAGTTCCGGCATGGTCCGCGGAAGTGAATTCATCTCAAGGCCGTATGCCTCTGTAAGCTCTTCCACGCGCTCGATGAAAGCCAACGGATCTCTTCCCCCATCATACTTTACGGACCACTTTCTCACCTGGTCAATCACTGCTGCGTAATTTCTCACTGGGCCCGGGCTTGGCAACGATGCGTCTTCCTGTGGTCTTACGTGGGGTGCTATGCCGCCAGTTGCGTTCTGGTCGTCGTATCGCATCGACGTTGATGCGCCTGGCGTGTTGAGTTGGGAAGCGGCATCATCTTTCTTCTCTTTGGGGCCAGTGTTTGTGGCCGTTGGCGGCGGTGGGTGCTTGACTCCCAATGTGGGGCACGCGGCTTGATACGCCGCCTCCAATTGTTCGAGCAATTCCTCTTCTTCCCGTAAATGTGTCTGAGCTATGAACGCGGCGAACCGCTTTCGCAGCTCCTCGGTCGTGCCGCTGGTATCAAGCGAAAATGTTTCCATCCCCTTCCGTAGCTCCTCCTTCGACAAGGTATAGATCCACCCAGTCCTGACCATGACTTCGGTTGTTTTACCGCAGCCGGTGATAAAATGTAAGTCTCTCTGGTCTACTTATCCCTCGAATCACCAAGTGCGGTAGATTTGTTTTCTCCCCTTGTTTACTTCGTTTTACTTATGCCTAATTTGTTAAACCTACTAAGGTCCCTGCTCGGGCGCCACTGTGACGAACTTTTTGCTCCGGGTTTAGCTGTCGGTGCCAGGGTCCGTACACAGACAAGTTTTCTAGTGCCTCGTTTCCCGAGCGTGCGTCCTAGCCGTTCAAATGTAACGCAGCGACGCAACGGAAGAAACGACGGATGCGCGACGGCGCAAGCCAAATGGTCGTCAGCCTTAAAAAGCGATCGGACCACGTGGTAACGCAATGAGACAACGACGGATACGCGGCGGCGCAGATCAAATGGTCGTCAGCCTTAAAAAGCGATCGGACCACGTGATTGCGCAAAGGAAACGCACTGACGCAACGGAACGACGGATTCGCGACGGCGCAAAACCAAATGGTCGTCAGCCTTAAAAAGCGATCGGACCACGTGGCAGCGCAATGAACAACACCGGATACGCGACGGCGCAGATCAAATGGTCGTCAGCCTTAAAAAGCGATCGGACCACGTGATTGCGCGAACGAAACGCACTGACGCACTGACGCAACGACGGATGCGCGACGGCGCAAACCAAATGGTCGTCAGCCTTAAAAAGCGATCGGATCACGTGGTAGCGTACTGAAGCAACGACGGATACGCGGCGGCGCAGTTCAAATGGTCGTCAGCCTTAAAAAGCGATCGGACCACGTGATTGCGCGAACGAAACGCACTAACGCACTGACGCAACGGAACGACGGATGCGCGACGACGCAAACCAAATGGTCGTCAGCCTTAAAAAGCGATCGGACCACGTGGTAGCGCAATGAAACAACGACGGATGCGCGGCGGCGCAGATCAAATGGTCGTCAGCCTTAAAAAGCGATCGGACCACGTGAATGCGCAAATGAAACGCACTAACGCACTGACGCAACGGAACGACGGATGCGCGACGGCGCAAACCAAATGGTCGTCAGCCTTAAAAAGCGATCGGACCACGTGGTAGCGCAATGAAACAACGACGGATGCGCGGCGGCGCAGGTCAAATGGTCGTCAGCCTTAAAAAGCGATCGGACCACGTGATTGCGCGAACGAAACGCACTAACGCACTGGCGCAACGGAACGACGGATGCGCGACGGCGCAAACCAAATGGTCGTCAGCCTTAAGAAGCGATCGGACCACGTGGTAGCGCAATGAAACAACGACGGATACGCGGCGGCGCAGATCAAATGGTCGTCAGCCTTAAAAAGCGATCGGACCACGTGATTGCGCAAATGAAACGCACTAACGCACTGACGCAAAGAACAGCGGATACGCGACGGCGCAAACCAAATGGTCGTCAGCCTTAAAAAGCGATCGGACCACGTGGTAGCGCAATGAAACAACGACGGATACGCGGCGGCGCAGATCAAATGGTCGTCAGCCTTAAAAAGCGATCGGACCACGTGATTGCGCAAATGAAACGCACTAACGCACTGACGCAACGGAACGACGGATGCGCGACGGCGCAAGCCAAATGGTCGTCAGCCTTAAAAAGCGATCGGACCACGTGGTAGCGCAATGAAACAACAACGGATACGCGGCGGCGCAGATCGAATGGTCGTCAGCCTTAACAAGCGATCGGACCACGTGATTGCGCGAATGAAACGCACTATTCTAGTTGTTAACTGTAATACTCACCCCGGGTGCTATCCGTTCTTAAGGGAAAGAAAACAGCGTTGTGTTGTTGCTACTATTTAAATTTATTTAAGGTTTTGATAAATCCGTACGGCGTTGTATTGACGTTGGAAGTTTTGACAATTATTTCACTTATTCAAATATTTCACTTATTCTTAAATCGACTGTCGCTGGCGATGGCACGAGAACAAAGAGAGCGAGTTCTGCAGCGTGTACGCTTTTATTTCCGACTAGCGGGACTTTTCCCGCTTGGTTTTGCTGAGGCGGTATTTACACTGCGTAAGCTGCGTTTTGTGGTGGGGAGATGTTTACACCAGGTAAATCTGTTTGTTGTGAGGAGGTGTTTACACAGCCGTAAACTGATCCTCACACCTTGGCCCAATCGGTTGGCTAGAACTCGAGATATGACTGAAAGTAGTGCCGAGTGTTCTTCGCTCTTCACAAATACGCTCCTTCATGTACTGCGCCTAAACTATACAAGTGACGCCAAAATGATATATAGTGCGATTGTTTCTCATTTAATGATCTTTCATTTGATACATACCTTGGCCCAATCGGATGGCTAGAACTCGAGATATGACTGAAAGTAGTGCCGAGTGTTCTTCGCTCTTCACAAATACGCTCCTTCATGTACTGCGCCTAAACTATACAAGTGACGCCAAAATGATATATAGCGCGATTGTTCCTCATTTAATGAGCTTTTATTTGATAACTGCCTTGGCACAATCGGTTGGCTAGAACTCGAGATATGACTGATAGGAGTGTCGAGTGTTTTTCGCTCTACACAAATACGCTCCTTCAAATACGCTCCCAGTGTTTTTCGCTCTATACAAATACACTCCTTCATGTACTGCTCCTAAACTATACAAGTGACGCCAAAATGATATATAGCGCGATTGTTTCTCATTTAATGATCTTTCATTTGATACATTCATTGGCCCAATCGGTTGGCTAGAACTCGAGATATGACTGAAAGGAGTGCCGAGTGTTTTTCGCTCTATACAAATACGCTCCTTCATGTACTGCGTCCTATCGGTTGGCTAGAACTCGAGATATGACTGAAAGGAGTGCCGAGTGTTTTTCGCTCTATACAAATGCACTCCTTCATGTACTGCTCCTAAACTATACAAGTGACGCGAAAATGATATATAGCGCGATTGTTTCTCATTTAATGATCTTTCATTTGATACATACCTGGGCCCAATCGGTTGGCTAGAACTCGAGATATGACTGAAAGGAGTGCCGAGTGTATTTCGCTCTATACAAATACGCTCCTTCATGTACTGCGCCTAAACTATACAAGTGACGCCAAAATTATATATAGCGCGATTGTTTCTCATTTAATGATCTTTCATTTTATGCCTGCCTTGGCCCAATCGGTTGGCTAGAACTCGAGATATGACAGAAAGGAGTGCCGAGTGTTTTTCGCTCTACACAAATACGCTCCTTCATGTACTGCGCCTAAACTATACAAGTGACGCCAAAATGATATATAGTGCGATTGTTTCTCATTTAATGATCTTTCATTTGATACATACCTTGGCCAAATAGGTTGGCTAGAACTCGAGATATGACTAAAAGGAGTGCCGAGTATTTTTCGCTCTATACAAATACGCTCCTTCATGTACTGCGCCTAAAATATACAAGTGACGCCAAAATGATATATAGCGCTATTATTTCTCATTTAATGATCTTTCATTTGATACATACCTTGGTCCTATCGGTTGGCTAGAACTCGAGATATGACTGAAAGGAATGCCGAGTGTTTTTCGCTCTATACAAATACGCTCCTTCATGTACTGCGCCTAAACTATACAAGTGACGCCAAAATTATATATAGCGCGATTGTTTCTCATTTAATGATCTTTCATTTGATACATACCTTGGTCCAATCGGTTGACTAGAACTCGAGATATGACTGAAAGGAGTGCCGAGTGTTTTTCGCTCTATACAAATACGCTCCTTCATGTACTGCGCCTAAACTATACAAGTGACGCCAAAATGATATATAGCGCGATTGCTTCTCATTTAATGATCTTTTATTTGATACATACCTTGTCCCAATCGGTTGGCTGGAACTCGAGATATGACTGAAAGGATTGCCGAGTGTTTTTCGCTCTACACAAATACGATCCTTCAAATACGCTCCGAGTGTTTTTCGCTCTATACAAATACGCTCCTTCATGTACTGCGCCTAAACTATACAAGTGACGCCAAAATGATATATAGCGCGATTGTTTCTCATTTAATGATCTTTTATTTGATACATACCTTGGCCCAATCGGTTGGCTGGAACTCGAGATATGACTGAAAGGATTGCCGAGTGTTTTTCGCTCTACACAAATACGCTCCTTCAAATACGCTCCGAGTGTTTTTCGCTCTATACAAATACGCTCCTTCATGTACTGCGCCTAAACTATACAAGTGACGCCAAAATGATATATAGCGCGATTGTTTCTCATTTAATTACCTTTCATTTGATACCTACTTTGGCCCGATCAGTTGATTAGAACTCGAGATATGACTGAAAGGAGTGCCGAGTGTTTTTCGCTCTATACAAATACGCTCCTTCATGTACTGCGCCTAAACTATACAAGTGACGCTAAAACGATATATAGCGCGATTGTTTCTCATTTAATGATCTTTCATTTGATACATACCTTGGCCCAATCGGTTGGATAGAACTCGAGATATGACTGAAAGGAGTGCCGAGTGTTTTTCGCTCTATACAAATACGCTCCTTCATGTACTGCGCCTAAACTATACAAGTGACGCCAAAATTTTATATGGCGCGATTGTTTCTCATTTAATGATCTTTCATTTGATACATACCTTGGTCCAATCGGTTGACTAGAACTCGAGATATGACTGAAAGGAGTGCCGAGTGTTTTTCGCTCTATACAAATACGCTCCTTCATGTACTGCGCCTAAACTATACAAGTGACGCCAAAATGGTATATTGCGCGATTGTTTCTCATTTAATGATCTTTCATTTGATACCTACCTTGGCCAAATAGGTTGGCTAGAACTCGAGATATGACTGAAAGGAGTGCCGAGTGTTTTTCGCTCTATACAAATACGCTCCTTCATGTACTGCGCCTAAACTATACAACTGACGCCAAAATAATATATACCGCGATTGTTCCTCATTTAATAAGCTTTCATTTGATGCCTGCCTTGGCCCAATACGTTGGCTAGAACTCGAGATATGACTGAAAGGAGTGCCGACTGTTTTTCGCTCTATACAAATACGCTCCTTCATGTACTGCGCCTAAACTATACAAGTGACGCCAAAATTATATATAGCGCGATTGTTTCTCATTTAATGACCTTTCATTTGATACCTACTTTGGCCCGATCGGTTGTTTAGAACTCGAGATATGACTGAAAGGAGTGCCGAGTGTTTTTCGCTCTATACAAATACGCTCCTTCATGTTTTGCGCCTAAACTATACAAGTGACGCCAAAATGATATATAGCGCGATTTTTTCTTATTTAATGAACTTTCATTTGATACTTACTTTGGCCCGATCGGTTGACTAGAACTCGAGATATGACTGAAAGGAGTGCCGAGTGTTTTTCGCTCTATACAAATACGCTCCTTCATGTACTGCTCCTAAACTATACAAGTGACGCCAAAATGATATATAGCGCGATTTTTTCTCATTTAATGAACTTTCATTTGATACCTACTTTGGCCCGATCGGTTGACTAGAACTCGAGATATGACTGAAAGGCGGGGTGCCGAGTGTTTTTCGCTCTCTACAAATACGCTCCTTCATGTACTGCGCCTAAACTATACAAGTGACGCCAAAATGATATATGGCGCGATTGTTTCTCATTTACTGACATTTCATTTGATACATACCTTGGCCCAATAGGTTGGCTAGAACTCGAGATATGACTGAAAGGAGTGCCGAGTGTTTTTCGCTCTATACAAATACGCTCCTTCATGTACTGCGCCTAAACTATACAAGTGAAGCCAAAATGATATATAGCGCGATTGTTTCTCATTTACTGACATTTCATTTGATACATACCTTGGCCCAATAGGTTGGCTAGAACTCGAGATATGACTGAAAGGAGTGCCGAGTGTTTTTCGCTCTATACAAATACGCTCCTTCATGTACTGCTCCTAAACTATACAAGTGACGCCACAATGATATATAGCGCGATTGTTTCTCACTTAATGATCTTTCACTTGCTACATACCTTGGCCCAATCGGTTGGATAGAACTCGAGATATGACTGAAAGGAGTGCCGAGTGTTCTTCGCTATTTACAAATACGCTCCTTCATGTACTGCGCCTAAACTATACAAGTGACGCCAAAATGATATATAGCGCGATTGTTTCTCATTTATTGACCTTTCATTTGATACCTACTTTGGCCCGATCGGTTGACTAAAACTCGAGATATGACTGAAAGGAGTGCCGAGTGTTTTTCGCTCTATACAAATACGCTCCTTCATGTACTGCTCCTCAACTATACAAGTGACGCCACAATGATATATAGCGCGATTGTTTCTCATTTAATGGTCTTTCATTTGATACATACCTTGGCCCAATCGGTTGGCTAGAACTCGAGATATGACTGAAAAGAGTGCCGAGTGTTTTTCGCTCTATACAAATACGCTCCGTCCTGTACTGCGCCTAAACTATACAAGTGACGCCAAAATGATATATAGCGCGATTAAACTATACAAGTGACGCCAAAATGATATATGGCGCGATTGTTTCTCATTTATTGACCTTTCATTTGATACCTACTTTGGCCCGATCGGTTGACTAGAACTCGAGATATGACTGAAAGGAGTGCCGAGTGTTTTTCGCTCTATACAAATACGCTCCTTCATGTACTGCTCCTAAACTATACAAGTGACGCCAAAATGATATATAGCGCGATTGTTTCTCATTTAATGACCTTTCATTTGATACATACTTTGGCCCGATCGGTTGACTAGAACTCGAGATATGACTGAAAGGAGTGCCGAGTGTTTTTCGCTCTATACAAATACGCTCCTTCATGTACTGCTCCTAAACTATACAAGTGACGCCACAATGATATATAGCGCGATTGTTTCTCATTTAATGGTCTTTCATTTGATACATACCTTGGCCCAATCGGTTGGCTAGAACTCGAGATATGACTGAAAAGAGTGCCGAGTGTTTTTCGCTCTATACAAATACGCTCCGTCCTGTACTGCGCCTAAACTATACAAGTGACGCCAAAATGATATATAGCGCGATTGTTTCTCATTTATTGACCTTTCATTTGATACCTACCTTGGCCCGATCGGTTGACTAGAACTCGAGATATGACTGAAAGGAGTGCCGAGTGTTTTTCGCTCTATACAAATACGGTCCTTCATGTACTGCTCCTAAACTATACAAGGGACGCCACAATGATATATAGCGCGATTGTTTCTCATTTAATGGTCTTTCATTTGATACATACCTTGGCCCAATCGGTTGGCTAGAACTCGAGATATGACTGAAAAGAGTGCCGAGTGTTTTTCGCTCTATACAAATACGCTCCGTCCTGTACTGCGCCTAAACTATACAAGTGACGCCAAAATGATATATAGCGCGATTGTTTTTCATTTATTGACCTTTCATTTGATACCTACTTTGGCCCGATCGGTTGACTAGAACTCGAGATATGACTGAAAGGAGTGCCGAGTGTTTTTCGCTCTATACAAATACGCTCCTTCATGTACTGCTCCTCAACTATACAAGTGACGCCACAATGATATATAGCGCGATTGTTTCTCATTTAATGGTCTTTCATTTGATACATACCTTGGCCCAATCGGTTGGCTAGAACTCGAGATATGACTGAAAAGAGTGCCGAGTGTTTTTCGCTCTATACAAATACGCTCCGTCCTGTACTGCGCCTAAACTATACAAGTGACGCCAAAATGATATATAGCGCGATTAAACTATACAAGTGACGCCAAAATGATATATGGCGCGATTGTTTATCATTTATTGACGTTTCATTTGATACCTACTTTGGCCCGATCGGTTGACTAGAACTCGAGATATGACTGAAAGGAGTGCCGAGTGTTTTTCGCTCTATACAAATACGCTCCATCATGTACTGCGCCTAAACGGTAGTAGTGACGCGAAAATGATATATAGCGCGATTGTTTCTTATTTAATGGTCTTTCATTTGATACATACCTTGGCCCAATCGGTTGGCTAGAACTCGAGATATGACTGAAAGGAGTGCCGAGTGTTCTTCGCTATTTACAAATACGCTCCTTCATGTACTGCGCCTAAACTATACAAGTGACGCCAAAATGATATATAGCGCGATTGTTTCTCATTTAATGACCTTTCATTTGATACATACTTTGGCCCGATCGGTTGACTAGAACTCGAGATATGACTGAAAGGAGTGCCGAGTGTTTTTCGCTCTATACAAATACGCTCCTTCATGTACTGTGCCTAAACTATACAAAAGACGCAAAAATGATATATAGCGCGATTGTTTCTCATTTAATGACCTTTCATTAGATTCCTACTTTGGCCCGATCGGTTGACTAGAACTCGAGATATGACTGAAAGGAGTGCCGAGTGTTTTTCGCTCTATACAAATACGCTCCTTCATGTACTGCTCCTAAACTATACAAGTGACGCCACAATGTTATATAGCGCGATTGTTGCTCATTTAATGATCTTTCATTTGATACCTACCTTGGCCCAATCGGTTGGATAGAACTCGAGATATGACTGAAAGGAGTGCCGAGTGTTCTTCGCTATTTACAAATACGCTCCTTCATGTACTGCGCCTAAACTATACAAGTGACGCCAAAATGATATATAGCGCGATTGTTTCTCATTTAATGACCTTTCATTTGATACCTACTTTGGCTCGATCGGTTGACTAGAACTCGAGATATGACTGAAAGGAGTGCCGAGTGTTTTTCGCTCTATACAAATACGCTCCTTCATGTACTGCTCCTAAACTATACAAGGGACGCCACAATGATATATAGCGCGATTGTTTCTCATTTAATGGTCTTTCATTTGATACATACCTTGGCCCAATCGGTTGGCTAGAACTCGAGATATGACTGAAAAGAGTGCCGAGTGTTTTTCGCTCTATACAAATACGCTCCGTCCTGTACTGCGCCTAAACTATACAAGTGACGCCAAAATGATATATAGCGCGATTGTTTCTCATTTATTGACCTTTCATTTGATACCTACTTTGGCCCGATCGGTTGACTAGAACTCGAGATATGACTGAAAGGAGTGCCGAGTGTTTTTCGCTCTATACAAATACGCTCCTTCATGTACTGCTCCTCAACTATACAAGTGACGCCACAATGATATATAGCGCGATTGTTTCTCATTTAATGGTCTTTCATTTGATACATACCTTGGCCCAATCGGTTGGCTAGAACTCGAGATATGACTGAAAAGAGTGCCGAGTGTTTTTCGCTCTATACAAATACGCTCCGTCCTGTACTGCGCCTAAACTATACAAGTGACGCCAAAATGATATATAGCGCGATTAAACTATACAAGTGACGCCAAAATGATATATGGCGCGATTGTTTCTCATTTATTGACCTTTCATTTGATACCTACTTTGGCCCGATCGGTTGACTAGAACTCGAGATATGACTGAAAGGAGTGCCGAGTGTTTTTCGCTCTATACAAATACGCTCCATCATGTACTGCGCCTAAACGGTAGTAGTGACGCGAAAATGATATATAGCGCGATTGTTTCTTATTTAATGGTCTTTCATTTGATACATACCTTGGCCCAATCGGTTGGCTAGAACTCGAGATATGACTGAAAAGAGTGCCGAGTGTTTTTCGCTCTATACAAATACGCTCCGTCCTGTACTGCGCCTAAACTATACAAGTGACGCCAAAATGATATATAGCGCGATTGTTTCTCATTTATTGACCTACTTTGGCCCGATCAGTTGACTAGAACTCGAGATATGACTGAAAGGAGTGCCGAGTGTTTTTCGCTCTATACAAATACGCTCCATCATGTACTGCGCCTAAACGGTAGTAGTGACGCGAAAATGATATATAGCGCGATTGTTCCTTATTTAATGACCTTTCATTTGATGCCTATCTTGGCCCAATCGGTTGGCGAGAGCTTGAGATATGACTGAAAGGAGTCAAATACGCTCCTTCAAATACGCTCCGAGTGTTGCCACAAGATATTGGTACTAACTGCACATTGATTTGCTGCAGTTCTATCCATATGTATTTCTAATTTGTATAGATTCCCACGAAGAAAAGCTGTTGCAATTACTTGTTAGTCTTTCAAAATTACTTCGTTATTTTTACGAAATTTTATTTCCGCTCCAGCACTTGTGAGCTTACGAACAGATAGGAGGTTGTCTCTTAAATCGGCTACATACAGCTCATCTTTCATTGTGAACTGAATACCTGTATTACTTGATCCAATTATCTCTCCACTTTGCTTAGCTATTAGTGGTTTGATATTTTTAGTAACATTTATTTCAACATTGTATTTCAGATGATCTAGTTTCGAGAAATACCAGCTCTCATTGGCCATATGGTCACTTGCTCCCGAATCAAGCTTAAATATTACCTGCTTTTAATTTCACTTTATAATATTATGATTATTTCTATCTGGTATGAAGCAGAATCCATTGCTAGTGACACTACAAACATCACCTTGCCTGCAGTTCCTTGCTTGATGACCAAATTTTTCGCATTTAAAAAATTTTCCTTTAAACTTTTTCTTACTGTAGTTCTTTTTAGTTGCAAAAGCTGTTACATCTTGTGCCATTTCCTCATGACGATCAACAAATTTCGTTTTATTTGCCATCAACCTTGCTTTTGCCATATTAATGATAGTTTCCCATCATCTAAATTTTGTAGATATGTAACTAGTGGATCGAATTTTTCGGGTAACTCTTTTAATATAGCACCAGCTTGTTTTAGCTGTTGTGTAAGTTTTTCAAACTGCAAGAGATGTTACGGTGTCACTATTCTTCATTTTTACCTAACTTAGTTCCTTGCGTAAAAGCAGCTGGTTTACCACCGATTTTTTGGCAAACACTGATTGTAAACTTTCCCACTCTGGCGGTTTCTTGGTATCTAGCATAGGAGACACGCGGGGTGTATAAATCCCACTAGTACATCCTTAGCCTTTTTATCCTTCTGAATAAATTTCGTCTTAGCCGCTGCTTCTATTGGAGCATCTTTTGTTAAAACATACCACAAATTTTTGGGAATCCAAATGCAGTCGGACTCGAAACTGCCAATCATCGACAGCACAACCGTTAAATTCGGTATTCCATGAAGAGATACTCCTAAGGCCTGCTTGCTTCTTATCTTATACTATTACGATGGGCCCATTTTTTGCTGGCAGATGCCACTCCAAACGGTTCGTCTAACTCTAGAAAATTTCGAAGAAGGCATTTTGAGGCTTTCTGATCAGGATCAGGCTATCCTGCTAATATTAAGCTATCAGGTCACCCAATCAAACCTATAATTTAGATGCGTAAACTACTAATACACAAGATAAGACTCAAGAGGTGTTCACTATAAGTCGAAAACAGATATCCAGTGCTTTTGATATAATAAACCTGAATTGAACTCTGGAACTCTGAACATTGGTATTCGGTGATGGTTTACCTGCTGCAAATATAAGGTTCTATTTAAATATATACATTTGATCACCCCAATTTAATAATAAATGCAATTTAAACCGGTATATATTTTACATATGTTGTTCTTGGGTTATTCCTTACCATTTCAACGAATAGTGGATGTAAATCCCATTATTTAATACATCCTGAGTGATTAGTTGAGTAGTTCCGGGGAATTTTGTGTACAAACAATTAAGATATGAGGAGGTCAGAAGCTATCACACACAAGCGAAGTTGTTATCATAGAGGAAAGTGTTTGTCACAAGCCACAGATGACTGAAGTGGTCTTGGAAGGTGTATACAGGCCACATGTCTCTACAGCTACTTCATTCGCAAATCAACTATGATTAAGAACACGTTTCTACATACACAAAAGCGGCGAGTTTTACTTATATTTCCGGATTAAATTATTTATTCAATACGTGACTCCAAAATAAGAAAAAGACTATGGTTTAACATCTTCAATTTATTATGTATTTCTAGGTTATAAACTAAAAACATGTTCTCGCGTGTAGATTGAATAATTTCAACAGCAATAAGAATTGATTAATTTAACTAATTTACTACAATTTCATATAAAATTCGATGGTTCCGCATGGGTTCAAATGAATTGCTAATTTTACTACAATTTAAAAAACGTTACATAATTAATAATAACTTATTAAATATAGATTAGTATAGATAGGTATTTGTATATTAATAGTAGTAATGATTCTTGACATGGAGCCGGTGACAATTCAATACCGAATCGGTGGTCGGTCGGTATTTACTACCGCAAAATGAACATTTCACCGAAGAAGAAAATGGATGAATGGATCGTAATTGACGTTAGATGAGACAAGGGTACATGTATACAAAAAAATATTTGCTAAGTAAAGCGCATTCCTCGTAATCGGAAGACTGCTCTTCATTCTATCATCATAAATCACGAATATCACATGGGTTCATCATCGCATTCGATTTTGTAAACTAACCTAAATCTAATAACAGCATAATCTTATGTTTATATAAATTCGATTCGATATTTGAGAATTCTTCGATGCCATTCAATCTGGAGCGCAGTACATCTTTAATTCCACGTAACCACACGGACGTCGGCAGCATTCGTGTATGGGTCCAGTTTGAAAGGGTCTACGCAGAATTTCGTCCGAGGTAAAGCTTTTCAGCGAGTCCCTTCCGGGGCCGACACTTTCAGCTAGAAGGAGATCGATAATAAGTAATGGCTTGATGGAGCAGTTGAAGGAGCGCCGTCGACTTACGAAATTGCCGTGACAGAGAGTTATAGCGGCCGCCGCAAATCAGCCGAATTGCGTCCGAGAGCGAGTTGCTGCAGTAGCGCTTGTATTCGATGCTGCTGCTATTTGGAATCAGCGGAACGGCGAGAGCAGTCGGCGGACCGGACAGTAGCAGAAGGGCCACGGAGAGGGTTGCCAGCAGCAGCAGGTGTTGCATGTATGATGCTTGATAAGCCATCTACGAGAGAAGAATTTTCAATTAAAATCCTGTCGAATAAATGACCTATAAAATACATATAAATATTATAAACTATTAAAAATAAATTATTATATTATAATACAATCAGAAATAGAATTTTTGATTTTTTCCTAAATACGTAATTTTTTGCAGTTTCGTAGCCGCCCAAAAACCTAAGATTTTCTCATTATAGTGCCCTGTATTTGAGAATTACTAATTTGAGGCTATTCATAAAGTCTTTATTCGCAGTCCATCTTCACACCCTTTCTGCACAGTCTTTATTCCTAAATTAATGCTTATATTGATGTTTTTCACTTTTTATTGTCATTGTATTCACCTCGTCCGATCTTCGTTAACACCCGACGAAGTCTACCTGCTTTTTGCTATAAGCGAACAGTCCATTCAAACGTTTTTCTAATTTTAGCTATTAAATCTAAAAATAACCACTGACTTCAGGCGCTGAACTGCGCTCGATCTCTTGCCTAACATCATCATCTGTCCAGTTTTATCACATAATAATTTACATACACACAAAAAAATTTTGCACAGATTCAACACAGGACACATTTAAGTTTTTTTCAACAAATTTAAGTTTTTTCGGTTTTTATCTGCGCTTAGAAACTTTAATGGATGGCAAACTTTTGTTGCTTCCATCAATTTTAATGCACACAATGTTTTATGGCTTTCTTCACAACTGCTAAGGTTTGAGTTAACATTTTTTATGCTTATGAATAATTTTATGCTTCTCATGCAAATAATTAAATGCAAATATATAAAAATATGTCCATAAAGGTTTATATCTATAAAAGCTCAGTCTAGATTTTTTTTGCAGTTCTTTGCACTTTTATTTTAATGAATAATTGTAACTGCGGAAAACCCAATAAAAGTGATAATTTCTTAAACATTTGCTTTTATTTTTAAAAAGCAGCTGAAAAAGAATTTATTTGTCATATTTTAAAAACTGTAAAAGAAAGTTTCGAATTCTCAAATAATTTCAAAATTAGCTTTTTAATAAATTCCTTAAATTTATTCTCAACAATCAATTAAATAAACATAAATTTATGTGCTCATTTAAAAATCTTATCTACAGTGGATTAAAGGATTTAGTGAAGGAACTTACGTTTGTTGTTTGCTATGTTACCAAATTTTATATAGAAATAGGATCGACTGATGAGCATTATTTTTCTTCGTGGGATTGAGTGCTGTTCTTTTGCAGCTGGTGAATTTGTGATTAAAGCCACACTCGAATTGACTTCGGTTCGTGAGTTCGTGCGTTCGTTCGTTTTTATTTGCACAATTTTCGAATCTTCAAATTTTCATTTGACATTTGAAAGAACGCTAAAGCTAGTTTTAATCGAATTTTCGTATTAAAAATTCTGAAATCACTGTTTGAGGAACTTTTATTGGTATTTATGGAATTCTTTATGGATAACTTTACGACACTACGACATCACTGATCCCCGAATAGATTCGTTTTATATCCTGGCAAGCGTCAATTTGCCTCCCACGTTCTTGCAGCGTGCAATGTTCTGCTTCGTCTTAAGCTCTGCATAGCTCTGGACAATTGGATGCCGAACGTTTTGCTAGGAAGCTTGTGATACTTGTGTGCTTGCTGGTGACGATGATGCTGCTGCTGCTGCTGCTGTTCGTGCAAATTTTTCTTGCAACTCTGACTGCTGCGCTGGGTGACCATTCGACCTGTTTTCCTTCAACTACTGCTAAATCCGACGGCAAAACCGCAACGACTGATTGGCGCTGCTGCTATAATTTCAACACAGGCTCCGAAGCGATCCGGTCTTTTTTTTCTCTCTAAATTCTTTTCAATACTATTTGCTATTTTTAGAGCAATTATGTTAAATTTGCTCCAACGCGTCCATCGTAATTACTTGTGCAGTTTGCTATTTATATCACACGAATCTATTGACTCCGTCATATTTGGCTATCGATTCGATCAAACGAACTGAGCTTCACTTGAGCTCCGTCGCACGCCCGCAGCAAACTATTTTATTCTGAATTCAAAGTAGTTCCACTCGCCGAACTGCGTGTTGTTCGTTGTTTCACAGCCAAAATGGTAAAGAAGTACTTAACAGCTGAGTGATCGGTCTGTTATGAAGACTGTTTTTATATTCGGAGCCGAGCTTGCTACTGCTGCCGCTATCGACGATCACATTCGGCTTCGACGACAACCGACTGCGTCGATAAGTCTTTGACACATTCGTGTTATCGGCAACATCGCTGATAAAGTGAAGTTCTACAGAAACTACCTGTTAATTCCTTCTAATAAATACATTTTAATGTTTATTCAATTCAATTTTCCAACTGAATCAACGGAATTCTCCAACGAAATTCTATTCGAAGTATTTAAATTCATCAGCGATATTCTTATGGTTAATTTTTTAATGTGACTAGGAAATCTCACCACGCTTTTGTCATTTAGCTTTCATAAGTGTTTCCCATTCTCCAGTTTAAATTTATCGCATATCTTAATAGCGTTCAGCGCCTTCTAGTGTCTCGTGGCAGCACTTCCAGTTTAATAGCAATCTGTAAAATTTCATATGTGGCCACTCTTGTTACAACAGGGATGCAATGCTTCCAACAGTATTCAAATCGAGTAGTTTTTAATTTAAATTTAATATAAACAGTACTTAATTTATATTATACACGAGATATAAGTTGTTTTTATTGCAATAAAGTAAGTAAGTAAGTATTGTGCAAACACAATAAAGTAAGTTTTGTCCGATGTGTTACACTCATAGGACAAACTGATTACAAATTCTGTTAGTTGAGAAAAAGACTTTTGACTGTTGTATTTCTGTGATAGGTATTTATATCAGTGGGAGACTTGCAGAGATCAGCGACTCCGACGGTGATCGCAGTTATCTTGCGGTCGATCCGATCCGGTCGAATGGATTTCTTAAATAAAACCAGCTTCCATTCGTCTTTTTAAAAGGATTCCTCGCTTCAAACGTACGCCAGCAGAAGGGCGCTGAATAAATATGGACGTGTAACGTTTGTGTAATGGTTCAATGTCTTTTCGTTCGCGTCAACATGCAAAAGAAACGATAATACGAAAAGATCGCGACTCACATGAATCAGTTCGTCTTATGAGCTACTTTATATGCTACAGCGCGTTAGAAACGACACGTGCCGAACCCTAATAGATTATATACTGGCTTAGTTATCAGCTGAGGGTAAATTACTTTGAATAAATATTTTTAAATAAGTTCACTCAATTTTTCATTAAGACATTTTTGTTTTTGTCTTTTCAACTTTTCTTATCTCTGTCGATTTTTCCAGAACTATGTTGACAATATTTTTCAGATGTTTATTAATGTTAATCTCTGGAAACTTTGATACATTTTATGTACATCGATCAATAAATACTGGCTGAGGCCCTATGGATTACGAATTCTAAGACTGGCGAATAATTTGAGTCTCCGGTTGATGGTATTGCGACAGATCGTCCACTGCCACGTGAACGGTGGCTTTGGCAGCTATAATAATAACTCAATTTTGAAATTTCTGTCTTATAAATTCGGCAGCAACTCTAGAGACAGCTGAGAGTCCCTCTAAGTGACGCTCTGAGAACTGCCAATAACAAGTGAGCAATTCTCCATTTTCACACATCCAGAATTAATTTTGGCTCCTGAGTCCATCCAACGGCATTACGCCATTTGAGCCATGGTAAACCGAACTAACAGATCCTTATAGCAAAGTCCATGAGCTAATGCCAATAATTGATAGAAGCTAACATATTCCTGATTCCTGATTGATCATGATCCTCAGATATTTCTGATTGACTAAAGCTCTTCGTATCTTGTCTAGTTCTTCGTATCTTAAAGTTCTTCGTACCCGTCTATATAAATTTTCGTAATGGACACTTATGGTTAATCATCATTATCAGGTACTTCGTATAGCATCTGTGGGAAAGCATGCGAATTCTCATTGCTACTCAGATACCGAAACATAAACGACAATTTTTTTTACGTAACCTTTTATCGGAACAAACATATATCGCTTAACTGCTTAACAGCTGGTCGCAATCGGAATCTATATTTGTTTGTCCAAACATCATCGTACCGCTTCGACTAAATGGACCTGATTAACGGACTAAAAATAGACTGTTGTTGACGTTGGTGTTGTTTTCGAAATAATTGCTGTGTAGAGCTCTTTATCGGCCAAACTCGATGCGAGTTTCATGAATACAATGAAAGCAAGCCAGGACGGCCATGTATGCTTAACATGCGGCGATAAGGGAACCTCGAAATTAAAATTGAGAAAAACAATATTTTTGGGGACAACATTATTGTTATACAAAGTTCACTTTTGCTTTGTACAGCTTCAATTTTGATAGAATTGTGTTTTAGTTATTTTATTTTTTTTTTATATTTTTAATAGTTACGCCACCAATTAAAAATATTTTACCTAATTTCTGTAAGAAGTTAAAAAGAAAAACCTTTAAAAACAAGCAAAAATATGAAAATTTAAAAATCATTTAAACAATATAAAATATTTAAAATTTTCAATTCAATTCGCATGAGAAATAATAATTTTTCAGACCAAAAATAATGTGTTTATTTCGAGACTGCGATAATTTTTCAATAATAAATTTTCTTACATACTTTCGATCTTTAATTCAATGAATTACGAAAACATTTCCAGAAACCTTTCCACTACAGACACCGTGTGATGCATTTAAACGAATTCTTTTATAGAAAATAAGATTGGGTCAGAGTTCTACGCTTATCGATAGGCTTTCGGAATTCATAAATAAATTCTGCTCAGACAGGAAGGCACACAAATCTCACTGATGCTTCAAAAATACTGTAGAATTTCAGTGATCCACCTGCATCCAGTTATTGCTAAATGGGCCTGATTTTAATAAAAATTAAATAATGTTAAATACAATTTGTTTCTTGAAATAGAAATACAGGAAGTTGGTTCGGAGTTTCGGCTACAGATGAATACGATTTTGACTATTACCAACTTTGGAAAAATAGACTGTTCACTAATATTTTGTACATTACTGTTAACTACTTTTACTCCGGATTCAGAAAAATCTCTGGGTATCTCTCGCGGTATCTATCGCGTCGGTATCCATTGCTTATTTACAAAAAACGGATTTAACTGAGTTTGGGACCATTTTCAATTAAGAAGATATTTACAAAACCAGGTTTTTTAGCGTTGAAATGGTTTTTGTTGATTTTTCATAAATCTGCTCCAATTCATGCGTTGTTGAGTCCACATCCCTGATTTCTCTGACATATTTACTTTAGCAAATGCAAGCAAACGACTACAACAGCTGATGACGAGTTGAAACCTATGCTGAATGTCGTCATCGTATCGTAATTTATGGGATCTTTCCTATTACGTTCGAAATCGATCAGCAATAAAAATCAAATGTTTTTTTACATTTTCAATTTTATATTTATTTCGAAGTAGGAAATTCAAAAAATATCCTTAAATTCATACAGAAATAGACGATATTTAATGATTTATAGAAATGTCTATCTAGTAAAATCAGTCATAATAATTAATATCCTTTGAGAGAGATACAAAATAAAAGGATGTAAAAACTAATATGGAGAATATTGAAATAAAAGTTTTTTGAAACAACTGAACTGATATTTGTTTAGTTATTTGCCTTTACATACATAAATAATACACTGCAGATAATCATGGTGTTAAAGCAGAATTTGTAACGCAACAAGAGGTGGAAGAAGAGTGCAAAGGAATATAAGAATTGTTGACAAGAAGCACTTCCCAATCTTCTGCTGAGTGTCTACGTAAACACACGCAGTTGCACCCACTCACTTAGCGATGCGAATTAAAGCCGTGATCTAGTTTCACTTAAAAATAACATCGTAATCGGCCGGTGCATCTATTTTTAGTAGAGTCACAACTCGACGATAGTCGCTCGGCTGGAGTGGCAGCGACTCCAAAGGGAGTCATTCGGAGCGCCTGCCACGCCACATAACCACACAGTGCATCAGTCATCGGTCCGTCTGAAGCCTGCACTGGACAAAGTCTAAGCATGTGTTGTTATTGCTGGTCGGCACGATGCTGTGAGTCGACGCTTATCAGACGGTCGCTGATTGGTGGTGCCTGCATGCCGCCTGCAATAGCCAACGCCGAGACGACTGACTGATAGTTGAAAGCGCCGAGATCGCTTGTTTAGAGAGTGTTTAGAGTGTAAGAGGCGTAGCGATCGACAGCGAGAAACGCAGCGAATGGACGCGGCAGAGTGCGAGGCTGGCTGAAGAAGTTGTTTACCCGGATTGGATCAAAGGTTTGACACCAGGCGCCAGCGCGATGGTCTTCATAGTGATTTATCGCCCCAAGGAGTGGCACCTACTCCGGCATGGAAATGCTGATTAATTTACGTCACGTCGCTTCAGCATTCGGCTCATCGTTGGTATACATTTCTTAAAAGAATTTTCCAAATATAGAAACGTTTAAATTAGATTCATGGTAGCAGATGTAGAAAAGGACATCGGAAGTTACGAAAGCGACAGACCTTTGATATCGGCGAATGGCTCTCAGCTCGTCGAAAACCTTTGTGAATAACATCCTAAATCATATTTGACCCACATACCCCGAAAAATGATAATCGTACTGTGTTGTTTTTACGCTTCTGTTAAAATTCAGGTCATTGCATTGGATTCACTATCAGATATAAAGTCTGAACACTTTGTTTACTCTCAGATTCCATTATTATTATTATTATTATTGCTCTACAGCAAGTCGTAATAACGTCCAGTCTATTTTTAACTAATTCACAGGCAGCACATTCGATTGGTAGTCGTCAGGGTTTCCCTACAGCGAGCTATAAAATGCGTTTACGAGTCTGTCACAATTTCCGAGAAGCAAAACATGCTCGCAGCTTCGTAGTGGACTTTCAGCATTCCACAACCTCTTCGAAACGTAAATTTATTGTAGTTGTAAACAAGTCAATATTTTTACATCGTTCGGTTTTCGTGTTGTCATCAAAATGGAAGCACAAATGAATTCTTTTCCGACATTATCTATTAAATGCTATGTTAATAGTATTGTTGGGACGTAAAAAATACTGGCCCTGGCTACGGCCATGATCTCTAACCGTCAGATACTCGAAAAAATCATAAATATTCACTTCCGCTAAGCGTTTCCTAAAATAGTGACAAATTTAAAAACATTGTTTTGAACTTTATCAACCTTTATTCCGCCGTTTCCTAAATTTAGTAATTAAACATTACAAACTTCATTTATTTTACGGAAACTATTATTGGATAATACTAAATATACATAATTGTTTCTATTTCTGATTTCGAATTATCATCTTTCTGTAATGCGGAAGAGTTTATTTCCATTCGACGCACCCTATCAAATCCACTGATAGGGTGAGCCGACAGCTGGTTTAACAGATAAAAAGATTTCAAGGTTTTAAAAGAGAATGGTTTTGGGTTGTTTACACTTGAATAACTAGATTCGTAGTTCCAAAGCAGATAAATACAATGGCAATTCAAAACAGACATATATTAAACTTTAAATAGAAATATCTTGGTTTTTACAAAAATGTATTCTATTAATATGCAACGGAAAGATTTAAATTTTTATTCAAAATTTTTCCTTGTTTTCTATGTTTTTCGCATAAAAATGTTTTGGGAGTTTTAAGAGACCCAAATGTGTTTAAGCTCGTCATTAATGCTAAACCTTAAGGTTCACAAAAAAAAACGATTTATTCAAAATATAATGATGCTGAATTGCAATGTTTTTAAAGCGCATTATTGGAGATAAAACCCTAAAATTATGATCAATTGGTGGCTAGTAAAACCTAGTCGAGCCATCCAAGCAATTGCCACTTTATACCATAGATTACATATTATCTATGCTCTTATCTATGCTTTAAACGAAGCATATGATGTAGTTATACGAGCGTCGTAACTGTCTTGATTAATTATGATTATGCTGAGGCTTTGGAGTGCAAAGTTAACGATCAATGTTACAGCTTGGATATTTTTCCTATGGAAAATAATTTGCTGTTATATTCTCAGACCTCAGATACGCGGCGGTATTTTAACCCAAACACAAATCAGCAGCAAAGCAATTGTATTGATTCCTATAAGATTTTGATCTGCGCTGTTGCGACTCCTTTCGTTTGCTTTGCACTTGGCGATGATCCTACCGTTAGCTTTCTTGATGGCGATTGGTAGTTGCGTAGTTCGTCTGTACGACTAATTTAGAAATATCGAAATTGACGGAGTAAATATAAATATTCAACACGACTAATATTCGCAACATTTTCGGTATACCTTCCCAGAAGCTTTAATCAAATGCATATTTTTATTGATATAAAGGCGTTTATTAAAAACTAAGCGTTCAATGACAAAATTATATCTAAGTTTTACATGTCCTCTAGAAAACTTCCTTCAACTGAAATTTAAGTAATATTTGCGTTTAGGAACTGCTCGAATAAGTTTACCCTGCAGCAGATTTGAGAGCCGAAAGGCTGAGTGAGTATACTAACGCCTGATAACGCTTGTAACTGTATTTGGCCACGTATCCATTCTCGTCCGCGATGTATTCTACAATCAAATCACCATTTGGATATCTTGTGTTCACCTTCCCCTTAACGACAAGATACTCATCCGATTTCCTAGAATTCTTCAGCTCAACAAATTCATCACGTTCGCTGTCGGGCAACTGAATACTACAAAAAATTATCAGTCAGTCTTAAAGTCTAGTATTTTAGAGATCTATAGACATACTTCGAGCTATATATGTACCTACTTTAATTGGTAATTATTTCCATTTGGTATTAGGCGAAAGTGTTGCTGCTCGATTTTCGGCAAAGCTGAACCTAGAGATGCATCCTGATCCGATCTACGCGCCAGGAGCAATAAAAGAGAAATATACAGCAGTACCTAGAAAAAGATTCTGAAAAGATTATCGAGTTGCATTGTATAAGTTTAATTTTACCGTTTGTGACATTTGTGCTGTGTTTCGAGTATCTGCAACGGAGCACTGAATTCCGCGATGAGTCTTCAACGACGATCAGGCATCGAGACTATTAAATAATAGACGGTTTTAGGAAAACCAGTTTCGCTTGGAAAATAATAAAATATCGGCATAACCTTGATGCTCAGAACTTTTGCTTTTATGCATTGGAACAAAGCGTATATCTATAAAGAAATACCGGGTGTTCGGCTGAAGATGCAGTGAGAACTGGTCTGGAGTGATTTGGATTGTTCTGAAAACACCGCTCAAAAAGGGAAGAGTTCTAATAGCATAATTCAGCTTCCTCTTTTCCATCTAAATATTTAAGTAAAATTCAAAAGACTCCTTTGGATAAATTTAAAGGGAAAGTTATTTATGACAATTGGTTTGATGAATTATATGAAATATTTCCAAATTATTGTTGTTTTCTATGGAGCTCGAATTAAAATAGTTTACATGCAAATCTATAAAAAAATTTTAACTAATATTAGGTTTGCATTCTTAACTTGATATTAAAGATTCAAGACTATAATTAAATTGAATGTTCCCTGAAAAACTTTTGCGGTACGCGCCTCTCTTCGTCTGTTTTTTATACCCTACAACTTAAGGTTGAGGGTATATTCACTTTCTACCGGAGTGTGTAACGCATAGAACTAGACAAGATAGGTATGGAAAAGTATATATATTCTTGATCAGCATCACCACCGAAATTGAAATAACGATGTCTGTCCGTCTGTCTGTCTGTCTGTCTGTCCGTTGAAATCACGATCACAGGAGAACGGATTAAGATTTCAAAATGAAATTTGGCAAAAATATTCGTTGCTATGTTGGGGTGTTTCGTATTGAAAATGGGCCGAATCGCCCAAGGACTACGCCTACTTTTTATATCGACAGTGCAGGCACCTCTGTTTTGCCTATTAAAAAAGGCCATATCAGCATCACTTTTTGAGAGAAGACAAGAAAATTTTATATGTAGGTTTAGACTAATGCTTCCAGTTAATATGCCAAATATGGGTGTGATCCGCCAACTTTTAAAAAAAAATTTTGTTTTTATTATTATTATTATTATTATATTGTATATTTATTATTAGATATATAATATATATATTGTATATATACGAGTATATTATATCGCACCACTTCTAAATATATCTACGAGTATATATGCAGCTTTAAGGTGTAGGGTATTTCGGCTACAGCCCGGCTGTAGACAACACCTTTACTAGTTATACCCTACACCTTAAGGTTGAGGGTATATTCACTTTCTACCGGAGTGTGTAACGCATAGAACTAGACAAGATAGGTATGGAAAAGTATATATATTCTTGATCAGCATCACCACCGAAATTGAAATAACGATGTCTGTCCGTCTGTCTGTCTGTCTGTCTGTCCGTTGAAATCACGATCACAGGAGAACGGATTAAGATTTCATAATGAAATTTGGCAAAAATATTCGTTGCTATGTTGGGGTGTTTCGTATTGAAAATGGGCAAAATCGCCCGAGGACCACACCTACTTTTTATATCGAGAGTGCAGGTACCTCTGTTTTGCCTATTAAAAAAGGCCATATCAGCATCACTTTTTGAGAGAAGACAAGAAAATTTTATATGTAGGTTTAGACTAATGCTTCCAGTTATAATGCCAAATATGGGCGTGATCCGCCCACTTTAAAAAAAAATTTTTTTGTTTTTATTATTATTATTATATATATATTGTATATTTATTATTAGATATATAATATATATATTGTATATATATATGAATATATTTTATCACACCACTTTTAAATATATATACGAGTATATATGCTGCTTTAAGGTGTAGGGTATTTCTAGGGTATTTACTAGTTTTATTTTGCTTTCTTTATGTAGATTCTCTTTTGTAGGAAACGATTTTTATATTCTTGCATATACTTATAAAAAACCCACATATTTGGCAATTCATTCTCACTTAATTGCTTTAATAAGCTTCATAAGATTCTTCTCAGATTTTTAGTTAAGTTGGGTTTCGTGTTCTTTGTAAGTAACCGATTTATTGTTCTATTGTATGAAATCATTTGTCGATTCATAAAATATTGAATACAAAAAAAAAATTAAGCATGAAGCCATTAACAGTGCTTACGAAGAAGTTCACTTGTTCTTTTGTTTGTATTTAAATTTAAAATACTTGTTGAACGTTACCATAAATTGTTATTTTATCTGGTATTTAAGAACGAAAATCTGCTTAATACACCAACATCATAGGAATTTTTCTTTCTTGAAGTGCTGCAGATTTCATCTGGTCTGGCAATACCTTTCTCAACTTTGAGAGCGTTTTGTAAAAAACTGGTAGTAGCATGATAATAAAACTTCTAGACTTTGCCAATTAATCCGGTAACTAATGTGTCTCAAATATTCTAATTTTATTTATATTGCTGTGTTTATTTCTTAAATTTCGTGTTTTTTGTGTGTTGTCAATGAAATTCAACAAAAAGTAATACTCGTTAACCAAATTTAAAAATGCTTCCAATGAACAATTTATAAAAAAGGCCCTTTCTGATAATCATTTGTTCGCCTATTTTAATCCAAAACTGTTGTTATTTGAAAATCAAAATCTGTCTAAACTAAACTTAATGTGAAAGGCATGTGAAACCTTCAAACTGAAAACCAAAATTATTATTAGAAAAAAAACAGCAACAGTGAGTTTTAATCGACGCAAATTATATACAGCAGTATGAATATTCGTCATTGAACACGAGTACAATAACACCAATAACAACAGTATAACTAGTTTGATTTTGTTGATAACTCCGTATGTATTTATTTTAAAAACAGTTTGTTGCTCACCATCAGCGTCGTCGGGCCTTACTTTTGGTAGTTATTTCTGCGTATAGTCTGTGATTTCATAAAATAATCTTTATTATACAATTCTGTATACATTTATATTAGATCATTATCATTTTTAAACTGTTAATTAGTGCATGTCTTCTCAGAACAGAGTCTCAAGGAATTCAAAGAGCTAATGTTGCTTGAGTTTAGAGATTTAATGTATTATATCAATTTATAATCCAATCCGTTACTCCAAAAGAACAGCGACATTCGCAATCTTTTCGGATCCATACAAACTTCCCTAGTTCTTCTGAAAATACGTGATGGGATCCATTAACTGCAAGGAATACAAAACTTCCACAAATAGCGACTCTAAACGGAATACAGCGGTAACTGGTGAGTATGTACAGCGAAAAGTACTTGTACTAAACAACAATGGGCAAATTTCAAGCAAAACCCGTGCAATAGTACAAAGCATGTGCATGCAAAACAACTACTGAAGGCAAAAAAAAACAGGTAGATAAGAACGCAGAAAAGAAACAAAAGAGTTTAAAAAAGTGAACTAAAAGCACTAAATATTTTCTCTCGCAAAAAAGTATTAATTTTAACTAAACTCATTGAATGCGCATAATTTTATAGGCATTTTTTGATTGCAATACATCCCAAGGATTATTCCCTTAGTATTTCCGTTGGTAACACTTAAAGGAGTGCTAGGTACGGAAAAGTATATATTTCCTTTCGAAAAAATGGGCGTGATGCTTCCAACTATGACAAAAATGGAGCACCAGCATAAATGTGATAATTACATTAAGAAAATCAGTCTACTTTTTTTAGTACTTCGGATTTTATTAAACGGCTTGCTGGATGTAGGGTATAATTTATACTATAAGAGCCTCGGTCTGGAAGGTACCCTTATTTGCTTTACATTGAATTGGTTGTATTTTTCAGAAATGCACTAATCATTCTCAAATTCGCGATTGCCGAGAATAACACAAATTTTTAGGTGTTAAAAAACACACATTTTTTAAATTAATGCATTACTGTGTTTCAGTTAAAATATTGAAGAATGTTGTCTAAAAAGTCAGTGGTTTTAGCACACCGGTGTTTTTACACGATAACACGGTGTCAACATATGTTGGAACGTTGGAATGTGTTGCCGCTTTGGAAAGCAAATAAAAATAAGCAAATGTTGTCAAGTAAGTTTATTGTAATGCAAAAGCTTGCGGAATGGTTTTGGAAAGCAAGTAAGTAAGAAAACTACAACGCCTCTAATTCCATTTACAACTGAAGAATCGACTTCTAAAACAAAATCAAGTTATGTGTGAAAAAGACTTCATTGTGATAAAATTATTATAAAATGCCGCTACAAATTCGATAAAACATCAGTTATATAAATTAGTGACCAACGATAGTACGCAGTGTTACATCAAATAAAACAATCAAGGTTATTTTTAATAGATATTCGTATATATGTACATACTACAATAATAAACGTAAATTACAAACCTGTAGAAGAATCATTAGAAATTCCCTATAATAATCTGTGAGCGAGCGTTCGATTATTAACAGATGTTCATGAACCAAATTAAGTTCTGGGTTAAAACTGCAAAGAAATGACGAAAATCTTTTGTTTTTGGATTATATTTAAAAAGTTTTAGAAACCAACTAGCTCTAAAAGTGAGCTCCAATTAATTGAAAGCTGCTCCGCATCTTTAAATCAAAACAAAGCAAGTGATGTCTTATTGTGAAATTCTGGGTAGTGTGAGCACTGTTGGCAGTGCTACCACGAGCAGTACATGAAATGTGTAACTTTCTTCAGAAGAATGTGCAAAGTGTAATACACGGCTGTTCTAATAATCTAAACCGAATAGATTTTGAATCTAGAACAGAGTTTGTTTATGAAAACAAATATCCTTATTGGATAGCTCATTGCACCGCTTTGTAATTATTGTTAATATATTTTATGTTATTATACATATATGTATATTAGTAATAACATAATAATTTAGTAATATTATATTCAATTGCAAAAACATCTCAGAAATGATAAGACTATGAAACTGGAGCTATACGCCCTTGAGGTTTTTGGTTATAATAATTAAAAGACCTGCAATTGGTACAATTCATTTAGATGTTAACTAATGAAGTAAACGAACTTGACCTAATTATTAAAGCAAATTCGATAGGTAACAAAAGCATTCGTGTAATTAGCAGTAAACACATTAAATATAGTGAAAGGCCTTAACAGCTGGCGATAGGACAATAAACAGGTTTAGAAACAAAGTAATAAGCTTCGCAGAATTGCGAAAAGCTGAACTCGTGATTTATATCGTAAATAAAAATATCTGTCAATCAATACTCCAGGCCGAAACAACTGTTTGTGAACAGATTTAATTTCGAAACAGCTAAATCCGTTTTTTGTAAATACGGTCTAACAGAGTTTCTATTGGGGTTCAGTCTAAATCCTTTTAAGGTACGGTCAGACTGAACACGACAAAGATCTCCGCTCGGCGTAGATATCGCGGAGTATGTCACAATGAGCGCGACACAATGTGCATAACCACATGTGAGACGCAAATATTTAATCGAAATATTTGCGAAAACTTATCGTAAATTGTTTTGTGTGCTTTTTACATGAAGTGGATTTAGTTGGACCTTGACTATATGTAACAAAATATTTTCATTAATCGGCTTTAAAGTTACCTGTTTCCATAAAGAAGATTTAGTTGGATTTCGCCCTCATCCACTTTAATCGACGAAATCCATCTCTTAGGGCCGTTTTCAGAAAGTTTGGTTAAGTCAACTAGCGTAATGCTCATTACACATTACGCTTAAGTCAACAGACATAATCTGGCCAATTGGAATACTTGCTGAATATTTTGCTGAATCATCAAAAAATTTTAGTGCAAGTTTTCACGGAAAAATGACGAAATCGGCAGATTGATCTGGGTAAGGCCAATGATGAAGTGGTCACTGTGACCAATTCCTTTCGGGTGCACTTAAAGTTTTGGATGACTTTGAAAGGTGTTGGAGCACGCTTTCAAACCACGTATTCGACTTGGTCAGACTATGGTTTTTGTAGAATAAAAGTTTTCGCTGAAAAGTTATAATAGCGGCAGATTTCAGTCAACGATTTATTTCATCTTCCTAGACATCTAACAGATCTAAAAAATTTTTCCACAATAGACATATCCCTTGAAGTGTATATTAAAATTTTCACGGAATTCGATATATGTATTTCCTGCCTAAAATATATATTTATTTGTTCAAAGAACTTCTACTGTTGAAGTCAGTACCTGGTAATGAGTAAAAACACGAATATTTATTCGTGTTTGTGGTTCGAATCTTTACTAAGTTACATATATTCGCATTACGAATTTTTTTTTTCACGGAGTTCATATATTATGGTTATCCCATATTCTTGTATTTATAATCATTTTATTCACTGTGACCTGTTACGCCGACTTTCACATATACCGACTGCATTTACTTAGTCCCTTCAGTCTCCTTATAACCGATTGTAACTGTATTATACGGCTTCGGATTTTTTCCTCTGTTTGCATTTGGCAACTGCAAAATTTGTTTCGACGTTCGGAGAACTCAGCAACTTTTTAAAGGCCTTGTATGTCCTTCAGCTTGATATATTCTAAGAATCTTACTCCTGTTCCTTTTCTATTTTCCTGATTTGCCTCATTATTCGATTGGAACGTTCTTATTCCCCTAGTTCATGATTAAAAACCATTTGTCAACAGTGTTATATACGTATCTTTGAGCTCTATTCAAATCGTCCTTACACGGCATTTTCAGAGTTGACATTAAAGTGGTTTTGAGCACTTCCCAAAGAGCGTACGGGAGAAACTTATTGAATTTTGTGTTTATTGAATTCTGGGTACCTGAAGGAGTCGGAAGGAAGGGTCTCTATGGGAATAAGACGGTCACGGGTACTTGCGAGTTCCCACATTCTATCCTTTCCCCATCTCCCCAACACCATCGCTATCGTTGTCGATCTGATCACACGCCCTTCAAACCTAACCTAAACAAAAACTCAGACTTTCCGTACTGAAACTCAGTTAATGGGATCTCGCAACCAATTCTCCTGAATTTGACACGACTGTTTCGGCGACGGTCAGGAACTGATTTTATATAGAGTTCAGCGCAGATGCTGTTGTTCTTCTTCTTATTTCATTTTAATTCCTTAACAATTTATATATCTACGGGACGCACATTGAACAAGGATAAAGCATCCCGCAGCAAAACGCTGAACAGAGTTCATAACTTAACCAGCAAGAAGAAAATCACAGTATTCGGTTGGAAAGAAAAAAGGTTTCCTGGCAGAAGGCCATAAAGATTTGCCCTATCTAATTGGTATATCAGTGGCAGTGTTGCATACCGCGACCCGCATCTGATGCCGTCATATAGCGCTGAGCACTGCGGACTGAAGTTGATAGCGACAGATGTTACTGTGCAGCGAACAGTGCCTTCACTGCTGCCAAAAACCGATAGAAGTCGAACGATTTTAAAGGCAACGACTTTGTAACTACTCCAAACGAATTTGATAGCTTTCGTTTCAGCTTGAATTCATTTGATTTTTCTTGCATATTTTACGGCGCTTACTATCAACCGACTGTGAATTATTTTGAGTTATACAGATAGTGCAGTTACTGCAGTCCAAAGTTTTCATCAGTATCAGTATATTTATTATTAATTTGAATAAACAACAGAGACTCTTTTTAAAACAAAGTAGACGATGCAGAATGTATCTGTGCGATTTGTAGCCGAAATACAAAACAAAAGACCATTTGAACAAAAATTGCTACAGAGCGAAGTCACAGTAAATTATTAACTAAATTGTAATACAGAAGATTTATTTTACTTTATCCGAATTTCGAACTGTGATCGAATCATCACGAGCTACAATCAACACTGCAGTTTTACGAAGCTCAATATTAAAGTTTGACTTTTTTTCTTACATATGATTTTTCGGTACAGCTGGATCGTTCCAATCAAGAAGTGAATCTACCATGGATGAATACACTGAGCCAGTAGTTGTCTGTAATGAGACAGACATCCAGAACAATGAGATGAAACAGTTGGATTTTAATGAGAATATTAAAATACTACTTGTCAAGCAAAATGGAAAACTTACTGCTGTTGGCAGTAAGTGCTCGCACTATGGAGCTCCATTGCATACGGGCGTACTAGGTAATGGGCGTGTTCGTTGTCCTTGGCACGGAGCATGCTTCAATATTGAAACTGGTGATATTGAAGATTTCCCTGGCTTAGACTCTATACCATGTTACAAGGTGGAAGTAGAACAGGATGGTCAGGTGAAGGTATCCGCCAAGCGCAAAGATCTTGCGGCCCTCAAACGAGTCAAGGAGATGGTAATGCGCGATATGGACGATGGACGCGTCTATGTCATAGTTGGTGGTGGTCCTGCTGGTGCTGTTTGTGCTGAAACGTTGCGACAGGAAAATTTTACCGGGCGCATTGTCATGATCTGTAAAGAGAAAAACTTGCCATACGATCGTGTAAAAGTTTCTAAGGCTATGGATGTGGACTTCGAGTTTATACAATTCCGACCACCTTCATTCTATAAGCAATACGGTATCGAGACCATGCTAGGGGTAACGGCTACGAAATTGAACTGTGCTGCGCAAATCGTAGATTGCTCTAATGGAGAAAAAATTTACTACGATAAGATATTCATAGCTACTGGAAGTCGTCCAAATAAGCCCCCAATCAATGGAGCTAATCTCGGCAATGTGGTGACAATACGCGATTACACCGATGCTAAAGATATTTGCAGTAAAATCAACAGCGAAACAAATGTGGTATGCTTGGGATCTAGTTTTATATCACTGGAAGCTGCATCTTTTTTGATGTCGAATGTAAAGAGTGTAAGTTGGGGTAATGGGTGTGATAGACCCTCATACGCCTTTAGATCCTCATAAATCCAATCATTAAATGCTTTGCTAATTTTCCTTTGTCATTTCTTTTCGTATATGTATGTATGTGATTAGGTTACCGTAGTCGGACGTGAAAATGTGCCATTAAAAGCTAGCTTTGGTGAACAAATCGGTGAGCGGATATTGAAATTATTCCAGGAAAAAGGTGTGAATATGGTTATGAATAGCGGAATCGAAAACATTATTGGAAATGAGGATGGTAACGTTTGTGAGGTAGCTCTAAAGGATGGCTCCAAAATACCATGTGAATTGCTAATAATGGGCACTGGCGCACGATGTTATACAGAGTTCCTTAGGGATTCAGGACTGGATATTAATCCTAATGGTTCAATAGACACCGATATTTACCTGATGGCAAACATGTCCAATGTATATGTCGGCGGCGATATCGCTAATGCTCCGGTGTTCTCATTTGGAAATCAACTGGCAAGTATTGGACATTATCAGCTTGCGCAGTATCATGGACGTGTTGCTGCTCTGAATATGGCAGGTCCCAAACCAGAAAAGTTGCATGCTATCCCATTCTTCTTCACCATGTTATTTGGAAAAGGATTGCGTTATGCAGGCTATGGCAACTATACAGATGTTATCATTACGGGTGATTTGGAGGTTTTGAAATTTGTGGCCTACTTCTTAAATGAGCATGATACCGTAGTCGCGGTTGCCTCTTGTAATCGAGATCCCATCGTTTCACAGTTCGCCGAATTACAATCACAAGGGAAACGAGTTCATAGAAGCGACCTTACTGATGAAGAAGGTCCAGAAAACTGGGTTAAAATGTTGTACGACTACCCACTAAATATTTGTTAGATATTGTGTTGACATTGAAGAGTTATACGTAGATACGAGTATTATCTTATTTATCGTTCTTATTTAGCGTTTTATTAAAACATTTCATTCGAATTACAAAATGTTTATTTTTAGGAAAATTTTTATATAATATATGCTCGATAAATTTACAGTATTAAGAGTAACGCCTCATTTTTACTTGAACCTGGAAGCTTTAGTAGCTGAATGTTGGGCTTGTCCTCGGGCCCAGCAGTGTGTACTAACCTCTGACTTCCCATACTACTCGGAGATCCACTTCTGTATGCTCAATACTCGAACGTTGTGAAGCTATGGAAAGTTCTGGAAATAAATGATCATATTGGATGCTGGCATTAAGCTCGTTTTTTAATTTTCTTTTTTATCATTAATATCTATTTTTACTAATAGTAATAATTTACGATGGTGATTTCTCAGGTTAGTGTTGTATGTCAGAATGACTGTCCAACTAATAACGACGCTTAACGTTGTTATTATTATGGATATTTGGGCCGTGTTTACGCTTAGCTATCACATACTTTTGGTCATAGTTACATATTTGAACGATTTACCACTTTCAATTTTATTATTTGATGTTAACGTAAAAGATTTCATACTTATTGGCTGTTTTTAAAAGACAAGGAAAAGAAGGTAACAAAGAAAGCAAAGCATGCGCGACACCAATTATGAAACCGAAAGTGGACCATCGATCTCAATAGAGTAAGAGCATCGAGGTTGCTGATGCAGATTGACACAGTAAGCGCTATTGCCCAATGCGTCCTCAAAAATAATTGGAATAATTATTTCTAAGATAGCTGGACTCTTTTAGTTTGAAGTGGAAAGAGTTCAGTTCGTAGTAGTTTTAAGCACAGTAATTTTCACATTTCTTCGGTTCGTAATGATGAGTTCTTCGGTTGTGTAATGATACACAGCATTAGAATATCTACATAAAGTGGAAAAGGAAGATGTGTAATCTTATTAACTAGGCCTAGGTAGTGAGGAGTTACCAACCAGAAGAAGGTAACGTCGAATCTAATCGCAGAATAGGCATTTACTCAGCAATTACATACATATGTGTATAGTATTTTGTGTTGGGCATTCCAATTTTATCAGACGAAATCAACTGCATCGAGCTGTTATCTCTTCCGCCTCTATGACGCTCCTAGAATTTTAAGGCAAAACCGCCTATTTATATATATATAATATATATTATGTACTAATTATTAAAATGTTTATGTACTAGGCTTTTAATCATGTTGCATTTTAGTAGTGTAAACCAACACCTCTAGTAATATGGCAGTGATTTGGTCGCACTCATAGGCGAGTTTAAACGACAAATTTTTTTTTTTGCTACCAAAGATAAAGGATTATCTAAAACGCCCTACTAATATTTTCCTAAATAACTTTACAAAACATTCCAAGTGCTGGAGTGAATTGAATCTTAGCTACGAAATGAATTTTCTTGGATTTGGGCAATCGGCTGAAATCGATATTGTATTCGATGGTGCAGAATCTAGGAAAACAGCTGAGGTCAAAGGGGAGGATGGGAAGTTGGAAAAGATGCTCCTGTATTACGATGGAGAAACGGTCTCCGGGAAGGTATGTAGTTTAGAGCCACTAAAATCAAACAAGCGCTCAATATCGTTAAAAATAGGTAATAAAACAAAATACATTCTAATTTTAACTGAAACTCTAACCATGTTCGAAAAAGCCAGCTAAATCTATACACACTTTAAGAAATGAATATATGTATTTATTATTATATTTTAAAAGGTAAACGTAACGCTGAAGAAGCCTGGTAGCAAATTGGAACATCAAGGGATCAAAATAGAATTTATTGGCCAAATTGAACTATTCTACGATCGTGGTAACCACTATGACTTCAAATGCTTGGCCAAGGCCCTCGCGCACCCTGGAGACTTAATTCAGAACACTAGCTATCCCTTCAACTTCCCTAACGTTGAGAAACAGTTTGAGGTGTATGCTGGCTCTAATGTGCGATTGCGTTATTTTCTACGTGCAACGATTGTGCGTCGCATTAGTGACATCATACGCGAGGTAGATATCGCTGTACATACATTGTGCAGTTATCCAGATGCCAATATCCCCATCAAGATGGAAGTAGGTATTGAAGATTGCTTGCACATTGAGTTCGAGTACAACAAATGCAAGTACCATTTGAAGGATACCATAATTGGGAAGATATATTTCCTGTTAGTGCGAATTAAGATCAAACATATGGAAATCGCTATTATTAAGCGTGAATCTACTGGCAGTAATCAGAATATCTTTACGGAAAACGAGACCATCGCCAAATACGAAATAATGGACGGCGCACCTGTAAAAGGCGAGAGCATACCTATTCGAGTCTTTCTTGCCGGTTACAATTTGACACCCACAATGCGTGACATAAATAAAAAGTTCTCGGTTAAGTATTTTCTTAACCTGGTGTTAATGGATACTGAAGACAGACGATACTTTAAACAGCAGGAGATTACATTGTGGCGTAAGGCGGATATATCACGCTATCACTCTTATAATCCGCAACTGACAAGTCATCCCCAATATGCTCCGGCTCATTTGGTGAGCGGACCTGCAGCACCCACTGTTGCTGTTCCAACAGAAAACCCAGCAGTAGTGAACAGTGATATAAACAAACATACACCCTCAGGTCCCGATTCAGTAATGGGCCTCTTTACACGCGAAAGTCCAAACCAAGAATTTAGCCAAGAGCAAGAATCTCTACCAACTTCACCCCTAACGACAGCTGCTGCTGCTGAAGTGGAGCGTGGAATGGGAGATGGTGCAGCTGCAATAAGTACTTCTCCTGTCATTCTGTCTACAACGCCGCCACCTCTACCATCGACTAACCCTGATAATAAAGAAACCCCAAGTGTCTCTGCTACCGAGAAGGTCGATGATGATAATCAATTAACAGACGTTCAATTGACGAATTCGTCGGAAACTGGATCGAAGGAGGCAGAAGTTGAAATCAAAGCAGCCACTGTAGAATAAGAGATCTACAAGTTTCCGTTATCAAGAGGTCAGAATTATTTATCCTCTCTATCATTAAGTTTTATTATGTTTTGTAACCGTTGTTATTTTTCTTTAGGCATTTTTCTTATAACGGTTGTATAATTATATTTGATATTTGTTCTTTTTAAAGGCTATTTAGAGATTCATAAAAACTTGTAGTAATAGTAGTACGAAGTACTTTTAAGGTAAAATTGTATATTGTATCGTCAAATCTCTACATACATGTGTATATAAAAAGTAAATGGTTTTCTTTTTTTTAAACGGATAAAAATCTCGATTTTTAGATCACAAGTTTTCGAAATGAATCTGACCGTCCATTATAATCATTTTTTAGTATTTCTTTTATTGTATTGAATTCAACATAAAGTATTAAAGACGTTTTTTAATGATTGGCCATAAAAAGTTAGACTACGAAGCTGAAATTGTACATTGGCTGGACTGTTTGGTTGCACCACAACCAAGGTTATTAACATAGTGGTTCCAGTAGGCATGGAAACATCATAAAGAACAATAAAGAACTGTTAGGAAGCTGTTAAAGGGAATAGTAGTTTTCGTTACACTCTAGGTCTAGTATCTACCTAATAAATTTTAGAGTATCCCAAACTCAACTAATGCAAATAAAAAGTAGCGCAAAGGCAAGGATTAACATTGTATTATGCAAAAGTTCTACACTGGATTTCAGAAAAACTTTTTTTTCAAGCAGTATGGAATAGTTTTAAGGTATTCACAGTCGACAACGGTACTATTTTACGTAACGTACAGAAAATTAACAATTTTTGTCATAGAGCACTGCATTAAATTGGATTAATTATGAACACGTACATATATAGATATTTATGGAAAAAAAAAACCATTTGGACAAATATCGCTATTCACTAAATTTTTATTTGCTTAATCCCAACAATTTTTGGTATTCAAATGATTCAAGCGACTTTCTAGAGTTACATGAGGCTTCATCTTTGATAAAGTTTGTTCCTTGGACCATTCAGCTATCTTTGTTTCTCGCTTTTTTAGCTCTTTGGTGTGCCCCGAAGACTCTTCCTGTACAATAATGAAATATTAATCGAAATCGACATGTATATTTACTGCACAGGTATATTTACCAGAGTAAGATATGGATGTCGCAAATATAACATTATTTTTTCTTGTCTTTCGAAATCTAACCTCAACGTCTCTACTGCTTTCTTGCTGACAGGTTTAATAAGTCTGCGTTTGCCTCGAAATATGTGTCCTGGGACAGTATTCTTAAATAACTGAACTAACGATAGACGCATTTTATTAATATGTTTTTAGATTCCAGTTATGGAGTAACACATATGCCTATAAATAACCACTTCTCGCAGATTTTCCTTTATAAGAATTAATTCAGATGTTTTCTTTTTTTTTAAATTACACCCCTATGATAAATATTTGTGATATCACACAAAATACTATCTAAAAACTTTAATTTCTCTAAATACAACTTCTGCGTCAAAAACCAGGTGTGGAAAAAAGTGCGCACAAACCAACTTCAAATCTTGCAAGCGACAAATGAAATTAAAATTCGGCCTGATTTTTTAATTTGTATATGTATATTTGTTAAAAATTGAATTTAAACTATGCAAATACATACACTAAAAAAACAAGATGAAATAAAAAAAAATCACCCTTTCGCCGGTGGCATGCAAATGTGATACACTAGTTATGTATAAATTGTTATAAAAAAAGATTCATTCATTAAGGGAGTTATTAATTTTTCAATAAGCTCTTATTTGTCTCCTTTGTCAATCTATTAATATACATTTATAATATATAAGTTTATTTATTAGTATTTTATTTTTTAATAAAAATGTTAAGGTAGCTTCAAAAATTAATGTAGAGACAATGACATATATTTAAAAATAATACATTTGTTCTTGCCGGAATAAAACTATTAGAATAACTGAAAATTCTCCGTTTATGAGCGTTTTCGCATAACTTGTACTAACAATGCATAAGAATCAACTTAAAATTCATGTACGTATTTAAGACTTAATTAAACTAATTTATATTAACATCTTATACATATGTATGTAACTTCGCATCTGTACATAGTATATACATTATTGGATTGTATCCTATATCATGATTTATTTAGATTTTTATTTCTTTAACTTAAAAATAACAATGCTGATTATTTCATTATTTTCTACTATACATTTTTGTAGTATAAAATATGCGTAGTTCCTATTCACTAGTTAAGTTGTCGTTTTCCACATAGAACCTGTCTATATAATGCATTATCTCAAAGCCTACTTCCACCATAATTAAAACAATTATCATCCATTCCAGACGGACATGGTGCGCATCGTTTAAATTGTGCGATATGAGCTCCGCAAGCTCAACGCAGTGATTTATCTTCTCATTCATAACCTTCGTTCGCCGTGAGATACTGAAATAAGAACAAACCTGTAGATACAAAGCTTCTAGCTCTTCTCGATCCCAATAAAAATCGGGGGTATCTAGCAAATCAGAAGACAAGTTAATGACGTGACGTAGAGCAAATAGTTCACCAGTCTTTCTCAAGACATCGGCTCGTGATATGCGAATTCGGCGACCTTTCTTCAAGTCTTTCGTTAAATATTCCATGGAGTCTATATAAGAATCTAATGTAGCTTCCCATATGCCCAACTTGACTGAGGTGACGATAGCGTTAGAAAAGGTGTATTTCTGTAGGAAGTTTTCTTCACGACTAGTGAGATAGAATTTACCGTTTTGGAAAAAAGCTTTTTCCGTCGATTTCGCATCTATCAGCCCTCCTTCAATACCACCTGCATTTTGTGGTAAAAATGTGTAAGGCATTATCTCACTTTCACCTATCACCAGCGGCTTTAAGTAAGGCTCTTTCTCAAATGGTTTTAGGAATGAGAGGATATTGTTTGTTTCGGTGTCATTAAAGTTCCAAAACACTACGGAACCTTCGCGAAAGAAGTAGATGTCACGCCCCTCCGTATCTACCCGATACTTGGCAGTAACATACAGTACGTCCTGTTCTACGCCTAGATTATCAGTCGAGAAAAACTTCTTTGCTGAATATAGATCTTGCTCCTTTAAAGCATGAAGTAGTAACTCTAGATTGTATTCCTCTGCTGTGGAGAACCCTGTTACATTCAGGAATCCTTTGGCAGAGATATCTTCCTTACCATCAATACTTCGCTTTCTTCGTGTCGCTCGTTTATTTATTTGCGTAGTAGCAGCAACTACGAGCGATTTAGAATCTGTTGAAGTTCCTAATTCTAGTTGTTTTATTTTAACAGCAAGATTTGTTGGAGCAACTTGTGGTTTTGTACTAAACGATTTATCTGATGAGTAGGTCCTCTTCGGAAATGTAAATACACAAGTGACTGAGGATTGGCTAATTCGCCGGTGAAATACAGAAATGCAACAACTGCTTTTAACTAAGCTTCTAGCGAAATTCATTTTCTATTTCATTGAATTTTAATTATTTGCAATTTCTATCAGCTGCAAAATTTGTGTGCGATACAAAAATAAAAGTAAAACCGGCATTCTGCTGCAATGATCTTTGCACATATGGACGATGACAGTGGTTCCAAGTTTGGCGTATTACTAAAGGGTTTTACCACATTGTCAATGGTAAGTGCAGATGCATGAAACAAGTGGCGGTTTGTTCAAGTAAGCTGTAAATTTATTTTATTATCAATTTTTGACTAGTGTATTTTAGAAAGTTTTATAAAGAATTTATAATATTATGAATGTATAATATTAACTAATACTGTAATTATGGTTGTGCTACCAAGTGATTATTTTGGCAAACATTTTTTTCGTTTGTGGTCACTTTTTCGAACCAATAGCATAAGCAAAGTTAATACAAATAATAAACAAACTTAGCTGTGTAAAAAGTTTTATTAAGAAATCAGAAAATAGTTAATTGCAATTGCAATGGAATCTGTTCTGTTCACCAATGTCAAGAAGCTCTATGACTATGAACTGTATTCCTGTGTTATTCCCGCCGTAAGTATTACATTTAATGAATCTTAATTAATAAAATACGTTTACATATGTACCTATGTTCTCAATTCGCCAGGCGAGCATGTTAAGTACTTTGCTGCAAAACGATAGGACTTTGGCCACTCCCGAAATGGAGTACCAAGTGTTGTTGTTCCAAGGCAATTCCTACTATAATGAGCGTCGGTTTAGACTAGCTTTCAAATGTATGGATTCAGCTTTACTAATGCGTAAAACAATTGCTCGCTTCAAGAATGCACAGTTGGTGGCAATAGAGAACAGTTACAAAGAATTCACTGATATTGAAATACGCTACCGCCTAGCAACTTGCTACGGAGAATTAGGTGAATCAAATATGGCCATCAGTACTCTTCAAAATATTCCTTCTAAATCACGAACACCGAAGATCAACATGCTGTTGGGTAAATTGTTGCATACTGTCCCTACAGTAAACACTTCGGAGGCCACTTTAGCTTATAAGGAAGTATTGCGGGAATGTCCTATGGCTCTCGGAGCGATTAACTCGTTGTTAGAAATTGGCGTTGATGGCATTGAGGTGAATTCCATCGTGATGAATGGTGTGTATAGATATGTTTACCGTTTACAAGATGTAAAATATGCAATTAATTTTCTTCCATTTTACTTAGCAAGTTCTGTCCCCAAAAATATTGACTGGTTAAGTAGTTGGATCAAAGCGCATGCACAGCTGTACGGCCGTAAACATCTGGAAGCTTCGAAAACATTTGAAGCCATAAATGATAAAACCAAATTTCATCAAAATGAGTATTTGCTGGCAATGATCGGTAAATGTCTGTATTACTATGGAAGCTTTCCTCAGGCGCAGACCTATCTAGAAACAGCCGCTATGATTAATCCATACAACACAGAATCTATCATGCCACTCGCAGTGGTCTACGATTATAACCAGAAACATCAAGAGCTAGATAAGCTCGCATCGCAGCTCACCAACATCAATGAGTTTAGTTCGGAGCACTGGTTCGTATTAGCTCAAAGTATATTCACATCGGGTAAAATGGAGAAGGCTTCATATTTTACTCATAAAGCCATATCAGTGGACCCGCGAAACGTGGAAGCTCATTTGTTGCGAGGAAAAATTTTCCTGCAGTTAAAACGTCACAAAGACGCGATATACTTCTTCCGGACGGCTCAAACCATTGCCAATTATCGCTTCGAAGTCTATAAGGGGCTTTTTGGCTGCTACATAGGACTAAAACGTATAAAGGAAGCTCAAACTTTGTGCGCTTTGGCTGTTCGTTATTTTAGGAACTCACCACGTAGTTACATAGTATATTAATTTACATATTTATTAACATTTCAATGATTCATTGGCAATAATTACAGATGTTTGCTCGGACACTGTTTTATTCGTCAAATCCACTTGCAAAAAATGGAGCGAAAAAGTTTGTTACTAAAGCGCTTGAAATAGATGAACACTACTCACCTGCTGTTGCTCTCATGGCTGAATTATGCCAAGCGGAAGGTGAAACCCAACAAGCGATCGCATTGCTGAAAAAACAAGTTGTCAACTATCCGCATTGTAAGCTCTTTACTATGCTGGGCGATATTCTGAGTGCGGAAAAAGATCTAGACGGTGCATTAGAATATTATACAATTGCGTTAAGGTAAAGTATATCCTAAAACTAGCAAAGATGAATGTGCGATTTTGAAGGTATTCGCTATTTGTAGCATGGAACCAACTTATCACAGAGCTTTGGAAGGAGTTAATGCGCTGGGTCAGGCGTCCCGTTTAAACACTAAACAAGAGGATAATGCAGTGCCTCAATCTACGTCCCAAGATGAAGAATGGCCTATCGAATGTGATGAGCCGTCCCTTGATGTAGTGGAACTGTCTTCACCTGTTGCTGGCAATGATGACGGTGAATCTGACACGTTTTCTGATCCATTCTGGCAAGATGTAGACGCAGAACTCACAAATTAGTGTATTTGGCTTAACTTATCTCAGTTTTTGGATCTATTTTAATACTTAGTGCTTAAATTTCCATTCTCATTAAATTTTTTTTACTCTATTGTTTCGAATTTAAATTTAATTTATTTATTTATGTTTAATTTTAAGAGACATGTATACGTAAATATTCTATGCCGATTCATAATAAGTGCATTATAAAAGTTGAAGAAAAATCAGTTTTCACTTCATATTAAAATAATAATTTATTTAAAATTGCATGAAACGGAAAAGTCGTTGTTTCAGAGTTTGTTGTTTGCGACGATGATTTGTTCTAATTTCGCTGCCCACAGTTGCAGAAGAATTGCGTGTAGATGGCATGACTATTGACTCGTTGGACATACTCGCGCCAGCTGTGTGTGAGCAAGTGCAAAAGGTACGCCATCTGTTTGTGACGCCTTCACTTAATAAACATTGTTGTCAACATGTTTCTAAAGAAGAGTGGAACCAAAAAGGCGCGAAGCGAAATAGCAAGAACAATAAACTTGGTCTGCGAAACATGAACGCCTGGTTTGTGAAAACTAAACAGCGATATATTGTCGCACCTCTCGTTTTACAGAAAAAACGCAGAAATGGCGGGAAGCGAAACTGAAAACAATATGCGATCTGCGGGAAATGAGCGCCTGTTATAAAGATGGTAAAAGATTGCGACTGCTTGAGGCGGAATGTTGAAAAAAAATAAATAAAGTGAAATTAATAAGAGCCATTCAGTTTTTGTTTTAATAAAATGTTTTTTTATTGTCTGCAAATGATTTAACGGAAATTTAATAAACTGCAATAAAACTTATATATTTCGTATAAAAGTACATAAATAAACAGTGATTCAACCTTTAGCTGATGTTAACAATATTGTGTTATATTATAGATTTTTGGGGTAGTTTGGCTTCAAGTTTTGTTAGTTTATTTATATACTTAATACCAATAATAAAATGTGTATTATAATTAGAAAGCTTTAGTGTAATTTGTGCTTTTGGGCTAACAGAAATGACTAATGGCAAGTATATTTTTCAAATATGTTGCTTTTACAAATTATAGGACTACCCGTTAGCGGGAACTGATTGTTCTGCATTGAAACTGATATTTGATCAGACATATTTTGCAGTAAGTTCCAAATTTCTTCAGTAATTTGTGACCATTTCATTAAAATATTAGTTGTCATAAGAATAGATAGCTAAATATTAGAATATATACGAGTATGCATACATACATAAAGGTTATAGATGTAGTTTAGCAAAATAGAGTATTATGTTTAATTACACTTATGTCTATACGAGAAAAGAAATGCTTCCTAGTCTGAAAAGAAAACTTAGCAAAGCAACGGAAAGGTACTGCTTCAATTTTTGGAATAGGCTGCGTCTAACATCATCATAAATCCCTTGAAAGTGGATTGATGGATGTGTTGGTTGTAGCCAAAGAATAAGGATCCAATTGTTCACAACCCAAAAAAGTTTTAACATGAATAAATGTAGTTATTTCGATATAGTTGAACTTAAACGGTAGCAATAAAAGCGATCACTTATTTAAACTATAAAAAATCATCTGCTCATTTAGATGTTTCTTAAGCTACAGAATCCTACGCTATGCGCTTCGAAATTCTAGCTATCGTAAGTCTAAAGTAATAGAAGACTTCTTTGTTGTGTTCGTTAAAGCCAAACAATCTGTTTGTTATGTAAATTCCCAGCTACGATTATCTATCAACTTGCCGCTTCCAATATCTTAGAGAATCTTTCGGTAAAATACACTAACACTAACCTCTGTAAACTATGTAAAAGTAAGTAAATCCTACGTTAATGCTTCGTAAAACTTAACTACGCATTTTATTGATATTTGAGGTGTTTAAAATTTTGCTTCAGCTGCGTGTAAAAGTTGTTTCCTGCTACGTTTAAAAAAATTCGCGTGATTCCACTACTTTGTATAAATATTACCTCAAAGCCCTGATTTCGAAGAAGTTACGATTCTCATCTTTACTAGGGACATTTTAAAATTTCCAATATTTCTTATTCGATATTAAAACACTTGTAATTATACACAAATACAAAAGTTGAAGTCTTTAGGAGTCTTTTAAAATCGTTTCGCCTACCAACTTTTTTCGCATTTGACGATCACACTATTTAAAGCTGGACATTTTTTATCCAATGTTTCTCATTCTAAGTAGTATTATTATTATTATTTGATATAGTTTATAGTGGTTATAAAACGTTAAAATACTTTGCTTGCTTAATAGGTGCACAGCAGTGAAATATTATTGCTTTTAAAACAAAAACAAATGGATTAATTAAGATCACGATACAAGGAGTTCGCACATGATATTGTTAGTAATATTCTGACTTTATACATATTTCATATAGTCTTATATACTATCTATGTCTATATATCGTATATATAAATATGTGTATCGTTTTGATTTGTCGATTTCGTTTATCTTGTCTTTTGAAGTGCTGCGATAGTCATCGATATTTTTCAGAGAGAGAGCGGACTTTGTACGCAGAGAACTCTCTCTTTCAGCCGATTGGCATGTGCTCGCTGTTAGTAAAGCTCTGTGTGCTGGCGGATGGGGCCGGGAATCCTCGTCCGTCCACGTTCTCGACGCGGCGAAACTATGACCGACATGTCTCGCGAATGCGTGCTTTCTACGGACGACGCCGCCGAACTGCGCTTGGAGCGCGCTTTTGCTGGTGGTGAACAGCTGCTTGACCGCTCTAAATTTCCATTGCTGTGTACCCAGGCCGATGTGAAGTCCTCGTAAGCCATCGCTTTCTTGGCGTCCGATTTAGAAGCAGTTGCGTTAACAGTTTTCTTGGTCGTCGGATTGGCGTATTGCGAGAGGAGGTTTTTCATTTTCTCCAATATTTGAGCGTCATTCCTAGCGCTGCTGGCAGCCTCCAGCAACTGTTGAGCCAGTGGAGAAGTCGCGTAGCTCTTCACCGGAGACGTCGTCAGCGATGTGGTGCACGGTTTCACTCGGCGGCCGTTGCTGTCGTACAGAATTTGGGAAGAGCGTGCCTTGGAGTTGCGTTCAAAAGCAGGCCTATCGCAGTCGAAACTGTTCGTGTTGAGCGGAGACAATTTCTTAATGGAGGTACTGCGGCCACTGCATGCATCTGCACTGCCGCGAACTGGAGGACCAACTGATTTCCGGAGCGGGTTTTTGCGCATTGAAGAGAAGCCCGGCTGCTTGCGGTTGAAGGCCGTCAATCCATTGTGATTATGCAAATCCTGCAGGCTGCCGCTAGAGCTTTTGTTGTCGAAACTGCGCCGTCTGATGGCGTTGGGTGAGCACCGTATTTTTGACTCCTTGCGCACTTCGCTGTCTGTATCAGCGCCAGTCTTTGCAAATGCATCACCACCCCCGCCGAAAATCTTCGTAGAGAAGTCGGTTTTACGCAGCCCCGTGTTGTCGGCGATGTTTACGGTGATTTCTTCATCAGTAACAAAAACCCCGGACTGTTCAAATTTGTTGTCTGGGTTTGCGCCGATTCCCGGCGAAGCTGATGGAATCGCCTTCGCTTGATCAGCGCCGCCTTCAAATGTAATGTTGTTGTGGTGAATAGTGTTGGGTTCCAAGTTAACCGGCGACTTTGCACCTACTTGAGGGTCATCAACCGCTGCTAACTGCGTTTCACTAGGAGCTTGATCGAGACGCACTGAAATAGACATTAAAATAGCATTCAAATATGTAATAATTCCACTTGGCTTTGAACCTACTGTGGCTTTCAACGTCTTCCATCGACGCATGACTGTGAAACGATTCGCGTTTTTGGGCTGAATTCGGCTGAATGACGCCGAGACTACGATAACCCTCATCACTGATTTCGCTGCCGTTATCGCTGACATTCTCGAATTTATTGCTGTTCGCGTCCGTATTTTGCTGAGGACTACTGTTGGCTGCTGGAGCTGCAGAGTGTGAGGTTACGGCGTTGATGTTCTCTATTGTGCCATGGCTGGGAGTAACCTTTGGCCCACTGCTGCACGCCGAGTCCAGGGAAGTCTGCTTCTTGCGCATGTCTATCAAGCGCCGTGGACTTGGCGACATCGATCGACGCGGCAAGCTTGGCGATGGCAATAATCCAGCCGATTGTTTATCCACCACGGAGCTGATATTTGCATGATTCGGGAACTTCCGATGGATTGTCGGGCTGCGATTGTGCACTGCATCGAGAGGATTGACGGCCGGCGGTTGGCTGCTGAAAGTTGATGCCATTTTTCTAGTTACTGGTGGTGATCTGTGAAGAGAAATACATCGGGATAATGGCTTTACGCCCGCAATAACGTTCAACACTAACCTCTCGAATATCACTTGCGCCTTGTGCAGTTCAATGAAGTTTGATGGGAAACCTGTGCGTGGTATCAAACGCGCCGCTACCGCTGACCGATGCTGCGACCGACAACGACAAGGATCATGCTTGTCCAAATAGTGCGACAGAGTGTCCCAACCGCCGCCAACTCGTACCATAACGTGTGATCGTAGTATCTAGGAAATAAGAGAGAAGATCAGAAAGCGGAAGTATTTACAGCGTCCTAAGCAAGATGATCCACACTATAGCATCGAAGTGTAGTAATGTCGGAACCATTGTATATATAATATAAGTTTTACATCTCTCGAGAACAAAGCAAACTTCTTACCCGGACGAATATCAAAACTTTTGTATCTCCTATGCGATATTTTCCCTCAGATACTCGTATCATCGGAAACTGTGACGGACAAGTGCATTTCTCCACTAAATCACGAACCTAAAATATAAATAAATAGAATTTTAAAAAGATCTACACTCGGTTGTCTCCAATGAAAGGGAAGTTATTTCTTATAGAAAGCACTCTAAGCCAAACCTCGCAAAGGAGAATTCCTTCCAAAACAAATATTAAAAAATATGTTTAAAATTCTGGTATGGTCCAGTTTATAATAACATCTAGTTTTAGATTTACAGCTTCTGATAGGTGCTGATAGAGTATAAGCCGGATCCATATGTTGCGGATAGTAGAAGGGTTTGTAAGGTTCTTTTCGCTAGGAGTTAGCCTCAACGTGGCTAGGATCCCAGCTCAAATAATAGCGTCTTGTGCATACTTCCCTGTCTTCACTGACGACTTCACTGTCGCTTTACCAAGAAGTTAGTTGAGCACTGCAGTTAGTTGAGCACACCCACACGTTGTAATAAATGGGCTATCTCCATAAGTATATCAGTAGCTTAGACACAGCCATTCACAATGTTGGGCATAGATAGGGGTAGCCATAAGGTTCTTGACCTAACACTAAGTAGCAGTGGTGTTAGGAACTATGTGAATCATTCATCTTGTCAGAACGAATCTGTTCAAAGAAATCAGATTCCTTGGTGGAATGCGGAACTGTCCAGCACGCGGTTGTTGCAAAGCCAAATACAACAAAGCCAAATGCACCGGAGACTCGCGTCCGTAACGCTGACGGAACACAATAAATTTTAAGAAATGGGAAGGGCAATAGTTTCAGAAAATTTGGCGAGAAAATAACGGCTATACCAGATATACAAGATAGAGCAGAAATTTTTGCGGGAACGCAATTTCCTGTGGAGTAATAACGGTCGGTGATAAGATCTGTAGAATGAAATAAGAACAAAGGCATTTCATGGGTAATCAGAGTCCATATGCTGGCGGCACTTGGTACAGTTAAGAACATTTGTTTCCTTCAAATCACTTCAAATCTTTGAATCAATTAAAGATGTGGACGGAATATTACCAGTACCGCTACAATAACGGCAGAAGGGAAACCTGGAAGCGCATATTCTTGGAAGTAGCCTTGCTCCGGATTATAACCCACGCATCTGGCGAAGATCGCAATTATACCTTAGGACTATCTTTATCCAGAGCTTTTAGACATGTTAGTCGAACATCCTTAATGCTCAAAACGATTCGAAGGTACTGAACAATTACTTAAGAGAAAGCTCAGCATTGAAAGACCGCTGCACGTTTGTCACTCCTGTGCATTTTGACTGGCAGTATCCAGGTGGCATTGGATAACAAAGAGACTTTATTAAACTTCCTCTATGGTGTTAGTTGAGTTGTAAGAGTTTACTCACCATTTCATCTAGGCTCTTAAGATCGTTTGTAACGATTTGAGGCTGTGGGCCGTACATCAACATTGGACCATCTTCGTCCTCATCTCCATTTTCAGAGTCCGTATCGAAGAGGTCAGCATCGTTACCAATACTGTTAGTGCCAACACATGTGAGTCTTCCGTTATGTCCATCGCCAAAACCGTTACTTTGAAAGCCGCTGCCGAAGTTGTTCGCCTTGTTGTCAGCTGCGATTTCACGATCGATCTGCCGCTCCATCTGTATAAGCATGGGTGCTAGCATTCCTGTTTTAAGAAGTTTATTACACACACGGTTTCAATTGGTAGTTGTTGAAGCACTTACCAAATTTAGCTCCTCGCCTAGCTACTTCTAAAAGACACAAAATAACGTGCTTCTCGTTCTTTCGCATAATGAGGTCATCGGTTTCAAACAATAGGCACTCAATGATCATAAGACTTTTTCTTAAAAAGACCGAAGTAAAGAACCATTGACATATAGAAGTAAAGAACAAATGTCATATACAAGAATAATTACAGGAAGCCCTGGTCATTCTTTCTTTTATTGAAGTTCTGCTTAAGTTTTTTACAGTAAGTGGATAACGGAAAGACCTTGTACAACATCCGGACCTTCACCTTGCAGTAAACACTCGGACAGTAATAGCTGCTGCATGAAGACTATTCACCTCGGTACTACACAAAAATGTCAAGCAGCAGATATGCTTGTATGAGCGAACAGAAATTGAATTATAAAAAAGTATCAGATGTACAGGAGTCTATCACAAGGAAAGCTTCAATAGCTTACCTGTGGCCGGATGTACAAAAAAGACAAGGCACTGTCTTGCCTCAACAATAGAGAGCAAAGTGGAGCTCCACAAATATGGAGCTGTAAAGTATAGCAAAAGATCACGCTGGAAGTCGACAGATCCGGTTTACTTCAAAAGGTTTAGGGTGGACTGGTGGACAAGAACCTAAGATACGTCTTGATTGATGTAACTGGAAGAAGACACGACCACAAAAAACAGTGCGACTCCGCTTCTGCAGGTGGATCCTCCAACAGATCAGGCGAAGGTAAATCTAAAGAACTCCTTCGTACTATCACTGAAACCGTACTAAGGCCGGTAATATTAAATATATAAATTTTGCTATATTTTGCAAAAATGGAATTAACTATATGTAAAAACTATTATATTCTCAAAATGACGGAGAAGATTGCTGATAAATGTCTTCATCAGAGAAATAACGTTAAAGGAAATATGCATACAAGATGGCAATATCTATCTACTTGTGTCTGTCTCAGCTAACGTCCGGGAGCCACTGGATTATAGTATAACTATTCTACTTGCTCGAAAATGGGTTGTTCAATATCGAAGACAACAATTATATCTTTCCAAAAGTTAAGGATAATATGAAGAGGTCCGCAATGGGGACCTATGGATATTAATAGAAAAAATCAATTAGATTTGGCTTATTAGAAAAGGTGAAAATACTTTGCATGCAGGAGATATATACGAAGTGATATCTATGTAGATATTTTGCTGAATAATTGAGACCCTTAAAGAAAAGAGAATTTTTGGATCAGCAGAAAGGAATTAGCCAGGCTATGATCGGGGAGGAAACAGAAGAATGTCGCTGTTCCTCAAATGAACACGAGTACAGAAGATCAAATATGACTTTAACAATAATTACATTAGGAATGGGCGCTCGTATAATAGACCAATTTAATAAATATTAAAATCGGACTAAATCGTCGTACATAATGTGCCATATCTTTATTATAGGCCCAATCGGTGGTAATCTTTTTATTACTTCCTAAACGAAATTCCTTCTTATTGCTTAGTTGTTAGAGTTCTCACCTGCACCAAGTAATAAAATTGGATACGTTGTCTCTGGCAAAGAATGTACCACTTTTAGCGGCTGGCAGATACTGTACACTCCCCACCGCTAGAATTGGACCCGCCAATCCGGAAGTCACAGAGCGTGTCATCGATTTGTTGCGTGCCTGTCTCCTGACTAAGTAGCACTCTGCTGCCTGACGCACGTTATTGGCATGCTGCAAAAAGAAAAAATGGCAATCTTTGATCGAAGCAATCTGAAAGTATGTTTTAAAAACTGAAAATCTGTTTTTTCAAATAGGAAAAATTCTACTACTGCCCTTAGTATGGGTAGTATTTATTTTTATTTATTAATTATTGTATTATGTGTTTGAATGTATGTAAGAAAAACTAATTAATTTATACAGACTTAGTAGGAAAATCAATTCCACTTCAAGAATTCTACTCTGCCATCGTAAAACATGATTCAGGTAGAGTAGTGAATCTGATAAATAAGAGGTACTCAGTATAGATTCGAATGAATACGAGAAGATAGCAGAAAAATAGGTCAGAGTCTTCTGGGTCGTTGTAAGATTTACTCTAATGTAAATTTTCCATTTCTTCCGTGTTATTTGTACAGAGAAGGCAGGAAACGGTTCTGTACAGTGCAGAAATGTGTTCGGTCGCTGCGCTAATGTGATTATGTTCACACATAACACAAGGAAGCAGACTGCGAGCAGCATTCGATGCGCATGATTTATACTTGAATGCACTTCCGCAAAAATATTTTGCGTAATCGCTGGCTCGAAATCATCCAATGTTTTTCATCTACTTATGCTATAAAGGTAAATATTAATTTGTAATTTATTAGCGTCTTTTCTGTATTCTATGCTGGATTTTTTCACAATTGGAGGAAATTTGACAACAGTATTTCCAAAAGCGATATAGAAAGTTAATGTTTATTTAAATTAAACTCAGTATAGCCACTCAATGGTTTAAACAATTAATACACGATCGATTATAGAAACCAAAAATATTTATTTAGTAAAAATTTAAACACCCGGAAAACTCTTTTGTTTCCCACGGGTGTTATGGTGAAATCCTTCTTTCTCCAAGATTTTTTAAGAATCTTTGTTTATTGAAGCGATGTTTAGTTCATTTCGTCAGGATTCGTGCATTTATAACGTTGAGGTTTATGTTTACAATAACACAAATACTAGAAATGGGTCAGTAGAAGAAAAATTGTTTAAAGATCGCACTGATCCCCATCAACTATATTCGATGATGTATTTAAAATACAAAAAGAATTGCACCGTCAGCAAAGGAACTTTAAAATTGTGTTTTTTAATATTGCCAAATTGCATCTATCTATATATATCCCTATAAGAGCCTGTTATATAATATTTTGTAGAACGATCTTCAACAAGATCTTCAATATTTAAGAACTTTCTTAATTTTATTGATATAATAAACTAAAATATTCTTTGATGGAGTGTTTCTCGTGAATTTGAGAACCGTCGAACCGATTTGAATACCCTTTTCAATCATTATCGCTATATAAATACACATCTTAATATGGAAATCATGGAATATGTTCAATTAATAGTTAGCCAACGCGAATAGTTTAACATTTATTCAAACACGAAGTATCCATATATGAACGTGGGTATATGACGCCGGTCTAAAGTCCAATCGCAGCCGCACAATGACGAAAAGTTCTCCTTTCCTTTGTCGAGGTATTCGTATGGGCGTCGGCGTTCATTGTTTGACGCACAGGGAGCTGTTAATTGCATAAAAAAGCGTCAGATGCATTCACAACATTTGCCTTAAAAGCGTACTCAAAGCAATTTCTTTGCTATTTAATAAAGTAATCACATCAACGTTTCTTCGACCATTAATGAAAAAAGCAAAAGTTAATAACAAACAACGCACATGTGTGTGTATTAATAAATTATTTTCCATAATTCTTTTGGAAAAAATCACTTTTATCGCCTTTTTGGGAACATTGACACACATATCTTTAAAGAATAATATTCATTATTCATTATTAGTATAATAATATTCATTCGTTATTCGGTTGATTTATTTATTGATGAATCTTCTTTAAAGAATGATATTCATTATTATTATTATTGCAATAATATTATTCGATTTTCGATTCATTCAATATTTCGATGACTCTTGCTTAACGAATAATATTTATTATGCGTTATTCGATTCATTCATTATTTCAAAGTCTTGTTTAACGAATAATATTCATTATAGATAGATTACAGATAGATAGATATAGTTATTAAAAATTTCATTATTAATTTCATTATTAAATTTCATTCTTTTAAAAACACTTTTTAGCACTTCTTTTAATAAAGAATCAATGAATATCATTCCAATCAATATCAAGTGTACTTTTTCCAATCATATTTCAAGTGAATATTGAAGATTTGAGCAATGTGATTCTTCGGAAACGTGGAAGTGCAACCGAAGAAATACAAAGAATTACAAACAGCGCAATCAATCAGTAAAACATCAGCTCAGTTTGCGCAGTTGCTCGAGTCGGTGTCTCCTTCAGAATCGGCGATGATATTCACATTTGATTGCCGCCCACACTTCGCTGTCTATCGTGACATTATTTTGGAAATGAAACTGGTTTCTGATCGTGAATATTGAATACTTGCTGCACTTAAAGATACATGAAAAGCCGACATCTTTACGATTTCGTTGATTTGGATTGTCATCAATTGAAGACGAGGCGCAGTAATATTTCGATAAGCGACTTCACCTTCTGCTTGTCTCATGAATAACAATGCTTTTCGTGTCACACTGGACAAAAACATTAAAAAGAAAACATGAAAACGTCACAAAAGAAAAAACGAACGTGAGGGCAAACGTTGCATGGTAATAAATTTCGGAAAGAGCCTTAGAAAACGCAAGTCGTTGAACTGAAATCATTGTTAGAATGTCACAAACACAAGTCGCAAGGATTTGTACAATGAACTCGTGTTTTTCGGTCGAAGAAGCGCTTCTGCTCTGGTCGCTTTTGTCGATGGCTTCTCTTTGCTTTCGACTGCGTGACATGATCATTAAAGTGGCCGACACGAAGAATATGTAGATGTGTCGCTATTCACTCCGTTTCTTCCTTCGGCGACAACAATTTTCCCACACTTTGCTTTGAGAAGCGTTTACATATTCGTCTTCAATCATGTGCCATTTCGAAAATATTTAGATTTTTTGGCACAGAGCCAAACGCTCTGATTTAATTGATATTTTTTTTAGTGTTGTGGTTTTATGTTGATCGCTCTCGTTTCGAGAAGTTCGAAATATTCGCGTAAATACCTCGTCACCTATACAACGTCCAAGAATTTTTGTATATGCTAAAATTGGAATAAAGTAGATGATGATCTTTACTCAAGTCCATCAAAAGTGATCTATAATGGCTACTTGGTTTTTCCGATATTGCTACAATTGTCCAATACAACGTCTATGATCGGATATGTCTCGAATTCTTACAATTTATTTGACTATCTTCACTCAGAGCTCTCTTCAGCAGTTGCTACTTCTGCTACATGACTAATGCGGCCCTGGCAATGCATCCATATATATTCCAATAATGATTAACACTTTAAATATTTCCCTCGGCTACGTTCAAGTTCTCAGGAAAGTATCTACGTTTGTGTTTATGAAAAAGTACAGTCGAACGAGAATGAGATCGAAGTACATTGACCTCATTTGCTGTCCGCGAAGAAGTGATCGCAGCTATGAATGAACACTTATAAAGCATATTGTGTCCCTCTCACATGAGATGCGATATTTTTAATCCAAATTAAGAATTGTAACACCATAAAATTTTATTTACACTCAATGTTAATGGGATTTTTTTTGTTATATTTTATAGAGCCATTGTTGTCACATAGGAAAAAAGGGAATCGCTGCGGTTGTGATAACAGAATCTCAAAAATCATAACGAAAGTGGACTATAAACAACAAACAGAGGGTGAAATAAATCTGCTATAGAGTTTATAAATATCAGCCAAATGGAGCTGTACAAAGTTCAGTTCCATATACAGACAACTTCTTGGTTTTTATGCTTCCGTTCGCAGTTTCGTAATAAAGTGAGGGAAGTACCATCATAATACCCGATGCAGGGGTCGAATTCCAGAGAAGGCGGCCCAAAATAGTCGCAATTACAAAATAAAATAGACATTTGAATGCAAAGTTTCGAAATCCGTTGCAAGGTAAACAACTTCAACGAAATGTGGAAATTTTTAGAGTATAAACAAAAATTCAGGTGAGCTGCCAGGTTGGATCAACCGAAAAATTAGGTTAAATTTATATTATTCCATATTCAGTTTCCATATATGCACAAGAAAGAGTTTAACGTTATCCTGTTTTAAGTTAAAATGATGAATATCCATTGATGTAGGAGAAGGTATGAAAAGAGAGACCCACGTAGAGAAGTGGATTTTTCTGAATTGGATCTGGAGGTATTAAGGTTCACAGTCACACAATTCACACTGCATTTAGTCTCAATTGGATTAATAAATTTTTTTAATTTATGTAAAATTAAACCAAAGAACTTCGAATTTCCCATCATTATCTAAATTCTCTTATTACTTTTGTTTAGAGACAAACTAAACATAAGATAACAAGTTACGAGGAGTCGACGGAAAAGGATCGCCGACGTTAATCAGCGGTGCCTGATAAGGCAAAAGGGAGGATACATAAAATCCAGCTGCACTCAAACATCTCGCATCTAATATTCGCACCTTTTTTATCATCGGTTGAGCCAACAAGACAACGCTGCAGCAACATCTAATCTTGGGACAGCGTCTTATCTTGGGTCAAGCAATCTTCATATCCAACCTTTTTTATTACTCTCTTATCTCTAAATTGTACCAGATTTACTGTAACATATGTACTGACAGCATATTTGATAAGATGTAACTTGTACTCTAAAATAGTATATAAGCCAACTAAAAACGAAAAATAAATCAGTATCCTACAAATACTCACTGTGTTCATACGTATTGTGCGTGTAACATTTGGTCCTTCGAGCATTTCTCAGAGTTTTCCCCCACCAGTGGTAAGAGATTCTGAGAATAATTGAACCGAGACCTAAATTTGGTCATTCTAGAAAACAAAACTAAGTTTTCCCCCACCAGCGGTAAGAAACTTAGAGTTTAATTAGAAACCAATAAATAAGTTTTCCAGTCGCTAGAGAGCGAGAAAACAAAGTGAAAGCGTATCCGAGGCTTAGACATCGGAGAGTAAAAAAGTGAAAGCGTATCCGAGGCTTAGACATCGGATAGTGAAAAAGTGGAAGCGTATCCGAGGCTTAGACATCGGATAGTGAAAAAGTGGAAGCGTATCCGAGGCTTAGACATCGGAGAGTAAAAAGTGGAAGCGTATCCGAGGCTTAGACATCGGAGAGTGAAAAAGTGGAAGCGTATCCGAGGCTTAGACATCGGAGAGTGAAAATTGTACAACAAAAAAATTTAAAAAAAAAAAGGAATACCGAGTAAAATGTCGAAAGAGAAACAACAATTTCTGGAGAAGCAGAAGGAGCTCGGTGAAGAAGCTATATCCATAAGGGACAAAATTTTTGAAGACAGAATCCGGTCAACGCAAGTGGAAGAAACGAAGAAACGCTTGGAGCGGATTAAACTTCAACTAGAGGCTAATCATAGCAAACTATTGGCTAAAGGTGTTACAGAAGAGCCATACTTTGAAGAACAGTATTGTGAAGCAATTGGAATAGTCATAGAAGAGGCTTGCAAAAAACTAGAGGAGAAAGTGGAAGTCGAGAGCGACCCTCAGTCAAGCAAAATGGTAACTGGAAATGAGAAAACTAGAACAAAAGTTATGAACCCTATAGGAAATACCTACACTAGTAAACCAATATTCAAAAAAATTCAAAAATATAAATATTATCTACACGAATTGATGGATGAAGCTCGATCAGAAATAAACAACGGCCAAAAAACGGAATTGATGGTTACAAAAACTGCGATGGAAGAACAAATAGAGATATTAAAAGCAAGTTACGAAAAATTATTAAAAGAAAGCGGCAATGAAACTCAGAGCGAAATAATTGAAGACGAATTTTTAGAAATAAACAAAGAATGCCGTGTAATGCTGAAGAAGATAATGGTGGCACTTTCAGGAACGGACGCAAAATATAAGAATCAAATAAAATTGGAAGACATAAAAATTCCAATTTTCTTCGGGAACATCAATGAATGGCCCTCCTTTCATGATCTTTTTAAAAATTTAGTACATGATTGCCAGTCATTTTCAAATGCAGAAAAAATGTACCGGTTAAAAAATTATGTGAAAGGAGAAGCTGGTAGACTGGTGCAACATTTAAAAATCACTGACGCTAATTATGAAGCAGCTTGGGATATTTTAAAGATGAGATTCGAGAATAACAGGCTTCTGTTCACAACTCAGGTAGATCGAATTTTGGATCATCCTCTAGTAAACAGCGAATCAGCGTCAAGCATTAAACAATTATTAGACACAACAAATGAATGTGTCCAGGCACTTAAAGGCCTTAATATAAAGATTGATGACGCTGAGCCATTTATAGCAAGAATAATTGTACGTAAGCTTGATCGCGATGGACTTCGTTTATATGAACAAAGTGTTAAGAAAACAAAAGAAATTCAAACACTTCAAGACGTTCTCAGTTTTCTTGAACAGCAGTATCAGGCATTGGAAGCAGTGAGAGGCAAGAAACAAGGTAACATTGGCAATTACAAGGCACACACTAAGCCAGGAAATTCATTTCATACAACACAGAAAGTATGCGAATTCTGTACTCTAGCTGGCCATGAGATTCAAAATTGTAGAAGATTTCTATCCACCACAGTGATGGAACGCAGGCAGTTTGTCAACAAAAACAAGTTGTGTTATGTATGTATGAGTCACAAATTTCAAGAAAAATGTTCAAAAATAACAAACAAATGCAAGAAGTGTGGTAGAGGTCACAACACGTTACTACACATAGATGAATTTAAGAAGGATACGAAGGAATCACAAAAGACTTCAGCAATGTTAACAGAGGAAGATAAGTTTTCAACAGTTTTATTAGCAACAGCTCAGGTTCGAGTACGAGCGGGAGATGGCAGCTTTCTAACACTGAGGGCGTTAATTGATCAAGGATCACAAAAGACAGCCGTGTCTGAAGAAGCAGCGCAGTTGTTGCAGCTGAAACGAAAAAATATAAGAACAGAGCTTCGTGGTCTAGGAGAGTCATTAGTAGGAGTATCAAAATACAAGATAAGTCTTGAAATTCATCCACGATTTATGAGCAGTGAGAAGTTCAATGCAGAAGCCTTAGTTTTGCAAAAGCTATCAGGCGCACACCCTGATAAATCCTTTAAATACAATATTGAAGACTGGAAAAATTACACCCTGGCAGACCCGTATTTCAATAAGTCAGAGCGGGTAGACATCATAGTTGGTGGAGACTTATATCAAGAAATATTGGAAGTCGGAATTCGAAAGGTCGATAAAGTATTGGGACAAGCAACAAAGTTGGGCTGGATTTTGTCTGGTGTTCTCAAACTGGCAGGGAATTCAAATAGAATTACAGCAGCGGTAACAACAAATCTGGAAAGGTTTTGGGAAGTAGAAGACATTTCTGAAAATAAAGTGAACGAAAAAGACCACTGTATTCAATATTACAACGAAACCACCACGCAAGATATCAGCGGCAGATTTATCACAAAATTGCCGTTCAAAGAAGACTATCAACTAGGAGAATCGCGCAAAATGGCTGTGGCAAGATTAATAAATCTGGAGAAGAAGCTGAAAAATAATAGCGAATTAAAAGCTGAATATGTGAAGTTTATGAGAGAATACGAAGATTTAGGCCATATGAAGGAAGTAAATAGTACATGCTCAAAGAAATATTATTTACCTCATCACGCAGTAATTCGAGAGTTGAGTACAACTACAAAAGTCCGAGTTGTATTTGACGGATCAGCAAAAACTTCAAATGGTCAAAGCTTAAACGATGTACTAATGGTGGGTCCAAGACTCCAAAAGGATTTATTTGATATCATTGTTAAGTGGAGATTATGGAAGTTCACCCTGTATGCCGACATAGAAAAAATGTACCGGCAAATAAAAATAGCAGAATCAGACCAGCAGTTTCAAACCATCTTATGGAGAGAAATAGATGATCTAAAGCAAAATCGAGTTGGAGGAAGAATCGGAAGATCAGGCTTAGAGTACAACCAAAAACATCCGATAATACTGGACAAATCGACGTTATCTTCCCTAATTGATCATCACATCCATATGTTAACATTACATGGGGGAAACAGATTAATGAAGATAACTTTGAGTAGAAGATATTGGATTTTAAGAGTATCGGATGCCATAAAGAAATGTATTCGGAATTGTCCTAAATGTGTCCGCTATCAACACCAATCAACCACAGGAGTTGACTTCGCAGGACCGATTCATATGAAAACTTCAAAAGGGAGAGGACAGAAATCATACAAGGGATATATAGCTGTATTTGTGTGTATGTCAACTAAGGCTATCCATTTGGAAGCAGTAAGCGACCTTACAACGGAGGCTTTTGTAGCAGCACTGAAGAGGTTTTTTGGACGAAGAGGCAAAAGTAAGTACATTTATTCAGACAACGGAACAAACTTCGTCGGAGCGTCTAGGTTTCTAGACAAGGATTTTAAAAAAGCAATTAAAGAACTCGCAGAAGTAGCTCCAATATTGGCTGAAGAGAAAATAGAGTGGAAATTTTTTCCCCCGGCAGCTCCTCACTTTGGAGGAATTTGGGAAGCTGGTGTTAAGTCGATAAAGTATCATCTTAATAGAGTAATTGGAGATACTAAGTTGACGTTTGAAGAACTCAGCACTGTTTTATGCCAAATTGAAGCAGTACTTAATTCGAGACCACTCTACTCCATCACAAATGAAATTGATGACATTGATGTGTTGACGCCAGGTCACTTTCTAATTGGAAAACCGATGATCGATTGTCCCGAATCGCAAGACGACGGTCTATCATCATTGAACAAGTGGAAGTTACTCCAAAAGATAAGAAGAGATTTCTGGAAAAGATGGAAGGAGGAGTATCTTACCACTCTACAGCAAAGATATAAGTGGAAAACTCAACAAAATAATTTGGAAAAGGGTCAAATTGTCTTGCTTAAAAATGAAAATACTCATCCATCGAGGTGGCCACTGGGGCGAATTATAGAAACTCATGAAGGAAAAGATGAAAAAGTCAGAGTTGTCACAGTGAAACTAGAGAACAGTGTAATAAAGCGCCCAATTCATAAATTAGTTCCGCTGCAAATTTCAAAAGAAAAGGACTTCGAAGAAAAGAAAGATAGCAAAGTTCACCTAACAACAATCCAAACGAGCCACCAGCGCGATACGCAGAAACCCAATAGTAAGCTTTGGATTCTAATTTTCTTACTAATGTTTTTAGGACAATCAAAAGCAGCAACAGTGTATGGCACAATAGGTGCAATATTAACAGAAATTCCAAATAACACTGCAGTTTATAGTGACAAGGTAGGGAAAATAGATAAGATAAATTCGTATTGGAATTTAATAATACATTACGACTTAAAGCCATATTCGCAGGAATTAAGCAAAATAGAATCCTTTATGGAAGTCTTGCGAAAACAATGTGATAATTTAAAGGAATATAAAGAAATCTGCGAAGAAACTGCAACAGCAATGAGTCAGCGGTATAGAACATTGAGACAAAACAACGATCTGCTGATAAATAAGAATAGAAAACCCAGAGCACCATTTGAGTTCGTTGGGTCACTCTACCACATGTTGTTTGGCATGATGGACGCTGACGACCGAATAGAAATAGAAGAGAACATAAAAAATGTATTCGAAAATCAAAAGGATTTGAAGCATTTAATGGAACGTCAGACTTCTATAGTAGACTCAACAGTAAATATATTAAAAAAGACGACCGATGATGTGAACAGGAATTCTCGCAGGATGGATGATCATTTAAGGCTTTTTTATGAAAAAATTACACAACAACAAAAGGAAGAAAGAATAATGTTATCATTTCAAGTAATGGCAGCGCGATTGAACATGATGATCGACGAATGTTATAGAGTCCAAACAGCGGTTATCGACATTCTGATAGATATAAATCACGGTCATGTAAATCCCAACCTCCTCACACCAGCTCAATTAAAGGGTGAAGTGGAGTATATTAAGGCGCATCTTCCCAGTAATCTAGCTCTGCCTGGAGGTGACTCGACGGAGGAACTAAGGGGTGTTTATTCTTTCATGAAGGCAAAGGGAATTATAATGAATCAACGCCTAGTAATAAATGCTGAGATACCGCTCATTTATAATAAATCATCCGAGTTATATAGATTGATCCCACTCCCCATCAATAGCGCCAATCGGACAGTAATAGCAAGAATTATGGCGCAGTATATTGCATACAATATGGACGAGAGTGTCTATACCTTGCTAACACAACCTGAAATAAACAAATGTACAAAAATTAAAGAAAACCATTTTATGTGCAGAGAAAATTGGCCATGGAAACCGGCAACAGGAAGAGCCTGTGAAATCGCCACTTTGAAAAAGTTAGACAATGCAGACTGTCTCTTTGAAGAAATAAGAAAACGAGATTTGTGGGCTCATCTATCCAAGGAAAATTATTGGCTCTTTAAGGTATTTAACAAGAGCATATTAAAAATTGATTGTAGGCCCGGCCAACAAAATTGGTTAAAGGTTACATCGCAGGGCGTGCTGAAACTTCGAGCTGGGTGTTCAGCGTTCTACGAGGGGATTGCGTTAACGGCTACTCAACGTTTTGAACATCAAGAAGAATTAAGAATTCAATCCTCAGCCTGGACCAAAAACTTAAGTCGTTTATCTGAAGCAAACATCAAACCATTCGACAGTGTGATTAGCAACAATTCTCAACTGATTGATGAACTTAGCAAGCAAATAAAGGAATTGGAATCATCTCACATTGAACTGCGTACACTAAAATGGCATACAACCAGCGGGCACTCTGCATTTATATTAGTTGTTATAATAATACTAATATTTCTCTGTTTCTATATAAGGCAGAAATGTTGTAGGTCATCAAACCATCTACAAATCGACTTCACCGCTCCACCCACGTTTGCGGGGCGGCAAAATGTTTAGAGACAAACTAAACATAAGATAACAAGTTACGAGGAGTCGACGGAAAAGGATCGCCGACGTTAATCAGCGGTGCCTGATAAGGCAAAAGGGAGGATACATAAAATCCAGCTGCACTCAAACATCTCGCATCTAATATTCGCACCTTTTTTATCATCGGTTGAGCCAACAAGACAACGCTGCAGCAACATCTAATCTTGGGACAGCGTCTTATCTTGGGTCAAGCAATCTTCATATCCAACCTTTTTTATTACTCTCTTATCTCTAAATTGTACCAGATTTACTGTAACATATGTACTGACAGCATATTTGATAAGATGTAACTTGTACTCTAAAATAGTATATAAGCCAACTAAAAACGAAAAATAAATCAGTATCCTACAAATACTCACTGTGTTCATACGTATTGTGCGTGTAACAACTTTCAAAAAATAAACAAATATGTTCGAATGAATGACTTTTAACATCGGATATTTTTTGTTTTAATTTCGAAGAAAAGCTAATATCATAAAAATTCCCTCTTTGTTAATGTTGCAAATACAAGAATAGCGAAGCAGCTAATAAAATATTCAAGCAGCGTCGAATAATCGTGTGTTTATCCATTCGATTGCTATATAGCAGCTCAGTCGGCGTCTTTAGCAGCAGACGATTTCAATTTATCTTTCATACTAAGAATTATTATGTATGGATTTTAACAGAGTAACAATTAATGGAAATGTTGTGTTATAATTAAACAAAATACTTCTTCTAATTCAATGTTAGCCTATTTCGAGCACAGAAGTAGGAGAGAAAATTTCGATGAAATCTTTAAAATTTCATTTCGTTGATTACTCATACATTATCTTCACTTTTATTGAAATGCCTTTTGACCGAGAAATTCTGTAAGCAATCAAAAAATCATTGGTGTAAATTATTGATGCTCTTAATTGAGTATTTGAATGGAATCAATTGAAGCTAATGAAAAAAGATCAAAGGAATGAAAACATCGCAGATGATGTTGTATTTTCGCTTTTCTGTTGCGATGAATTGAAATGTCGCTCTTTTTATTAATATATACAATAAATAATTAAGAGATAAATATTTTCATTGCTCGCCGACATAAGAATTTATTATTTATTCACCGCAATTTTTAAATTAAAATTATTAAAGTTGTTGGTGGATGTGTGCAAACAGCTGAATACAAATAGAATTAAAACTGTCGCTTCAAAAGTGAACGACAACGTCAAACATTGGCAACTCTACCTTCATCAAGGTTGACCGATCTGTGTTCTAATAATGTTATCCTCCTAACGTAAATATTGTATGGCTGATGTTTGAAGAAATCTTAAAACTCTACAATTTTTAACATTTCACAAAGCGTACGATGCAGCAATTTCCCAAATTTATTTCAATTCAAGTGACAACTGGAAAAAGAACCCATATTTGTAATAACTTTTTTCTTAATGCGTTTTCGTCAAGCTCAGTCAGGTTTGCGGTTTAGGTAACCACATGTTATCTAAGGTAAGCACGACTTCTTGAAATGCTGCCCTCACAAATGTCTAAATGAAGAAATCAAAAACTACTTCGTTCATTTTTATCAAAAACCAATTGATTGACATGTATATTTTCCCTCTCTCCATTTTATCAAAGAGCAATTTAGGTACGCACGGTAACGAATCCCAAAACGAAAGAGTTTATAAGACAACGTCATATATCGCTATTCAACTGCATTTATGTATATTAACTACGAATATGGAAAAACTTCGCCTATATATTTAATTCTCACTCACTGATTGATATGCAGAATTATGGAAACGGTCACGAGCACTCAATATTTCAGGCCACTTAAACTAATGCATTTAGGTTCATAGATTCATATGCCAGAAAAGCAGAAACGTACGAGCGAACGTATGCGAACCGGATGCGTTTAACAACATTTCTGTGATTGTCATCTACGAGTGCTAAGGCATCAAGTTCCAGCGTAATTTTTCAATATATTTCGTTAAATTTGTATTCACATTCGTTTTATCATCACTTTTTATTCAAATCAACCGTAACTAAAGCATGTCCGCACATACAAATGTCTTATCGTGGATATACACGGCACACAAATGCACGGTACAAAGCCCGCTTTTATACACAACATAGTGCAGGGCAATAAACAAGCTATAAGCAGATTCGGTCCCCAAGTGCGGGACGTAATCATAACAAATGTCGCGTTGTAATGATTATTCTATAATGGGAGGTGGTTACATTCTAGATAACATATATTATTTACTATTTTATTTACTATTTATATTTAACATTGCATGTCATGGGCTGGAATAAGCCTGTATATATTCTGCTTTAACGGTTATTGGATAGGCGAAAAGGTTTTTTGATACTACCAGATTAATTTCTAATTTCTTTAAAAAGTAAATTAAGTGTTTCTAAAATCTTTTTTTTTTGAATTTGAGTGCCTTTGAATCTTCTATGGGGACCACTCGGACAGGAATATTTGTCAACTGCGAGTTTGGTGGCGATTAGACTTCTATTTTTGGTATAAGCGGACAGAAATCAAAAACGATTGCATCGGAGGCAACAGGATAAATCAGCGGCAAAGCAACTATTGCATTTTCTTTACAGACCGCTGGTTATTATGGAAAGGAAGGAACAGCTGCTATATATCTGCCAAAAGGTTCTTGAGTACGGCTTCAAAGAAGCCGCTCTGTGCAGCATAGGTAAAAGCTGGTCTTCTGGTCTTTACTATCCTAGATCACCTAGCCTGGCCTAGATTGAAAACCTTGGCTTGGGCGTAAATTACGTTTTGATAGACATATAAATCAAATATCTAGTAAAGCTCATAGTACGTTGGGATTTATTAAACGCTGGGCTAAAGAATTTAAAGAACATTATATTACAAAGTTGTTATATACATATCCATATGTGTCAATTGTTAGACCAATGTTAGAATATGCCTTCCCTGTTTGGAGCCCACATGTTACATTGCTGAGCTTAAATCTATTTAAAAGCAGTCCTTACCCTTTGCTTTACGTCACCTCCCGTGCGATGTATCTTCAAACTTATCACCTTATGAATCTCGGCTAAAATTGGTAGATCTACCAGCGTCGTAAATGTTAAACCCTACTTTCATTCTGAATATGCTATATCTATCTATTATCAATAGCTCCTTGTTCATATTTGCTATATAGCACTTATTTAAACGTTCCTCATCGCACTCTCCGACTTCAGGAGTCACTTTATTTAAGTATTTTGAGATTTTGAATATGATCTGATTTTGATCTGATGCATGAAACTCTTCGGAATTCTAGTGCTGTGATTCAACATACTTGTACTTAACAAAAGATCTTAAGTGACGTCAGTTTAGAAGGTCTTTTTGGCTCTACATGACGACCATGGCCACGTAAGCCAACATAGCGAGGTCCCACCGAGGCTTACTTCTTGTGTTTTCATTGATTGTCCATACAAATGTAGATAAATGTACCAGAAACTATTATTTATTACTCAGTATTAGGGTAAAAGGCAAGACATAGTTATCTAATTAGACACCAGCTCCATTTCCTTTCAAAGTACTTCTTGTATTCTTGTATTTTAGTTATGTAATTAAGTTATGTGCGTATGTTAAGAAAGTAGTAATATAGTTAATGGCGCTTACCTTGCACAGTGCTACGCCCGTATCCAATTTCTCCATAAAAGTTTCCGCACTTATTAGCAGTTCGGGATACAAGGTGTTGAGCCATTCGGCAAGGTCCTCCTTCATCGCCTCCAGATATTCCTCGCTGGATTTGAATGGTCGATATGGTCTCGCTTCAATTAATGCCATTTTTGCTTTGGAAATAGCAATGAGGTGGCCAAGGCAATAAAATCCTTTCAACTGGGTCTGTGATATATAATTCGATTGTTCGTTTGCGTTCTAAGCAAAAAAGGTGATATAATTAGGTTTATCATCAATTTATGGCGCTGGTGTTTTGGTTTTTATTTGGTTTCGTCGCAGTCCTGAGTAGTTTTTGTCTTCAAGAAAATTCATAGAGATTAGAATGAGATAAGGCTGAAAAGGAGAAGAAAAACAAATCATATTTAATATGAAACACGGAAATCAATTGCTGAGTGATTTCATAAGTAAATAAATTACTACAAAAAACATTTGTTTTGTAACAGTTTTAGTTGCTTTCGGTCATTATGCAACTACTGAAGCTTCAATAATATCATCATAAAATTTTCTCCATTTCTCCATTACGAAGATTTTAGTTTTTTTTTTTAACTCTCGAAAGAACGAAGTGGCATGAAGCAATCTATATTAATGCTTACTTTTTTTAGAGCTGATTAAAAAAGGTAGAATTTATTACACTCGGTTTATATTTAACTTTTACGAGCATAACTTCAAGTTAACTTACTTTAAATTTAAACAAAAAAAACCTTAAATACCGTTGCCTTCGTGATATCTAACGATTTAAGTGGATCGATTTGTAAGAAGCAAAATTGGAGCATGGAAACATACAAGGTAACAGAGAAAATTATGGTCGGCGAACCATCGACATGTATTTCAAATAAATTGTTGCTTAACCACAAACGTAATGTTTACCAATTCCGATAAGAAATTCACACACGCATACACACAATGCTTTGTGGAAATCAGGAAACGAAGCCGTCGGTTAATTTTAACTTTAACTTTAAGAATCAGAGTTAAAAGTTAACTTCTTAATTTAAGTAAAGTACAAAATAAAAGTTCTGATAATAAGTTATAATTTAATATATACTTTTTTACAAATAATTTTTGTGCATAATTTTAAAATCGTATAAAAATTAAAATGAATCACGAAGCAACGTCGCTTGGTTGCTGCTTTCATCGTTTCATGTCTGCTTTTACTATGTAGTTTGCTGATAAGTTCAATTCTCTTATCAGCACATTGAAATAATATTCACTAGTCGGATCCAGGGTACTTAGCACTTATGTATATTATCGATCGCACCTTTGGCTTTGAGAGTGTTTTCTGGCGATGTAAGAAAACTCAACTCGTTAGAATTATCATCTCAATTTTGTAGTTGACCTCATTGATAATTACTGTTGCTTTTCATTACTCTTATTACTATTAATACTATTATTATTAATTTCATTATTGTCTGGAGCAAACAATAATCATTACTGCAAAATTGTTGCATGCATTTTTACACGAAATTAAACATGGAAGACACAGAAACCTTCATTCGTTCATTGCAGTTGTTATTGTAACCCTCGTTGGTTTGATTTGATTGCTCTACATTCGGCTTCTAATTGATTTGCACTCAACACTTGTCGGGCTTAAGTTAAAATCAGTGGATTAATCGGATTGCATCGCATTAAGGCAATTTTTTCTTTTACGCAATTGTCTACAATTGAATTTGATGATTGCTTTTTTATTTGACTTCCGATTTTAGTTACTATTTTCAGCTTGAATTAAAATGTGTAGGAAATATTTGTAGGTTTTTCTCTTCTAAGAAATTATTTCATTATCAAAACATATTTAATATTTTTCTATTTTTGCCGGCATATTTTTGATGATTCTTTATCACTGAAATTTATTCTTTTATAATGTCTAAAGGAACATGAATAAATACAGAAATTAAATACAAATTAGATAAGACATTAAATACTTAATATTGATTCTTTTATCATTTTATTTTCTAATGAAATTCAATGAACTATAAAACAGCTTTTTTCCTAATAACTGAAGTATCAATAACATTTTTTGCCATGATATTAATCGCATTTAATTGTAATAATGTTTATAATAGCAAGAAATCGATTTATAACACAATGAACCAGGCGAATCGAATTGCAAAATATATAGGCAACCTGGTTTTTTACCTTGTCCAAACTTTCTAAAAATTGAAATGCGCCAGTTCACAATTCACACCTTAAAATAACGACGATTTCCACTTCTATTTATCCATAAGAAACCCGTGAATATCCAAATTTCGTTATTGTTTGTAAAATGTGTCATTTGTGATCAAACAAATAAAGGAAAACTCTGAACGCATCCGCCAGAGTAGTAAAACCGCGGCTTTAGTTGTATGGCAAATTTCGCTGAACTTGTTATGCGATATCGTGCAATTGTGTCACACTCTGTTTGGCCAAGTCTGGTGGTCTGCCGCAGGCGTCATGTGCGGTGCCTCTTCTTGACAGACCCATTCTTGGCAATTTCTAGTAGTTTTGTAGCTTCTATTCATCGCTCAAGTAGGAAATTCTGAACAGAAAACAAAGCCAACGTCATGCTTCGTGTCAGAATGTGTGAACGTGTGACTGGAAGTTGTAAGTCCGTCCTTGGCCACAGTGCCAGCTATTCATATTCTAATAAAGCTTTCTTCTAACATTCGAAGGTGCAAGTATTTGAAAATTATGCATTAGAGGGGCAGTAATATTACAGAACAGGCTCAATAATTATTTACTATATGGGTTAATGTAAGTAAATAGTGTAATTGAAAACCGTTACTTCATTACTTACTTCCAGAAGTAAGAACTGTGCCTTCTTTCTGCACCATCTTTGTCCAATTCGAGGTCATACCAATTGAAATTCTTAGCTTTGTACTGTACGATATATCATTGATATTATTGCGGGTTTTCGTTCCTCAATTTCTGATTTATCGATCGAAATATCAATTTATTAATGGACGTAAACATCAAGCGTTTATTAAGCTAATATATTTTGCATAATATATTCTTATGCAGTTCCTATAATTCCTTTAATTCTTATAGGTATGTTCATATTGCATTTTTAACATTAATTCATATTAATTTTTAATATTCATATTGAACTTTTATATTTCGACGATTCATCATATTTTAATTTTATTCATATACAATACATATAGTATTTATGTGTATATTGTATAATATTTTTGTGATTTGTTATTAGTTTCTGTTTAGCATTTGATGTATTTCTAAGCACATCGTCGAAGCTGCTTGAAAACCTGTTCCTTAAGCTTTATAATCTTCAGTAGCTTTTAAAAAGCTGCCTCAAATTAGTTACTAGAGATATCTATCCAAAATTAATTAATGAAAGCGATTAGATGCTTGCCGAACGGAATAAAATGACATAAATACTGTGGGTTTTCTAAAACCCATGTAGCTATAAAAACGCGTGGTCAGTCCTCACACGCGTTGGTCTTTCCACAACTTCGCTTAAAGAACTGAACCGAATTTCACGCAGAAAGCGAGATAAGTCCAACAAATGCATGTCTAATGTGTTCTAGAGCAGATCTAGCAGCACGATCGCAGAGCTTTGAGCCGCAGAGAAAGATCATTCGAAGCCGTTCATGCCATTCATGGTCAACAAGTACAAAAACCTGAAGATTCGATTGATTGTTTTTGTGAGATTGTTGAGGTTCGTCCAACGATACGAGCGAGCAAAGAGATTGTGGCTAAATGCTGCCAACAGTTCTGCATATTATTGAAGACCAATGAAATTTCAGACGAACCGAAAGAGCAAAACTCACAAAGATTACTCGATTTGCTTCCGGTTTGAGCTGGAAGATTTACCGAGCAACACAAGCAACCATAACATATATAAAAAATCAATTTTTGTGGTCATAATTTCACAGTTTGCAATCCGGAAAGAATTGACAAACACTCAAGGACAAGATAATCGGTTATGAAATGCCAAGTAGACGTGGAATAAGTGGCAAAATGTACTACTAGAAAAATAAGAGTGGGCGTCAACCATTCCAATGAACTGTGGTTTCACTCAACATTTCAAACTGTAAAATCGATAGTGGCTTTAATAAATATTCAAAGCAGATTACTTTTTAGTACTTAAAAAAGGAATGTTTCGGAATGTTGCAATACGACTTTAGGCTATCTCATTAAGCAATTTAATTATATATGCTAATTTATCTATTTATCCAAATATGCTAATCTGTCGAGTTTAAGTCGATATCACCTTGTGTATTTTTATTTTCTAATCCTAATCTTCCCTCATTCGTATGTCCCAAGTTTATTAGCAGCGTCCCCATAGATTTTAGCAAAGAGGTTAATGATATACGAGTATATCGTAAATGGTCCCAACTTATATTAGCTTTAAATCGATTATTGAAATCTTCCAATAAAAAAACGAAATCTTTAGAAAATTCATTACTTAAAGCATTTCGGGAGTGGATAAAGTTTCGTCGTCAAAGTCCCCAATATGTCGTCAAAGCCTAAACTCTGCTCTCATGAACACGGTAGGTTTGGAACTGAAACAGGAAACAAGGAAGATGAGCCATCTCTTCTGTAAGGCAACCGGCCAATTTCCACTACATGCTAGAGGAAGTAGTACCAAGGTCTACCACTCAACAAACACGAATCCATTCGCAGAAAAGGCGTCACTATGTCAGGCATTTGGCATAGTGAGGAAGTGTTTAGGTGGGAACTTCCCTGATGAGAAGGGCCCGCCGTTCAACAAAGAAAAAAACAGGTCATTCACTGAAGATCTAATAGTGGGGAAAACACTTTCTAGAAAGTATGGATAGCATCAGTAAAGGTTCTTAAGAAAAGGCTGGAAAAAACTAAACCAAATACAAGAGTGAACTCGGAAGATCCTAAGAGGTACCGGGAGACCCATCTGTTGGAAAATCCAACTTCCAAACGGTATTTTCATTAAAGCCTTCTTTTATCTGAAGGGAACAATAATTGTTGTTTTATAAATTTTAAATTAAAACGCCATTTTGGCATACTAACGGGTAATATTACTCTATACAAACTAAACTATAGCTCAACTTTATCGCCGTAGCTCAAAGAATTACTGTAATAGGCCTTTTTCATAAGATTAAAACACAGGTAGCTAATTTCTCGGTGTAAAAAATATGCATGTTTTTTACCTATTTCGCCCATTTCCAAAAGAAAACAGCAAATTCCGCCATTGCAAAGAATATTTCTGCAAAATTTTATTGAGATATTTTCAACTGTTCTCTTGTGATCGTAACTTCAACGGACAAATGGACACACAGCCAGACAAACGCACGGACGGACATAGCTAAATCGACTATATACACTTTTCAATATCTATCTCTTTTAGTTATATGTGTTACACATTTCGGGATGAGGTAAAGCGTGTAGGATGTAAAAAAGGATTCAATTCTGAGAGTTGGGGAGAAGTTTTTCCGAGGAAGGAGAACTACATACCTCGCACATACTTCAAATAATCAAGAACTTATTATCTAATAAAACTCACTTTTATAGATCGTTAAACGTAAAGCAAAATGTGCGTAAAATTAATGACAATTTTACACATTAAGAATTTTTATTTGTTGCTGGACGCATATGGGACGGGAAAAGTTTTCCGGCTAAGTACCAAAAGATCATGTTGCCAATGTAAATAGAAGACTTATCGTTGGGGACGCATGTTTGCTGCTGCCTACGGATTTAGACTTGGAGCGACTGAGAATGATGCTGCAGGAAGTGTAAGGATCGTGGGTTAAGATAGACGCTGAAGCATTTCCTCTGCCAATATCCGGTCTTTGTTGGCACTTGAGCGAGGTTCTTGAAAAGCAGAGGCAGATCTGAATGAGCTTCTGCGCTTATTGGAAGCTGTGTACGAACCTGACGTGCCTCAAAACGGAATTTACATTCATCAGTTGAATAGTTTCCGATATGAAATACTCATAATATGACGATTTGTAGTAAAGTTAACATCAAATTAAATATTTACATGGAAATTTATTTGCCAATGCAATAATAAATGCTATAGAAACTCGATTGTGAGTTAAATAAAGGTAATTTTATTAGGAATTAAATGTAGGCTGCAAGTTTTCGGTGCAGCTGATTGAATCGCTGATTGGTGCCTTTATCTGCACCGAGGTGACGACTTAAACCCAATGCAAATCCGAGTGTAGGTTGCTGCTCAAAGCAGACTTGATTGCAAACCGCAATTGTGCCAATTCTTGCTATGAAGTTGCAATAAGTTACGCTACTTAAGTTTTAACGCTAAAACCGATGAATGAATTAAATTAGGCTCTCTAACAACTATTATTATATCAAAGAATTGTAATTATCAGAGAATTGATTTAACTTTAAGTTAATTTCTTCCTTCTATCGCACTTAATTATAAATAAACAAGTCTTTTAGTTGAGGTTGTTCTAGCAGCTAAATGAGAAATTCAAATAGTCTTTAATTATATTTGCTATTTAGCTAAATGGCGACATATCAAATGACTCGCCAGCATCTGACAGCCACCTCGGTAAAGCAGCTTCTGTTACTAAACGTGCAAATAAAGGTTTTCTAAATGGTCAGAACAGTAGAACGCGCTCCGTGCTGGCCAACTGCTCTCCGAAGACAATTTTGCTATTGAACTCGTTATGCGATATCACTCAATTGTGTCACGCTCTGTTTGACCAACTGCGGCGGCCCGCTGAAGGCTTCGAATACAATGCTTCATCTTTTCTTAATAGACGTTTTCTTGGCTAGTAATTTCTAGTAGTTTTGTAGCTGAGAAAACACAGCGTTGAACGCATTTCGCTTCATCCTAAAGATCTGATGAGTTATAATGAAGAATGATAGAATAAAGATGAGTAAAGTAACACATTTTTAGTACTGAAGAAAATTACAAAGAATCTCTCGTCCCTAGGAGAAGTTATCTAAATATTCTATCACAAAATAAATATAAAAAGCGGACTCCTTAGCAGCGACTCTTCATTCTTTTCAATTACCGAATACTCTCAACGGCAGAGTGTGAATCTATGTGGGAAAAAATCATGCTAAGCAGTGAGTAAACATTCTTCTGAAGTGCGTGAAGAACCCCAACAGAGTTTACAAGTTGCCACAAAGGGCCAAATCAAAACGATTGCCTTTCAGGGCCACAACAATTTCAAACTCTGGAATGGATTTGTGTACATTTCTTGGTATATTATTCAATTAGCAGAATTCATATTTTCGTAAAATATTTATTGATTTATCAATCAACAATTCAATTTGTTGAAGGCTGAAAGAAGCAAACGTTAATCGCGGTGTTGCAATGATTATTTATGTCGCATTTTTGTCCCGACGCCTATTTTTGCGGTTTATGCTCTGGTTTCGATGATTTATTTGTTGGCAGTTGTCAAATGGGCACCACAACGCGAAAATTCGTGAAGAAAACTTGTTTTTTCGTGGTTTTAAATTACCTTCAGAAGCTGAGACTGACTGAGTTTCGGCAAATGAAGCAGACACCTGCGCGTTTATGTTGTAATAGATGCTTAATTAATGGAACCCATTACATGCTTGCCAAACGGAATAAAGTGGCATAAATACTGTGGGTTTTCTAAAAGCCATGCAGCTATAAAAATGCGTGGTCAGTCCTCACACGCGTTGGTCTTTTCACAAGTTCGCTTAAAGAACTGAGCCGAATTTCACGCAGAAAGCGAAATAGGTCCAACAAATGTATGTCTAATGTGTTCTAGAGCAGATCTAGCAGCACGATCACAGAGCTTTGAGCCGCAGAGAGAGATCATTCAAAGCCGTTCATTCCATTCATGGTCAACAAGTACAAAAACCTGAAGATTCGATTGATTGTTTTTGTGAGGTTGTTGAAGTTCGTCAAACAGTCATAAAGCTTTGCAAACAGCTCAACTTCGTGGCTAAACAGAGTTTGGATGCATATTATTCAAGAGCAATGAAATTTTGAATGATTCGAATGAGTAAATATAAAAAATTTATGTATTTTCGTTGTGAGCTAAAGGATTTTATGCGCAATAAACTTGCCTAGACTTTGAATGAGTTCGATTGGAGCAATCAGAGGCATAAAACATAAATTTCGTGGTCAGAATTTCATGTTTTATGCATGCACGGTGAAATTAACGTATTCAAGGAGAAGATAGTCTGAAGTGACAAGATCGACTACTTCAAGGCTAGATTTTAATGTAATTATCTCTTCATTATAGGCAAATTATATTATTATTTCGTGATGCATTATTTATTACAGAGATGCTTCATATCTTTGAGGGTACGATTGAAAAAATGTCCAAATTTCAAATATCTAAAAACACAGATTGATTCAGAGTTTGTTTCAATCTTTGATGTGAACGATATTCACCGCAAACGACATGAAATAATTTCGGAAAACAAGCAAAAGATAAAAGAGTTCCAATTGAACGCAAACGTTGCGCAATCACGATAACTTTTCGAATATCGCAGCTAAACGAAAAGTCGGCGATTTTGTGCTGTGTAGGAGCCGCTTACTTACGATTAAATTCAATGCAAAACACCCACTTCATTTTTTGAAATGGTTTCTGCACAAGTCTATAAACTTTCAGGACCCAAAATAGTATCATTTTTTTAATTATTTTATTAAATATTCACGATTTCAAAGTCATTGTTGTCACGGTGTGCGACACACTTCAAGTCCATCGACTATAAAATGAACTTTGTATAGAAAAATAACATTACTTATGAAACATATGCACTTTATCATTATAATAATAATCGCTAGATTTCTATCGTTATTAAAAGTTGTCTGTTTGTTACATTGTTTTGAAAAATTCCATCAAAGTGGCGACACTTTCCGGCGCCGAGAAACTGAATATTACCGCAGAATAAATATTATATTATTTCTTGTGTTATATGTAAAGATATGTTAGATATATTTCAGTTGAAGATACCATTAAATGCAAGGCTCAATCTGATAAGATTTATACTTAACATGGGACTCGCATTTCTGTTAAAAGTTTCGTCTGCTGTCGATGGAATAAGAAACATTAACACAAGCAGTTCCAATTGGAAACTGCTGAGGATGTGCTGGTGTTTGTATAAAGTTCACATTCTTCGGATGACCGTAATTGTGAATTCTTTGCATAACTACGTAGCCCTTTCTAATTGGAATTATCAGATATTTTAATTTAATTTAGAATTTTTCTAGTCAAAAGTTATGCTTTATTTTTTAATAAAACAAATCATTTCTGTTTGAAAGTATTTGAAGATGTGTGTCAGAATTTTACTTTCGATGCTAAATTTAGGCATGACTAATCGTGGGTTAAAGTTGAGGGACGAATTGAGTACTTAACTGCAAAACATATGCAGGTAATTAACACAACACATGGAAAAATTCAAATAAACTACTTACATTTACGCATTCGATTGCCATGAATCATCGGAAGCTGGTTTTGCAATCTCGAATATCGCAATTTAATAACAGATTATGAATTGTGCATGTTTACATATTCTTTAAGCAGCAAACTGAACAACGACGATGAGATTGAGTATTTATTTATGTATTTTTGTAGGTTGAAAACAATTAGCATTAATTTTGCACGAAAAACTTTTTTATTTACGCATCACAATTTTTACAATTACTTATTTTAATCTGCAAAAGGAATTCTTTTGCACGCAGGAAAAAATTTTGCTTATAGGAAAAACTTAACACAAGAATTTAACTTGTTACTTGGTCATCGATTAATACTTAAACTATTTCACAGAGACGACAACCACAACTAAAGAAATCCTCGCGGAAACCACGGAAATCGGAAAATCCTGCTGGAAAATTTCTTACGAAAGGTTTTCCGTGCAGAAAAACTGCGAACAGACAGGTGAAAAGAAGGTACGAGGAAAGAGAGAAAGGATACGAAGTGAAAAGTTCACGTTGCTCTGGGAGAGAAAACAGAAAACAGCTGATGAAACAAAGTGACAGCTGTCAAAAGCTGTGAAGTTTCGGAAAGTAGCGCGCATGAACGGACTCTCGACACTCTTTCAAATGAAACATGCGCTAGATTATTGCCATTTATTTGCCATCATTTACCACAAAATGCAGCATTGCCGTGAAGGTCATCAGTCGTGCCTGTCATCAAACCAGCAACGAGCTGAATGTGGAACTCGATACAGCAATTAATTAAGAAAAGAAACAACATTTTTCTCATTTTCTTTCTAATAAACATATTTAGGCTAATACATCAACAGCCTTGATGTAAATTACAAAGCAAATGTATTTGAATAGGAAAAGAAAAATAATTAAAATATATCTTGGAACGTATTTCGGTCATCATTCGTTTCAAGATGCATCATTGTCCTTTTCCTGTCGAAAAATCAAACAAGTAAAAAAGGGAAATGATTACAATGGACCATGGAATGGAACTTCTTTTATAGCCATCATAAACATGAATTTCTGTTTACCCATTGACATAAATAAGGCCACATGACTGCCATGTGTTCGTGGAGTTAGAAATTAGGTTGAATCTGCTGCATCTGTTTTCAATTCAACATGAAATTTTTTAAACAATTCAAAGGAACCTACGTTCGGCCTGCGACAATAGTACAAAGAGTTGCTAGAAATATTCATTGAACCAAACACTAATTCATATTGAATATTTTATTATAGAGTTGATAATCGAGTCAAGTTTTCTGATGATATCTCTATTATTTCTTTTATTAAAAAGTTTCATCTTCAAATTCAATTTGAAGCTGAGAAAATTTAACTAAAATCTTGACTTCATTTTATATTAATTCCATTCGTTACGTGCCTCTAATACAAGATCCTTTTTAAATATAAATTACTTGAAAACAGTTACTTAAATACCTACAACACTGAATACATCACAGCTTTAAATGATTTTATTATTTCTATAAAATATAGGAACTCAATAACAAACGATACTTTGACCAATTTCATTTCGATGTCTTGAACGATTCTCCTGAGATCGAGATTTCTATGGACAAATGGACAGACAGAGCGAACAGACATGACTAAATTGATTCTATAGTTTATATATCTTCCCTCTTTATTTCTAAAGTTTAAAGTATAAATATAATAACTAAAACAACAAACTTACGATATTATTTTTCTCTCTTCTTTACTTTAGTTCGATTGAATTTATTTATAAACACAATATATTTATTTTCCTGTGAAATAAGAACTGATAAGATCAAGTGATCAACCACAACTGATCGCAAAACAGACCTCCTCCGAAAGAATAAAGTTCTATCAGCTTCGTGCCACGCCTTCAAGGAGATACCAAAGACTATCTGTTGAAGGTCACCTCCTGACTCCATTCGGACATTTCCGTCGAAGTGGACCTGTCTCTATGCCCTCCATCTATGGAAATCACGATTTGAGGAAGGAGATCGAACAAAGATGGGAAGTCGTGAAGTTTTCGCACGAGGAGGGCGACTTTTATGGCTTTTGCTGTCGATTAAAATTGACAAAAATTGATCTAATGTCACGTCCACTTTTTACCTAAAAATGAACGCATCTCGTTTTAAAGCGAAGTTGATTACTTAGTAAATTAAACAGTGGAAACGCAACTAATTTTAACTCATAATTAGCACATAAAATAAGATCACAAAAATACGCCCACTTAATTTTGTAGCTGGATTGATAAAATACATCGAAAGTAAATACAAATGTTGAACATGTTCTTTTAAGAATTTTTTAGACTTCATAAAAACAGTCACTGTCCACATATGTTGATAGATTCTTCAAACAACTCATACTGAAGTTATATATATAAATATATACAAACTTAGAAATTTACTAATGTCTTTGGAAAACTATAATAAAATCATTGATAAGCAATACTCACGATTTTTTTTTTGCATAAGTGCTAAAATTACGCTGGAGTTTAAGTTTTAAATCTTCTAAATTTTTATTATATATTTTTCACTTTGCATTATCATTTATTTGCATTAGGATTACATATTTGATCAATTGAATTAATTTTGTTTACAAGTTTTATTTTGCATTGCAAGATAAAATGTATTGAATTACAACTCGCATTTCTTATTAACTGAATAACTGATTTATATATTTGATACTAATCATTCTCAAAACCCAAATAAGGTTGACGCAAATATTGAAATTCAAAATTAAAATAACCGAAATACCACGAAATCATAACTTCAAAAACTCGCATTGAAAACCGTGCACGTAATCACTGTTATTAACCTCACGCTGCTGTTTTTATTAAACATTGCAGAAAATTTGTGAATAGCTGTTGTTTATTTCTGAGAGGAGATTTGAAATAGAAAAAAAACTGAGATTTTTTTAAGAAATTATCTCAAAAATAACATTCAAACTTATAGGTTAAATTTTTCTCTGCGCCGCCATTACTTAAAACACAACCGTCCTTCTTCAAGATTTCTTTGAAACTATTGTTTATTTCCGTGAAAATCCACCACCATCCATTGTGGTGGATTTCCGATCGAAAGAAGAAGAAGAAAAGTCATCAAAATCATTTGCTGACTTTTTTCTTCTGGCTGTCAGATTAAAAATGGGGCATCGATTTTTCGCACACAGATGGCACTTTCATTTGGTGATACCAAGTTTATATTTACAAAATTTATGCAATTTGTACGCATTCACTGTTAGAGGAAGTAAGAGATTTCTAGAAAACTTGTTATTTGGATGCGAACTTTCGATCAAAAATTATACTGAGTGTTTGAAAAATATTTAGAGCAACTGAATTCTAGTGTAATTGATATATATTTCCCAATATGCAAGCTGAAGAGGTAACTAATTAAATCCTTGTTCGTAATCGATAATAATAGATTAATTTAAAGTTGAAAAAAGACGCAGAAGAATTTGGCAAACTATTGAGTTCTGCTACTCGTCGTCGTGTTAAGGACGTACTTATAGCAGCCAAGCATGAGGTCGACAAGGAAATCGTCAACTTGGAAATGAAAAGCAAGGTCGCCGCAGAACGCGAAGAGGTTGGCGTTGGTAGTAAGCAGAAGAGGTAGGTTTAATATAAGACATCATGTAATGGAAACAGAAGAGTTGGAAATTGCAAACTTAGGTTAGTCGAAAACTCCTCCAGTATAGCTAAAAAATGCAACTCTAATATCCGCGTCAATAATTGCAAATGCATGGATGGCGGAGAAATCCGTCATTCCACGCTTCTGTGATCACACCCCTTTTACCAACCAGACTAACGACTATTCGACGAATATTCACCCAATAGGAATTAAAGATGCTTTAAAACACATGTTTCGAGTCTATCGAATAGGTTTCCACTAGGTTGCCTAAATAATTATTTTCTTTTATAAATACCATGTCTTTATTTTGACAAAATACTACTTCATAATTTAACAATGCCGCTTTTATTCAAGCAGGTACTTGGTCGAGCTTACCGAATACGCATGGGACCAGAGCGACAAATTTGTCAAATTGTTTGTTACGTTGAATGGTGTCCAAGACGTGGATGAATCCGACGTTACTGTGTCTTTCACTGAGAATTCCATAAATCTACTTGTGAATGATTTAAATGGCAAGGACTACACTCTCGTAGTAAATAATCTTCTGCATGAGATAGACGTTGCAAAGAGCTATCGAAAGGTGAAGACTGGACTGGTGGCGATATACATGAAGAAACAAGCCGAATCAGAACATTGGGACCACCTAACAACTATACAAAAGCGTCTCAAGGAGAAGCAGGACACTGATTTTAAACCCGATCAGGATGCTGGCGGCGAAGATGCGCTCGTCAACATCATGAAGAAAATGTACAACACTGGAGATACTAAAACCAAACAAATGATAGCGAAGGCTTGGACAGAAAGTCAGGAGAAGGCAAGAGGAGGGAAATCATCAGAGTTTCAATTTTAGGCCATTTTAACCTTAAATTGAGTATTTTTGCTAAACATTACAATAAGTAAATATATGTGATTGAAATAAAAAGTATTTTGAAAAAGAATTACGAAATGTGTTCAAATATTTTGATTCGAATTTGGTTGATCTTCTGAAATTTTACTACGAAGGCAGTAACGTAATAAATCATTGCAATTTCTCTGAACCTTTTGGCAATATTATCTTAAAGTAAAATGACTTTAAAAGTTTAATCCATTTTCCGTAAATTGTTGAAAATCGATAACTTCCCACAGCGTCTGCTTTGAATATTTTAAGCTTAATATCATTTCTATCGACGTCTCAATTGGCAATTATACAAAAGATTGATTGATTTCAGTGCCACACCTGTGAAGACGAAACCTATTTTCATTACATAATCGCATCACTAAAACGACAATGAAATTTGCTATATATAAAAATGTATTTTATATTCTGGAATGAGTAGACATACTTTTAAAAAACTCCTTCAAAAATGAAATAACTATTCGCTATTTAGGCACACTACTGATGAACGGAAACTATTGATAAAGCCATCGATGTTATTCGGAGTTATACTGTTATTGCGATATTAAATGAAGTTTACATGGACAAATCAAGACAAAACATGTTCGCTTTTCATACAAAGTGTAGTCAATCGTAATTTCGTAATATGCTGGAGTAAACTTGTTATTGTTCTTGTGACTTAATACTAATAGCCATTTAGCCGTTACAGATTATTTATATGCTTCATAAAATATGTTTGTATTTTTTAATAATTGCACTTTTGTGTATATATCGAATACATTAAATATACGTAGTTCAAAGTTGACATAACATCGTCATTAGATACATCATTGCGATAGTTGCTTTTATCATATCTTAATACAATCTAAAAAAATAATAATAAAATATAATATTAAGGATCAGTACTAAGTGTGTAAATCAGTTAAAATATATCAAATAAACATTCTAATTTTAAACACATTTACGAAATAAAATGCATAAATGTTTACACTGTCTTTCAAAAGTAGCCTTTTATGTTTCGTCATTCAATAATCTTAAAAAATAAAATGCGGAATAAGGAAATATATGTATGAATGGAAGCTGCGCCAATTTAATTTAGAGGAATGAACTTGATTGCAAACTAAAACTAAAATACTTTTTACGATTATTCAAGGAAAATATTTCATATGTAAATACTATCGTCTGATACTGATCTGTAAAACCGTGCACTTCTAGACTTTATATAAACTAACTGCATTCCTGTACGCGATGCAAATATTGCCTTACACTCTATATTAATGCATGAAAAATGAATGAAGGGAATTCGGCTCCCAATGAGTCTGAGTCTACTTAAATACATGTATGAAACGCTATGAAAAATGGTTATTTGAAAGTGTGCTTCAAGCCATAGCCTAATTCAGCCTTTAACAATGCCATTTGGCGACGTTTAATTAACGCGTAAAGGCACTTAAAAAGTGGGCACCACCCAAATCGAATTGTTCGTTGGAATGGTTGTAGTCAATGCCTTCATCCACTGCCGCAGTCGACGGAAGCACACCGTTCGCTTTCAGCTGCTCCATGTCCAACATCGGCGGCTTATCGCCAGGCTTCCAGCGACGATGTATTCCCATCGACTTTAGTTTTTGGCACACTGAAGATGGAGAAATCGGATAGCCTTTCTCCGATAAACGTGCTGATACCTTCCAATACTGAATGTTGCTGTCCTCCTTGATCATTTCGAGAATCTCGCGCGTTATCTCTCTGTCACGCAGTTCGCGTTCAGCTGCTTTAAGGCGACGACGCGGATTCGCGGCTTTCGTCGCAGTGACAGGCGCAGCTTGTGCCGGTGGCGGCTCCGGTTCATTTCGGTGCTGTGATGGTGGCTGTATTTGTGGAGGAATCGGAATGAGATGTTGATGATGTTGCGGTTGCGGTGTTGGTGATGGTGGCCGTGAAAGTGGTTGTGTTTCTGACTGCATGCCTGCACGCATTTCACGCTTGCTGCGATATGATAATGGAATTCCTTTGACGATAGCATCACGCACCTTCCAAGCAGTCATTTGGGAAACGTTCAATTGGCGCGCTATTTCCATTGTTGAGGAATTTTGGGCAACAAGCACTTTTGCCATTGCATATTTCTCGTCGTCAATGAAAACATTCGGCTTGCGTGGCTTCTTTAATTGGTTGGAGCTAGAAATAGCATTAAATATTAACTGACCTGTTATTGATTACGTTTAAATTTATGTTGTTGATGAAACAGAGATCTTCTGTTTTATTCGATTTAATCTGAGTTTGTTACTCTCTGAATTTTAAAGAAACTTTTCTACTTACACATCAGAATTCTGTAAAGTCGCAATCGGTTTTATGGACAAATTCACTGGCAGTTGGTGACTGCAAATAAAACATTTTAACCGAGTTATTTTTATTTCGAGTTTCGTCACAAGCTTACATCGCAGCAACTACGGCAGCAGGGAATCCATTCAGCATTGGAAGCGTCTGCTGTGCACTGGTTTTCATATTTATTTCTGAATGGCGTTCTGCATTGGAGTACACCTCGTACCCGTTGTTGTCAATCACTTGCGGCTGATCTGGCCGAATACAATTACTGTTCGACAAAAATGGCTCCTTCTTGCTATTGATAGACATTCCAGCTGCTTCCAAGTGCTTCTCATTGTCGACGCAATCGTCGTCATCACCATAAACCTCATCGTTATCCTCGTCGTCGTCGACGTCGTCACTGCGAGCTTCATCCTCATTTTGTTCGTGTTTGTTTGCGGAATCATCGGCTTCCTGACGCTCATTATGCTCGTCAAGCTCCCCTTCATGGCCGTTACCGGTAGCCATTTGTTCTGACTTAATATGGACAGTCTGTTCGAGTTGAAATTGTTCTGGTTGTGTTTGTGGCAGCTGCACATCTGCTGTCTGTTCCTCGCTGTTTGGATCAATAACGCGTTCGTGTAAACTCACTCCATTCACAAGACTTTTGCGTAGGCGCCAGGCAAAAGTTCGTGATATATTCAATTCGTTAGCAATGACAGTTGTGGTCGCTTCACGCAGAATCAACTGCTTCGCTAAAGCAATCTTCTTCGCATCCAACTTTATGCGAGTTCGTCCCTTGCGTTTATTGTTTGCCATAATAATTCTAAGCAAATGTATATGTAATGTTTCGAAATTGTAATAAATCGATTTCGATTTGTTTACTCACTTTCTGTTGTGTAAATAAATTGCATTTTCTGGTTTACGTATTCCAATGCGTTTCGGAAAATTGTTGTACTGCACAATGTTCTGCTTAAAGAGCTGCTGCAAGGGCCTGCAAGAAATTAAGCAATGTTATCTATGAGTTTGTCCATACAACGCGGCGAAGACAGAAACGTTACATTTTTGCGGCACGTGAAGGGCAACCGGTGCGCTTATGCCAGCCAAGATGGTGACCGGTTGGGAAAAGGACGTGACAATCGGAGCACTGCATGGGACGACTGATAAATAAACCGTAATATGTTTAGTACAATTTGCAGATTTCAAACATAAATAATACAATAAATAACTCATAGTTTTTTACATCTAAACTAGGAAAACACTCAGACACTTTTTCGGATTGCATTCGCAGGTGGAAATGTCTACAATCTGAGCAACTAAACTCCAATATAAACATGAACATTACAATTTTGTTTTCACACTTAAATAATAAATTTAAAAAGTACATTAATATTTTTGTAGTTATTGTTAGAAAATTATGAAAGAAATGTTGTTAAAGTTGAACTTCTATAAAAAGGAAATACTTTAATATGCTGTGGACTGTAAGTTAGGCAATAATTGCTTCGAAACTTGCTACAATCTATGGGACATACGTTTGATTTCGTCGCTTTTTAACACAGCGTCCACGGCGAACATGTTTTTCGAGGAAACGCTTGTAGAAGTACGTCTTTTTGCAATTGGCACACTCATAGACAGGAGCGGACGTTCCATGCACGGTTTGCATATGATGTTTGAGTATTTCTTTAATTTCGAATGTTTGATAACAGACGCTGCACTGGAAGCCATGCAATGCGATGCCATTGCTGTCGTTGGCAACGTTCGATGTTGCTGCGATGTTTGTGCTGATCTCCTCGGATGGCGTTAGCAGCTCCACTTCGGGCATGAGCGGCAATGGTTCATCTTCATCACACTGAGCATCACTGCCGCTGCCAACACTGCGACTGTCGTTGATCCTGCTCAAGTGTTGCTGCATGTATTCGTGCATTAAGCGAATGGAATTGAAATCGAAGCGTGGATGCTGCTCTCCGTCGTCCATTTTAACTTCGCCATCGTCATTGTCACTCCTAGTAACACGACCAACACTTCCTTCGGGATCTGGATCCTTATCCGACGCTTCTTCCTCTTCTTCGGACAGCGTTATGACGTCACTGCCTTTGTGCGAGTGTTTGCTCTCTATTTTGCGTATCAGCAACTGTTGGCGGAAGAAGTTGTCGGCATCCTCGCACTTCTTCTTGAAGAGGCAGGCGGATATCGCATTCTTCGCACATGATATGCACACTTGTTGAGGCAAATGATCGTCCTTTTCGATCTATAAATTGAATTTTTACTGGATTAGCGCAAATCTACACAAAAAAAAAATAGTAATCTGAATTGAACATGAATTTCTGTCATCGCTCATACATAAATCGATTTCAGTTTGAAGACAAACGGGTTTTCTGCGACGTGACATCTTCAGCTTCGAATTTTAGAGCGATTTCGTTGGCGAGGAGAACCGATGACATGCGACGACGGAAATTCATATTAAATGACGGTTGAGTAACACAATAAATGACCTTAATTATAAATTTGCTATTCCCCGAAATAACAATTATGTATGTTCTAAAGAGTTTTGAAGTTTACTGTTATACACATTCTTATAAAAACACAGATTATTAAGAATACAGCATAAAATATTTGTAATTTATGTGAGAAGCAGTTATAATTTTTTGTATAACTCGATAACAATAAAATGAGCAACTAAAAACCGAAATTTATCACACTTGAGTTTCAATTACATTTAAATTTGAAAGTAAATGAAATCATTTATCAGGCGAATATTGAAATTTAAGTACTTTTATATACATAACTACACGTTCGGAATTGATTACTTGAATTATAAGACAATTTTCTTTGCATGAGTTAAGCTTTTATTTTTTATACTCAGCTTAAACAGCTTAAAATTGAATTCTTAGCATTGTTCAGTTCATGAGTGAATTTTAAAGTTTTTCTGTTTGCCGAAGGTGACGGAAAATATGTCAAAAGATTTACTGTTATTTGAATGAATTACTTTGTTACAAAATCAAAAGTTATTTAATGCACAAAATTTCACTTAATAATCACTGTAATATATTTAAATACATATGTACATAAAAATGTTGCGTAAAAATAAAAAAGACATGAATAGATAATAATAACTATAAATAGTTGGAAAACACCCAACGAATAAAATAAGTGTTTAATTGAAGCTAAACTTTTAATGTACATGAAATTTTAACGCCGCGTTCACACATTTATTAGAAAAAAACAACAACATGAATATATGTAAATACCTGAACATCAGCTAATTGAATGATTTTCTTCCATAGCGAATCCTCCCCAAAAATTGAAATCATTTGCGCAAAATTGGAATTAGTAATGCAAATTCGACAGAGCTGCAAGTTAGATGCATCCATGATGATTTCAGCATTGGATAATTTATTAATCCACGGACGAAGCACAACTAGGAGAAATTTGTAATATGTATTTCTGAGTTCAAGCGATCTATAAAAGGGTCGCTTCAACGCCACACAGCAATCGTGGAAGTTCCATTAACTGCGGCCAAAATTACCGAAGAACAAACTATCGCCCGAGACAGCTATAAAGAAACAAACAAGTAAAATAATATCTAAATGAACACAACGTTAATAAAACGAAGAAACGAAGGCATGGAATTACAAATAAAGCAGAAAATTATACATACAAAACTTGTACTACGACGGAACACAAAAAAACATACCAAACCAAATATATAAAATTATATTTTTTCAAATTTCAATTATTCATAAGTACATGCATACATACATAAATCCATACAATAACAAGTTGTGGCCGCAGCAACAACTACAAGTCGTATTATGGATATAAAAGAAAAACTACTGAATTAAAATTGAAATGCAAAAATACGCGAGCAACTAAGAAAAGTAATAAGAAACAGGAACCAAGTTGAGAATCCAAGTTGGAGCGGAGCGTAATTTAAAAAGACGACGTTCACTACTCAATTTAAACGACAGCGACGAAGAAGCAGAGCAAACATTTTAATATTTTTATGTTCAAGTATTACAATTGGAACTGTTTCCCCCGCCGCCTCGTCTGTGACTGTTGCTCTTGCACACCGCTCCACCAACTTCGCTCACTCTTAAAACGTGCACGTTCTTTCAACCGCCAGCAAACACGCGGAGAGCCAGCAGCACAGTCAACTTGATGGAGTCCAACTGAAACGAAATGAACTCAAATCAACTACTAAACCAACCACTTTGGTAGATTTCTTAAGCCATAGCGAATGTAACGCAAAATGAAATGCATAAAACACAAATATTTTCATTTCATATGCATTTTTCCACTTTTCATTTGTGGAGCGGCGTGTGAGCCTGTTTCTTGCCTTGCACTTAGCAGATATTTTTTCAGGCTTTCAGACGCAAGCGCATATTCTTGCTCTGCTGGTTTTTCTTCTTCGTTGAATTCTTTTATTTTAAAAATACAATTTGCTTTGTCTCCTAAGGAAACACAAGTTAAATTAAAAAAGAAAAATGTAAAGAGATGAGGAATTTTTTAAATAGTAAGTGAATAAAAGTTAGGTTATAAAAGAAGAAATCAATGCATTGCTTTGATTTATATTCGTGGCTTTTTATTGGAAACTTCTTCCGAGAACATTTTTGTATCCATTGCGCTTGTTGTTCAATTGTAAATTTTCTTCCGAAAGATATTTTTGAAAAATTCTGAACTAGTATAAACATTTATTTGAGGAAACAAAAAATAACATTTAGTTTTATAAACTAATAAATTATAACGATGATTACATTTTAATATCTCCGTTTATTAAAGCAATGAAATTTTATTCAATATTTTTCTTTGGTATGCATAAAAAATTTTCCTTAATAGTTTTCACTGTAATAGTACAACATAGAAATTTCTATTCAATACCTTTTAAAGCTCAAGTAACTGAGTCAATAACCCTTGTGTTACCTGCGTTTTATCAACTCTAGGAGTATATTTTACGATTATACGAGTTCATACAAACACTCGTTGGAAGTAACAATTAAATTGATACTTTTAGGACCAGTTAAGAAGCATGCAATGCGAGAAGATCGTGGCTTTATGTATGTATGCATGTATGTTTGTACATGTATGTGTATGCATGGGAAGCAGTAATTCTTCTAAACAATGCAAGTCTGCTTGTCAAAACGTACCGATTGGCGAAATAACATAAATATTTAGCATTGCAAGACTATGCGACAAAAAATAAATATGTAATTTTGCAGATTAAAAAAAAATTAAAGTAAATAATTACAATATATGTACATACATATATTTCTATAGATGCGGCTTTACAGTTCGTTAACAAAAACTACGGGCATTTAATCTCTTATGTAATCTAAATTTCTTTGCGCAAATAAAAAAAAATATACATACATATCAAAGTATAAATTCTAACAAAAATCATACAATCAAATACAACGAAATAACCACAAATTAGGAATTTTGCAAATTTCCCAAAACATGGATAGAAACCTTAGTATAATCTGGATAAAACCTGGTTAGATGTCAGTTCTATGGCGAAAACCTATTCTTTATTGTTGTTTGAGACTTGTAAAATTTTTCTAATCAAATCGAATTAAACAATTTCATGTCTTGTATTATCTGGAACATAAAACTAGTTAAAAAATTATCAATTTTAATTGCTATTTAAAAATTTCTGAATTTTTTCCTCTTAATATATTTTTTGATATAATTTAATTTTTTATTTATACTTTTATTTTTGTTATAAGAGAAACAATTATTGATCATAAAAATTGCTTGATCCGGGAAAAAAGAAATCCTAAATTTGCAGCCCTGATTCCATTTGCAAGGTGGTTTTCCATGATCATAGTGCTCCTTTGGAAAAAATTGTAGTGCTTTTGAAATTACTTAAGTTAAATTGCGGCTATATCATCATTTTTATAAACTACAAAACCAAGCAATATACAAAGTGCATTATGAGTAAGGTAAGTTACGTTAAGCCAAGATTTGTAATGCTATAGCTGTTTCTGAACACACTTTCCCACGCTGTACATTTGGCATTCAAATGACATTTGGCGTTTGCTGTCAAAATAAATCTGTCTGAATATTTGTTGGAAGTGCGTTTGCGCAAATTTCCATTGTCTTCCAGGTCTTTCAGTGGAATTTTTTTTCCATATTGATTACTTATGTCGCTTTTTGTTTATGCTAAAAGTACTAAAATTTTATTAAAACAATTAAAGTCGTTTCGTAATATGAACTAAAACTGCTTTTCTCCAGTGCAAAATATCATTAAAAAATAAAAACTTTTACCACGACGCAAACCGTGGTTAGTAAGCTCAATTGTGATTTCGAAGCACCACAGATGTCCACTGGAGTGGGGGGTGGGAGTATAGATCATCATAGTAGATTGTATTTCCTAAATTCTCCGTCGGCTCCATTACCGACACGAGAATCGTTCTTCATTAAACCGGAATACTTGAATTATGAAAATCCCATGCACCATCTCTATCCAGGTAATAGCCGCCTAATAGACTATAACAATTACACGCCCAGTTCTACCACACCAAACGCACTTAATTTGGAGAACAATTACCAGCAACAGCAGCTACAGCAACAACAACAACAGCAGCAGCAGCAACAGCCACAACATCAGGAACCACATCAGAGCCCCACAAGCAAATCGGCCAAGTCAGTTCGGCGAAGAAGTAACGAATCTGCAGACGCACGTGAACGACGCCTAGAGAGAAACGCTGGCAGAATGAGGGAGAAACGAGCAAAAGAAACTGAAGAGGAGTATCGCATTCGACTGGCCAAGAATGCTGAAGCCAACCGCATACGAAGGCAAAACGAAAACGAAGTACAAAGAACCCTAAGACTGATGAAGAATGCAGCGCGGCAGCGGTTGCGAAGGGCCAGCGAGACACCTGAGGAACGTAAGAAACGTCTCGCGAAAGCGGCCGAACGAATGCGCCTCGTAAGGGCTTCTGCGCCCAAGGTTCACAAGCCACCACTTCAGGATCGATTAAAAGGCTATTAGGAGACGCGTACTTCACGGTGTCATATGCTAGTACAGACAGCATTAAAAAGCGAACGGAAAACAAATTGACAAATACGGATTCTTAATTCAGAGGAAGTTTGAGTTTCAGAGGGAAGCAAACGAGTTGGAGATAAGTAGTCTTTTAGATATACGTACGTACATCGCAGGATGTATGATATTGCATAACCACGTCATGTTGCTGCACATTATACCTAGCAATATAAAATACAGAAAAAAATAAGATGGAGCGGATGGAATATAATTAAATTTGGTATAATCTTAGGATAAAATAGGATGTAATGCATTAAATTTCCTTATTCGGTAATTCAAGACATGTATAATGTTTTATATTTTTCATACAAATGTCATCCAATATTGCATATGTTGGTGCCTACATAATGAATAGATGCTTTTCCGTTTCTCTAAAATATATATATGCATGCAAATAAATTCCGATAAATAATGCGATTAACTTTTGTACTTGTTTTATGATTGTAATATCCCGTAAAAATGTTCTTGTATGTTGGTTTTTAATTATTTTAAAATATATTCACAGTATATATACATATTATTAAGAATTATTTTCTGTCGAATCCTTTTTACATACATATATAAAACACTTTTAAAAAGATATTACCATGTTTTTGTACTTACGATTTTTAGTTACAGAATCTATAGGTTTTCATTTCGAATTATGGTAGAAGAAAAATATAAATAAACAAATTTTTTCTATTGCTTTAATGGATATACATGTTGAAAACATGTATATTTCATCCTTTTTTCGTTGGCTATAGTTTTGGGCGGGAGTCTTTTAACTTTTTCGGTCAACAAACAATAACAGAAAATGTTTTTGGGTACTTGAATAATTTTGTAATTAATTTAGCAACGGTAACAAATTACCAATTAATGCTAACAATGTATCGTAATAATGTTAAGTTCTTTGAAAATATTTTTATAATACACGCAAATATCACATAAAATGTAAAATTTTCAATTATTTAAAGTATATAATTTCTAGTCAAAATTCTATTTAAATGAAATATATGTAATTATTTGCTACAAGATCGTAGAAAAAAAAAAATAAGCGTGAATCTTTTCTAACTCACGAATAAGTTAGAAGTTGTCTTTCTTATGCAAGCACACTTTGCCTGACTACGCATAAAAAGTATTGAATGATTTCAATAAAGTTAATTATAATAAGTATTAGTTTTAAATTCAGTGTGACCGAAGCTCACATATGCTACTCCTTAAGATACTCGGGCTTACTTGGTATTCGACTACTAGTTGATACTAAAACGCTCTACATAAAAGACAAGCAAAGTCTGAGAGATCAGATATTCTCCTTAATTGACTCTGAGCAAGAAAAACAGGTAATCCTCGTTCTACACCGATTTACATTTAAGAATATTAGGGATTCATTTTGCTGGTTAGGAATTTAAATTATTAGATATAGTATTCCATATATATATCGAGATATGGTTCTTCGAGTACATAAATCGGGAATGAAAAGTCGAAGTTGTATTGAAAACCGTTTACCTACACCGGCGTTAACTTCTTTGGCCCATTTTTAACAACAGTGGGACGACGTAAGGAAAAGAGGTATGGCGTGTTTAATTGTTTAACTTGCAGAGCAGTACACATTGAGTTGGCTTATTCTTTATCAATGAATTCCTGTGTTATTGTGATTAGAAATTTTATCGGCAAAAGGGGAACTCCGCTGCAATTTTTTAGCGATAACGGAACGAATATCATAGCAGCTGAAAGGGAATTACGTGAAGAATGTTGAAAACGCAAGTTTAAAAGAGAGAAAAATTCGGTACCAGCGAAAATAAATGGTCATTTAGACCTCCTGCAAGCCTGAAGCCTCATTCCCAGCCCATACATGGTGGCGCCTCGGAACGTATGATTCGTTCATCAAAAAATATTCTTTACAGAATAGCGGCGCCAACTCTGACTAACTGATGAGAAGCTCCACAATTTTTTTTGTGAAAAAGTCAGAGACTATAAATAAAATATTTTGAAAATACGATTACAAGGTCTATAGATTATAGGTCTATAGGATCCAAATGGGACCTCAAGCCGAAAATTGTGAAATGGTTTCATATAAGTTTGGTTCGATCCATACTGACGTAAAAGATGTGCTCAGGTGGAAGGAATCTGCAGAGAAGGTAGCGGACAGGAATCAGCGGCCCGATGGTCACCAGCTACTGCTATAAATGTAAAACTGATGAATCTTGGATCCTGGTTCAACAAAGGCCATAGGACAAATCACTAAAACTACGCAAGGCGGTTTAGAGCTCATCTACGTAAAATGCGACCATATTCAAGCCGAAGTAACCTTCAGAAAATGATTGCTAAAACCATAAGGTTACAAGATTTAACACAATCTCACAGGGAGAAATAGTCGTCTGATAATTGCGTGGTTTGAAAGAGGTCAAGGCATTAGACCACTATTTGCGTGACTGCATTGCTGACAATGAAAGCATGTTGTCTGATCACCGTTAGCCTTGTCTGCATAGTGTGCGGGCATATAATGCTTGCGCTATATATATATATATGTATATATACCCTGTTGTCCGAAGCGTCGCTAAAGACGAAATCGTTAATGAATCTTGGAAGACAATTCCTCAATTGATTTCTTATTGAGGACATGTTAGGCGACATGTTTTGCAGGCTGTCCGCATCAGGGATATGGTCTTCATTGTCTTGTATGCTGTCTTGTATACGAGCTTTGCAATTCTTTTGATGTACATACTAACGAATGTGACCCGAACACGACACGACAATGACCCGTTATAACCGATCATAGTTCGAACTACGCAACACTATTTTCAGTTTAATTTGTGAAACACGTGGAGTTGAAGCACAAAATTTCAATGTAAGTAAAATTTTAATGTAAGAAAAAATTGTAGAATTATATAACATTTGTATTTTGATCATACTCGTAAATAGATGGATATCAATTCACGCATCGACGGACTAGAGTCCAGATTGGCGGGACTGGAGAAGGGTCAAGAAGTAATGATAAATATTTTGGCAGAGCTAAAAACACTTATGAGGCAAAATATGGGACTTAACGCAGCCTCAGAACCTATGTTTCCCATAGATTCCTCGGAGAATCTGCAGAAGTTGGAAGAGAGTCTCTCTGGCGACAAAAGGAAGGCAGAAATTGTAAGTTTTTCAATATAATTTATTATTATTATAAGTAAATATTCGTTTTTAATAAAATAAATAAAATTTACAAAATGCATTTTTAATTATTTTCGAACAGCAATTGGCAGTTTATAGCCTGAAATAGTATGGTTTGTTGTCGATGACAACCTAGTTGACATTAGCATGACCTGTCGTTGATGACAAAGTTGATGACATTAGCATGACCTGTCGTTGATGACAAAGTTGATGACAGTAGCATGACCTGTCTTTGAAGACAACATAGAAGAGTAGTCTGGTATGTAGTCATCGACGACAATCTGAAAGACAAGTCTTGCATTGTGTCGTGAAAGAAAACTGCGACATTTGTATGAAAATGTCATCAACGTCCACCATGGGGTTGTCTTCCAGGCGTCTTTGACGATTCTCCTCTGTCGTGCATCCATCCTCGAGGATGTCTTGAAGACAAGAACAACATATATGTATGTATATATGTACATTTATTTGGAGCGCTTTGCCTGCCCGAAATACGCCGCGTGTTTTTTTTTTTATATGAGAGGAAAGCATCGAAAGCCTGAGTGCGAGACTTTAACTCGCTAAAACCCCTCCCACTGTCTGTTGCCCCCCCCCCCCCCCCCCGAACTACCTCTAAGTATACCGTCGGGAGGCAGAAAGAGCTAATGCTCAAACGTTCGTCTACGTCCTATATTAATAGTCTCTAACTCTAACGTATCAGTTTCAGTTCGTTTGTCCCGTTCTGTTTATCGTTCGATAATCTGGGCACTACGCTCGCGTTCTAACCTGCGTTGTCTCATCATAATATTGGCGCACATGGATTTAAGGGCCAGACAAGCTTCCGGCGATCGCAGCATGCAGTTGATGAAATTGTCCGCTGTTAATTTTCGACACAGCACTGTTTCTGTGTTTAAGCGAACGTGCGCAAAAGCTTCGCATTCAAAAAATATGTGGTGCACATCTTCATGTGCATTGGCGCACGAACCACATGTGGCACTCGAATCGTGCACATACTTCTGGAGATAGCTCCGGAAACAGCCATGACCACTGATCATTTGTGTTAAATAAAAATCTTACTCACCGTGCGGTCTTTCCACCCAACACTTCACGTCAGGAATCAGTCTATGTGTCCATCGCCCTTTGCTAGAGATGTTCCATCTATCTTGCCACTTGGAGAAGGTGACGCGGGTTATATCTGTGACTTCGTGTTCTGCAAGACTTCTGCGGATGTTTGTTCTCTTATGGAAACGTGTTGTGATTTCCTCAACTAATAAGTCGGGCGGAGGTAATCCTGCGATCACAGCGGCTGCTTCGTGCGAGATCGTTCGGAAGCCACAGCAAACTCAGCGCATAAACGAAAAATTTGATTCAATTGTCGCACGTTCTTCTTTGCATCGTCCTATCGCCTTAGCCCAAACCGGTGCAGCGTACATTACAATTGATGTAACTACTTTAGCCAGCAGCAGTCTACGCTTCTGACTGGGCCCATATGTATTCCCCATTATACGAGTTAGGGCCGCGTACGTTGCCATTGCCTTACCACACACCATTTCGATATGCGTAGAAAAAGTCAGCCTGCTATCTAGCATCACGCCTAGATATCGAATCGCTGGTACAGACTTGATTCTGACTCCATCAATGTTCAACTCTACGAATTCGAGCTTTTTCCTGCTGGTTATTAGCACCGCTTCTGTCTTCTGTGTAGCCAGACACAATTTGTTTCTCGTGAGCCAAGTTTTTATCGAACTCATTACATCGGTCGCTAATGATTGCAGCTGGTGTATCTGCTTTGCCATAATGACCACCGCAACATCGTCGGCATATCCAATTATTTTTACGCAGCTTGGGACAGGGATGTGTAGCACTGAATCATACATAATGTTCCATAGTAGTGGTCCCAAAACCGAGCCTTGCGGAACTCCTGCAGTAACTTTGTGTTGTCTAACACCAACATCGGTGTTGTAAAGGAGGGTTCTCTCGGAGAGGAAACTCTTCAGGATTCTCAGAAGATAGCATGGTGTTTGCAATCGCTCAAGTGCTGCAATGATGCTTTCCCAGCTTGCCGAATTAAACGCATTTTTCACATCCAGCGTTATTACCAAGCAGTACTCTTTCGTACCGTACATCCAACGAGAACCCTCTATAGCTTTCTCCGCTATATTTATCACATTCTGAATAGCGTGTATTGTTGAGCAGCCCTTCCTAAATCCATATTGATGTGGCGATAAACCATCTATTTCGCTAACATGACATTGCAAACGCTCACGTAGAATATGCTCATATACCTTTCCAAGAGTATCAGTAATACATAGCGGCCTGTATGAAGTTGGATCCATTAATAATTTCTTGGGTTTAAGGAGCAAGACTAATCGTTGGATTTTCCATATTGTTGGAAAAACCTGTTGCGATAAGCATGCCTGGATTAATTACTGAAAAATTTCTGGGTTGAAGCTGTACGCCAATTTTAATATTTCATTCGGGATACCATCTGGACCCGGCGCTTTCCTATTGCCAAATGAATTTATTGCCGCAGATATTTCATCATTAGTAATCGCCGGGATTGACATATTATTCGGCTCATATTGCAATTGAGGCATGTTTATATCATGACTTGGGAAGAGCGTATGCACCACCTTCTGCATGAATTCAGCTGCGGTGGGAATTTGTACCCTGGCGCATTTTAATTTTGACATTACTGTCTTATAGGCGCCTCCCCAAGGATTTGAGTCCAGATCGCCACATAAGTCTCTAAAACAAACTAGTTTGCTTTTCCTTATTGCCTTCTTTAGTGTTCTACGAGCCAGTGTATAGGACGATCGATAAAATTCGTAGTTCTCTTTATCGATATTTCGCTGCTCCATTCTTCTGGCACGAGCACAAATTCTTTTAAGGTCTGCTATTTCTGCATTCCACTAGTGGACTGAGGTTCGGCCGCGACTATTTCCAGCTAGCCAGCTATTCTGCGCTATCACCTTGGGGAAAGGGCATGCCGATCATTTGCTCAAATACTTCCTTGTCAAGTGTATTGAGTTTCCACCTTTTTGTTTGTGAGCTATTTCGCATTACCGGCTCAGTGCGACTGCACGCGCTGAAATGCGTTATCAAAGCCCGGTGATCGCTATTTGTGTAGAGGCTGCTAGCACACCACTTAACTTTGTTTACTAAAGAGCAACTTACAAACGTAATATCTATCGTTGACTTTCTTCTATTGCGTTCGAATGTGTGCTCACGGCCGTCGTTCAAAAGCACAACATCTAAATATGCGAATGCTTCAAGTAAAATTTTACCTCTTTCGTTGGTGTAAAGGCTGCCCCACTCGGTGACCATGCGTTGAAATCTCCAGCTATTATACAAGGGGGATAACTTTTAGCATCATTGACCAGATTATCAATTATTTGAGCAAATTCGCATCGTGTAAGCTCGGTGGGCAGTAGCAGCTAAAGATAAATATACCGGCAAATTTTGACAGCGATATAATATTCACGCTGTGCATCAAGCTTCCATTGCAAATGCAGGTTGCCACAATTCCAAATGGCAGCTTTCGATTTGACATCCGAGAACCATCCGAGTTGATTTCGATGCTGTTCAGATATAATCACTGCATCGATTTTGTGATCCGTTTTTCGCAAGCAGCTCGGAAAGCAGGACATTTACGTCCACCTGAAGGATGGTTACTATCCAATTTTCTGCATGAGCATATTGTAACGACCACAATTCGTTACAATAAGATTTTAATGTAAATAGCTTTAGATTAGACAATTAGATGCACATATTTATATACATATTAGTTAAACATGAAGAGCAAAGCAAAACAGAAAGATTACAAACAGACTACGAAGAATAGAACTGGAATTAACACAGAAAACCTGTTTCTTCCAAGTGACCGTATGCAAACAAGTACACACTAAGAATACATAGCTACACATAAACGCAAATATTCCCATTAGCAGATAGAGTAGAGAAAACCAGAAAGCATACATCTACCGACAGATATACAGACATACGAATGAATAACAATCAGCCGACGGACAAAATGTTGTTTGAATGGAATTTGTCTTCGTTCACGGCAGATTCCATTGGAAATCTCTTAGAATTCGGGGATAGTTTATTTCGCTTGCCGCTTTTAACGAGCTGATTTGAACATTACAAATCAGCCTTTGTTCTGACGCTAAACTAATATTAGTCACGCAGCAGAAGACACCAAAGGTTCGCATTTTTGAGGTATCTTGGTGACCCCAAGAAGGCCTCGTTTAATACATATCGACCGTGCAAACGGCTCTTTAATTTACGCGACCCACTGTGGCTCTTATTTTACACGACCCATTGTGGCTCTTTAATTTACGCGACCCCCTGTGGCTCTTATTTTACACGACCCATTGTGGCTCTTTAATTTATGCGACCCACTGTGGCTCTTATTTTACACGACCCATTGTGGCTCTTTAATTTACGCGACCCACTGTGGCTCTTATTTTACCCGACCCATTGTGGCTCTTTAATTTACGCGACCCACTGTGGCTCTTATTTTACACGACCCATTGTGGCTCTTTAATTTACGCGACCCCCTGTGGCTCTTATTTTACACGACCCATTGTGGCTCTTTAATTTATGCGACCCACTGTGGCTCTTATTTTACACGACCCATTGTGGCTCTTTATTTTACCCGACCCATTGTGGCTCTTTAATTTACGCGACCCACTGTGGCTCTTATTTTACACGACCCATTGTGGCTCTTTAATTTACGCGACCCACTGTGGCTCTTATTTTACACGACCCATTGTGGCTCTTTAATTTACGCGACCCACTGTGGCTCTTATTTTACACGACCCATTGTGGCTCTTTATTTTACACGACCCACTGTGGCTCTTTATTTTACACGACCCATTGTGGCTCTTTAATTTACGCGACCCACTGTGGCTCTTATTTTACACGACCCATTGTGGCTCTTTAATTTACGCGACCCACTGTGGCTCTTATTTTACACGACCCATTGTGGCTCTTTATTTACGCGACCCACTGAGGCTCTTATAGTACTAATTTTATGAATTGTTAAAGAAAAATAATAGAATACGATTTGAACAATTTTTTAAAAATTGTTAAAGAAAATAGATACGATTGTATAAAAATTGTTAAGGAAATACAATAAATACGATACTTAGCATTGCGTCCGAGCTGAACTCTCTGAGTCAGTGCTAGATTGGTTGAAACACCAATCGAACGAAATTCGGAAACGCAGCTTAAATATTGTTCGCAAGTGGTTCCGAGATCCACTTGCCACGAACCCTGGGACGAGTGAGCTATTCCCGGCTGGGAAAGGAAAACTCGTCGTTACAAATGGCGCCCGAGCAGGGACCGCTTTCCTCTGGAAGCGGTTCATTAGATATACAAAACGAACAACAGATTGTTCAAAGCGGCGGTGCTTCGACACAAAGAAGTAACTCACCACAACCGCGAAATGCGCTCCCCTCTGGCAGCTGTCCGTCGAACACATCAAACGAACAGCAGATTGGTCAAGCCGGCGGTGCTTCCCTTAAGAGAAGTAACTCACCGCATCAGCAAAGTACGCAACCACGAAGTGTCTCACCATATCAGTGCAGCATTTCTTCACACCAGCAAGCTGATAAATTAAGCAATCCTCCGAACCAGTCAAGGAGTAATTCACCAGATCAGCAGGGAAACAAATGCAGCAGCGCAACGAGCTACTCGAATGCTCCAACCATGCATTCAAAGCCACAGCAAGTGCAAGTCAACTATGATGAACAACTACCAGAAAATTTAAGTTTCATCTACAAATTAAAGAAAGAGGAATTAGAAGCTCAAATGAAACTTCTAAGCTTACCACTAGATGACACTGTGAAAGAGATGAGACAACGCTTGAGCCAATACATAAAAGGACAGCGATCGCGACGGAACTCGGCAGAGCGCGGTAATCTGAAAATCGATTCACTCGCAGTACCCGCAACAACCGCATTGTTTCCGTCAACAACCAATCTCAATGAAATACAGCATTCAAGTTACCCAATTCAGCAACCGCATGACCATAGAGAATACGACATCATGAATACGGTGCGCAAATGGAATTTGAATTTCAATGGGACACGTTCCATTTTAGAATGTATTGAAAACATGGAAGATCTAGCCAGCTGTTATCAAATCAACTACAACAGCTTGCTCTTGCCATTAAATGAGCTACTCCGCGATCGCGCCAGGGACTGGTGGCGCTATAAAAGGTCCGATATAAACACATGGCAGCAGTTCAGAGACGCTGCTATGATCTTCTTACCACCGAGATACATGCAAAAGTTAGAAGAGGATATAATACGACGACGCCAGGGGCCTCGCGAAAAAGCGAAAGAATACATCATGAGTATCATGAACCTGATTCGCCAACATCCACGTATGAGTGAAGAGAATCCCGCAGAGCGCATTTATGAAGGTGCGAGCATTTACAACACAAGTGCATCCCCGAGAAGGGTAAAGCTCAACAGCTATCACTAGCTAATAGCCAACCAGTGTCAACCGAGAGAAGTTACTACGCCACCATAGTAATAAACAAATTGCGAGTCCGACAAGAAGTTCATTTCCTACCAGGTCTCCAAGAAGAATTAATTATAGGAACCGACTTGTTGTCAAAATTAGGATGCCAGCTACTAATCGCCGGCCAGACTATTCAAAGTTGCTCTCCACCTGAATTAAAACGGAGTACAACTGCAAGTCCTGAATTCGTCGATGAGAGCAAGACATCGCTTTCAACCAGTAAAGCACAACAACAGTTTACGCCAGGCAACCTGAACCCGTATACCAGCACATGTCGCAACGAGTTAAGGAAAGAGTCAACCAAATCTAGACCAACTGTACAGTCCGTGGAACAATTTCCACAACCAAGTAAAAAGAAGTCGAATACCAACAAAATGTCGCAGAAAATTAGGAAGGGATCAAACTTCTCCAAGACCAACAGAACATAAACCTCAATCAAACGAGCGCCCAGAGAGTAAACCACCGCATATGACCAAATGTATTATTCATATAGCGAAACCGAGGCCTAAACCGGTGTCAGTCAAAATGACACGAACAAAACATTTACCGCCTACCGTACCGTACAGCAGACATTGTGTGAGTCTCGTGACCGCACAGCAGCCGTCTCAACATGGAAGCCAGCAATGTTCTGCCACAACCAGAAAACATAATCGCCGAATACAAGTCGAATACCAACAAAATGTCGCAGAAAATTAAGAAGGGATAAAACTTCTCCAAGACCAACAGACCGAAGCTCACATATGCTACTCCTTAAGATACTCGGGCTTACTTGGTATTCGACTACTAGTTGATACTAAAACGCTCTACATAAAAGACAAGCAAAGTCTGAGAGATCAGATATTCTCCTTAATTGACTCTGAGCAAGAAAAACAGGTAATCCTCGTTCTACACCGATTTACATTTAAGAATATTAGGGATTCATTTTGCTGGTTAGGAATTTAAATTATTAGATATAGTATTCCATATATATATCGAGATATGGTTCTTCGAGTACATAAATCGGGAATGAAAAGTCGAAGTTGTATTGAAAACCGTTTACCTACACCGGCGTTAACTTCTTTGGCCCATTTTTAACAACAGTGGGACGACGTAAGGAAAAGAGGTATGGCGTGTTTAATTGTTTAACTTGCAGAGCAGTACACATTGAGTTGGCTTATTCTTTATCAATGAATTCCTGTGTTATTGTGATTAGAAATTTTATCGGCAAAAGGGGAACTCCGCTGCAATTTTTTAGCGATAACGGAACGAATATCATAGCAGCTGAAAGGGAATTACGTGAAGAATGTTGAAAACGCAAGTTTAAAAGAGAGAAAAATTCGGTACCAGCGAAAATAAATGGTCATTTAGACCTCCTGCAAGCCTGAAGCCTCATTCCCAGCCCATACATGGTGGCGCCTCGGAACGTATGATTCGTTCATCAAAAAATATTCTTTACAGAATAGCGGCGCCAACTCTGACTAACTGATGAGAAGCTCCACAATTTTTTTTGTGAAAAAGTCAGAGACTATAAATAAAATATTTTGAAAATACGATTACAAGGTCTATAGATTATAGGTCTATAGGATCCAAATGGGACCTCAAGCCGAAAATTGTGAAATGGTTTCATATAAGTTTGGTTCGATCCATACTGACGTAAAAGATGTGCTCAGGTGGAAGGAATCTGCAGAGAAGGTAGCGGACAGGAATCAGCGGCCCGATGGTCACCAGCTACTGCTATAAATGTAAAACTGATGAATCTTGGATCCTGGTTCAACAAAGGCCATAGGACAAATCACTAAAACTACGCAAGGCGGTTTAGAGCTCATCTACGTAAAATGCGACCATATTCAAGCCGAAGTAACCTTCAGAAAATGATTGCTAAAACCATAAGGTTACAAGATTTAACACAATCTCACAGGGAGAAATAGTCGTCTGATAATTGCGTGGTTTGAAAGAGGTCAAGGCATTAGACCACTATTTGCGTGACTGCATTGCTGACAATGTTGCATGTTGTCTGATCACCGTTAGCCTTGTCTGCATAGTGTGCGGGCATATAATGCTTGCGCTATATATATATATATGTATATATACCCTGTTGTCCGAAGCGTCGCTAAAGACGAAATCGTTAATGAATCTTGGAAGACAATTCCTCAATTGATTTCTTATTGAGGACATGTTAGGCGACATGTTTTGCAGGCTGTCCGCATCAGGGATATGGTCTTCATTGTCTTGTATGCTGTCTTGTATACGAGCTTTGCAATTCTTTTGATGTACATACTAACGAATGTGACCCGAACACGACACGACAATGACCCGTTATAACCGATCATAGTTCGAACTACGCAACACTATTTTCAGTTTAATTTGTGAAACACGTGGAGTTGAAGCACAAAATTTCAATGTAAGTAAAATTTTAATGTAAGAAAAAATTGTAGAATTATATAACATTTGTATTTTGATCATACTCGTAAATAGATGGATATCAATTCACGCATCGACGGACTAGAGTCCAGATTGGCGGGACTGGAGAAGGGTCAAGAAGTAATGATAAATATTTTGGCAGAGCTAAAAACACTTATGAGGCAAAATATGGGACTTAACGCAGCCTCAGAACCTATGTTTCCCATAGATTCCTCGGAGAATCTGCAGAAGTTGGAAGAGAGTCTCTCTGGCGACAAAAGGAAGGCAGAAATTGTAAGTTTTTCAATATAATTTATTATTATTATAAGTAAATATTCGTTTTTAATAAAATAAATAAAATTTACAAAATGCATTTTTAATTATTTTCGAACAGCAATTGGCAGTTTATAGCCTGAAATAGTATGGTTTGTTGTCGATGACAACCTAGTTGACATTAGCATGACCTGTCGTTGATGACAAAGTTGATGACATTAGCATGACCTGTCGTTGATGACAAAGTTGATGACAGTAGCATGACCTGTCTTTGAAGACAACATAGAAGAGTAGTCTGGTATGTAGTCATCGACGACAATCTGAAAGACAAGTCTTGCATTGTGTCGTGAAAGAAAACTGCGACATTTGTATGAAAATGTCATCAACGTCCACCATGGGGTTGTCTTCCAGGCGTCTTTGACGATTCTCCTCTGTCGTGCATCCATCCTCGAGGATGTCTTGAAGACAAGAACAACATATATGTATGTATATATGTACATTTATTTGGAGCGCTTTGCCTGCCCGAAATACGCCGCGTGTTTTTTTTTTTATATGAGAGGAAAGCATCGAAAGCCTGAGTGCGAGACTTTAACTCGCTAAAACCCCTCCCACTGTCTGTTGCCCCCCCCCCCCCGAACTACCTCTAAGTATACCGTCGGGAGGCAGAAAGAGCTAATGCTCAAACGTTCGTCTACGTCCTATATTAATAGTCTCTAACTCTAACGTATCAGTTTCAGTTCGTTTGTCCCGTTCTGTTTATCGTTCGATAATCTGGGCACTACGCTCGCGTTCTAACCTGCGTTGTCTCATCATAATATTGGCGCACATGGATTTAAGGGCCAGACAAGCTTCCGGCGATCGCAGCATGCAGTTGATGAAATTGTCCGCTGTTAATTTTCGACACAGCACTGTTTCTGTGTTTAAGCGAACGTGCGCAAAAGCTTCGCATTCAAAAAATATGTGGTGCACATCTTCATGTGCATTGGCGCACGAACCACATGTGGCACTCGAATCGTGCACATACTTCTGGAGATAGCTCCGGAAACAGCCATGACCACTGATCATTTGTGTTAAATAAAAATCTTACTCACCGTGCGGTCTTTCCACCCAACACTTCACGTCAGGAATCAGTCTATGTGTCCATCGCCCTTTGCTAGAGATGTTCCATCTATCTTGCCACTTGGAGAAGGTGACGCGGGTTATATCTGTGACTTCGTGTTCTGCAAGACTTCTGCGGATGTTTGTTCTCTTATGGAAACGTGTTGTGATTTCCTCAACTAATAAGTCGGGCGGAGGTAATCCTGCGATCACAGCGGCTGCTTCGTGCGAGATCGTTCGGAAGCCACAGCAAACTCAGCGCATAAACGAAAAATTTGATTCAATTGTCGCACGTTCTTCTTTGCATCGTCCTATCGCCTTAGCCCAAACCGGTGCAGCGTACATTACAATTGATGTAACTACTTTAGCCAGCAGCAGTCTACGCTTCTGACTGGGCCCATATGTATTCCCCATTATACGAGTTAGGGCCGCGTACGTTGCCATTGCCTTACCACACACCATTTCGATATGCGTAGAAAAAGTCAGCCTGCTATCTAGCATCACGCCTAGATATCGAATCGCTGGTACAGACTTGATTCTGACTCCATCAATGTTCAACTCTACGAATTCGAGCTTTTTCCTGCTGGTTATTAGCACCGCTTCTGTCTTCTGTGTAGCCAGACACAATTTGTTTCTCGTGAGCCAAGTTTTTATCGAACTCATTACATCGGTCGCTAATGATTGCAGCTGGTGTATCTGCTTTGCCATAATGACCACCGCAACATCGTCGGCATATCCAATTATTTTTACGCAGCTTGGGACAGGGATGTGTAGCACTGAATCATACATAATGTTCCATAGTAGTGGTCCCAAAACCGAGCCTTGCGGAACTCCTGCAGTAACTTTGTGTTGTCTAACACCAACATCGGTGTTGTAAAGGAGGGTTCTCTCGGAGAGGAAACTCTTCAGGATTCTCAGAAGATAGCATGGTGTTTGCAATCGCTCAAGTGCTGCAATGATGCTTTCCCAGCTTGCCGAATTAAACGCATTTTTCACATCCAGCGTTATTACCAAGCAGTACTCTTTCGTACCGTACATCCAACGAGAACCCTCTATAGCTTTCTCCGCTATATTTATCACATTCTGAATAGCGTGTATTGTTGAGCAGCCCTTCCTAAATCCATATTGATGTGGCGATAAACCATCTATTTCGCTAACATGACATTGCAAACGCTCACGTAGAATATGCTCATATACCTTTCCAAGAGTATCAGTAATACATAGCGGCCTGTATGAAGTTGGATCCATTAATAATTTCTTGGGTTTAAGGAGCAAGACTAATCGTTGGATTTTCCATATTGTTGGAAAAACCTGTTGCGATAAGCATGCCTGGATTAATTACTGAAAAATTTCTGGGTTGAAGCTGTACGCCAATTTTAATATTTCATTCGGGATACCATCTGGACCCGGCGCTTTCCTATTGCCAAATGAATTTATTGCCGCAGATATTTCATCATTAGTAATCGCCGGGATTGACATATTATTCGGCTCATATTGCAATTGAGGCATGTTTATATCATGACTTGGGAAGAGCGTATGCACCACCTTCTGCATGAATTCAGCTGCGGTGGGAATTTGTACCCTGGCGCATTTTAATTTTGACATTACTGTCTTATAGGCGCCTCCCCAAGGATTTGAGTCCAGATCGCCACATAAGTCTCTAAAACAAACTAGTTTGCTTTTCCTTATTGCCTTCTTTAGTGTTCTACGAGCCAGTGTATAGGACGATCGATAAAATTCGTAGTTCTCTTTATCGATATTTCGCTGCTCCATTCTTCTGGCACGAGCACAAATTCTTTTAAGGTCTGCTATTTCTGCATTCCACTAGTGGACTGAGGTTCGGCCGCGACTATTTCCAGCTAGCCAGCTATTCTGCGCTATCACCTTGGGGAAAGGGCATGCCGATCATTTGCTCAAATACTTCCTTGTCAAGTGTATTGAGTTTCCACCTTTTTGTTTGTGAGCTATTTCGCATTACCGGCTCAGTGCGACTGCACGCGCTGAAATGCGTTATCAAAGCCCGGTGATCGCTATTTGTGTAGAGGCTGCTAGCACACCACTTAACTTTGTTTACTAAAGAGCAACTTACAAACGTAATATCTATCGTTGACTTTCTTCTATTGCGTTCGAATGTGTGCTCACGGCCGTCGTTCAAAAGCACAACATCTAAATATGCGAATGCTTCAAGTAAAATTTTACCTCTTTCGTTGGTGTAAAGGCTGCCCCACTCGGTGGACCATGCGTTGAAATCTCCAGCTATTATACAAGGGGGATAACTTTTAGCATCATTGACCAGATTATCAATTATTTGAGCAAATTCGCATCGTGTAAGCTCGGTGGGCAGTAGCAGCTAAAGATAAATATACCGGCAAATTTTGACAGCGATATAATATTCACGCTGTGCATCAAGCTTCCATTGCAAATGCAGGTTGCCACAATTCCAAATGGCAGCTTTCGATTTGACATCCGAGAACCATCCGAGTTGATTTCGATGCTGTTCAGATATAATCACTGCATCGATTTTGTGATCCGTTTTTCGCAAGCAGCTCGGAAAGCAGGACATTTACGTCCACCTGAAGGATGGTTACTATCCAATTTTCTGCATGAGCATATTGTAACGACCACAATTCGTTACAATAAGATTTTAATGTAAATAGCTTTAGATTAGACAATTAGATGCACATATTTATATACATATTAGTTAAACATGAAGAGCAAAGCAAAACAGAAAGATTACAAACAGACTACGAAGAATAGAACTGGAATTAACACAGAAAACCTGTTTCTTCCAAGTGACCGTATGCAAACAAGTACACACTAAGAATACATAGCTACACATAAACGCAAATATTCCCATTAGCAGATAGAGTAGAGAAAACCAGAAAGCATACATCTACCGACAGATATACAGACATACGAATGAATAACAATCAGCCGACGGACAAAATGTTGTTTGAATGGAATTTGTCTTCGTTCACGGCAGATTCCATTGGAAATCTCTTAGAATTCGGGGATAGTTTATTTCGCTTGCCGCTTTTAACGAGCTGATTTGAACATTACAAATCAGCCTTTGTTCTGACGCTAAACTAATATTAGTCACGCAGCAGAAGACACCAAAGGTTCGCATTTTTGAGGTATCTTGGTGACCCCAAGAAGGCCTCGTTTAATACATATCGACCGTGCAAACGGCTCTTTAATTTACGCGACCCACTGTGGCTCTTATTTTACACGACCCATTGTGGCTCTTTAATTTACGCGACCCCCTGTGGCTCTTATTTTACACGACCCATTGTGGCTCTTTAATTTATGCGACCCACTGTGGCTCTTATTTTACACGACCCATTGTGGCTCTTTAATTTACGCGACCCACTGTGGCTCTTATTTTACCCGACCCATTGTGGCTCTTTAATTTACGCGACCCACTGTGGCTCTTATTTTACACGACCCATTGTGGCTCTTTAATTTACGCGACCCCCTGTGGCTCTTATTTTACACGACCCATTGTGGCTCTTTAATTTATGCGACCCACTGTGGCTCTTATTTTACACGACCCATTGTGGCTCTTTATTTTACCCGACCCATTGTGGCTCTTTAATTTACGCGACCCACTGTGGCTCTTATTTTACACGACCCATTGTGGCTCTTTAATTTACGCGACCCACTGTGGCTCTTATTTTACACGACCCATTGTGGCTCTTTAATTTACGCGACCCACTGTGGCTCTTATTTTACACGACCCATTGTGGCTCTTTATTTTACACGACCCACTGTGGCTCTTTATTTTACACGACCCATTGTGGCTCTTTAATTTACGCGACCCACTGTGGCTCTTATTTTACACGACCCATTGTGGCTCTTTAATTTACGCGACCCACTGTGGCTCTTATTTTACACGACCCATTGTGGCTCTTTATTTACGCGACCCACTGAGGCTCTTATAGTACTAATTTTATGAATTGTTAAAGAAAAATAATAGAATACGATTTGAACAATTTTTTAAAAATTGTTAAAGAAAATAGATACGATTGTATAAAAATTGTTAAGGAAATACAATAAATACGATACTTAGCATTGCGTCCGAGCTGAACTCTCTGAGTCAGTGCTAGATTGGTTGAAACACCAATCGAACGAAATTCGGAAACGCAGCTTAAATATTGTTCGCAAGTGGTTCCGAGATCCACTTGCCACGAACCCTGGGACGAGTGAGCTATTCCCGGCTGGGAAAGGAAAACTCGTCGTTACAAATGGCGCCCGAGCAGGGACCGCTTTCCTCTGGAAGCGGTTCATTAGATATACAAAACGAACAACAGATTGTTCAAAGCGGCGGTGCTTCGACACAAAGAAGTAACTCACCACAACCGCGAAATGCGCTCCCCTCTGGCAGCTGTCCGTCGAACACATCAAACGAACAGCAGATTGGTCAAGCCGGCGGTGCTTCCCTTAAGAGAAGTAACTCACCGCATCAGCAAAGTACGCAACCACGAAGTGTCTCACCATATCAGTGCAGCATTTCTTCACACCAGCAAGCTGATAAATTAAGCAATCCTCCGAACCAGTCAAGGAGTAATTCACCAGATCAGCAGGGAAACAAATGCAGCAGCGCAACGAGCTACTCGAATGCTCCAACCATGCATTCAAAGCCACAGCAAGTGCAAGTCAACTATGATGAACAACTACCAGAAAATTTAAGTTTCATCTACAAATTAAAGAAAGAGGAATTAGAAGCTCAAATGAAACTTCTAAGCTTACCACTAGATGACACTGTGAAAGAGATGAGACAACGCTTGAGCCAATACATAAAAGGACAGCGATCGCGACGGAACTCGGCAGAGCGCGGTAATCTGAAAATCGATTCACTCGCAGTACCCGCAACAACCGCATTGTTTCCGTCAACAACCAATCTCAATGAAATACAGCATTCAAGTTACCCAATTCAGCAACCGCATGACCATAGAGAATACGACATCATGAATACGGTGCGCAAATGGAATTTGAATTTCAATGGGACACGTTCCATTTTAGAATGTATTGAAAACATGGAAGATCTAGCCAGCTGTTATCAAATCAACTACAACAGCTTGCTCTTGCCATTAAATGAGCTACTCCGCGATCGCGCCAGGGACTGGTGGCGCTATAAAAGGTCCGATATAAACACATGGCAGCAGTTCAGAGACGCTGCTATGATCTTCTTACCACCGAGATACATGCAAAAGTTAGAAGAGGATATAATACGACGACGCCAGGGGCCTCGCGAAAAAGCGAAAGAATACATCATGAGTATCATGAACCTGATTCGCCAACATCCACGTATGAGTGAAGAGAATCCCGCAGAGCGCATTTATGAAGGTGCGAGCATTTACAACACAAGTGCATCCCCGAGAAGGGTAAAGCTCAACAGCTATCACTAGCTAATAGCCAACCAGTGTCAACCGAGAGAAGTTACTACGCCACCATAGTAATAAACAAATTGCGAGTCCGACAAGAAGTTCATTTCCTACCAGGTCTCCAAGAAGAATTAATTATAGGAACCGACTTGTTGTCAAAATTAGGATGCCAGCTACTAATCGCCGGCCAGACTATTCAAAGTTGCTCTCCACCTGAATTAAAACGGAGTACAACTGCAAGTCCTGAATTCGTCGATGAGAGCAAGACATCGCTTTCAACCAGTAAAGCACAACAACAGTTTACGCCAGGCAACCTGAACCCGTATACCAGCACATGTCGCAACGAGTTAAGGAAAGAGTCAACCAAATCTAGACCAACTGTACAGTCCGTGGAACAATTTCCACAACCAAGTAAAAAGAAGTCGAATACCAACAAAATGTCGCAGAAAATTAGGAAGGGATCAAACTTCTCCAAGACCAACAGAACATAAACCTCAATCAAACGAGCGCCCAGAGAGTAAACCACCGCATATGACCAAATGTATTATTCATATAGCGAAACCGAGGCCTAAACCGGTGTCAGTCAAAATGACACGAACAAAACATTTACCGCCTACCGTACCGTACAGCAGACATTGTGTGAGTCTCGTGACCGCACAGCAGCCGTCTCAACATGGAAGCCAGCAATGTTCTGCCACAACCAGAAAACATAATCGCCGAATACAAGTCGAATACCAACAAAATGTCGCAGAAAATTAAGAAGGGATAAAACTTCTCCAAGACCAACAGAACATAAACCTCAATCAAACGAGCGCCCAGAGAGTAAACCACCGCATATGACCAAATGTATTATTCATATAGCGAAACCGAGGCCTAAACCGGTGTCAGTCAAAATGACACGAACAAAACATTTACCGCCTACCGTACCGTACAGCAGACATTGTGTGAGTCTCGTGACCGCAAAGCAGCCGTCTCAACATGGAAGCCAGCAATGTTCTGCCACAACCAGAAAACATAATCGCCGAATACAACATGGGACATATGCTATACCGAAGATGAACGAACGAACTCAGCTACAATACCGAGACATCAATGAAGTCGGCACCAGTAACAGACATAGGGCATTTTCTTTCAACCGGTAGCATCACCGCTGTTCGCCTTCACCGAATTATTACTGCTTTTTATTTTTTATTTTTTTTCGCGCTAAGTAGGGATAGGATGTAACGACCACAATTCGTTACAATAAGATTTTAATGTAAATAGCTTTAGATTAGACAATTAGATGCACATATTTATATACATATTAGTTAAACATGAAGAGCAAAGCAAAACAGAAAGATTACAAACAGACTACGAAGAATAGAACTGGAATTAACACAGAAAACCTGTTTCTTCCAAGTGACCGTATGCAAACAAGTACACACTAAGAATACATAGCTACACATAAACGCAAATATTCCCATTAGCAGATCGAGTAGAGAAAACCAGAAAGCATACATCTACCGACAGATATACAGACATACGAATGAATAACAATCAGCCGACGGACAAAATGTTGTTTGAATGGAATTTGTCTTCGTTCACGGCAGATTCCATTGGAAATCTCTTAGAATTCGGGGATAGTTTATTTCGCTTGCCGCTTTTAACGAGCTGATTTGAACATTACAAATCAGCCTTTGTTCTGACGCTAAACTAATATTAGTCACGCAGCAGAAGACACCAAAGGTTCGCATTTTTGAGGTATCTTGGTGACCCCAAGAAGGCCTCGTTTAATACATATCGACCGTGCAAACGGCTCTTTAATTTACGCGACCCACTGTGGCTCTTATTTTACACGACCCATTGTGGCTCTTTAATTTACGCGACCCACTGTGGCTCTTATTTTACACGACCCATTGTGGCTCTTTAATTTACGCGACCCACTGTGGCTCTTATTTTACACGACCCATTGTGGCTCTTTAATTTACGCGACCCACTGTGGCTCTTATTTTACACGACCCATTGTGGCTCTTTATTTTACACGACCCACTGTGGCTCTTTATTTTACACGACCCATTGTGGCTCTTTAATTTACGCGACCCACTGTGGCTCTTATTTTACACGACCCATTGTGGCTCTTTATTTACGCGACCCACTGAGGCTGTTATAGTACTAATGTTATGAATTGTTAAAGAAAAATAATAGAATACGATTTTATAAAAATTGTTAAAGAAAATAGATACGATTGTATAAAAATTGTTAAGGAAATACAATAAATACGATACTTAGCATTGCGTCCGAGCTGAACTCTCTGAGTCAGTGCTAGATTGGTTGAAACACCAATCGAACGAAATTCGGAAACGCAGCTTAAATATTGTTCGCAAGTGGTTCCGAGATCCACTTGCCACGAACCCTGGGACGAGTGAGCTATTCCCGGCTGGGAAAGGAAAACTCGTCGTTACAATATTATGCAGAAAGCTTCATTTTTGCATTCCTTTGCGATATGATCAACTTGTCCGCAATTAAAACAGCATTTGCTTCGATCTTCACTGCTCTTACACGCTTTTGCTATATGCCCGAAATCTAAACATTTAAAGCAACGCAGAACCGATTCTTTTAATCTGATTCGGCATATTGACCAACCGATTTTGACTTTTCCTACATCTAAGAGGCATCTAGCTGCTTTTACCGATACGCGAAGAACTGCAACCTGCGTGTCACCATAAGACCTACGCATCGAGGTAATCGATGGCACTTCTTCGCAGATACCTTTCACAGCGAGAACAACTTCTTCGCTTGTAATGATCTCATCTAAGTCCCTTATTTCTATTAGTATTTCATTGCCCACAGTTTTCACTTTAGCCTGCTCGCCCAGAGTTTTTTGAACTTCATCTTTAGGTGAGTGTACGTTCACATCCGCATTTCTTTTAAATTGAAAAAGCATTGCCCCTTTAAGGGTCTTTCTTATTTTAACTACATTTTCACCAATCTTCGCAAGATTTTGGTCTCCTTTGACAGTTTTGAGAATGTCACTGTATGAAAGACCACCCGACTTTTCAATTATAATGGATTCTGGTCTTGATGTCTTCAGTTTGGAATGTGCATTGACTTCTTTTGTACTTTTTTTGTTAGTTACTTTCTTCCATTCATAACTTTCGTGATTTTTACTATGCAACACTTGGTTACTTAAATCTGACTCTTTAGTGTGGATATGACGGGCCTTTTTTTCGCGCGATTGTATTAAGCTCCCATCATCTCTTGGCCGCTTTGCTTCCTTAGTGAACTTGAGTAATGGAGAGGTCTGCGCAACAGAGTCACGACTTCGCTTCTGTTGATCATTTCGCTCACCTTCACCGTTCACAGACGACAAATGATCTGCTTCTGATTCTGCCTTATTATATAATTTTACGACGGCATCCATTACATTTCTCATCGATTGATTGATAGAACGTCGCACTGCACCTGTTGATGAAACGGTATCTGTCATCATTGAATGCAGTTCACGAATCTTTCTACCCAGTGTGACAAATGCACACTTTCGTTGAGTTATTTCCACATTTCGAGCGGCCATGATCGGCGGCGATGAGCTTGAACGAGCTGCTTGCTCTCCATTGTTTACCTTCACAGGCGACCGACCAATCCGACTACTCCTTTCAAATGGATCCGCTATTTCGCTGATCTCCTCTGCTTGACTACCTCCGTCATTTTGTTTCGCACAACTTTTGCCTACTCCTCCTGATACATCAGTTGAGTGCTTCTTTCCACTACATTGTGGTGTTGCCGTCTCTGAACCGATGTTGGAGTTAGCATAGACATAATCCAAAGAAAAAGCTTTCAAGTTAAGCTTTCAAGATTAAGCTTTCTTATTGTGAGAAAGTGGGGAAAAAAGTGGCGCTGTCGGACTTCGACAATTGGCTCCACCCCAATCTCAAGCGAATGTAATGTAAGCGTGATAACACTATTTCTTTAATATTCTGCTTCACTTTAGCACTATTTTGACAGGAAAACATACGATACCGCTGCATGTTGCGCGGTATTTTTAATAAAAACACTGAATATGTAATGCTTTGACGATTATAAAAGCCAAGTAAATTTCAAAATAAATATATAATCTATGTGTCCAAGCAAGCACTCGCGTTTTAATTTCAACCGAGTTACTACACTTTCGCACTTATTTATAGCACTGATTTTTTTTAGTCACAACAATCTTTCACGAGGAAATCGAAATTAAAAACGAGAGCCGCGATGAAGCACGTCTGCTTATTTCAACTCTCAACTCCGCATTTTTCAATACGCCGCGTGTTATTTGAGCGATTTGTGTGCTGGAAAACATACCTGTCGAATGTGCGTCGCGTATAACTTGCTTTGTCTGCCTGATCTACACCGACCGATAGACACTGTTAGAGGTTTGGATCTCCAGTCGAAAGTTCTGTGCACGATTCTAAGGCACGCGATTGAGAGAGAAACCACGAAGAAAAAGCCATAGAACCAAGAAGAGCGTAATGCCGCATAGATTTCAACCGTACGAATAACCTATTCCGCTTATTGAATCGTACTACAGCCATCACCGGTAGGCACTGCCAGCGACAAGCGTTTATGCTTTAAATAAGTTATACGCTATACCGACGTTTTCAGAAAAGCCAGCAGAAAGACAGACCTTTTACGGAGTGTTTATCAGTAGTACTGAAGTGTTCGGGTGCCCAAGCCTGCATAACATAATGAGACTTTGAAAAGTGGTTATAAGCCGCGCTCGTAAGACAGTGGAATATCTCCTCAGTAGCTCAAGATACGTAGAGGAGGTTCTCGGCTACTTTCCCAACTACAGTCACTAACATGGCAACGTTTATATCCTTAAAGAGGGATCACCATTTAGTGATCCTATGCTACTCAGCGAGGTGGTGGCGAAGTTGCCAGCCACACGACAGATGCAGTGGGACGAGAAGCGTAAAGGTTAATATGACGGATGGCGTTAGCATAGAGCATACTTGCACGGATCAGGTGCTTGGAATGTATTGTCCGCCTGAAACAGATGACTTCGTATTCAAATTCAAGTTCAAAAAGATACCGCAGTTTATACTATCGATGAAGCGGAAACCGATAAATCGCTCACCATGGCCGTGCTTGGTACATTCGGAGTTATCCAGAATTTCACAGCAGGAGTCCAGCGAGACGACGCTCTGCCAGATGAAATATATGCGAAGTGGCAGAGCTTGGTACAAAGGTTGTTACAGGTGGAAAAATTTAGAGTCGCGAGGTGCTACCACCTTCACTTCTCAAGAATAGAATTGCACATATTTTGTGACGAGCGAGGAGCCAATGTTGGCAGTGGCTTACTGGTGATACGAAGCAACAGACGGAGCACATTTGATGCTCGTAACGGGCAAGACATCATGTGCACCAACAAACTTCCAAACCGTACTGAAACTCGAGCTACAGGCAGCGGTGATGGCTACTCGTCTGAAAACCATAATTACAGAATCCCATAAAAAGGAAATACTAAGGTAAATCTTTTGGAGCGACTTACAGATGGTAATAGGTTGGATAAGGTCAGACCACCGCAGATACCAGCAGTTCGTCGCTAACAGTGTCCGAAATACTGGATGCATTCGACAGTTTCCAGTGGTGTCGCGGTGCCGCAAATCCAGCAGACGAAACATCGAGAGCTAAATTTCCAGAGATGTACAATCCAGAAAGCAGTGGGAAAACGGTCCAGACTTACTGCGGCAACCACGAAATCTTTGTCCAAGCCAACAGGACACGAGACAAGAAGTCCATCGTGGCTCAGAAGAGCTGAATACGTGACTAGCATTGTACCTAGTATTGATGACAGGAACTGAGGTACCTGTCTAACATACTGAGGTCGAAGACACGCCAACCCAATGATATTGGAAGAGCTGACTGCCAGTTAAGAAGTTGAGTGTGAGTACATGGATGCAGCAGGAAGCTTTGTCACACACACAGCAACTGCTTAAAGACGCTCAACCCTTATTTAGACAAGGAAGGTGAGCTAAAGGGCGTTTGCTAAATGCAGAATGCATAGCGCTACCATACTCACCGGCCTATAATCTTGGCAAAACGTCATGCTGCAGTGGTCACCCCACAAATGAAACTTGTCAAGGGGTAGTGTATGGAGCAGAATTTCCAGTCCCGCCTGAGGTGTGTTCCTAACAGATCCTGTGATACTCATAAGATAAGATTTTTAGATTGCTGCGATTCTGTACCGCTTGACACTTCATAAAGCAGCCGTAGGGGAAAATCGAGCGGATTACTGCTGTGTACAGCCATTGCACAATGTACGGTAGAATGTCCCATTTATCCCATATGGGATTCCCTTCACTAAGCTATGTTCGCTAAGCTATGTTCCTTTTCCAAGTTAACTTGCTGTCCAGGATGACGCCGAGGTACTACACATAGTCAGACAACAGTAGGCTTTGGCCATTGAGGCGGGGCCTTCTGAAGTCTGGTATCTTGTACTTCCTTGTACTGTTGGTGGTGAGCTCATTTCTATCCGCCCACCTTTACATTTCCGCCAAAGATTTCTCTTTCGTCTTATGCTCACTGATGGTCGGTAAGAATTTTCAACAGATCTATGTCTCCAGCGTAAGCTATAAGTCTGAGATTATTTAGTTGTAAAGTGTTAGAGTAAAAGTTCAAGTCCAATAAGTTGAAAAGAATGATCTAAATAAAGTTGATCAAGGCAACAAGTTGTTGTGTTGTTGCCTATATTATTGCGGAATTGTATGGAAGAAGGAATTGTGGACAGGAAAATTACAACACCATAAAATTTCCTTAGAGTTTCATCAACCACCACCAGCCATAATAGGTTGAAAGCTCCTACCTGTGGTGTACCAAATGTGACGCTTCTAAGGAGAGTGCTTTCGACCATGGTCGGACTTATTATTCTGCCAGTTCAATTATAGAACTGTGCCGTGATACTTCAGAGCACCTTCTATTTGGGTTCTCTTTATCCTGAAAGGATTTCTCAATTTTCCATACCACACTGTGTAATGCGCTCTCACCTGATTTGCCTTTTTGATAGGTCTGCTGAGAATTGCAAAGCCTGTGTGTGACTTTATTCCTTATATAGAGGTCCACTAGTCTCTCGAGTGTCTTGAGTAAGGAGGAGAGGGAGATAATGCTTTACGAGGGCCTGTAATGCTTTACGAAGGAGTGCGATGACCTCCTTTAGGTATAAAAATCTCCTTTACAAACCTCCAGTTCTTGGGAAAATGCCAGTTCCTCAGACATCCTGTGAATATTTCAGTGAGCACTGTTAGAATAGCGTTCAGAGAATTTTGAAGCATAGCCGGTCTTCCGTGCATTGTCTTACTTTCGTTGTTGTTCTTGGTTCGAAGACCTGATATTGCCGTATCCATAGTCCTGTAACCTTACCGCCATTTAACCAAGTTTGTTCTACCAGAGCCTTGTCTACGGCTTCTCTTCCCATGACTAGCAAGAGGTCGTCAGAGGCCGTCTTACATTAGTGAAGGGTTATTTGCACAACTTTCAGTTGGCCCGTAGATTTTTAGTTTTCCAAGCCGAATCGGATGGCATCTCCACGGCTTTTAATAGCCTCAATGGATTGACGGCTGACCGCTATCCAGTAGTTCCGGCCTCCGTTCTTTGGAACGAGACAATCTCCCACCTGTGCTCGTAGCCAACGCTTCTGCTTTTCGATGAGGCCTAATATGGGTGCTACCGATTCCCGATCACATATGGCGGGCATTGGTCGGATCGAATGGGCGGCTTGGCTTTGGGTCTCGCCACGCTCGGCAATCGTGGCGGTCAAAAAGTCCAAAGACTCTTTGTTGCCACAGCTGACAACCTTGACGCCTCTCTGCCATCCCGCCGCCTCAAAGTCCACCTACTCATCTATCCTTCACCATCTCCGTCAAGAGCATCGTCTCCACCAGAAGCCAGTTCGTCAGTGATATCTTCCCGTCAGGGTTCGATCTGTCGAATATGGCCACCTGCACCTCTGCTTGAGTTGCACTGCGTCAAGGTTTCGAGGAATAACAGTCGTCTCCATTCCCAGACGACGCTATCATAAATGCCATCTATGACGGTACCGGCCTCCCTTTGTGAGATGGGGTTTGACCGGAAAACCTCGCCTGTCTTCGACCTTCCACCCCCCTCCCCTTCGGGATGAATGCTTCAGATAAAAGGCGTATTACAACGGCAGTAAATAAACATTTGGACCAAGTCACATGGGAACGGAAATTTAATTCGCTTAACAAACACGACATGGGTCCATATCCAACGTAACAAATGGATGGCGTCGGGTCAAAAAGTGTACGCTGCCAGCATGTCACGAGTTCAAGGTACTGCATGATTTCCTTGCTTAAACACACCAGCGAAGACCGATGCAGAAAGATATACGGAAGTAAAGCAAGCATCTCTTTACCTAGTGGAAAACCTAATCCACAGGAACCATTATTATCCACAGGGAATAATAGTAACCGTGTTGGCGATAGAGATATTGAGCTTATGTGCCATTCAAAAACTTTTAATGTTATCGACAGCTAGCATCTTTAGAGCTAGTCGAAGAGTGAGGATTCCGATAAAATATTATATAATTTATGGTATTAGCTTTACTTAACGATGTAATTAAACAAAATATCAGTTCACTTTAAACACGTTTATCTGTCATTAAATGTACCCCTCACTTTAACTGTTTTCGAGTCTAATTGACGCATACCTTTGAGTATTTCTGGCGTGGTGTGGATCTCCAGAATATTCTTTAGGTGAATATTCTATCGTTGTTTCTAATGGAACTCCATGTTCAGCTTGTTATTCTTAAATTTCACATTTTTTTGCTATCAAACTGATTCATTTGTTTCTATGACATAATACCCAATCTGTCAGAGTGAGAGAGGCCAGCTCGTCTTACTTCAGTGTGGCTTGTGGAGTCCCGTAGGGTTTGTTTTCGTTTTATTAACCACCTACCCTCCTGTGCGCGTAACTGCAGTCTTCTCCTGAATGCTGAATGATGAGCTGAAACGCTTGTCTGAGTGGTCGAAAGCGAATAGATTAACTTTAAACTATTCATCACTATTTTCTTTTCAGCAGCTGCACCTACCCAGCGTTTGATTTAAAGTGTCGAAACAAAATAGACAAATATAGCCTTCAATGTGTGCTGGATTTTCATAGAAGGTAGGAGCAACTTTTCGCATATGCCTGATATACGAAATACCGCCTACTCTCAGAAGAATATAATCTACCGGTCCCTTTAAGAGGCCCTGCTGCTTCATCTATGGAGGTAATATGCAGCCTCGGCGACAGTATATTCAAATGAGAGTTGTTACATATGCTATGAAATTGAGGTACATATTGATTTCCCAGTATGCTCCAAAAACAACAGTTGTCTCTTTGGTGTTTCTCTTCCATGCATTTTCGCTGGTTTTACCTGATTCATCGATTGCATTGCATTCATCGACACGCAGAGTGACCTGGTGTTCCACAACTTTTCACTTCAACCTCTCCAAGGATTTACTAGGCTGAACCTTTAGCCGATGAACCTTATGTACGTCTACTTAAACTGTTTCGGCGAAAGTCTTTATTGGCATGTAGTAGACAGAAATGCCTGAATCTGCAGCCACTCGATTACTTCTCGGGAGCATCCGCGTCGCGCAAATGCACGACCCGCTCGATATCTGTTGCGTATTCCTGAACGATTCATCAGCTCCATCTGGAATATTTGTTTTTCGTGATAGCAACCGTACCGCCGCCCATTCGCTGTCATCGCATCGTAACTATCTCCCTCGATATCCGGAACTGCTGGTAAAACTTCAACGGCGGAAACCTTCAATGCCACCACCAAAGCTGCCACTTTATCAGACAACGTCCATTAATTTATTTGTGCTCAGTCTCAAAATGCAGTTTGAAAATTTCACGTCACAGTCCCGTTGAAGGTAACAGCTGTAACTGGTCTACTGAACTGTACTTGGCGCATATGGCCATCCAACCCCAATATTTCTGACTTTGGTGTGTGCAAATTAGTTTCCGTTTGTGATTTTAACATGCTTTCCATGCACTTCGTCAGAATTTGCTTCGATTCGTAACAGTTGCTCCTGCAATTGTGAAGTGTTCTTGTTCACCTGTACTTGTAGTTGTGAAGTATTCTGTTCGAACTGTACTTGTAGTTGTGAAGTATTTCGTGACATCTGTTGCTCCATGCGTGTGGACTGCTGCTCAAATAATCCATTTCGAGTTATTACCACAAAATCTTAGAGCCGTTTTCACAATGTTCGGTTAAACTTAGAGTTAAACGAAGGTTAGTTTACCGTAGGTTCGAAACTTATCCTTCGGTTAAAAATGTTCGATCTCACCAACTTTCGGTTAACAAACCTTCAGTCAAGTTGTAATAGATTGTGACGTTTGTTCTATTACATTTGAAAACGATCAATCATCTGATCAATAAATAATACACCATCCATTCAGCAAGCATTCAACAAATATAAATGGATATGAAAAGGTCGCATTGTGATTGGTTTTTTTTTGTATAACGTCGTGACTTGTAAATAAAGCAATTGAATATACAGCCTTGTTCCTTGCTTTGTTAGATAAAAACTCCCTTTGGCTTAATTTGCATCTTTGAAAAACAAAGATTTCTCCGTAGTCGTGTGAAGAAGAACAAGAGTTAAATAGCTCTCTCAAAAACTTTTGTAAACACAACTTCACGCTGTCAAAATTGCATGCATTTTGTTTTTGTAATCTACTACACCCAGTAGGCTCAGATGGATCATGCATGAGCCTGCGCATCTCGTTGGTAGGACTCTTTGTTTTTTTTTTGTAGAACAAATGTCCGAAGAAAGCCTGCTCGCATGCAAAAGAAGTTAGGATGGATGCAGCTAAAACCCAATGCATTGAAACAATTCCGAAAGTGGACATTTACATGTTAATTTGCTGCCACGTTCTCTCTCTATTCTTTCACTTTTCGTCATCTTTCTTTTCATTTCTTGCCGCATAATTTCATCCTTCAATTTTTTACTTGCTTATATATGCAGGTGATTAGAGGACACGCGTGGACAATAAAAACAAAAACTAGTAAAAGTGTTGTCTACAGCCGGGCTGTAGCCGAAATACCCTACACCTTAAAGCCGCATATATACTCGTATATATAAGATATATAAGATAAACTATAATTATAGCTGCTTAGCTATTTCTGTGCATTACAAACACCGGTACTAAGTGCGTTTACTCTCAAAATTTAGGTGTAGGGTATAAAAATATATTGCAATACTGGGTGGATGGGTAAAAAGGAGGCGTGGCCGCCCATTTTCCCAACAGAATATTATTAGTTTACAAACTACAATATTATGTATACCACTATTCAGAAACTTATATACTTTTCAATACAATCCATGTAAAACCTTCCATGCCCTACGTAAACTACTATGGGCGGATCACGTCCATATTTGGCATATTAACTGGAAGCATTAGTCTAAATCTACATATAAAATTTTCTTGTCTTCTCTCAAAAAGTGATGCTGATATGGCCTTTTTTAATAGGCAAAACAGAGGTATAGGCTCTCGATATAAAAAGTAGGCGTAGTCCTTGGGCGATTTTGCCCATTTTCAATACGAAACACCCCAACATAGCAACGAATATTTTTGCCAAATTTCATTTTGAAATCTTAATCCGTTCTCCTGTGATCGTGATTTCAACGGACAGACGGACAGACATCGTTATTTCAATTTTGGTGGTGATGCTGATCAAGAATATATATACTTTTCCATACCTATCTTGTCTAGTTCTATGTGTTACACACTCCGGTAGAAAGTGAATATACCCTCAACCTTAAGATGTAGGGTATAAAGAAACCACTGGTGCTCGGATTCTTCTGTGAAGTGGTTTCTGGATATCATTCGCAAACATATCATTTATCAATTCCATATGAACCAGTTTTCCTTGAAGAACTTTACCTTACGTACTACCAATATTTACAAGAATTAAAATGATTTAATTAAAATCGTTTTTATACCCTACACCTTAAGGTTGAGGGTATATTCACTTTCTACCGGAGTGTGTAACGCACAGAACTAGACAAGATAGGTATGGAAAAGTATATATATTCTTGATCAGCATCACGACCGAAATTGAAATAACGATGTCTGTCCGTCTGTCTGTCTGTCTGTCCGTTGAAATCACGATCACAGGAGAACGGATTAAGATTTCAAAATGAAATTTGGCAAAAATATTGGTTGCTATGTTGGGGTGTTTCGTATTGAAAATGGGCAAAATCGCCCAAGGAGCACCCCTACTTTTTATATGGAGAGTGCAGGTACCTCTGTTTTGCCTATTAAAAAAGGCCATATCAGCGTCACTTTTTGAGAGAAGACAAGAAAATTTTATATGTAGGTTTAGACTAATGCTTCCAGTTAATATGCCAAATATGGGCGTGATCCGCCCACTTTTAGTTCACATAGGTCATGGAGGGTTTTACATGGATTGTATTGAAAAGCATATAAGTTTCCTGAATAATGGTGTACATAATATTGTAGTTTGTGAACCAATAATATTCTGTTGGGAAAAAATGGGCGGTTCACGCCTCCTTTTTACCCATCCACCCAGTATTGCAATATATTTTTATACCCTACACCTTAGTACCGGTGTTTGTAAGGCACTTAGTACCGGTGTTTGTAAGGCACTTAGTACCGGTGTTTGTAACGCACAGAAATAGTTAAGCAGCTATAATTATAGTTTATCTTCCGAATTTGGGCGTGATGAGTATATTATATCGCACCACTTCTAAATATATATACGAATATATATGCAGCTTTAAGGTGTAGGGTATTTCGGCTACAGCCCGGCTGTAGACAACATCTTTACTAGTTACAATTACTATTAGCTTCCAGGTTGAGCGTAGAATCATTGTCTCCCACGTCGCAGTCTAGCACGCTACCCTATGGCGCACGCACAGAAGTTGCAAGCGCCGAAATTTGATTTTCTTTTGAAGAATGATTCTCTCCATTTTTCTCTGCCCTTTCCGAACGTGACCCTGAATTAAGTAAGTACTCACAAATTTTGCGTGCACCTCTGTTCGCTTCTAATACCTCATCACATCAAGCACTACACCAGCAGCGCTAAATCCTATGAAGAGGATGCGCATACCCCTTTATATGCAAGCGTGAAGTGATTAAAAACGAAGCCGTTAGGCAGCTAAGCATGATTTAACTAACCCATTTAATGATAAAAATCAGTTTTCAATCCTGTAGTAGCCTTTTATTCAAATTCTCAAATCCGACTGACAAAACTCCACCAACTCAACAGAGGCGTGTCATAGGGGTTCGGAAGAGCTCGCTACTTTCCTATTCTGATTTAACGGTTTCTTACGGTGGAAATGGTGGTGGGATCTTACTTGGTTCTTTTTATTAAGGGGTTTTTTACGTTTCGATTTTATAGGAGAACGGTGGTAACGAACAGTAAAACTGAACGAAATATGCTATCCGATCTTTATACAAATTGATCTGTATCTTATGTTTACATTAGTAACAATAACTGCGTTAACAGTTATCTATTGATGAGCATTGAAGTATTGATCAAGATTTGTATCATTTATTCTGATCATAGTGGAATCAGAAACTGCAACTGTTGCACTCATCAAATGAATACACGTTTAGCCAGGGCCAATCTGTTTACAAATCGTTTGTAGACTGGAAACTCATGCAATCTCGTTTTTAATATATACTCGTTTGTTTTGTGCCAACTACTTAATTTTCGGCCAGAACTATGCAATCAAAATATTACGAAAATACGAAATTAATTTCAACATTTAAATGATAAACTGTAACTTCGTGTTATAGTTTAAATAGTTTACAGCCGAATACAACATATCATATCCAACGGTACCAAGAGCCGCTATGGAGCACAACGACGGCAATTACTAAAAGGAATAGAAACTCAAACTCACCTGAGTTAATACTGAAATGTGCCCCTAAACAGTGACGTAAATGTGAATTGGATTAAATTCATGCAACAGAAATCATAATCCATTTGTTAAAGAAATAAAAATTAAAATTCTACAACTCTTTTTTATAAAAAAAAGAACTAAAAAAAGGTATTTTATGGTATTTATTTACATCACTTCCATTGACCGTGCTTAAAAACCTACGAAAATCCAGAGCTGAAAGCTACTATATCTCATAATTTTTAGAAGATATAAATGTCGTACTATATTAAAGCTTATTTTTATTTTATGTATGTTTTTAAATTTCTTTTACAATTCGTGCAACATGTATGTACTAATTTTTTTAAAATGACAATAATCATTTATAAAAAGATTAGGCATTTCGGTAGAGATTGATATATACTATTGATAGAGCTATCAGTCGCGGCTTTGCAATAAAAACTGGAAAGCTGTGTTGCAACTTGTTCAAAATTCTTGGAGCTATTTTTAGCAGTAATAGGTTTTCTTTTTTTTTTTAATAAAGTTGCCCAAGTTTTTTTTTATTAAAATAGTGTACTCGCCGCTAGTAATAGCTTATTACCAACTATAAAAACACGCATCATTCCAGTTGAATTTATTGTATTTACATTTTTTTGTTTTGTTGGAGTGTCGTGTTGCATTGGCCATTAGAGTTTGGCTGCTTTTGGAAAATTTTATTATTTAGTAATATTAACGAAGAATATCTACATATAAGATATTTAGTGAAATATCACTTATAAATTGTCGCAATAAAAATATAGGGTTTAAAAGTGTTTCTCGGCGGGGACGCAGTTGTATATTTTATATAAGGCGAAAAACAAATTTTCTACAAGTGTATTTATATCGAACAAAACAGTTCCATTAAAAACATAACAATATTAAGCAATGAAATTGTTATAAGAGAATTTCATAAGCAGCAATAATGCAAAAAACAGCAATTTAAAATTAAGAGGGAGGGGATACAGTGTAAAAATCGATTGGAAGGAATGTCTGTCAATCTATTCTAAAAGCTGGAAATAAATTCCAGAATACAAAAAGAGTTATGTCAAGAAAATCTGACAACACTGTTAATTAAATGACATCAGTGAAAAGGCTTTTGTAAATATTTTTATTTTAATATTTGCATACAAAAACATACAAAATAATGAAAATTTGTAGGAGCTAAGACAAAAGTGAAGAATAATTTATTTAGATGCGGAGGAGTGAGTGGTCTACTAAACTTTGTTATTCCTGAAAGTATTGGTTGGAAAAATAATGGAAGCAGATCCCAATGGGATAAAAATAGAGCCACCACTAGAGCAGCAGCAGTATGCAACACATCTCTTAGCTTTAAATGGCCCAAATGCGCGTCTCCTCATTGATCACCCATCATCATTGTTGGTACCGCTTTCGCATCATCAGCAGCACTTGCAGCATTTGCAACAACAGCAGCACCAGCAAGAAGTGCATCAGCAGCTTCAGCTGGGGCAGCAGCAGCAGTTGCAGCTTCAGCAACAGCAACAGCAGGAACATCATTTGCAGTTGCAGCAGCAGCAACAACAACAACAACAGCAACAAAACTTACAATTAGGACTATCGGCCTATCCACAGCCACTGTCACTAAAGCAACCTCAAGCACAGTCGCTGGTTACAGCCAACACAAATGTAACAGCAGCTGCAACTGAAACTGTTGTAACCACCTCCGTTGGGCCAACATCTATTACTTCGACACACTCGCATTCATCTCAGCGCTGGAACGAAAGTCCGGAGGCACGTGCGCGTCGGTTAGCTCGCAATGCCGAAAGAATGCGGGAGCGTCGTACACGCGAAACGGAAGAAGAGTATCGAAAGCGACTCGCACGAAATGCCGAAGCAAATCGTTTGCGTCGGCAAAATGAGTCTGAAATGGAACGGGCAATGAGGTTGGTTCGAAATGCGGCGCGTCAAAGATTGCGCCGCGCCATGGAATCACCAGATCAGCGCGCAAAAAGGTTGCATAAACTTGCTGAACGCATGCGTATGTATCGAGCTACAGAGAGTCCAGATCAGCGTAAGGTACGTTTGGCTGAAATGGCATCTAGAGCTCGTCAGCGTATAGCAAATGAAAATCCTGATGAACGCAAGGAAAGACTGAGAAAATTGAACGAATACGCCAAAAAGGTCAGAGAAAAGAAAAAAATTTTAAAACAAAATAGCAATCAAAACCAACTGCAAAATACAAATTGTAATAATAACGAGAATATTAATTTAAATCAGGCCGCACCGACAGTGACAGCAGCGGCAGAAAGCAGCATTGCAATGGCACAATCGCAACAGCAGCAGCAACAGGAACAGCAAGCACAACAGCAGCAACAACAACAACAGCACCAACAACAAATTACCACCAATTATAGCCCAAATCAAACTCTGACCAATTCGATTGAATATTATCAAAATATGTTTATTAGTCCAGGTCTTAGACCAACTATATTGAAAGACGCCTCACAGCAGCAATCTCAATCACAGCAACAAGAACAGTCTCAGACACAAGCGGGACGTTATGCTCAACAGCAGTCCAATTTGAATTTGGATACAGAATCGAACAGCATGTTTCAACAAAATCTTTATGATGATCAGAAAAATGTTCTAGCAAAGCTTCCACCTGCCCACGTTCCACATTTCAGCACATTGGCAAGCTCCATTGAATATTATCAGAACAAGTTTATAAAGAAGCAAGAACTTGAGGTATGCATAGAGGATTTTCACTCCAATTTTACGTTTACCCTTGCGCACAGCAGTAATATTAATCAATATAAAAATATTGTAGATATTATTAACAAATATTAACTCTCGTTTGCGCAAGTGTTCCCGTATTAATTAATAGTTTTTTGATCAATTAAAGTTATGCTTTTCACTGTTTGCAGATCAATGAAAACAACACAACTAGTGGATCAGTTGACAATTTGGAAAATGATACCAAAGTTATCATTGGATCGACAGTAAACAATGATGGCCAAAAGCTCAAATCAAATCATCCACAGATTCAGAATCCTCCAAATCCGTTATACAATCAGTTTCCTTATCTGGCGGCGACTTTTCCCACAACACCGAACACATCAGCTGCCACCTCGCCGAATAACACCTCTACACAAACGACTGCATACTATCCAATGTATCACAATGGCTTTCAACTTGGTATAGCGCCCAACACCGTTCCGCCACCATTTACACCTGTGCATTTCTCCAACAATGCCTCAACAAGTCCCACATCGGTGTCGCAAGTTGCGCAGGCGGGCGGAGCTTACAATTTATTAACGAACACAACACTGACAGCAGCTGCTGCAGCCGCTGCCGCTGCTCAATCTGTTTCACAGCAGCAGTCTATACAGGATTTTCCAAAGCCGGTCCGCGGTCGCCCTAGAAAGATTATTTACACAAACTCCGCATCAAATGTCGAGTCTGCGAACGATGAGCTTTCCAGTTTGCCCTCAGAATCACCAGAATCGCTAGGGCAACATAAAGTTAATGCGCTGTTGGAGCAAGATTTTAATAATATGCTTACATCGCCACAACTAGGTCAGCGTCGCGGACGTGGTCAACATTCCTTGTCCTCCTCCTCCTCCAGTCAGCACAAGTTCGAAACCGAAGAAGAGAAACGCATTCGACTAGATAAAATGGCCGCTCATCAGCGTCAAGTACGTGCAAATGAATCGCCGGAACAGCGTGAGGTGCGCTTGAAAAAGCTAAGCGAGCGGGCTCGCATAAAACGTGCCCAAGTCCGAGCAACGGAAAGTCCCGAAGATCGAAAACTGCGCTTATCGAGACAGGCCGAATACGCTCGCATGCGTAGATTACGCGCACAAACGCCTGATTACAAGCGCAAAGTGGAGGAGCGCACTCGACAATTGTACGCGCAATTAAATACAAGCAATTCGAATTCAGCCAAGTGTAAGATCGAAATTGAAACAGCAACGTTGCAGCATCAGCCGTGTGATCAGCAGAACCCATCGCAGCAAGAGCAAGACGAACAGGAATTGCAGCAACAAAATATGCAACGACAGCAACATCACGATCAGCAAATGCAAACCAATGCTTCTATAGCAGCACAACAGCAGTTGCATAATCAAAGGCAGCAACAACTGATAGCTTTAACCAATCAACAGCAGCACCAACAACAGCAGCAGCAACAACTGCAGCAACAATTAGCGACAAGTAATACAGCGTATACTAAACCATCTAACAAAGAATACGGCCAGCAAGAGAACAATGATGTTCTTAAAATCCTCGAACCCATCATTGTTATGAAAACAAAATAAGTATATTTGCTAACAATAATTTTAACAAAAAAAACCCCCCACACATCAACAATGATACTGATATATTATTTAATATTGATTATACATTACAGTATATTGTAAAGTGAAATAGTATGCAATATTTTAATCGTAATTATTGACAACTTGAAGTAGAGATGTTATGATGATTGTAAAACATAATAATATATATTATATAATAAAATAGTTACACATTATGCATGTAGAATTTATGTAAACATAATATTACTATGTAATAAAGGCAACACTCGATAATTTTTTTAAAAGTAAAACTTTTGTATTATTATTTATAGAATTTCGATGGAAGAAAGTGTTGAGTCAAAGGAGTTAATATTGTTATTCGAAATACGCCTCATTTCCTAGATGCAATGTTGAAATGGAATCTCCGACTGTGAGATTATTCCATTCGTAAAGAATTGTGAGAATTGTCTTCTAATATTAGATATATTGACGTATGTTTGTATGTGCGCATATTTTATGTATTCCAAATTTATATCAAATAATCTTTAAAGAGGAAAGTAGACGCAGTTGGTTGCGACGTTGAAGGCATTATTATCAATCAGAGATCAGTTTATTACACATATTACGTCTCTCCCAAATTAACGGCAATTTCTATATCATAATAATAAAATCACTTAATTTCTTTTTCAGATGCAAATTAAAACTATTCTCACTGCAGATACGAAATATTCTGCAGACTCGATTGAGTGGTGTCCGCAAGCGCAGTTTTCGCCGTATTTTGTGTGTGGAACTTATCAACTTGACGATGGTGACGTTGCTTCTAAATCGCAGACTTGCCGCCGCAAAGGTCAAATATATCTCTATGAATTCGACCACGTATCGAAGTCACTGAAAGAACATCAATGTATAGAAATGAGTGCTATACTCGACATGAAGTGGCTACATCACGGCCCCAATTCGCCAACACTTGCTGTTGCTACCGCAGAAGGACAGATGAAAGTCTTCGAGATGAAGAACAACGCGTTGGAGCTAACTACCGAAGTGAATTTAAATCCAACTAGCGACAATATCTTAGCCTTATCGTTAGATTGGAATTGGACACAGCCAACAGATACACCCAGTTTAAATCGAAGATTATTAGCTTCGGATTCCACAGGCCATGTCCATCTTATTGACTATGATATTAGCGGCAGTTTGGAGAAAATACATACATGGTCTGCGCACAATTTCGAAGCATGGATTTGTGCTTTCGATAAGTGGCAGCCAAATGTTATATACACCGGAGGAGACGATACGTTCATGCATTCCTACGACCTTCGTACCTATGAGCGTATTCAGACGAATAAGTCCCATACAGCGGGCGTTACTTGTTTGCTCAGCCATCCCAAAAGGGAACACATACTGTTGAGCGGCAGCTACGATGAACGGCTGCGAATTTTTGACACACGCTCATTGAAACGTCCGCTGCGAGATATCAATCTTCATGGCGGTATTTGGCGTTTGAAACCAGACCACTCGACTAATGGAGATTTGCTTTTAGTAGCGTGCATGTATGAGAACTTCAGTATTGTTCAGCTCGATGACAATAACGACATGACTTTGCGTGGCGTATACACTGAGCATGAAAGTATTTGCTATGGAGCGGACTGGTTCCCCAACAATCAGTCTGAATGTACGGAATTGTATATGGCCACTTGTTCTTTTTACGATCACAAGCTTTGTATTTCTAGCGTAACTGAAAATGCTGACCAGCAATGATAATAAATTATTTCTAGTAAGCTATTTGTAAAATAAAAGTTAAAATTCATTTATATTTTAAGGTGTATGTATCGACGCTGTATCAGGTTGAGAAAAATTGTCTGTTTGGAATAAGACATCAACTGTCCAAAAGTAACAATGTTTTCAGTTACAAAATAAGCTGAAAAACGATGATTCCCAGCGTAGGGAATGGATTGAATGTATCACTTTGGTATATATGTATGTTTATATGTATATTCAGTATATCAGTTAACATTAGGATAGTACATCAATTATTCCATATGCTATATGCGTGTGAATTAGTAAGATATATGTACGAATAAATTTTTATTACCTGTGCTTATGTACGGAATTACATATATTTTGCATTTCCATTTGAACTTCTCTGAGTTCCAATAGCTGCGATAGGCGTATATTTGGTTGGTTCAGATATTTCACCAGTAATTTCCAAACTCAGAATTTGAGTCCTGATTTAACCTGAATTCGGTTAAAACGGTACCTTTTACACCACAAGATATCTAATAACATTTGTAGATCCATAACCACGACACAACAAGCTAGAAGGTAAATTTAATCCAAAAAAATGGCTTCTTATTACACGAAAAATGCTTTCCTGAATTCTTAGAACCACATATTTAAATTAAATTAAACTGCAATATTTTTTACACACAGTTAGAAAAACAGCGTTGCTTTTTTTTTAATTATTTCCAAGTGTGTAATAAATGCATGCTAAAGACAACAGACAGACTACATTAAAAAACTGATTACATCAATGTTATCAATGTTATGTTATATCAATTAGCCAAGATATTAATTATTTAGCAATTTTCCGTAAGCTTTTATATGACAAAGAAGAAGTCACGGAAAATGTTATATTCTGCTGTAGCGACAAGTGTGAATATTGATCAACGAGCTGAACGATGAAATATGCACGTTGTATTGATTTGAGCGCTCATGGTGATGCCAAGTCTATCTGGTTCAAACGTGTGTTTCTCTAGCTACTCGAAAACATAACGGAAATTCTTCGAATTTTGCAGACGAAATTCGCAAGAAACTAGGATTTGTTTTTTTAAGCTATTTGATAGTAGAATAAATTAAGTCAGCTACAATTTTATAATCACATGGCTTTTTCAGAAGTCAGCAAATCATATTCATAAACTATCGTAAGTCATAATTTAAAAATATTAGAAAATTTTCAACCATTTTGTTTTTAATTAATTTCCTGAATATTAATAATTTTATTTATACTAATAATGTAATGATACTTTTTCATAGTGATACCCGTAAATAGTTTTAAAAATTATGGAACTCGAACGACTTGAGAAAGAGATGTATGTATGTTGTCCAAGCTTAAATGCAAATAGCGCCATCAAAAAGGAGTCTATTCGAAAAAAGTTACATGCTCAGCTGTATGAATTGGAACCAGTAGTGAGCCTAGAAAAATTCAATCTGCACAGCTTGCTACTAAACTTCAAACAAAACTTGCAGAAATGCAGAGAGTTTGGAATAATACCAACAACATCCGAAGTTGGACAAGTTGTAGAGGCTTCACAACCATCGCACTCACCCGAAGACGATTGTAAACTTAACGACAGATTGCCGGTAATGAAACGTTTGACGCCCTTAGGAGATGATACGACGCTTAGTGACCAGGAAGACAACATTCCATTGGCTTTTCGGGAAGACATAAAGTTTTCTGGCATAAACCGAAAGCGTAGTCTGAGTACTATCAATTGCGATGACCAACGCTCGCATAGTGCATTAAAACGCAGAAGACAGTCTACCGCATGTTCTATGACTTTACGTAGAATGTCCGATAATGTTAAGGTTTTTAGAAATAATTCGAAGGATTCGGCTGTAACTTTGACAATCCCGTTACCATTGATTATGGCCGAAACTGAAAAGATGGAATTTTCATTCGATTGCGGTAATATAAATGTAGCACGTCAAGTGCTTGACAGCAAATTACAATCTATATCGAACAGTGATGAATGCAAAAAAAAAAGGGCTTCAAATACTAATCATGCCGCAATCAATATTCCGAAGAACAGTGACGACACTGCTAATGCTACACAAGATGACGGAACGCTTTCAAATCTTATTTCAGAGGTTTTAGGAGAAACAGATGATATTGAGACTTTGCTTGCTGTACGTTCCTTGGAGAATAATGGTGAAATTAACGGTGGTTTAGATGCGACAGTTGAGCCCTCGACGTCGAAGAAGAAGAAAAAAAACGTTTCCTTTTTACCTAAAAGTGCTCCAAAAAAACGCGGAAGAAAGCCGAAGGAACAGAATAATACGAATATTTCCAGGAAAAAGAGTGACATTGCTAAATATGTTGAGTTATTTTCATCTAGTTGCGATCAATTAAATGCTTTTACTCCCGCCACTCCAACAACAATATCTCAAATAGTTACATCGACCACTCAAAATTGTGATCAAACGCAAGTGGCTCCAGCAAACGCAGCACAAATCGCATACTATATAAATGGTGAATGGGTTAATGCCGGATACTGCCAAGTTATTGCATCCGACAATGTCGAAAACATAACTCTGAACACTTGCAATCAAGTGCAGGATAATTTTAGCGCAAATACACCTTTTGAAGATTTCGTAAGTTATACATTTTTTTTGAAAATATTTTAAATTCATTTTAGTACTTATATAACAATGATTAGTTGCGCTATTGGTGGTTGGTGGTGGATGTTCTTAGATACAGGTATTTAATAAACGTTTCCTCTGCATTGTAATGTGTGGAAACACCTTCATGAATGTAGCGTAATTAATTGAATGATTAATTGAAGTGAAGCAATAAATTCGACACAAAAAATAACATTTCGTGGTAATCATTGAGTTATCCGTTGATGTTCTATTGCAATAGCGACATGGAAATGATTGAAAACGGTTCAGCGGAGAATGAATTCAAAAATAATTTCAATGTATGAATGTATGCAAAACTCTGTGGACAATATCCAGAATGTATTTGCAAAATTAATTAATTTAGATGAGAAGTAGGCATAAATTAGACATTAGCATTCCCAAGAAATGTTGAAGAGCGCGTCGACAGGGTTTAAGTGATATTGAAAGTAAGCATTTTCAGCAGCAATGACGCAGAAGCTTAAAAACATGAATTGTGATGGTTGGTCCAATATCGAGAAAAGTGCGACAGTTGTTGAACAGAAGAGCGATAGAAAACATTGATGAATTTTAGTTTGTAGCCTTAGAATTCAAACTATAAACTCGTCAATACATTCGCTTGAGATTCGTTATATATCTCCTATTGACATTAACTGCATAAATTAAATTATCAAGGATCGTAATTAATTTTTATTTAATTTAAATTTAAATTTTTAATTTTTTATAGGTTGATTACATCGACAACTCTAACAATGACAATGGAAATAATGTCATTGCTCGTGTACTGGATGGTGGTAATATTGCTACTTCGAATGCTGACAATATATTGGTTAACCGGGCAGATATAGCGAACCATTTCATTGTCCCTGCAAATGCACAAATCGTTAACACAATAAAAACGGGAAATGAGAATGGTCTTGCATCCGATTATAATGCCAAAATGTCTAAGATATTTATTCATGAAGACGGCAGCTTATTCTACACAAATGATGGCGTTTTGGACTTGTCAACAAAATCAAATTACAATCCTAATCCTACATTAGTAGTTCTAGCGGAGGAGAATGGGAATGATAACAACTGTGTTCCCTTGGATTTGTCTAAAAAAACTACAGAAACACAACAAATGAACGGTGATGATAACCATGAATCAGATGATATGTTTCTACGGCGACTTTTAGAAGATAGTGATTTTGATTATAAATCTTATCAATGTAATAATTTGTACGAGCCTAATGAATCCACCGATCTATTATTCGAGTCTGTTGTGAATGCGAATGCTTCTTTCAAGGCGGCCCTGGATATGCCATTGCTGGACAATGACGATGCCTTTTTTGTACCTAACTCATCGCCGACGGCGACAAATGGTAACGTTTAACGTAACCCTATCACTGCGCAAAATATATCCTTTTTCTTTATAGATAAGCATCAAACGTCTCCGAAATCTTCTTCGAATTCTAAGGATGGCGAACCCGAAATTGAGGATAATTTACAGAACAAAATTGATGATAATTTCAGTACTTTATCAACGCTTACAATTAGCACCACAGCAGAGGCTAATGATAACTTATTTACTGAAGAATCAGACAAACAATCCAAGAATTTTCTCCACGAATCGTTAGACTTTCTTGGCGATGATTATATTAATAACGCCGACAATAATATTGAAATACCATCAACTATGATTTCCATATTAAATCCAGAAACAATGACAAATACTGACAGTTTTTCAAGTGAAAAAACTGTTAATCAAAATATAGAAACTTTTGATATTATTGACCATAAAGCATCAGAGGATAATACAAACCAAAATCAAATCTTAGTTACGAATAATGACAATTGCAAACAGACATCGCCTGTCAATTCTACAACAAATACACCAGCACATTCATTATATGAATCAGTTATTCCAATAACATATACAAACTTTCCTTCAGGTCCATTTGATGATTTTGAATCAAATGAGGCTTTGAATAACTCGTTTCGTTCGGAAGAAAATGCCGCAAAAGACAACATGAATGAATATAACTCGGACCAGAAATGTAGTCAAATGCTAACGAGAATTTCAGATACAAATAACCGTAACGAAATAGAAGGCGACGATGGCAAAACAAATAATGAGTACAAAAACTTTATTGAAGGAATAGATAGAACTCAAGAAATCAATATTGATCAAAATGACCAAAGCAGCATTCAAGAAGAACAACTGACACCCATCGATTTCAGTAAAGCCAATACATCAATAGAAGACAATGATATGAATGCATGCGACGAGCGTGCTTTTAATTTTGAATCTATTACACTTGGAACTTTGACAAAAGCTGAAATTAAAGGTATAAATATTGGGAACATTAAAGCAAACGATCATTTAGATTTAAAGAAGACATCCCTCGAATGTAATGAATCAAGTAAGAAACTTGGATATAGAATCATCTATGGATTGAGTCGTTTTGTGTTGATATTTGTTAACTTATTTGTTGATTTCACTAACTTTATTGTTACTTATTCTTATTACTACAATTTAAATAACTATCTTATTTAAATATGTGTAGATATTCAATGTTCAGTCTGTGTTTCAACCTACATTTGTTAATCCTGACATTAATTCGACTCGAATTATTGTGTCTACTTTTTCATAAATTTTGCTAATGAAAGTGTTTTTCTCCATCCTTCGTAATTGTCTGCCTGAACTTAATAATAATGTTACGATTGATGTCTGCTAATTGATTCAAAGTCACCGAAAACGGTTCCTAAGTATTAACTTTTTTATCATGTTTTCTAGAAGACGAGCAGCCTACAACTGATCCGCTAAACACATCCAACATCGAGGGAAGAGGCGAAGATCCGTATATTATTTCAAATTTTTCGTTACTGGATGTGGAAAATAAATATTTCGATTCTGGTTTAGATTTTGACGACGATGCAATATCGCTAGCGACATCTTGTTTTAAGTGAGTATTTTTATTTAGCTTAGTGATAATTAAATCATCATCATGTAGAAAACGTAAACTTATTAATTTAAGTTTTCTGAAAATTAACAAATTTATTTAACAATTTTGAAAGTAATAATAACAGCAACAAATTTCATTCGTTTCGTAGTTCGCCGGAAGACGACCGATATTTTTCATCAGTCGTAACCGATACATGTGATAATTTATGTGAAATGGAATTAAATAAATGTGCTCAGAACAATGATAATGGAAATTTTCCTCTAGACGAAGCAACGAAGCCTTCGGAAATTATTGAGCCAAGGAATGAGGCTCATTTACATGAAAAGATAGAACTTTCTATTGATAACAAATGTGAAAAGAATGCAAGAAAATTTAAAATACCAAAGATAGTAGTAACCAACAATCAACTATCAGAAATAAGTGACCCGTCAAGCAAAACTAAATTAGGTAATAATAAAATTACAACAACAATGAAAAACATGGACTTTAATGTTATACCCACAGCCCCAGCCTCAACCGCAAATCTTAGTACCGTTGATCAGCCCAGGAAGGCTCTATTAATATCAGCAAGTGGAAATTCTGTAACATCCGATTTGGTGCCGGAGATGACACAATCTGAACCTTATTATATGGACAAAGCAAAGAACAATCTGCAGAATACAACCCGTCTTTTTGGCAGGCTTAACAGTCGCGATAACATTGCGACTCAGTCTAAAAGTCCTTTACTAAGTTCGAAAACTAGAAATCCTCTGACATTTGATTTTGTGCCCGAGGTGACAGAATGCGAATTTTATGATAAAGACGATGCAAAGAACAATCCGCAGAATACATCCCATCTTTGTGAAAGGTTTAACAGTCGCGGCCAAATTGCAGGAAGAGGTGGCGAAGCTATTAATGTTGGGACAGAACTGATTGATATTGCGAAAATATTTGGGCCAAACTGTTTCCCATTCTTAGTAGATGCATGCTTCATCCCAGGTTCAGCTCAGCATGATCATCAACTGCGTGATCCTACCCTAGTACAGATTGCTTTGGAAGCCTTACCGAGCGCTGCAATGAGTACCGCATATAAATTTATGTTCAACCACTCCAAATTGTTCAAGAGATACTTTTTCGTTTTTTGTAATGTTTACTCGAAGGTAAATAATCGAAACAAGCTACTGAACATGGTGTATGACTGCGAAAAACATATTGGATGTGTTTTCCTATTACGCAACATCTTTCACAGTCTTGTGGAGTGTGGCTTCAGCAAAGTAAACGCGTGCAGGCAGATATTGAGACGTAGCAGATGTGTGTCCTCGTATACAATCGATGTGTTGGTTGCAATCATTTTTGAAGCAGATTGGGTAATGTTCTGCGACTACTTGGAACGATTCGCAAATTTTCCGCATTATAGCTTCCGCATGAACATACTTAACGATATGGCGGCTAGGGTGCTGTGCACCAAAGATGCTAGCCATTTTGCATTAGTATGTAAGTGCCTGTTCACACTTCATCAGAAAGAACTAGTGCAGTGTTCACCAAATTTAATAGCATTACTGCAGCTAATGAAAGATGGGCAATTGTGTTAGATGTATTGTCAGTCAATAAAGCTGCGTTTTTTTTAATGATCTTGTTATGAAGACAACAATCAGAAAAACAATGTGGAAATTTTAATCTTACGTCAAATTATTAATCGAAATTATGAATGAGAAAATTTGTATAGCTAAATTGATTGATGAAACAAATATAGATTATTATATAAATAAGCTGTAAAATACATGTTATACAAAAAAAGAACACACAAATTGATAATTAAAAAAACCCACCTTAATATATATACCTTAATAGACAGGTATTAAAATTTATAATTGTTATCATTAAGAAGTAATCTTTTATTATGTTGTTACTTTCTGTATTCTTTTATTGACAATGAATATAATGTAAAAAATATTTAATTTGTTCGACATAATTCTGCAGATGGAATAAATATACACACAAGAAATTCGTCAAAAAAATCGTTTTTTTTTGGATTCATTCTCAGTGGGTTTGCGCTGTGGCGAAAATGTACTTAACACTATGTATATGTACATCCTGGCAAAGTATGTGAGCAATTTCTTGAATCACTTGTAGTCTTAAGTTATAAATAGATTATAGTTAACTTAAATGCGGTTTCTTCCAAAACATAACTGTTTTTCAACAAAATGGCATATCACATATTCGAAAAATATCTCTTACACCTTTAAAAACGGTATCTTGTCTTTCAAAGCTAAGAGCAGTTCAGTTTCAAACCGCTATGAATACCGAACGAAAGGATCCCTCAAATTTTATTGTTGTTATCAGCGATGTAAATCTATAACTACAAAAAAAAAACTCCATATGGAAAACATGTGGCGTCTAGCTCATGTTTTTTATAAAGCACTAGCTTTGCCCCGGTGCGCTTTGCTGCCCCACTAAAAATGTTAAAAAAAGATAAAGTTTGTTGTTTTCTAACTTGTTTAGAAAAAGAAAATATAAAAGATTGTCTAGATAATAGTGCTAAAATTATTCTAATGCACGTGGATAAACAATGTTTCTTGTTTGTCTGTCTGGCGCCTAAACGTATATATAGATTAATTAATCCACATTAATTCTTATATATAAGATATTTTCTGTACATAATAAGAAGATATTTATGAAAATTTATAATTATAATAAAAGATAGCGAAACCTTCGCCCGCTTCACAGGGCGAATACACAAAAGAAACTTGCGAAATTTCTTTTCAATTTTCAGTAAAACTCATCCACAATCAATTTCTTACAATAATTTATTTTCAAATAAAAAGGTCGAAAATGAAAATACTTTAAAAATTAACTTAATGCTCTTTGATAAACAACGTTTTTAGTTTTTCCATCTTTTGTGTTTATAAATAATGCAGAGGGTTTACCACAACGTGAACAACCAACATACAATTGTCCATGCGAGAAAACAGGTTGCTCCAAATCTAAGCCACAAATATTCAAAGTCTGACCTTGAGCTTTATTAATGGTTATAGCGAAGGCAAGACGGACAGGAAATTGAAGCCGTTTAAATTCAAATGGCATATCTGATGGAATCATTGGAATTCGGGGGATTAGAACGTTTTCGCCTCTATATTTACCACTCAGAATAGTTGCTTCAATTAAATTGGCCATCAGTTTTTTCACGGAAAGTCTGGTGCCATTACAAAGCCGTGGTTGATTTATATTTCGGAGCATTATTATCGGTGCTCCCTCTTTCAATGCCAAATAATGTGGTGGCAAGCCTGGCAAATCAAGTGAATTCAAAAATTCAGTAGGATAGTTCACTACCTCATCTTCATTTATTATCGTATCCACTGATTTGTATGCAAAAAATTAGCCATCTATTTCTTGCAAAATACTTGCATTTAAATCGTTCACGTCTTTATTTTTTCCTGCCAATATTGCGCGTTCGCTCAACCAATCATGATTCCTGTACTTCTGCAATATATTTGGAAACACACGTTGAACCAGTTCCTTTTTCGATTGAGTGATATTACAAAAATTGCTTGGTAATGTTATTAATCCGGTTGATTTATCGACTGCAACTTTACCATTCCCAATTTCCAAAAGTTGTTTTGAAAATTCAGCTGCAGAAGGATCATTTTGCAATTGTACACGTACATTTTGATTAAGACGCAATGTTTTAACATATTTCCACAAAACTGAAGACTTCAAACATGCGTTTAGCTCATCAGCAGCAGTAGATCGTGGAATGACAGGTAAAGTTTGCCTAAAATCACCTGATAACAATATAAAGGCGCCACCAAAAAGTCTTTCATTTCCTCGAAGATCTTGCATGGTTCGATTTAATGCTTCTAATGATCTTTTGTGAGCCATTGTACATTCGTCCCATACGATTATTTTACACTGCTGCAAAACTTTTGCCATTGCCGACGTTTTGGAAATGTTGCACGTAGGAGATTCAATCGTTGTTATATTCAAAGGCAATTTAAGTGCAGAATGCGCAGTTCGACCACCGTCTAATAAGGTAGCAGCAATTCCAGATGAAGCAACTGCAAGAGCAATTTTATTATCCGATCGTATGGTTGCCAGAATCAATGACAGCAAAAATGTTTTTCCAGTGCCTCCTGGTGCATCAATAAAGTAAAATCCACCTCCTTCATTGTTCACACCTTCCATGATTTTGTCATAAGCATATTTCTGTTGACTATTCAATTGTGGAACTTTTAACTGCACAAATGTTCTCAATTGATTACGATCATATTGTTGTTCACGATGCATTTCTTGATTAATAACATCATGAACTGCACGATTAGGCGCTATCATTCCTAACTGCACTAATATTTTGTTTGCAATCATTATACACATGTCTTCAATCAAAATCAAAGCTTCGTTATGCATTTCCGGTGTGATTTCTAATTCAGGATTTGAAACTGAACGTCGCACTCTAAGTAAAATGTCTTCCGTCATGTCATCACGAAATTTATGCCATATTTCAAATGGATTTGATGGACTGCATGTAGATATTATAATTGCAAATAATGTTCGTATTTGATGTGGAGATGATGAAATTACGGAATCAGCAAGTGTAGCTTCCCAATGCATATCATCTTCAAGTAGATTCAAACGCTGGCATGCTTGCCGATAAGTCGCACACAATTCACCATCGACTGTTCTTAAATCTTCAAATGACGTAGGACCACGAACGTTAATCAATAATAAACGCAAATAAAAACATTCATAATGATTTGGATGAACGGTATACACACGACCCAATGCTTCTGTAGAAAATACATTTGGATGGCCTCGTACTGGTTGCCCTTGTTTCCGTCTTTGAAAAACTTTCGCAGATTCATTCCATGTGAAATATCGTGGCACTTCAGAATACAATAACATTTTAGCAAATTCGTCATTTCTGCACATATCAAAAAATGAAGTCAACGTTGTTTTCGGTGGCTGTTCTGCTCGTTGCGCCGCATTCTCAGGTGTGAAGTACACACGTTGACCATTCTGAAGATGAACTGCCAAGTGCAGTACATTTGGATACCTTTCGTGTATTGCAAATGAAAAAATTCGCCATATTGCTTCATTTGTACTAATATAACGGCCTAATTGATATGAAGTGATTTCATCACTTTTATCCCCAGCAATTCCAAAATAGGCCAAATCACTTCCTTTGTTAACATATTTGCATATGTACTTGATGGATTTTACTGAGTTACAATACTCAACATTTATATGAGCACCAAAAGTTTTGGATAATAGCGGCGAATATGGAACGATCCAACGATTGTCAATTTTAATGTCTTGATTTTTGCATTTCACCATAACTGTTTCGCCATCATCTTCAGGTGAACGTCTACGATATAACGGATAACCATCATTACCAGAAATTGTTTCCGCTATTAATGCTCTTGGGTACCGTTTTGTGCATTTTCCTTCAGCCATGCACGGTGAGTTGACATTTAATGCCCCACATGGTCCATGAATCATGTGCTTCGTAACTGATTCAAACAGTCCTGGATCAATGATTGGATTAGGAATTTCGGCTGATATTACGCTATCAATTTCATTTGGCGTAATTTTATCAACTAACCAAACCAAAATATGTGCATGCGGAAGTCCTCTTTTCTGCCATTCCACAGAATACATCCAACATTGAACTTTTCCAAACACTTGTTGTTTGACAATAAAATCCATAAGCGTTTTCAATTTTTGCTTGAACACACGCGCAACAATATCGTGGCGATCAGAAGCACTTTGACCATGAAACATATATTGCTTTATTTCATTCCATTGAGGATTACAGGTGAAAGTAATAAATAAATCGGGTCGATGATAATGCCGAACGTACGTCATTGCGTCTTGCGCGTACTCGTGCATGTGTCGTGGACTTCCAGTATATGTTGCTGGTAATATTGTCATTTGGCCAATATCGTTGATATTCCCATCATTCTGAATTGCATCGCGCAAATGAATATATTGTTCGGATTTTAACTTTTTCTGATTAAATCGAATAAAATTCAATCGTTCAGACTCAATTTTAGCGTAAACATCAACTATAAATTGGTTGCAAAGCCTTCTACAATTCAATATATGATTAATTTCGTTCAGCCGAACCATTAATCTGTACGAATAATAGTTCATCGCACTAACTTTTTTTGCTGTTTCCAAGCCTGAAATAAATGCGAATATTAAGTATCAATAATTCACAAAATGTGTGATGCATTTTATTGTAACTAACCAGTTAAACGATGTTTCATCTTAATATTGAAATGGTAACCATCCTCGCCTTGCCAAAACAAAATTGGGTACTGCAACGCATCATAACAACGATGAGTTTCCGAAACATGCACAACACTTTGATCTCGACGATGAAGTACAATATCTCGACTGCTCGCTCCTTCATCCACAATTAATACGGCAACTTCATCAATTGTTGGTGCGTTTAACCTTCCAGCATGAATTCCACCAGGTGCTTTATCGGCCCGAATAACAATTCTATGAGAATCCGAAGGCATTTGATCAAGGGCAGTTTGAAATAATTTGATCAAACAATTTTCATCGTGAAAAAACTGCTGCAATCTTTCAATTATTCCTCTTCTCACTGCATTACTATCATTTGGATTTTGTGCCACCACACAACGCCGTTCAATTTCAACATCTGAATTTCCCATGAAATAAATTTGCAAAAAGGAATGATTGGAATCCAAACATGGTAATAACGATCCAATTCGATGATAGATTTGACCTTGAATCTGCATACATGAAACATTTGATTCAATCTCACGATAGAACTCATTGTTAGTGTCGTGTTCAGTAATTACCTTAAAAGTCATGAATCCATCTCTGATTATATTTGTGGCGCCGAAAGACGTCATTTGGAAACATGAATTGTACTGCTGTATTTTAGACAAAAAATGATTCGATTCTGGAGTCAAACCAGAAACTAATGACCTCAAAGGCTCAGGAGGAGGATTCAAAACAGGCAATTTTACTTGTCCATTTGCACAACACATTCCAGGAGTTTCCGATGGAAATTTCAATGCATTGCACTGTTCGCAGACATTAGTCATAGTTCCGATTGAAAGGCATGGAAGAGAACAATAGTCAACTTCACTATCATAATTGAAAGCAGCACGCATTACTCGCTGATTAATATTGTCATTGGCACGACTTCTAACAGCGCGATTGCGACTCATTCTCGCTCGATCCGAAGAATTACTCGCGAATCGTTCTTCGATTGTTTGAGCAGAACGCGATCTCGATTGACGCTCTCTTTGCTGTTCAAGTCTCACTTCACGTTCCGCTTCAGATTCACCTGCTCTAACAGATGCAACTCGTCTTGTATTATGAGTACGACGACCAATATTGGCGCCACGTCTCGGTCGCGGCATAATTATAACTAAAAAAAAAACAAATAATGTTTATAAGTGTTTATAGTGTTTATAATAAAACACATTTCGTCTTTTTCTTGATTCGCTTCGGTTTGCTGCTCATCACTTTTAAACGCTTCCATATTTTCTGTCATACGTAACACTGTTTTGGACTTGACACACCCGAAACAGAGTAATTAATCGGCATTAAGCCTTTTATAATTTTTAATTGTTTTTCAAAATTTAAAATAAAATTCTATGTGTGTCAAAATAATTTGTCAAAACAAAGCAATAATGGAAGACATTTACAATTTACTTACTTCCATTGTCAAATTGAAATTCAAAATTAAAACGTCAAATTTATTTTTCAATTTACTTTGATTCCTCTGTTTTCCGTTATGCAAAAATAATAATTTTTTTTAAATGAAATTTTTTTAAATTATTATTTCACACAAACCTTCTACAGGCAAATAATGAAAACATACCAAAAAATCAAGCAAATCGGACTTCACGTTCGCATGTTATGAACGTACAAACGAACAATTCATTTTTATATATATAGATTATTTATGCATTTTATATATGGTCACATTTATTTATAAATAGACAATTTTCTTTAGCGACATATATTATTTACAAGTACGCTTTTTAAACAATCAACTTACTGCTTCCCAAACAGCCACCTAAAAGTCGCTTCAAACTTGCGTTGCTATTTTCACGCTCGTCTCGCTATGTAACATTCTACTTGTGTCACCTGTCACGTTGATATTTTTCCTATTATCATTTTTATGTAGAGTTTTCATGTTACATCACAGGCATTTTAGTTCAGAGCTTTTAGTTTGCTGATGTTTAGAAATATTCATAACACATCGTAATAAGCAAACAACCAATAAATGACTGAGCTACTATGTTCGCGAGCATAAAATCGTAATATCAATAAATTGCTTACAATTTCCTACAATGTCGGAAAACAAAAAGGTTAGTTTAGTTCATGAAACAGATTACATGTCTTGTTCTATCTGTCAAGGAAATCGTGGTTTTCGCTAAAGAGCAACTTACACCGCGAAAATTTACACATAGTATGGTTTTGAATGGATAATTTGCACGAGAATTTACAGTACATTTTATCTGAAAACAGAAAAATTAAAGAAGTATAACAGTTATTGCTATATCTCAATATAATAGGCAATATTTATTTAAACCAATGAATTGCCACTGTAAAATCTATGTATACGTATATGTACATCACAGCAAATATTGCATTTTTTTGCGTTCTAAAATTGATTAAAGAAGATTAATTAGAATTGTTTCTATGCACACTAACAATCTATATACATATGTGTAGGTAATATCTGCGCTAATGTGCAAAACGAATTTGCTTAATATTTCTTTGTCTTTAAAAACTATTTATAATATGAACTAACTTTCTGTTAGTATAGCTAATAAAATCTTAAATACTTTTCCATGAAAAACATGGAGAAATGACAGCTTATTTTGGAAATTCGTAGAAGAAAACGATTACAATTATTGTTATTAACGTTCCTTGTATTTTGTATAAATTGTAAATTAATTATACTATTTTAATTTATCCTTTATCGTTTTAGTTGAATTGTTCTAGAATATTAAAAATTTTATTTTATTATATATTTTCAGTTTTTTCACGAAAGCCGCAGTTTCACTTTGTTATCGGTCTTTTAAATTGCATCGTATTTCACCTTTTCTCAATATCTATACACAAATAAAGTAAAAAGTACAATTATTACTTTGCGTTGTAACGAAAATTTGAAATCTCAGGATCCTTTTTATTAGTAATTAATAAAAATCTTCTGTCATATAATTTTAAAATATAAAATATATATGTTCACGATTTGAAGATCGTTTTGAGAGGAAAATTGCTATCAATATAAAGGAAATAGATTCATATATTAAGAAACCATTTACTTTTCGTATTAATGGCGGCCTATTTGAACCGAACAATTTCAATGGTCACTGGAAACGGCGGCAACGTGGGCACATCTTCCTATGATGCAAACGCATTAACTGAAACCCTTTTAATGCAACATGCTGTTAATGATACATCGCCGCTGCAGATTTTCGTTCGTGCCAAAAAGAAAATTAATGATATCTATGGTGAAATCCAGGAATATGTTCTTGAAACAGCGGAATTCATAAATAGTAAATATTTCAGCAATTATTTTTTGTAGCTAACGCGAATTTAATTTATTCCTTTATACTTTAGTTCTTTTCACAGACGCTGAAATTGTAGATAAATCCGAGAAAGAACTGTTTCAGAGTTATGTACACAAAGTGGCAGCTATACGAGAAGTACTTTCTCGCGATCACATGAAGGTGGCATTCTTTGGACGTACGTCGAATGGTAAAAGCTCTGTAATAAACGCCATGTTACGGGAAAATATTCTACCGAGTGGAATCGGTCACACTACGAACTGCTTTTGCCAAGTAGAAGGTAGTGATGGACATGAAGCCTACTTGATGAAGGAAGGCTCAGACGAAAAGTTAAATGTAGTGGTATGTTTATTAGCAGATGCCAATTGTATATATGCGATAACTTATTTAAAGACCAAATGAAAAGGTTTCCCATTGACGTATTATGATTTTTCTTTGCTAAAAAATCCTTTTTTGCGTTCTGAAAGTGAACGAATTTAGTTTTGAAATGTCGATACACTTAAATATATATTTTCGTCCTAGAGAATAATTCTTATATTATTAATGAATATCATTTAGAATTCATTCTTCTTTTTCAGAATATTAAACAGTTGGCCAATGCTTTATGCCAAGAAAAGTTATCTGAAAGTTCATTGGTACGTATTTTTTGGCCACGTGAACGTTGCAGTCTATTGCGAGACGACGTTGTGTTTGTGGACTCACCAGGGGTCGATGTCTCTCCCAACTTGGATGATTGGATTGACAACCACTGCATAAATGCTGATGTATTTGTTTTGGTTCTAAACGCTGAGTCAACGATGACTTTAGCCGAGAAGTCATTCTTTCACACTGTATCGCAAAAATTATCAAAGCCCAACATATTCATTTTGTATAATCGTTGGGATGCTTCTGCTAATGAACCGGATTGTCAGGAATCGGTATGTTTATGTAACTCACTGTAAAGTTAAAACTAAAAAAAATGCATTTATTTGAATTCTTATTGTATTTTTGTCACATTGTAATGCAATAAAAGGCGCTTGAAAAGGTAAACCGTAGGCTAGCTTTTTCATACGTTTGGCAGAGTGTTGTGTTTTTTGCCACATTGAATTGAATAGTAAAATAGATTTTCACCTGCAGGTCAAGTCTCAGCATTCGGAACGCTGCATTGAGTTTCTCACTAAGGAGCTTAAAGTATGCAATGAGAAGGAAGCCGCTGATCGCGTATTTTTTGTATCGGCACGCGAAACTTTACAGGTATTATTTGCAGTTACCATAAATTTATTCAATTATTAAAGTACCAATTTAAAAATTAATCGAACATTACATTTTTCTTAACTAAAACATATGATTAACTGTTTTAAAGGCATAATTTCTTTGAACGATACGCTTCTTGTATGTTTTGCTTAATTATTTTTGCTATTTTCGTAGCGTTCCTATAGAGGAACAGTTCGAAAAAGTCAAAGTAGAACGTACGAGAAGCTTGTCGTTCCAAGATTGGAAATGTGAGTGTTATTATACACATACATACAAATAAATTTTCTTATTTTTATTAGGCACGCACCGAAGAATCAAAAGGCAACCCACCTCATTTTGGAGCGATTGCGGAGGGATTTCAAAATCGTTATTTTGAGTTTCAAGATTTCGAACGCAAATTTGAAGAATGTATCTCTCGAAGTGCTGTTAAGACAAAGTTCCAGCAGCATAGTTCACGAGGAAAAACCGTTTCAAATGACATGCATTCTATGCTGGAAAATATTTTTGAACGTACAAGCATCTTCCGTAATTTGAAATTGGAGCAAAAAACACTACTCACCGACCGCATTCAGGGCACAGAAACGGAAATGATGAATATAACGCGAGAAATGAAATTGAAAATTCATAATATGGTGGAAGAAGTTGAGGAAAAAGTTTCAAAAGCACTGAACGAAGAAATTTGGCGTCTTGGCGTTTTAATAGATGAATTCAATATGCCTTTCCATACGGAGCCACTCGTGTTGAATATATATAAGAAAGAATTAAATGCACATGCTGAAGCCGGATTAGGTTCGAACTTAAGAGCCAGGCTATCAATGGCGCTAGCCATGAATGTGGAAGCAGCCCAGCGAGAAATGACTGGTATTTTTCATGACTGGTATAATCGGAATTTAGACTAAAATGTAATATAATTGTTTTTTAGATCGTATGCATGCACTCGTACCCAATGAAAAGTCAATTGTACAAACTAAGATCGCTGTTAGATCGCAACCCTTTGAAATGTTGTATTCCTTAAATTGCCAGAATTTGTGTGCTGATTTCCAAGAGGATCTGGACTTTAAATTTTCTTGGGGCATTACAGCGATGATTCAGCGCTTTACCGGCAAGGTTAAAGAGCGTAACAAAAACTCATCTACATTAATGCATCACAACAGCGTCGGGGTGGCTATTGTTTAAACATTTCATCATATTATTCACTATAACTCACAGATTTCTTTTCCTCAGCAAGGGCGTCAATTCATAACAGTTAGTCCTGGCAATGGCCCAATGACTCTTCTTCCAAATGCTGCTGGTATAACGCCTGAACAAATATCGACTATATCACGGTTTGCGCTGACATCGATCGGATCGCAGGGCACACTCGGCGGTCTCATTGTTGGTGGAATTGTAAGTAACAGCTAAGAGTAAAAGGTCAATGTTAAGCCTTCTTCTACTATGAATGAATAGAAAAAGAACTGCCCAAAATACATTCACATGTTTCCTTTCCATCAGATGCTAAAAACTATTGGATGGCGTGTTCTTGTTGGCATTGGTGCTCTGTATAGTTGTGTATATCTATATGAACGGTTATCTTGGACGACTTCCGCAAAGGAACGTGCTTTTAAGGCTCAATATGTACGCCACGCAACAAAGAAGTTAAAAATGATTGTTGATCTGACATCAGCCAATTGTAGTCATCAAGTGCAGCAGTACGTAAATTCAAACGACGTTATAGTGATAATTTTTTAATCATATTCACAAAACATTTAAACATTTTTCCACAGGGAATTGTCTAGCACTTTTGCGCGTCTGTGCCGCGTTGTCGATAATTCCACAACAGAGATGAACGATGAACTAAAAAAGATTGATGGTCACCTTAGCATCCTGGAGGCGAACCAAAAGCAGCTTAAACTGCTGCGCAACAAAGCGAATTATATACTGAACGAATTAGATATATTTGAGAACAACTATATTCGATCTAACTAAATAGCTGTGCAGCCGTGTGCTATTTTCGCTGCATGATGTGAAATAGTTGTATAAAAAATAGATATGCAATATTGAAGACCCACTTATTTAGTTGATTATGTATTTATTACGTTATTCATATCTTTATACCTTGTTTTATTTTTATGGAAATGATATTTCTGATAGCATGAGCATGATTATTTTTGAAGAACTACGTTAAACGATACCGATTAAATATATTTTGTTTTAAATGTTTATAAAACCTCTATGATGTAATAAAAAAAATGTTTGTACAATAAAAAACAATATGTAGTTAAAACAATTGGGTTTTTTCAAATCAGTGAACCTGAATGTAAACTTTTGAGCCACTCGCGGACTAAATACTAAAAAAAACTCTGCACAACATCATATTCATCAATTTCATTGGAATTTTGAATAGCTGCATGATTCGCACTCGCAAACTATCAAAAAAAGTCGAGCATTTACCTGCTTAAACAAAACCAGTCTATAAATTTACATAAATTAAATGTAAGCATAAATTTTTATTGTCGGAACAAACTGCGTACATATTTTGCAGTTTTCTGAAAACGAGTTATACAATAAAAACAGGAAGAACTTGACACATGATTTACGACTTCGATTATTGGTTAAAATGTTTGTGTGAGATGCATACGATTCGATTTCAGTTTTCCTTCAATAAGAGGACGGCTTCGGATGGACTTTCTCCATGTCCATCTTTGACCTTTTAATGGAATCTAAACAGAAGCCACCTGCATGAAAGGCACACGAATAGATTTTTATAGATGGAGAACTATCGGTATTTCACGTGGATCCCAGATTTGTTAAAGTCATCGAGATCTGATGAAGTTACTTAGTTAAGTAACAATAACAACGTACATATGCAATCCTTTAAATATAAGATGATGTAGAAAGGATATGTTTATGATATAATTACGTACCTTGAAGGTCAATAGATAAGTTATGTCTTTTTTTGTACTACTTGATTCTTGTAATAAATAATTAAAAAATAAATATCCGTGAGTCTGGCTAATTAATTGTTAATAAAATTTGGTCAGTTTGCATAAAAAATGTATTATAATTTTGGAAATGCTGTTAAGAGCGGCATCCGTAAAAACCTTTTTGGCAAAAAAACCGCTAACATTATAAATCCGAGACAGTGTGGGAGTTGAATTGAAATACGTTGGAACAATGTCTCGGCTTTTTAATGTTAGCGGTTTTTTTTGCCAAAAAGGTTCTTACGTATGCCGCTCTTAACAGCATTTCCTAAATTTTAATACATTTTGAATGCAAACTGACCAAATTTTAGTTAACAATTGTTTTTTTCGCAGACGATTTTCAAAAAAGCTTTCAGTACGAAAATATTTAAAATATATTTGATTTGATTGATGTCGGTCACTTTGTTTTTCAGTTTTTCTGTTTCTCACAGCTTCATACAAAATTAATGCAAAGTTTCAATACATCGACGATAAATATTTCAAATATAAAATAATATTTTCGCTCAAGTATTCATTCTCTATGGTTCAATATTTTTAACATGTAGAGTATAATACATATTGTTGTTATTATTATTATTATTGGAGGCACTGATGCACCGCGACCTCATGGATCTATTGTGCATGGCCTTGCCTAACCCAGATCTGAGCTCTTTATAAAATCAATCACCATTCTTGGGTTAGTGACCCAGACCTTAGAGTGAGGCATAATTGGATCACCATAGATAATACATATAAACAAAACCAAATTGAATGAAGATGCCGTAAATGCTCAGAAACTGAAACTACAAAAAATTGCGAAATGATCGGAAGCACTTAAATCACAACAGGAGCCCCTTAACTCTCTTCCTCCTGTGATATGCAAATTGACAGACCAATATTCTCACCCATACAAATTGCATTAAAATTGTACTTCATAAGTGCGAAAGCATCAAATTGAATAGAAAGCAAAAAATGAGCAGAAGCTGAAAATATAAAACTTTCCAATATCAACGCAAGAACCCAAATCATGTACAAAATATTATTATTATTCAAACTTCACAGATTCATAAATTTTGTTAGTGCAATCGACGAAAACAAAATGGAATTCCTTCAATTTACAGAATCTTCCTATTCCTTTCCACTCATTAACAATTCAATAGCTGATGTTCGTCCAGCGTTCACTCCTTAAGCGAGAATACAATTCTACTTTGCTATGATTGTCGTCTCGTGCCTACACACGAACACGTAGTTTCTGCCGTATGATCGCTGTCGACGTTTTCTAGGGCTTCATTTTCGCTGTCACCTTAAGTGTACTGCACGTAAAGAACTGCACTGTCGATGTGCGAAGCTACTTTTATTCAAAATACTTATAAAAGAAATTCAATTCAAAAAACTTTAAAATATTTGGAACCAAGTTTTAGTAAATTTTATTGCAAATAATCCTTAATATGTAAATTATCATTTACATAGACATTTGTTTTTAGTATTTCAAAAATGTTCTGTATAACAAAAAATTCCTCACTTTTTTATACAATATAAATAAGGCTTGGAATCACTTAATGATATTTTACCATTAATTATTTTTAAAAATATGTATGGATATTTTCCGTGATAGTCAAATTGATTTTGATAAAAATGTGTTTGTCTTTATTTCAGTTCTTTATTTCATCCTTTAAAAGATGCTTTATGAAAATATACTTTTATATACTAAAACTTTATAAAACCTAAATTCCAATGACGTTATTGGATATTGCGATTTTTATTACATTTATCATAGTTTCATAATACAAAATATTTCAAAAATCATGTTTCAGTTTGCGTTGTTAAAATAATTACATAAATTTTACTATTATTAATTCCTATAAATAAATATTGGTACATGTATATATATATATAATCGGAAACTGAACAAATTTACAATACGACAAACTTATATTAACAAATCTACAACCATGATAGACAAAAACCATTAAAACATCACAAAAATATAAATTAACGAAAAGAATATTTTATACAATATAAAAACTGAAGTAATACTTTAATAAATCTAAAACACTTATTTTTAGTTTTCTAGTTTCTTTTCCGTTCTTTGTTTTAAACATCCAACGAATATTATTAAGTAAAATTAAAGTTTTCACAAAATCTGCTATAACATGCGAACTTAAAAACGTCCTTTCTCGAGGAAATTTTTACATATGAATTGTAGCAGCTGTGTAACGGGCTTCGCCACGCCTCCATGACCATTGATTGGGACGATACTGGAAGAAACGTAAAAAATAAAGTTTGTTTGCAAAATGTTTTTTTTCCATTGTTCAATTTGTAAAACATATACACTGATGGACAATATAAGTGCGATATTTTTTTCGAAAATGCTGGGTTTGATATGTTCTCTATAATTAGATTTAGTTTCTAATATAAGCATGAAAAAGTTTTTTTAACCTTGCACTGCATGAGAGTGATACTGCTTTTCATTTCAGAAACGTATTTGGGTGAAATGCATCCTGCGCTAGTGGCTTGAATAAATGCGATTGGAATTCAAATGCGGTTTGAGTTTATCAAACCCATCTGTCCAGTTTTCGGAGTGCATTTCTTATCAATAGTAAATTCAGTTTTGACCTCATCTTGCTCCTTTCTTGATTGGAAAATGTCAAAAATAGTTCCTATTCTAAAACACTTTAATGCCAGCGTTGTCTCCGATTATAGGCCGATTAGCATTTTACCGTGCTTGTCCAAACTTTATAAGTTATTGATGAGAAACGTATGACAGATGTGGCATCTACTGCAATCCGTCCGGATTTAGCGAGAAACACAGCACTACTACAGCGTTGATGGACATCACGACTGAGATTAGTCTTCATAGGCGCTTACCATCGTTCTATGTGGAGCTACATTTTATTAAAGCATTCAACAGGCTTAACGGGGTCTTTTGTGCAGGAAAATAACCATGCAATTTAATTTATTCGGTTTAGTTTGCAATCTGATTATATTTTATGTAGAGCACTGAAAGTGTGATTTGATTTCAAGTTTTAGTTGATGGTTATTTTTAACGGGCATGTATTTTTAGAACGGGCATCCAAACGATAAAGGTAACCCTCTACTTAAAAGGTGGTGTCGAAATGTTCGCAAAGCTTATAATGCCAATTATTTTTATGAATTTCAAGAAGAAAAACGAAGAAAACGAAGACCTTTTTCAACGATAGTTTCCATACAGATTCAAAGAAATAATTAATAGAAATGTTATACGGTTGATATCCCTGCTCGTTCCTCAACCCATAATCTTAAGATGGTGTGGTAACAACCCAAAATGTATTATTTTCGCAGTTTACACGCTTTGTAATAGGTAGTTTTAGCTTTTAAGGAAGAGCAAATTTCACCATAAGAATCACATACAGTTTGGTTTAGACGGACTTTTTTTTGAGGTCTCTCACGAAATAAGAGAGCTCTCCTGTCTGGTATAGTCTTTGGTTACAATCTCTTACGGGACACTAAAAAAAATTAAATTTCGCTTTTGCTGTTTGCTGTTGAGATTTCTATTCGGACAAATTCTACTTTTTACAGCGTCAAATGCTTTCTCCTTCTTCTTTTTCTATTGCGAAATTAATAGATATTTACCAATAGCATAAATTAGCTTAGTATAAGCATATATGTAAGTAGTATAAGCAGCTTAGGGAATTGCTGTTCTGACTGTGTTTATTACTTTAAGAGAAGCATCCTTCTGGTGCGACTGATTGTACGCAAGTAGGCAACTTAGAAAAGTCTCAAATACAAAATTTTAACTTTCTACGACTCTCCGTTTTTGAATTATCGAGGATGCGTACATACATACACACGTCATGACAAAATGGATCCAAATTCTCAATATCGAAATTTTTCACGATTATATTACTTTCTTATATTTACTACGTATACAAGGAAGTAGTAGTACAGCAACACTGTTTTTGAAGCGAATTCCATTAGAGATTTTCCGGTTTTTTTATTGCCGTGCGACACATAATTATTTATTTTTTTTTGTATTCTGCCGCTTTCGAACCACACTGAGTTCGTTTTTTTTGGTGGAATAAGCGAGAAGTATTTTAGGACATGAATTCGAATTAAAATTGTAATTAAAATTAAATTAGAGAGATTGGGCAGTCGAGTTAAATATACGGTGTAAACGTACTATAGCTTCTATCTAATAAGACATCAGCTTGTAAACAGTATTGTATTTTAAAGACTACTGAGCGCACATCTACCAAACTTGTTAAATAATCACGAAGAAACCTTATGAATGCTGAAAACATTGCGGAAAGTTGAATTGTGATGAACATATCTTATATGTTAATTAGATTTGATTTTAATTAGTTTTTACAAACCTGAAATCGTTTCGACTGCATGAAAATAAACTTAATGTGTTAGTTTATATTAAAATTTTTACATTAATAAATACTAACCTGTATCAACAATTGACCGCTTTTTGTGTGAGGATTCCTATAAGCGTATAAAATCCATAATACAATCGTCATAATCAAGCACAATGGTGCCAACAAGCCAAACACCAATCCAACATTATCTGATGAGGCTTCGTGTACAATTGGCTTGACTTTATTATTTAGTGGTTGCGCATTGATAGGAGAAATAATGCTTGTATCATTTTGATGAACTGTATCAGGCAGATTTGTTATGCTTGGGGTAGGATCTGCCTGTTTGACATCGTTAGAATTTGTTTTATTAGTATTATTGCCCTTTGTACCAAAAGCAGGACATCCAGCAATTTGAGAAATTTGGGTTTTATTGCAACCTAAAATTATGTAAAATAAATTTAGTAATTTTATGAATTCGGTATTGTGGCACTTTGTATTCCACCTTTATTTATCCAATCTTGCATTCGTCTGTCCGTTCCAGTGGAGCATCTGTTTAAACTAGGGCACCATGCACACTGACAGAAAAACATAGAAAATTAAATTAACTGCGTTTTTAAAATACTTTGAAAACATACATTAAATGATGTATCATGATTAACGCAAGAATCACAACTTGTATAACTCAAGCAAGTTGGTAATGCTTTAAGGTATATTATAGTCGAATTAGTTATATCCATCTTTACGAAATTAACTCTGTGATACTCGTAGATGGTTTTTCTTCGGGTGACTGTTTAGGATAAGAAAATGTAATATATACATACAAAGGCACATGATAAGGTATTTCGATATCTTACAATAAACCACTTTGTCAATGATGTAGGCATCAGAGAGTCCAACTTTAACAGGATGTTTTTCATCTTCAATGGAATGTACTAAAATAGGTATTTTAAAGTAGGTAAATACAATGTCGCCTGTTTTATGTAGTGTTGCACTGAAAGTAAACTTTCCCACATTCTGCTTGTCCTGTAGTGAAACATTCTCCCAAATAACGGTAAAAGCAGTACCTTGAATAAACAAAAATATAAAGTTTAAATTAAGTTATTTTTAATGCATAATTACAACTTACCGTTGTCATGTAGACGGACAAAGGAATCATTGCCCAGACTAGTATCGAAATTCGCCATCAACGGAGCAATGTACTGGGTTGCAGCCAACCACGCATGCACATACTCTCCCGTATATAGAAAACCGCCCGTAGCAACTGTGATGTTCCGCACCGGATGACCATAGAAAGGAAAATCAAAGCTCAATTCAACAGTCTACAAAGTAAAATAACAGTTAACAGCTTTTATTGTATTGCATCATTCCAGTGTTATAATCATCCCACCATGGCTCTGCGATGCGATTGCGACAGCATAGAGTTAACTGTTGTATTCTTTATCTCATTCCATATGACATCAGTTTGTGTTTTATCCACGTACATGGTGCTGTTGTAATAGTTGTGATAATCCTATATTTGCAGAAAAATAATTACATGTATAAATGAAAACATATGGGATATACATATGTACCGTTTGATCTGTTGTCAAATTTTTATTTTTCAACGCAGTCAACGTTTCATTCTCCGGGACGTCAATGTTATCAACAACCTGTTCCTCCGACGTTTCAAACAATTTCTTTTTATTATTTCTAATGTCAGTCACTGATATCAGTTTAATAGGCGATCTTGTGGATTCATTGACTGCAGGCTGTATGGGTTCTGATACAATTGTGTTCTTTAGATTTTTATCTGTGACATATTTTCGTTGACCTGTGCCATTAACACCTAGCAGTGGACGTTCATTGGAGTTGTACGGAAGTAATATTGAAGTATGTATTGAAGTATCGTTGTGCTGAAGCCATTCTTCATGATTGGCGCCGCTATTCGCTATTGTTCCCGTTGGTAATTTGCTAGCAGTTACATTGTGAGCAACGCTTTGATATTGGTTTTTTAGATCTGTGGGTGCGTTTCGTTTTTCACGTAACTTCACAACTAATAATTCATCTTCCATTCGTGATATTTGAGGGTGCACATTGTACAATTCAGCTGTAATATATAATCAATTTTTAATTGTAACGGGTTTCCAATAATTTTTCATAATGCAACAATTAATAAGTGTTATACTCGATATACTTGTATTTATATTTGATTTTATTGTAATTTACTAAAAAATTAATACTTATTTTAAACACTGTTTGTCTTTGTATTTGAAATACTAAAATTTACAATTTGTACAGAAATGGCAATTTTAATGTCGACTAATGAAGTAAAAATTGTGAGGTTTAAAGAATCAGTTTACAAACGGCGTATTATTTATTTATTTATTTCAAAAATAACAAGAGTATAAAAAAAGGCCAAATCGCCTTTACATTGAAAACTTTTGCAAAAATGAAAATAAACTTAACTATAAACAAATTAATTGTTTGTAAATAATAAAAAGACCTCGATTAAGGAAAATTGAAGCTGTTTTTTAGTTTTTTTCTTCTGCGACGAAACATATTTGCGATGGTTTTAGAATCCATTTACTCATTTTTACTATAATGTTTAACTGACATTTGAACTCATTTTTACTACCTTTTTTAACAAATATCAGCACCATATGTATGTATGCATGTGTTTCGAAACAATATTAGTGGCGTAATATCAATATCAATTATCAATATTAACTCAAGTGGCCACATCAAGAGCGATTGAAATACGTTTCTCTTTGGGTTAGTGATGTAATACTCAAATTTCTTGAACAATCCTGGACATTAATTTTGCAGTAAATAATGCAACCTATTGTTAAAAATCGGAGTGGACTTCTCCAGCTCTAAGGGAATGCTACCTCTAGTTACACGTTTGAATGTAGTTATGTCCATTGTAGGAATGTATCTTGAAGTTTTGCATAGTAAAAATTATAAATATATAAAGTAAAAAACATACAAGCAGCAATAAGACTAGGAATAAGTTGCAACTATGCAGTACGTTTACAATGCCATTAGCCAAACAAACAACAAAGTTGCCTTTTGTCTCCTCAATTCAATTTATCCATGTCTTCCAAGAAGAGTAAAAGTAAAACGGACATCGCCTTTATTAAAAAGAATGACGTTGAACATTTACATTAGCAATTTTTTGCAGCTTTGTTTGGATGGTACGAAGTTGGCTTAGATGAGATGTCAGATCCAATATTCAGTGAGTGGATTTCCTATAAAATGAATCACTACCATTGACAACTTTTATAAGTACATACATATACCTATATCAAAAGGAAATGCGTAAAGGCCCGTTAAAGCCCCAAAAATGTACTCATATTTTTAACCAAATCTTGGTTACTGAGTTCTGAAACGTAACAGTACTTACTCCCTTCTAATTCTTTCGTGACGCAGCAGTTAAAATAAAGAATTACTAAAAATATTGAATAAATCTTGGACCCACTAAACACTTTCGCCATTTTGATAATACTCATCATATAATTTCGATTAGCAGTGCAACCAGGTTGTGACTAGGATTACAGGTGCATATGTTCTAGGATAAGTTCACACAACAATTTGTGATGATTGTACACTTGAAACCATTCAAATAATTTTCTCCAATTTTTCCAATATTTCATAGATATTATAAAAAAAATGTGAAAACAGTGCAGAATATTTGGCAATAGCCTTGCTTCCAACAAAAAGTTCTCTGTTTGGGTAAATTTTTAATAATGTATAACTCCATTAAGTGAAAACGACAATATACAAAAGATCTGTAAAACTCTACTAGGCACGGCAATTATCTTTGTCGGTACTGTGCTACCAAGTTTCTTATTAGCATGATTGTTATAGACTTGTGCGCACTTTTAAAGGAAGTTAAAGTTGGGTCTGTCTGTCTAGGAAAAAATTATTATTCGAGTAATCCGATTCGGTTAAAAAATATTAAAAACTGCAAAATTGTGGAAAAGTTTACTTTTTAAAGCCCAAAATGCAAGCTGAAATGGAACTAAGAAATTGATATATGTTATAAGAGCAGTTTTCTGCCTGACTTCTCTCTATTTAACATGTCAGCTGCATAAAAATGCTACTTAATAATTTTATCAATGATACCAAATTATATCAACATTTCACGTATAGTTTTTATTGTTTTTCTTGTATAGTTTTAGTGCGTTGTCGACGGAAAGTTGTCCAAACGAAAAGTGGAAGTATATGTAGATTAGTTGAATAACAATTTAAACATAATTGTGATGACCACATTTCATTATCCGAAAATTCCGAAGAGCAATTGGTAATGCAGTTAAAAAATAATGTAAGTGTACTAATTTGTATTTCTTTATCTTATTCAAGTTCAATAAGAAAGATAGAAAATGTAATGCAGCGAGACAGAGAAGTTACAAAGGAATACTGATATTTGAAAATATAGGACGTATCATGAATATACTCTAGTTATTGAAGTAATTTAGTGCTATGATAGGAAGACTTTCCGTCGATTAGCAGCATCGAAATGTATCTAGAGTTTACGTATGTCACTCAGAAAATTGTACTAAAATATGCAAAATAATATCTGCCAGTGTATATATAAGAATTGCATATAATTTATAATATTCGCCAACCGATATATAATGGTACAATGACTAATTATTCTATGACCTACAGAGTAAAATACATAAATCGGCTAATCCTATAACTAAAATATCAGATTAATCCATATCCGTTTGAATGTAGATAAATCCATGCAAATGATTTATTAGTTGATGATTTGTTAGTTTTTATAGCAAGATAAATCTGCTCAGAGTCTGACAAATTTAATGTACATATGGATGCAAACGTATCATATTCTCGTGTTCACTCCTTTTATATTTAAATTTCTTATTTAGTGTGTTAAAATTTATACAAAATTGGATTATTTCATTTACACTTAAGGACTTCAGACGAATTGTTAACTTTGCGAAATGTTTTTATATTACAAAATCTTTTGGAAGCATATGAAAGACTAATAAAAATTATATTAAAGTTTGGTAATGGAAATCACTTGTATTTGTAATTATAAATGTATTTTTTCCCGGTCAATAATGAACATACATACTTATAACTTTATTTTTGTTATAGGTAGAATATTTTCAATTGCTACAGTTTTACAAGATAATGAGAAATGCCTTCTCCACGCCCTGGTAGTTTAAAAGACCCAGAGATCGCTGATTTATTTAATAAGCATGACCCCGAAAAGATTTTCGAGGACTTGCGAGAGATCGGCCATGGGTCGTTCGGAGCAGTTTATTATGCCCGTTGTAATCTTACCAAAGAAATTGTGGCCATCAAGAAGATGTCATATACGGGGAAGCAGAGCCTTGAGAAATGGCAAGACATTTTAAAGGAAATTCGGTAGTTTAATGTCATTAATTTCTTGTCTTCACAAAAACTAACAACGGTCTTTTTTAAAAATTTGAGATTTCTTCGTCAATTGAATCATCCGAATACTATTGAGTACAAGGGCTGCTATCTGCGGGAATCAACAGCATGGCTTGTAATGGAATATTGCGTCGGCTCTGCTTCAGACATTATCGAGGTCCATAAGAAACCTTTGCATGAAGATGAGATATCTGCTATTTGCGATGGTGTTCTTAGTGGTCTCAGTTACCTACACAGTCTGGGACGAATACATCGTGACATTAAGGCAGGTAACATTCTTCTGACCGATAACGGAATCGTCAAGCTGGCGGATTTCGGGAGTGCTGCTATAAAATGTCCAGCAAATAGCTTCGTTGGCACCCCGTATTGGATGGCACCCGAAGTTATTCTAGCTATGGACGAAGGCCAGTACGATGGGAAGGTGGATGTGTGGTCGCTCGGCATAACGTGTATTGAATTAGCGGAAAGGAAGCCACCGTATTTTAATATGAACGCAATGTCGGCATTATATCACATTGCACAGAATGAGTCGCCATCATTGCCGGTGAGATCTACTCAATTTTCAATCTATATTTAACACTGCATAATTAAATTCTTTTGTTATGATTATAGAAAAATGATTGGACCGATACATTCTGTCACTTTGTCGATTTATGTCTGAAAAAGACTCCCCTAGAGAGACCATCCTCCACCAAGCTATTAACACACGCTTATGTTACTAGGCCTCGTTCGGAAACGGTCTTGCTGGAACTCATTGCTCGAACAAAAGCAGCTGTACGTGAGCTCGACAACTTAAATTATCGGAAAATGAAAAAGATTCTCATGGTGGATACGTGCGAGACTGAAAGTGCTGTCGGCGACACGGACGACACACAGGACGAACATGCGTGCGGCGACAGCAGCAAGAGTAATAGTATAACTTCTGAGCACTCCATACATTCGGTGGGCATTTCAGCGGCCAGTAGCCAAGTAGTACAGCTATTCTCTATTTTATAACATCGTATTTGCGCAACTAATATTCTTTTTGTCGTTGTAGAGCTCCTCATCGAATTCCATACCAGCTGCAAATCAAATCGGCAATGCATTGCCACAAAACCCAGCGAATTATCATCATGTAGTGACACATGCGGCATCAGGTGGAGCTGTTTCTAGGAATTCATCCCGTCACAGGAACCTACCTCCACTTCCCAGCATAATGCACATGAACAACAATGTAACGCCTACCAATTCAACATCCGTCGTGCCAGCACCTCTGGTTTCTGTCATTCCAATGCAGGGAAATAATGGAGGTATGGGAGTACATGGATCACCAGCTTGTGTATCAAATATGATGGGCTTGCCCAGCGGCATGGGTGGTGGCTCTGAGCGCATGCCTATGCAGCCAAGGTATCTGTCTTCTCCGGCAGCAGTAGCTGCAGTTTATGCAGCCTCATCATCGCAACAAGCGCTTTCAAATGCTGTTAACGATCATGGACCCAACAATTTTGCAACAATTCGTACTACGAGTATAGTCACCAAACAACAGAAAGAACATATGCAGGTAATATTTAACGATAAACGATATACTAAAAGCTTGTTCTATGCTACTCGAGGACAATCAAGAGCTACAAACAACATTTTTTATTAAAAGAGAAAATTTGATTTCTTATTTATATAAAAAGATTGACTAAAAGTAAAATCATGGTAACACTTATTTATATTCTATTTAATATTGCTACTTTTTAGGAGGAGATGCATGAGCAAATGTCTGGCTACAAGCGAATGCGTCGTGAACATCAAGCTGCTCTACTCAAACTTGAAGAAAAGTGCAAAGTTGAAATGGAGGCTCATAAAAATGCTTTAGACAAGGAATACGACAATTTGCTTCACAATTTCACAAGGGAACTGGAACGATTAGAGGTGAAACCTAAAGAAAAACATATGCCGAATAAAGCAAGCGCCGTTTCCATTTTAGGTTAAGCATCAGCAAGATCTAGACCGTCGGATGAAACAAACTCTAGGAGCTGAAAAGAAATTATATAAAGAGATTTCAGTGAAGCAGGAAGGCGATCGCAAAGCATTCGACCTCAATCGAAAGAAAGAATATAAAGCAAATAAAGAAAGGTGGAAACGTGAATTGTCAATGGACGAATCAACGCCAAAACGCCAACGTGACTTGACATTACAGTCACAAAAGGATAATCTAAAGCAGGCAGAAGCCCAAGAAGAACAACGTTTGCTTAAAGTTCAAAAGCAGTACATTGAGCTGGAAATGCGTAAATTCAAGAGAAGGCGCATGATCATACAACACGAACTGGAGGATCAATTGCTGAGAGATGTATGCACAGTTCCCTTAAAAAAAATATTCCAATTAATCTTTATTACTAAAATTTGATGCATTAACGTATGAAACCGATTGTAACCCTTTCCTTAATTAGGAATTGAGCAAAAAGCAACAGCAACTGGAGCAAGCACACGCTATGTTGTTGAAACACCACGAAAAAACTCAAGAATTGGAATATAGACAGCAAAAGAGTGTGCATAATTTAAGAGAGGATCAAGTATGTAACTTGAAAATATATATATTTCCATATATTTTCATGTTTCTCCTATTTCACAGATTAATAAACAACATGACACAGAATTGCAAAATCAAAAGGACTACATGGAGCGAGTCAAAAAGGAGTTGCTTAGAAAACATGCGCTTGAGATACGACAACATCCGAAGAGTTTAAAAGTAAGACATCCAATTGATAGCTAAATTAAATTGATAAATTTCTGTATATTTCGTTTAGCAAAAAGAGCTGCAAATTCGAAAGCAGTTTCGAGAAACGTGTAAAACTCAAACAAAACAGTATAAAAGATACAAGGCACAAATACTTCAGACAACACCAAAAGACCAACAGAAAGAAGTCATAAAGCAATTGAAGGAAGAGAAACATCGCAAGCTAACACTTCTCGGTGAACAGGTACACAGTAGTTTATAATAAGGCTAAAGCCCATTTATCTATTAGAACTGTCTGGGCTTAAATGGCCTGTAAAGACTTATACATTGGTATTTTAAGTATAATGGACATATTCACTTTGTCGAGGGCGAATCTTGCACAAAAATATTTTCCATGTTCGAAAAAAACAACATTTCTAAAAAAAAACATATGACAAATTACTGCTCACATCTGTAAATACGTGCGTTACTCAATCCTTGCGATGCCACAAAGAACTGTCATAAAATTCAGTGAAGAAAAATTCTCTAGTGCTAGAACGTCTGCAAATAAAAGGCTGTCGTTGTACGAATCTCCATTCCTATCAATGCGATCGGGGTTTCTTGTCTTTTCTTTTCGTTTTTCTTTCTATGCAAGGGTTCATTGGCACACCCAGCGACCTACATCCCATCACAATTTTTCCCTCACCACCACCACCACACAACTCCACTCACTTACCAGTATTTTACGTAAGATCGTATTTATTAGTCACATATATAGACACATTTCGTCACAACTGGCACATTTGTTTTCATAGAAATTTGTATTAAAATCTAATTAGAGTTAGTTAACTCTTAGACGCCAGCACACGACCGCGTGTGCGTTTCTTAACATTTCCTTTTGCGCCCGCATACTGTGATTTTTTTCAGAACTTAAATGTATAGGGTCTTTAGATTTTTTCAGGTCGATTTTATCACTTATGAATCTAATTAATATAGTCTCTTACTATTTTAATGAATAATTTGTTTTTATGGAAAGATTCCGATTGGTTAATTATCCATATAGATCTTGCTAGGGAAGAGGTCTCAGCCTATGCACGGAATCCTGGGTTGGGTATGCGAGTGTGTTGATATTTTTAAAAAGAGTGGGAGAAGACCTGAGTTTGATTTTTTATGGGATTACCGGAGGTTATCTTTTTCCGCCGAGAAGCATGATCGTTAGGCCAGCAATCCGTTGGGGTATCGACTTCTACAACGACGGTGCCAAGAGAGAGGAGGATACAAGCACTGGGGTCTACTCCAGCACACTGCGGGCACAACGATCGTATAGATTTCCCAATAATTGCAGCATGTTGCAAAGCAAAGTATTTGCCATAGAAAGGCTGCTAGCTTTGTCATTGAAGAAAAGATACTCAATAAGATCATCAACCTCTTTGAAGACATCCAGGCGGTTCTGAAGGCAATATGTGCTGTGGAAGTGAAGGCAGAAGTGTCCTGATGGGCAGAGAGCCGCTTGGGAGCTTCATGAGACAACACGGTGACGCTCTGCTGGGTTCCAGGGCACTCAAATATTGCGGTCAATGAGCTGGCAAAAACTGCTTACTGATCGGAGCACCACATGACAGTCTCCTCAGTGTATGTCTCAATAGGGCATCTAAACAGAACCATTAAAACCATAGTCATGGGTGACGCAAAGCGCACCTGGATAAACAGGTCGGATTGCTACAGTATCCGCCTGATAAAGCATGGGTTGAACTGGACCAAGTCAAAGGCACTTATTTCACTTTCGAGAGACCAACTTCGTCTGGCGATAGGTGTAATAACGGGGTACTGCACGTTCGGGAATATGGCGACTAGGTGGAAACCTGCCACTGAACTCGACCACTGCAGATGCTATTAGGACACTGATGAGGAAGAGACTGTGATCCACTTGCTCTGCCAATGCCCGGTTCTACACTGCCGCCGACTCCCATCAGTAGGAGCTGGGTTTCTGAAGGATTCGAATCTAGCGGAGCTACCAATCGCCAGTCTGCTGCGATTCATAAAGAGCACGATTAGTCGGTGGATGTGATCGTTCTGGCCACACGCCCTTTCAACCTAACCTAACGTAGATCTCGTTATCCAATTTACTAAAAGAACGATGGGGGAAATGTAATTTTATGTCAGACCATTAAGCGAACTTATGAATGAAAAAACTGTATTGCTGAATGTCTTTTAAAAATACCATTATGCTATACAAGGTTAATATGGAACTATCCGTTAAATAATTTGAGTCTTTTGATATTTTATCTTTCTTTACAATATAGTATCTCTTCTTTTTGTCTATATACTTTTTATAGTAGTTAATTTTGGTTTCATTTTCAACAGTATGAACAGAGTATTTCCGACATGTTTCAAAGTCAGAGTTACAAACTCGACGAGAGTCAGGTTATCGAATGCCAACGTACTAACGAGTTGTTGGAGTACGAACTGGAGGTCCTAACTGCCTATCAAAATAAAAACAAGAAGCATGCACAAGAGCAACGTGATCGAGAGCGTAGAGAGCTGGAAAACCGTGTTAGCGTCCGGAGAGGATTGCTGGAAAGCAAGGTATATACATGTTTTTCTACAGTTGATTTGTACTTTATATTTTGTTGGTATTATAGATGGAAGCAGAGTTGCAGCAATTTAACCAAGAGCGATCTGAACGTTTGCGTATTAAACATGAAAAGCACGCGAGGGAATTAGACGCATTCGATGAGGAGTCTGCTGCATTGGGATTTAGGTAGATTTTTTTTAGATTAAACTTTAGCTTATTTTGTAGTGAACGAGGAGGATATCTTCAATGATGTAGTTATTTACTTTGTAAATACTTTTAGCTCAATATTAATCAATCAAACGTTGTCAAATGATTCAGTTTTAAATATGTTTTGTAGCAAAACTTTTGCCAAACAATGCTTTATGTTAAATCCATCCTCAAATCTATGAATTCGCGTTGGATTTAACGTTGTAATTGAAATTATTGTTTTCTGCATTATTTACCATGCGTGTTTTTATTTATAGCGCTCTGTCTATCAATGAGGTTTCACGAGAAACGTACCCCGATGAAGAGGGAAGCTTATCTGGATCAATGATAAGTCTAGCTCATAGCAATAGCTCAACAAGCTTTCCCGCTGGTTCTCTATAGCATATAATCGTAACTAATTTATATGGAAATTCTATAACATAAAACGATATCAAGATTATGGTGATGATGGTGAAAACCAAGTAAAAGACGACATTGAAGCAAATCGGACACGCAAAAAGTCCATCACTTCAATGTAAAAAAAAACAAAACCCTATAATAAAACTTAATTTATAATATTAAATAAAAAAACCAGCTGTTTCATATACTTACAATTATGTACTAACAATGAATTCATATTAAAAAAAAAACAGTGATAGAAAATACTGATATTACTGCAAAATTATATATATAATAAATAAATACACACACCCACACACACACACACACAAAGTAAAAGCTGACAATTTGCAACAAATGAAACAAATAATTAATATGTATTATAAAACTATCATTCTCCATACTCATATAGACATAGCGTAAACAAAACAAAAAAATTCTGCAGGCAAGCAACCAAAACCTGTTCCGTTTAAAGATATACTTAGTTACTCCAACACGCATATAAAACATATACCGATAAATCATAGCGTTTATTTACGTAATACTATTATTTTTTATACACTTTCTTATTTAATTACTGATATTGATAATTATTAATAACTTTAATTATTCACGCACCCCTTCAGCAACAATTCAATTCATCCATACAAAACAAATGCATAAGTATTAGAGAAAGTAACTAATCTCCATAAAGAATTTATTCTTCGCTAATCTCGATTACAAATGAAATACGTATACGTTAATCATCCCACACAACAAACGAAAAACAATTTATTGCCAACCTTCGTACAATCGTATCGGATATCGCTATTTCCATTTTGCTTTTGTATGTGTCCCATATGAAATCGAAGCCATTTCTTAAATGGGAAATTGTGCAGCGTAAGAATATTGAAAGCTGAAAATACATTTTGGGATATGCTTGCAGTATTTTACAATTTAACTTTCATAATTTTGGTATTGCACGATGTAATTAACACACAATACAATGTATATCAATAAGTAACTTAATCGCGAAGAATATCTAAATTGATATAGAAATTATCAACTGAATAGAAAAAAACAAATTATTTTATTTTAACGAAATTCTAGGTTTTTGAGTGTACCTCGTTTGTTTATAAATAAATTTAGAAATTGTATAACTTGTTTACTAAAATGTGGAATTCACTGTTTTTGACATTAATTCTACAATGCAATTATTGAAATTTTTACATAGTCTTCTATTTATTTCGATCAAAATGTTTTAATTGTTTGTTTGTCTTTTGAAATTTGTAAATTTTATTTGTTTTCTTTTTTTTTGTGTATAATATATTTCGGTAACATGATAAAAAATTATGATATGGTCATAAAACTAGCGCTTAAGTATTATTTTATTATAAATAGCACGAACTCAAGTTATATTGGTTTAAGATAATAAAATTATTAGTTAATGTAATTAGTATTTTTGTAATACAAGTGAATATTTGTTTGATTATAATAACCAATGTAACGATTGTAAAACGCAATAGCAATCATGCTCTATTTTTAGTTTTATTTTATGTGTTAATGAACTAGAATTTAATTAACAAATCTAAGCGTCAATAAACGTAATAACAACGTAAGCTCTTTAAATATACCACATATTAACTCACTTCTTTTACACACATTTGTATTTTAAATTCTCTTTGAAAGCATCGATGAATTATTATTTAAATATGAAATTCTTTGTGTCCTCGTCATGGTCTTTTAATGGTATTTCCCCATCTCTAAGAAGCATGGAATTTGTCACACAAGAACGCGACATAAAATCAGCAAAAATTGTCCATTTGGAAGGAAGAGGCGAAAGTACAACATCGAAATACAGCTGGGATTTTGCAGGAACATTTCTATTTCAATGTTAATTGGAAATAATGTTTAAAATATCTACAAATTTAACGCAAGAATTTATTCAAACAATATCCAATTCCCATTGTTTACTTTCGAACCTTGAATAAAAGTTTTGGGGAATAACAAATTCCTAATTTTACTTGAAATCAGTACAAAAATTTTGTCCTAAAATTTCTTAAGATAATCAGAAGTTATTCTTTCACGAATCACGGGAGAAACGTTGAATAATATCGGAATTAAATTTGACAGAAATATTCTTTTTATGATGGGAGGTTTCCTATTGAAAATGTGCAAAATCGTGCCAGCCTTTTTCAAATACATAAAAAATGCCATAACCACATTCGCAGCGAAATAAAAGTTTTGATATATAATAATTTATTTATTTATTAATAGGCTGTACAAAACAGGTCTAGATTACCTTAAAGTCAATAACAATTGTTACAATACCAAAATAATTACGCATTCATAATATAATTAAGGAATGTATTTTTGTTCACAATTTTCGTTGTTGCAATAACAAATTCAACGTTATTATCTTCCTGTTGTGCCAGGAAGCGGAGAGCGGAAATCTCTGCATAAGTGCAGCCTCCTACAATGAACACTAAAACAACTCGTGGAATGTCGAAAGACGATCCTTCGCTTGGTGTGGACTGCCTGCCACCAATGCCAATCAACTGCGCTTGAAAATCCTCAAACGATGGTCCAGGCAGATTGTTTATCTGGCCTTTAAGTGATTGCCAACCGAGCGGCTTTAAGGTTTGCTCTACAATTCGAACTGTGAGCGGAGCGTAAAAGCTGTGGACGTAACTGATGTCTTTGGGATTTACTTCGATGGCGTCATCTACTGTTAGGTTAAGTGTCTGCATAAATATACATTGCATTTAAGTATTTATATTCGTTTACATAAATACAAAGCACCTTTCTTAACACTGCATATGGACGATTTTCGGAATGTGTTCTGAGTAGTCCTGCCTTCTCCAGGTTGCTTATTATTAAAAGTGTTCCGATGCCGTACACTTGGCACAGTTCGCGTTTGTAATGATTCAGAACCTAAGATTCAGCATTTCTTTAAAAAACTAATGAAATCAAGAAACAGTAATTTACCTTCTCCTTGAACCCAGATGCCGCAAAACATTGTATACAAAGCAATCGTAGAACGTCACGAAGATCACGTTTTTTTGCAATTACATATTCTATATACGCGCTCGACTTTTCGATATCCTCGCATAACATGAACTCCTGTTCTGCTGTTAAATCCTCAGTAAATTCGTTCGCATCTAAATGTTTTCGTATTTCTTGAGCTATAGATGTGTGAATCGCTACTGATTGCTTTTGAGACAATAGCTCCGGCAGCTTATCAACTAGTCTTTTCATATCTTGCACTGATTTACCCTGTGTGCCTCCGCCCATTTGACTGCTTATTTCTTTGGCGCATTTGGACAGAATTTTACCGACTTCGTTGAAGTTCTTGTTTCGTAATTCAGCGTACAATGCTTCACCTGAATTCAGAGATATCGCCTTCTTTTCACTTACAAGATTTACTTGAGAAGATTCCTCATTATTTTTGGCATTAAATAAATCTGCAGGCAAGCTTACGATGTTGTGATTGATTCCGTAAATCTCATCTATCAAACCCTCGTAGGTTAATTGAGTTGCAAATACACTCATAAAGTCGATTGAACGATCCAACAATATCATTTGATCTATTACGCCCTTGTCTGCATTGAACAAACTTTTATCTTCCGCGCCCATAAGTTTTGCGTGTTCCCATACCTTTTGCGAATAGTTTCCCTTGCCATAAATCTTTGGGATTCTACCGTAGATCTTCTGCAATTGGACCAAACCGATGGCAGCTTGAAATAAAGTGGAAGGATCTCCGTCTAGTACAATTTCTTTGAAGGCTAATGGTAGCTCCATTGAAAGCACGTCTCTCTCTAACGGAAAGAAGTTCCATGGTATTTCATCAATATTTGCAAAGCTTTCTAACACGCCTTTGTTCTCAAGGTGTTTTATGCATACGCAAGATTTTCGAGGTACAAAAAAGAGGTGAAATAAGCGTTTGGAGCTCCCACTTTTGATATGTTCAGCAATAATGTCCATATGCTTGACATTTGGTCGCGTTAAGTAAATAACGTTTTTGGTTTCTTTGGGATAACTAATGTCCGCTGAGAGGTTTATCAATTTAATGTTTCGATCTGAGAAAAAACTCTTGCTAGCTATTAATCTAATACAAGAGAAGAGGCTATCATCTAAAACCAATACTTTGGAACCGTCACATTTTTCGAACACTTTAAGTAATTCACGGCAAGCCACTTCTTGAAATATTTGAAGATTAACGTGGTCACTCATTAGATATTGAAACATTGTGCGATTTCAACAAAATAAGAAAAGATTCATTAAAAGAATAATTAAAAAAGGACTTGGTAGCACAACCATCATCGCTGACATAAACTCCAAAATTGTTGCAAAAAATGATAAGTGAAATTAACTAAAAATTATTTAACCAAATTATAGCTTTTATGTTAAATTTTATGCGCAGATATTTCTATTAATATATACAGCACAAATATTTCTGTATAAAACAATATCACTACTTTCCCCAGTATGTCAACAATTGCATCTGTTAATAATAATAATATTTACGAAAATTGTAAAAGGTATGATATAAAAAATGGAAGTAATAATAATTGCGGACAATGATTTAATTCTATTTTGGTGTGTTTAAAGTGGCAAAAATTTCATTAACGTACTGTTGATGGAGATTTTGCGATCCAAGTTTTAAATATCCGCCATTTATATTTGCTTATATTTTAAACTTTCGTAATGACTTCCTCCAGAGAAGGTTTTTTTTGCTAAAATTGGAATTTTACCTCTCCTAGTGAGATCGTCGTGTGATCCCATCCAAATGCTATTCAATTTCGTTAACTTGGCACCACCATCATTGACAAATACTCGTTGCTATATCAATTCGGTAAATATATTTGTTGTTTACCAAAACAGAGGGAGAATTTGTAATTACAGATGTTCTCCGAATAAAATTCTTCACTTCTGCTGAAACCCAAAACTTTTTCAAATAGTTGGCGGGGAGGAACGACAAATTTAATTAAAAAATCGAAAGAGGAACTAGGAGAAAATTCCAGTTAATTCTCACTTAATATGAGTGAGCTACAAACAAAGGATATATTGAGAAGTACGCTGAAGCGCCTCATTGAGCGTTCCAAGTGAGTATATATATAGAAGACGTTTGTTAAAGCTTTATTTATAAACCAATATTAAATATATTCATTTATAGCGCCAGTTTAACGGCCGACGATGTTCTGCGAGAGTTTCGTACCACCAGGGAAAACCGTTCTACTCGCAAGTTACTCAAAGTTCTGGAAGCTATTTCAAAAAATCAACCAAGAGCATCTGAGCATTTGCAAGAAGCAGCCAAGTTGTTGGAAAAGTAAGTAAATATATTTCTAGTATTGATGGTTCGATTAATGATGTGATTTCAGGAAAGATCCCTTTTACTGTTTGCTAACTTTTCTAAACCATTATTCTGACGCAAATATTATGCAAGGTATCCGAAAAAAGGACAAGACAAAATCGTCTATAGCACCAATAACTAGTATGTTGGATGTTGTGACGTCAGAGGCTGTGTTGGATGTAAGATTATATTGCCGAACTCTGTTTCCATGAATGAATTTTGGTTGCTTTTAGATAAAAGAACGTGTTGTTCAAGCAGCTTCATGTGGAAGTAGTCGATTAGGTCAACACAGTGCCATTGCTAACATTGGCTTAGTAGCATCACCACCATCTGCATTTCCAGCATTAAATAGAACTTCCTCCGAATCAATCGTGGATTTACATATAAATGACAAGATTACATTGCAGCGTTGTAATATCGAAGCAATTCCGTACTCGAGTCAAGAGAACATTCTCATAATCGAATTGATTTATAGCTTGGTTGGTGTTTGTGGTTCATATATATACCCCGAGGAGAAACCATCTGACACCACGGATTTTAAACTGGAAATTTCTGACCAGTTTCATCATTCGCTACGTGACTTAGCACAACTAGCACTACCGCTGGCCTCGCACTATAAATGCATACAAAACTTTATCGACACCACGAAAGAAGCATCCCAATGTGGCCAAGTTATTGATGCTCTCAGCGAAGCGCTTTCCAAATTGATTCATGACTACTTTGTAAGAAATTTCAATAGCTTATTTTATCCTAATTAGATATTTGTTATTGTTCAATTACTTAGCTGCTCCTAGCACAATTAGAGCGTGAGTTAAATTGTGGAAGGCTAAACATACACAAAATGCTGTTTTACATTCTTCCGACTAGGAATGCAATGGATATATTGGCTGGATGTGTAGATGACATTGTTAAGGTAATACTTTTAAGTGTTCAAAGTATTTGACTGGTATTATATTTTTTAATTGTATCGTGTGGTCCAACTCTGCGAAGCATCCTCACAATCATTCAATCTACCTACAAAAATATATCTTATCTATCTACTAGATATTGTGATTATTTAGAGCTCTTGGTCATCTTATGCCGAAGGTGTTTTATAAGTTATTAATGAAACCAAGAAAATATTAAATTTGGAACAACTAAAAAATTATTTAATTTTTTACCAGAATGAACTGCGTGGCGGACAGGTGTTGACATTGCTCTTTGATAAAATAAGTTCCTTAACTGGAGATGAAGAGGCCCAGAAGTTTATCATACAACTGTTGCAGCTAGCGGCGGTGCCATATATGAATATTTTGCAGCTGTGGATTCAGAAAGGGCTCATTTACGATCCACTACAAGAATTTTTAGTGGAAGACAATGAAGTTGTACGGCGTGAAGAGCTACCTGAACATTACCCTTCAGATTACTGGGAGAAACGGTATTATTTATACTAAATATATTTTTATTCACTTGGCATAAAAATGCACAATCACTTTTGCTTGTTATTAAATTTATTCAGTTTGTGGTTCATTTTTCTTGCATATTGAAAAAGGACTTGTATTTATTTTTGCCTTTTTATTGATTGTAGCTACACTATACGACGAGATTATGTTCCTTGTTTTCTGGATAAAGTGTCGGATATAATTTTACGGACTGGAAAGTATCTTAATGTTATTCGTGAATGTGGTAAAAAGCTACCACCTCAAACAATGAATCTGCAATTTTCCCCAATTAATCAGAATCACATTACGGTCATACAAAACGCATATCGATTCGCATCAGAGAATCTGCTAGATGTTCTCCTTAAAGACAACGATCTTATGGGGCATTTAATGTCGGTCAAGCGTTACTTGTTGCTGAATCAGGGCGACTTTATAACACAGTTTATGGACTCTTGCGAGGAGGAATTAGCTAAAAATGTTGATCAGGTATTGCCAATGAAATTGGAAAATCTTTTGGGGCTAACATTGCGCCTGTCGTCGGCTAATCACGACCCATACAAAGATGATGTTCACTGTGAACTTTTAACGTACGACTTAGTCACACAAATGGGCAAGATTATGAACAACGAAGAAGGTTTATAATTCATTATCTATTTTCGAAAGCGTTTGATAGTTAATTGCATCTTTTTTATACAGAATACTGGCAAACTCATGATCGTTTGGATTTAAGTGGCTTGGAATGCTTTGCATTCAGATACGATGTGAAATGGCCCATTTCGCTGGTACTCAATCACATGGCAATATCGAAGTATCAAATGCTCTTTCGCCAGTTGATTTATTGCAAGCACGTGGAACGTCAGCTATGCAAGTTTGTATTATTCTGCACTTTTGATTGATGGAGACTCGTTGAAACATTTAACTGCTTTTTATAGAGTTTGGAAAGCAAACAATTTTGTTAAAAAGTTTCAGCCAGAGCATGCAGAACTCTACAGACCAGCATTTACATTGCGCCAACGCATGATGAATGCTATACAAAACTTCGAGTACTACATGATGATCGAAGTCATTGAACCAAATTGGCACATTTTTATACAAAACATGGACAAAGTTAAGTCTACATTAGAATGAAAATTAAGTATTTTTAAAATTGGATTTTATCTTTAAAGGTAGAAAACGTGGATGAGGTTTTGTCATTTCATCAAGATTTTCTGGATTTATGCCTTAAAAATTGTATGCTAACTGATGCTTTACTAACTCGTTCCATTTTCAAATTGTGTAACATCAGCATACGATTTTGCGATTTTATACAGGTAATTAAAGTAAACAATTGTTTAAAAAAAATAACGTCAATTGACTTTAGAAGTCACTGTGCTATTTTTTTCCTGCTTTTTCGATCAACTACACTGTAAGAAGTATTTTTATTCATATTGAAATAATTTTATGCTCTTAGAAGTCACAACGACTTTTTCTAGACGCCGAGTTAAAGTCTATGATGGCCGACAGCAACGATGAGGATTGTTCTGACTCGGATCTTGACTTTTCGAGTCAGAAGCAGGTACACAAAATTCGATGACATTTCTGTTTCCAAATTCATACAGACGTTTTGGTTTTTATACTTTTCGTTTTTAATTATTTTCAATCCACAACAAATCAATAGATAAAAGTTGACCCGAAGATGTGATTCACGAAGGCGAAAGTTTTAATACTTTCTATGAAGTATTTCCTATGAGTTTTTTCAAACTTTATCAAGGTTCTATGCAGTTTGATTTACTGAATTTCAGTAAACTTGCCTCACACTTATTTTCACATACTTCAATATCTACTTCGCTACATCGCATAAAGTACTCATTTTGACGAGGAACAATGCTTCTATCAGGTGGAGCTGATATTTTTCTCCATCTAATGATCAAGGTACCATACAACTGGCTTCGGCTGAATGTTGTTAATAAATCCGCCTCATGCTCAACCTTATTTTCATGTACTTCACTATATATGTCGTTGGTTTTTGCCGTTTATGAATGTTTACATCCAAAACATCCCTTTTATTACTATTAGTGAAGCTTAGCAACCCTTATTCAAGACTCTCAGGATCGTTTTGCAGAAATGAAATCAAAGAAGGAGACGTTTTATAGCTTTTTTACACAATAACACAGTTTTTTACAAAGTTATTTGGACGGAGACAGACTGAACGGAAAAATTATCGCTTTTATTTAAATCAAAAATGGATTGATTAATTGTTAATCATATTTTAATCATATTTCATTTTTTTATTTCTTAATTGTAAAGTATCCATAGCATAACAAAGTAATTAATTAACAAATATTATTTATTACATTTAATTGTTAACTACTATTAAGCACACTACTAATATTATTATTTTATTCTTAAATGTAAAACAACACATTAAACACTTGAAAAATTTTAGCATGATTCAACATCTTTAAGTACTTTTTATGGGAAATTTATATTTTTGCATCGGTCACAATCAGACTTGTTGCGTTTTATATTAACTCATTTGAAGTATTGGTTATTTTGCAGTATTAATGATTTATAGTTTCTTTTTTTTTTTTTTTGGTTATTAAATAAAGGATCTCAAAGAACTAACAATATATTTTCTTTATAATTTAAGTCTGAGTCGACGATGGTTCCGAGCGAAACTTTTTCAGAAAAGGTGCATCTATTTGATCTCGAGTTCACAGGCATTCTTATCGGACTGCTTAAACAACTCAATAAAGTTGCTTTGGACAATCCATCGGACCGATTTATGAACCTCGTCCACCGCATCAACTTCAATTCCTTTTACAAGGAGCAAATTGGAATGCTAACTATTAAGGTAACGATTATTCTTATACTTTATTTGATGTTCTTTGCATTTAAATTAATAAAATTTATTTACAGTGATTTAATCTTGCAGTCAACAAAAGTCTACGTTTATTTTTAACATTTGTGTTAATATTAAAAAGCGATGTTTTCCAGTATTTAGAAGCGAATTATTAACGAAAAGGAAATTTATTGCAATTGAATGAAGGAGGAATTTTAATAATGCTCAATATCCTGTAAAAATCTACAATTTTTCACGAGATTTCTGCTAGTTAATAATTTATTCAATATAAACCGAGTTCGAATAGTATCGAATAGAATAAACATTATTTCATAAAGTTAACAAATCCTTTATTCATTACTCTTCTTTGATTATGTTTGCTTCCGGGATATTTTGTTGGCTACCGCATCAATCTAGATCTAAATTCATAAAGTGGAACCTTGACTGAGGATTTATATAGGAAAATCTTTAAATTGAAATGCATTTGATTTGATTTCTTCTCTTCTCTTCGGCGTTTTAAGACATCGCTGAAAATTAAAAAGTAAAGGTGTAATTTTGAGTAAATTTGCCAGTGCTATTTAAACCCTTCGGCGACGTGTTAAGACGTCACGTGAGCATCTGAATAAGGCGTTTAAACATAACAAAATAACACATCCGACGCCCCGTTTAAATAGGAAATTTTCGCTTTTAAATTAGGTGTTTTTTTAAAAGAACTTTTGAATGGTTTTATGAAACGTTTATTGGTAAATTTCTTTTTGTAAATAATAAAAACTAGGAAATTATAAAAATCACGGTATAAACAAAAAACCCTAACATATTGGAAAGTTTGCAAATTTCTTCGAAACCTCGATAAAACCTGGATATCTGTTGTATGGCGAAAAACTACACCTTTCATGAAAAGAACGCAACTAGCATTTGTTCATATTTACACTTAGATTTTTGAAGTAAATTTGATTTTAAATAAATATTTGATATTGCAAAATATGTACAGTTAAATTTGTAAAAGAAAACTTTAATTTAACTTCTTTAAGACAAGACTTTCGACATTATGACTTGTTTCATTTCAATAAACTATTGGACAGTGTCTATTAAAAGTCCCTTGTTGTCATATTTGTGTGTTGAATTTATTACTGAAGTGTGCTCCTTTCTAACAAATGCTGTTGATTACTTTAATAACCACTTATAAAGTCAATTGTCGCGAGCGGTTCGGCGTGTGCTGTATTGGTTGGCATACAAGTTTTTTATTTGCACAATTACAAAACATTTAAAAAGTATTGTACTGTGCGCAAGTCACGTGGCGCCATTTAAAGCCCTTTTCAGTGTAAATAATGTTGCCATTCAGAAAACTTCTCCCTTCCGTAGTGCTTTTGAACATGGTGAAGAAAGGAACAAACTTTGCTATCAAGAGCTTCCTAATTTTCACCGCTGGGTGCTTCATGGAGGTGTGTTGCAATTGGAAGTTTATTGTGTGGACACAATCCAACAGAATGACTGGGGATTTTTTTCCTCTTCAATTAAACGAGACCTTTGAGAATCTTTTTAAAAGCCTTTTGCATTGTACGCTTTAACGCTGTGCATTTTTACTATCAATAAAAACATTCAACTTACGCACTTCATCATCATTTAGGTTATGGGAATTTAAAGTAATTCAATGAGTTATAACTGTATTTAGTTTTAGTACTCTAATATGCACAATAATATGTCCTGTACTATGTTTTTAGTTATGAAAATAAGGTGAATGGTACACAAGAGAAGTTATATCTGGCCCTAATAATTATTAAAAACGACCTTCAAATACGATAATTTAAAGGCGACTGATCTATTGTGCCTCCTGCTCCAGCTAACAGGTCCTGTACGAGCCCTATTCTCTCTAAGAAGCTGATAATTTTACTCAGCTTCACGGATCGTACGGTTTTCTCACTCATGTACACTATCTCTGGCCAGTTTTGCAGAGACCCGCGTGGCACACGAGGTGAGTATGTCAATTGCGGTTCCTTTATTCCCCATGCAGAACTTGCATGACTGGGCGTCAATAACTCCTATAGGTGTTTCCTCAGTCTGCAGTGGGCCGTTAGAAATCCTGCCATTAATCGCAGCCTATTTCTTGGTTAGTTCATGCATTCTCTGAAATGTCCTAGCGACTTTTTAAAGTGGCTGATTATTCCAGTATTTCAATCTGAGTTATTGTTCTTTAATTCTCAGTTTCTGGCATAATGTATTGGGTGTAACTCCACACAAAGTTTCGTGGGTCACTAGTGAGGTATTGGCACCAACTCTAGCTAGGCGATCTACTTCTTCGTTGCCTCTTATACCAACATGCCGTGGTAGCAACAGTAGATGTAACTTGCTTTTTCCTCCGAGCATGTTAAGTTTCTCAACGCATTCCCATACAGAACTAGACTTGATACGGTGTGAGGTTAGTGTGGATTAGTGAGGTTAGTGTGGTTAGTGGTATTTTGTTCTGGGGCCAAAGACTCCAGCCACAGCAGCGCTTGGCATTAAGGACACATACGTATACCATGTTTTCAAATATTTATCCAGGATATACGTTTTTTTAACCTTTTTCATTATTTCCAAGATATTGCGGTTCTCTTAGTCGGCGGTACAGCCGTGTGGTCAATCCAACGGTTGCAGCCTCCTTACTTATGCAGCCCAATGTAGGAGAGAGGACTTTACGCCAGTAGATCAGAACTGTCGAGTTGTGCCTCGACTTGATCCTAATGTTTTGTTGTGGTTTTTCCTCTATATGATTCCCGAGTGTTGGAGTAAATGCCATAACGACCATTAACATGCTAAGGCCATAATTACACACTCGGTATTACTAAATGGGTGCTAATTATACATAGCCAAAGGTCGCATAACCTTTGGCCTTTGGTGGCGGATGTGGCTTCTTACCCAGTACTAGGGTTCCCTTAGGGACTATATTACCTTAATCTGGCCCTACATCTTCTACCAATGTTTAGCACCATAATTTGATAGCTGTACAAGCATATTAATGATACTTCTCGCACCCATTACAATGATCAAGTGTTCGTCCCAATGGTTGACGTCAAAATGATTATTCAACACGGCAACAAATTGTCTTAAAATTGTGTCGCGTGATTCAAATATTCACTTTTTCGGATGTCTCTCCTTGCAATTGCAGCTTCGCTTTTGAATTACAATTCTATTTTCTTAATTCGAGCACTGCGTTCGAACCCCTGCTCGATGATCTGTCTCAAATTACAGCGTTGCGAGCTGGAAACTCAGTGCTCGCCACATCCAGCTTTCTTTTCGAACAACTGTGCTCGGCTTAAGCTCGACACCCCGAGGTGTTGTCAGTCATTTGGAATGAAGGTTCATGCAGTTCGTGATAGAAAAGTCGAGTGGATTTCACTGTTGGCCTTATGGTGAATTTCCGATCAACAATGTACTTGCTGCCTCCTCTTGCAATATTCCTGCTTTATCTGCATTAATGTGGATAGAAACTACTGTTGTTTTTATTGCTTATAAAAATAATCATTCAATGAGTGCTAAAATTGTTGCAGGTGATAACTGCAGTTGATGTTTATCGACATGTTTTTCTAACCACTACAAATTACTATTACTATAATTATAATTACTGATCGATTATTTATGTAATTCTTCATACTAAGCACCATTGCACTTGCCTGTGTAAACCACACTGCAGGTAATCAGCTGAAATGAAGACGCACTAATGAAGCAAAATGTGACAGAGCTTTTTATTTCATGCGTCTTCTACAAACGGATATGGGAAATTTTGTAGTAAGAGATCAAAAAGAAAGCCTCGTCTGTGATTCGAGGTAGATTAATTACTTTATAATTTATAAAGATAGAGCTTAAATTATAGATTGAAGAGAAAATAGCACGCAAAGTTTTAGTATGGATATATTCAATATGAAAATAAGATTTAATATTCAATATTAAATTGTAACGAGAATAAATTCTATTGTGAATAATTTATTGTTTTGTTTAAAACTTATGCACATTTTCGTTATATTTCAACCAAACTAAATGCTTTGTCTTTCATAATTATCTGTAATTATCCTTATTATTATTGGTATTTGGCTTAGCGAATATCTTTTATAAAAAAACAAAGAGAATTGCTTGTCAAAGAATCGATGAAAGTACGTGTGTATGTGAACCGCAAGCTTCAGCTTTGATAGAATTCATCAATAATTCATCAACTCATTCCTTGTTCTGCTGTTCTATCAAAAACCTTTACAAGCAACAAAACAAACTACAAATCAATTGAGTGAAGTTGAACCTTCTCGGCAGCACCCTCTTCTCATCCCCCTCCGAGTTGCTAATTGCATTCAAATTATGTGCGATTCGGAAGAGGGAACTCGAAAGTTTCAAATTTCGAGCAAGGAGTATATATTCATAAAGAGATTGCATGAAACATTTGTTGCCGGCAACATTGTAAAAGTTGTGCGCAACGATTAGGCCTACTGCGCTGTCAGCAGCAAGCTGAGCAAAGCAGAGCAAATTTCAGACCCGAATATTACAACCGAAGTGTTTTTTTCTGCAGTTTTATGATCCCTAGCGCGTTGTTGTTGTCTTGAACAACTGACGAAATCAGCATGGCAATGATCGATTTGTGCATTTCAGCGGGGTATAAGAGGCAATGAGGGAACTTCTCTTCTTTCTGTCCCTTTACAATAACAAATCATTAGTAGTCGTCTGTCTGCCCAAATTCCTTTTCAAGTTATATTTTTGTGGAAATTTTAGATTTCTGAGTTTGTGCATGCTACCTTTGAGAGGTTGGAAAGAGTATGCCTCATTGGCTTTTGAGATGAATGGGTTTCTTTTATATATTAGATGCTGTAGATTTATAACTATTGTAGCATGTAGAAACAATTGATATGCGGACGAAAATTAATCTGTTACGTTTTATAAGTAATTGGGTTTATGTATGCGCGAATTTATTCGGAGTGGTTGTGTGCGTACGAGGATTTGGCCTTACTTGCAACAATCGTTTTGCATATGATATGCGTGATCGATTTTATATCATGATTGATATTATCGAGACAAAACAATGCTGTTTTAATTTTGCTTAGTTATACTTTTAATCTATAAAATTACAAATAAATAAATGAATTAATGAGGATCGCAGGTATTGTTTAACGTTAGGTATTGATGAGAAATTTTAATTTGTTAACCAATGAGATTGTAAGTAACAAGAAAATTTTTAAATTATTTTACTCAATTTTGTATTACGTTTAATATGCTAAGCAATATCCAGCAAATAAGAAGGATTACAAATAAAATGTCTTAATTTATAAGCGAAGACTACTCTTATTCACAACTCAACATCCACAGCATATGCAAAATCACAAAAATGGAAATTTCATTCGAATACTAAAATTGAAAACAAAACAATGACTACTGCTCATAATTTGTTATTGTAAAAAAAACAAGAAGAGGTCGAATTGCCCCGTTGCCTCTCATCCCCCGAAATCAACAAATCGATCATTGCGACGATGATTCTGTTGTTCACGACAACAACACGGCGTTAGGGATCATAAAACTTCAGAAAAAATATCTGATGTGGCCAACACATGACTTCCTTGTATGACGGCAATTGTATGGTTTTATTTCAAGAGCGGTTGATATATTTTATTTATATTTTAAAATTGAAGTTTTAAAAATTTTAAATATTTTTACTTCCATAATGACAAAAATTTCATAGGCTTCTCTTAATTTAAATAATTTAAATAGTAGTAAGTAAAAACAAGGAAGTACAAATTAGTTTCCACACAGCTTTAACTATCAATCGTACTAATTTTGATTTCCCTGTTTAGTTCTGTAAGGGTACAACCAATTTTTGTAAAAGATATAGCAGCATAACATTAATTTATCATTATCATTTATGTAATTCGGATAATGCATGCTTCGTGTTCCTTTGGCGAAGAGTCCTTTTGGTGCGAACCATCATTAAAATTGGAGCTACAAAATTGTGTCTTATGTAAGGCGCAATAGTATATACTTTCTAGGAGTGTTTGTTTTTGAGTAATGTATGAAATTTGAAAAAAAGTATATGAGAAGTGTTCTTTTCGCGCAACCGATTGCATCCAAAAAGGGAGGTGCACAACTAGGTCTTATAAGAGTCTCAAATACCAAATTTAAAGTTTCTACGATTCTCCGTTTTTAAGTTATTAAGGATACGTACATACGTACAGACGTACAGACGTACAGACGTACAGACGTACATACGTACATACGTACACACGTCACGACCAAACTAGTCAAAATGGACTCCGCGATGGTCAAAATGTGTGTTACCATCAAAATCTCAATATCGAAATTTTTCATGATTACAATACTTTCTTGTATTTACTACGTATACAAGGAAGTAAAAAGCAAAAAACACTTCGGTTGCAATTTTCGGGTCTCTGCTTTGCTGATTTCTTTGCTCTGCTTTGCTCAGCTTGCTACTGACAGCGCAGTAGGCCTAATCTTTCCGCACAGAAACATCGTGTTGCTGGAAAAAAATGTTTCATGCAATCTCTTTATGAATATATACTCCTTGTTTCGAGTTGATGTGTGTACTTGAAGCCGTCACTTGGACTGCGAGGAAAGTTGACATATGTGCGCTCGAAGCAAAATGATTCGCGACGGGAGGCGTGTTGCTCTTGATTTTTGGAACAAGTGTTGCAATGAAGAGTGGCCCAGAATTTCTAAAAATTCATCTTGTTGACCAAGAAGTCTGTGAATTGAATTTTCCACGTTTTCTTTCATGTTTTCGAATCAGTATAATATAAATTGATATTTATAGTAGATTTAAACTTGGATTTAGCTTTTACACTTATGAAAAACATTGATTTACGATTTATTTCTCACTCGTCAAAGAATTTTTAAAGATTATCGAGGAATTTTGTTGCTGATTTTGCATCCAGAGATGTGAAAGAAAGGTATTAAAAGCAACGAGTAGATATACTCGTCGTCAAGAGTGAAAAATGCGACTTGAGTGTCAGTTTTTACTTTAGTTTGGGGCTTACAAAGCGACATTAGTTGGCCTTTAAGTGATCTCATTTGCAAACACATCCATGGAATATGATGAAAGGAAAGAAGCCAGAAAAATGTTATTAAGTGCCCATCTAGAAGACTAATTTGCGCCTCGCCACCGACCGGCGCACACGACGCAAACCACTCCTCGGCCGCCACCCGCCGCCGCTAACAAGCAGCCAGCCACGACGCAGTGTAACAGACTCACAGAGATACAGAAACCAACAACAAGTTCATTAATCATACCTGCATGCAGAAAAAAGACAAATATTCTTCAAAGTTGTTGTAGAATTTTTTGTTTTTAATCCTGGCAGATACAAAAAAGAGCACAGAAAACTCATTGATGTGGCCTTTTAACTTTCCATTACTTACCACTAAAAGCATCTTTAAAAATGCTTGATAAGGACTTTGACGCAGCACTTTGGCTGCTCAAAATGAAGCTGCCTTGCAAAGAATCAATAGTAGCGTAAATTCAAGACGTTCATCATTCATTTAACGTCGGATAAAACAATTCGAAAATCATGTTTAAAACTTTCCGCAGTCCAGCTGACTACAGACTGGCTTTTTTATTAGCTCTTTGTGCGTTCTTAGGTGGAAACATTCATTGTTCGCTCGATAATGTTCGTTTTTCAACGACAGGAGACTTTGCCCATTTTGAATTAGACCTTCTGCAGTATATTTCTGTCAGCCCAAATGGATATTTTCGCCAGCGATAGATAAGAATTTGACCGTTGTCATAAGTATAGATATATACATACATATGTACCAGCCAGGAAATTCAGTCAATATTTTGTCTACCAGAAGCCACGGGTTGAAGGGTTTGAGAAGTTTTCCTTGCAACTTCATCGTACTCCAGAGCTCCATTTATTCTTTCAGGTTTGACGTTATTAAAGGCCGCTTCGATATTCGAAAAGGTCCCTAAGCTATACTCTTTATTCTCCAAAGGATTTCTCGAGTTTGAACGACACACTGCGAAGTGGGCCTGTAAAAGTAACTACTACGAACCTTTTTCGGATAGACAAATAGAATCCCGCGCTTTATACGATTAATTCGTTCCTTCGAATAAATATTATAAAAAGAAAATACTGTTAAAACCATAAAAAATATCATAGAAAATGACTATAGATTATTTATTTTGATTATTTTTACATTAGATAATTTTTAGGTTATTTTTTTAGTGTTAATAAAATTTTATAATTCAAGCTTTTATTGTTCGCATCACTGTTTATATTGAAATCATCACAAATCGATCTTGAATCAATTGGAAATTTGTAATGTGTACATTTCCTAAAGCCCGCATTACGCAGTTTTTGATGGGGATCGTGTGGAAAAATGTTCTTCCGCACTTGCCAAATTTCAATTAAATCAGCTGAATTCAAGGGCCTCTCAATTTTTTCCACCATCGAGCACCGCGGTTGGAATTCATAATGCCTTCACCGGAAATTTTCTTGGACAAAGTTACGATTTCAGAGATATTTTTAATGTTCCAAATGTAATACGAATAGCTTACAGGCAGAGCTGTACTCAATTCATCAACTTTGTACTCAGTACCAGTACCAGTCCTTCCAGTACAAAAGTACCAGTCCTTTTTCAAGTATAATGGACTCGAAATGTACTTGAAAGAATCTACTGCAGTACCAAAAGAACTAAATACATTAGAGTTCTGTTTACAGGAAAGTGTTGAAGTTGAGTAAAGAATTTTTAATACGAAACATTTCGCGAAAATTGTGTATAAAAAGAGATTCGGTTCCGCGTTTTTGATCGTGTTGTAATACGCGAGTAGTTATATTGAAGCTATAACTAATGACAGGCTAAACTCTGAAGCGATTCGAAGCTACGAAGAAGCGATTGTGAAGTTCACAAGGGAGTAATTTTTTTTGCCACATCAGATATTTTTGTTTAATTTTTATGAATTTATAAACGCACTGAATTTTAGAATAAGTAGTAAAAAATATGTTTCAAGTAAATTCAAGGAAATTCTATATGTGTGTTTTATTCATCAATGACTTCATTTTACACGACAGCAGTCGAATTTTCTACGCGATATTCGTTTATAGGAAGTTTTCGGGATCTCTCTCAGGTGAAAATAGAGTTCGGTGACTTTCAACGTTATTAAAAACATTCTCTGCCGTCGTTGCTGATGCTTATCGGAGACATGGTAATGAAATTAATAAATTCGTTAAATGAATTTCGGAGATGAGCTCAATTTCAGTTTAATGAACGATTCTTGGAATGGGGATGCATTGAATAAAGTAAGAAGCGTTTATAAATAGCAAAAGTGGCTTTTTGTTGTTGAGCACATTCAACTGAAATACTTTGCTTTGAAAGGACAATTAAAGGCAGACACAAATCGAGACCATGTCCGGCAAGGTTTCTGATTTCATTGCTTGAACTATAAATGAGAAATCTCTGTGACTATTTATGTAACAGCGTCGTTCGTCATTGGATAAAAGGCTGAAGTATAGCAGAATTTACTATATAAAAACTGGCTGAAAAACGTCATCATTCAAGAGTTGAAATTTAAGCGAAAAACATTTTCGTAAAAGTAATCTTTTCGTCATCGGTGCCTTCCTTTTTTTCCTTCGCTCCATTTCAATAAATTATCCAGGCTCTATTTAACAGCGACTCATTAGAGGCGGGGCGACGGCGGTGCTGCTTACACTCTAAAAAATAAATGCTTATGGTAAGCACAAATGGGGTTTAATTCAAGCACACTTAAACACGATTTTGAGCCTAGCACGACATATGCGTTATTTTAAGCATTAGTTAGCATCCCGAGCTTAATTTAGTATTTCACCCTTTATTGAGCATGCCAAGTATTGAAATAAGTTTCATTCATGCTTCTTCTATGTATCCGGTACATAATGGCTAAAAACTGAGAACTACATGCTTAATTTAAGTTTTCATAGAATTAAATTAAGTATTTCATGTTCACTTTTTAAGAATGCCAAATTCTATATATAAGCGTACGTTCGCTTAATTTAAGCATTTTTCGTTTTCATTTCGTTGCCCCGAATGCTTGTATTAAGAATACGAAACTTATTTTGAGAACCTTCTAAGTTTTTAATTGAAGCATTTTTACATCCATATCGATATCAATTTCATACTTACTATTTACTATATTCACATCGGCAGCTGCAAATTGAAAAGACCTCAATAACAGTGAAAGAAAAAATATTATTCTCTTGTATGCCTGAAATCAATTTGTTTGAAAAAGATTATTTGAAATAAAACACAAGATTACACTTATACAACTACAAAAAGTCTTTATTTTTTCTTTTATTTTAGAAGCATTTCACCCTCCATGCAGTTTCAACTGTTGGCAGTACATGTAAATTAAATGGCGGATCACTAAATTTTTCAATTCTTATTTTAAAAAATTTTAATAATTGTGTTTTGGTTTTATCCAATATAAAAGCAAGTAGATTGTGGTCATATCTTAGAATATTACAACGTTTACAGCATAAATATATTTCACTTTTGAATAAAATACAATCTTCAATTTGAAAAATTAACATATCCTTCATTATAAATATTTCTTATTCTTATAAAATTTACACACTCTGAAACTGACAATAATTGACAATAATTAATGCTGAAAATACATACGGAACTTGAGTAATTATCTTATGACGCACTTTCTTCCAGTTTTCCAGTTCCTGTATGAAATCAAATTTTGTCCTGAGCTCGTTTTGTTGAATTAAACTATTAATGTCCCATTCTTTTATTTGTAGTAGACGCCACGGTGTTGGTTTCAACGTTAATAAGCTTTGACGGGTATGCGAAGGTACTTCCCAAATTTTAGGCAATTTTAAAACTGGTTCTTCTAAAACAAACTCACCGTCGAAATAGTTTAATTAAAAAAGTTACAGTTGCAAATGGTGTAGAAGCAAGTTACTAATATTATCTAAGTACTTACCCTTTTCTGAAGTAGACATTACAATTGCACATGCATTCACCACAAACTCCTAATCACAACTGAAGAAGAAAGCGACGCTCATATCTAACATATACTCAAATTGAAAAAATTAAGTACTGACGTGCTAGATTTTAGCACTCCAAACTCAATTTTGATTCAATGTATATTCGTAAATAGGCGATATTAGGTATTGGCGTGCTAGATTCTAGCATTTCAATCTCGATATATTCTTATATATAATACTTAAATGGAGAAAATGAAGTATTCAGCCTTTTATACTTTTCTACTTAATATTTTTTCTTACAACATCAACGCATACAAGTAGGAAAGATCGAACTGAATATATTCTCATAAAGACATTATATTAAATTTCCTATTTAGTAGTCCTATTAAATACGTAAGTAAATTAGTATATTTATTCTTCGTTTAAGTTTTTTTTCTACTTGTATTAAGTAGCCAATACTTCAATAGCGCCATTCTCAATTTAAGCACGTTTTTTAAAACATATTTTTCATATTTATAAGCATAACAAGCTTCTTTTAAGCTATCTAAGACTAAATCTTTTTTTTTCTTCAAATTTGTAAAGAAAAGCTAAAAATAAGACGAAAAATGCTGAAATTTAAAATGTTTTGCTTCTCGTAAGCATAGAAAAGGCTTGACTAAAGCATTACAATGTTTTAATCAAGAACGCCTAGTCATGCTTCCCATAAACCTCGGATACTTAATTGCTTAGCACGGCATATTTTTCTGAGTGTAGATGAGAAGTTAATGTGCAGTTTTTGTGGTATCATAGCGTCATTTTTCAGTTTTAAATTTGTTTGTACATTTGTTTGCTTTACTTAAAAATGCTCCATAAATATACAGATGGGAATAAAATTAAAAAAATGGCCAGCCTGCAGCAAACAGACCCGCTTTCTCGCATCTCCTGCGAAGTCGCTCCAGAAATCACCACGAAAAATGGTTTCGATATCCCACCTACTGTGATACTCACTGCATTGTTTTAAGGTTTCTGTCTCGTTTTACACAGATTGTTGCTTATTTAACGTACGGTTTTGTCTTTACACAAATTCATTGCGCAGTCGATCTGTCGCCAAAGCCATTTTATAACGCTAAGTGATTTGATTGGTCACTAATGTCTGACATGTTTTCATTTGATGTTTTGAAAAGAGAAGGCTGTATGTGCTTTTTGCAAAGGAGCTTCTGTTGAAAAGAGAAGCTTATATTTTATATGTATTGGCAAACTTGTACAGTACGAGTTGATTCTTTGATGCTGAACAGTATGCAGTCACTCTCAAACTGTGGAACTTGAAATTTATTCGAAAGTTGGAATTTTTATTTAAATTAAGAAAATAAAATTTTAAAAATAAAAAGAAGAAAAGAAAAATTATCACTTTCGATAAACAAAATTAAAGTTTTATTTATTTTTTAACTTTTATTTTTTGCAATTAACTCTCGTCCCATATTTAAAAATCTATTTTGAAATTCGCGTAAAACTTGTATTGATTACTCTAAATGTTGAAAAATATTTGCTGCGTGAGGTGAATAAAACGTTTTCATGGTTACGAGGAATCGTAATAATCAATATCGTCAATAATCAGCCCAATTTCTCAGCATTTCCGTCAATTTGATTATGATTAATTCATTTGCAATTATATTTGGTATTTGTAACGGGTTATTGGCCTGGCCAATGCTGCCAACACAATTTGAATGAAAGATGGAGGCTGTTGAAATAACGTGAAAGTCGAGTTCCTGCGTCGGAGGCACGGAGGAACGGTGTCTGCGTTAGCTAAATAAACAATAAGTTAACGTTGCTAAATGCGTTACTTGCACATCGTCTGCGAAACTAAGAAACTATGTCAGACGTGTTCTTGTTGTGCTGCTTTTTGCTCCTTTGTTTTCGCAGCGCTAATAGAATAAATGTTGTTTCAGTTTGCGCGTCCAGGAGCAGCGTGCAACCGCGTCCAAACAGCATCAACAGCCGCCGCCGTCGCACTCGTTGCCTTCGACGTTTTTTTGGGCCGACCAACAAAAAATTCCACTTGCCGTTTGGCAGCCAAGTGGGAAAGAGACAACGGTATGGCTTTTTATTGGCGATGTGCGGCGAAATGTGGAAATAGTAAATGGTTGCTGTCGTTGGCGTGTTGCTGTCCTTGTCGCGCGTCTCCTAGGGGATGAAGTTTCGTTATTTTGCTTATTAGTGCGACAAGCGATTCGTGGTCTCACCTCCAACCACCAACATCGCCACCAACGACAGCGCCGGCGAAGCAGCACCAACACCAGCACATTTCTTGTGATTAGAGCGCCACCCCACGCCCCTTCGCCTGTCGGAGGGCGTCGGAGTGGATGTCCTGCTGCGACGTGCAGCAGCAGCAGAGGCAGCAGAGGCAGCAGCAGCAGCACATGATCCTTAATTTCGTTATAATTTTGTATGCTGTTCGAAGTAGTAAATCATTTTAACTCTGATCGGCCGCGAATACTTACCGAGTACGTACTGGAAACTCACCCGCATCCGTTATCCGTCGTCTAGCCGACAAAATATTTCCCAATTTCCATTCAACGTTCCGCAAAAAGTGCAATTTTCTTGTGTGGTGAATGTTGTTGCTTGTTACAGCGATAAATTACAAAGCGCTGCCACTTCACATCATCGCAGGATGCAACGAGACCCTCAGTTATATTAACAAAGCGAATTTATTTGAATAATCAACTTTCGCGTGTGAATTCCGTGCGGAAATGTGCAATAGAAAAAACTATGAATCCGCGATTAACGTAACGAGTTTATTTCGTGGTGAATAAATCTTTGGCAGCTGCTGAGAAAAGAGCAACAGCCATTTTTCCGCGTCGCTTTGATTGAGATTCTTTCGCAGTTTGCCGTCGTCTGTGTGATTTTTAATAAATACAATTTACACATGATTTAAGTGAGCCGATCAACGTCAAGCGCAGTGAATACATCTCCAGCGGCATTTGTAATTCTTTCAAGAACCAATAAACAACGAATTTGCTTGTTGAATTCAATTGAAATCGAGGCGAAAAGCAGCAAAGTTTCGAGTTCTCTCGCTTCTGCTGCCAGTGCCAAGCTTTCCGATTGATAGTACGATTGAACTGTTCAAAACGTACATCGACTCAAGATTCTACGCCGGCCACAAATTGGATTTCAAACATCATAGTTGTGCCGGCGGCCCTGTTTCCGGTGGTGGAGTCGTCGGCAGTTCCAACAGCCATCTGCAGCACCTCGCGCACCATCACCATCACCACTCCGCCGCCGCCGCTCTGCAGACGCACCATTCGCAGGGCCACGTGCAAAACCAGCCGCTGCAGCAGCCGCCGCCAGCGTCCACGGCGCAACACCAGCTGCACACGCCCACCTCCGTCGCCCACACGACCAGCAACGGCAGCGCCACTGGCAGCGCTGGCAGCGCTCCCGGCTCGGAGCCATCGTTGTCCGTAGCCGTTGGCAACGGTCCCACCTCGACCGGCAACAGTGCGCACTCCGCCAGCGTCAACGCGTCCGCGGGCTCCGCTTTGGCGCCCCTCGCTTCCCACAGCCTCGGCCTAAGTCCGCAGTCGAGCGCCGATTCGCAGCAGTTCAACATTTTTCCGGCGATCTTCAGCCGCCAGCTGAACTTCTCGGCGGGCGCTTGTGGCCAGGGAAAGCTCAGCATGGACGAGCTGCGTCCGAATCTCGTGGGCGGGCTTCTGGGGCTGCAGCAGGGCCTTTTGGAGGATCACGCCATTTCGCACGGCAATTTGCAGCACGGCAGCGCCAACCAAGAGGCCAAATTCATGGCTTTCCAGGACAATCGGCTGATGGGCATCACGTCGAACCACGAGAACCGCTTTCTGGGGCTGGCGTCGGTGCAGGAGTCGCGGCCGGCGATCGACAAAACGGCGCTGAACCACCAGCGGAAGTGCAGCAGCACCCCCGAGGACTTCAGCGCGTTGTACTCCGGCCTGCCAACACCTGGAATGGACTCGTCCTCGCACCATCACACACCTGCTCACACGCCGCCGACACGACTGTCCGAGCACACGATATCCGGTAATTGATTTCGCCAGTCCTTTCACTGCCCTCGCTCCTCCTCGGGCCACGTTTAATCCTTTCCTCTTCCATCAACGCGAGTGCGACCAAGTGAGCAGCTCCGTCGTCTGCTCTCTGAGCCGTTGCTTGGCTAATAGTTCGCGATGACAATGGTTAATAGGGATTAGAAGTGTGTGAGGAAATTCCTTTGTGCGTGGAACAAAACACACGCGTTACAGCTTCAAACCATTCAACAACGGGCACTCATTCAGTTCTTGACACCTCCGCATTTGGAAGAGGATTAAGAATCGTAATTACTTAAGTACTGGTCCACTGGGAGGGTGTTCGCTTTGAAGTCTTTTATTTTACGAGAATCAACACACATGATTATAGCGAAAATATTCGGAAATATAATTTCATTTATTTATTCGGTTACTTTCATATTTGTTTTTTTTTTTTTGCGGTATTTATAGAAGTATTTCATTAGGAAACAAGCGCCAACATTTGACGATTCTTTAGAGTTTAGATAAATTTATCATAATGCTCTTTTTTTATCATTTCTTTAATAAAATTTGGCTGGGAAAAGCGCGAATCACGCTGAAATAGGAAGCCTTTTCGAATTTAATATCCATTCCATGATTTACGGACAGTTTTCATGAATTATTTTAGTGAATCAATCAGTGAATGACTCAATTTTTGAAGTATTTCTTCTCGTTGTTGCTTATAAAATGCGATGTAATCAAATTTAAAATCGAAAAACGCGAATTTCGCGTTTTAATATCCATTCTTCAAAACTCTCTTTAAAAATCCTTAAACGTAGATGTAACTTGGTTTTGCGATTACAAGCCATCAAAATAATTGCTCCTATTTCGGGTATTATTTTTATTATTATTATTATTATGTATTAGGCAATACCGCACCACGGCCCTTGGGATATATTGTGCAAGCGCTAGTTAAAACCAGGTGTAAGCTTTTTAAAAGTCTTCATACTTCCATCCTTACTTCTTAATGAGGCACTAATGGGTCACCCAAGTGAGACAGCCTCCGATTGCTATGTACTTCGGGTAGAACATGTAGTCTTGCATTTAGAAACCATTATGCTTCATGTCATCTTATACTCTCGATAGAAGAGGATAAACTAAACGTGAACGGAATCGATTTTTCCAAGGGAATTGCAAGACTATATTTTATATATAGAATCCAACGTTTTCTTTCTTCTAAGCCACCTTCTCTAAGTTTAGTAGGCAGGAACTTGGATCCATAGTGTCTAAGTATGTATAGTCTAAAATTATTACCACTGTAGATTAACCATGACAGATTCAGGTTGCAGTTAAACGGCTAAAATAACGTTGCCGTCTCTAATAATGATGGAGAGGCTTCTAAATAAGTCTCGTGCTTCGAAATTTCTTCCAGTTTAAATTTATACTGGTTTCATTTGTAGACTCCGAATTTCTTGGTGTTATAGTCGAAATATTCTCCGATTCCTTTTGGTCCAATTACGGGATTGTGAATAATGAAAAATTCAAATGATAATTCTTTGGTTACAAATAAATAAATCCGCAATTTATGGGTTGCTCTTATTCTCTAACAATTCTTACTACAGTCCTTATACACTGAATTCCTATCGAAAGCTTATGTAACTGTTATTGAAAACGCGATTATCCATTGCGTTGTATTTCATAACACAACTCGTAACGTACGAAGATCTCGAAGTTTCCGGATCCTTTTAAACATTCTTCGGATCCGGCTGATGTGAAATTTCTAGTTCATTCAGTTTTATAGATGCGATTTATATTAGAGTAGTTTACACTGTAGATGGCATTGTAAAATCTTACAAAAAAGATATTTTGCTTATAGATATTAATGAAAATGTTGCCCGTGAGTAAAGTAACCAAATAAAACAGACATAGACTATCGTGATTCCTCAGAGCCAGACTCTCTGAGATTGTTCGATGAACACACTGAACGGAGTTGTGTAAATGTGGATGCAATACAGTCGGTGATCAAACTGGGGCTCACGAACTTATGCGTCCCACGAAGTTAGTGCATGCATGATTAGTATGGAACCATTACTCACCTAGTCTCACAGACTTATCTAATTTTGATTTTACCGAACACAGAATTGTGTGATATTCTTGAGGGGAATGTACACAATAGTTTTTGACTTTGTTTTTATCTCTATTCCCAGTTAGTCACATCAGTGGTAAATAATTTGTATTGCTTTCTTTGGTCCTCTCTGGGTAATCCGATATAACAAAAATTTCAACGAAATTTCCGATTATAATACTCTGTATCCAAGAAAATGGATAATGATGAGCAAAATGTACTATGTAACATTTTTAGGACATCCTTCGACTCGACCGGACGTTGTTCGTTCGCCAATTTAACCGTTTGTGTGAACGTTACAGGAAAACGAATCTAGTCATGTATATAGCCGAAAATGATCGGCGTTTGTAATTTTGAAGTTTTCATGGAAATATGTGTTTGCATTCGAGTAATTTGCTAGTTCCAGTTCTCCATTAACCACCCACTTTTTGACGCCAATGTCAAGAATAATCAAAAAATACTGGCCAGCAATTGAGTGTTAATATGCCGAGTATTAATACGCGCAAAATATACCATTGCTGGATCTTACTTTTGTAATAAATACGAATTTACTCGTGCTTACAACTTAATTCCTTTGCAAAGAAAAGATCTTCAAAGAGTTCCCCATCCCGGAATAAAACATGACATAATTACACTAGAATAAAGCTCAATTAAAGCTTCTGTATAAACTCGAGTTTATAATCAGCCTAAATTATTGAAATGTAAATTAATGGATTATAGACCTTTGGTGAAGCTAAAGCAACCCTAATTTTCGTGTTACAAAAAACTGTTTTAAAGGCTAGAATAGAGTAATAAATATGTTATTAATTATAATCTGTATTGGATTGAAGAATTTTCAATTTCTATCACTGCTATTTGCATCCTGTGCAGATTTATAAACCTTCTCATCTATAACCCAAATCGTCTCTAACCTACAAAATTAAGGACGAATGTAACTTGATGAAGTACCACGACAATTAATTAAAATTTGCTTAAATTATTCCGCATTGCATATTCATGTCTGACATTGAAGAACCTTTCGCAGCGTCGGCTTCGTCGCCGCTTCAAAAATGGCGACAGCTCCTGACTCTGGGCCCATCCACATCCCAATTCATTTCATATTCGCGGCGGTGCTGCTTGTCTTGCGGACGCTTTTAGGTAAAAATAATTATTCATCATTTTAGGGTCAGCAGTTGACGAAATTTAAACGTTTTCGGAATAATAAGCCGCTTTTCACGGTGTCCTCGTTCACGTATTCCGCATACATATTAAAATTGCTAACAGACTAAATCGCTTAATGGGTCATGAAATAGAACTACTAGGATAATTGAAACCTTCATCGTGTCATGGTTATTTCTGCAAAACACAGAACTATTTCTATTTTGAATCGTTTTCAGTGAGACGCTTTCAGATCTTTAAAATTAAAGAATTAATTCCGGTAACATTCAAGCGTACCTCAAATAACAATAAATTCTAAATTGAAGTTATTTTTTCTGCACTTCAATTCAATGGGGAAATTTTCCACTTGATCCGATTTTTAAATTTTAATGTTAATTTTTCTCGTAAGATTACGAAATAGGAAATAGATTCACTCCGTTTAAAATGCCCATATTTCTACTTATAATGAACTAGGAACATTCTTTCCGGCTGGATTCAAATGAACCAAATCCATTTATATGTAAATATATATAAATGTTACTCACCTGTGACCGACGGCTTACTTCCACCGGGAGTTTAGTTATTGATTGGCCTACGATTCTTTACTCTAACAATCACAATATTGATAACAACTTCACTACGTAATGCTGGAAAAATTGAAAATTTTTAATGACGCATTTATAACATTACGAGTACTACATTTAAACAACGATAAGGAAAAGTTTATCACATGTAAAATCATGAAGCGAAGAAATGCGTGCTAAATTTATTTCCAAATAAACAATTAGATTAGATATTAGATTGCAACAAAAATCATGGTATAAATAAAACACACAGGCAAAAATTCGTTTCTTTTCTTCATATCGTCCTGTACAATAAAGGGACGTTTAAAAATTTCCCAAATCTTGATAAAACCTGTGTTGCATGGCGAAAAAAGGTTCTTTAAAAAAAAAAAAAGTGCTGTATATTACAAACTTTTGTTATTCCCAAACTATTCACTGTTATTTCAAATTAAACAAGGAAGTAAAATGGAATCTATATTCAACAAAAGTTTTCGATATAATAAACTATTTCTATACAGAAAGTGATGAACCAGAACAAAAGCGATTCTATCATGTTTAACGACTTTCCTAAATAAATTAGACTCCGGCGCCGCTTATAAATTATTAACTTCTTTTAGTGTAGAAAGTTTAAATTTTAAAGTGGAAAATTGAAGTTTAAATTAAAATGGAAATTTTAAATCTTGAAATGCATTTTGTTGCGATAAATTGCGTGCTTCGATAAATATACATACATTAAATAAAATAAATTTACTTGTCAAAGGATATAAATTGTTGGCAACACTTAAAAAATACCCAAAAATGTTGATGTTGCTCCAATACATATTTCCAAAACCATTGGAGCGTCGCCGTAAATTACAATTTAAATACTCTCAGCGGCTCAAGCCTGCAAATAGAACAGCAACTGGATCGTTTCTTAACTCTTCACACGATTGTGTTTAAAATGCACTCCACTAACACAGTGTTTGGTTTTTAAAGATTATACAAAATATTACGTTAATGATATTTACAATTAACGTTAATGATAACTAAGATTTATTAACTTTTACCCACACTTCGAAAGTTGTATTTTAGAAAATTAGTTTTGATTTATGAATTCCGTGTTTATGAATTCAGAATTAGTCCTTATTATAGCAATATTTTCTATATGTATATAATTACAATGGAGCTTACTATTAAGCGTTGCTGTCTTCAGCTAACTTAAAGTTGCTCTTGAGCTCGTGTAATTCCCAATTTATTTATATTTATTTATTATCTGATGACTAAATTAGCTTCTCGGTCTTTCTTTACAACAGCAGAGGGCGCCTTTAAGAAGCTTAAACCAGAGCCGAATAGTGGACTTGGCACAGTTTCCGGCGTCACTTCCCCCGGAAGCGGATTATCTTCCTTGAGTCAACACGCCGGCCACACTCCAACCACGGCTTCCTGCCCGACGCCAGCGAGGCGAAGGCACCGGACCACATTTACACAGGTGAGTGAACAACAGCCACGTATGCATCGAGGAAGTACAACTCGACAGAAATGTAATTAATTAAAATTTTCAACAGAGATTTAATTGAAAATTATACAAACGTTAAGCAATACAGGAATTAAAATAAATGAAGTTGATATTAAAATCGTTATTAAATTCTGATGAAAGGAAATTTTAATAAAGAAAACATTAAAAAATGTGAAATTTATATTTCTGTTAAATTCGTTGATTATTTGCTATGAGAAAAAGTCATTGCTTTTATATTATTTTTCATTGCCATGATTAATTTTAGATGTTTATTTGTATCCCTGTAGAATTCGAATCTTTAACTCCGTTTAAATTCATAAAACAACATAAAACGAAGCATTTTTTGAACCGTTACATCAACTATTTTTACCAAAAATGGTTTTATTATTAATTTTGATTAAAAAGTACCTAATTTAAAGTCAATTATCGAAGCCTGATGGGAAACTTTTCATATATCTTTTCTTTCAGGAGCAATTAGCCGAGTTAGAAGCTGCTTTCGCCAAATCGCATTATCCTGATATTTACTGCCGCGAGGAGTTGGCACGCACGACGAAGCTGAACGAGGCTCGGATACAAGTAAGTCACGAAAAGCGCTAAGCCAAAAACTTGTTCCATTCGCTTCCACTGCGTTGGCGATTACTAAGCGATTATTTCAATTCACTGATTCGCTCATGGGTGTCGCCTTTAAGTACCAAATGTCACCAGATTCGTCCTACCACAAGCCGCCTGCAGCACAAAGGCCACGACGCAGCCCATCATCAGAGAACCAGCCGAGCGACCGCACCTCATCCCTTCTTCTCCGACCTGTTCACTTTGCTCTTGTGATGTGAAATACCCCGCAGCAGTGTAATTAATTTATAGTTTTATCATGATGTGTTGACTGTGCCAATTCCGAGCTCTTAGCACTGCACTTTGTCGCTGATGTCGGCTTTGCGCGGTGTACAATTACAATTCAATGACAAGGCATGAAAAACAAATGCTTTGCAGTACAGCCTCCTTCGGAAACACCCTCGTGCATAGTTATTCTCGAGTGAATCGATTCAAATCAGTCTCCCTTGAACAGTTGCAATGCAGCAGCGCTGGAAATATTCAAAGAGATGATGATTTCTCGATTGAAGAGGCGTAGAGGCACGCAGCATGGTTAGTCATGGGTCAGCGAGGGGAAGGGAAGACTTGAGAGATGTCAACAAATTGTGAACATTTGTAGCAAAATATGGTAATAAAATACTTAATGACGTGGTGAACATCTGATGACATCTCAACTGGGCAGATATCGGAAATCTTTTGAAGATTTATCATTCGTTTTATCAGTTTTAAGATAAATTCATGTAATTTCTTCGTCGTTTTGATGTGGCTACATTTTAAATAAACACCTTAAAGAATGTCACCAAAAAATAAGAACAAAACAAATTTCTCCAAAGGAATGCAGTGAAAATGAAATTTAAGCTAATTATCTAATTAAATGCCCGTGATTGAAGAAATTATTTCTCTTCTCTCATATATTACTGATAAGTAATGATACGTTAATCTCATTCCGTAAATACGAACACCGAATCAGCTTTTCAATTAATTTCAATCTTCGAATATTCGAATCGTTGGAACAAACAGAAACAATAGCCACAGGCGACATAAAGTTTGTGACTGGCAATTCTGTCCGTCATTCGATGGAATACGAAAAAGATAATCGTTCATAATTAAATCGAATATTATACCTTTTGAAATATAAAGAAGTTTTTGAAACACTGTATACTGTTATTTTATATTTTATTCTACTGTAAAAGCTCCTTTTTAATATAAACGTTCTTATTAAAAAGTTAAACCGTTCCGTTCAACTTCACATATGATAAAATTGTTTTGGTTAAAGTCTGATTACTCGTTGACTATGCTCGTTACCAAACGTCGCGTTTTTTTAATGATCTATCTCGATCTTTGCCATACACCTGAAGTGCACTATCGCTATAGTACTTTGTTGAAAAGTGTAGTATAGCTATAGTAAGCTGCTGAAAAGCGTAGTATCGCTACAGTACGCTATTGAAAAGTGTAGTATCGCTATAGGCTTTTGCAACTAAAGTCGCTGGCCGAAGAATCTGTATGAGTCCTGCCGTTGAGAGTCGTAATACATGAAAAACTTGTTTCGTCTGAAGAAAAGACGCAATTAGATACATAGAGCTGTGGTCCATGGAGAATTCCACGCTTTCATTCCATACTGTGGACAAGCAACGAAATATTTGGGCTTTGGAAAGTAAACTACAATTTTCTTTAAGAAAATACAGAAAATAAATCGAGTCCTCCTTCTAAAATTGCCACATTTAAATGTTTATATAAAGACTTTTCCAGTCCGAGGAGGATATAATGAGAAAAAAAGCAATTGCGCCATCAAATGTATCCATGATTGAGTTACTCCGTCACTAAGCAAAACATGTGCATTTGTACTTCTTTCCTCCAGAGCTGAAAAGTAACCCTTGTTAAAAAACTAGCAGCCATTGCTCTAAATTTGTGTCTGGCCCCTCAACAGATACTTGCACAGATAACTCATGGATAGAAATTTCAATTTAAAAAAAAGAAAAACCTCCAAACAGCGGGGATGGCTGCTTGGTTACCGTTAATTTTTTGCCAATATTCTCAAAGACTTCATCCTCCATCAGCATGGACGAAGACATAAGGAGAACAAGCGACCGAGAAAATTTATTACTAAAACTTCAATCAATAAGTAATATAAAAATAATCAATAAATTATAAAGTAATATTTAACAATAAGTCTTATAAGTCTTCATAAATCTTTAATTTAAAATCTTCGTAACTAAAACTTTCCTTAAATAAGCCCTGAAATTTCCCCTCTGTTTGTTGCGTTCATCATAAAAAATTCGCAATACTCCAGCAGCTACACGACAGCAACATCGCCATGGACAGAGATAATAACGCTTAAATAAGTAAAGCAACAAAATTCGCCATTGCTGCCGTTGCCCCACACTCGCTTCCATACGGATGTCTGAACACGCAGCTGTATGTATTCGGCTGTGTTCGCCGTATTTTTCCTATTTCCATCGTGTCGTCCTCGTGGGTTCAGAAAGCTGAACCCACACAAGAAGTGGAATGGCGCACATCCTTCAGCTTCCTCTGCATTTTATATTTCAAGATGGCTCTGCGCGTGGATGTGTGTGTAATGCTGAAAGTTCCCCCATTTTGTTTTCATTTTAGACTTCGCTGCTTCTAAGGCATTTTCCTTCGACTTTAAGAAATGTTCAAAGTGAAATTATAGCAATGTTAAAACTTTCAAGACTTTTTAAGAGTGGGGATTTTTTTTGTTTTTACATCTAAGAGCATTTTATTATGTTTACTTTACGAAGATTGAATGAAATTGCATTTAAATGCATCTTTTTTTATATTTCCAATAGGTTTGGTTTCAAAATCGACGTGCAAAATATCGCAAACAGGAAAAACAACTACAAAAGGCATTGGCACCGTCTGTGATTCCATCGTGCAACGGAATGATGAGGAATATTCAGGGCTACAGTGTTTCGCGAGGCTATCAACCGTATCCACATCATAATTCCATCAATCGATATCCTCAGGTTACACAATATTAAATCTGCTACAAAACTTTCTTGCATCCCTATTAAAGAAGAAAATCGACTCTACTTTGTTGCAGGACATCTTTCAAATGGGAGCATCATCTTATCCAGGAATGACGCAGCCCTTCTCAATGACCCATGGCACGAATATGGGTTCAGTAGGAGTTCGTCAAGAATCTATGGGTGAGCAACTGGCGCTTTATTCCTTCCATTAATTCAAATTCATCATGTGCTTGCGTAAATCGCTCCCCTACGTCTCCCCTATCTACATTTAAGAACGAGGAATAATAAGAAATTCCCAGCAACGAAGAATAAGAAAGTCTCTCACTCAACCGGAAATTATTCATTCAAGAATATTTTCTGCAGTAAACATTTCTAACTTATCAATTTCCGTGAGGAACTTCAATCACTGACAAACTATTAAATGTCTTTAGGGTAGTCAGTTGAAGATGTTGTAATGAAAAACGCAGCATCTTGTAGAAGGCATTTGCGACGAACCGCGATGAACTTTAAACTCATGCAGGTTCGTGCACAGACAACAAGTCAGAAGCTAAATTTTTAAATAAAAACTTAACCAAAAGCTTATAAACTTCTTTCTTAGTAAAACGCCCAAATAAAGGACAATTTCCCTCTTTAAAAAAGTATTTGCTTTTTGGACGTTTAAATAATTACAACAAGAATTCAATATCTTTTACATAAAAATGGTATTAAATATTATTAATTATTAATATTATTATTATATCCGGTATTAAAATTAATCATTCTAAACTACAATTGAAAAATTTTGTAATATATGTCTTTAGAACACCTCCAGCAATAGCTACTCACTTCAAAAAATGCAACCGTTCTCAATCTTCAAGCAGAACCGGTCCGTTATTTTTATACTCTTTTCTTTTTTCGATATGAAACTTCAAAGCGAACACTTAAATCGCATTAAAATACATTAATTCCTTGTATTGCTTTCAGCTCAATAAAATAGATCTACAAAATTTATACAAAATCGAAGATCTTAACTACAATTGAACATTATTTAAAAATAAAATGAACTACATACAATTAAAAATATGTGCAACTCTACTCACATTTATGTTTCTCTCTCTCTCTGTACTTATTTCTACGCAGGAATGTCTCCGGAAGACGAATGGTATAACAAAAGCCTATCAGCGCTGCGGATGAATAGTTCACATCATCCGAATCTCGCCGCACCCATGCTCCAATATCAGACATAATCAAAAACCTTTGATGACTTTTTTTAAAATAGTTATTTCAATTGAATATTTACATTGCAGGGATGCATTGCAATTAAGTGTAAAATTGATACGTACTATTTTAAAAAAAGTTATCAACGAAAAAAACTTGAATTCCAACATCAAAGTAAATATTAAAACCGAAATTGATTGTATAAAAACGTTATTCTTATATAAAAGAACTGAGAAGGCAGTCAAGACAGTTTTGCATTGAGTTACGTCTTTTCTGCGTCGCCAGGACTACGATACTATCCTGGAAATAATATTGCAATATGTATACTGATTTTCTATTCCTTAATTCTTGTGCACACTACTAAATGTAGAGTAAATATACATAAGTGTGCAGCCGAAAAAGATGCTTCCAGAAAGTTCTGTAAATAGTTTGTATTAGTATTTTAAGTCAATAAACTAGATTAATGTTAAATTTCATGCACTTAACACGTCTAAGGAATGTTAATAACTATTGTAGAAAAGTTTAATACTGTGAACGTATGTAACTACAGAATCAGAATTTTCATCTTATTGTTAGATTAATTCGCAGCTCATTAAAAAGAATATATCTACATCTATAATTAAACTAATTTCGTATTAAAATGTATAGAAGAAACCGTTTCACAGGCAACGTTCTCCACATGAATATCTGCTAATGTTGCTGCTTCCTATGGGATTTAAGACGACAAAAAAAAAACTATGTAAGAAGTAGGCTAAGCTTAATATAGTCCAGAATATGTTAAATAAACGCAACAAATTATATTATTCAATGTGTATTGTATGTAATAAAGAATACAATTAAACATTCAGACTTCGGGGATTTATTAAGAAGGGATAAAAAGTGGAGCTTATGAATTACGGAATCAAAGACTAAAAGAAGACAGGAAAGTTTTCTCATTTTCTTTTTTCTGTATTGAAAGAATATTTCATATTATAATAAACACAGTAGGCTACTCCGAGAGAGCCGACAGATTTATCAACGAGCGCTGTCAAATTCAATAATAACAAAAGTAAATAAATAAATTCGCCTCGAATGTACCTTGAAAGGTACATGAAGTTCAGGAATTATTATTATCGTTCTTAAACAAACAAATAATTATTAAAGAATGAAGGAAAAGGAGACTTTTCAATACTGTTTTTAGTCTAAATTAGATTATGTAACTAGGACTGTGTGTGTCACTACCAAAACTTGGCGGCGGGCATCAATTGTTCAGTTCTAATCGGCCGCTCCCACTTTGTTAATGCTATTTAAGAATAGAATAGATCAGAACATTTTCCAGAAACTTGGAAAATTTTGTGCAAAAAGTATATTTCAACAATTGAACTCTTACTGCGAAAATAAATAAGCTATTTTGCTTTGTTACCACAGCATCATAAGATTATGTGGTGAGTTACTAGCAGTGATGCCAATCAGGCATTTGCATTAATTATTTGTTTAAATCTTAAGCAAACTATAGTTACACTAGTCACTTGATTTATTACTTAAGATGTAGTCTTTTCAAACCAAGGCCCCTACCGTTTAATTTATGATGTTTACAGCTTGTTTGTAAAATGCATAAAAATATACATATCTTAAAAAGCCAAACCCCTTAACAAGATTTTCTAACTCGAGTTGAATTATTATTATAGCTTTCAATGCAAATAGACGTAAAGTGCAACAAAATTTATTTATATAGTTTGTCCCATGAATAATAACTGAACTTTCCTTTAGTAGAATAAATGACTGTACGTTGCGATCGTTTCTTTCAATTGTTTCTCATTAACGCTCGATGGTCTTTGTTGCTTTTATTGATCTATCCAAAAGATATTTGTATTGTAATTTACTTATTTCTAAATATAAACTTAACAAATCACCAGCTTCGAAACGTTTTATTATTACTTTGCAGTTGTGAGCTTAAATAGCGATACTCTGAATAAAAATGCAATCCATTTGTCCGATATTTTATTAATCATCGTCTAGTATTTATATTAAACTTTATTTTGAAATCATTCATGAAAGGAATCTTAGGCAAATCGTGCCTTAGCTGAGTCCTGATTGATAGCGCTTAATGCCAAGGTCTTCGATGAAGGCGGAGCTGGAATATCATCATCAATCTAATTCAAAAAAAAGGAAATAAATTAGAAGATATTTCACATCATTGACAAAAAAGGAGAAGATATTTATTTAGTAATCAAGTCTACTCGTATCTGTTTCCTTTATAAATTAAATTTCTATGAATTTAAATGATTAAGATTTTATATTTAACTGAAATAATTATAAAAGCAATTTTTATTTGTTCCTTTTTATTATTTCAGATTAAGTAATTTGTTAACCAAAGTTTTTACAAAATTATTGCTTAATTTTTGACAGTGTTTTGTGATGAATGAAGTGTTTAATTATTGAATAAATGACACACAAATAATACGAAACGACTTGAATACTTCACTGTATACATAAAAGTAAATATGGAAATTCTGGTTTAAAAATATTTTAGATTGTCATATCTTTCAATCAAGATATGATTCAAGCAACATTCACATAACCACAATAGATAATTTTGATTAAGTGAATTGAAATTACAATGACAATGAAAATCTATTGTAGCTGTCCACAGCTGATTTTCGTTCCAGACCATAAATAAATAAATACATCAACCAATACTCATTACAAATAAATATTAGTTTAATGGATATGTCTTTAAATTGCCTCATATATAATATCTTTTTGTGTCGAGCAGATCGATCTAGCTTCATCAGTCAATTTGGACGCATTGGTTTCACTTGAAGCTGTGTTAGTGTCACATTCATCAACTAAGCAGTGCTCCTTCTTTTTCTGTTCATCCTTTTCCGTTGATGCTGCTGCCAAAGCCCCCTTTGCGGCTTCATGCTCCTTTAAAACCTGATCCAAATTATAACGTCGTCGATAATTGAGGTAAAAAGTGCGCACATGAGCTTCGGTTTTTGTGGCGAGAGTATCTGCAATAGTCTAAATTTTTTTGTTTGTATAAATTAAATACATGTTTTGCTAATGAAATCAAATATTAATATTACCTGGAAATCTTTGCCGTATTTACGTACACCTTGAACAGCTAGAAGAAGTTCATCATTGGACCATCGCGAATTAATGCGACCGGAGTTGTCAATTGGGCGCAAATCTTCAATATTTTCAGAGTTCTTTCGTTTTAATGAAGATATGTTCTGCTTGTTCCGCTGTACCTTAAACAAAGTTATTTTATCTTTTTACTGTAGGATTAAGTGTAAGAGAGAGTCAACAATAATGGAGATGTTTTGCAAAATTCTTAGCTTCATGTTATGTCGCATAACATTTAATATTCTAGTTTCATTATCTTCTAGATTCTACCTTTAAAATTCTTTATATATATATATATATCCTTTAGTTGCTTATAATAGAAATAAATATTAATTCTATATAGAAACAGAAAGAAATTTTGTATTATAGTTAAAGTTTAACTTGTGAAATTCTTCTGCAGTAGGAATTCGTTTGTGGATTTCTACTTTAACTTAACTTTAGCCGAAGAAGCCATATTTACAAAAATGTATTTAACCCATTTAGCACTCGGAAAGACCACTTAGAACCGATGAGAAGCTCCAAATTTGGTTCGAAGACGACAAAGTTTCGTTTAAGTTTAGTCTCTTGTCAAGATCGCGATTAAACTTAGAATCTACATATTCTAAGAATCTACGTATTTCTATATTAAATGCTCACATACTTACACCCATTATTCAACATTCAGTTAATGTTTTAACGTAGCTTACTTTCGCTTTTATGTGAACAGTTTTTCACTTGGTTTCGTAAAAAAATCATAAACTAATAAATTTCAAATTTAAAATACATTCTAAATTCTTGTATTAGAAAAGAATTTAAATACAATTTAAAATTAATTTTAAATTTGTTATGAAAATTATTTCTTTTTACCTAAGAAATAAAAGTAAAAGACGCATTTTTAAATGCTTTAAGGCTGCTTTCAGGAACTCATACACAGCTCGTTCCCTCAAAAAGACAGGAAGAAACCAAATCTAGTGGCTTCTGGTATAAAAGTTGGAAAGAAATTAACTTTTAAATTGACGGCTAGCGGATTGTATGCAAAATAAATGCAGCAGTCTACGTCGAAATGAATCATTCAGATAAAGAAGAAAAAAGACAGAATATTTATAAAGAATTCGCGAAAATAGAGAAAAATTAAATGATAACTATTATTCTAGGCTATAAAGTAGTACATTTTCCACAAAGAAACTAGCAAGCAATCGGAATAATTGTGGACATTTCTTTAAGATTCATGCGCATGAACAAAATCAAAAAATCCAACTTCAGAATAATGATGAGGTGATTTCAGGGACTTAATATTTAAAAACCTTGCCTCATTTTATACAGAAATTGATTTCAAGTGAAAAGTATAGACACTTCAATCATTTTACACTCCACAAACTGACGGCGAAGTCAAAAAAGTGAAGTGGAAAATCTGTTCTGAGGGGAATTTTCCCTAAGAACTTCTTAAGTGAAGCCACAGTCCGAAACTTGTACGCTTTAACGAAGCTGTTTACATCGGTTTGACCTCAATTCGTCTTTGATGCAAATCTATTAACTTTTTCGCATACGAATGTGCAGTAAAATAATGTAAATGTGAATTAATCGATAGTCACAGACAAAAAAGTCTGTGTTTAAATAAAATCTATTATATCGTTAAGCAAAAATAAGATTAACTTAACTAAACTAAAAATTGATATAATAAAGAATGGTGAAAATACATCTTAAATGCATACTTTGTTTATAATTGAGATAAATTCATTTATATTTCTATTTTGTCCTGATTTTAGTCTTACTTGCAGTGAAATTGATTTAACTTCACGAATTGATTTTTAATATTTAAAATTACTTTCATCAAGTCTGCAATAAATGTACTTTCTTAGCATAATGTTAAAATTATTACACTATTATTCATTATAATTGATATTCGCTAAAAATTCTGATGGCGAATTATCAACCATAAAATTCCTCAATTGAATTTCAATCTGAAACGTATTGAACTCTAAATAATGTTACCTTGCCTGGTGTAATAACACTTATATTAACTAATGTAATAACTATTATAAAATATTAAATACATTAAAACTAATTAATTAGTCATCTTCACTCGATCGGTTTCTCCACAAAAAAATACCTCATAATTTGCCTAGGGATGTCGACTTAAACAACTCAACAACAAAAGAAAAATTAATTAAGTAAAGGAAATATGGAAATCTTTCTTACTTGACACAACAATGAATCAATCTCTCTGTCCGTGTTAGCGAGCAGTTCGTCTGGATTGTCATTGGCACTGGCAAGTGCTACGATATCGTCATGATTGATATGCATGCCGCGTGGGGGTTTTCGCTTGTGTCGCTCGGCATTGCCATCGCGAGATCTTTTACCGAAGTATGGACCAGAAGTGGGCCGCTTGTTGCCTGTGCGTCTATATTTAAACGAAATTCAATTAGTTAAGAGTTAAGCTAATAGCGCACGCAACGAAAGTACACGATTATGTACAAAAATATTAATTTGTAATTTGTTTTAATTATTATTTATATACCTCCAGTGATGGTGGCAACTGCTACACAACCTTCCATGTGGCGAAGCATTTAGAACATGGCAAGCGACACCGCAGTTGGTGCAGCAGCCACCAGTGCCCGTGGCAAGGCCATTCGATGGCGTTGTACGGCCCCCACTGGCTAATAAATCAGTATTCGAAGCTGACCGATTGACTTGAATTGCTTTTCGATTGCAAGGCATTTGCGAAGCGACACTCTCGCTATTTTGTGGATGGTCTATATCGGCAACGGCACCAGCCGACACAACACAATCGATTGACTTGCTTTGCTTGCTTAATGGATCTCCTAATTTTGAGTTGGATTCTTGTAAGCCAGAAGAAGAGGCCAACCCTTGATCCTAAAGGCCAAGTTAAGAGAGAGAGAGAGAGAGAGAGAGAGAGAGATGAAACGAAAACGAGTTACGAAATTACAATTTAGGCTACGTTGTAATTGAAGTTTTGCTTCTATAAATCTATACAAGAATAATCAAATAAATATGAGTTCAAAGAGCCTAGATTTTTTTTTTGATGTTTAACAGTCAAGTTTACGTCAATTTTTAGAAAAAAACAAATAAACAAGTAGAAAACGTTGACGTCAAAAGTCAAGGAAATTGCAGTCAGAGAAACTTCAAACATGGACATAAATACAGATGCCGAATGCGAAGAAAATTATAGCCTCCTTGCTGTTTCTTTTCTTCCTCAACATAATCCAAAACACTTTGTTTATTCCTTGTTTTCAAAAATGGAATTATTAAAGGATTTAAACAGATTCTGATGCATCCGTTAGTTAAGAAGCTGTTTCGAATCATGATGAGTGCATCACCATGAATGAGATGAATCAGAAAAAGCATATTTTATGGACAAAAAGCATAGTTGACTTTGTTTTTCTTCTGTATTCAGCATCTGCATATTCTATTTATACACTTTAATTATAATTTAAATACATTTAAATAGGACTATAATTATAAAATTAGTTTTATGTAGTCTCTGCTTTCATGATAGTCATTATAATAAGAGAAAACTAATATGTTTAAATCTACACGCACTCTTAGAAGAGAAATATTTATCGATACAGTTTAAGTGCGAAATTGCACATTCAATTTCATTCTCGCTTGGAATTTATCTTCACATTAAGTTGCATTAAATACGTAGTGAGAGAGGAATGTAACAATGTATTTTCTACATCCTGCAACAATCGAAGCAATTTTAATTAATAAAAAAACACATCAATTTTGTTTAATCTCTCACAGACAAAACAAGCTTTTATTAAATATTATTTGTGAAAATATATAAACAGTCTTTAGTATAATTCTTATCGCTACCTAATAGTTTTTTCTTGCTATTTTAAAAATCATGGTATTTACGCATTTTTAAACAGGATTATACACAATGAAATATTATTAAGTATTAAAATGACGTGTGAGCAATTGAGAAGTAATCGAAAATGATATTCGCTGCATTCATATTCTTCATATAAAAAGTCGCTTGTGCGCATGTGTAAAGCCACATAACAGCCAAACCTCAAAAACTCTCAACGTTTTTTGTTCTTGGATTTTGTTCTAAAGGATGGCGACGTTTCTAGAAACGATGGTGACCTATTCTAATGGAGCGTACACTTTAAATACTATAAGTTAATTCGTAAGAGCTGCTTAATTATATAATCGTAGCGTAATAACCTTAAAAGGTATACAACAATATTTATGACAATTAATGAATAAAATATATAAATATTAAGCTAACTTTAATTGAATTTTCTGAAGTGATGAGACGTTGAAAAGCGAAGCATTTCCTAAATTCTAATATATTTAAAATTTGTCACACGTATTTACAGATATATATTTTCGACGATGAGCCCTCGTTTTCACTTCCCTAAACTATCCTAACCTTTAGCATTTCTAAAACTCTCGTGTAGTGGAAAAATCATCGATCCATGGTTTGGCTGTTATGCGGATTGACAAAGGAACAACTCGAATTTTATATATAAAGATATAAGCAATAGCAAAAGAATATTCGCTGAATGTTTAAATTAAAACATAAAATAAGCAGAATACTTAAATTTAGTCAATTAAATCACTAAAATCTTAATGGGGCGCAGAGAAATATTTCAATAAATTATTACCTTATCGTCAATATCGGAATCGTCATTGCTTCCATTCTCACTGCCATTCTCTGAGCCTTCCTTGCTGGCTTTGGCTTTTTCTTGACGATCCATGACACTTTGACGATGACGCGTCTTCTTCCATGAATAATAATATTTCACCAAGCTAGCTATAGATTTGTCTGGCAGCTAAACGTGCGCAAATAAACAATTGTATCAATGAATGCCATTGATTGCTAATAAAGTATACGGAGAATTCTTACCATTTGACGTATGCGGTGAAAACTTTTACCGTGAAACTGAAAAGCCTGTTCAAAGAGTACTTTGTCCTCCATAGTCCACTCATCTGGAAAAGGAGTGAAGTTTGCAAGATCCATTACAGCGCGTTCCAAGTCGTGCTTGTGCCAAAACAACATTCCCAATGCTTGTTCACCATTGTAGCCATATTTTTCCTTCGCTACCGAAATATATTCTTCAACTGAAAAGCAAAGAATACATTACCGATTGTAGGCTGAGCTAAGGATAATACTCAAAGGGAATATTCATTCATTTAATATAATAATTTAATATAATATAATTTTTCTCACATTTCAGAAGTTTAATTAATTAGGAAAAGAGCGAAGAAAAAAAAAATGTGAAGCGCCCAACACGTGACTTCTTTGGAGGTGAAATAATTTCATTAAAAAAAGTCGCGCATAGTCATGTATAGAGCCCCCTTGAGAAAAGTGTTCTTTTTCGTGTTAGCGATTCCAAATATAGTAGATTATATATATGAAATATGGTCGATTATATTTTTGTATGTTATAGCATCCCTAAATATCAAATATAGACTTTCTAGCGGTATTTGGTTTTGAGTTATGCATGAAATTTTAAAAATCCTGCCTTTTCCAAAAAAGTGTCCTATTTTGGCGCTATCGATTTCATCCCAGAAAGGGAGCTGCATAGCTAGGTCTTATAACAGCCTTAAATTTCTACATTTCATGTCTCCGTTTTTGAGTTATAAGTACACACGTGACGAAAAAACTAGTCAAAATGGACTCAGTGAAGGTCAAAATATGTATTACCATTAAAATCTCAATATCGACATTTTTCACGATTACAATACTTTCTTGTATTTCCCCATACATGCTTACCTAATTATAAAACACTACCGCAATGTCTTTGTTTTTATAATTCTAGTCCGAATCGGGGCAGTTTAGTGTGTATAGTATAAGTTTTATATATACATACACAAATTCATATTCATTTAATAATTCCAATTTTTGCATATTCCTAGTTTACGTAAACAGATGCAAACTGAATTTCCGACTTACGTTTCGTGTCCGGTATGTCCTTAGTAGGCGACCACACAAGAAGTGCCCTGTCATTGATAGTTTCGGGCTTGCGATCGTTCTCTGGAATAAGTGCAGGGCAAACTGCCTGGTAGTCGCGCCCAACGCGTATTTTCTCTGCAATATCGAAATGAAAGGATTTGAAAATATGCATTCAGGAAATTTATACAAAAATGTTTTTTGTTACCTTCGTATTCGCTCTGCTTGGTTTTAGATTTCCCATTGCGTTTGATTGCTGTTTTAAGGAAAAAAAATTTTTTAGAAATTAGTTTGGAAAATAAGTGATGTTTGCTGGCTTACAATTATCATCGTCAGAGCTGGTGTCTGGAGTGCCACCACCTCCTGCTGCTAAGCTAACACCATGACCGTTCGGGCTCGGGCCCCGTGATCGGCGCCCGTTTCGTACTACTTCAGTGTTTCGCTCAGCCAAAACCATTTTCTCCCGGATCAGTTTAACACGGCTTTGTTTCTCCAGCGTAGATGAATTTCTTAAAACGGAAAAATTCGCAATAATAATACGTTACATCCGTTTTCTAACTCTACATATTATTTAAATAAATTTTGCTTTCGCTAGATAGTAGGGATCGACCACCAAAGTAATGGAGACTTTGAACCAATTTCTACATTTGCGACAACGACCGTAATAGGCTTTTCATTTAATACACAAAATATAATATTAGCCAAATATGACATTTTTAAAAAATACAGTAAAAGTTTTTATTAAAATAAATTAAAATTTTTCTTACTTTTTCTGCCAGGATTAGACTGCAAAGTTTGACGACGTTGCTCAGTGGTGAGATTTGCAGTCCTCCTGCTTGATATTCTCTCAATTGCGAAGAGATAAAATATCGAGTTTGTTTCACAACTGATGCTTTATAATTCACCAAATCTAGTTCCACATTACGAAATTAGTTTATACAATGACTCTTTTTTTTTGTCTTTTCAGCTTTTCAAGCACGACTTAAAACATTTGGGACCTGAGGACACGAATAGACGGAATTTTCTTCCTCACTAAAAAATTTTTTTTCCGAAAGATTTTTTGAAAAATGATTTCTATGGGCTTTGTGAGTAGGTCTATCTGTACTGTTAAAAGTGCGCACAAACTAAGTAGATATCTTGCAAAGAACAATATTTGGCTGCACAAAACAGGTCATTTACCAAGGGGCAAATCAGGGATGAATAACAAAAAAAAAAAACAGCAAAAAATGCAGTTACCAAACAAACAAGCAATGTACACATTTTTGCAGTTTTTAGGAAAGTGTTGTTTTAAGAATGATTTTATGATCTCGCGATTGACCAAGACGATCTGCCGTGAGGCAGACCCAACCAACAATGAGGTTGACCCAATGAGGCAGACCCAACCAAAACACACAAAGTGTTGTTTTTACAGAATTTATGAATATTTCTATTCCTAATTTTGTTTGTAATCACATTCACGGATAGTCCACTTGTCTTACATCGCTCGTTTTCTGTCAACAGTATTATAACTTCTTGAAGTGAATCCTAATAACTTCTTAACTACTGGACTGGGCCTTTTTGGGGGGGGATTATAGAAATATTTTCATGCAGGCTTCTGTACTTTAGTAATTGTTGCAATTTTATTAGTTAATCTTATTTTCCTTATTTCCTCGCAGAAATGTGGTACCTATTTCCAGGAATAGATGCGAAATATATTAACTAAAATACATATTTTTCACGCGAATTATTGTTATTCTTATTTTCTCAGTGCACTTTGCCGTAAAGACAACTCTGTCGATCTGCGGTTTTTCCTCACTAAATTTGCAACTGTGAGTTGCGACAGCTATGTATGTTATGCTATGTATGTATCTATAAATGAAACTCTATATATCAAATTTATGCGAATTGCGGTGTCTGAAATTGGTATGAAGAAAATTGATTTTTCAAATTAATTATAATATTACAAAATTTCAGTAAATTTACTTTAAAGTTTATAATTATGAAAATATAAATTAATTTTACAAATTTATTGCATTATCGCAAAAGTTATCGAGAAGGATCAAAAAGGTAAACAAGTAAAAATAGAAATACCATAACACAAAGTATTCAGCAGAACGAACACTGAGAAGAGTTGAAAAGATTTTGTAGAATATATATTAACATTTTATTAAATACTAAATTTATCAATCATATAACCACCTTATTAAATTTGTTAAAGTAATTCTATTCAAGCAATCATAATGTCGACGCAAGCAGAAAGCCAGGGAATTCAGCAGAAATCCAAGCGACCTTCAGGTATAATAAATACGCAAGCAACAAATCGATTCATGACTAATACTTTGATTTGACTACTGGATACCAGACGATATCTAACCTTCATAATTTTCGTTCCAGATTCCGCTTTTAAGCAGCAACGTCTACCGGCCTGGCAGCCTGTGCTAACAGCGGGAACAGTCCTTCCGACGTTTTTCATAATCGGGATTCTATTTATTCCCGTTGGCGTTGCTCTGCTGTATTTTTCGAACGATGTTTGCGAACACATTATCGACTACACCAATTGCGAGGCAGTTGGACAAACAAATATGACATGTGCACAGTTCCTTAAGGATAAACCTAGTCAATCGTGCGAATGCAAAATTAATTTTAATCTAACAGAGAACTTTGCTGTAAGCAAGCCCCTATAAATAAATATAAACATTTAACGGATTTTTAATTAAATTTAACATACAATTTATATTTAAAATTATATTTTTTTAAGTGAAAACCATTGTTTCCATTCTTTTTTTAGGGCGACGTATACATGTACTACGGGTTAAGCAACTACTATCAAAATCATCGCCGTTACGTGAAATCGCGAGATGATGACCAACTCTTGGGCCGATTATCGAATACACCTTCCAGTGATTGCGTACCCTTCGCGTATAACGACGATCAAATGCCAATAGCGCCTTGTGGAGCCATAGCCAACTCGTTATTTAATGGTATACGCTATAAAGTTTAATTTATTAGCAATTGTATTAACACTAACGCTTTTCTATGAAGACACTTTAACATTATCTTTTGGATCTCTACCAGTTCCATTACTGAATACTGGAATAGCCTGGCCGTCTGACAAACAACTGAAATTCCGAAATCCTGAGGGTAATCTCGAGAATGTGCTTAAAGGTCATTTTGCAAAACCGAAATTTTGGAAAAGACAATTGTGGGAGTTGGATCCAACAAATCCGAATAATAATGGCTTTCAAGTAAATGAAATTCCTCAAAATAACCATACTAATATTAATTAAATGTTCATTAATATAAATCTTCTATTCTAATTCGAAGAATGAAGATCTGATTGTTTGGATGAGGACTGCTGCTTTACCAACTTTCAGAAAATTATACAGACGTGTGAATCATTCGGATCCGAATTTTCAATCTGGTCTTAGTAAAGGCAATTATACACTTAACGTTGTATATCGTATGTTGACAACTGTAAACAAATAACCAAATGTTAACCGCTGTGTGTATTTTAGAATATCCGGTATCAGCTTTCGATGGGTCGAAAAAAATGATTTTATCAACGACATCTTTACTGGGAGGGAAGAACCCTTTCCTCGGTATCGCTTACATTGTTGTCGGTTGCATATGTCTTGTCCTTGGCATTGCTCTTTTACTCGTTCACATTAAATGTAGAAAAAGGTTCGTAAATAACTAATATCTACCCGTATAATGCAGTACCAAAGGCGTATCCCTTTCCGCCTGTTAAAATCGATTATTCTTTAGCTTATTTTCTTTCTTATTATTTTCAGTACTACGGAAATGATCAACGTCAATCCACGTACGCCGTATTCGTAAGTGAAGTGAATATGCAGAAATTTTACTTCTGTTAGCATAATCGCTGGAATCCTGCGAGATCCTGCTACGTGTCCAGTTATTTTTAATATATATTGTTTATCATTTTGAAGCTCAATGTAAAAAACTAAAGTATATTTTTTTACTTCATGTAGTATTGTTTTGTTATAATTAATATTTGCCTTCTAAGAGTGACTTTCCTCAAATGTCAATAAACTTTAAAACTATCAATTCTTTAATATATACACCTGTCAGATCAGCATTATAGAATTTTAATGATATGGTTTATTTATTAAAACTGCTGTTGTTTTGTGTAAAATAGTATTTAAGCACATAATGGAATGTTTGTTAGAAATATATCACAAATGATTGTTAAAAAGTGGTTTTGTAGTCATTTTTACTTGCGATATTTTTGTAATGGAATATTATATTTTTAAATATGAAGATGGATACATTATTAAAAACATTGATGTTTGAATGACTTGGAAAAGGTTTGACGTGGCGTTTTTTTGCAACTTTTTCTTTTAAAATATAAATTCGTTGGTATTTGGAATGAAAATCCTTCCAATGGTTGACTTTATATTTTCTTTTTGCTTAGTAAGCCTCCGGAAAAGCTCAACTCTACTGCAAAAAGGAATAATTTCTGATCTGTTGGATGATTAATATCAAATTGTAAATGACATTTTTCAGATGATTTCTTAAACGAAATCGAATAAAATGGTTGCTAAAGTAGAAATGAAAATGGAAATACTGAAAATGTCCTTGATATCGATTGCATCTTTAGAGCATGTACGAAAAGAAGAGGACAACGAGACTCATGCGCGTTAAAAGTTACGCGTAAAATTCCTCGTGTTTCTTCGTATATGCAGGCAACCTATTTATTACTATTGTACATATTTTGATCCGAGAAAGGTAATCGTTATGTTTTGGCAATGTTTTGTTTTGCTTTAAAATCGAAAACTTAAGTGTGATTACTCCAAAAAATGTTTAATAAATAAATTTACAGTTATAGCTAAAGTTTATTTTAATGAAATTTAAAAGAAAATAAGACAATTGTGAATAATTATCAAGTGTTAATGGAATCAGTGTGGAAGTAGCTTCTATAATATATAAATTATATATAAAAACATACAAATTTTTGATTTATATTTTCGTTTCCTTAAGAAAATATTAATATGTTTGTGGAATTGTAGATGGATATGCTTGCACATAACTGTACAATTCGTTGACATATGTATCTATGTGTGTGTTTGCTTACTATTTATATGTATGTCCGTAAAATGTACTTGATTTAATAATAAATCTGCACGTGACCTAAAAAACTTCTTGTTGACATAAAAATTGGACAAATTGTATACACATTTTTGCATGTAGAGGAAGCAATACAAACAGAAAATATCCTAAATAATGATAAAATGTATAAATATAAAAAATAAAATATAAATAAACTTAATGTATAAATAAAATAAACATATAAATGAAATAAATAATAATAAATATCCTAAAATAGTATAAAACCAACGGTAAATTCTGAAACATGGTACAATGAAATCTTTTTATTGATAATTGCGTCCATCTAAAGGGTAAAATTTAATATCTTTTTCCCTTCCATACAAATCCAAATAAACAATTGAAATATATGTAAAATTCAAACAATTAAATATATGTTAAAATATTCTTAGTACAATCAAAGGAGCATCTACAGTTATTTTTCACTTAGCGGAATTTTCTTTTTACAAAGAGAATTTCCGGGTTGAGTGAGAATGATTTTAATTTTTTTCTTTTTTTATCAGTTTATGTAGAACATTGTTAAGTTTAGGCATTAATCCGAAGATTGTCTGGAGTTGCAAATAAGAGCTTGTAGGCGTGGTTAGCGTTATTCGACTGCTTGATAAGGTTAGCTTCATGCGGGCATTAAATATCTTTCACATTGTTTACTACAATTGCAAGAAAGCGCAACATTTTCTTATCTAAATTCCTTTCTTGAATAAAATTATCGCTTTGAGCATTTCGCATTTCCAACATTGAACCAACGATAAATATAAGTACGATAAATCTGAGAAAAGGAATCAGTATTTTTACGACCTTCCACTGAAAATAGTTTGTTGTTTGAGCAGCTCCTGTGAATTACCGATGATGTTTAATGAACTTGCAAGTCGGCCCATCATTTGGCAATCTAGCGGAATTCGATTGTTAGCTGCCTAGTGAAGGGCTTCCTTGAGATTCGAAGTCAACGAAGTACAGCAACTGCAAAGCGAACCGGAAACAATAATTTGGTGTTTTGTGATTTAATGATTTGAATGTTTTTTTTAAAAGAGAATTCAAAGGTAAGTTTAACTGAGTGTCCAATTAGACTCAATCAGTTTATTCTTATCAGCTCCTTAGTTCATGGATAACGGACGAACTACAAAACGAATTTTGAAAATAAATAACACGACATAATCTAAACGAAAGTATAAAAATCCATTCTGTTTATAAGTTTTATCCTAAATAGCATAAAATTGGTACGTTGTCTAAAAAATTTAGTTTCCTTCACTTCATGCAGCGTCATTTGCAAATCAGAAAGCATAATCTGAAAATTTACAATAAATTAATTTAAAGTAATAGTAATTGAAACTGCATTCATAAATATAATCCTTTTATTAATACTTTTCTTATAGTTGTTTGCTTCAATCAAATCACTTTCTTTAATTTAATCAATAAATTAATTCTTTGGTAATTATTATGTTAATAACTATCATCTAATTATCTTTAATATTATCTCCATCCATCCCCTTCATGAAAAAAGCTTATTGAAAAGCTTCGATCTTAGCAGTGGAATATAATACCTGCTTTCCTAATCCAATAGTCGAAAGTAGATTAAGTACTCAGAAATTTTTATGCAAGTGCTTTAAACTTTGATAGCATGGAACGTATTTATTAACCTAAAGGTGGTTTAGCTATCACAACTCGCGCTCAATTTCACGAAATCTTGGCGAAGTACAAATCCTCTTTCGTAATCCCAGGAAACCCAAAAACGCTACTTTCGAGTTTGGGTAAACTGTGAAAATTACTCCCTATTCCACAAAAAAAAGAAGATTGCACAAAATATATTTGGCATCTCTGAGCTGGCATCAATTCAAATGGTTTCCAAACGCCTCCAATACCATGGGATCTATTACATTTTAGAGCCGGGAATGAATTTACTGGCAATTTAGTAAAAAACAAACTCCTAATTTATTACATATGGACAGTTGCGCTAACTAAAAATACACAAAAATTGAAATAAAGACATTGTATATTATCTTATATAGTCGAAATTTTCGTTGCAATCGAATTCCAATCGTTGACAAAAATCGTTTTTATTAATTTTTAACACAAACAATAAATCATACCAAATATCATCTCTGATCGTTTCGAAGAATGAAGTTTTATTGCTCTTTTAAACCGAAGTACCTCCGTTTTCCATTTCTACCAGAAAATTAACTAAACGACCACTCTACTACCCTTTTTATTCTTCGTTTGAAATAATGCATTTTGTGAGTCGGGGCTCATTTTCCGGAAAAACTGGAAAATTATGGAACACATGACAAACTAACTCAAGTTTCCAGGAGTTCTTGGAATCCAAATACAATCCGAACGGCCATATTTGTTTAGAATGGTGTATATACGAGTTGTTTGAGAGATATGAAAAGAGTGCAAAGATTGTTGTTGAAGCCAGAGTGATACGCTAGAGGGATTTTTTCTTGCCAAAGAGAGAGAAAGATATAATTTCGGACGGATATCTGTATGTTTCCCCTTCGAGCGTTCTAATTCGATTCGATTGTCATCGTTTCTGAGTGTTGTGTCATTGTGGTCGTGTCGTGCTACTGTGAAAATTTTTCTTTTCAATTGGAAATGTCGCTTTCCTCAGAATTTTCCAATTTATTGGTAAAATTATTTATATTTGATGTGCAATAAATGATCAGCGAGGGAAAATCAATCAAATTAAGTGAAAAATCAGTATAATCACACGCAGGTGCGTACGCAGGCGTCTTTTTTGAAGATTGAGTGAAAATTCACTCCATCGTCACTTGCGTGCTCCAAAAATTCAAGAATTTCGTGTTGCATTTTTCAATATATTTTCAATGAAATTCAGGGGGAGTGTGGCAAGCAAACAGCAACCAGACTGCAACGCAAAAGACCACAGACCACAACAACAACAACAGAGCGACGGAAGCTGCTAAGTGCAACTGGGCCCCACTGGGAGTATCTAAAAACAAAACACAACTGATAGCCAGTGATGGATACTTGGAAGTTTTAAAAATGTATGTATTCTCCTTATATGATGCTATTCACCCCGAACGCCAATCACTGCGAACAACTTCTGAGGTATTAGATAACTATCAATTCTCAAAAATGCAATAAACTTTCTTGATACTTCAAGCAAATCATTTTTGGTAAACTTGGCCTTGTCTGTATGTCACAGCAGCTTAAACTGTGCCCGATTGTAGGCTCACTGTAGCAATTCAATACGTTTAACAACGTGCAACTGCCACGAATTCACACGAATGAAAAACTTCTTTTCCTTTTATTTTAATTATCAGTCTTGGCGGCAAGGTTTTCGCACCTAGAAATCTGCTAGAAGTCTTCAATGAAGCACAACTCATTAGTTGCTATTTTTATTATAAATAAATCGGTGTAAAATTAGTGTAATTAAAAGCAAATTTCGGATGTAATGAAAGTCATTATTTTTATTATCCCATTGTGTTTGTGCTATCCAATATTAGCATAAATCAACGCGAACGAAGCAATAACTTTGTTTTAATTTAATTCAATTTATATTAAATTTGAACACGTCAAATGATTTCCATAGTAAATAATTTGCTTTCAATGGCAGAGAAATCATCAATAATCGAAGAGGATAAACTTCTGCAACACGAACTTGAAACAATAAATGCAATCTTCATTAATTTTAGCCACTTCATGGAATGCTGCATGAAAACTTTAATAAAGCAAACACAAAATCAATCAATAAACAATTTATGATAATAAAATCACGATACTTTCGACTTTTGCATCAGCTTTACCTTTGATTATAATTTAATTTGCAATTGACATTATGCAAAAGACAAAAGAAAGCAAAAAAACACATTTTGTTTTGTTTTCATTTAAATATTTTATACGCCCAACGAAGATTTATTTGTCCGAAAACCTGTCCACCTCAGAAAACATATCGAATGCATCATTAAATAACGACTTGAGAAAGCTTCCAAGTGAATAAATAAAACTAAAAGAAATTAACATTTATTTAAAAGGTTTTTGTGTGATATGTATAATTTTTACCTTCTTTAACACCTTTTGTGCTGAAGTATTATTTAAAATTCTATTAATGTTTAATGTTATTTACCTATTTTATAATTAAAATAATTTAAAATTTTTTCAATCTTAAATTCATTCAGTCTGCATGGGGTTTTTAGGGGCATCTTTTTACTTGTTTATCTAAAATAAAGTCTTCTGCTTTAATAAAAAGTTGCCCAAAAAAAAATTATCGCTTCGTCAGCTGTGGACAGGAATAAATCGCATGCTATAAAATATGTATCCATGAAGTTAAGATGCATTAATAATTATAGCAGATTAATTTTAGAAACTACAGATAATAGAAAAGAATCCCAAGCATAAATCAAATGAATTTATTAAAAGTTCGTTGTTTCAAAATGCATTCTAAAGAAGTATTGTTTTTTTCCGGGGGTCATTTATCACCAAACGACACGAAACAGATTAAACAGAGATAATATTTAGAAATCATATTAAACATTTTTCGAATTGACGATGCTGTCGATTTATAATTGTGTAATATAAAGACTTTATTTATTTATATACGTTTATAAAGTGTTCTTTGTTATTCGTTCGATAGATTTTTATCTGAAACAACAACAACAATAATAATAATAAAAAAGTGTTTGTTGATATTTTTATAACCTTCAACCCTTCGTAACGACTTCATTCAAGATACACACCTGAATTTTCCAATAGGAAAACACAATGTGCTTGATAATAGTACAGTTCCACTTGGATTCGTTTCGAAATGGGAGAAATAAAAAGAAATGCACGCATGTTCGATGTGCTTCCACTTTACGCAAAATCAACTCATTTACATTGCTGCTAGACAGTTTTTTAATTCCAATCAGGCAATGTGAACTAAGAAAAAAACCCCAATTATTCCAATTCTTATTTGAAATTCTAAATTTTCTTATGTGAAACATGTTGTGTTTGCTCACTACTTATCATTTATCCACCACTTTTTCTGTATAACATTAAGCGCCTTGCGTTGAGGCAGTAGTTGAGGCAAACTGGCTCGTGCAGCGATCGAAAGCTCTGCGACCTGCAGAGGGTTGTTTTGGATTCATGTCACACGCAGAGGCCCACAAATTTAAGGGTGCAGTTCATGCGTAGGTTGTGTGTTGCCAGCAGTGATGAGGGTTGATTGCGCTGTGCTGCGCTGATGCCTTGCCTTGTACTTTGAATTGGTGTTTGCCGTTCAGTCGGTGAGTTGATTTTGTGACGTTTGATTGTTTTGTGCCTCCAACGCGTTTGCGTAAGCGATTTCAATCTGTTATACTTTTTTTTTTTTCTTCGAAATCGATTCAGTGATTTTGAGTTTTATGCTTTAACATAAGAGTTGCATTTAAAACTAATATTTTATTAGTTTTCTTATCACAATCATATTAAAATAATTCTAATGACCTCGTAAAATTAAAACAGGAATTAAAAAGTGAACAGAAAAAGAGAAAACAAGGTTAAAAAATTATATAAAAACAAATAATTTTCTATAATATAAAAACTCAAAGTTAATTTAAATTTGCGATTGATTTAAAAATTAATTAAGTTTTTCAAATGTATTTAGACATGAAACTAAATTTCTGATTAGTTTAATTCTTTTTCTAGGTATGTATTCCAGGATCTGAACGATTTCTAATCAAAAAACCATAATAAAAAAAAGTGGCATACAGCTAAACCAAAGATTGGAACAATTCCAATTAGCACATAATACCAATTAGATTTAAAGTCGGAGCTAAGATGAATATAGCCACTGTGACGACGGGAACTACGACCCACACGACAACGATCAACAATAAAACGTACAAGATTGAAATGGTCGACGACAGCCAGCTGAGCATGGCGTCGGACGACGAGGAGGACGACATCATCAGCAGCGACGGAAGCATGTACGGCGACGGCGACATAGTGCAAATGTCCATTCAGGACGATGTGGCAAATCAACTGGCAGCTGCTGGTCCCGTTGGAGTGGCTGCTGCTGCTGCGATCGCCTCTTCCAAAAAGCGCCGCCGTCCGCACTCCTTCGAAACGAATCCCTCCGTTCGCAAACGGCAGCAGAATCGTCTGCTGCGCAAGCTACGAGGAATCATATACGAATTCACGGGTCGTGTGGGCAAGCAAGCCGTAGTTCTAGTAGCAACTCCTGGCAAGCCGAACACAAGCTATAAAGTGTTCGGTGCGAAGCCCTTGGAGGACGTCGTGCGCAACTTGAAGAATATCGTGATGGACGAGCTGGAGAATGCTTTGGCACAACAAGCACCGCCGCCGCCGCAGGATGATCCCACTTTGTTCGAACTGCCGCCGCTAATCATCGACGGCATTCCCACGCCGGTGGAGAAAATGACTCAAGCCCAGCTGCGCGCTTTTATTCCGCTCATGCTGAAGTACTCCACGGGACGAGGAAAGCCCGGATGGGGACGGGAATCAACACGGCCGCCGTGGTGGCCGAAAGAGTTGCCTTGGGCAAATGTCCGCATGGATGCAAGGTCGGAGGACGACAAGCAAAAGGTTAGCAATGTTAATTTTTCATAAATTGACAAAGATTGTGTAATAAATATTTGGAAATTATTGCTTTCGCAGATAAGTTGGACGCATGCGTTGCGAAAAATTGTAATTAATTGTTACAAATATCACGGACGAGAGGATTTGTTACCCACTTTCGCTGATGAAGACGACAAAGTTACTCAAATTGTTAATCAAGCGACAATGGATTCCAGCTCAGCAACGAACGCGCCAACAGTTGTGACCACAGGCAGCACAACCACCAACAATCATGTAGGATTAATAATTAATTATTACTTAATTATCGAACTTACTAAATTGTGTTATAAAATAATTAATGATTATGTGACAATCGCTGAGTGTCCAGCTTTTCGCCCAGCCACTGCAAAAAGCGTAATTTGTAATTTAATTTAATTTATCATGTAATTCATAAAGCCAATACTAGCTTTACACCTACTCTGAGTGACTTATTCTAGTCAGATTTTACGAATGAGAATAATTTCCATACGATTTGGTGAATTAGAATCCATCTCATTCCTCATGAACGAGAAGCGAATGGGAACAAAATAAAGATTTTGAATCAGTCTATAATTGTAGTCACAAAGTTGACAAAGCAAAACAGTGCTAGTGGAACGAAAATAATTGCAATCAGCTGTTTAAATAATTTGTTTTTAAAATTAGGCAAACAAAAAATAATAATTAGCCAAGCAGATAGTCGACATAAAAAGATCATTAAAGATTATTTAAGCAAGAATTAATTAAGAAATTCTAGTTACAATTCTAAACTACAAGTTACGCTTTCTTTAGTTAGTTAGTTGAAACGATGCAGTTAAGAGGAATCTTACAGTGCTTCTAAAATTCATAAGCGCAACTATAGACGAAAACTGTTGCCATAAAGTCTATTAGACCCTTTGTTGCTGCCCGTAACACTTTATAGCTAAGATTTATATCGGTGTTTAAGCTAGTTTCGACTACATATATAAATCGCTATCAGGCAACAGAATTTAGTTATAATTCAATGGACACGATTATTGAAGTTTTTTTATTATAACAATCACATATCTATCAAAGTTTAAGTTTAATGATTATATAAAGAGTTTAGTGATGTTAAAAATTTAAGTGATTAAACAGCGTTAATTGAATGCCTTTCAACCAACAGCAGCAGGTGAACGTGGTTAAGATTAATAACGCAGGAACCGTTATAACAACACACAGCGCACCTGCACAGATCAACACATCGGCGCCGACAATTATCCAAAACACTAATAATCATCACATTACAACGACAGCAACGTTACCAGCGTCGACTAAAATTGAAATACACACTGTGCCGCAGCAGTCCCAGCAGCAGCAGAACCAGCAACAGAATCAGTCAGCACAACAAACAAATAATTCCTCTTCACAAAGCCTTGCAAACGCACAGGTTTGCATCGACCCGCTGGCTTTGAGTGAAGTCGATGTTCGTAAAATTAATGCAATTGTGATACTAATTGTTGTATTTGTTGTTATGTTATCGTTTATTTGCGTAAACTAGTTGATTATTTGGATTGTTTTCTGCTATGTTTTGTTGCTCGGCTGTTAATAGTTTCGGCTTTTCTTTGAATTTTCCTTTTACTTTACAATTTTAAGGTTTTTTTTATGATAATTTATTTCATATTGTTATTACTTATATTTTGTTTAGTTATTTTTCCGTTGATTATTGCTTGCGTTGGTTGTTGCTGCTGTTGTTTATAGATTAACTTTATTTGGTTTAACTTTCTTTGCAGTATACACAAACCGTGCTCTCGACCATACAAAATGCTGACGGAACTCTTTCCCTCATCCAAGTCGATCCAAATAATTCAATTATCACCCTTCCCGACGGCACGACGGCACAAGTTCAAGGAGTTGCAACGGTGAGTAGCGACTGAGATGTTGAAATTGCTTAATTATTAATGATAATTATCATTTTATAGTTACATCAAGGCGATGGTGGAGCTACAATTCAGACAGTTCAGAGTCTCAGCGATGTTAATGGACATGAAAATATGACGGTGGATCTCACAGAGGCAACAGTGGCTCAAGATGGACAAATTTACATAACCGCCGAAGATGGACAAGGTCAGTAGCAGCGACATATCATGGAAGAACACTTGACAATGTTTTCGTTTAGGTTATCCAGTTGCTGTTAGTAATATGATTACCGTACCGGTGTCTGCATCCATGTATCAGTCGATGATTGCAAACATCCAACAATTGCACACAAACAGCGATGGAACTGTCTGCATTACACCGATGCAGGTAGATTTAAATAGTCGTACAAATATTAGCAACAACAACAACAACAATAATAATACCAACAATAATAATAATAGTAGTAATAATAATAATAATTACTATAAATGCTATTCGATGATAACGCCACCAGCTGCTGATCAACGGCTTGCGGCGTCGAATAGCCAAACATCGCCATCAACCAACGTTGCCAATTCACGTTGCCAAATTCTTGGCTCTAGCCTTAGTGATAATTCTAGTCAACAGCAACTGAACAGTCAAGTTCAAGGCACAACAACCAAACTTTATTTAGCCAATTATCCGCACCCAAATCAGAGTAGTCCAAATTTAAATGCTAACTCCCCTAAAACAATATCCAATAATAATAATAATACAGTAATTAATAATAAAAACCCAATTGCTGCAACATCGCTTGCTACACCCACCAAAAATGCCTCAAAAGGCAACAAGCGAAGGAAACAAGTCTTTGGCAAAGCCAAATCAATTAAACTCGAACGCTCCACTTCAAATAGTCTTTTCAATGTACAAATGTGTAACGACGAAGCGTTACCCGCAAAGACAATTAAACTGGAAAGTGTAGAAAATTGAAATAGTTTAGGGAAGGAATTAATTAATTATTTTTCATTTTAGCATAAGTTTAAACTAAATTTTGTCTAGTCAACGGAATAACTATCTGCAATAATGAATAAAACAACTAAGAGCTGTTTTATAAAACCCTTTAAAGTGCATATATAAAGGTTGCTATATATATATATAGACTCTTAGGTCCCTTAGTAATCATTTTGTTAGTTGGCGGTTAACACAAGTTCAACTTCGCTTGGTCGACAGTTGAAATTTGTGGTAACTCAGTGAATATTCAGTTCTGTTTTTCTTTGTGTTACTTAGCTTTTTGTTTGTAAAGATAATGAAATGGTCTCTATTTTATTTAATTTTAATTTTGTGCAATAATGGTGCTTAAGAAGTATGTGTATTTAAATTGTTAAATACGCTTTATTTCAAACTCTGATGAATCTACAAAAATGTATATTTTTTATGAGTAATAATCAAATATTAATTTTTATAACATGAATACACATTTTTCTAAAATTAGGATTTGAGTTTTGCACACAGATTTTGTACAATTAAAACTGAATTTTATTTTAAGGTTTGCTAAGTAAGGTTTAATTTAAAATTTTGTTGTTAGCTTTTTGATTTTTGTCAATGTAATGCTTGCCTAAATTTACATTTTACTAGAAGTAAATATTTTATTTTATGTTAGTAATCGGCTCATGCTTTTTGCCAAAGTAAAAAGAAACTTTAATCTATTTGTTATATGAAACCAAAGTATAAATTTAAGAGTTTATATAGATGCATATATATATATTGTATTTTATATATAATATAATGAAATCTTTTGATTTTTGCGTAGTTTTGTTAATTTTCGTTTAGTTCCTAATCTATTCGTAGTAATGATAAAAACATCCACGAATTGATTTTACACCAAATACCAAATATTTATATAAATATGACGTAGCCAATTTTATTCACAGTTGATGTTTATAAATTATTTTAAGAGATAAATTACATGAAGAAATGAATGTTTTGAATTAATGATTAACTCGAACAAAAGCGACTCAATCTCTATCGCTTAACGAACGCCTTAAATAAATTGGATGCTTTCAAATTTTTTGACTTCCTTTCACTGTAGAATATTTTGAATTTTATGGTTGAATGAATGAATAGAAGTTACTATTGAATTTGATATTTTAAACGTTGAAATACATTGTTTGCTAATAAATTGCGGGCTGCAAAACATCAAATAAAATAAATTTCTTTTGTTAAAACATATAAATATATTTCTTGGCACTACTTTTGTAAATTTGGCACCACTCAAAAAATACCCAAATTTTCCAAAAAAAATTATACGATTGTTTGTAAAATTTGCGTTCATGTTCTGGTTCAACAATCAATTTGAAAATCTCAAAAAACAAAAATTGATCTTTATTATTTATTTTTATATAATTGTCAATTATACTTTGTTATTACGAATGGTTTCTGTTACGTTGTAATTGTAGGATAATTCTTTCAATATATTTTTTAGCATTGTAATTAGATTTAGTGAAATAAATCATTCTGCAACTTGAAGGAATTTACATATTTAGTTGATTTTTTATTCTAAATCGTATTTTTAAATCAAACAGGTGAAACTGAAATGTTTTATTTTTTGTTTTCGTTTTCATTCGTCATTTTTCCCCTCTTTTTTTCAGATTTTAATTTTCGTTTTGCCGTTTATTTCGTTATTTTTGTTTGTAGTCGATGGCTACTTAGCGATTCAAAAGGTCGACGCAACATTTGGCGCAAGTACTCGTATTGATTTCCATGGTACAGCGACAACATTGGCTGGCAGTGATTGCAGCTCGCCATCATTCAATTATCACAATATAATAGAAATTCTGTTTTCACTTTTAGGTTGAAAACAGCGATCAATTGGAGACGATAACTGTATCTCCAGGAATGCATCAAATGATGATTCAAGGCGCACCCGGAACTGAGCCGCAAGTATTGCAAGTGGTTAGTCTGAAGGATGCTACGCTGCTCTCCAAGGCTATGGAAGCGATCACTGGTGGCAGTGTAAAGACTGAAGAGAGCATTATAATGGAGCACTAACTGATGTCTGCCAAGAAACCTTTAAAATGAATGAAGTAGTGAATGGAATATTGCAGTTTTTTCGACGCTTTTTAGTTTTAACTGTGTTTGGAAATGTCCACAAATATCTTTATTTATGAAATGATTAGTGCGCAAGTGTTATTTCGCCTATAAACGGCTATAGTATTGATCGCATAGATTGGAAACTCTTTTACAATGAAGAAGAATAGCTAAAAATCTGCCAGAAAAAGATAGCAAGTGAAAGTCTATGGTTTATACTATAGTTCTTGTGGCAATCATTGACAGATTTTGCGGCTTTACACATGCGCACTCATCAACAAAAATAGAGCCAAGGAAAAACAAATTTCCATTTCGATATTCCTTTTTAATGTACATACTATTCACTGTATTTGTAAGTACCTGAAAGGTGATTAGGACTTATTGCAATTTCGTGGTAAGACTTCCTTTTAAGTATATAATAACTGTCAAATTGTATTCTTGTAGTATAAATATATTCTTGTTTTAATCGTATGTTAATAATTATGTTTACGATATTTAAACCATATAAACTAGGACATAAATTATACAAAAACAAAAAAAATACTTTTAAAATATTAAATATGCTTACACATGTCTATATAATATACTATAATATAACAAATATGTAATTTGTAATTTTGTAAACTACATGCATCCATGATATTAAAATAGAATACAAAGAAAATCTCCGAAAATATGTATCTTACAAAATTAAATTAATGTTATTTAGAAAAGTTTTGCTTACGCCTTAGACACGTAAATTGATATATCGGAACAGACTGCTGATGATATCAACCGAATCAGAAAAGATTTGTAGACCAACGTTTGTGCATGAATCTGATTTTTATTGCAAGCGTGTGGATGATATTATCGAGGCCAATAAAGCGCAATTTAATTTAAGATATTCAAGTCTAGTCATATTTGTGTTGGTTTTTGTAATTAAACAAATTATATCAAGTATTAAAAAGCGAAAAATGTTTTAATCTAGTCAAGCATTAATGGTAATCATAAGAAAATATTGTATTAACATTACTAAAATTAAAATCCTAAAAAAATGGGTAGGATGTGTTTTCTTTTATCTGTGTTACAGAAAATTGAATGCGGATTTGTATACTTTTGTTTGCTTCTACTTTTATTAATTAACAACTGAGCAAAATCATAATAACTGATAAATTTTATAGATGTGCCATTGATAATCCGAAAAGATTATTCGGGTGTAGTTCCTACCATTTTTTTTTTAACTTGCATTGCATCTGAAGAATACAAATATCGACATGTATCCCTTGAGAAAGGCTTTCTTTCGGGAATAAACTTTGAAGGAACACTTCAGATGTCTCCATAACAGCTCAATGGTGTTTGTATGGGTGCAACTACTGAACCTTTAAAATTTTTCGAATGAGCAAACCAAATAAATTCTTCATTGAAATTACAATACGTCTTCCCTTTTTCTCAGTCTCCATCGATAAGTAAGTAAATTTCATGATTTGGAAAATGGAGAGGTTCGACCTCTCGAAGAAGATCGCAATGAGGCTTCACCATTGCAGAACACCTTCTTCGTATGTTTGTTTTTATACAGCTCCGAATAATACCAGCAAAGGCCATCTATTGCCTTCTGGTGTTCACGTGAAACCTAAAAATGTCCATTCGGCTTCACACTTCATTTCAATTATTCTTAATTTTACTTGTAAAACGTTTTAAAGTAACATCACGAATAACGGTTTCTCCAGAAATCAACAACAAGGTTGAAAAAGTAGTATGACAAAAGTAAGTAAAAGTAGTTGCTACAAAAGTACTTGACGAAGAGATAAAGAATTATCTACCGAAACAGTGAACTGATTTTAATAAGAAAAATACCTGTAAATAATAGAGCAATGAACTTTCTTAAAATGCAAACGTTAATATAGGTTTTCGAAAAAATCTTTGCAAGTATTTATTATAGATATTAAAATTAACTTTTTAAAGATTTATGTATAAATCTTATATGGGATAAAATTATGGAGACAAAGCTTCAAACTATGGAGGCTCATGCCTCCTAAATTTGGGGACGGTAGATTTTGTCATTTTGTCCCAAGCGCTTCTGTTCTATAAACTTCTAAAAACTAAGAACTAAATCCGAGCGCCTCCATCGAATACAACCTCCAAAATCAGGTGAGGCCCGGTATAGCAGCTATAGCGACGTAGAAATCTGGAAGACAGGAATCGTTAGCAAAACATGTTGACAAAAGTGTTGGAGTACATACCATACCCACGGAACAATGATGGAAAACACAAAAACTAACCGGAAGATTTCCGAGCTAAGGAGGGATTGCGTGATTTTAACGATAGGGGTTTATCGCTATCAAATGGCATTGGTACAATGATGCACATCCTGTTCATCAGTCATCTCGTGAAGCTGAAGTAGACAACTTTTTACGACTTTTGTTATTACATAATTTCATTAGATTTATAATAATAATGGCATTTCGACGACAAACAATAAACAAGAAACTAACCTGGCAGCAGATTCCACTATACGTCAAGTAAGCAAGGTGGATGCGTAAGCCCATCAGAGTACAAACCACGAACGAATCCATTCGCAAGAACGTGTCTACTGTCCTTTTGAGGAAGCAGAATCGCCGAGAAACAACTAGAACGTAGACGAACATAGTTCCGAAGAAAAATACAAAATCAAACACTGCATAGTAATAAGTTTTTACGTAAGCTTTATCTTATATGTAAATATATATCATATAGTACATCTTAGATTAATAAAGCGTAAAGGTAAAGAAGAATCTTGTGTACTTTACTGTTTCAGGTCTTGTACACGAACCCTGGCACCCGCTGAGGATATCTCGGCCGAAGTAAAGTTCGTTACAATCGATATAATTTTTGTAATGATATCAAGATCATGAGAAAAACTTTAAATATTTGTCTAGCAGACCATTTCTTGAAGTATGTTTTATTTTAATGGCAATTTTATAATAGTATAAAAAGTTCAACATTATATGTGCAATCCCAAGACTTTCCATTATTTTGCCTCGTTCAATACTGTAAACACTGAATAAGCAGTTTTCACCAACTGTTAAGAGAGAAAGTAACATTTATTTGCTTTTTAAATTGAAGTCGTCCTAATTGCGTTTTCAGTACTCACTTTCAGAAATGACGGCAGTCGCAGTGGAATTATATTTCCCGCCATGATAAGATTAATTTTCTGTGATCTTTGAAGAAAAGTCAGAAGGGTTTTCTTAAATACGACGTCCTCTTCGGTCCAATTGCAGCCGTAAATCGCATTAGTCAAATTCTCACTTTCCTGGCATAGCCGATCTCCGGAATAACAGAGAATAAATACCTCCAGCGTCACTATACTGAGGTAGATGGTTATGTTGAAGAATTTGGTGAGGTCGAAACCTGTGCAGAGCAAATAGACTCCAAGTGTACACTGAGCCAGGCCGGTGCAGATGAACTGCATAAAGCAAGTATTGGAAATACATTTCTGTATAGTTTCGTAGAAGCTGCGTAACAAATAAAAGTACATTTTTAGCATTTGTCGAAATATGTATGTTATTTTGCCATAACTTCGTTGTACATAAACGTACTTAATTAAAATTTTATGATCCTTGATACATTCGATAAGTTCATTGTAATTAATTTCGTTACGAAGAAGTTCATTGCGTTTGCTCGTGCATCTGTGGTGTAAGCCAATGTTTCTAACTCGCAGCGATAGTGCTTTGATGTGCGCAGTTAAAATGGCCAAATATGCCGGCGGATACGTATCATTGGCGAGCTGCATAGTAGTTTGCACAATCAATCCGTACGTTTGATATGAATGCGCCAGAAGGAAGTTCGTCTTTGAGTGCCTCCAGTCGAATGGAAACCACGCCGGATACATCAGCGTACGTTCCGAGGACAGATAAACGATCAACTGACTAGTAATCACAGCACAGCTGAATACTCTGAAACAATTAATAAAGCCAAAGTAGGCGGAATCTATGCCCGCTTGTAAAGTACTTATCTCATCTGCTGTTCTGGCGCGCCGGTCCAGTTTTTCCAGAATGAAGCGGACCTTTAATAACTTTCTGCGTACAATGTACACGTTGATGTATTTTAAATTACAGGCTACATCGGTTATTGTCATGTACAGATTTTCACACAGATCGTTAAAATTCGCTGAGAGACAACAGTTGACGATAAGTGTTACTGGGAAAAAAACCGTTACAGTAATATTAAGCACAATCGCGTAAATTGTATAACAGAATCTCCACATTCTTCTTCCAGTCTTCGGCGGAAGAAAACCACAAAGTCTCCAAACCATCCAATGATATTTGAAGGCTTCCCATGTATGAATTTTCGCCGCCATTTAGAAAAGTGAAATCAAGGACTGTTGATTCGTAGTAATTTTTTCCCTTATATATGGAGGAGATGGAAAATATTTAATGAACGCTATCACACGATTCTGATTGCAACTTAAAACCGATTTGGGTAATTGGTTGAAGAATTGCTAGCGACTGTCATTTATCGGTGCAATTTACAATTAATGGTCGAAACTTTTAATAAGCTAAAATTTCCTTCATTCGAATAGTTTCAGTTTTAGTTAATTCCAAACCATAATTTTGTTAATATGTATGTTAATATGGATGCGTGTGAAAAACGGGCATATGTCGGGTCACACCTATGCATATCCTGGATATATGTTGTTGCGTGCGGATATTTATATCATTTAAAAAAAAATAAATATTAAAGCAAGAACCAAAATATTGGTTATGCTTCTTTTGACACTTGGGGTGATGTTCTTAATGTCGGCAAAGCAGTTGAAATTCCCTTCATTGTTTATAGTAGAGTGTTGGCAAAGTAGTATTTGAGTAGTGGAAAACAAAGTTGTAAGACGGTATTGCCAGCTAAGTATTTAAACGTCACGATATGAATGGAGCTCTGGTGGATCAATGAATTCCAGCACACCAAAACAAAGAGAAGGAGAACAATATGAGAAAGGTAGAAGTTGTGCTGATATTCATGATCGCCTGGTACGAAAAGAGAGTTGCCACAGTAATGAAACAATAACAACCGGGGGGGTATGTAATTTTTGAGGGGGATTTTTGGATGTCCGAGTGGAAAAGTACCCAAGGTCAGTGGTTGGATCATGCGATTAGTAACAGCGGTAAAATAGCAGTTTAAATTATTATTTATTTTAAATAGGTAAAAGTTTTGTTAAATATATAAGTGACCGAAGAATTAGTTTTGGCGGGAAAACGAATTCTATATACAGGGAATAGTAGGAAATGGAAAAAGCTCCACTCGCAGTATAAAAGAGTTGTGACAATAGAAAAAAGAGGAGAGAGAACAAGATATTAAAGTCGCTCGGTAGTCTGTTTTTTTGTCGAAGTCGCGTGCAGTTTAAGTAAAATCATCATCATAAAATTGATGTTATTAGTAATTGTTGCACAATTTTAGCGAAAATTAGCATCGTAAAAGTAAAATTAATCTTTGCTAAACTCATATTAAATTGAGCGCACGGTCAATTAAACCAACTGCAACATCAAGCAAAACCAACTGCAACATTAAGCAAAGCCAACTGCAACATTTGTGTGCAAATTGAGAAGAATCTGCACCAGTGCTGAAAGCGCCTGTTTCTGGTCCATCTTAGTGGAGTAGTCATTGACCACCTGTGCTTTCATCGATCGACTCAGATTAAGAGAAACAGCATCTGTGGAACCAGCTCCAGCGACGAGAAGTGAAATCTTCATCACGATTTTTCGTACCTGCCACCGAAATACCTGTTATTGCCGACCGGGACCGAGGATTTTCATCGGAAGCTGGAAACCAGATAAGTTGAAATCATCTTCATAAAGTTTATTCATTGTGTTTGGAAATCTAAGCAAGAAAATAAAAGAAAAGAATATAGAGAAGTTTAGGAGATATAGAGGCATAAATTAATTTTGCATTAATCTTCTTGTTATTATTGTGTATATATATATATGTAATTTTTTTTTGGATTAGGTTATTTTCATTTAATATATGTACATGTAAATCGAAGTGAATTGTTAGTGTAAGTCATTGCAGTTGTGTTTTATGCAAAAAGGAATCGTTTATTGTGAAATCGTTGCATCGTGAGGTGATCTTTATGTTTTCCAAATCTAAGTAATTGTAGTGCGATAATCCATTTAAATCAGAATCTGTGAAGGGGCAGCGACGCAAGGTAGTGACGTCATAAAAGGGGGTGAATTGTGTTAATTCCTCTTTAGCATTAGGGAGCTCCCTCATGACCAGGGCCGATCGATAAGAGGTCGATCCAACAGAAATTAGAAATTAGGTATCAAATCCACTACCGAGAGTTAGCGAGCTTCGCTTAAAACTCCTTCTGAGTAAAACAAGCAAGTAGAGAGTAGAAAAATAACCAATGATGCGTTACACTTTCATGATGATGATGATGAATTATTTATTGTAGTTGATATATTAATATTTGCAAAGTGCATACCTACATCTATGCTTATTATAAGTAGAATTTAAGAGAAAATCTATTAAACATTATAATAAACACTATATATATATATTTAAAATGAAGATGAATTTAATCATGAGGAGTTAAGCACATTTCGTTGGGGAGGAGGAAGTGAGGGAGAGTGAGCTCTAGCAATGGCTTGAGTTGTGAAGTAGGGGAGAAGGAGAGGACAGTTATTTTTGAAGAATAAAACAAAATTCCGTAAAAGGAAATTTTATTGTTAGGTACGTTCTTGCGGTGGCAGGGTTGAGAACCTCCCCGAGTGATGAGCTAGCCCGGGTGAAGTAGAGGTGCAACGCCGCAAGGGTACGGTATCGTAACAATAATGGCGCCCAAAATAAATGAAGCTTTGTGGTTTTTCCTCCACGGTGTGTCCAGAACTTGGTGGCATGGATGGCAAAAGGCGAATCCCATTGCACCAGGCAAACGATGCATTGTGGATGCACAACCACATCATAAAGGATACATAGTATGAATTCAAGAATGATTAGATAGTAAAAATAAACAGTGATCTTGACTAAGCTTGGCGGATTCACATTAACAGCACTGTCGGAACCAGATGGCTTGCATTGGCAGCACAGCCAAATCCCAAATGCATCTGGCAAAGAAAGCGCTACGAACTAATACAAGAAGTAAACTGTGGAAAATAATAAAGCCACAGGAATAGCACAAAAATTGTGATGGATAACAAAATTATTTTTGTCTCCGCCACGAGCGCGGATTAACCTGTTGACTTCGATTGGCAAAGCGGTCAAATCGGATTGCACAAGAAGAAAGTAACAACAAAATTTAAACTTTAGAAATTTTTATTTAATTTCATTATCACGAAACCATCACGATTGAAGATGGGTAGGTGGAACACGAAAGAAAGAAATTAATGTTTCATCCGAATTGCATTTCCAAACCAGTAGCTTGGATCGGCTGAATGAACAGATCTCAATAGTACGGGCAAGGTATGCAAGACGGACGAAAGAATCAAACGATAATTAAAATAAGGCTTAGTCATGTTAACAAAGCGAAAACAACAAGAACAAATAATAGAGCATCGTTGAAGTCTTGCAAATCTGAAAAGAAAAGTTTGTAAGTTAAGTAAAGAAATCAAAATGAGTATTGATACCTAGGATGAAGTCCTAATCCTTCCTTTGTTTAGCGTTGCAATGTGGTCATTCTCCCAGACTTCCAAAACCCCAACATAAATCTGAAATTGGTAAAAGTAAAGAGTTAAAGTAAAGTTTGAAGTAAGTTTTGAATGCAAAAAAAAAAAAAAAAAAAAAAATTCAAAAATTTTGAGTGCGAATATTTGAAGCTAGATAGCAATCAGTTTAGTGCGAGTGATTTTTGTTTCCATTCTTATAATATATATTTGATACATTAAATAATAAATTTAAATATTTACATTAGTACTATTAAGCATCCGGTGTATTTGTATATATACTGCCTACTGTGCGTTGTGTATTAAGGCATTCACTGAGTGGTGCTGTCGTAATTTTTATGAGTTTATGTATTATTGTTTATTTATTAATTCGGTGAAGCAGTAAATTGATTACATTTTATTATTATTATTTTTGTTTATACAATATATATGTTAGTTTGTACTTGCCGTGCATTATAAATAATTATAATTATAAAATAAACAACAGCGACGTTGGATAAAAATTAAAGTTGAATAGTAGAAATAAAGTTGTTCTAGGATTTGTATAGTTTACAGCAAAACATCGTGCGGCGGTAGTGGAGTGTAGGCTAGCTTAGCGGTTCTATTAAGGTAATATGAAAAAGACAGAAAGCCAAAAGTCGAGAAAAAGTATACAAAGAAAAAGAATCCGTGCCGTGCAGTTTGACATTAGTAGGTCATCTCCACAAGAAAAACTTCATAAAGATAATACGCCGATAAGAAAACTCAGGATGCCAGACAACAAACAGACTGATGGAGCGAAGGCGGCGGACCTAGGTTTTGTTAGGGACTTATCCAGCACGTTGATAACAACCGGACCGCGTCAAGAAGTAGTAAAAGAGAGTAGCAGAACGGGTAATATAAATAAGGGCGCGGTGCCTAAAACCAACGGAAGCGAGAATGGAGGGCAGAGCAAATCTAGTGAGAATAACACGAAGAATACAGGTAGCAACATTGTAGCGTCAGGCTCTAACACAGGCTCCTTAATAAGTAGGGAGTATGGTAGTCAGGTCAATGACATGGTTGTGGAAGCGTGTAAAGATTTACACACATCGTTGAATGCAGCGATTGAGCGCAATGTCCAAGAAGGTCTACGATTAGGAATGGACGAAATGATGTCGCGAATAAGCAAAATGCTAAAGCCGCTTGAGAAATCGCAGAACGCAGAAAGAAGATCAGAACCAATGCAGATAGACGACTGCCAAGTGAGTTGGGTAGCTGCTCTTAATGCGCAGGCGAGTTCGACAAATTATATGAGGTCGGGTCAAGAAGAGAGCGAGTTGCGCACAGCGAATCGAGGCCAAGAAAGGGGCGGTTTGCCACGAGATCCTAGTGGCTGGCGACCAAATCGATACGAAGCGCCGACGAGGGAATCAATCCTGCAACAGAGTCAACAGCGGTTCAGCGAGCCGCGGATTCCAATCTGTGATCAATGGAGTAGGCAGCAACCGACCAATCCAAATCCAACCGGCCACCAGCTTGCGCCAAACACTATAAAAATAGATAAATGGGGTTTAGTTTATGAAGGGCACAAGAGCAGTATAGCAGTGGAAGATTTCATATTTCGCTTGGAATACTTACAATCGCAATATAAGTACGATTGGACAGAGGTGCTAAGGGATTTTCATTTGCTCCTGTTGGGAGAGGCAAAGGAATGGTATTGGTTGTTCCTGAGGGCAAATGAGGTGGTAGACTGGGACACGTTGAAGGAGGCTTTGATGCGCAGATTTCAATCCCACCGTACAGACTTCGAAATCATGTGTGAACTTGTAGAGAGAAAGCAGCAAGCCGGAGAGTCAATAGAGGTTTTTTTTCACGCGATAGGGAAAATAAAAGCACGATTACGAAGTCCATTGCCTGAAACGGAAGTAATAAAAATCATAAAGAGAAACCTTAGAGAACAAGTAGCGAAAATGGTTTACCCAATGGCAGTAACGTCGTTAGAACAGCTCCGAGAAGAATGTATAGAGATGGAAAAAAGCTTTCCGAGACGAGAAGTACGCGGTTTTCCACAAGCAATTCCGAAGTATCAGCGTCACGTAAGCGAAGTGGATATTCACCAGCCCGAACAACAGTATGCGGAAAATGAGGGAGCACCTAAAATAAGAAAGGAGGTTGCGGTGAGACCTAATGATAAGGTAGAAGCAACGAATAAGTCGCAAAACCATAAGCTGGTTTGTTGGAATTGCAGGAAACCAGGTCACGTGTATATGGAATGCGAGTCGACACGGCGAAATATATTTTGTTATAAATGTGGGCGAGTGGGTGTTATAACTCCGAAGTGCCCGAAATGTACACAGGGAAACTGCCCAAGGAGCGCCGCTACGACGGGTATGCTGCGTTCCCGACAAAGTCCCGTTGCAAACCGAAATCCTTTCAGATCAAACAGAAATTTCAAGTAGAGGTAGCCACAGGAAACCGTAGTAAAGACAAACCTGGGGATAAAAAAATAATAACAGTTATAAGTAGGAACAAAAAAGATGACAGGAGTAAGGCTAAGCAGTACCTGCTTAGTGATAGTATGAGAAAAACACTCAACGAGCGAATAATAAACTACAATGAGATTAGAGACAGGATACTAGGTAAAAAGGAAACGACTTCAAGGCGAGTGCAAAAAGCAAGGCAGAGATATCGAGAACGTAAGGCGTGTAGGCAAAAATTAGCGGCAGCAATGCGTAAATATAGTGAAGAAGATCCGCGAGTCTTTGTAAATATTGAAATAAGTGGAAAGATTTTGAAAGGATTGCTAGACTCAGGTGCGTCTGTTAGCTTATTAGGGCGTGGATGCAGACAACTAGTACAAGAACTGGGTGCGGTGGTGCAACCTTTCTATTCCGTGGTAAAGACAGCAGATGGCCATAGATACCAAATACTGGGTAAGATCAGGGTAATAGTGCGCTTTAACGACGAAGAAGGAGAAATGAATTTCTATTTATGCCCTTACTTAGAGCAAGAGGTATATCTTGGTATTGATTTCTGGCGGAAGTTTAGATTAGCGACTGAAATAATAGGAGTTGGCGCAATTACAAATGGAGACACGGAAGTAATAACGCACCAACCGCCAGACAAGAATATGCATCCATTGACTGAAAAACAAAGCGAGCAGTTAGAAGAAGTGAAGAAGTTGTTTCTGACATTTGAGCACAACGGTCTAGGGCGTACAACGCTTGAGGAACATATAATACAAATGGTAGAAGGTGCAGTACCTGTAAAAGAAAGACACTATCCAATATCGCCGGCCTTGCAAAAGATTGTTTACGAAGAGGTGGACAAAATGCTCGAGTTAGGAGTTATCGAAGAGAGTAACAGTGCCTGGAGTAATCGAATTACAATTGTACGTAAACCAGATAAGAATCGTTTCTGCTTAGACGCGCGTAAGTTGAACCTAGTAACCGTAAAAGATGCTTATCCATTGCAAAACATAGAAGGGATATTAAGCAGGATAGATCACACGTATTTTATAAGCAGTATAGATTTAAAGTATGCGTTCTGGCAAATTGAACTTGAAGAGAAATCCAGAGAATGCACTGCCTTTACGATTCCTGGACGTCCACTGTACCAGTTTCGAGTTATGCCTTTCGGGTTATGTAATGCGGCTCAGAGATTATGTCGTCTCATGGATAAGGTTATCCCAGCGAGGCTAAAAACAAATGTATTTATCTACCTGGATGATTTGTTAATTATTGCTCCGGATTTTGAAACACACTTGGAAATACTTCGGGAAGTAGCAAAATACCTGAAAGAGGCAAATTTAACGATAGGTTTAAAAAAATCCAAATTTTGTTTCAAAGAGTTAAGATACCTAGGGTTCATAGTTGGTGGTGGATGCTTGCGTACAGACCCTGAGAAAATAGAAGCCATTGAGCGAATACCTGAGCCCAAGTCAGCTAGAGAAATGAGAAGGTTTTTAGGAATAGCGGGTTGGTATCGGCGATTTATCCATAATTTTTCAGTAATATCTTCTCCACTCACCGACGCGTTGAAGAAAGGTACGAAATTTAGCATGACGGCTACGGCAAGTGACGCGTTTTGTAGGTTAAAGCGGGCTTTAATAGCTGCTCCTGTGTTGAAACACGCGGACTTTAGCAGGCGTTTTTATATTCAGTGCGATGCTTCAGATACTGGAGTAGGAGCCGTTTTATTTCAACGCGATGAAGAACAGAATGAGCGACCTGTTGCCTTTTACTCCCAGAAGTTGAACGGACATCAACGCCACTATAGCGTTACGGAGAAAGAATGCTTAGCAGCGGTGCTGGCTATAAAAAGGTTTAGACCCTATGTAGAAATGATGCCATTCACCGTGATTACGGATCATGCTAGCCTTAAATGGCTAATGTCGCTAAAAGATTTGAGTGGGAGGTTAGCTCGATGGTCGTTGCAGTTGCAAGGTTACGATTTTGAAATAGAGCACCGAAAAGGAGCTGATAATATGGTACCCGATACGTTGTCTAGGGCAGTCGAGGAGATAGGAGTGGCAATGTCAGGTGAGGAGTTTCTTGGCATAGAAACTACTGAATTCGAGTCTCCAGAGTATATGCAATTAAGAGAGGTAGTTAGCAAGAACGGGGATAGGCTGCCAGATCTCAGAGTAGAAAACGGAATGGTATTTAAGCGGGCTATATGTCAACAACAGAGCGACGGGACGGAGCTTCCCTGGAAGTTGTGGGTTCCCGAAGGATTGACAACAACGCTTATAGAAAGAGCACATAACTCAAAGACGGCAGCTCATGGTGGGGTTGCAAAGACGCTGCATAGATTGAAACAAATGTTTTATTGGCCTAAGATGACCATTCACGTCCGAGAGTACGTTAATGGGTGCGAGACGTGTAAGCAGTCCAAGTCGGCAAATATAACTTTGGCTCCAGAGATGGGTGAAGAGGTCATTACCGAGAGGGCGTTTCAGAAGATCTATATAGACTTCCTCGGAAAGTATCCTAGGTCGAAACGAGGGAACGCTTATATTTTTGTGGTATTAGATCATTTTTCTAAATTTCTTATCTTAAAAGCAATGGCAAAAGCTACTGATTTGAATGTGATTGATTTCCTCACGAAAGAGGTCTTTTATAAATTCGGAGTGCCGGAAGTCATCCATAGCGATAATGGCAAACAATTTACATCTGAGAGATTTAAGAATATGATAGAAACTTTCCAAATAACCCATCTGAAGACAGCCTTTTACGCGCCACAATCAAATGCAGCGGAGCGCGTAAACCGATCGATTTTAGCGGCGATCAGATCTTACCTGAAGGAGGACCATCGAGAATGGGATTTATATCTGCCTGAGATTGAATGCGCTATGCGAAGTTCAGTGCATTCTGCGACAGGTGTAACACCATTTTTCGCACTCTTCGGGCAAAATATGTTTTTAAACGGAGCGGATTACAAGTTGGCTCGTAAGCTAAATCTTTTGAGTGACCCAGAAGTTAACATACTAAGCAGAAATGAAATGTTGGAAACATGGCGAGAAAAGGTCAAAAACAGCCTACATGCCGCATATCAAATAAGCTCGCAAAGATATAACAACCGCAAAAGAAACGTCAGATTTATTATTGGACAGGAAGTTTATAAACGGAATTTTGTGCTAAGTGACTTTAAGCGAAACATAAATGCCAAGTTCTGTCCAGAATTTACGAAATGTCGTGTAGTCCGAACACTCGGAAACAACATGTACGAATTAGAAAACATGAAGGGGAAGTCATTGGGAATCTACCATGCGAAAGATATAAAGCAATAGAATACGTGCAAGAGGACCACGCCACGAGCACTAGAGCAATGATATATTATACTATAGTATTTAAGGAATAGTGCAATATTTACACTTTACCTGTTGTGTTGTCTAGTGTTGCGTGTACGTCTTGTTACATTGTTCTCTCATGGAGTGGCTATTGTGGAATTGATTGTGTCCGAGAGTTGTTTTCCGTGTTGATTGACATTACCAAAGATATGTGCATGTAGACGCTTGTAAAGAAACATAGACGGATAAGAATACAAGAAGTTATTAATAGGAAATACATCACCGAATAAGATTGCAGCCCGTCAGACGGAGAACGAAGATGGCCCGGCTAGCTCAGAGGATGAGACAACGGAGAGTTCTAGTGGGCGATGGCCTACGTTGGGCACCCTTGCTTCTAGTGGATGGAAAGCGCCGATGTGACCACTAAGTAAAACGCACACTGTCTTTGCGTACGCTTAAACCGTTCAAAGCCAGAGTTTTGTTGCGTGCGGATATTTATATCATTTAAAACAAAATAAATATTAAAGCAAGAACCAAAATATTGGTTATGCTTCTTTTGACACTTGGGGTGATGTTCTTAATGTCGGCAAAGCAGTTGAAATTCCCTTCATTGTTTATAGTAGAGTGTTGGCAAAGTAGTATTTGAGTAGTGGAAAACAAAGTTGTAAGACGGTATTGCCAGCTAAGTATTTAAACGTCACGATATGAATGGAGCTCTGGTGGATCAATGAATTCCAGCACACCAAAACAAAGAGAAGGAGAACAATATGAGAAAGGTAGAAGTTGTGCTGATATTCATGATCGCCTGGTACGAAAAGAGAGTTGCCACAGTAATGAAACAATAACAACCGGGGGGGTATGTAATTTTTGAGGGGGATTTTTGGATGTCCGAGTGGAAAAGTACCCAAGGTCAGTGGTTGGATCATGCGATTAGTAACAGCGGTAAAATAGCAGTTTAAATTATTATTTATTTTAAATAGGTAAAAGTTTTGTTAAATATATAAGTGACCGAAGAATTAGTTTTGGCGGGAAAACGAATTCTATATACAGGGAATAGTAGGAAATGGAAAAAGCTCCACTCGCAGTATAAAAGAGTTGTGACAATAGAAAAAAGAGGAGAGAGAACAAGATATTAAAGTCGCTCGGTAGTCTGTTTTTTTGTCGAAGTCGCGTGCAGTTTAAGTAAAATCATCATCATAAAATTGATGTTATTAGTAATTGTTGCACAATTTTAGCGAAAATTAGCATCGTAAAAGTAAAATTAATCTTTGCTAAACTCATATTAAATTGAGCGCACGGTCAATTAAACCAACTGCAACATCAAGCAAAACCAACTGCAACATTAAGCAAAGCCAACTGCAACATTTGTGTGCAAATTGAGAAGAATCTGCACCAGTGCTGAAAGCGCCTGTTTCTGGTCCATCTTAGTGGAGTAGTCATTGACCACCTGTGCTTTCATCGATCGACTCAGATTAAGAGAAACAGCATAGATAATAATCTGTGGAACCAGCTCCAGCGACGAGAAGTGAAATCTTCATCACGATTTTTCGTACCTGCCACCGAAATACCTGTTATTGCCGACCGGGACCGAGGATTTTCATCGGAAGCTGGAAACCAGATAAGTTGAAATCATCTTCATAAAGTTTATTCATTGTGTTTGGAAATCTAAGCAAGAAAATAAAAGAAAAGAATATAGAGAAGTTTAGGAGATATAGAGGCATAAATTAATTTTGCATTAATCTTCTTGTTATTATTGTGTATATATATATATGTAATTTTTTTTTGGATTAGGTTATTTTCATTTAATATATGTACATGTAAATCGAAGTGAATTGTTAGTGTAAGTCATTGCAGTTGTGTTTTATGCAAAAAGGAATCGTTTATTGTGAAATCGTTGCATCGTGAGGTGATCTTTATGTTTTCCAAATCTAAGTAATTGTAGTGCGATAATCCATTTAAATCAGAATCTGTGAAGGGGCAGCGACGCAAGGTAGTGACGTCATAAAAGGGGGTGAATTGTGTTAATTCCTCTTTAGCATTAGGGAGCTCCCTCATGACCAGGGCCGATCGATAAGAGGTCGATCCAACAGAAATTAGAAATTAGGTATCAAATCCACTACCGAGAGTTAGCGAGCTTCGCTTAAAACTCCTTCTGAGTAAAACAAGCAAGTAGAGAGTAGAAAAATAACCAATGATGCGTTACACTTTCATGATGATGATGATGAATTATTTATTGTAGTTGATATATTAATATTTGCAAAGTGCATACCTACATCTATGCTTATTATAAGTAGAATTTAAGAGAAAATCTATTAAACATTATAATAAACACTATATATATATATTTAAAATGAAGATGAATTTAATCATGAGGAGTTAAGCACATTTCGTTGGGGAGGAGGAAGTGAGGGAGAGTGAGCTCTAGCAATGGCTTGAGTTGTGAAGTAGGGGAGAAGGAGAGGACAGTTATTTTTGAAGAATAAAACAAAATTCCGTAAAAGGAAATTTTATTGTTAGGTACGTTCTTGCGGTGGCAGGGTTGAGAACCTCCCCGAGTGATGAGCTAGCCCGGGTGAAGTAGAGGTGCAACGCCGCAAGGGTACGGTATCGTAACAATGTAGATACGTTTGTGTATATAGATCGCAGTGTTGCACTTTGGACAGATAATTAATTCTTTTTTGATTATTCACAGCATTTATTTTTGGATTTACATGGATCAATAATATATTCCACATAAAAATACACTACAAAAAAATTGTGTGCTCAAATAAATTTAAATGACGGAATTAACAGAATATGTTTACAATACAAGCTCGCTAATCCGGACGTGTGCTACTACGGACTGTTTATTAAACAGTTCATTTCAATATCAGTTTTGAAATTAAATTTTTTTAAGAAATTGAAATTAAATCTAATTAAGTAAATTCTAATGAAAGTTGCAGAATTTTTCAAAGATTTTACTTTGACTTTTATTTATTATCTTTCTCTTGAAAATCATTAACATTTGAAAAATTCATATAAACCTTTAAAAACCCAGAAAAAAGTTTTCCTTCTAAGAAATATAACTAATTATTTCGTGTTTAATAATATATTTAAATAAAACTCTGCATTTTATAAAGAATGTTTGCAATGGAAATATTTTTAATATTCTTAGAAAAAGTTCTCGTCTATAGCTTTTCACCATCGGATTTTTGTCTTAATTTTTTTCGAATTAATTTTCCAAGCATATGTTATTCGAACAAATAATCAAATACAATAAAATTATAAATAACTTCTAGTAATAAGAAAACTTGTTTTCTAATTACATTATTTAACACAAATTAATATTTTATTTAAACTTGCTTATTCTAATTTTTAAAGGAAGAAAGTCGCATATAAATAATCATCTGCGAGCTTCGAAAATAATTCGAAATTGTACTCTTTAATATTTCAAAAAAGCAATTTGTATTTCCCCAAACCAAATCTCATTTGGTGTTGAATATCACTGAAAGGAGAATTTCGTTCAAAAATAGTAGTCATTAGCGTTGCGACTACGGATCGACTACATCTGCTTCTAACATCCAATTAAACAACCGAAGAAGAGTTCTACGCAAAGTAGAAGTTTTAATTTTTTTTCACTATTGACTACGAATAGGTGTAAGTTGTAAGCATTTATTTGCGCGTAAATCTTTACTATTTATACATGGTAATACTTTAATCCATTCCGCGTAGGCAATGAATTTGATTCAGATATTTTTATTTCTGATGTTCGCTTGGTTGGCGATTATTTGTGGGATCAGCAGGAGTTACGCAATTCCGCGAGATTCAAATGCTGATAACGGGACTATCAACGATGACTCCGGATCAGTGGAAGTCTTGCGTATTACGTCTATCAAGTCCCGCGTGGTAGCGACGGAACCGGGACTGTGCGACCAACTCTCACGCCATCATCCGCATCACCCGGACTGTCACAAGCACTGTTCGAAGTTGAATCATTGGAAGGGAATGTGTCGCCGCAGTACTTGTCATTGCTATTCTTAATTAAAATCTGATTAATTTTACATTAAATGATTGTTGTTAATGTAGTAAATGATGAAATGCAATGAAAAAGTTTATATTTTATAAATTTAATCAGTGAAATAGTTTGCAACAAATACACGGCAATAATAACAGAGCGGATTAAAAAGTCTTACTACTTACAAAGAAGCTTTTTAGTTTTGTTCTTATCTTCTATTCATACGTAAGATGCTCTTCATTAAATCTCTTCTATTGTGCTACAAACGGATTTCAGCGTTCTTCAAAGAAAAAATATCAAAGCAATCGTTACATTGATTTCATTCAGTACTTTATAATAAGATTTGTCTGTATAAAAGACGTCCTCCAGAGCATCGATAATAAATGCAGTTAGTCCATCCTTAGGTAGTTTGTATTTTTATTGTTTATAAAGAAAGAAAGACACGAATATAAATATTACAACATGTACGCATTTCAATTGTATAATTTGTGTGACAATTTGACTGTTACGATAATATTTAGTTAATTAGTAAATTAGTTTATTCAGTTATATATGTGATGAAGGATTGCAGTTTCGATTTTTTAAATAATTGCTTTATTGCATGAATTTAAAAATACTGAAACACCCTATGGTTCTCCTTGGGTAGAGTTCGCAGTGTTGCGATGCAAATGGCTGAATTTTTGGGTGATAAGCACAGATCAACGGAAAATTTCGCTTTTTTATTTCTTTTTATGGTTTCACGAAGACTCAGTTTTCAAACGAACAAATAACGCGAAATCATTAAACGAAACAAGGCGTATACGTTAAAATATCATATGAAACATAGTCATTGGAAGTCCGAGCTACGAGAATTTATGTAGGGAATTCGACGGAACAGAGCTCCAAAATGAAAAAACGGAATACTTGGAAATTGCCACATTAGTTCCAATAGTTTCAATTCCCTAGTTTATTCAAGTGCTGCGTTTAAAATTCAAATTACAATACTTAGAAAATATTAGAAGAAGGATTATCACAATATTTGCTATTTTAAAATACAAGTTAAGTTTTCTGTAGACTTCATGGGCACCTTATAAATTAATATGAACAAAACGATTAATTTGTAAAATAAATGGAAATACTAAAGCCAGGGAACACAGTAAAATAAAGAAAAAATTTTATATTATTGAGTGCATAACAAACACAAAAATTGTTAAAAAAGTATTATATGAACAGATGAAAATTTCAACAACATTGGGTGAGTGTTTAATTTAGTTCCCTTTTATTTTAAAATACTACTTTACTATTGGATTATGTCTTTTAATGGTGTGGAAGTTGAAATTTTAAAAACAGCTTATTTTGTACTATCAATTATTTCATTTGTTTTATTACCGCCGAAATTGAAAAACTACATTTAATTATTGTCACAGCTCTTTAGTAAAAATAATAATAGTAACATAAATAAATAAAATAATTAAAAGAATACCAATTTTATCATTATTTGTTTAATATTTTACATAGTTGCAAAAAGTATTAACACTACTTTAATAAAAAGGAGTTAAAAGTAAGTAACACTCCTAAATCGTAACTCCTACACTTCTAAATAGTTTTTTCTTCTAAAAGAAATTTTCTTTTCATCTTTTTGTATGTTCACCTCATTCTAACATTTCTGGTATCATGTTTTGTTGCTTTTTCTGCTGAACGGCTTAGAAATCCGAATCCATAAAAGTGCCCATTTCGAATTCATACTTTTATCCCCGATAAATCGTTTCCTCTCTGGAAAACTCATCCTACGAAGTGAATGATTTGAACTCAAACTTAAACTTCCCATGTGATAAGTTACACTGATAAGGATTCAAGTTAAATGCAAGAGTCAGAATCCATACACGTTCTGCTTTTAACCAACTTAATGAAACTTTTTTCCTCCAAAGAAGATTAAAGAAACTCGTCATAAATTCTATTCGAATCGATGCTATAAATAGCAATTGCCTCTTTTATGAAAATTATATTTGTAAATGAGAAATTCGTTGAATGACGAAAATAAATTCATATTTCATATAAATCTTCGGAGAGGAAAAAGTTTCTAGGACGACGTGCAAAGTATTTAAGGTTCCCCCAGAAGTTTTATTCGTTTATTTATGTGTTATATTCGTGTCTAAATTTCAATGCGAAAGCTTAAAGGATTTCATAACTACATAAAATTATCCAAAAACCAGTTAGAAACCTTGAATGTCATTTTTATTAATTTATCCGCTGGAGTATCAAGGATTCACGAGGTACTCACTTTAAAATTGGAGCTATTTAATAGGCTTAAACAGCAGCTTGTTGTGTAATCCGTCACTTTAAGGATGGTGATTCGTTTTTATTGAGGTCTAAAGTTCACATTATGGCTTTTAACAGGAGAGGTAATAGCAAAGGACGTCCTTTAATATTCTCTAAAGTTGTATAGATACTAGGGATGTCAAACAGGACATATATTTTGAATCCCGGAATTTCGGGAGTGGTGAAATCGCGGTGTACCGGTATCGTGGTATTGGCATCCCTAATATACACGATAATATTCCCTAATACTGTACCTTTGACTTTCACCTCTGCTCAAGATCAAGTAGAGAGTAATTAAAAATTCTTATAATTTGTTTATTGTAACCAAGAAATTATGTATGGGACTTTCGGTTATTTTTAAGTGAGCTATAATTTCTTATGTCGGGTCTCTTATTTATACTCATTGTTAGAAATGCAAATAAATTATAGTTTAATTTGCAATTTGCTTCCAATTTTATTTATTTTTTTTGCGTTAAACTTTGTAGTCTAAGCACGACAATTTTCTAACTTGGATGTTTGGTTGTAGTACAATATTTTTACTAGTATTTATATATTTATTTATGTCTTCCGGCAAATATTATTAGTAATTCTGATAGTTTTACATATCGCTTAAACGGTACTGTTAATTAAAACAATTGTAACAAAGAAATATATTTAACTAAACTTTAGTCTGTGTATATTAAATACTGAATTCTTTGCATCTTTCATATTTATATTCATTTAATAAGCGTTTTGTTTGGAAGATATGCGAATTCTAACGTCAACTAAACCTAAACTAATTTCAAATTACAACTCATTAATATTTATGCACTTTTGACAGTTTTCTTGTCATAATTCGTTACATAAGTTTTTACAAAAATAATTGCTTTTTGGTTTCATTACAAATAACTAAAAATAAATAGGTATTATTTGTGACTTAATTATTGAATGTTAATTACTAATGATTAAATGTTAACAATAAGTTTTTTTTATAAAAAATTGCATTTAATTTTAATATTAAAATAATACTTTAAGGTATTTTAACAACTATACCCTGACGTTTTTAGTTATTGCACTACTTTAACTAACTGATTATATTTATTAGATGTTTATATTAACATTAAATATTATTACGTTATCATTATTTATATAGTTTCCATGGAATAACAAAATTCTTACCATTTTTCGTTAGCTGCATTCCCATTGCCGCTGATCGTGATCTCAGTTCAATTTTTCTATGTAACAAAGCAGAATGAACTAAAAGTACTGCAAGATTTAGTGACTAAATTTTAGTCCCGTTGTCTCTTTGGATCCCTTTTTATATGCAACACAACAGGAAATTAGAACCAAGGAAATTTCTTGTTCCAATGTCCAGGGCTATACGTGTATTCATTTGATGACTGCAGTTTCTGATTCCGCGATGTCTACATGAATCACAGCAGTATTCATGAATACTGACAACAGAAGTACACAGTGCGTTTTCTGTTCGTGAAAAACAGAAAAGCAAGCCGTACACAAGCAAACCAACTGTGTCAAAACTCGTTTCCTTATAAACTGCTTAGTTCTCCCATAAATCAGTGTTTCAAGCAACAAATGAATACGCGTGTAGCCATCGCCAATACGACTCAAAAGTGTTGCCAGGTTTAACCTATGAATAAAAACATTTGCAGCTGTTCACACACAATTGTACTGCCATTTGAGTCGAACTTAAAATGCTTTTACTAATAAGTTAAACTGGCAGCTCTTAGGATCAAATTAGATCCATTAACATTGATCCATTAACAAAAATAGATCCAGATCGAGCACTGGAATCGATTTAAATACACAAATGTGCTGCCATTCGATAAAAATAGATCTTAATCAGGATCAGAGAAATGGCAATGCTGCCTTTTAAAATTTATTAGTAACTAATTAAAAAAGCGCCAATTAACAAACAATAGGAAAGACATATTTACTGCTTCAAACATAAATATGTACATTATTTAAAATGTATTCAGAACTCGAATTCAGAATTGTTCGAAAACTGGCAATAATAAGCGAAATTCTACATTCTTTATATGGAGTATTATAAAAATTCTTACATTAGTAAAATGATGATTTCACGCATATTGCTAAACCGTTTTGATATTTTTTAGATATGGAATTTTCAACACCTTATATGAATTCATAAAACTTACGTATATTAAATATATATTCATTAGTATTTACTTAGTAATGTATCCAAAATCGGTATTAAGGAACGAGGACAAAAGTACGTGAGGAATTAAAAGCTTTCTATCGAAGAAACCATTAACAAGCAAATCTTAAGAAATGAAAGGTGAAATCGTGGATTGAAATTCGATAAAAATATGAAAAATCTATCGTAAAATGGAAATTCTTTTCCGATCTAAATTTAATTAACTTCGAACTATAATGATTATCAATGAATACTTGTTTTCGAACTTAAATAGTTTTAAGAATAAAATAACAATTTTTGCCTATAATAAAATTGCCAAATTTTGTAATTGCTTAAAATAAGTCTTCAAATGATTATCGTATTTTTTATTAACTACTTTGAAACATTATTATTATTGGCTCTAATTTTATCAATATACGTTTATGTAGTTTACTATACAAACTTACAATTTATTATTGAATGTTTACTTAATGATATTTTGATCATATATTTAGGTATTATTTGCTTTATTTTTGCCACAATTGGACAGGTCAGTTAGTAAATCGGCCCGGATTGTCATGGCCCCAGAGTCCCGTACAACATTTCTTATTATTGCATATATTCATTCAATGTATATTGTAACTTGTACTGAACACTTAAGCGAGTGTTCAAGAAGCATCTATACGCGGAGTCCTTCGCATTTCAGTTATATCAACTCTCTCACTTTATACAGCAAAGAAATTGAAAACCTTCTTCCTCTTTGAGGGTTCAACAAATACCAATCAGGATTTTTTGAGTTTTGGGTATTCCTCGGTGAATGTTTGTCTCTGGAAAATATATATAAGCGGACGGATTGATTTTCAGGACTCAAGAAGCATTTGCGAAAGTTCATTAAACGAAAAACTCATCGTTTTCTGTTCTCCTATCAAATTTAGTAAGTTTTTGAAGGTTTATAAAGGGGATTATAAAGAAATGTTGAGTAAAAAGTGTTAGAGTAATTCTATAGATTTTCCCTTCATCCATACTTTTGATCTTTACTGAAATGATTCATAAATATTGAATATCAGAACGATATTTAGCTGAACGATTTATTTTTGAGTTTAGAATGGAATTTTCATTATCGATTGGATTCCATCAGATACAGAATTAAATAATATCTTAGATATCGAAACTAACATTGTAATGAACAACATTAAAAGATTAATAATATATTGAAATAATGTTTTTAGATTATTATAAATACGATTTTCTGTCGATGGTTTCAATTACGAGAAGTAGTGATATGATTTCATCGTATAGAAGGTAGAAAATTATAGGTCGGTGGATGTATTATGTTGATATTGGCGATAGTGACAAACACATCGATTTGGGTTTAAACAACGGTGGGAATAATAGAACGTGATTTCAAAATTAAGTTTGTTTTTCGGAAAACTTTTCTCAATATATATAATCTATCTTGGTCAAACGTATTTTAAGCGGAAAGGCGAACCGAACAACAAATTATTATTGGCAGCACTCAAGTAATTTGCATATGCACGGGAATTGTCCCAAACCTAATTATAGAATAGAGTATTCTGTAATCTTTGCCCAAACTCTTTACATTTTTGCTTTATGCCTCTGGACGATGGTGCTAATTTTTCAGTCTATCACTCTGTATAATTCTATGAATGCATTCATTGTAAAAGCCATAAATTGCTTGTCTCAGCGTGGGCCACAGTATTTGCCGTATGCTTAATATTAAATTATCGTTCAGCTTGAAGTTACGCTTGGAGTTTCGAGTTTCTAACTCCTTGATTTAATTTAAAACATAAAAAAGTGACATTAACTAACTTAAACTAATTTTTAATAAAAACAATCGTTCTGCATGGCGCCGATAAAAGGCCGGAAACTTAGTAAAATTTCGTTGAATACTTAATAAATTAATTTGATTTATGGTATTGCCTCATTTTAAATTCTTTGATATAATATTTTTATGCAAGGACGGAGTGAAGCTATTCTAGTTGATTTTAAATAAATGTTTAAAATTGTTACGTCATCTGGATGCAGGAAAAAAAAACAATCACGGAAATTTACAGTTTTTTGATCTTTCTCGAATTTTATGCATTTTATGCATCGTATTATCATGAATTTTTCTTTCTCGTCCAGCAAAGAATATACCGTTCAAGTAGCTTAACTTTTAAGGAAACTTGTGTTGGTATTCCCCATTGAGTTGACCTATTTGAACCCATTTGAATCCAGTTAAAAAGTTACGCCTTAAATCAGAATGTAGTTGAGTGTGTTTACAAAACGATATAAAAATAAATCGTATTTAAAAGATATTCGCATGAATATCTTTAACAATAGCACAAATTTCTGTATAAATGCAGAGTGAATTTTGAACGGAAGTTTTGTCATTACTAAAAATATATCAGATTATAGTTACAGAGATATTTTTTCGCTGTAATTTCTTTACGCATTACTTGAATTACAATTGTAATACGTTGTGGAGCAGTTTTTAATGTCCTGTTGGTCCGTTTCTGATGCTGGTCTCTGGCTTTGAGTCGGCATTTGGACTGGTATTAATCACCCCATGTGCATGATCTTCTTGAAGGCTTTACGAAACTCCGGATTGAATATCGTATAGATGACGGGATTCACGAAGCTGTTGATATAACCTAGCCACGTGGTCAGAATGAAGGCTGTGACGCCGGGCCGGCAATCTTGCTCAAACTTCGCGCACATCGCATCCATGATGTTGCATGTGAAAAACGGCACCCAACAGAACAGGAAAACTCCTACAGAAAAATACGATTTACGAATTATATTAAATGTTACTAATTTAAATTCAAAGTCGTAGGAATTATAAAATGAGAATAATTTCTATACGAGAATTCAACTCATTCGTCGTAAATGGGAACAAAGTAAAGGTTTTGAATCAGTCTATAGCCGGGATCAAGAAAATTCCCAAACAAAACAGTGGAAATGGAACGAAAATAAGGAATTGCAATGAGCTGTTCAAAAGCATTTGGAGCTAAAATCACTGGTTGTATTATAGATAATAGATATGAAATTGGGTAAGTAAGTAATATAGAAGTAGATTATCGAAATTATGGGGATAGTGTCGATAAACTTGTAGTGCAATGGAGACTCTACGGAACCCTTCGATTCCACATCTGTTGGTGTTATCATTTTACATGAAGTGTAATGTCGACCCAGCAGCTAATTTATATCTTTCGAACTTACCCAAAACTATAGCCAGTGTTTTGGTTGCTTTACGCTCCTTTTTCGCTGATGACTTTTCCCGTTTCTTCTTCGATGCTTTGTGTACTTTGTAGATTGTGAACCTAAGAAAAAATAAAAATATTTTTGTATTAGAAACTAATATTAGAAATGACAACTTCTTGTAACAAATAATTGACTGCATTTTGTGATGTATTTAGAAAGCTGTTACGAAAATATCACCTGGACGCCTGTGAATTCTTTTTATCTTTGCGGGAGGAACTTTTCGATGTCGACGAAATGGTCGAGTCGTTGCGTGTGAGTGACATAGCTTCTTGAACGCCGTAACGTGCGAACGAAAGCGGTTTCATTGCCACACTAGAAATGTACATAAAGTCGGAAAATAATATTTAATGAATCTATATTCTGTAGTGTATTAGACAAATCGAATCTTACCTAAGAGAGGCTTCTTTTTTCGGCGAATCTTGTGTTGTTTCACGCCGGCTGCTGCTGCTGGATTGTTTTATAGTCCCACTCGCTATGGGACTGTCCAGAGTCGGTGACTCTGTTTCGCCTGAAAAATTATGATCAATTTGCGATGCCTAAACGCCGAAATAACCGCTATTACCGTTTGTATCCGTTCTGACGAGTTGCGGATGAGTCGTGATTTGGGCCACAACGCTGAACGACGACAAATACAGAAATCCAAGTACACATCCATCGTATTCAGCGTATCATTTGTTTTATAGATAGAAGCACACAGACGGTTTAGTTTAGATAGTTAAGCATTTCATTTAAGAGTAATTAAAAAAGTGTAATCAAAATATTTTACACGCTTTAATTTAAACGTGAAATTATGGTCAGTTATCCGGCCACAATCCACCGGTAACAGATCTTCTAAGTAACTTATAAAAACTGTATTTGCCGAATCATTTGCTTCTTGAATGTATTTGCTTCTTCGTAATTTTACACACAATCTTAAGGGAGACTTAAGAAACGAACTTAGCCACTCGCTGAGAGGATTTCAATTTTAAATATCGACGATGTTTATCGATCTTTTACTGAAACATTTGGGATTTTTTGAGTGGTGCCAAATTGATCAGATGTAGTGAGCAAGGTTAGGTGTTAGGAGGAGTGCCAGATTGATTTAAAAATTATAATGAAATGAAAAATGAAAATAAAATTCAATTTAATAAATCCAGTCAGTTTATTAATTAAAATTACTATATAAAATAGCCAACAAAAAAAACCACAGTCCAGAAAATTTCAGCCAGCGAAAGAAAGCCGATAATTTTAAATGTTTATAAAATATTTTCAAGTCCGATTATTGTAAAAGTTATTGGTATTGAGTAGACCGTATAACCGAGCTGCAATTCTATTGGGGATTAAATTATAACGTTTAATCCATGTTCCATTATCTGAAAACTTATTGAACGTTTTGCAGATTGAGAATACGACAGCAGCATAAAAGAGAAGCTTTCACGTTCGAACAACACTCAGCATTATAACAAAACATATCAGTGTTTAATATTGACTTGTTCAGTTAGCCACTTTGTATGTAATTGTGTGCAGTTGGTAGTTTGGCCCATTGGCCATGCCCCATTGTACTCACTTGCTGGTTTCCTCGACAACTGTTGCCAGCATGAACTCTGTTGACTTGTCGTTAACAATTACATGACAATCATCGATGTCGGGTGAAATTGCATTCTCGTCTTCCTCTTCGTTGGAGCCGGACGCCGTGTTCGTAGCTGGCTCGTCGGGTATTATGCGGCCGGCCAACCTATTGCTATCCAGTGCAGTTTCCGCTAATCTTCTCGTTTGCGCAATGTTTTCAATAACACTGCCGACTTTCAACTCCGACAGATGGGGTTTCCTAGCTGCCCGCTGTTTCCTGGCGCGGCTTCGGAGCGCCTGAAAAGTGCCATCGAAACAAAACAAATACATGATTGATGGTTTCCAGTGAGTGTTCGTTTGGGTTGGGGAGGAGACTCTTGAACAACATAATTTTAATGTTGACCGAAGGGGCAACAATGACGCACATCAATAGCAACGAAAGATCTCTTCAAAGTAAAGCCACTAAGAAATGGGAAAACTTTTACATTCTTCTTTTTCGACACTGTGAATAATCAAGATTCATTTGCGACTTAATAAATATTGACCTAAGTACAACCCTTAAAATTTTTTTTCATTTGTTTGTTGAGCATAAATTTGCGCTTAGCACTAAGCAGTACCTTGAAAATATTCCAGTAGAGAAATACCATGATGATGCAGGGAATGTAAAAGCTGCTGAGGGAGGAGTAAACGATAAAGTCCGTATTGTAGAATACACATAAATCCGGATCACGGTTTGGCGTGTTGTTTAAGCCCAGCACAATGGGCGATCCGATAGCAGCTGAAATCGCCCAAACTAGCAGAATTGTGAGACAGACGCGTCGACTATTTTTATGCTTTGCATATTTTATTGGTTGTGTGACAGCGATATATCTAAAATAATTAACAATAGCACAAAAATAACAATAACATTCGATATAAAATCAATTATTCTAACAAAAAATCAAAATGAAACAAATGAAAAAATCAATTTATTTCAAATATTTAATAATGTATTTATTACAGATAAATTCATAATTAAAACTATGTTTATAATTAAATATTTAATATATTTAGTAAAATAATTAAAATTAAATATAAATTAATAAAAAACAACCAATAGCAAAAACACTTATATTAACAGATTAATAAATATTAATAATTATTATAACCTCATAATCGAGTTGTTCGAATTTCGAACCATATACACATCTTTACAAATTTTCACTTTTGATTCAGAAATACTATAGATCATTTCCATGCAATTTCATTGTGATTCTTTCTGAATTTAAAGTGACGTTTTCTGAATAAAAAGTGACAAAGGTGTAGTTTTTTCTGTATTAGCACACATCTCTACGTTTTCTTCTACTTCTTACATATACAGTTAAACTTTTTTCATTTTTTTATTATCATTATTATTTTTTAATTTATTTTTTTCATTTAATTTAATAAGAACTATAATTTAATTTATTATGTTATTATTTATTTTTATTTTATTATTATTTTATTATTTATAAAAATAATTTAATTTATTATTTTTTAATAATTTTTTTTTTTTTATGTCACTACCAATTATAAGCATGTATGTTCAAAGACACAACAATAATATTATAAAATGTAAAAAAAGATTAAATAACAGTATTAAAATTTAAATTAAATATATTTAAAAATATATCAAACATCAATTTAAAACAATATTAATTTTTCAAGCTTCGTTAAAATGTCTGAAACAGTTTAATTAATATTGAAAGAATGTAAATGTCCATCCCAGCAAACAATCTGAGTTTGGACCCAGCAAAGAATCTGATTTTGGAGTAAGCTTTTAGCAAATTGCTTATAACAAACGAAAACTTTGTAAGTTTGACGATTTCAACAGCAACTGAATCCGTTTTATAAATTCGGAGAAGTTACAATTTGCGGCAAATTCCCCGAATTCCCTCATAAAGAATTATGTCGAAATAACACAAAATTTTCTAGAATTCTGTGCACGTTTGGATATTGTTTGGAAATTTCGATTTTGTAAGGTGTTTAGCTAACTTAACATTTGTAAAAAGCTTGTAAATTCACAAAGTTTTTCTAAACTTTATTAAGTAAGCTTACAGAATTGTTTGTTGGGATATTACTTGACCCACGAACTGTAGAGAAGTAATTGTCACGTGTTTGTGGTAAGTATATTTTACAGCCCGCTTTAGTGATTCGACTATAAAAAAAATACCTATCTATGGATATTGCGACTAGGTTAAATATCGATGACGTTGAGCATATGACATCCATGGCTATGTAGAAATCGCACACGAAATTAGGTAGTGCCCAAATTCCATTCACCTAAAAAGAAAATAATCGTTGTTGGTTAGGAGATAGGAGATAGGAGAGATTTTTCTAAGAAAAAGAGTTCCAATAATTTGAAAAGGTTTTGAGTCTATGAAAGTGGTTACCAAGGTTCTTCTTAGGTTGAAAGAATTTTAATAAAGTGCATTCGCCATAACGTCTACCATATTTTTAAATAAGAAAAGAAAAGAAATAAGTTTCACTGACATTTGCTTTTAAGCGAAAAATCTACTTTTAAGAGTTAAAGTATTCGATGTTAACGTTATCGCGAGTGCACTGTACATATCGTATACTGGGAAATGGGACAAAACTGACTAATCACTGACCACTTAAAATCCCGCTAGTTGCGGAAGTGAATAGAAACACGTTTAAATAATGGCAGAGAGTGAGAAACCCGAAAGTCGCAAGCGTGGTTAAACAAAAGCAAATTCTCTCGTAAAACCAAAACGAGAGGAAGGAGTTTTTTCGCTTGAAGGGCTGCTGAAAGTTTGTAGCACAGATTAATTGACTTTTTGGTGTCTATATTTTATCTGGTCAGTGCTGCAATGCAAAACTCAGCATATACATAACTTTATCTCGTCGCATATCATTTACACTTAAGGATATTCACACAAATAAAAGCTGTCAAATAATGTTATGCATCACTGCGCACTTAAGTGTTAGACAGAAACTTAATTAGCTTCAAATTTAATGTGATAATTTACGAAGGCAATTAGTCAAATAGCTTATCGAGAAGAGTAATGCTTGAATATGTAGAATTACGCTATGAATTTCAACCAGCTCTAGGATATCCCTTGAGAAATTTACAAAATCTGCAAAACAAGAAAATTCCCTTGAGGAATTTCTGTTAATATTCGTTCGTAATCAGCTTGGATTCTTCCATTGTTTTCAATAAAGTTAAAACAGAGTTTTGCTCTTTTACAAATGTGTCCTCTAGTGAAAATATTTGAGCGATTTCATCTGCATGAGTTCTCTCGTCGTCGATAGGGATATATTTTGCGCACAGGCAATTGGGGAATGGCTAAAAATGACTTAAAAACGAACGAATATCGCAATAATGAAAAATATGAAAAAATCTCTCAATACTACCCGGGCGCAATCTACAAAGTGGAAATTGCGTGATTTGTGTGATTTTTTGCAACGCTGGAGTGTGCAGCACAGTTGAGCGCTTAATAGAGCTGGCACCACTTTTTGTCCGCTTTGTGTAGTGAATATTTAAATTAGAATTCTTTTTAGGATCAGTGACGTCGGTAATGCAGGTAAAATGTGCAGAGAATATTAAAATTAGAGTGTAAGAAAGAACGAGGATCGAAAGCTAGAATTTTTTGAAAAAAACAAACATCTGCTTACCAGCACATAAACTGCAAATGGCATCACTACGACTGCAACGAGGAGATCCGCTATCGCTAAAGAGACTATAAAATAATTCGTAACCGTTTGCAACGAACGCTCGCGGCACACGGACAAAATAACTAAAATATTGCCGAATAAAGTCATGATCGGAAAAAGAATAAGAACTAGCGCCCAGTAATTGTGGTCATCTGCAATAATAGAAGAGGAGTTTTTAAGGTAATTCTATATTGAAGAATATGTAGTAATTAGTTTGAATGAGACTCACCTTCACTGAGGTCGGAACATGTCGTTGAGGAAGATGTCCAATTGGTGCAATTAATTCCATAGTCAAAGTCCGTTGCATTCGAAAAGCTGATTGTTGTTGCTGTTGCACTTGAAACCGCGCTCCCATTGAAGTTGTAAAAATAATCACCGAAATCCTCCAACAACAGCATGAACGTACTTCCTCCATTGACATTAGCACCGACGTCCACGCCATTGGCACTATTCGACCCGCCATCCCGCAATACAACACCGTAGAAGCCTTCCTCTTCTCCCCCTCCACCTTCTCCTCCTCCATCGAAGTTTTGGTAAAACGAATTGTAATTACCATGATCCCTTTCGTAGTCCACTGATTGTGGGAAGATGTCACCAGGTGTCTCGGCGGTACTGATCGAAACCACTGATGTAAAGTTTCTCTCAGCATCGAAGCCTTCGATGCTACTTCTCAAAGTGCTGTTGCTTTCCTCTGCGTTCTTAATAATGTCAGTGGTGACTTGATCAGTGGTGAAATATAGAGGGAAACTGGCCGATGACGAGTCCCCCGCTGGGGCTTCTGATGTGGTCGATGTCACGGCAAGATCAGTCGCTGTTGAAGTGCTCATTGTGCTTAGGTTATTCTCTTTATCGCTCTGAGTCCGTACACCCCAAACCACGTTGACTCCTTCGTCATCATCATATGTTTTAATATAGTCTTGGCTGCCGATTACCTCAGCGTATGTAACCGTGTGGTTATTAATGAACTCTTCCAGAGCAATCATTTTTATTTGCTGTGAGAGTATTCGGAACTAGGATTTATTATTTGGCTCTTTCAACATCCATTTAACATCAAATTTTGAACTTTGCAGACATTTGACGGGCTTGGACGACCTGAATAGAAGTGTTCATCGTATACAGTTAGCCTAGGTTTAGGTTAGGTTAGCTTTTTATTGTGTCAGGTTAAAAATTAGAAATTACTAAAAGAATATTTTTAAAATTCCATATTCTTAAATAATTACTATGTAGAAATTAAATTAGTTCTAGTAATTAATATTTAATAAACAATAATCAATTTTATTAATATATATTATAAAATAAATTTAAATACATTAGGAAATAATAAAACTTCAGGTATTTACACTTTGCTTTACTCAATAAGAAATTTTTGGCCTTATTCCTGTCAAATATTGTTATTAGGCATTAATTTGTTCTTGAATTTTTAAAACGGCGATTGGTTGGTTGCTTGCGTATATTATCTTTATTTATAAGTCTATATTAAGTTTGAGTGAACTGCTGTACAATGCCTACAAGGTCTTTAATGGCTTTAGTTGCACTACTTGTTGGTTTTGTTAAATAAATAATAATAACGCAATGGTTATTGAGGCAACTGCAGAACTGCAGCTTGTATAAAACCAATTAAATTTATCACAGTTACCTGGGTAACTAATCTCGGCAGAACTACTTGAACGGATCTGATGAATGTGAACGGATACGGACATGAGTGCGGACGGAATAATGCGAAGTAATCCGACCAAGGCAACACACTGCGGATGCCCCTTTTTAAAAACAAAATATGACAAGGCATGACGAAAGTCGTTTCAAAATACTCGAAAGCGAAGGAGCCTACTTGCGCAAAGAAGAGAACTTTCTACGTGAGGGTCCATTGTCATTAATGAACCTTTTTTGTTATAGTCTACACCCAAAAGGAAGTATTGTGAATATATTCAATTTGTGCTTTCGTTAGTGACGAATTAAAGACAATCTTTGTACAACTCCATGTAACTATGTCTGTCCGTCCATCAGTCGTTGGAAATTAAAATTACAGAAGGAGAAATGGTTTGAGTATCGGCATACAACTTCATACGAATATTCCTTATTAGCATGGAACTTTTGGTATATAATTTAGACAGACTCTGATCGTCCCATATTCTTACCAATCTACTATATGTTTCCATTTTTTTCAGAACCTACAACCGTGTTAGAGCGCTTCCGGGTCAGACATCTTCGACAAGTCAGTCGACACCTTTCAATTGTTCAGATAGAATCAAAATTTTAATCGCGAAATGCAAACAAAATTAACTTAATTATTATCAAAGTTGAAGTTTTATTTTACACACTCAAGTAGACGCAAGAGTCTGCATTTTTCACTTTGTAGAGCAGATTGCACACTAAAATGTTATTCTCAACTTGAGAATCTCAAGTCAACCGCCTCAACAAATTCTAAAGAAAGGGCGCGCGCGACTTATGATTTAAACGGCAATTGCAGGAGAAAGAATATAAGTAATATCATGACATTCGGCACCAATATCCTCTGTCGTTATATCTAAACCTTTTGGTATTGAAAATGAGGGAAAAATACGATTCAATTAGTCAATTATTCAATTATTCAAAATTAGTCAATATTCCTTCTCGTTTTACTGTTTGATTTCACATCATTTTGTGAGTTTTTATTTGAACCTATGGTTCTACATTCTATAGGTCATTCTCTGACTATAGGCTATTAAGCCTAAACTCATAACTCTTTAGGCGTCAATGAAACTTTGTGTACCTTTCTCTTTAGTGAACCATTTATGACATAAGATAGCTACAGCAATACTTACAAATGACGGTTGTATTTAGAAAACATCTTATAAAGGAAAAGTTGAAGTTGCTCATTATGCGAATGGCAAATCAAATATATTACTTATTTCGGCGTCTATGTTCCATTGTACAGTCAAGTGAAGAAACTCCTCGTGGATTCTTATGACAAGTGTGAGTCTTTGTGAGTTCCCCCTTAATACCAAAAAGGTCAGGCCATTGTGCAATGATATGAGCACAGGCACGCTTTTAATCAAGCGAAAGGACATTGTTGGACATCCTTGAGTATTTCTATGTTATTTCTACTAATGCTCGCCGTTTCCTAAAGTCTATGTTCGCTGTCCTTTAAGCTTATAAGGATTTTCAACTGAGTATCAAGGAAGTATTGAAGCCTCGCTGATTTTAAGTTTGTTTTGATATAAATACGTATATATGTCTACCACTTTCAGCATTTGATCAATGTGAGTAGCCCACAGACGTTGTAAATGGTCTGTCTATAGAGTAGAAGCCTACAAATTGTATACATTCAGTGAATCAATCCACTTCACTTGAGGAATGTGTGTGAATGTGTGCGTTTTCTGACCTCTTAAACGCCGCACTTTAATATTACCGTGAATTACACTAAAAGCAAGTGCTATTATTTTACTTACTTATTCTGTGGAGCCAGCAATCAACGCAGTCACGATTGTTACATATTTTGGCATCGTCGTTTAAGCTGATTTCTGTAGAGAGATGTCACATAACAGACACACACACAGACCCATTTCGGAGTCGGCGGAACTGTGATGGGTGGAAAATGTCTCAGCCGCCCATCGCGATTCAATTCACTACTCCGCGTATTGCTGCTCTGCGATAAGATACAAGTTAAGCTGCCGTTTCCGAATCACTAAATATGAATTTGATTCAATTAGTGCAGTTGCAGAGTAGTATTAAATTTGGGGAACACTCGGATAGCCCACTTTTTATCAGTAGGAACACACAATTTCATTGAAAATCACAATCACTAACACTTCTCGTCGTACCTTTCGGCAGTACGTTAAACACACAACCGACGACGGCGGCGAGAAATACGCATGAATTAACTATGAAGTCGCAGGAAATAAAGAAAGGTGATAATTAGTTAAAATTAAGCAAAGCAAAGGACTCGAAGTTGGTTTGTAGCCGATGCGTGTGTGAAGAAAAAGAACTTGGCAATAATCACTGGGACGAATGCTCGTATGTATCACAGATGGAGAAAGGAACACAATCACTTGTTACACAGCGAAACAGCATCAACCCGCCAACGAAGCGTCTGCATGGCGCTCCTAACACGATTTACAGGATGCTGCACGAGACTGTAACAACTGTGTTTTTTTTTCTTTTCTTTTTTTTGTGGTATGAACCTTAAAACAGCTTCAAGCGGTTCGAAGCATCCAACTTACGATAAATGTTGATGTGTCTCGTTGTTATCTTTTCGCAGCCTTTAACACGTCTCTCGACACGCAACGAATGTGTCTGCGTTATTTATTATTAACTCAATTATCGTGATTAGCAATTAATTGTTATCAATACAATCGCCTTCAGTCCCCATCGAACCAAAACAACGAAAAGCTTCGAGCCTTTCTGGCCTCGGTGTGTATCCGCTTTGGCCGTATCTACACATGTTCGTATGTGTGTGTGGGTGTGTTTACAAGTGTGACTGCGACGGATTGTTTTTTTTTTTTGTGCTTTACTTGCCGTTGCTTAATGCTTGCAATCGCAAAGGACGTGCGACGCAACTAAGCATCGATACACCGAAAAACATGTGCGAACACGACCAGATTTCGTAACCAACTGTAAAACAATGTCAGGATATTTGTTGTGTATCCATATTCCAGTTTAGACGGAGTTCCTACCCTTCCACTCACGGCGAGTGCAAAACAGTGTGAAATCAGTGGATTGTTGCTTTGCACTCTTCTCTTGCTCTTAGTTTTGGGAGTAGTACTAAAATGGGGATTTTAGTACACGTTTCACTGATGCCACCCAATTAATGCTGTCGGCGGCAATGTTTTCAACCGTTATGATTTCTATTTATTTAACGACTAAATAAACATCTCTTTTAACTCGGCGTTAAAACTAATTTTTGGCATCTAAGCTTTAGAATATTATATATAAATATTATTTAACGTAAGGTTTAAAATATTTTTCGCAGCTATTTCTTCTGCTTTTAGACTAATTTTGGTTTATCGAAATATATATTTAGTAATTTCTTTTATTTTAATATTTACTTAAACTTTTTATTTATTTTATAAATTAAATATTTACATGAATTAACTTCAATATACATGCGTTAATATTTCATAGTATTTTTCTGTATGTGGTTAAACAATGTACACGATACACACAAACACATATTTTGTCATTAACGGTAAACAACAAAAACATTTGAACGACGTAAACCGCAAATGTAACATGTGACATGTACACAATCAGAACCATGTTCCGGTGGGTGGAGGGCGTGTTGGGTTCGACCTGCCAACCCCTCTCGAAATTATTGACATTATCTAATTGCACTTTTTTATACGGGGCTTAGAATAGATTACCCTCAATGCGAATAAACGAAAAACTTGATCCTTGCTTCAAAGACTCTTTAAAAAATTGACTCTTAGCTTCTTCTTAACTGTTATTTAATCCATTAATGCAAAAAAAAATCGATTTTTAAAGTAGCATAAGTTGAAAAAAAATACGAATTTTTGGGAAGTTGACGAAAATTGGGATTTTCGAAATGATAATATGCATAATCGCGAATAAAATTGATCGACTTCCAAGTGTCGATTTCCATTGTTAATTGTCTTTAAATGTTAAACGCTACTTTCATCCTGAGTATGCTATATGATGCTATTTATGGTCCATATTTGCTATATTTATTTAATCCTCATCGCTCACGATATCTCAGATATTCTCAGCCGCTCCATTTAGGGCTTGTTAGAACTCCATACATGAACCTCTTCTTCCTGAAATGGAGTGCTTCTTCTGCTTTTAAATTCTTTGATAATTGATAATCTTGGTAATTATTATTTGTTAATTATTGTTTTGAAGTATTTTATTTATTTTATTGATTATGTTTATATTTATATAATACATTGAACTATAAAATAATGTAGATATTAAGTTTACATGATAAAAATAAATAAATAATCTTTAATTTAAAGGCTAATAAATAAATAAACAATAAACAAACAGGTGTTATCTAATATATTTTTGGGGACTTTATCCGCATCAAGCCTTTCTTAAAGAATGCGAATTCGACACATCAAGTTTATGTCGCAATAATAATATATAAATTCTCTATAAAAGAGGCAATATTCCTTCCACATGCTTTCTTATACTTTCAAATGTAGCGAGATTTCTATTGAACGGAAAAACCCCGGTCCGTCATCCCAGCAATTCTCTCAATACTCGTATTACTCTATCGCATGAGTTGTATATCACTCGGCCTCTTCGGGGACATTATAATGTTCTAATGCCTCTTCTTATGCTTTCCTAGTTTAATACGCTTGAATATCTTCGATCATTAATATTTATATTAATACATCTATAAAGTAGTACTTCTGCCCGGGAGGAAGATAGTCTTCGGAACCAATCGATTATCGAAGTTCTTCTTAAACTTATCAAAACGGTAACCACATAATTCTATTATGTAAAAGTTTTGATGCTTTGGTTTCATTTTTAAATTTTTAATATTGATTTATACGAATGCTGCTATGGGTTAATTTCCATATCCTTGATATTTATTAAAATGAATGCATTTATGAACGATGTTGTATCCGTAGGGGTTTAGACCCATCATTATCATCATTTCATCATCATCATCATCATCATTGCTGCTGCAATTCTCTTTGGTACTTACGTACAGGCCGCTAAACAGGTCACCAGTGGAGTAACACCGAAAGCTTTTAGGTAATATTTTGAACAAGTAACGCTTGGCGACAACTTCGGTGGGTTCGACCGAATTGTATTTCGATGTTACTTCAACAGTAATCATGTATTTATTAATCTATAGTTTATAGAAAAAATACATATTCATTTAAATATATTAAAGCCGTTTGGAATGCTGAATCACTTTTCGATTTCACAATTTTAAACTTTCCAAATCCTGTGATAGTGTCCAGAAAACTCAAATTCCTTTTAAATTGCCTATTGTCCAGGTGATTGTCAGACCTTCTTCAACAATGTAAAGTAGGGAATACCTATTCCAAATACAAGCTGTGAAGAGAAGCCCACATGAGCAACTCTCCGCTCGCATTCCCTAAATAACATTGCATTCCATGAATTTGCATCAGAAACGATGCATTTGCATGCGGTTAATTATTAACACAAGAACTACAGTCATCGTTATCATCTGATCAAGAATAAGAATTCGGGCCCATCCTGGCGAGTATACGCCATGTGCACTATATTTTATATTTCAGGAGAGAATGATGTCTTCCATGTACGCCGCCAGGATATGAAATATAAACATGTGTCTTTGTAAACTCTTTTAATGCTCATTTATAAGAATATTTTAATTTCTAATTTTGTCAGCTAGCTTATTACTAAAAATAAAATTAATTTCTTTTGTCTATTTCAAGAATATTAATGATTATATTTTCCAAGACACGCCTATTCCAATATTTGAAATACCCAGGATTTGCGTTCTTTTTGAGCGCACAACAATTTGATGGTAATGCTTTTCAGATTACAAGAATCCCGTCTTCAAAAGTCTTGGCAGCATTCGTCACAATAAACACAACACAAATGATGCCAATTAGATTTTCATAGAGATTGTGCACATTTTTAAGGTACGGTCAAACAGAACGCGTTATTAACGCCACACCGGGCGTTTTTGCAGTTTTGTGAGTTGTAACACACACGTTCTTATGGCGTAAGTCAAACAGAAAACGCGCACCTCGGCGTAAAATCTAACGCGCACCCGGGCGTTTTCTGTTTGACTTACGCCATAAGAACGTGTGTGTTACAACTCACAAAACTGCAAAAACGCCCGGTGTGGCGTTAATAACGCGTTCTGTTTGACCGTACCTTTAGCGGCCCCAAAAGTGTCCAAATTCGGAATGTTGCTAGTTAATTAATTAATTTATAGTAAAAATGCAATATATATTGATATTGAAAGCATCCATTTACAGTCCTTAGCTTCAGTATTGTGAAGTGGAAAACTCCACTGTAACTTATATTTTATTTAACTTTAGAAATCGGGAGTTGGACTAAAGCATGTCTCTAATAAATATAACTCTCCGGTACTTGAGAAGGAAAAGATTTGCTTGGTGAGTATAATTTTAACAAATTCTTTATTCTTAAAGTAATATTTCCCGTTCACTCTAATTGTTACAAGTCAACAAAGGACAGCGCGACGAGAATATTGTCACAGCCTCCATGATTCCAAAGAAAAAGCCAGTCTGGTCGATCTTTCGTCGATACCCGTGGAAAATATACGAAATTTCAGCATCATTGCGCACGTGGACCATGGGAAAAGTACGTTGGCAGATCGTTTATTGGAGCTAACTGGAGCCATATCTCGCAACTCTGGTAATCAGGTGTTGGACAGCCTACAAGTAGAGCGGGAAAGAGGAATAACAGTTAAAGCGCAAACAGCTTCAATACTCCATAATTACAAAGGGAAGACGTTTCTAATGAACTTGATTGACACTCCCGGTCATGTAGATTTCTCGAATGAGGTGAATTTTTCTTATTTTCCATGTTGAGGGTAAAGACTTTTATATTTTAGGTTTACAGATCTCTTGCAGCATGCGACGGTGTCATTCTTCTCGTAGATGCTTGCCACGGTGTTCAAGCGCAGACTGTAGCTAATTATGATTTAGCAAGTAAAAGAAATTTGGCTGTAGTTCCGGTTATCAATAAAATTGATATCAAGCACGCTGATGTCGAGACAGTGTGTAGCGACTTGAAGGCTCTTTTCAATATAGACCCAAAGACTATTCTAAAGGTACAATAACTGGCAATGATTTCTTTATTTCCTTTTAAATTCGCTGGTATTAAATTTGAATTAGATATCTGCTAAATTGGGAACTGGTGTTCCGGATGTTTTGGATAGAGTAATAGACGTCGTTCCCCCTCCATTGGTGGACAGAACTTCGCCATTGCGTGCTCTGATTTTTGACAGCTGGTTCGATAAATATCGAGGAGCGTTGAATCTTATATATTTATTAGCTGGAGAGCTGGAAGTAGGCCTAGAAATACAGTCTACAATAACAAAAAAAACTTATCAAGTTAAAAGCATATCATTTCTAAGACCTGCAGAAAGTAACGTAACAAATATGTAAGTACAAATCATTTTATGACGAATTATAAACTTGGCAAACGGATAAAAATAAATTTCGTGTTTCAGAAAAGCTGGTCAGATCGGGTTAATAGCGTGTAATATGCGAAATATAAAGGAATCGATAATAGGAGACATCATTCATTTGAAAGATAATCCTTCTACCGATTCATACTCTTTCCAGCTACAGAAACCGATTGTTTTTGCCGGTGTTTTCCCAGCCGATCAGTCGAAACATGTTGCTTTACGCACTGCTATTGATAAATTGGTGCTTAACGATTCAGCAGTTTCGGTTAATGTCGATTCCAGTCCAGCTTTGGGCCAGGGCTGGCGTTTAGGATTTCTGGGATTGCTGCACATGGAAGTATTTTGCCAGCGCCTAGAACAGGAACATGGAGCAGAGCCAATTATAACTGCTCCTTCTGTCACATATCGCGTAGTACTAAAAAATCAAAAAATGATAAAACAAATGGGTAAAGATACATTGTATATATCTAATGCGGCCTTGTTTCCAGATCCTTTAAATGTTCAGGAATATTACGAGCCATTTGTGAAAGGTATTGCCAAAATAATTAGTAAGCATACATTAAAGCCGAATAATAACTTAATCAACAGGTACAATAATAACTCCCGCAAAGTATGTTGGGCCAATCATTGGACTGTGTGTTGAAAAGCGCGGTATTCAAGAAAGCTCCGTTAATATTGACAATGATCGGATTCTGATGAAATACATTCTGCCACTAAGCGAAATAATTATTGATTTTAATGATAAATTGAAATCCATTAGCTCCGGCTACGGAAGCTTTAACTATGAAGACCATGGATATCACTTGACAAATATCGTTCGATTAGATATACTTTTAAATGGGCGTGTAGTCGAAGAATTCTGCCGAATGGTGCATTCGTCGAAAGCACTAAATGTCGCTAAAGAGATGGTGTTTAAGCTGAAGGATTTAATACCTCGGCAAATGGTACAAATCGCCATACAAGCAAGCGTCGGAAGTAAGGTTTTAGCTCGGGAAACCATTAAAGCATATAAAAAGGATGTAACTGCGAAACTGGTGCGTAAATGTTAATTTTACGTTGAAAATACAATGAATTGACTATTGATAAGTATCGATTAATAAAGCAGTAGTAATAATTCCATTATTAAATTCAATTCCTCTTCACGTAACTTAGCTTTAGGAAAACACAATTTAATACAAATGCTTTTTGTGCGTCTTTAATTCACATTACTAAGTGCTTACATCCTTTTACATAATTCAAGTGTTTACAACTTACGCGAAAATAACATTTTATAGTGCTATAATTTCCGTAGTATTTATAATTTACAATTTTATTTGACTATGCGTTTTCTGATTGTTTTACATCCACTCAACTCCAATAGACTGCTTGTTAAACTAATGCCACTTTTAACTTTTTTCAGTATGGTGGCGATGTGACGAGACGCATGAAGCTACTAAAACAACAAGCAGATGGCAAGAAAAAGATGAGAACGTTTGCAAACATCAGAGTACCACATGAAACTTTTATAAATGTTTTGAAGCGATAAACCGAATTCATGTTCCACTTAAATATAATCGATAAGTAAAGAATTAATTTTTGTATAAATACTTTGTATATGCGTATGATTTTTATGGTATATATAGATATAGCGTGCAAATAACTCCCGTAGTTCATAGTTACTGTTTGCAGATAACCAAATGTAGTAAATTATATAAATAAACTGTAGCAAACATCATGTTTCAAGCAAACAAGGCAATAAAACACACACCAAAATGGGGAAGTTTGAATAATTTCTCAATATCGGGATAGAAATGCTGATAAGCTCGTGATCTGTCAGTTGTATGGCGAAGATCGATATATGTCGATCATTAAAGATCATTAAAGAAACGCAGCCAATAACTCCAAAACATTCTCAACGAATAATGGACGACATAAATGAGTCGTGATTTCGTATTTAAACACGAAATTACATATGAATGTCGTCTTGGCCTTTCTACGACAAATTTTAAGACTTTATAAAATGAATTAATTAATTGAGACGAAAAATTAATAACACAAAATAACTTTTAAAGATCTTCTATTTCTCTAAAGTGTATTCCAAGGCATCATTTATGATGTTATGAACTGTAGAAACATGGCTAGATTAGTATCTTGTATGAAATAATAAAGCTTGAATAACTAATCCGATTAAAAACTCATTAAAAGTAGAGAATTGTTTGCTTCTACTTTTTATAAGTTTAGAAAATCATACAAAAATATTTGGCAATAGTAAAAAGATAAATAGAACCAAACAAAATGTCCAACGTTTTTATATGTTATTTTATAGTAATCAAGGTGTCGCTCAACGACAGATAGTCGTGGGTTCAACTGTAGCAGTATTAAGCTTTCTCGCTATCTGCATGTAGAACTTGAATATATTAAAAAGTATTAAATCTCCAAAAGTCTTAATACTTTTTTCCCTATATTTATATATCACCTATAAATGGTGATCTACTCCAGTTGCATTGCCATCATGAGGCTTACTTTGACAACGACCTTGTTTTTTTTTTTTTGTTTTTGTATAGCTTTCCTAATATTTGCGACATATTTTATGAAGTATTTTGTAAGCCTTGAAACAATATCGATTTTTATTTTGACCCTGAAACGGGCGAAGGTATATAACATACATACATACGTAAAGTAATCATATAAAGAGGCAAGGCATAAAATGACCTTGGCGTTTTGAGCAAATTAAAAGAAAGCTTTTCTCTCTATCCTTAGTGTTGCTCCAAAATGTGTGGGGGGATGATTCTCTTCTGATTAACGAGTTTTTTATTATTTCGTGATTTCTCTAAAGATCAGATGGAGGTGTCAATCATTTCAATTAAAGAGGTTGCTACTATTTCGAATGGAGTATATTAATTCCTGTTTAAATTATACATCATCGAGCTTCTGACGGAGTACATTGACAAAAAGGTAACAAAACTTTTTACATTTTGTTACGAAACGAAAAACGGCAAAAACCAGCCGCATGGACAACACTTTTAATACTCATGCTTACATATATTATAAACGGTAATCAAGTTCAAGCATACGTCGATGAGCTCAGTAGTTGCGCTCCGTACACGTAGCGTATCCATGACAAACAGTCAGGAAAGTAAATGTGCAGTAAATATTGCGAAAATAGACTTTTTTGGAGATGTTTTGTAAAAAGTTCGTAAGTTAAGATAAGAATATCTGGATTCAGTGATTGTTGAGTGATAAAAAGATGAAAGAACTCTGCCAAATGTGTTTTTCAATTAATTGGAAAATATGGAATTGAAAGTGGTTAAATAATAGCGAAAATTATGTAGCTTCAGCTGATATAACTCATATGTAGACAAATGCACTTTGTCCCGTCGTATGGATAAACATCAAGTTGTATATTGCATTTGGTACTTCTTTTAATAATGGATAAACGAACATTTTTAATGTAATTCAGATTCCAAAAAATTATTAAAACTTCGATCGTGTAGAAGTTACGCTTGTAATTAGAAATTGTTCAGAGGATCACATATTTGCGAGTTTTGTTATACAATTATTTCTAATCATACATAATTTTTAAAACGTTTCATTTAGAAATTAATAAAATTGCTATTTCGACTGCACTTTATTAGTGAATATTCGCCATCGACAAGTCAGAATTCGCTTTTGTATTTGTTGAAGGAAAGCTTTTATTGGTTTAGTAAACAACTTGTTGGCTCATGCCACATTTGACACCATCATGCCAGCCTCAAAAATCTTAATTTACGCGATGCTTTGATAGAAATTAGCACCAAATTCTCAAACAACTCAAAAACTCTTCGTGTTATCGTCGTCTTTTGAATTATTGCACAATTATAAAGTAAACTATAAGTTTTTTATACGACTCAGTTACATTTCTTGAAAAGGAAAATGTTTGTATTAAGCAGAATACTCAGGAATAAATATGTACAATTGTTTTTATATTCACACGAACTCACACGTTGGTGTAATAAAATTCCAGGAGATTAATAATAATCCGTTAACTGCTGCCCGACTGCAGACGTAAACAATTTACACTGCAATGAATTAGTAATGAAACACTTATTAAAGTTTCTTGGCCATATTCCTAACCTTTTTCCATTTTAATTTCTAATGAATTAGTTTATTAATATTTTTCCTTTTAGATTGAAGTGTTAACATATCGCAGCCGTTTTTTCATAATTAATATGAATAATGATAAACACCAATAACTCAGTTGAGCTGAATTTATGCCGTGGCGAGGCAAATGAAATCTTGGAGGATCAATTTGTGTCCTCGATAAACTTGACTCATGCGCCAGTGAGTACATCAGTTAAGAATTATAATTACAATAATAATAATAATATATTTCTTTCAATCTGCTTAAATAAGCCAAGCCAGAGCAATAAAACTTCGTTTTTTATCGTATCCGAAAAATGCATGTCGAATACCAAAGATAAATCGCTTGAATTGCCGCTTCATGCCAAGGAACGAGTGAAAGTGGAGCACCTGCAAACACATTCAAACCTGCAGAACAATCGATGGAATCATCATCATCATTCCCTCAACAATCCAGAAGTTAACAGAACGATAAATATGCCAAATATCAGCAACAGCAATAGATTTAATAAAAACGCCAGTGCCTTCGATGAGTGCAAAGTTTGTGATAAGAACTCTTTGGAAGTTTCCGTTGAGAGCGGATATTCTAACCTGGAATGCATGTCAAAGAGAATCGTGGATAAAGTGTCCTCTGAAGATTTCAGAGATAATGATAAACACTCTTTGATGGTTTGCCGAACAGAGGACCAAGAAAATGCCTTTCGTCGCATTGAAGACGTGCATAATTATTCGAAGCTGAACCGTCACAGAAGCTCAAACGGGAGCAGTGACAGTAGCCTTCAAGAGGAGGAGGACGCGAAGGATGTCGATATCGATGACGAAACATTTCATCGTTTCTTCCAAGTCGATCAGCAAACTTCAAGGAACCCAAACAATCATGTAACAAAAAAATAACATTTAATGTTAAATAATAAAATGATTTTGAAGACACGTGATTCATTGCAGTTCCGTGGAAGTCATGATGTCTCAGAGGAAACTATTCGACCTGATCATCACGCACGAAGACCTATGAATGCATTTCTCATATTCTGTAAGCGTCACAGATCTATAGTCAAGGACCGATATAGATCATTCGAAAATAGGTGAGTCAATGCAATAATCGAACTGCAGAAGATTCTTGGTAAAAAGGTCACTCATAATTCTTTGTGTTGACTTTCAAACATTTTATTACCATGTCACAGAAGTATAACGAAAATCCTCGGAGACTGGTGGGCATCATTGGACCTTTGTGAAAAGAAATGCTACACAACTTTAGCTCAACAAGTATCAACTATTTATTATTATTATTTGAAAGTCTAAAAGATTTCTAATTACACTGTCATTTGTCTTTCAGAATAAAGATGCATTTTTCAATGCGAATCCAAACTTCAAGTGGTATAAACTGCCAGCTCCACCTCTCCGCACGCTTCACATGCGTCCCAGCGTGAAGAAAGAGCGCGACACGGAAACTGTTCTTGATGACGATGCAAGTTCAGTTGGCGAGCACATATTCAAGCTGGCGGATGAAACTCAAATGGGTGATCTGAGCACCTTGATTAGTGATAAACAAAGTAGCAATCAAAACGCTTTACAGCGTGCTTTGGGCGAGACCACGGAGTACCTCAGCATCCAAATACCGGAAGCGAAATCTTTAAACTGCGAGTTGACTACCTACGATCCTGCAGGACACAAAAAGAGGAAACCGCAACAACTAAACAGCTTCTGTTCCACCAGCAACGACGATGTCCCTGTGCCGAAAAAATCGCCTCGATTGTGCAAGGGCAAGATCTATCAGGAACTGATTAATTCTGGCCAAATAGCGCCTACAACAAAAAACAAACTTCCAAGAGGCCAAGCTAATGGACCACGTGGCAATAAGCAAAAATCTTATCTGAGTGTGAACGACGATTCCCGAAGGAAGGAGGAAGATTTGCCGTGTAGTCCATCCTCTGGGCACGATTCTGTGGAACGCTTTGGCTTCGACGAAGCATCAACAGAATGTCGACAATATTCTGAAGCAGCAAAATGTAACAACTTCTCGTATGATCTCTCAAACCATTTCGATCTGGACGCGAAGATCAAGGAACTGCCGGCTCTAAGCCTGGATGTGTACTTGCAGCGTAAGCGTAACATAAAAAAGAAAAAGAAATGTACCTCAAGAAAGCGCAACCCGCCAGAAAGCATAGGAAATGCGTCTGCAACGCGGGTGACTGCAGAAGTGGCAAGTGTGCAGGTGGCGGGTGCAGCAAAGGAGTCTGGCATTCCCAATTCGGCTTTCCCGACGGTGGTGGGTAGCCAGAAACGAAAGGCTAGGAAGGAAAGCATCACTAGGCGCAATATCAGCATAAATGATAACGAACAACCGTCATTCCTTCGCTCCCACGAAGACGCAAAATCGTTTTCCGCCACAACAACTGCTCTGAGTGCTGCGCCTATTCTTAGCAAAGGCTTCAATTGCAGCGAGTCTCCCAGCCTCATGTCGATGTCGCCAACAGTAGAATTCTCTAACGCCTTCACCAAGATTAACAACAACAACATTTCGTCTACCTCAGATCTATTCATTTTAGCAGAACTTGCTGCTGAACGAACTGAAAATTCGAACTACACACAGTAAAAATTTTGATGTGTTTATGGAACTATGAAAAAGGAAAAAGTGTTGCAGACGTAGTCATCCTTAGATCACTAATATACATTTATTATATTGTTCAAATCTATATATTTTGTTTTATATATTTTATTGTTCCAAATTTATTGTTCACTATTGTTAACTTTATCAAACTAATTCAAATAAAACATCTACTGCATATCTTTCTGTCTAGTTAATTTGTTTACGTGGGTCACAATTTCGATATTGCAATATAATATAGAATTTAATTGAATTATTTGTGAATTACGAAAGCTTTTATGTCAGATTAATTTAAAATTTATGTTTCAAGTTTTACAAGAATATAGTAAAAATGGAAAAACTGATACGGATCATTATATTAAATCGGCAATCGTCTCAGTTAATTAATAGTTGAAAGAATAAATAAAACGTATTTCCTTCTTTAGCCTTTTTTGTAACCCTTTTTTATAAATCGATTGTTTTAAACAAACAATTTTTTGAATTTTTTGCATTAAAGAGTTCTTGCAACCTTATTTCCGCAATTTTGTTTTTATCGCAATTTTGCACGCCAAAACGCAAATAGGCTGATTCTTTCTTCTTCTTCTTTTGATCGGATATCCACCACAATGGACAGTGGTGGATTTTCACGGGAAATAATTTTCTCTCTCTCGTTTCAGAAAGTCTCCCATTAATTAGTTCGAATGAAATCTTCAAAAAGGACGGCTGTGTTTTGTCTCTGTTGAGTTTGTCGTGCATCTTCATAGAATTCGCGTAACCTGTTCGGCGTGGACGAGAAAGGTATTTAAAAAGAGAAATCAATACCACTCCAAAGCAGTGCAGTAATAATCGAGCAGAATCACGATATCCAATTGAAAACCACATTTTAATTGAATGCATTATTAAGATGAGTCAATGTAGAAAATTGCCAGTGCGACGAATACACACACATGAAATAAAACGGTTTGTACGGTGAAAAAGCCTCTGGTTTCATGCTAAAGAATCGTGGATCTGTGATGCTGGAGTGAAAATCGAAATCCTCCGGACAAGAAAAGTTATATAACAAGCAATCGAAGCATACAGTTTCAGAAGTCGCCGGCAGAAAGCTAGAATACATACATCTGCTTGTACAGGGAGTGTCTTTGCTGAGAAGTGTGAGAAGAACTTTATGCAATCGTTTATATATCTTGGCGAAGAATCTCCACGTTGTTATCCATGTTGTGTTTCTAACATTTTATCTCCTTTTTTACATAATATCGATCGAAATTTAATGTTGGAAAATTTGTCCTTAGTTGTCATAAACAATTAATTGAAAGCCTTTATGTCAGAAATATCTAAAACAATTAGCATTTTGGCCATTAAGACATTTCGGCCAATGAGAAAATGCTTCTGAAAAAAACGTGCTAGTATCTCTTTTATATCTATGGATATGCACCCTGTTTTAAACAATCTAATAAAACAAGTGTATCGTGGTTAAAACAGATCAGAACGATAAAAAAATTATGATTCACTTAAAGACAAGAATTTTACTTGTTACCTCTTTAAATTTGAATGTTCTTTTTTAAGTTGAATTTCTTTAAAAAAACGATTCACAATATAATTAAGAATTTTTGATTTTGTTTTTGATGTCAAACAGAAAAAATATTTATAGAAATTAAAAGTATTCAAATTAAAAGTTTTTAAAATAAGCAGCAGTATAGATACATTTTAACCCCGATTCGTCACGAAACCAAGAGCAAATAATACTAGGAACAAATCCATAGGAAATTTTAACTGCTTTGTGTGATTTCGTTACATATATACATAAATTTTATCCTTAAGTGTGAGAGAGAGATTTTATTTATCTTCGCAAAAACTCGAAAATAAATGAACTAATAGAAAATTTCGAATCTTTTCCGTACTTTTAATATGTAGCAATTGTTAATCGTGCAAATACTTGTTTGGAATCTCTGTGGAATCACCCTTAAAAAGCGATATCGATTTAATTAGACAGATCAAACACTCGAGTTACTGGCAGCGTATGTAATGGCTTTTCTGCGCTCCACTTTCGCTACACGTACAACAAATATAGTCTATAGTCATAATGTCAGCAGAAAAGCACGTTGTCCCTCCACCGGCCGTCTGTGGCCATCGGGAACAGTGCGGCATATCAGTTGTGGCAAGAAGTGTGTGTGCGAGTTGACGGCAGGGGCGACGCGTCAAATGCGTCACCAACTGCAGCAGCGGCACATCCTCGGCAGTCTGCTATTCGGCTGCTCGCAAAATGTTCACCACATTCAGAGGCATCACCTGCACGAATCCTCGTCCGCCCGAAAGGTCCCTTCTCGACAGTTCGCTGCTGACCAACAAGTTAACGCCGCGAAACCTCTGAGAGATCCGCTCGATGTCAGCTTCAACGATCCGATTGCGGCATTCAAGAGTAAAACCACATGGGAACTCATTCGAGCGTATTTAGTTTACACTATTTGCTCCAGTGAGAAGATCGTCGAAAACAACTTGAAGGTATGAGTTTTTATACGTATATTACAAAAGTTGCATAAGTATTCACAAAAATAAATTGCTCTTAAAATCAGTCGTAGAAAGATATCCACTATTCATACGAGATTTTGGTAAATATGCTAACAAAACACCAACAGCAAAACGACATACTTAATAACAATATAGAAACGACACATTATTTTAACTAATTCCGCTCTTGCGAAATTAATTGATTATTTATTTTATTAATATGTAATAATTGCGTTGATAAGATTAATATTTAAGATCTTCCGCATTTAACACGTTGACTGCCAACTACGAGATAACTCGTAGTACGATTTCCCTTCCAGGAAGCCAACTACGAGTTATCTCGTACTACCTAAAACTACCACTTTTAGTATAGCTACGAGTAGCGACTACGAGATAATTCTCTTTCCCAGAAGCCAACTACGAAATAATTCGTAGCGAGTTCTTTCCCAGAAGCCAACTACGAGATAATTCGTAGGTCCTTTTTCTCCTTTAAAAAACATCATTTTTGATTTTTGATGATACCAATGATCTAGAAATAGAGTTTTTAGTAATATAATGTAAAAAAATCAAAATGTCATTTTTGGCCAGTTTTCTGAAAATGGCCTTGGCAGTCAACGTGTTAATTTTAGAATTGTTAATTTTAGAGATTATGAAGAGATAAAATTCGCACTTCATCAGAAGTGTTTTGTTTTGAAATTTAATCTACAACCGCGCAGACATCTTAAGTTAGGCAAGAAAAGTATTCACACAGATAATTGGCCAATGCTACATTCGGCTTCATAAGGCTGAGTTCACCGCGCGATTTTGCTCCTTGATAGACATCACTCGCTATTGAGTGGTTCATTAAAAAGCGTAGAACTAAGATTAAATAAGGAAATTTAGAAAACTTGACAAACTTCAAACAAATATGTGCATAAGAGTTGAAGCATTCTTTTAATAAAGTTTTAACACTGTTTTAAAAAACGTTCATGTATCTCTAAAGATCGGTTTTGAATTTTAAAAGTATTAAATATAATTTTAAGAAGAGCCTCAGAGCATATCAATATTTATAAAAATATTATGATATTGCATAATTTCTTTGATCAACAACACAAACTTTTCGACATTAATGACTTAAATTAATGTAAACAAAACATTCTTACAGATATTCACATTTAACAAAATAGAAAAAAATTAATAATTATTCACAATTTGTTCTAAAGTGATACCAAATTTTTACACCGCAAACATGTAAGTTGTCGGCTCTTTGTTCCTGACTGTAGAAGTGACTGATGACTTTTTGGTCCCGTCACCTTTCAATTTGATTAATTTTGTCCACTTCCCTTGCGCACAGCGTTATATATTATTAATTTCAAGAGTTGAATAGTGTATTTGTGGTGTATTGTATATTTTTGTTGGTGTGGTGCACCGGAATCATTCCTGTGCTAATGTGCAATATGATTTTTAAAATCTATTATTTTCAAATGCATATAAATTTTCATAAAAAGCTAAAAAAAAAATTATATTATCTTTATGAAGTTTGCTTCATAATGAAGATCAGACTTGGAATTGAATCAAAACTATGAAATATGAAATATTGAACATTGAAAACTATGAAATATTCACAGCTAATGAAATTGACAAACAAGCTTCTGGGAGATAAGTTGTTTAATATGCTCATGAAAGCCACTTTTTATGGACATTTCGTAGCCGGCGAGGATCAAATCAAAATTATACCAACACTTGAAAGGTAAATTCGCTGTTAACATAAATTCTCACACTTCTTTTTTCTATTTATTTTCTTTCATATTATTTCGTACTGCAAAATCTGCGCTTTGGACTGTAATTTACATATATGTATAAATACAAATACCGAAAATCAATGATTAATTTCTCACGCTTGAATCGCGCTTCATATTAACACACGAATTACAACAACTGATGGCCATTTGCCACATTTGATTATATTTATCTACGAGTAGTTATTAAAAATAGCTACTCGACTGCTCGGCGGAGTGCTTTTCGAAGCTTTAATGAAGTCAACATTTTATGGACATTTTGTTGCCGGAGAGGATCGCTACTCAATTGTTCCGAAACTTGAAAGGTTTTCTTTATATTTTTTCAATTACATACAAAGAAACATACTTACATAATAACTTTTTAATGACATCCATATTCAATTAAAATATTAACCAATTCAAGCATCTGATTCTGGCATGAAATATAATTGATATAAATTCATTGGGAATCGAAACAAAACCAAAACCCCCTTCTCCCCCCACAGACACGCAAATAAAAATTTTGCTAAAACATAAAATTTCCCCCTTTCCATGAAATTAGGAAGCAAAATCACTTAACTTTGATTGTATCCTAAATTAACCAATAAGCATAATTTTTTGAGCAGTATATTTCTATATGAATAGAGTATTCATTGCTTCCCTCATTGCGGCATGCTTATATGACATACTTGGACACATACACGCCACACATTAAGTAATTGGAATGATTAGCTGAACAATGATTCGTGACCGTTGCACAAGCATTATTTTAGCACAACGGCACCAAAATGTTGGACATTTATAAACTAACCGGCGAATGCAGCGACTGCTGTTTCGTCTTAGTTTATAACTCTGTGAATATATAAAATCCTTAGTAGGTGTGTGAGAGCCGCATCGCATTCAAACCTTTCAACAGAGAATTTCCTCTTTAAATTTCGTGTGCGTAGAATTAAGAATTTTGTTATGATATCGCAAAATTGCTTATCTTTATGCATTTTAGTTTCCGATTTAAATCATTTCGGTGCGGTGACACGAAAGCAGTTCTCAATTCACCTATAAAAAGTGTAACAGACAATTCACCAAGTAAACTTTCAGCTGCTTTGGCAGCACGCTTATTTTTAATTTTCTTATTTCGAGCTCAACGAATGTCTGTTTATTATTTTCATGCAAAATTTAATCGTGAAAAGTAAACTAACATATAGAACAATAAAAAAACAGAATTGATTCATTTATTATTAAATCTTAAAGAGCTTCAAAAACACATGTAGCGAAAATAAAGTCAATCGGTCGATGAGTTTGGCTGTGATGCGTGTTAACAGATACTCGTTTTTACCAAGGATTTTAAATAGTAAAAAAACAAATGTTATTTCTAAAAGTTCAAAAAAAAAAAACCCAAAACCATATCAAATCTAACAGCTAATATTGAGCTCTGCTACTAATGTTTGTATGTTTTGTTAATTTACACAGTTTTAGTTGTTTTTTAAAATATCTGTTTTATTTTTCATTTACTAAATGTGCATTCATACTTTCGGAAGTAAAAACCTGTTTCGGTGTTTCTTTATTTATTAGCCAAATTTATAACACTCACATGATATTATTTATAGAGTGAGTTGTGTTAGTTTTATAATTGGCAAAGTTTAAGAGCTTAAGAAAACAGATTTTTACTTGTACGAAATCTACGAAAGTAGATTTTGAAAGCTGCTCTTTGTTCTGAAACTGGATTGGAATCATCTAATAATGATATCATACTTTCAAGATTGCGATCTTTCGGTGTTAAACCAATTCTTGACTATTCCGTCGAGGAGGACATCTCTCAAGAAGAAGCCGAAAAGCGCGAAGTAGAGTAAGTAACGTCGCCGAAGACAGCGTGACTCTGTTATTTAAGTGTTTATTTTTAATTTTCAGGTCTTCTGTATCAAGTGCCGGCGACACGAAAGGAGAAGGCGACATGAAGCAATTCCATGTGGACAAGTCGTTTGCTGATCGCCGGTACAAAGTTAGCAGTGCGCGAACGTATTTCTACTTGAATGAAGCCACTTGTGAGAAAAATATGGATATATTCATTAAATGTCTGGAAGCTGTATCAGGTGAGTGATTGAATACGATGTCCAATGAATGTAAGTAGACAGAATCAGTTATCGATTTTGATTAAAAGTAAGCAAAAGCAGGGTCCGAATTCATTCTTCAGAAATATTCATCTGATTTATAAATATCTTCGTCTTAAGTTGTCTCGTGATATGGGTATTTAAGGCATTATTAATCAATCAAATGTTGTTCTAAGCTGTCTCGTGATATAGGTATTTAAGGCATTATTAATCAATCAAACGTTTTTATAATATTTCGGGTTGTTGGAACAAAGTTTACATATTTGTTTATTTATATTTATTTATATTATATTTATTAGCATGTGTTTATATTATATGTTTTTATAATTTTCTTTGATTTGGTTTGAATGCGATTGAATAAATTAATTTTTCTTTATTTTTGAATTGGCAACACATTCATTTGGGCGCAATGTACTTGTAAATCCCATTAACCTTTCATTAACAAAATCCTACTTACTAATATTTCTGATCAAGATGATGATGCTAAAATAAGTCCTCGTCCAACCGCCGAAGGTAAGTTTTTCATGCAGCATTTTATAATTTAAACTCTTTCAACCACGAAAAACACCACACTCCTTATTAAAGTAATATATAAAAGCTGTAATAATACAGAAATATTACATCGAAAACAATACAATTTAAAAACAATAATAAAATTAACGAAATTTTAATTAAGCCTCGTGCTTTTCTCTTCTTTGTTTTATTTAATTTAATTCAAATGTTTTGTTTTTTGCATGTCAATTTTTTTATAATTTCAGAATTAAATATATTTTGTTTAATTAGATTTAGCGTGAAGTGTTAATCTCTTGTGTAAAAGAATAATGGAATAAAGCAGAGGTTATTTTTAGCTTAACACTTGCAAATATTCTTTTTAAACTTTCCGGCCGAAATCTTCTCTCGCCTTTAATTGAACTAAACCTAGGCAATTAACGTTTCTTGCATTATCTTAATAAAAACATTTGTTGATCGGTGGTGATGGCAATTTTTCATTATTCACATCATTTCCATGTTCAAAGGCGAAACCTTTACATAAACTTCGTAATAGACAAATGTTTCTAAATGAAATGACATTATTATTTGGTTGTAGGAGCAACATTCGGAACTGGAATCACTGCAATTAAGTTGACTGCTCTCGGTCGTCCACAGCTACTTGTAAGTTTATCAAATTCATTCATATGAAAGTTTTTGAGATATTTCCTTACTAAATATTCATTAATTGCAGCTGCAACTTTCGGAAGTCATAATGAGGACTCGCAAATATATGGAGGACTTAGTCGGCGGCACTGGCAACGTTTTAACCCATCACAAGACCATCAAGGACATGGAAAAGTATTATGAAAGTCTTGGCGATAACAAAAATGTAAAAGAATTCCTCAAAAATGTTACCTCGGATCAGGAGGGGTATGCATTAAATGTTCGAATTATTGTGATACATGTTGTTTGTGTTTCTTTATTGCAGCATCCTTCATTTGTTTCCGTGGTCGGGAATCGTCGATGAGAACTTGCAACTGAGCGAATCTTTTCGTGTTCCAGATCCAAAGACAGGTCAAATGCGTCGCTTGATCTCTCAAATTTCACCCAAAGAGGAGGAAATGTTCCGTAATATGATTCGACGACTTAATACAATTGTCAAGGTATTGCAATTAATTTGCATAGTGATTCTGAGTGTCTGAGTTGTTTCATGAAGTAACATTCATTTGAAGACTGCTGCTGAATTGGATGTTCGTATAATGATCGACGCTGAGCAGACGTACTTCCAGCCCGCCATCACACGCATCACCTTGGAGATGATGAGGAAGTACAACAAATGTAAAGCGATTGTCTTCAATACGTATCAATGTTATTTGCGTGAAACCTATCGCGAGGTATTTCTACGGAGAATTCTAATTATATATTTGGAAATGTTTTGATTCGATTTTATTTTAATTTAATTCCAAGGTTTTCACCGATTTGGAACAAGCGAATCGTCAAGATTTCTACTTCGGCGCCAAGTTAGTTCGCGGCGCATACCTCGATCAGGAACGCGCTCGTGCAACTGCTTTGGGTTATCCCGATCCCACGAATCCGAACTATGAAGCTACGACAGAAATGTATCACAAAACATTAACAGAATGTCTGAGAAGAATAAAGGTTATATTTTCTGTTGTTGACGGTTTCTAAATAAACTAACTTTTTCCTATTATTATCAGATTCTCAAAGACAAGGGCGACGATGCAAAAAAAATTGGAATAATGGTTGCATCACACAACGAAGACACCGTTCGTTTCGCTATCAAGAAGATGAAGGAGATCGGAATCGAGCCAGTGGACAAAGTCATTTGTTTTGGTCAACTGTTAGGAATGTGCGACTACATCACATTTCCATTGGGTAAGAATTGGATTGTAAATTTCGTTTGCTTAATGGTTTCCTTTTTCAGGTCAAGCTGGTTACTCGGCCTACAAATATATACCGTACGGACCGGTGCGCGAAGTCTTGCCGTACCTCTCAAGAAGGGCGCAGGAGAACAAAGGCGTTCTAACTAAAATTAAAAAAGAGAAAAAACTGTTGATGAGTGAAATTTGGCGGCGAGCTATACGCGGTCAATTTTTCTACAAGCCCGTTGGCAAATATGTCCCGATTTAAACACACACACACACAGAATCGAAACCTATGGATATAGTAATGCTTGAAATGTTATGAAAAACAACAATTATTAATACATATATATTTATATATGTATATATATAATACAATAAATGATTTATGTATATATTATAAATATATATATATATCTTGTATATAATTTATGTATGTATATACATATATATGTATTTAATTTTTATTTAAAAGCTAATTAGTATATGATACAAACATTGATTTAATTTATGTGCACACGTAAAAATTTCAAAAGTTTTCTCTTAAAACTGAGCTGATTGTAGATCGATTGATATTGAGAAACTGTATCTGTTAAAATTCAATTAAATTAATAATCGTTGTCATGGCCAATTATTTGCTGCGTCTCTACTTTATCGAATTATTAACAGGGTGGTTAACAATATCAAAATTTCAAAAGTAATACATTTTTTAGATTATCTTCATATGTAACTATTTAAAGCCTAAGAATCTCAGTACTGTTTAAGTATTTTAAGCACTTTGTTCCTTAATCTTTGAAATAGCTTTTATTTCGCCCTTTAGGCAGCTGTTTATGTTTATGTGAAATTATGTACGTTATGATTTTAAAGTATTAAGTTGCGTTTGAATAAATAAAATGTAACGTTGAACGATGATTGAAATTAGAATAGAATTCTAATAGTAACTTTAGATTTGAAAAGTCGTTGGTAGTCGTTGCTCATCATCATTTTGAAACTGACAATGAAACGCTTGCACTGTCAAATATTTCTTCTGTCTCTCGACAACATAAGGTGTGAATTAATTGGACATATTTATCATGTTATGCGATCCTGATTCACTGCCAACAAATAATATAAAACAATCGAAAGCAGATTCTTTTTCCATAAAATGGCGTAGCTATAATTTCACGATGAAACATTTTCATAGGAAATTATTTCGATTTGACTCAATTTGATTTCAATTGGAATATTCATTTTTTAGTAGCAACTTAGCTTATAAATGTAAGTATATTTTTGCTTTACGCAATAATAACAACTGATATTCTGTGTTCAAAATGTGCATTTCTTTTGAAAGTCGTCCATCACGATTGCATTTTGTAGCAAAGAGTTCAAGTTGTGGTCTTTGCATTAGCAAATTGTTCAACTCGAACAAAGGATCAACGTTTGAATTAAATCTTCGAAATATTTTCATGCTTCAAACGTTCGTTCAGCTCAGTCTGAAACGCCAACATATAAATTATATTTTAGAGATGAACTCGATTCCGATGCCTCATTATCACACAAAAACACAATAAACTTTAATGCTTAATTGTCATTGTTAAAGTTTTGTGTCAAAATATGAATGTGAATAAATTGCAAGATTTAATGCAAACAAAATATAAATGTTTCAGTTGTTATAAATGTTTCAATGTGCATTTCATTAAATACTAAAGTTAGATGTGTTTTGCGTCTTTTGAATGAAAACTAATATCAATTAAATTTAGATACTACAATATGACAATAAAAATTTAAATATGACTTAAACTCAGCGTAAAACCTTAAAACGTTTGACTGAAATTTTCTATTTATTATGAATCTATTTACTTTGGTTCAATGATTACAGAATGCACCTTCAGAAAGGAGTTTAAATTTGTTTTGAAATAAACTCGCATCTGTCAATAAAATTTCATGATTTCGATTAAATGTAATAGAAACCGTCTGATTAAGTATATTTGCTAAAATTTAAATGTACACAGTATATTTATATAACTATAATTAAATGTTAATATTAAATAGTTGCAGTTATCCAAAAATCGTGTTTGTATTTTGTTGCTAATGTTGATGGCTGAGATTGCTTGAGGTGAAAAAATGTGTTGATTGCTTGAGGTGAAAAAATGTTAGTCGTAGTTCTTTGAAGAAAGTTAAAAATCGTTTGATATTTTTTCAACTGAACGTCTTTAATTATAAATTATTTGCATCGGTATTGCAAAAATAATTACTGAAAGTTCATCTTCTTCATACATAAATGTTGTATTAAATTAATTTACGCAGAGAAAATCAAAGCATAAAAATGTGAAGATGCTGATCATCGTAGGTCATCATTTTGACCGTTGCGTGCGTGTAAATTATGCGATTTGCTTTACTTTTTATAGTGGAAAGAAACTCGTTCAGCGAACAAATGAATCCATATTTGGATTTCTCCGAATTCTTGACGATTCAGTTGGCTTCAATGCGTTTGTAACTCAAGGTGCTGAATTGAAATGCAGCGAGGAGTGAGTTTTTATAGCAATCGATTTTGGATTGTTGGCATTTTGCTGCTCAACACAATGTCAACAGTGAATGGCTCCATGATCACAAGTGTCGGCTACTTGTTCGAGACTTTCAGTCCATACGCAGTGATGCGGTTTTTCGAGTTCAGCGACAAAGGATGGAACATTAGTGAGAACTGCTTAAAAGACATGTACATTTACTTGGAGGGCTTGAAAAGAGGTTCAATCTGGGCAGCAAAATGTAAAGTTATGCTTTTTTTTCATCCTGACATATTTTGTGTATTGAATTTTTTTTTTAAACAGTGTACGATGCTGCCAGCTTTTATTCCGGAGCAACGTTTGTCTCGAGCAACGTTGGCATCAACAACCCGAACTTTTGTCGAAGTTTGTTGCATGAATATAAACTACTGCTAGGAATGCCGCAGAAGCTGTTGGATGCCAATGGATCAGTGGTGCCTTTTCCAGTGCACATTGTTATAGGACAATATTTAGTAGAAATCGCAGACAATAATTATTTTAAGGTAGACATGAGTTCTTCCCGATCGAAGTTCTGTTTTATTTATTGTATTTACACACAATTGCAGCATGTAAAAATTCAACAACTAATTTGTTTTCCACAATCCTGCGGCCACGGCGATCTGCAACAAATTCTAGAAGTTTATTTATTCCAAAGCAATTACATTGTAAAAAATAATACGTACCTGAAACATCGGATTCTGTCTGATAATTACAGTTTCATTCACGACTCCGACTTCTATATACTAATGTAAATACTGAAATGTGAAAATTCATTGCAAATTGGCATTAATTAATATCATCCATGTCCATAGTTCAATGTTCTTCACTGCAGTAGTTTTATATTGCGTTATATATATTTTGGACATTTACCTTTCGAGTTGTTCGTGTGAAGACGAATGTAAAACAAGCATAGAAAACCAGTTGCAAGCGAAGACAAAAGCAACACTTGGACAGAATATTCAAATTCAAAACTTGCCAAAAATAGCAAACACATCAAGGACGTTTCATATTCAAGAGATTCTTGATGCGCTTTCCATTCAAAACGTCATCTATAACGTAATTCAAAGTGACTCTAACGAATTTGCTACGGCTCAAGCGACACTTTTCATCGTCTTTGCTGTTCTTATGTCTTATTTCCATTTGGCTGCAGAAATAAAGTTTCTTGCGATTAACTTAAGTCCTGCGATCGACGATTCATACTTTCACAACTTGCCAACTTACGTCATAGACATGTTCTTCGTTATCAGGTAAATATATTTTATAAAGCTTATATTTTACGCAAATACATCAAATTATATTGAGTTGCAGCGGCTCGAAGATGGCGAATGAATTCTTCAAATCATTTCCACGCGTAGAATTCGATGTTGCTGCTCAACTCATTCACACAACAAAAATTATAGCAGGTAAAATTTCCAGGTAGGAAAACATAATCACAATTTTTCAAAACATAATTCAAAACTAAAAGAAAAAATATCGAATTCCGGTTATCGTTTGTTTTGTTTTAATAATTAACGAGTACAAAGACGAGTCGAAAGATTCGATTTCCGAACGAATCGAATTCGTTTGTTTTGTTATACACTCGCTTAAATTTCACTCGCTTCAATGTTTGAACGTTTAAAAAGAAGATCGTCATTTTATAATGTTCATTGTTTAATTATTAAAATGTTTCATGTTGATAAAGTTTTGGGTGCTAATCTCTTTTAGGCTTGAACAAAATTCCATTATAAACAACCAAAAATAGATTAATGCAATTTGCTTCAGGTTTGCACCTTCGTACGTCTTCGCGTTGTTCGTTGAACGGCTTTTGGCAAAATATTTTTACTACAACGTCGCCATAGAGATTCCCTCCTTCGATGTAACCACTTGCAGGACAAATTTATGGAGAAATGTCCTTTACTTGGATTCATTTTATCCATTAAGCGAACGCGTCTGTTAATTGCTTATTAATGAGTCGAATTGCAATAATTTCCAATAATTTTTAGTGCATGCCATGGACTTGGTTTATATCGCTGGAAGTGCAATTTTTTATAATTGCTTCTTTGGTTCTCCTTTTGGCCGAAATACATCGAAAATATGCCGTCGTTATTGGAATAACGATTTTTATCACCTCACTTTTGGCCGCAACATTTACAGAAATCCATCGGCAGTCGGAACAAAATTCCACGTAAGATAAATCAGAATTTTAATAGCTCAAACATTGATCGCATTTAACCTCAACTTTCAGACGTTTCCTAAATTCGTCTTCAGTCCACGAAATTCTTCAGTTCAATTTAATATTTGACAACATTTGCTTGAGAGTCGCTCCTTATTTGCTGGGAATTTGCTTGGGCTGCATTCTGCACATAAATAATTCCAGAATTATCGCAAAAGACTACGTAATGATTTCGGGGTGGATTTCATGGTTCATTATTGGTGCCTTGCTGCTATTTGAACACAAGTTGTTGCCATCGATATCCAATTCGATGCTGATTCGGGCTGCTTTAACCACGCTGCGGCATTCGATGTTTGCTTTGATCATTTTCTGGATCATTTTCGCCAGTACAACGCGACGTGGAGGTAGGGACATTAATGTTATCGAGAGTAGCAATCGCAAAGTATCAATAATACGACCTTAAAAATACCTCGTAAACGAAAAGAAGACATTTAAAATTAAACTATTTAACTTTTTAAAAATTAATTGAGCCTTTATACAATACAAATGTAAATTTTAGTAAACATATTGAAAGAATAACATAAGACTAAAATGTAATATATTAAAATCTTTTATTTTATACAGTATTTGATTTTCTAATTACAAACAAATTTAAAAAAAAAATTCAAAAGTTATTTAAAAGCAAATTCATACTTAGATTGTAATAGATTTTAGAATTATTAATAGCTTAAAAACCTCAAAACGAAAAGAAGTCATTTAAAAGTAAATTTCAAAAATTCCAATCAGTCAATCAAAGAAGAAAATTGTTCCTCTCTAGTTTTCTAATTAGCCATAAATTAATGGAAATTGCCATGTCTTGCGTAAGAGACATTAAATGTTGCATTAATATTGTTATTTAAAATATTTGAATTTTGATTTAATATCGATATGTTTCCTTTTAGAGTTTTTAACACTGTTTGCGACGCATCAGTTATCAGTTGCATTGGGGAACGTGTCGCCCGTGGTGCTCATCATCGCTCCGATCGTCATCAGATTATTAATATTCACGGCGGATATTCCCATCTACTCCTCCGAAGGCCAAATTGTAAGTCGCTTCAAATATGGTCGAAATGCATTAAATTTAATTGTCTCATTGATTCAGTTTCTAATTGGAATTGGATGCTTGTTGCTCATTTACATTTGTGCCTTGTTTTTGTACGTTTTGATCGACAGACCGCTTTTGGCCGTTTTTGAAGTGCTTTTAAAAGGACGATTTAAAACGGGGACGTGCAGAAAACGAATTCAAGGCAAAATAACAATCTAGGGAACTTTTTCTTATAAGGATTACAACAGTTTTATTCATAGTTTAGGCAAATACTTCTTCCAAAGCAAAGAATTTGTTGTTTATAATTTGTCATTAGTTGAAAAATAGTATTAAATACACATAGTAATAAAATCGAATGCGACTGAATGATATTATTGTGATAGTAAATCGACTCGTTTTTACTTTAACAATGAATTTTAATAAAAATAGAAGCCGACATTTTACGTTTGTTTACCTTTTTTTTGGATATTTTATTTTTACGGCCTTAGAATTTTCTATTTATTTACGCTTTCGTCGAAATTTCTTATCTACAATTCTTTTTATAATTTAACAATTTACAATATTCTTTTAATAACGTATCTGCTACAACTAGCAACGTTTTTATCAAGCGTCATGATTTCGAATGAGAATCCTCTGAGCGTCACAAGTTTCCTAACTGGTTTGTTTCCTAAGTCTTTCCTTCAGCTGTAAAAATCTAATATGGAAATAATTTTTGATTGGAAGTCAACACAATTCCAACTCCAATTGCAACTGTTTATCGTTAATCTTAATTTCGAACTTCTAATTGCATGAGTTATCATCTTTATTCTTTACTTTCTTTTATTATCATTACTTTAAACCTTGATTAATATTTTTGTTCTATTTTATTGCGAATTTAAAAATATTGATAGTAATTGCATTAATTATTTATTAATTTTCAGGCTTATTACAATGTAAAGTTGATAATTAGCTGCACTTAACTTGGGCAGAAAGACTTCTACAGTTGTGCGTGTTGGTTAGAGATCGTTTGTGGATGAGGCAACACATTTTACTTACGGCACAATGCAAACGCTGTCCGTTATGTCATGTACACACACCCATACACACACACACGTACGTACGAATGCTGATCGGCGGTTTTAATACGCTCAACTTTAGCACTTTCACTTTTCCCAACCAGAAGACTCATTTGCTTTTATCTCCATTAATCAATATTTGGCGCGTTTTCGGGACTCTCTCATTAACACGACCAACACACATGTAAGTACGGCTGAACACTCACACTCGCATGCGTATTTATTTGCACGTGTAAACAAACAATGAACGACGATGCTTCGATTTAACATGTGAATGCGAAAAAATCTCGTTTAACAGTTTTTTCCATCACGAAATCATGTTTCCACAAGGCGAAAATCTTTACTTATTTTACAGATCATCCAAAGATCATATATATACATATATGTTTACTGTGCAACAAGTGCGTGCTTGCGTGACAGTTGAACGAAATTTACTTGAGGAAATTTTTAAAGATTAATTATAAAAATTACATTAAATGCTCACGTCATTTAACGGTGGATAATCGCTCGCTTACTAAATATCATTAATTATTTCCAAAAAACAACGAAAATCATGAAAAGAAATATGAACAAAACGAGAAGTTGATTTTTTCACCTTTTCACCTTTCACTTTTGGGCGATAATAAAAGTCCCAAAATTACCTTTCAAGTAGCAAACAAAGTTACACATGTGAAGCTGTGTGTGTGTGTTTGTGTGTGCGTCAACACAGCGAAAGAACCGGCAAAGATAAGAGGAGAAATAAACTCACTTTTATTGCAAAGTTGTTAAATATGAAATTTTCAATTTTTTAACAAAGATTTCATAATTTTTAGAAATATTTCAAGTATCTAAAATTTCTTCATTTATTTTGGTTTATAAATTAAAATCATAATTTGACCCTTAACCCATAGATGCACCTCAGGGGATTTTTACTGCATGCGCATACATAAAAACAAACACATAAACAATTTCCAACCACACATAAATTAATGTTTTTTAAATATAAAAAATATTTTAATGAGTTTGACACACTTCAAAACGCATTATTAACCAATTCTCAAATGAAAATTATTGTGAAAAAAGTTTTCGATGCTTCCAATCGCATGACAAAATTGCTTTAATAATGATCAAGAAGTAAAATCGATTTCGCTAATTATTTTCAATTAATTTATTTCAATGTGCAGAGGATCGATTTGCAATGATTGCAACAAAAAGAATGCCTTTGCAAATCATATAAAATCATTATCAATGTCGTTGATGTTTCTTCAACTTGAATAATTTCTGAAGCAGCCAAATTTCAGTTGAAATAATATGAAACTATGCAGAAATTTATTAAAAAAGTTGACCTCATGGAGTTTCAAGTAGCACGTCCTTCAGAATGAGTGAAATGCAGTTAAATACGAAAGAAAGAAACGTGATATTTCACTTATTTGCAGTCGTTTTCTATTAAGAATGAAATTCATTTAAGAACAGAGAAAAACACAAATTAAAAGGGAAAAGAAATTAAATTGAAATTGAACTTGAAATTGTCAAAATATAAAGTTTAGTGTTTAGATTGATTCTTCAACTGATTAAAACAGTTCTTATGCAAGTAGTTGACATTTTCAGAGAGAGAGCAAATAATTACCTTCCTCGGTTCCATTAAATCTCCAAAAAGTTGCGCAACTCACAGCAGAAATCTGTCGCTGTAACGCGTGCTTACAGCAAGTTTACGAGTTGCTTTTAGTTGCGCCTTTTTTTGTTTTTGGTTTTTTGTTTTATTGCCCTGTTGAACATTTCTGTTAAGTCAGCAAAAAATAACACTTAAGAAGCGAAGTAACGGCAGCCGATCTCGCTCTCGAGCTGCTAGCGTACAACTCGTCAACGTCCCGTCCGCATTTCTTTCTTTTTCGCATCATTGCCACCGAAAAGTTCCATTACCACACACACCGGTCGCTCGCCTCGACCGAGCTTCAACTCGCTCTCGAACTCTTGAAATTTATTGCACCAACCGCAGAGGAAAACCATTTTTTAGTTCACTTTCGTTAGTTCGGGCGTAAAGACGCGGCCGCCAACTCGTCAACAGTCGTCGCAAAGATTGCAGCCAGTCGACATTTCGTTAAAGTCTGTATTCGTTAAAGGCAACGCATTCGTTCGCAATTCGCTCATTCAAATCGAACGCATCAACGCGGCGAATTCTCGTAATGGAAATTTTGGCAAATTACGTAAAAGCATGAAAATAGATTCAAAATTCTAAAATTCAAAAAGGAAAAACTATTAAAAGTGAAAGAAGCTTCTAATATTCATGCACAACATAATAAAATAATAATTCCCTTTTCCCTTCATCTTCTTTGTGATCAATCAGTGTTCAATCGCAATCAAATTAAATTCGTTCTTGAGTTGGTGATTGATTAGTGACTTAATTATTATGTTTTTGCTTCGAATTGCGCTGTGGTTGGCGATTCTCGGTCCAATTCGAGTTCTTGGTGCCGAGTTTGTTCATTCAAAGGCAACAAGCGGCTCACAACGGAGCGATTTAAGCGTAAATGCAACAGACGGCAGCGATGTGAACGCCGAAGTCGATTTGTCGACAGCGGTACGTCTCAAGGACATCCTGAATGTGTTCAGCATCGAGCTGATAGCAGCCAAGTGGAAAACGGACCGCAGTCAATTCTCTGCGAGGTGTTCAAAGCACCTTCAGGATTACTTTCAAGGTCTGAAAAGAGCCGATGTTTGGGCAGTGAAAAGTGAGTTTCTAAAATAATAAAAAAACAACACTCGTTTTTAATTAACTTTATTATAAATCAATTTCTAGTCACAAACTGTTTAATCTAAATATTTTAAAAGTGATTTTAAATTCTAATTGAATTGAACATTTCAATTGTTGCTTTAGTTTTCGCTTTTATTGGAACTTCTTCTAGAAATTCCGTTTCCGGTATCGAATCCATTTATTTACACAAACAGCGCTTCACCGCAAATTTCATTCGCTTCACCGCAAACCAACGTCAGATTTTGCATCGAGCAATTTCACTTCGCAGCAACGATTACCGAATGTGACCACCAATAATCAGCGAGTTGCCTGAGCAAGCTGCCGGTTACGCAACTTCGCAAAAAACATGTTTTCACTTATTGCACTTTTGATTCAGCGAATGTGTGTCACCTACATACATACAAGGATGTATGTATGTTCGTGTGTATCATGCTGGTGGCTCTTCGTAACCGGCAACTCTTGCAGTCGCACTGGAATCAAGATCAATGGCGCCAGAAGTTGTAAAACGCGTCTATCTGCGAAAATATTTTTATACATAAGCAAAACATGTAATATAGCGTGCATATGTTATAATAATCCCATCCGATGCAAGAACTCACATTCGTTTTAAGTTTGATCTTCCATTCGCATGTTTGCGCCTTGTCAACATCATTCTGATTGGGTATTTAAACTGAATATGATCGAAGAATAGTTTTCATGTTGATGAATACGTGAAAAGGCGAAATAGTTTAACACAAGCATAGGTATTTTCTTGTTTATTTTTCTGGATACTAGAATCGTGTTAGAGTATCAAAATCTATTTTGTTTATCCAACAAAAATAGTTTAATTTACTTAAGCAATACCCAAAAGAATTTAATTTCAAATATACGACTCTCGGAAGCGAATTCGCCACATAACAAACGCACTCGTTATTGTTCTTATTTTTGGTTTTTTTTGGAGTGCTGCCAACAGTCTTTTAAACTAAAATTCGCAGCGTTTTTCGTTACGGAAACTTTAAACGCCAATTTGAATAGATTAAACAAACGTACAGTAAGTAATATTTGCACATTGGCAACACTGATTTACTTTAGATGTTTGAACAGTTTTTTGTGTCACTGTTTTTTTTTTATTTGTTGACGAATCATTCAGTTTTGTTTCAAAGAAATGCAACTAACTTTATAAAAAGCGATGCAAATTTCTTCAAGAAATTAAAAAGTATAACTTTTTATGAATCAATAAAAATTGGCATTTCTTTTCTTGAAACCTTTTGCGAATCCTTCATTATTACAGTCGATACGGTTCACAATCCTTCCTGGATTTACGCCTTCCGTGACAAGCGCATTTCTCTAACTTCTGGCGAATTCGATGGCCAACGTCACGCTTTATAATTTCTTTTCCCATTTTTATAAATCACCGTCTGCATTCGGCTAAAAGCTGATCATTAACAACGAAAACAACAACAACAACCAGGCAAGCTTACATAATAAGCAATGATTATGCAATTCGCTTGGCTTAATTCACGATAAAAGAAATAATTTAAATTAAACAAAGACTTTGCCTTGCGAATTTTACAAAGCGGACATAATTATTGCCTTCGAAGTCCACTTCAATTCATTGCTTTATACGAAATAATAAACTCACAAAAACTGTGTGGACTTTCGACTTTTTACAGATTTAACTACAGTGAAAAGGTCAATTGTCCTTGAACCGAAAAAGTTTATAGATGAGTTTTTAGATGAAATAGAAAAGCGTATCTTATAATTAAAATTATTTACAACAAACTGAAACACACACACACATACAGACATGTAAATATGTGTTTTTTATTCATTGTAATTTTTTTCAATTATGATTTTTATGTGGCAATTAAAGCAAACGTCGTTCAAAAGTTTAATTTCAAATCAGTTTCATACATTGGAATTACCGCTTTGGCAGCACTTCCCCTACCTTGAAGAGATTTTCTGTAATTATAAAAATTATTTACGTTTTAAAATAGGGCGATTACGTTATTTTAGCTTTTGGTAATCTTGCCAGATTAGTGAAAACAGACGAGATAAAATGAAAAAAAAAAACCCAAGGACGCAACTCGAATTTAATGGTCAACTCGTTGAAGTGTTTCTTAAGCATCTACACGTTAGTAAATTCACTTTAATCGACTCATGGCATTTTGAGCAATAATTAATTTAGGAATAACATGATTCACAACCTTTAAATAGCACTTCAAATACCGTTTGAAATGGGACAACATTCACATGAGTCAATAAACTACACCAAAAGCTGATGATTCATAAGATTCATATTATAAAATGGAATGAATATTAATAGTCACGAGAACTGCAAATAAGAATAAGTAACATTTTCACCGTTTCCTTGTATTTTTGTTTACTTTTTATTATCGCTTATTTCCCATCAACGAGAAATTTACTTCGTAACGAATCTAACTAGTTACACGCAACGAGTACATTGATCTCATTCAAATGAATACATTGAACTCACTCAAATGAATACATTGTGCTCACTCGAACGAATACATTTCGCTCAGTCAAATGTATGCATTGAGCTCACTCAGTAGATGAGTTGGATGGAAACGAATATCTTAAGCTGTAGAAATACTCACAATATGAATATGAATTATGGAAATAAATTTGATAACATTAAAGATGATTTCGCAGCATATATTTAATAATAATATTTTCATTATTTTATATATTTATTTAATTTAATAAAAAATTAAACTTGTAAACAATGATTTCGATAGTATGAAGTGATCAATTTTACTTTTGCGCAGTGGACGACTCTTCTGGACATTACACATCTGGATTTTTCTACGGCAACAATTATTGGATGGGTTCCAAGTCGCTGTGTGAATCCATTCATCATGAAAACTCCGATGAAGCGTCACCGAACACGAATTCATCAGCTTCATCAGGGTTGCCGTTCGCAGAGGTTCATCAGCCGTCCTTCTACTCGGTGCAAAACGAAAATCCGCCGTTCGTTCCCGGCTTTTTCATCATTAAAATGCTGCTGAACGAATCGTTTCCAGCGAGAGTGAAAACGGTATAAAGAATCACATTCATTTCATTCATTTATCGAATGAAGATTTTTATACACAAATTAAGTACTGTTAATAAATAAAAAGAGAAGAAAACAACTGAGTTCAAACAATTGGATTTCATTAAAGCAATTTAGTTAATAATTTTATTTCATTCTTATATGATTCACAATTTTGATTCACTTTACACAAATCCATATTCAAAATACTTTTTCGTTCTACGCTTCTATTTACGATGATAAAAAAGCTTGTAAACCTAATTTTAAACTTAATATTCTAACGGATCGCAATAAATTTCATATTTTTATAGTCCAGAATAATTTATGTTGGACACTGTTTGCCTTCTTCTTGCTCCACGAAGGATGTGAAGAAATTAACGGAGCTGGGACAACGTGAAATTGTTAATCGAAGCGTTAAACTGCTCGACATACGAATTCCAACAGATAAAAAATTCGACTTGCTGATGGATGGAACATTCTGGATTCTGATGTAAGAATTAAATAACGAATTGGGATTTTCATAGAATCACAAACTAAAAAAAAATTGTTAAAAAATTATACTTCGCTCTAATTAATTTCAATCATGTACAAAGTAACTTCTTCGAAACACTTCTTATAAAACGCAGCTTCCCATAATATTCACTTATTCACTTCAATCTAGTCATTTTATTAAGTACTCAGATTCCAACTCTGAAAATGAGTGTCGTAAAATAAGTATAACTCCATTCATTACATCCATTCATTTGCGCAATCGCCAAAAATAAAAATATCAATCGCATTGCTGTTTCGAAAAATTACCAGGCGCCCAGAATCAACAAGCAGTAAACTTAAAACAAAAGAGAGACTCACGGCTTTCCAGATTCCAACGTTTCTCATGGAAAGTTCGTTCCTCGCTAGTTTTACGGCAACGAGTATACGTGATCAATAACGAGCAATTGAACTAGAGCAAACTAAACACAGCTGAATAAATAACGAGTTCGATGTGAATTTTAAAATTAAATAGTTTCGTTGCTATTATTTCATTTATTTATATCAAATCTATAGTTTTTTAAGTTGTGAAATGAAGATTTTTTAGTTACATTTCTTTATAATATTCATCATAAAATATAAATACAGCTGTTTATTTAAGAACTTCCTAAAATCGATTTCCCTTTCAGGATCGTTTCAACAACTGTTCTGCTCCTAATGATACTAGGCACATTATACGATGCTTTGCTAACGCGTCAGCTGAAAAGCAGCCTGATTCGGCAGGACGCGGACATGATGAACATCAGCGAAGCATCTTCGGGCATCGGATGTGTGTCATCTGAATACAGCGACTCTATAGCGAACAACTCACTGAAGCAGACGTCAATGAAGGACTGCATCACAGTTCTCAATTTGCAGCATGCCGCGGACAGGAGTCATTCGTCCGATGAACATTTAGAAGCAGTCGTTCAGCGCAACGATCCGCAAAGGCTGAGTATTTATTCGGAATTGCTGCTTTCGTTTTCGGTGCTAACGAACTTTAATGCTATTTGCGATCGCAACGTTGGCTCGGACACAATTCCCTCCATCCACGGACTGCGTGCCTTCTCCATGGCCTGGGTGATTCTGGGTCACACGTGCATCGTAATGTTCAAATATTCGGATAATATGGAAATGCGCAAAGAGGTGGAGAAGAATTTCTTCTTCCAAGCAATAACCAACGGCGCCTTCAGCGTCGACACATTCTTCTTTATTAGCGGCTTCCTCGTGTCCTACCTCTACTTCAGAACCAATGCCAAAGGAAAGTTGAATAAGCTGACCAAGGATGGAAATGAATTCACAACGGGAGTAGCTCACTTCTTCGGTTTGGTAGCTTACAGATTTATGAGGTTAGCACAATAATAAATCTATTAAAATTTGTTTAATTTACGTAATTCTAAAAGTATTTAAATGTTACTGGTTTCAGGTTAACCACGCCGTACATGTTCGTCCTTGGAGTGGTGCAGGTGACTATGAAGTACCTGGCCACATATTCGATTTTTGACCCGCCAACTATGGACCACATGACGTGCCCGAAATATTGGTGGCGGAACCTTTTCTACATAAACACCTTGTTTCCAGTCGATCAAATGGTGAATGGCTTTAACATAAAGTGCTAAATAAATTATTATCGTTATTTGTAGTGCATGCTTTGGAGTTGGTATCTTGCCAACGATACGCAGTTCTACATTCTGGGCGCTGTTATATTAATCATTGGTGCGCGGCATTTCAAGCCGGCGGCCTGCACAACGGCGCTGTTGCTGGTGTTATCGTGGATCACGACCGCAGTAATAGCATTTAGCAATAATCACCGACCGAACACGGACGATCCTCTGGCGCTGTTCGACAAGATATACGATAAACCGTGGACACGCCTGGGACCGTATTTAATTGGCATGGCCGTTGGCTGGATCCTCTTCCGGAGTAACTGCAAAATAAAGCTCACCCGACAAACGGTCGTCACAGGTTGGATAATCGCCATGTTGAACTTGTTTGTTCTGGTCTTCGGCCTCTACAATTCGGAACTGTCACGGTTCACGGCGGCCGCTTACAGCTCCCTGAGCCACTCTGCTTGGGCCTTGTCGCTGGCTTGGATCACAATCGCTTGTTCAACGGGATACGGTGGCTACATCAACTCGCTCTTGTCGGCGCCGTGTTTGTATCCCTTCTCGCGTGTCACTTACTGCGCTTACCTGGTGCATCCCATCGTCATCCGCTCGATGGCTCTCAATTCAAATGCTCCGACTCATCTGGGTGGAGACACAATGGTATTAATAAAATTCAATATAACTACGTGAACAATTATGAACTTACATTTTTCCTTGAACTCTCTGCAGGTTATTACTTTCTTCGGACTTGTCGTGAGCTCCTATCTTCTGTCCTTCCTCGTGTCCCTCTCGTTTGAGGCTCCCGTTGTCACTATGCTCAAAATATTATCACCCGGCCGAAAAAAGCGAATTACTTAGAAGCAAACGGTTCCGGAAGCTTTGTATATAACAACTATGTTGATGTGTTCTAAATACTTATAAAAGTTAATCAAATTACATATATTTTGTATTGTATTATAATTTGTAAATTATTTATAAAACATCACATTTACTTTTAAAGCAAGCCATTCAGAGAGTTAAGTTTAATAATGGCGAGAAGATTGATCCCAGTATATCACAAATATTTCATTATAGTTTCTTCAAGTTTACATTGTAAAAATGTTGTAGTATCGAAAAGAAATTGTTAAATGTAATTTACAATTAAGAACTGAATAAAATTTGTATACTATTTAAAAATATTTATAACAAGGCTTTATTTTATAGAATAGAATCAAAATAATAACCATTATAAATTAAAACAATTATTAATATAAATAATTGACTAACAAACAGTTATAAAAATTAATAATTGATTAACAAACAATTATGGTTCATTCGTTCGTTCGTTTTCTGTATGTATTTCTGTTTACTAACATGGATTAAAGTCTGTGACCCGCGTATATTTATCCATGTCTTGCGAGCTACTCAAACGTGGATTTTGTTGGTGCTTTACCAAGTCACAAACCTAAATAGAAACTAGATTTCCTAGAACCATTCTTTATCCGTTGTCATTATATTTTCAAATGATTTCATTTAGCATTAGTAAATTTGCAGTAATGTTTGCTATTGAAGAAATATTAAATGCACAAGCTTTTTATTTTTAAAAATTAAATTATTACAAAAATAGCTATTTAAAATAATGAATGTTTCCATTCGGATGATCTAGTTCACATCGAGTAATAACTTGTAAAATAAAGCACAGAAAAAAAAATTTAGCATTGATAGCAACTCAACTTTGCAATTCTTTTCAATTGTTACTTTTACAATTCCTTCTTTTCTCTGCTTTCGTCGTAGTCCACATCGGTTTCTAGCCGCTTGTTATCGACTGGATACAGCCACCGCTGATACAAATATATTATAAACACAACGTCATCACGGAGGCAGGCAACACGGTGGGCGGTCGGCATGCTTATAATGAACGCAAAAACATCATCTATGAATGTGTTAAATGCTTTGTACATAAATGCACGCCATGGAAGGGCAGCAACGGACTTCAGCTTATAATTCACAAACAGTTGTGGCAGCATTAACAGGAATCCGAATGCGTAAATTCCATTCACCAAGGAATTCAACGTCCATGAGTACCAACTTCTTTGAGGATAATATATAAGCGAGTATATCGCTCCCAAAATGCATACTGGATAAAGGAAGTAGCTAAGGTATTTCATACCCTGTTTATCAAATTCTTCCGTTTTATTTTCCGCCAAACGTGTTGGTGTCACGTCATCTACTTTTTTTCCTTTAGCGCGTAGGCTAAAATTTAGTTTAAGAATTTTTTTGCACTTCCACATTTCAATAAGTGTTCCAAGACCAGCTGGAATAATGACAAGCATCGAAGTGTTCTCTTCCAACAAGTAAAAAAATATGACGACTTGAGAGAACGTTCGCCATAATACAGTTCTCGTCGATAGGCCTTCATAAGATTTTTTCTTTCGCCAAAAGGTGAAATCATTTTTAAATGCAAGAAAATCGAACAAAATCTACAGAAATCCATGTAAAAATGATATAGGAAGCTATATACTCATTGTATACGTACATGAACACTGCCAACAACGAAGGTACCACAAAGCAAATACACATTGGTGTCCGAAAAGATACCTTTCACTTCGTCTGCATCCTTTTTGGTGAAACCCATTGCTAGAAACATCTTCATTGCATGTTCAATCATTAGCATCAGCCGCAGTTTTCCGATTCCAATTGGCTTATAATGAAATTTAATGCTCAATTCCGTGGTGTTTTCCGTAATTTTGACAAAGTTCTTTATGCGAGAATTAAAATAATCTCCTCTCAAAATTGGGAGAATCTGTTGGTTTTTATTGACACGAATCATTTGAGCCATTTCGGCTGGAACATCTTCGTGCGACAAGGAGATTTCATCAGTTAGTAATACAATATGCACCTGAGACGTAACGTGTGCTACCGGCTTCACAGATAACTCTCGACTGCGGGACACGTCATTCTTGTGTTGTGTGGAATCTGCCTAGAGATCGATTATTAAATAAAAAATAATTAACTTAATATCGAATAAATATCTTTACATCCGCTCCAAGCAATGAAAATGTTTCTTCTTTTGGCAACATGAACTCGGTGAGCGGTACAGTTTGTATTACTGTTGGGCCATCACGTCGCAATGTTTTCCATTCCAATGGTTCGCCTTGCAAAGCCAAAACTACTTGCATGTAAAGTGTACCGTTGCGTCTCGTCTTCGGAGGGATGTCCAATACAAAATCTCTGGAAAATAAGTCATAAAATTCAATTTTTTCGGAAGCTATAATTATTACCTCTCAAACTCCTGCCAGTAATCGAAATTTCTATTGGTGTATATTTTATTTACTTCAGTGGAAATTGGATTTCTGCCGACAGCTGTAAATAGTGCCAGCTGCATCTTCGGCTTCAGTCCCAGGAATGATTTGTAACAAGGCTTTGTAGTGCACTGCAGCGTGGTGAACAAACGCGTCATCACCCACGTAGAGTGGCATATGTACAATAGGAACACACAAGCTAGAGCTGTGCTTATTGACGGAAGGTACATCTTACTCAGAGATCGCTGATCTTATTGCACTAAATATTACTAATTCAAATTGTAAAACTTCAGCTTCACTTTAATCTTTTTAATTATCTACATTAATGATAATCAGAGTTTAAAAACAATTTGCTTGCTTTCTAAAAATTTCAATTGTGACCCATGAACAAAAACGTCATACATTTTGCTTTGCTCCTTTTGCTGTTTTTTCACAGTTGCAGATTTGTAAATGGAACCAAAAAGTCTTACAAACGAAGAATGCGTTTAGTAGTAAAAACGTGCTTACGCTGCAACGTTAGTTATTGCGTAATAATTTACAAGTAACATAAGAACAACAAAGCCAACTAATTTTTTCTTATTTTAGTTTATTCCTAATAGCGTATTGGACAGAATAAACAAAAGTCCAAAATTTTTGAGGTATAATTATTGTGCATCTGTAAATCAACCAATTAATGAAAGCGTTGTACACACTTACTTGTCACCAACATTGAACATTCCAGTTCATGTTCAACTTTTTCGAGATAACCTTGTCGTAATAAGGAGGTCAAATTTTTAGTAATTCTTCTTGCAGTATTGCCCATAAAACGTATAGAATCATCAGGATGGCTGCAAAATATAAAATTGTTATGGTACGTCATGGAGAATCAGAATGGAATCAAAAGAACTTGTTTTGTGGATGGTTTGATGCTAATCTTAGTGAAAAAGGTAAGGAGGAAGCAAAAGCAGCTGGAAAAGCAGTAAAAGAAGCCGGTCTTAAGTTTGACGTCGCCCACACATCTGTGTTGACTCGTGCACAAGTCACCTTGCAAGCCATTTTAAGCGAATCGGGTCAGGAAGGCGTTCCAGTCTGTAAGACATGGCGTCTTAATGAGCGTCATTACGGCGGCTTGACAGGATTGAATAAGGCTGAGACTGCTGCCAAATATGGTGAAGATCAGGTTCAAATCTGGCGTCGTAGCTTTGACATCCCACCACCACCAATGGAACCCGGACATGCCTACTTCGAGAACATTGTTAAAGATGCACGCTACGCAGATGGTCCGAAGGGTAATGAATTCCCTATGTTTGAATCGCTTAAACTTACCATTGCTCGCACATTGCCGTACTGGAATGATGTTATCATTCCTCAGCTAAAGGAAGGCAAGCGTATCATCATTGCTGCACATGGAAATAGTTTACGAGGCATTGTCAAACACTTGGACAACCTTTCTGATGATGCTATCATGGCTTTGAATTTGCCAACTGGTATTCCTTTCGTCTACGAATTGGATGATAATTTGAAGCCAATTGTGTCAATGAAATTTTTGGGTGACGAAGAAACCGTCAAAAAGGCAATGGAAGCAGTTGCAGCTCAGGGTAAAGCAAAATAGAACGTTTTTGCTCCAAAACACATCATTCTCTTCGCCATATAAAGCCGTTAAACTGGCTGATTTGGTTCGAGCTATACTTTGTTAAAGATCTATTGTAGTTAATAAAGTTATAAAATTTAACAGATTATCTCAAATATACTTGGGTAAAGCGATATTGTCAAACAAATTTTAAAAATGTTATTATCCATTTCCAATATTATTTTTTAATAATTAGATGTTACAAAACTATAATCGATTTATTGAATATTAAGAAGAAAATCCTTTATGGAATTCTATCCAGTACGAATGCCTAGTGCTTGTTCAAGCTCAGCTCTTTTCTGATTTACCTTAGTAAAAAAATAACGCGACACAGCTTCATGTGTCCAAGGTTGATAGTAAAACTCGGATCGACGCTCTTCCTCAGGATTTCCTACGACATCAGTCATAGCCTAGTTACGATAAATTAAAAATATTCATATATTAATCTTCGATATTCATAAATAATAAATGAAAGCACCTTTAAGTCTCGAGTTTGACTGACAATCCAGCGATGTATGAATGTTTGTGGATCCTTTGCAAAGCTGAGGAAAAATTCGCGATTAGTTTTCATTTGATTTATTGTGTCGACGGTTTCATGTATTTTCGTATCGAGTATTTGGATTTCCTGCTGACTGGCAGTACTGATCAAGAAATTGTTCATTTGGTTTTTAAGTGTGTCATCCACTTCCACATCAATATCGTAACAAGCAGTTTGCTTGTTTTCAGCACCGCTTTCTATAAAGTGATTGATAACAATCGGATCTGGTGGATGTAGCAATGGATTCAAACGCTGTGGAATTTCGGCAAATTTCATTCGCTGGCATCCAAAAATCTGTTCCAAATATTTATCGCAATTTATATATTCCCTTTCGTGGGCGTCCTGCAATTTGTGAGTTTTAATATATTGCCACAGTGCAGATATAATGACTGGGCGTGTCTGGGTGTGAACACCCAGCAGGCGTGCTAAACGTGGATCCAACTTGAATTGTAATGGTTGATAATCAAGCAGAAGGAGGATTGTACATCGGACGTTCCTATCACCAGGACGCTTTACTTGGAATCCGTCAGTTTCCTGAGTAGTGTGTGTACGATGCCATTCCACAAGATGGTTATCTGGACCGTATAATTCCTTGTCCAACTCTATTACTAGCGACTTAAAGAAGGAAGAAAATTTTCGTTTTATCTTAGTGTTCGGATCGCCTTTGCCATCTTCAAGCAAGCGCCCTTCCACCCGGAGCTCCCACGACGCAACAGATCCCTCCTCTCCATCATTACTGGGCTCCTTACTAGGATAGAAGGTATTCGAGATGAAGATGCGCAATTTACGCTTTTGCTTCATTGGTCGCTTCAGCGCTTCTTGTATATCTAGTCGTTTTCGCATTATTGTAGCATCTAGCTTACGTTCAAAAGTTAGTAGATCCATGTACGCCTGTGACTCCGGTACCAAATCGCGCACCTTTTGCGGTAGTATTTTATCGGCCAATTTTTTCTTCTTCTTAGCGTTAATGTATTCCCCCTTGCTTTGTGCATTGTTCATATTTCGCGATTCGCCTGATCTTTTACTCCCGCTCCCAGACCCGGTACCACGCAGCCCACTTTGAAAGCCAGGTTGGGCAGCCCTCTGATGCATTGATGGTCCAACAGGAGAATTTGCAGATCCTGGAACTGGCTGCTGAGGAGCTTGATGAATTGGGAATCCTCGCTGCTAATTCAATCGATTTTTACACATAAGAATCTATGTATATGAAATTGTAGATGTGTACTTACTGGAAAATTTGTGACGGCCGCATAGGGTCGCATGCCGGATGCTTGAGTAGAAGGTGGCTGATACCTTGCCTGTCCAGGAACAGTTGGTTGCCCAGGAGAGGCAGAAGAGAACCTTTGCGACATTAATTCTATGGACAAGAAATTGAAGAAGTAAAATAAAATAAACTAGCGTCTCAGCAAAATGTCGTAAATTCTAGTGTTGCCACACTATATTCCACAAATTTGGTTTTGGCGATTCAATGGAGCAGGGGTTCTTAAGCTCGATTATTTAGTGGGCATAGAGCTTTTGCAAAATATCATATATCATGTAACATATATTACTCATAAAACACAACTAAAGCTTTATCGTCGTCGAATAAGCAAATTTTTATGTTATATATCTACGAATGATAGAATACAACATTGCGCAGGTTCGTTAGCCGTCACCTTTCATAATTTCTTGTGTTGTGTAAAAGTGAAGAACAATTCACAATTCAAAAAGTGGCGAATTCTCTCTCAAAATATTCAGAGAGATCAAAATTTTAAATGTGGTTGTTGTTGTCTGAATATTTTGAGAGAGAATTCTCCACTTTTTCCACGTGATTACAAAATCACGGATGTGATCGCATCGCGACCATCACGATCACGACGAGGAACCAGTGTTTCTCAAGCTAAAAATTTTCTATTTACAGAGTTGAGAGTGAAAAAGGCATGATTACAATCAAATAGTACAAAATTTTTTGCATATCGTTAAAACTCAATGTTAACGTTCTTTCTTCCTAGATTTCTGGCTGCTGCTTAAGCTGTGTTGTGGTTTGTCATCGTTTTAATTAGTGGTATATGAAAAAGAAACTTAAAATGGTCGAGGAAAGCTAAAGAAGAATGAATTGATAGTATTACAACTCAAAAGGAGCGCATGCGATGGCTTTATTTTGGAACCATTTTGAACAGCTAGCCAGTTCGAAGAACGATAATAAGGCGGTTTTCACACCAATGAGACAGAGACAAAGAGACAAAATTTTGTTCTTGTTTTGCCGATAAAATTGTAAGAAGAACAAGCGGATGAATTTGTCTCTTTGGTTCATTTTTGTCTCACGGCATTCCGTGAGACAAAGAGACAAAAGTGTTGTCGCACCAATACAGTAAAAGTGTATTAAGCTTTGGAGTGGAATTTAGTCCCTTTTGTGAAATTCGGACTAAATTTTACTACTTTGTGCAATAGAAGTGCATGGCTGAGCTATTAGATTAAAGCATACCTTGTGTAGTTTTTATCAGTTTTTTGTTGTCGCTGTCCTAATTATTATCGAAAGTCGAAAAATATATAGCGGGTCTCTTGTGTCCACATCACCACATTATTATTCTAATTTAACGCGAAGGTTATAAATTGGTTTATGGAATTTCTTCTTAATAACCTATTTGATTCCATAACTGCAATTAAAGTATAAAACTGTTTTAAAAATTGTCGGCTTCGATTTAGTACGATTTTATTTGTAACAATGACAGAACGGCAATACTCCACAGCAGTAAAGTAGCAAAAAGCTTTAAGACTTTAGTCTCTTCAATGTAAATGCCACAAGAGTCAAAAATGAACACGAACTGTCTCTTTGTCTCTGTCTCATTGGTGTGAAAACCGCCTAACGCCGTAAGAATATTTGTTTAAAAATAACATCCACAAGTAAACCACCCCAAAAATCGTTGCTAACTTTTTCGTTCCTATTTTCACGCACATACCTAGTCATTATAAATTTCTCAATTTAAGCCAGAATTTGGTTATAAATCTCGCAAAGGTATAATTTAGCAAATCTGCCGAATAATGGATTGGGACGATATGATTAAACGCCTGAGACTCACAGAAAATCCTGTTGAAGCATTAGAGGATGTCAAAGGTCGGTTAAGTGAATCCTCGGATTTAAAATTAGCGGAAAGACTTCTTGTTTCTGATGAAATCTACAATTATCTGGAAGATTCTGCAGATGCCAGCTCCAGGTTAATGACTAATTAAATAATTATAATAAATAAGCACAATTATTTTATTATTATTATTACTTTTTTCTTCCCACAGAGAACAATTTGATCTCGCATGCGATATTCTTCGTATTTGTATGAGTAACGTATCTTTAGTTAACTACAATTTCATTACTCTAAGGAGAGCCATTCGGCATAAAAATGTTAAAATACGATCTTTGGCATTTAACACGATTCTTGATCGGATGGAGAAACATTATGATGAAAAATGTAAACTTCACGACGATTTCCTACAAATTGTCTTTGGAGCATTAGAAGATAAAGAAACATCTTTAGGTATTCCAGCAGTTGGCATTATAACAGTTCTGTTGAAGTCTAAGCTGCATACTAAATATACGAAAGCTTCACTGTATCGCGCACTTCACAAGAACACGGTTGTCAGATGTCGGGTATTTGAAATTGCAGTAAATGTGGCCAAAGCCTCGCCAGAAAGGATCGAAAATGTACAATGGATTCTTGATTATGCACTTGCTGAGCTAGACAATGATGACGTTCTGTTGCAAATGAACATCTTGGAGATTCTTGTTTCCTTGGCTGAAGTAAAGCATGGTCTAAACTTGCTAGAAGAACGTCAAGTTTTTGATGTAATAAGTAGACGCGTAGAAACGGTCAACGACAACCACATCGATTTGCTGTTAGTACCCGGAATAATGAAGTTTTTTGGAAAGATCGCCGCTTTACACCCAAAAAAAATTATTTTGGGTTATCCACACATGATTGAAGGTTTATTTAAATGCATAACTTCTGGAGATTCTTCAATATTGCCAGCTGCGTTGGATACAATGGGTATGTTACAAGTTTTATTGAAAGTTCAAATAATAATCTTTGTGTCAAATTGCAAGCGAATTTGTTCCGCACACGGGAAGCTATAGTGCTATTGGAAGCGCAATATACCGAAAAGCTTCAGGATGTGTTTCAGCTAATTTCGTCATATCTAAGTAAGCTTCCAAGTGACCTAAAGTCTAGAATATTTCAAACACTTCAGATTGTATTTACTATCGACGATGGTATTACGGAAGATATTAAGTAAGTTTGTTACAATTGATTTTTGGTGATGTTAACTGCATTTAATTGTTAGGTCTATTCTTCAAAAGTGGTTTAGTCACTTGGCTGGAGGTACCAATATGTCCTTCTTATTCGAGTTCTGCCGCAACCCTTTTCCTGATATACAAGTGTCCTGTTTATCCTTCATTAAGGCATTATGTCATTATGATTGGGGCATTGTAGCACTGAAAGACACCGCTGGGCTTGTAGAACATCTTTTGGATAGAAAGTCTGAATATAACCACGATACTAAGTATGCAAATTATGAAGTTATTAAACTGCTCGCCGAGAGCACTTCTGTGTTTGATATGCACACTCAGTTGCAATTGCAAACATATGTTAAAGATGGACCATATTTTGTGCAAAGCTTAATGGAAGTAGCTGTTGAGGGTAACTGAAACTAACAAATTAAACACATAAATTTGTGCGTTAAACAAATTCCTCCTGGTCACAAAGCTGTATGGTAACATTAAATTTAATGTATATATTTAAATTTAATAATTTAACTTTAATATAAATGATGTATTCAAAAATGCACGGTGAGGAAGTACAAGAAAATTATTTTTACTTCGATTATACCATACATTATATGAAGCATAAAAGTATCACATGGGTTAACATTTAATGTAAATATGATATTAAATGAGCATAAAAAAATGGGAAGCATAGGAATTTGGTTTCTTATAGTAGAAACTATTAAACAATTTAAGTTGAGTTTAAGTCAGTATACCATCAAAGCTCTCCAAAGCACTAACAATTATTAGAAAACCTATCGAGCCACAATACCTATCCGACGTGTACACTAAAGCCATAGATATTATTAACAACATAAGTCTGAAAGACCAAAATAAAGAGAAACTCAACTAAAAATAAATGAATATCTTTTCTTGTCTGTAACGTAGTCTGGACATCTGAAGAGTTATAAGGAAAAGCGGAAGCAACGTTACAGTGCTAAGATCTAGGCAGATTATTAGCTGTAGGTTGCTGGCGTGTACACAAAAGCACGAGACTGCTCGGCGAACGGTGAAAAAGGGGGATATATCTTTAGAAGATAACTTTCTAAAATGTAGGCTGATATTATGACTGGCTGGCGTATGGTCTGGAGGCAAGCAAAACTGGTTAACCCCATCGACCTGAATTTTGTGGAGAGTCCCCACGAAACTTATTTTTGGTGTTAAAATGAAATATAATACAGGTAATACTAATAGAAAGAAGGGAGTAACTTTGAAATATAAAGGTTTGTTGTGGGTGGGACACATACATACGTCCAAAGCTTTTTAGAATAAAAACTACAAGTATTCATTGGTAGTCAATTAGTGAATTTATGAGTGGGCAGAGCGCTTTACTCTACACTTTACAAAAAGGTAAAAAACAACTTCTGCATATAGTTTTGGTCCTTATTTCTTGATTTCAGCGAGCACATGAAGAGCATCGACGTCTAGTGGGTCCTTCGACTGGCAAATGATCTCCAATGTTTGCCAATATTTCCTTGGCCTTTGATGGTCTTCCTTGCTGGCGTGATCTATTGTAACGAGCAGTTGCTCTGCTGGTTTCTACTAGGGACTCAGCAAGTTGTTCTATAAAATCCAAAAAAGGGGTTCTGCGTCCTGTTCCAGAATGCATAACACAAACGTTAACAAAACACATTATTAGAGCCCGAGCTTTTACCACCACTTATTGAATCGGGATTCCAGGTCATATATAGCCGCACTTTGGTCTGTCAACTCAACTCCACCGATTGTTGCACTATAAGTTTTACAATTTCAGGACAAGAGATGACCTTAGAACCTCTTTTCATCCTTCGTTGCACAGTTGACGTACTTGGCTTGTAGCAGTTACCAAAGACTGTATAGTTTTTGGCAGTTACTGAGCTGCATAACATCGTATCTTGCCACTTCAACGACAATATATTCGTAAAAGCAGCCTAATTATTTATAACTCTACTTACCTGCTTTACTTATACTCCGCAGTACAAAATATTCAGATACTAATACATTCACCTAATTTTGCGAAAAAATACCCTAAACCTTTGCTAGTTCTAGCGAAATTCACAACTAAATGAACGTAATAAGAAACAAGGGAAACCCCGTGCAATTTTTGTAACGATATTTCAGAATTTATGCCAAAAACCACTGATTGGGCGGACATTATTCCATTATCTATTATGCAGAATAATTGTAATAGGACACCCGTTGTTCGTCATGGGTCGAAGTGTTCGAAGGGTTTAAGCTGAAGGCGTGCAAGAGGAATTACTTTCTACAAAAATCCTTTCGCTCAAATTGGTTAAAATCTTTTACTTAGTTAGAACTTGTTGAAAAACGATGAAGATATCGAGATCTGGAGTCAAAACTTGACCTGTCTTGGTCTATTTAACATGTAGAAGTCGTCCCGGATGCTATTAAAGACTTTCTTAAAAATATTAATGTAAATAAGTTTCGCTGATATTTTTACATCTGTTTTTTACACTTAATTTAATATTTAACCAAAAACATAGATCAATTTGAGCACCAAGGAGTCCTAAATGCCATTTGTAGATGATATTCTCGGACAGCTTCACACAAGTTTCTGCGCCAAAGCACAATAAAAAAACATTTATTGGTCTGGACTGCTTGGTACTCTCCGAATGTTGTGAGATTCTTAATGCGGTACTGCAGCCAACAGACTTTCAATTATATACTTGTGTAATTAAGTACTTGTGTACCAATCGTGACCGATTTATTAAGCTGATGTCTGAGCTAACCTTCAGAAAGCCTATTATGATTCTTATATTATTCCCGTTAAAACCTCCGCCCACTTCCAGACAACGTCATGCCTATATAGGCTACAGCATTTGTCGGACCAATTAAGAGCCGCAGAGAAATTCTTGATTAATATCAGTCTTTATATCATCAGTTCAGAAATACATATATCAGTTTTCCGAAACAGAACGATTTTTCGAAAAATTCATTTAGAATAAGTAAATACTTGCCGTTATGAATTTTTAAAATTATTCGCTGTCAGAATTCAGAACTCGGAAGTCAGAATTTGTTCACAAACGTCGCAACAGCAAATAATTTATATTTTCTTTATTTTTTAAACGCGGACGAGTAATGGATCTCGTCCTGCGCGAGATTGAAAGCTTAAAAAAGAAAGAAAATCCTGTTGAGGCTTTAGAAAGGATGAAGGTGCATTTAATTGAATCGCCGAATTTAGAATTTGTCCATATACTAATTCTTGGCTCTGATGAAATCTACGATTATCTAGAAGATTCTGCAGATGGAAGCTCAAGGTTGAAGAATAACTAAAGGATAAAAGCAATTATTATTTTTACTCTTCCCACAGACAACAAGTGGATCTGGCAAGCGACATTCTTTGTATTTGCATGTCCAACATGTCATTAGTTTCAAGCAATTTCTATGTTCTGAAGAGAGCCATTTGCCATAAGAATGTCAAAATACGATCTTTGGCATTAAACATGATTCTTGCAGCGATGGAGAAGCAGTTTGATAAAGCCAGTACATTTTACGATGGTTTCTCCGAAAATGTATCTGATGCCATACAAGAAGAAGAAACTGCTGTAGCTACTCCAGCAGCTGCTATTGTATCAATTTTATTGAAGAGTAAGCAGGATGCTAGATATATAAAATCTTCACTGTTTCGGGCACTGCACAAGAACACGCTTGTCCGATGTCGTATATTTCAGCTAGCAGTAAATGTGGCCACAGCCTCACCAGAAAAGAATGAAGACGTAGAATGGATTATTTACTATGCTCTCGCACAACTAGACACTGATAACGTTTTGTTGCAAACGAAAATCATGGAGATTCTTGCGCCTTTACTTCTCGATTCTTACGTCTCGGAACCAAAACGTCAGGTTGTTGACGCAATAAATACATGCTTGGACAGCCTCAAAGATGGCGAAACTGATTGGCTGTTACTGCCCGGAATAATGAAGTTTCTAGGGAATAGCGCGGCTTTAGAGCCGAAAAAAATTATTTCCCGTTATCCACATATGATTGAATGCTTATTTAAATGCATAACTTCTGGAGATCCTTCGACTTTTCCAGATGCATGTGATACAATGGGTATGTTGTGACTTTTATTGAACGTTCAGATAATATCTTTGTGTCAACTTGAAAAGGGAATTTGTTCCGCAATCGGAAAGCTGTATTACTATTGGAAGCGCAACATAGCGATAAACTTCAGGACGTGTTCCAGCAACTTTCGTCATATCTAAGTAAGCTCCCAAGTAGTGATCTAAAGATTAGAATTTTTCAAACACTTGAGATTGTATTCGCTATCGACGATGATCCTAAAACTATGTCCCTTCCGGCCCGTTCCCATGATGTTAAGTAAGTCTTGTGTACAATACCTTTTGGTGATATTAACTGCATTTAATTGTTAGGTCTACTCTTCGAAAGTGGTTTAGTCACTTGGCTGGAGGTGCCAATATGTCCTTCTTATTCGAGCTCTGCCGCAATCCTTTTCCTGATGTTCAATTGGCTTCTTTTTCCTTCATTAAGGCAATATGCCATTATGATTGGGGCATAGTAGCATTGAAAGACACCGCCGGGCTCGTGGAGCATCTTTTGGAAACAGAGTCTGAATATGACCAACAAACAAAGGATGCAAGTTATGAAGTTATTAAACTGCTCGCCGAAAGCACTTCTGTTTTCGATATACTGACTGAGTGTAAATTGCGGCAATATGTTAACGCTGAACCATGCATTATGCAAAGCGCAATGGAAGTAGCTGTTGAGGGTAACTGAAACTAACAGATTGACTATACATATAAATTTGTCCGTTAATGAAAGATTTTTGGGCTTACACAAAGATTTATGAAAAATGTATGTACATATGTGGCTATGTACCTAAAATTTAATGTATATAATGAAATTTAATGTAAATTAAATTTATTTTTACAATTTTTACCTTTTATAGTTGAAACTATTAAAGAAATTTATGAATGTTTTACTGTTAAATATGACGACTTTTTTGTGTTTATGAATCTTTAAGGTAACGAATAAGTAATGCAAATTTTTGTCAACAAGTAATTGAATATTCTACCGAATGTACAGCGCCACCTATTTGTTATATACTCTGACGAATCTAAAGGTCAGCGCCATCTACAGGTGATATATATTACACACAATGTACAACGCCATCTATACGGTATGTATAAGCAACCCTAATATCGAACACATCTCCAAATTGCATCGGCATAATTTAAATGACACAATTGCGACAATTCAAATAAATTTATACGCTCGTCCTTTTGGTAGATAACTTTAAAAGATTTTTAATTAATGACCTGACTGGAACAAAATATGAGTTATAAGTTTACCGTTTTTCTGTTTTTATTATGCAGTCACAGACCCGGAAATTTCCTGAGAAGGCAAAAGTTTCTTAATTGTTCGTTTCAGGTAGACTGATTTTTAAGGTGATATCCGAGACAACAATGCCCCTTCAGATAGCCTGTTCTGATTGTTAGATATTCCGATTAAGATCGAGAAGCTGTCTTGTACGGGTTTGTGAATCCCTTAGCTTACGCCTCTCACCTTTTCCCAAAATTTGGCAAACTTAACTTCCACCTATGGACAACGTTTAGCTCTTTGTTAAGCTACAGGAAATTCCAGACCAATAAAAGTCCACGTTTCGCAAGGATATGGACATTTTCATTACCTTGTTATGGCACGGGACACATGGTCGTGTAACAGTATTTTATGTGATCCTACATTGAAGGTTTTGTGGCATTCATCCGCAGTCTTCTTCTGAATAAAGTTTTTTTTGAAAAATTGTCGCGTGTCAGAGAGAGATCAATTCTTTTTGAAATATTGCTGTAAAAACCGGACATCCATTAAATCAGTTTTCACTTTCAAATTCGCTACTCCATATGTGAGGACAACTAGGTAAGCAGTCGGTTTTTATATGAAAAGGCTGCTTCCACTGGCACGGGCGTGTCCTACGAATGGATCATTTGGTCTGCCTCTAAATTACATTGGACTACTTTTGTCATGTAACTACCTTCGCCATTATAGGCATGTAGCTACTATTAGACCAGAAACATGTAGCAAACAACGAAAAATACATACACAAAAACTAGTACGCAGAGCAAAAATTACGCATCAACCAAAGCACATGCGCATTTTTGTGTATCAATTGGTCTAGGTCTCTATTACATGTAACTATAACTCGTCTTGTTGGAGTAGTGAACTAACTAGTAACATTGTACGAATCAACCCGAAAGTTCTCATTGCACTATTTAGTGTGGGCATTCCCAATAAGAGTCATCCGAATAACTCAGCGGTTTGGGAAGCACGGAGTTCAATCCGTCCTCAAGCTCATCGGTTGCATGCGTGGTACTCTTAATACTAACCTCTAGTACTCTGGATTGCAGCATAGACAATGTCTAGTTAATAATCATAGGTAAAATATTGTTCTTAATGATGTATCTACATACTGATGTCTGAATGTGAGGTTTACCTAAATGATCCTGATATGTCCATAAAGGTACGTACACAGTTAATATCTTAATCCCTTTTCTATGACTGTAGTTAGGCTATAAATTTCAGTTTTAATGATATCCATAACTGAGAGGCAAGATGTATGCCTCCATAACTTAAAAACGGAGAGTCGAAATTTTGTATTTGGTGACTCTTATAACATTTCGCGCCAAGCGACCACTTCTCTTAACGGATTTAAATTAATATCATGCATAGCTTAAAGCGAACACTTCTATTAAGGGACTTGGTGCAATTTTATGCATAACTATATACAACCTTTTTAATTTGAATTATTTCACGTACAAGGAAGTGGAGGAATTATCGAGCAGTTATTTTCCCATTGCTGATTTTTATTTCACACATAAATCAAATCTTTCAAAGCGCTTCACCCTTGCGTCAATGACAATTCGTTTGTCTACAATGAAATTTTGCATACATAAATGATAACTTATGTATATACATCCATAGCAATGACATTAAGGCAAAAAAACACGCATAATTATGTTTTTCTTTTGCATTTTGCGGATTGATGATGAGAACAGAACAGAATTCGAAACGAGTGCAATCCACATTAAATACAATTCACTGAATTCCGTTCACCTGCATTTACAGATAATTGCTTTTGTAATTAGGATGTTTTTCTGGCTGCCGAAGAAGTTCGTACTTTTCAGCACTTCTTTTGAACTTTTTTCTGTTCCGATTTGCATTTGCTTTTGCAAAACAAGTGGGACAATAATGAAGCGATAAAGTCGATATAGGTTAAAATGTGTGTGTGTTTCCTGTTGCCGCTCTCTTTCAAGGCAATATTTTATTCTCAAGTTGCACATTTCTCAGGCCGAAATACACTTTACACTTAAATAACAGGTACGTAAATAAAATGCAGCTAATTTAAAACCACGGGATATATTTTTGGGAGAACTGCCGTCGACGTGCTGCCAAAGCGTGACGTTATAAGGAAAATTCCCATTGAACTGCTGTCATCCCCGTACAAAGTGAATATCGTTGAAGTGTGTCGAGGATTTACACAAAAATCCAGTTGATATACAAAGAATTTATCATGGTATCCAGATTTAAATATAACTTTTACTGTGACTAATGGAGAGATTTAGGCAAATTTTAAAAATTCCCATGTATCGCAGTGGTTGTTGTTGTTCTTTTTGGCGTCACCAAGGATCAACGTGGATTAGACACGCTATAATCAATCGAAAGCGATTTGTCGGCTTAACATGTCGGGGCCCCCATTCCGACCCTTAACACTACTATTTGGCTATTATTGCAGCCGTTTATCATTTCGTATTTATTTTCCTTTTGTTACATATCTGATAAAAACCTCATTCGCTCACGTCGCAACAAATAAATAGTTCCTGAGGCGCTCAAGGGTGGCGCAGAAGCGTGTGTTGCGATTTAAGGAGTGTGCCGCGAGGGGTTCGTGGGCTTGATAATAGTCCAATGATGCCGCAATGGCTTACAATCTACTTGTGCACAACAACATCAACTTCGGGTGTAGAAGTTGCTCTTTTTACGCAATCTCATCCAAAGGGAGGGAGAAGAAGCATTTTGTTGCCCTTGATCCAGCGTCAAATCAAAACAACATCTAAGCTTCCTGCACTTCCCTTTGAATTCGCTTTTCTCCGTTTTGTTTTTATGTTCTGTGGAGTGTTGTGATTGTCAAATGCTGTGTGCGGTAACTTTACGGCTTTGCAAGTGACTGGCTGCACGGTGGGCATGTTTTGCCGGTCTCTTTAAGTATGGAAAGGGGTTGAAGGGGCGGCGGGTATCCGAGTCTGATTGTTAATCCTGTTGAAACGCACCCTATTGCTCATTTTTTGATTTGTCTCAATGATAAGCGAATATTTCTATTATAAAATGAACTGGTGGAAATAATTTGGAAATTATTTTGGAATTTCGTGAAGGTTGCGTGCGGTTTGATCTTCGATAAGCAAATAAAATTCATATTACTCTAATATAAGATTACACAATGAATCGCCTGGCAGCACAGCTTAAATGATATTTCTCGAAAAAGAAGAGAATTTTCATTACATTTAATAATAAAGGGATGCTTAATAGACGACGATGAAATTATATTGTACATCGTCAAAGTTTAGATTTTTGCTGTGTTATAAAGAAAGTCGAACTGGACCGACTTTAAGAGGCTTAAGAGTAATTCAAGGAATAATAAAAGCTTGTTCCATTTCTACTTCATTCGTTTGGGCGATCAAACCGATAAAAAACTTTGCAGTGTTGAAAATGGATAATAAAATAGTCACTCAATCTCCAGTAAAGAGTTACGAGGCCGAGAATCATTCGCTGATCACGTCAATTAACGTAACGTGAACCTACGGAATCCTTTTATGACTGTCTGTGGAAATCGCGATGACAAAAAACATTTAAAAGGACATCATGTGGATCTACATGTAACAAATAGAACATTCAATCGTTGCCTCTTCTTTTTTCTAGCAACTATTAATGCAATTGACAAGTAGCTGAATTTTAGTTAATTACTCCCAATCGATTCTCGTTTTCATTGCGAATCAAGGGAAATCGGCCCAAAAAACACTTGCCGTTATATTGCCACTAAATTCCACTATAAACTCGGTTGATGGGTGTGAAATATTATTTAACACTTTCTTTGCGTAGCGAGAAGCGAATCACCGCACGCTTTTAGAATGAAATAAATTATTATTTAATAATTAGCAAATAAAGCGTAAAATTTAAACAATCATTGCAAAAAATATTAATAACCTATAACAAATCAACAATGATGTTGATGTTACTAGATCTAAACTAACATTTGAATAGTTATCATCATCAAGAACTTCCTTCTCTACAGCTTCCTCAAGTATTTCCTCCACTATATGTATTACGACAGAGGTGCAAAGTGGTGAATATTACACACAGTGTATGTGAAAACCCGAACGAAATTTTGTCAAAATATTTTTCAAAAACCGACGGAGTGTCACATCTCATTATCTCTGGTTTCACCATCTTCATTGAGTTCAATAACGCACTACAAAAGATCAGCAGGTGATTCGTTCGATATGTTGATATCGTTGTCTATTATAGTGGGTGTGTTAAAATCGCTCATACACCGTCTTCTACTGGATTCCAATGCGCGTTCCGTACTCTCCAACAGCTCTTATAATTATAGTTTGTAATAGCAAACAAAACGTCTTAGTGATACAAAATTTGTGCTGCTTGAGAAGCCTGCAGTTGCAAGAAATGATCTCTAGGCCTCATGTTGATCTATAGGGCCTCGTGCTCTCTAAAAATAGGATATACGTGTAGTTGATATGGCTACAACTGATCCTTAAAACCGTTCTTTCAAGATTTTTTTGTGATTCTATTAAATTTTGTAGAGGTTTTTTTATGGTTGGAGTCAACTCTGATCCATGTTAGAGGTGGATGTTCCTAAATTCCGTTAACAGTGCTATCATCAATTATTTAAGGCCAAGAAGTAATATTATGGCATTCATCTACATATGTAGAGCAACGGTCCAAACTCACACTGTCCCATTTTGAGCATATGTATGGTTGAATTCTCAATCTGCACTGACGAAAATGAATACTTCGAAGTAGGAGGCATTTATTTTTTTTTTTGTTAAATTCTGTTACGATTATTGAAACACATTTCAAGTTTTAACAAAGATTATTTGCTAACGTAGCTTTAGTTAAGAGCGTATATATTCATATACTCCTTGAACACAGCTAATTCGTAGCAAATCTTTTAGGTTATTATATATCGGCAAATGCACTCATTGTATACATATTAAGGTGTTCAAAAATGGAGTAGACGAATGCGTGCTCTGGGGCATCGATGATCTAGAGGGAGATTCCAGTTTTAGCAGAGTACAGCTACGTAGAACTGGAACCGGAGTAAAATTCAGCCTAATTCTTAATATGCAATGACTAAAAAAAAAAAATTCCTCTGTTGTTTCTAAAAACTTTTTAACAGCACTTCGGAATCGAATACGATGCAAAGATTTCAATTCACGAACAACCTTCATTAAAAAGCAAACCATTGGCTTACTTTGAGTTAAATTAAGAGTTGGAAAGTCTAGAGAGAATCGCTATTATTTATTATCATTGTTATTATCAAAGCGATAGTAATAAACGATGTAATGATTTGTATAAAGAGTGTGATTTGCAATGAAACACGGATCGTTTATCCTCAGCTGGATAATTGCAGTAATTAACAATGATTTTGTGAAAGAAATGCCTTTTATAAGTGTATAAATTGAGCCACTGAAGGCAAGAATCACGAAATTTCCAATTGTAGGATTTATTTTGGAATACCTCGAGTTCAACAGCTCAAATCATGGAAAGAAAATGTACAAAATAAAGGAAAAGATAACAACTCTTATGCTGAACGAAATTTAAAAATATTGTTAATTAGTGTTATTGAAATAAGTCATGGCAGAAATACCGCGGAAACCCATCGAATCGCTGAACACTGCGGACGAATGCAGATCTCAGCAACAGAAAAGTTGACCATCGGCGAATGGTGGTTGTCAGCTGAATGTTGCGAGGAATATTAACACCTCGACGCCGTTTGCAAACAGGATTTCGCTGGAACTTGAACATGACGCACGGTGAAGGAGCATTTCCACGCGAAGTACTTCGCATTAACACCACATGGGGCGGGGCGGGACGGCGAAGAGCATTGCCAACACCTGATGCAGAAGAGTCTTGCTCTGGAGCAGAGAAGAGTCCGACCTCCGCGTCAAATGCACACGCCAAACACCAAACACCGAACAATTTCAGCCGATGCTTAATTTACTCACATCAGTTTTTCACCCATAAAATGCATTATTGTGCTAAATGACTATAAAAATCACGTTTACAATCCATTTATGCTGGGATAATAACCCACTCGACAAAAAGGCATTTGTTTACGCCGCGGATAATTGAGTTATCTGATCCTCGTGTATGCAGCCTTCTACTGCTGTGTCCGTCCGTCCGTCCGTCCCGCTGTCCGTGCATTCGCCTCACAGTCCGTCGAGTTCGGCCAATTCGGTACCATCAGGAAAGTCATGCGATTTAGCGAGCGAGGCTCGTCGACCAGCGAGCGAGGTGTGTTTCTTCCTTGCACCGGCCACGACAGGGCTCGAGAGGTGCGGGCCACGACGAAGCGATCCCATAACCAGCTGAAGAAAATTGTATTGAATCTTTTTAAATGGTTTATTGGGAGAACACTAAACGTCAGAAGGCCGGCAAAGTTGAGCGACGGTGCCACACGGCGCGGCGTGTCTGCACTGGGAAAGGCTGCCAGCCGGGTCATAAAGACTCAATTCCATATGTTGTTCGCTAGTGCAAAATTCGGATGTGGCTGTGTGTGTGTGCGCGCTATTGGCGAACATGTAATGTGCGCGGCACGAACAAATTGCCTTCCTCCTATAAGTGAATCTTGGATCGCGATAAAAACGAAAACACGGCCTCAGCTAATCATCCGCCGAATCCTTTGAATAGCATTCTTCGTTGACCGCGCACTCGCCTCTTCCGCTCACTGCCCAACAACAACAACAACAACAACAACGTTGCGAATGTTTCGAGTCGAATTCAGGGACGTAGTTGCTGTTATTTTTCGTGGTTCGCGATTTCTTTAGCAACGCTTCGTAATTCGCCTTCATGGTTCTTGTTTGTTTAATATATGTTTATGTTGAATATATTTTCACGTTAACTTTACGAAAGAGGAATCACGAAACTAATAAATTTAAATGATCTGAATTCAATTTTTATGCGTAACAAAACCAACGAGTATTACAACTAATCAAGCCACACGAAAGCATAACTAAAAGTGCTGCCAGGCTGAAGCTATGAACAGAATTCAATTGGTCACTATTAAAAACACAATCGTGTTGCCAGACGATCGACAACGTTTCAGTGGTTAACTTCTATTATTATTTCGTTGTATATTTTAAAAAGAGTCTTGTTAAATTCAATATTTCCCCTTTCAACTGCGCCCCATTGCATAGATTTGCTTAGTCCGTATAAACGTAAATGGTTTCGTTACGCCGTAAGTCGTCGAGCGATTTCGTTATGACTGTTAATAAATATAAATCCACGGCCGTTCTGAGGTGAGTGCCAGAATATTTCTGATTGCAAGTGAGGATAATGAGGATTCGTTGTGTAATAGAACTCGGCTCGTTTCACTTTCCTGCTCGATTGACGTATCTTTATTATCCAAGTCTGCTCTAATCACCTTCTCTAATCACCGCCGTAAGTACGAAGAAGCGAAGATACGTTATCAGTCAGTTAATTAAAAATTATCCTTGGAAGATTCTTGCTGCGGTTGTGTAAAATGTTTGCTTGTTTCCTAATTGCTTGAATTTCGTTAAAATAATTTTGCCTTTTGTGTTGGTTTGTGATAAAAGAAACTTTATAAAATAATTAATTTTAACGAGCACAGAGCTCGGTTTTAATTAATGAAGGCGCCTACATGATTCCAGGAACCGCAACTAGACAGCCTTTCGCAGGTATCAAGATCATTTTTCGGGTTCACTCCGCTTGCCGGTTCCAATGTGTCCAATAAACCGATTAACGTGCATGAATTGTGCGAGGTAAAAATCAAATCTAAAGCGGAGGCTGTCGACGACGAGCACCATCATGCAATCAGTCAGTCAGTCAGTGAGTCAGTGAGTTTGTCCGTCTGTCGGAGGCTGTGTGAAGTACTGAAGTTGCACGAACGACGACGGCGCGACTCCGACTCCGGCTCCGACTACGACTCCGGTCGTGAATTTTCTGCATTTGAAGCCTGCAGACAATTATGAGCGTCCGTACATCAGCGAGCGCTGCGCTCCGTACATCAGTTGGAATGACTACAGAGGAACCGCGTGCTTCTTATTACTGCCTAAAACCCAGCAGGGTTTTCACACCTTGTGCGCCCCACTGCGTGGCTAAAGCATCACTTTGGATCTTGAGATCTCAATAAATAGCCGCGCCGCAGACGTATTCACGCAGTCATGCATCTCTGCGGTCGTTCAGACTTAATTGTAGTCGCAAGTCCATGCTTCAAATTAATTGGCAAGCGCTGCACCGCTTCACCGCTGCAGGCAAATTGAGTTGTAATAGAAATAAACTCGAATGCGGTTCTGCAGCTCGTCTTGGGAATTAATTACGAGTGCATGAGATCGATCGCGGCTTCAGATCGCGCCTCTGCTTAAGATTAATGTTAATATTCGTTTATCCGTCGCTAAAACGTTTTCGCGTCGTTCCTATTCGAGGTGAATTGTGAGCTAATTAGAAAATATGTCCTAGTCACAGCTAACATAAGCTGATATCATTATGCTGACCGCATTTAGTGGGCAAAGTTGCGATAAACAGCGACTCGCAGGTTGACGAGGGGCGTCAGGCGTCTGTCGAACGTAAAACCCAATTACATAACAATCTGTTCACATTTTTTCACACACCATCAACTTCCAGCTGAACAGCAGCGTCCTTGCTACTGTCCCTCAGCCGCCACAACGAGCCACTTGAAGGCAAATTGCGGATTACAACATTCCTCATCATGTCTTCATCTCCTCCCCCGCCGAGTGACACAAATTACAACGTCGTTTATGCCGGGATCAGCAACATGAACCCCACCAAAAATCAATCGAATGAGCCGAAGAATCCGCATCTCCGCAACCCTCGTAATAAAGCCATTTTTATAGCCTTAAGAACGGCCGGAAATGAATTCCAATTGGACTGAGTTCGTTCGTTCGTTCGCTACGAATGGGAATTCTTGTTGTTGGCTGCTGCTGTTCGGAATAGTTTTCGTTGAATGAGCAGTTGTTGGGCATTCAGCTGGACATTAGTGTCTGTCTATCCTCTATAAGCCCCTAATACCGCAAATGGAACGCCTCCTCGAGGCCGGCCTGACGTTTGTCACTTCCGATTTCGACTCATTACTGTGCTATGAGCCTAATGACAGGTTCACACTTCGTCCGTTGCTCGAACGCAATGGAATTGCTGTACGGTGGATTTGTTGGGATAGCGACTGTCCTCGCAAGATTGCTCGATAAAGAATATAGTGCATAATATTATTCAAAAATTATATTACGAAAAAATATTCGTTTCGGAATGTTCAATATTCTTATAATTCGCTATTAAATATTCTTGTAATTGGTTTCTATGAGATCGGAGTGAAATCGTGGTTTAATCTTCATCATGGTTGAATTTTGCGAGAAGTTTTAGTAGGGCGAATAGGGTGTGTTTGAGAGTGAGTGGCAGAGGGTCGGCAAGAGTTCCACCGTCAGGAAACATAAAAACTGACGCTTCTGTCCAAAACTAATTTCTGGTTTTTCTTATTAAAAGAAGAAAATTATGTAATAAGAATTCTTTATACTTTTACAAACATAATTATAAATTTATACCTTCATAAAAATTTTATACTTTCATACGATCAGATAATTTTTTGGGGAAAAATATGAATTCCTTATTAAATTAGTTAATAATTATTTATTCATGAGATTAACTTTAATTTTCAAGGCAATAAGAACTTCTTTATAAATTTTGATGAAACTTTATAGAGATTATAAGGGATTATTTCACGAAAAACTAATAAAATTTTTGTGTTTAACAATAAATGAGATGTTATGTATTACGTTTTTCGTAGCTGCGATTTCATTTAGTAGGTATTTTAGCTTGAAATATATTTATTTATTTATTAATTCATATAAAATAACAGTCTTATTCCTAAAAACTTATGAATGCTTTACAAAGAATTTAAAATAAAAACTTATTCATAAACGATTTTTTAATTTGTAAAAGCCTTATAAAGCAGTTATAAATAAAGCATTCTTATACATACTTATATACGAAGGGAACATTTTATAGATTAAAAACACTTTTTAACTAAAATAAACCTTAAAGAAATTTTATAACTTATTTATAAATAAGATTATAATTATAATTACAAGATCTGCAGTAATTTATAGTTCAGTAAGTTATATAAATATAAACATAATTAATATAAATATAAATAATTTAAAATATTTCGTGCTATAACTTAAATATATCGATAACTTCAAAACAATCTATCGTTAAAGAATAATTATTAATAATTGTGTGTTATTCTTTGTGAAAATTCATCTTTATATTTGTAAATACAAACATTAAACCGAAAACCGTGTGTCGAAATACGGTCCAGGGTCAAAAGAGAGTCCGAGGCGATATCAAATTAAGTAATTCCCATGGAGCTCGTTTATAGAGTGTATTTTGTTCGAGTCGGTCGCTTAAATTGAGATAAAGTAAAGAAAATTGTGCTCATGATGAGGACGAAGAAGGATAGAAAATTGTTTCGAAATAAAATTCTTTCTGCGGCTTCCCTACGTTAAAAAGACTAACGATATACTTAAAAACAGTTTTGTAAATTGAGAGCCTGAATTCGACAATTTAGAGAAGTTAGAACAGTTCTGAAATCATTCACTAGAATTCTCCGAATACACAGAAAAGCATAAAACAAAGCAGCTTTGGAAGTAGATGAACTGGAGGAAGGAGCTCAGTCCAAGGATCGACGTCATCAACTGAAGACGCAGCGTTTCGGGTCCGTCAACCGATGCCTCGAGCCACGTAGCACTTAATTAATGTCTAAAGAAACGAGTTTATGAAAGGAATTCACATATTATTAAATAAAAATTGAGTTATAGAAGAGCAGAGTTAATTGCAATGCGTTTAGCAGCTCCGAAATAACACTTAATAATCGCCAAACGAGGGTTGAAATGCTGCGATTACTTTTATGAGCATTTCTAGCCATTTAAGTACTTTTTCGTGTATAATTAGAAATCAGAGCACACCTTAAAGACTGAATGGGAGCCAATAAAAAGTAGAAAAATAGGGTTTTCAGTCGTTTGAAAGAGAAAGTAACGATTAGCTTAATTAAATGGGTTAATCGATTCGCAGTAACCATAGTAACCATTGTAATGCAGCAAGTGGAGGCAACAGAAAGGTAACTTTGATGTCATTAATAAAATTATCACCTCGATACACAGCAATTAAACAACGTGCCAACGAATTAATCATTCGACGTCTGCGTCTCCTGCAGCGAAAACGAGCCGAGCAGCAGCCAACGGAGTCGAATTCCGGACAAATGAATGCATGCAGCAGACTGCAGAAGCGTGGAGCAGCCAGAAATGCGGCTAGGAATTAAGAATTGGAAGAGAGGAGAGGAGGTTCCTGCGGCATTTCATGTAATTGCCAAACTCCTGCCCGGCAACTTGTGCGAAAAGGACGACGTGCCGAGAAAGAGGAGGATAAATTACAATCTCCGGGTCGAAACTGGGCACATTGTGGGTCTGGGTACTTTCAGGGAATTCTTCGCAAGAGATTGAATAATTATCCACATCTCTGTTTTCCCTCGAGTACAGAAAAATAAGATATTTTTTGAAAATCACCTGTCGAGTGATGATATTTGGTGCATCTTTGAAGAATTAAATAATGCGGAGGTCGCTTACTAATGACCTTTAGTAAATTCTACATAGACAAAGTTTTTTTAACGACCATTTTGGATGCATTCATGTCTGTGTTCTCCTTCGAAAGCAGCTCTGAAAACGTTTTTAAGGCTTTATTAAGTACACAGGCATCATTTCTAGACACGTTAAAGACGCAAATTATCCAATGTTTAATTTTTCACTGCACAATTCAATTTCTCAAGCAGGATCTCGAGGCAATCAATGTGACTTTCAATTGCCTCAAGTATTTTTGTGATACTTCGTAGAACTGCAATCAACATTTCACATTTCACCGAAAACTCTACGAGTGTTTAAATTTCATAAATAGCAAACTCAGTCAGTGTTGCCATTAAATCGTACTACGCAGAAAATTACCACTCGAAATTACCACGCAAAATTACCTTCTTCCCTCGGTTGTACATATTTGAAATTCATTTGAAACAGATATAATTTGCAGTTGCGTACATTTTTCTAATTTAAAATATATTTCAGAAAGTTAAATTTTGAAAATTCCTAAATACCTAAGTACAACAATGGTGTAAAAAAAATTAATAATAATGTTTAAATTATTTAAAAAATTTAGCACGAGTGTGCAAAATTCCCATTTCATTCGCACGGCAAAGAGTACATTTTGTTAACATGATCACTCGCAGAATAATTACAATTACGAATTTAACAATTTACATTATTAATGATGCATATATGAATATGCATTTATATGAATAATCTTTGCCAATAATGTCGTAGGGAATAAATATTTCCCTTTACTACATCAGCGGTGTTTTTTAATGAACTATATAGTTCTTCTCCATACAAGTGACACTTACCCAGGTTTTATAAGGGTTCTATCGAGGTTATAGGGAAATTTGTAATTTGTATATTTGGCATAAGTTGAAATTTCCCTCATGGTTTTTTGTTAATGAACTGGATAGCAAGAACCATATAGTTCATTAAAAAACACGGCTAACTTTAATAAATTATTTAATTTTAATTGAAGTTCGAAGTTGTTTTATTTTGTTTTATTCGCTATAGTAAATTTTTTATATTTAATGAACTTTTACGCCATTTTTATGTAACTTAATCAGTTTATTTAAGTTTTTAGTGGATTCAAAAGTTAAATTAATATTTGTAATAAACAGTAATGAATTCCTTAATTTAGTTAATGTACTTTAATGGGCTTTACTTTAGTTCTAAATGATTAATTTTTCGTTTAAATGATCGTTAAGATGATTTGTTCAATGATAGCACGATGATAATGAATATATGTAAGTGCAGATAAGTATGTATAATTCTTTATATTCGTATTGAATTTTAATGAAATTTTTTTTTTTGATTTTTAATGAATTCTATTTAAATTTGTTCAGTGTTTATTAAATTTATATCAATTGCAAATAAAATCTTTACTGGTTCATTACATAAATTGTGTTCAATAAATCTATTATTAAATCTATTAATAAATCTATGCAGAATAATCTTACGTGAACGTACTCGTATTAATGAATCTCTTAATCTTTAATGAATCTATTAATCTTTGAAGAATTTATAATGAATCTTTAATAAACTTTTAAGTTAACTTCAATCTAAAAATTCTCGTTTTATAGTTTTTAATTCGTGTAACAAAATAATTTAAAAAAGAAAACATAAAAAATATACATATAAATATTAAAAAAGAAAGGATCTTAGAACTGATTTTATTTGAACTTCTTTGAGTTTCTTTTCAACTACGAGCTAATAAATTGAATTTCATTTATCGATCGTAATACAGTCGAACTTCTCTATAGTGAACTTCTATACAATGAAGCACTCACTATTATGAATTTTTTTCAAGTACACTGCTTTGTCGATCAATTTCTGGTCTTTTTTGATCTCTGTATAATGAATTTCTATACAGTGAATATTTCTATACAATGAACAAGTTTTACAGTTGCAATCTCAAATTTCATACGTTTTTGTCTCCTTATAATGAATTTTTTCAAATAATTTTCCGTTGGCTATACTAGTAACACTGTATTCCGATGGAAAAGTAAACTTTATATGGACATCTCCGAAATTTGAAAATGACAACAGAAAAAGATAAAAAATGACCATCATCAAGAATTTTGACTACTGCATTGAGTTACTTCCATTAAGTGAACAAACAGTGTGAAAATGTCGCAGCGAAATAGTCTCTCTATTGAAAAAAAATTGTTGATTATTAATGAAGTTGAAGAAGGTGGAGCAAAAAATAAAGATTTTGCTAAACAATTTGGAATTCTGCCTACCACTTTTGTGGAGATGAAAAATTATGTACCTAATAAAGTTTTCGAATCTCTTAATTTATTAGAAGCTTTCGTTGAAGAACAAAAAAGGAAAAGTGTAATCCAAACTGAAATTACTGACTACTTAATACTAAAATAAAAATTTAAAAAAGTATTATGTTTTCTATATAATGAAATTTCTATATAATGAAGTAATTATGTGGTCCCTTCGACTTCACTATAGGGAAGTTCGACTGTAATAACTTCATGTAGTAAAAAGTACTTCAAATCGTCGTAACATTTTCACTGTATTAAAATCGAAACAGAAAGATACTGAAATTGCAGGAAATATTTCTTTTGTATTGAAATTCAAACCAAATAAAATTTAAAATTATTGAGAATATTTCTGTTTTATTTAAATTGAAGCTTAAAATAAATATACATATGTATATATGTACATATATATCAATGATCGAATGTCAAATGAAATGTTGGGCTTTTTCCCCTTCAATCCTCTTTTATTATGTATTTTTTATAAAAATAAGCACGATTTTTGAGATTCAAATTCATGGCGTGGTATCGATATTGGGATTTTCACTACTCCAACGATCGACTCCGAACTGAAGCGCAGAGAAGACAGCATCAATAAAGCTGCATTTCCACATCGGCTTTAATAATAGCACATGTTGGAATTATGTAAAGAATAATAAAGAAGCGGACAAAGGAGGATTTTTGTAGCCCAATTTTGTGAAAATTGAAAAGCCACAGTTTTCGGTTTGGTGAATGATAGCCGAAATTAATTACATATTTATTTTGTATTTTATTTATTTATTTAACAAAAGAGATTCATGATTAATTAGGGTTTTTTTGTAGAAGTTACAAATTGAAAACAGGAAGAAATTAAATTAAATTTTATTCTTTTTTTCTTAGAAAAAAGAGACATTTTTAGCGACGGGATTTCGTGATTTCTGAAGTAATGCATTTGTAGAATAACGGGAAAAATCTGTTTATTTGCGATTTCCATCTGATGTAAGCAAAATTGTATTTTTATGCAATAAATTATCGAATGCTTCAGTTTATTGAGCAACGTTTTGTACATTCAAAGAGTTTTCAAGAATATTTTAAGTGATTTTTAGTAATTAGAAAGGAATAAAATCAACACGAAGAGCGACAAAAGGCAAAACGAAGCCAAGAAGATGCGCTGAAGGAGAAGTGAAACATAATCTGCAACAAATAACAATAAAATGATTCATGCGCATTTTCTTTAAGCGAGGCGTTCATGTTAACAAATTAAAAGCAAATCGGTCGCCACGAAGTCTCCCATTGCGCCCACTTGCGCCAACAAACAGCAGCAGAAACAACAGCAACAACAACAACAACAGCAGCAACCGCAAATTAAATGACAGAAAAAAAGTAAACAGATACAAACAAGAATCTCAGCGCTGGCAACAAGAAAAGACGCACGGCAGAAGCAGCATAAATAAAACATCAAAATCCATACAAGACCAACAACAACAACAACGAAAACACTCACTGAACGACCGACAGCGAAGGCGACGCGAGCAATCAACTCGTTCGACGGGGAGAACAAAAGAAAAACGCAAGAGAAAAGAATTAAAAAGACGAAACTGTAGGATGGAAATAATAATTTTATGAGCACAAATTGAAAAACACCACAAAACTCCGCCCAATCGAGAGCACGGCGCTGTTTATTGGAAGGAACAGCAGCGCGCTCGCTCGCACTGCAGCCGCTCGCGCTGGGAAGAGCACAGAAACGGCAGTGGAACGGAGAGGAAGCGAGATGGCGAACGCGGTGGTGGTTGGATGCTTGTCTTCCATATTGGAAACGACGTTGTTGTTGCTTTGTATTGCTGTTTCGCATTTTAAATGGTTTGTTGTGCTTAATGAAAAATTAGATTGTTGCTGGTGTTGGTGTTGGTGCTGCTGGTGTCTGGAAGACGCAGCGAACTCCACACAACGAAACGAAGAATAACGATGCCGAAAATGTGAGAAGTGAAATTACAACTTGGCTTGATGAATTTCCGTCCCTGTCGCGCTGAAGCCGTCACTAGCGTCGCTCGGCTCGCCCAATCGGCTGAGAACGAGTCGAGCCGGCAGCATGGGCAACGCATCAATGGCAGCACTCTGAGAGAGCATTCGCTTGGCAGTGGCAGCACCGTGCAGTGGTGCGCAGTCGACACGGAGAAGTTGCCCAACGCGCTGCAGTTCGAGTTGTGTTTTGCTGGCCGTCGGCGGCTACGAATTCAAACCGGAAACTCGCTCGTCCGCACTCCGTCCGCGAGTTCCGTGCGCGTGTGTGCGTGTGCTTAATTAAATGTTTATTGCTCAACGAATAATTGAAAATAATAATTGATTAATTCAAGTGCTAAATTAAAAACAAAAAACTCATCGATTGAACGCAATTGAAAGGACGTCTAGTATTAAACGGAAATCGACAACGAATCGAAGTCGTTTCGAAGGATAACGTCGAAAAATATTACATCGATTTGTGGTTTATTTCGCTAAAGTCGCTCGGTGAACAAAGTGCTAAAGCAGACTTGTCTAAAAATGGTCTTGGAACAGCAGCAGCAGCAGCAACCGCCGCATCTGAGTTTCGCCTGCAGCGGCAGTTCGGCTGCCAGCGTCTCCGCCGGCAGCAGCAGCGTCGCCGGCCGTTCCGCCGCCAACAGCACGCCGCTCGCGGGCTGCGGTCTGCCCTCGGAGGGCCTCCATCCCACGGCAGCGCTGCAGCTGTACGCGGCGGCCGCTCAACTGGCGCCGGGCGGCATCCGCGTGCCGCCGTGGGGTCCGCTGCTGCAGTTCGGCGTGCCGAACGTCTTCGGCGGCAGCCCGTTCCTCGCCCGCCAGCGCTTCCACAGCAACCCGCAGAACGCAGCGGCGGCCGCCTCGCAGCTGGCCGTCAACGCCAGCAACGCCTTCGCCAACCTGCAAGGACTCAGCGCCGCGATGAGGAACGTCTCGGCGGCGCAGACGACAGCCGCCGCCGCCGTCGCCATTCAGCAGCGGCTGATGATCGGCAACCGCGCGCTGCCTGCGGGCCCGCCCAGCGAAGGCTCCAACGAGGACGTCGGTAAGTTTGGCTACCGATAAAAAGCCCAAGAGCAGCGGCCACTCTGTCTGCGTATCTGCGTTCAATTGACATAAAAATGATTTGATCCATCGCGGAAAACTGCTGAAGCAGATGTGATGCAATAAACACAACTTTTAACGGATTCATTGATGTTAAAAATGATGCAAAAACTACTCAAATCACGTCAAATCGCTTGTAATTTGTGGCAAATCTCATCCAAATTACTCAAAAAAGGCTCTAAATCTTTCCAAATTACCTCCAATCGCGTCGAATCATCTTTTTTCAATCTCAAATCGCTTTAAAAGACTTGTAATCACCTCAAGTCGTCTAAAGTCGCTCCCAAATCGCTTTAAATCATATCGAAAGGCATTTAAAACGCCATCAATCATCTCAAAATAAATCAAATGAAGTCAAGTCACCACGAAACGCCTTACGATTACCACAAATTGCTTCAAATCGATATTCAATTGGCCTCAATGAGGCCTCAATTCACCTTTCATCGCGTCAAAACGGCCAAAAATTTGTTTTCGTAAATGGTTTAATGCTTCAGATTTTAATTCAATCGAAGGTTTTTCTAGCAAAGTTGAAAATATGATAATTTGCCGATGAATATTTTATATTTTGAACCTCAAATGGCCTTCAATCGAACCTAACAACGCCAAAAATCGCCTTAAATCGATCTAAAATTTGCTTTTGTAAATATTTTAACATTTCACAATCCTTCAAAACCCATTTCTTTTCCACAAAAGCTGAAAATAACAATTTTGAGAATGAATGTGTACTTTATTATATCTTGCTTTATATCGACGCAAATCATCTGAGATCGTTTTCAATCGCTTAAATCACTTTTATTCGCCTGCAAATCACTTTGGATCGTCTTAATTCGCCTCAAAATGTTTGAATTTTTTCTCAAATTTTCTTAAATAGCTTTCAATTACTCAACATCGCTTCAAATCCTTCCAAACTTTGATTTTGTGAATAGTTTAAAGATTCGCAATGGTTTAAAATTCAATTAATTCAATTTAATTCAATTTCCTTCAATTCTCCTTAAATCGTCTTAATTCACTTCAAATAAACTTAATTCCCTTTTTGGTCATACAAATCCAAAATCATTTCAAACACTGTTTTGTGAATGTTTTTAATATTCGGAATGTTTTAAAAATAAATTAAAATAAAGGCTTTTTTTCTAACAAAGCAAAAATATAAAATTCTATAAAATATAAATTATATAAAAACGTAATAATAATAATAAAATACTTGGGAATGAATACTTAATATTTAATTTCTCAAAAGTAATTCTAAAGCAATTTGAAATTAGTCAATATCAGGAAAAACTTGTATCAACTTCCGCGTGTTTATTCGAAGCTGCTTCTGAAGCGTTGGAATTTCTTCAAATAATTGACGCATTGCGTGTGGTTGATTGATGTTTTGAATGCAGACTCGGGGCTGCTTTTTTTTATTAAATGGCCACAAAACAAGAAATGCACGCATGCGAAAGCTGCCAGGACAAAAGGAGGAATCATTCACCGATTGTGCTTCCTTCTAAGCACAAAAGAAGTCCAGAAATTAAAAAACATGTGACGGTGAAGCAATTGAATCGCCGCAAAAGAGTTTAAATCGAGTCACAGAAGAAAAAACTTCACTTCTTCAAATAATTAATAACGAAGATTGGCTTTAAAATTCATTTCCTCGTTTCGGATATTCCACAAAAAAATCCACATCACTTTGAATCCGATTCGCTGCACTTTGATCAACGATAAAGCATTCAAAACTCATCAATCATTGCGAAAAGTGTCACCTTTGGAGCAATTACAGTCGCAACGTAATTTCCTGTCCTTCTCCTGCGCCTTTTCGCTCTTGCAGCTTTCGGACGTCGATGGGTCTGCAATTCGAAAAGTCGTCGGGTGTCGTCTTGCTTCCGACGTTCGTCCGTTGCGCGTCTTCTAAACGAAGCTCGCCGGAAATGAGGAACTGCTGCAGTTTTTCGCCCGAATCCATTCATCATCGACCGTCTGACGGATTGACGCAGCGGCCAAACAATTCGTGTTTGAGTTCAGTTTCGTTCTGAGGAAAACTTCTTCAAACGTAATTGAAATTTTCGCATTAAGTAGCGCCGCCCGAAAAACAAAGCGACGCTAATCGCAATGCTAATCGCGAAGCATTTCGCATCAGATAACAGAAAAGCAGTAATTGGACATGATTGAGAAGTTCGCCCTGCAATTGAGAGCTTTCTGCTTGGCGTGTGTTGCGGCGCAGTTCCATTCTCTCTCTGCTCATTACGCCAATTGACACATGGTCATGCGAGCTCGTTGCTGGGATTTTCGTGATTGCAGTCGTTGAGGGAAGTCTGTAGCGTGCCTAATGAGTGTAGGAGTTGCAACGGATGTACTGCGCCAATAATCAGCATAAATTTCAATTATCTGCTCCATGTTCTGTCCAGGAATAATGGACGTCGATTCGCTGTTGGTTGGCTGCAATAAACGCCGCAGTCATTCGTGGCTGGAACAAGTTTCGAGCTCCAACTGCAGCTCCTCCGTATTCCACTTGCAATATTCAACTTCCAATTGGCCAGGAGTGAAAATTGCAGACTGAATTTGAATAATAGCCAAACCGTTGACCAGAATCGCTGTCGGCTGAAAATTCTACACTCATTCCTTTAAATAAAGGCTCTAAACAAATCCCAACTTTGCTCAAATTTCCCCCAAGTGCGCTCATAAACTGTTTAATAATTAATTTCTTTTGCTAATTCACTGTCACTTGTAATTAAAACTTATTATTATTAATATTTACGAGGAGAAGAAGCGATGAGTTAAAATGGATAACTTTCAATGTGAAATTTAAATAGAGATTTGAGAGAACGGAACGGGAAACGCAGCTGTTAGTGAACTGTGCAGCAGAGTTGCCGTTCGCGTACAAATCTTTGCACTTTGGGATTTTTCAACTGGGATTTTATAAAGTTTGGGACTTGAAGCGTTTACGCATTTTTTAATGTACTTAATTCAATATTTAATAACTTTATTTGGATTTGTACAAAGGTTTCTATCTTTTCAATGGCTTTGGAATATTTTTGTGCATAAATAAAATGCACTGTGACTGGGTTTTTGTCAACATAGTCGCAGAGCAAAGTTGTTACTAGACTCAGTACTGGTACCAGTCCTTGCAGGGCTCCAGTAACAGTCCTTTTTCTATTATAAAGAACTTAAAATGTGCTTTGTTGAAGTATGAAAAGGTTGGGCTAATGTTAGGCTGAAATTAGGCAATTACATTTCTTTCCACCATTTCGCCTGAAATTGAGATAATTTCAACAATTTTGTTATACAAGAAGAGTTCAACCAACATGGAATTGAGATGTTGTACTTAAATTTCAATGAAAGTGTGAACGAAATTGACAAGAAAACAAAAATCAACCATGACTTAGTACTTAGTGCTATATTTTTATAAAACAGAAATAAACAATGATTCTTTACTAAATATTTGCTTAATTGATATCAATAGCCGCTGGATAAAACCGTTTTTAATTGTCACAATGTCGCTTGGTTTTTTCGGTTTTAATTTTTTGCGGAAAAATGGCAAACATTTTTCGGCAACACTGCAACTTCTTCAATCTGCAGAATGCGTTGTTCATTAATAAAAAATCTTGCAACTCCACGTAGTTTTAACAATCAGCGTTGCATAAATTAAATCTCTTTTCTCAGTTGCTGTTCTGACGGCGAAAAAACTGGTCGAGGAACATTTAATGTCGAAATGAGGCATGGCCGAAGCTCATTTACCCTACATCTACAAATTTATTTGTTTATTTGATATTATAGATCTTATTATGTATAAAGAATATACAATCGCAGATTTTTCTTTTGATGCGGCCCATTAACTCAGTGGGCAGGTCACATCAGTCCTCTTCCAGCCCTTTTTTATACCCTACATCCAAAGGAATGATGATTTATTCTTCCCTACTTTGTGCTTCCGTTTATAAAGCACTAAATCAGGCGTAGTCGACAGGGACAAAGGACTAAGGTACTATAGAAGAACTATATATATTATAGTCTTGATCAGCGTCACCTCCAGACTTGATTATCGAACCATGTCCGAATGTTTCTCTACCAGTTTGTGGAACCATTTCAGTAGATCGAATAAAGTATACAAACTCTGTGGCCGTTATTCTCTCTCATCATGTCATGGTATTGAAAATACGGAAAATCGGAGCAGAGTCATATCTACTCTGTAAGAAATATGAATTCTTCTGTGCTAATAGGTTATTCCACGAACTTGTTTAAATTAAAATTTCGCCTGAGGAGTTTTAAGTGTGAACCAAGACATGGCCAAAGGCCGAGAACTACATATGTACCTTTGAGCCTTATGCTCGCTCCGGTAACAGACATGGAAATAGACGAACGGATAGACATATTTCTATGGATCTGATCTGGGTTTATATACATCTACCACGGTTCCTCCTTCGTATTTCTGACAGCATTGGAAGCTGAGTAAAAAATAGTAAGTGACCCTGCCCAAGATTTAGCGTTAACAGCACCAACTGTCTATATAGTAACCAGTATTTTGTTGAGTTTTCATCCACGTTACATTTTATTCAGCGTGGACCCACTTCTGCTTCCCTCGGAAGCTCAGATCACCACTCACCGGGATTATAAGGCCTTTATAGTACAAGGAACTCAATTGTAATACTTGAGCTTTGAGAGAAAGTTAATTATAATAACAAAATTGACCATTGGGCTAAGCTTAAGAATGGAAGCTAATAATTATGATAATTTCGCCATTAGCACGATCAAAGTTTAAGGTTAACTCCATAATTGTCTATTTAAAGCCTCAATTTTTCATTATTAATAATAAAATTTCAGTAATAATTATTCATTATAATAATAATATGGTTATATATTGGTTAAAAAGACCCTTAAATTTGGCGAAAGAGAAGGTAATGAAAGGATTTAGTAGCTCAAGAAACCTCTTGTACCTTTGTTTAATTAAAACGCATAAAAACCTCTGTTAAATTAGGCGTTTAATATTTGTGAACAGATCATAGAAAGACAGACAATTTCTGAACAGAGCTCGTTCTTAGGTTTCCCTGGCGACGGCGATGACGACAGTGGCTCCACGAAAAGAAGACGATCTCGAACGAACTTCAATTCATGGCAGCTGGAGGAGTTGGAAAGAGCTTTCTCAGCGAGCCATTACCCGGACATTTTCATGCGGGAGGCGCTCGCAATGAGGCTGGACCTGAAGGAGAGTCGAGTTGCGGTACGTTCAGTTCTGAATAACGTGGTTCTTGCAAGCAGCCGGTGTAATTAACGGCTCATGACGGAACGGAGTGCACCATATCCTAAATTATTCACTTTGTTTCAGATAGGTATGGTTCCAGAATCGTCGAGCCAAGGTTAGAAAACGAGAGCACACGAAGAAGGGACCCGGCCGACCTGCTCACAACGCGCAACCTCAAACCTGCTCCGGAGAACCGATCCCGCCGAACGAGTTGAAAGCCAAGGAGAGGTGAGTTTGGTTAAATGAAAATATATCCTATAGTTTTAAAGATGCTTTATCACTGTCGGAATATTAAAAGTCTTGAGCATAAGGTGCGTTCTCTTGCTTGATATTGTATAATATCCATGGATTTATATTGTTCACAGTAGGATTACAATCAATTTGAATGTCAGTCCTTTGAATGTACTGTGAAAAAAAGCTCCATAGACGAAAAGAATTACCACAAAAAGTCTCGCTTTAATGTTAGGCTGAAAAATCTCGAGGCAACTAATTGACCTCGGAGATATAGAAACTTAGGATGTTAACAAGATATCCTGGTTGGTGTGAGTAGATAATTGTAGGTAGGTAGGTGTGGCTGTTCATGCGTAGGTTCATTGTGATGTCATGTGGATTTATTCCCCCCCCCCCCCCCCCCCCCCCCGACTAATTTAGCCACGAAGTGCCATTTATGTAGAGACTCAGAGACGTCACTTTCCTCACTGAGTGGATTTACATCGCAGTTTCTTATAAAAAGAGCCTCCGATGTGCAATTCAACACAACAGCAAAGTTTCTTGACGACTCTGACCCGAGACCAAAGGCGAACCAAGTAAATTTCGCATCCGTATAAGTTGGGTTAGGTTAGGTTGAAAGGGCAGAATCAGAGCGACCGCGTCTACCGAGGCCAAGCAACCCATTGTGATTGCTCTTATGTGCGAAACCTTCTTCCCATTGAGCTCCTCCCTCTCGATATAGTTGGGAATGGGTCTTGAAAAAGCGGAAATGGTGTTTTTAATCAATTTTAGCAGACTGGTAATCGGTAGCACCGCCAGCTGCGATTCTTTCAGGAACCCATCATCCACTTGCGGGGGAGTCGGCGGCGATGAAGAGCCGCGCAGAGGCATATCAAGTGGATCACAGTCTCTTCCTCATCAATATCATCGCAGCATCTGCAGTGGTCAAATTCAGTGTCAGCATTCCGACTGGACAGTTCCCCGTAATTACCCCTATCACCAGTCGAAGTTGGTCTCTCGAAAGTAAGAGAAGCGCCTCCGATTTAGTCCAATTCAAACCCTGTCATATCAAGCGACTACTATAGCAGTCCGCCCCGCTAAAGAGGTGTGGTGTGTCTCTCCGCAATCAGATCAATCCGCGTGTCTTGTCCTATTTGTTTCAAAAATTTCAACACACTCGCAGCTCAAGCACATATTCCGTGCATAGGCTGAGATACCTCAGCCTTAGGAAACTTTTCCCTACCGGACACTGAGTAAACTTGCCTAGGAGCAGAAATACGGAAGTATTTCTAGTTCCGCCTCCACTTCAAGCTAACTTCCTGTTCAGAACGACACCAAGGTTCCTCACATGATCCGACGACAGAAGGCTTTGTTCGGCGAGGCTGGGCTTTCCGAAGTCTGGTGTCTTGTGCTTCCTGCTGAAGACGACGAGTGAGGTCTTAGCCGCATTTTTGCTATTGCCATTTCCGCTAGAGCGTCATAAGTTCACTGATGGTGGGTAAGAATTTAGCTGCTATCAGGAGAAATATGTCGTCAGCCTATGCTACGGCTCTAGCGCCTGTACCATCAAAATTCCTAGAATTTCATCTACCACCAGCAGCCATAAAAGAGGTGAGAGAACTCCTGGATGTAGTATGCCTCGAGTGGTTTTCTAAGGAGGTGCTTGCGCCCAAAAAAAGGAGTTTATAATTCCTACACAATTTTTTGTGCCTCATCAATTAATTTTTTGGATTGAAAGATGCGATCCATGTCTTTTCCAAGGTAAACTCACGAATTGCAGCAAATAAAATAACAAACAATTGAATAAGGAATTTTGTAATTTGTAGACAGACTTTTGAAAATACTAATTCCCTTAATTGTCCTTGATTAGCAAGTGCCATTTAATAACCGCCCAAAATCGTTTTTATTAATCTTCCTTTCAGAGCCCGACGGCGAAAAAAGTTGGCCAAAGCGATCGATAGACAGGCGCGGAAGCTGCAAGCGAAGGGAATCACCGTCGACCTGGAGGCACTGAAGGCAGAGTACATATCACAACACAAGGCGAACGGGTCGTTCTCGGACTCGGATCTGGAGGACGACGGCATTCAGATCGACGTCGTCGGCGGCACTGACAGCGACGACGAGGATTCCACCTACCAAAGTCCGCGCAACAGCGAGCGAGCCGCCAACAACTTCTCGCCGGCGAGCAGTCCGAACGGCATCGGCAGCCCGACAGCGAACGAACGCTCGGCCGACGACGACATCAAGTCCTTCATTTTCCCCACAAAGTCCAAAATATCCGACTTGCAGCTGAACCTGCAGAACTCACCTCCGAACCACATCCAAACGTCGCCGATGAGCATTCGCCGAAGCAATCCGTTCAGCATAGAATCGCTGCTCTTCAATAACACATGAAAGTTGTATCGGAGGCGCAACTGCTGCAGGAGCGATTTGTTGCAGTTATTCATCGACGAATTGTACAGTTAAATATAAATACTAATAGCGACGTAAGTGTAATAGTAACAGGAATGCAAAAACACTGACTAAAACACAAAAAAAAGCTGAGGAAATTCTGCGCAATATTAGATTAATCGATGTATTAGGAAGCCGCATACCAACCAAATAAGTTTGTGTGTTTAGATGTGAACACATGTAAATAGTTCTCATTATATTATTCGAAATCCACGCTCACCAAATCGACTGCTCGCTCAGCAACTCCATTCAACGCCTCTCTCATAATTTGGTGGCGAACTGGGACTTGCTTTGAATCAATGAGTATTTTCAATTAGAATTTCCCTTCGCACCGAAAAACATCCAACGAAGAGAGTTGCTTTATTTGCGTCGGAGAAAGTGTCACGTTCCGAATCATTATTGCTGCATTCGTATACAATATTATTGTTTATACACTAGTTTTGTATTGTAAAATGATTAATAGACTGTAGACATAACGTTAATATTAAACATAATTAAGTTAATGACATAGAAAAATACATATAAGCGAATATACAATTGAATGAAAGTCTTTTAGTTAATCACTTTGATTTAGGTAGACGTGGAGAGTGGAACACGGAAGTGCAAAGACTAACAAGCGCTCTCATTTCGTGAGAGTTGGATATGTCATTGTGTTCCTCATGCTAATATCTGCCCTATAATGCAATGTTTAACAGAGGCTGCAAATGTATATAACAGAGAGAGTGTGAATTTGTTTCTACTCTGATTGCAATGTTAACAGCGGCTATCACATTTCGTGAATGAATTAATATGTTAAGTCGCATATGTTACATGGTCAATGGTGAAAAAATCACTTATTATTTCCAAGTCTGTTGTGAAGGAAGCGAAGGAAACAAAAACAATCACGATTCGGAAGTGAGCAACCCTCGTTTCACGAATCACGAGTGTTTCTCCCCAGAGGAAAATATTAAAAACCTCGAACAGCGGCAACCTTTTTTATTCGCCGTCATTTAATTAACCATGATATCGAGGAGTAACTTTTATGTAGCCTTTGGGATTTGGAATCTTTGTAAATTTCTTTTAATCACTTTACTCCATTCTCGACGCTTTTTTCGAGTCCATGTGAAGTGTTAAAATTTTAAACAAGTCGTAGTTTGAAAGGAAAACATGAAAAATCGAATATAAAAGATAATCGCTAATTTCCAGTCGATTGAATGAATGCGCGTGAATGCGATGTTGTAAAAAGGTTTTCATTAAAAATGAAAACATAACTTTTTTTATTGGGAAAGGAGCAATAATTGAGTGAGAGATTAATTTCGACTGGAGCCAAAGTAGAGCACATAAAAAACCGAAAAAACAATTAATTTACAATTATTAAAATTCATAATCAGATCGTCATCGCGCTCAATGAAGAGAAACGCGGACAGAAAAGGGAATAAAACAACAACAACAACAATTCTATTAACAACACCAACGGCCCAACAATGGTAAATAGTGAGCCCGATCGGTAACTTTGAAAAAATTAATAAGCAATAAAATTGCCATGAAATTAATATTCCCATGAATCTTACGAATATCACGCTGTGCGCTGCTCTGCTGCCAGCGACGTCAACATCAACAGAGAAACGGCAGCAGCAGCGAGAGAGCGAGAGAGAGGGAGAGAAAAGAGCAGAAGGGAACATAATAAAATTTCTGAACTACTTTATGGCATTTAAGCCGCAGCGAACAGATTGTTTAGTTAGTCGAAAGTTGAAAAAAATCATAAATAAAAGGATTAAAAGAAGATCGCGTTCGGCTCGGCTTTTGACGTTCGGTTGCATTTGACGCTGTTGTCAGCCGCCGCCGACGTTCGGCTGCGCGATGGAAATCTTCACTCGCCGGCGATAACCGAAAACAATTAAAACGAAAATGAAGATACTTTTAAAGTTTATTATGATAACAACCGCTGCCAGTTTATAAATCATAAAAGATTCGTTTGCAGCGCTTTTGTGGCCGCGCATTCGCACGTTAACCACGTCGACTCGCTCCACGAACAGCCGACCAACAACGAGCGCTTCCTCTCCGTCCGCTCTGCGCAGGAGGATGCTTAATAATTCGATTATGAAGCCATCTGCCAGCTCCGCGTTTCGATTCTGAAGTGTCGACGAAATTGGAGCGGATTTAATAGAATTTGAGTGAGGCTCAGCGGGATAACTCCATCAATATACGCAGAAAAACTACACTTTGTGTTAAAAACGAACCGAATAACTATTTAAATAAACAATTTTAAATATTTTCTTAGACATTTAAGAAGTTTACAACAAGAGCTGTGAAAATACTTGGCGATTTAATCGATAGTTAAGTGTGTAATCGGCACTTTAACTGCTATTTAACTTAACTTTTAACTAGGCATTTCTCTGCGGCGAAAATGTCTTTGAGTATTTAACTGGATGTTATGAAAACGCCTCTTACAATTGCAGAATTCTCTTTTGCAGAATTATTAGCACGTTTTCTGCTTCTTTATTAAAGGTTCTCAAAGGAATTGAGAACAGGTTGTCAACTATGGAGTTGATAACTTCATCTGTAAATGAAACCACAAACAGCAGATTAACTGCCGACAGTTTAGACCGACAGTTTAGACCAAGTTTAGCTTTGTAAAATCGGCCCTGAGACGTCCTCGGAGGAATTGCAAGAATATGTTCGGGAAAACTTCCCAGTTTTCATTATATCGATCTATACTCTCTCGATTTATTAGGCTCTTCAACTTATTTAACCCATAGATCGCTAATGGAATGGGCAAAGAGACTGGCATAAATAATGGTATAGCGCGGTAGCACTGGATCGGAGGCTCTCAATACCAAACACAATCTTCTTTGAATAGATATGTTAATCAACAAATAAACTTCAAGGACCTTTTTCTCCATTTCCGGCTCGCTTAAGTAGGACCTTGACAGGAACTTTATTTTTCCTTTGATAACGAAACTGAAAGTTTTAAAATTTATTGTTAATGTAAAAGCAAAAAAATGTACAGTGTTTTCAGTTCTGTTAATTAAATCGATGTACCGATTTCAAGGTCCCAACTAAGCAAACCGAGTTTACCTAACCGAAGACAGTGAAAAAGTGCCTAAATGAGGGACTGAAACAGCGAAAACCGTGACAAATTGGTTCCCCGTTCGCGTTCACGGTTCATAATAACGAAGAACCTGAACCTGATGGATCTCAGATTCCTGATTTGAATAAAGGAAAACTCGAGGATCATCATAATAAAAAATACCCTCTTTTACCTCTTTTAGTTTAGAATTTCATACATAATTAAAATTTAAATTTATTGACACCTTTTTTCAACTTTATAAGTTCATATAATTAAAAAGAAAACAAATGAAATTTTAATTTAAGATTTATATAATTAAAATTAAATTAAAACAACAAGCAGCAATATTGTCGACTATAATTTATTATTTAAAAAATATATTTATAAAGGTATTTCTTATTTATTGATAATGAGGCGAAATACAAACTAACAATAACATGAAATGGAGTTGCTGCATATAATAATAATAATATCGTAGTGTATATATTTATTTATGTTTTTTAATGAAGAGTAAACGCATCGAAAGCCTTAAGTCCGATCGGGGTTTTAACCCTGTAAAACCGTCGTCCATATGGACATTCTTCCCGGAACCACCGTTAGGTATTACCTCAGGAGGATTGTAATGTAGTTATGCACATGCGAATATGTGCGATTGACTAAACTGCAACCCTGAGCTGACTACAAATGCATTAAAAACAAATTATTACAAACCTGAGTTCATCTTCCATTTGCTACTTTATTTGGTATAAAATTTGGAAAAATGTGCATCGAGCTCATTGTGAATTGTTAAAAATTGTGTAGTTTAAAGAGTCACGAATTAATTAAATTTAAACACATTCAAATTAAAATTAATATGAATAATTTCCTTAAAATAAAATTGTTTAACATGAAGTAAATCATAAAAAGATTAATCGCTGTTGAAATATTGATAAGATCATTATTAGAGGAAGCGATTCTTATCTTATTGAATTTCTATATTAATTGTCTCGTTTTCTGAAATAATTTCTAGATTTTATTCAAATGTTATTTAATATATCCTTCCTCCTTCGATGGAGACTATAGAGATACATATTTTATTGCCTACTTTCCTATTTTATGTGGTGCTTTTGGATCTCGGTAAGATAAGATTTATGCCATTCTTTCCTCCATCGTGGAAGGAGGACTTTTGAAGCCTGCTTTACTATATCTTGGGTTGAGGAAATATGAGCCGCTTCTTGTCAGAGGAACCTTCAGAAATTATTCAGTCCATCGATACACTAACGTCGTTATGATAATATTTCCTTACTTTGGTCTTCCTACAGCAAGTCAAATATCTGCAATCGCAGCATTACTTCTTGACCGGGACTTACAATAGTTTGAAGCTGGATTCTTCGCCTATACACGGCGTCCAACCGGTTCATAGTTCCTTTCTGGGTTTCTTATAATTTGATAGGCGGTATTCAGTCCCAATTGAAGCCTGCAACACCAAGTTGAATGTTTTCCAATTGCTTTCTGTCGCTATTAATAGTATTAATCGAAGGTTTTTATATGTTTTCCTGTTTGTTAACCAGCGCCAACGAGTTAAAGCATCTCCTCTGCATCTCCTCGCTGTTTTTATTTTACTTTTTCGTGTAATAATCGGCCACAAAACTAATTAATTACCTTTGTTTCTATCAATAAACGGAATCGTCGCTTCTACATTTCTAAATTATCGTTCAAAGTGAGATGTTGAATTGAAACTTATAATTAAAGTTTCAGTTTCTGAACAAAAGAAGTCAACATTAAAAATTCCTGAACGAAGGAAGCACTGAAGGAAAATGGGCTGTTGGAGGACGGCGAAAGGCTGAAAACGAACATTCGAAGCAACCGTCGAATGTGTGAATGTAGGTGAATGAATGACTTTCGGCTGCTAGACGAAGCCGAGGGTGGCCGTTGATAGCCACGCACTTGAGTGCGATGAGGTACGCGAAAATCTGAACAGATTGTTATAATTGAGTTTTCCCTGACCGCCTTCTTTGCGAGATGCATGAATAGCACGCGAATGCTGCGAACGACGGGGTGAGTGACTTTTAATTTACTCCAAACCTCACCGCAATTCAATTCCCCGAACGACGCCGACGAACAGCGAACGACGAACGACGAACGAGCCGAAGATGCCGAAAAGGCAACGAAACCCTCGCCGCGCTCGATGACAACGAATGCGATGTGTTGTGTTCGAGTACATCATTAATTTGTTACACGCAGATTATCTATTTTTATTGTTATTAATGGGATGCAATTTATTATCGTCATAAAAGTTAAAATATGAACGAATTCGGAACGCTTTGGTTTTGCGGTCGAAGGTTTCGCTGAATGGCGACGTGTTTTGAATTTCGCATGAATGCAAAACACATGCTTAGAAAGAGTTTATGAATGGATTATCGAAAACTTGTCGAGATTCGCCGATTTACACAGAACACATGTTTTTTTGTTGTGAATAATGACCAATAAAAAAAGGGATTTATTAATAAATTGCATATGTACATTTATTCGAATTATGCCCAAATAAATAAATAAAGCAACTGGGTTCTAACGCGACATCGTCTTCTCCCCTCGCACCCTCGTCGGATAACTTTTATTCACCTCTCATTCGTTCGAGTCCCAACGAGTGACTTCCAAGTCACGCGTTCTTTTTTCCACTTGATATTTTTTCGTCGGTTGAGTGATTGCTTTAATCACTTAATCGCCAACAAATAAATAATTAGCGATAACATCATAACTGTTAATTATGATTAGTTGATAATAAATTCATTAATGATCATATTCTAAAAATTATATTGAAGCAAACTCGTTTCACGAATCTATTGTGAAATTGAATTGATTTCGTATGAATGAATCTATTGTGAAATTAGCAAATCTCTTTTGAATCATTGCTCAATTGAATGAATTTGTTTTTGTTTTTGCTATTAATAAACAGATGAAAATTGAACACTTCATCAACTGTACTAATATTTATCTTTAAACGATTGAGAGACTATTTTTTCGTAAAGCGTTATTCAAATTTTGCTCTTGCTGAAAAAATAAATAGCATGATATTAAATAAATCACGGAATATAAAATGTTACACGGGATTGCAGCAAGCTATATTATTTGTATCATGAGATATAAAATATTCTGTTCTGTTGAAGGAACCGTTTCATTTCTTAGCAATTCCTGGAAATACTCAAGCCTTATTCGCAGAGTCACTTTTGGACGTCGTCGTTGACTTCTTCTTGCTGTTGACGCCGACTCAAATCGAACGTTTTTAATATTAGTATAAACACGATAAAGATTAAGAATAGCATGAAATGGATTATTTTCATTCAGTAAATTCACAGTAAAACTTTTTAAATTTCACTTTTTCTTCTATCGATGTTCCAAAAAAATTGTTAAGCTTAATTTTTAAATTATTAAATAAATAACGAATTAAAAAAATTATTTAAATATTCAAATTAATATTTTCAATGATTAAATAATAATAATATTTTAATATAAAAAGTTTTATGATTAAAATATTTATTATTTAAATAAATTTAGTTATAGAAAAGCAATAAAAACTCCTTCATTGGCGTTTATTTAAATAAAAACCGCGAAATAATTTTGAATAATCATCATTAAATAATCTACTCTGTTTTTATTCTATTTATTTCTCTTTCCCATAAATAAATTTGAAAAAAAATAATAAACATATTTAATTTTTCCATTTTTCGTAGCTGGAAATAAATCCACTTTTCTATCTCATCATTTCATAATTTCTCTCTATTCCAAAATGTGTATGATATAAATAAGTGTGTCCGGCTTCTTTCTGTTATCAGTTTACTTGCAATTTAGAATTTCGATCGCTGCGACCCGTGATCGACCCGGGAATATAATGTCTACCCTTTCTAATAGATTTCCCGTAGAGAAAAACGGTTCCTTGTTTTTCGTTAGTGGAGCGGGACGTCAAGATTTCGAGTGAACAGATCTCATGAGAGTTTTTTTGGATCTGTTGCTGAATGGCGAATGATTAAATGCTTCGTGGAGAGATAAGAGATTCGTGCAACAGCAATGAATTGAATCCTTGTTGTCATAAACATAATGATTTATAATACATTGAATTTTCCGAAGAATGTTACAATGGTTCTTAAGAACTTGAATGCGATTCGAGAGTTCATAAAGACAAAGAAATGCCTTGTATTTCGTTGGACAAATTTGTTAATTGGATCTATGATTTATTGCGCCGAGCAGTGATAAAAGGTTCATCAATTTATGGACTTGGGTCGATCGGGGGTCCCACGAAATACGAATACATCCGCATGTCTCGCTCCATTCTAGTCAAATATCCCACACATTAGAAAGAAAATGCGTTAATTATGAAAACGGTAAAACAGAAAAATACGAAAATTCTTTTTATATTGATTTATTGCTATATTATATTTCGTTTATCGTCGTATGTAGCTTCTTTTACAGCGGAAATTTACGCTGAAAAAGTGTGATTGATGTCATTGCGATGTACATCGTAATAAAGCGCTACACACAAATAAAAACTTGCAATCACAAGCTGCAACAGAAGAAGAACACGTCAGAGCATTTTACTCCAACAAGAAAACGTCGGAGCATTTTACTCCAACAAGAAAACGTCGGAGCATTTTACTCTCTGACACGGCAATCATCAGTAAAAAGGAAACACGAAGGAAACAAACGCTGCACGTCGTGTAAAACGATTCTTTGTGGTTGCTGAACGAAGGTGAGCGCGCGAGAGAGAGACGTCAACGTGATGGGGAAAACTAATTGGAGGCATTTAAAATCACAAGAAATGCTGTCACACACACACATGCGAAGTGCAGCGACGCATACAGAAAATTGTTTATGAAGGAATGTAAACACGATTCGAATTGCGTTGGATACGGAAATGAACAAACTGCTTATGATGAGGGGAGAAGGGAAGAGGCATCACTAATGAGTAGAGCTTTTGTTGTGCAAAACTTTCACTGGATGAAGCGTTCTTTTGTCTGCGTTCTATTAAAAGACGTCGCAAAATCTCTTTGCAATATAATAACCATGACGCACTTCGTGAACACATTCGATAATCTAATCAGATTTATTCCACGCATAAGCCAACGTTTTTAAGGTCGATTTTCAGGAATTCTGAGGAAAAGGTTAAAAAATCATCATGAAGCACGCAGCAAGAAATGCAATTGGTCAAATAATTCGTCCTTTCATGCATCGTGAAGGAATTTCTTCCTTCGTGCGTGTGGCTGTGCGTGTCTGTGTGTGTGTGTGCTTTCAATCCGAGGAAACATTCAAAATCAAGTGAACCACAAAATAACACCTTCGAGAGGAATAAAAATAAAACGTCACATTCACTTCTAAAGGCACGCAATCAGCACGAAATTTGCATTTCAATAAACCGTTAAGGGGCAGCAATCAGAAGGCGCTGAAGGGGAAGGCAGCAGAGCGACGCTTAAGTGGATCCTGTACACGTTTTTGCCGCTTTCCAGACGACTTTTTCCAACTGTGTTCAGTCGGCAAAACTTTAGTTGATCAGCTTTTAAGGTTCAATTCAATCGGGGATTCAAAATGGGATGCGAAAAGGACTTCCAATCAACTTCTGAATCCTTTAATCATCTCCCTTCGTCGGGAAATGAAAACCCACTAAAGAAAAGTTAAGAAAAGTGCAACTTTAAGGCACTTTTTGCTGTCGGAACCAAGAAAATCAAGAAAAAACTATTAAAAAACAGAGAAAAATCGAGTGAAATAAAAAAATTTCATTAAAATAAACTTCAATTGATCCAATTTAATAATTAATTTCTTAGTTATTGGCGTAAATTGAGGAAATTCATTCGCTAAATTTCGTAATCAGTCAAAATTTCCTTGAAAAATGTTCGAAATTCACTCGATTTTAGCTGCTTTGCTTTGTGATTCCGTTTCTAAGCTACAGAAACCGTCACTTAAGCTGCACGCAGCTCATAATTAAAAGCAAATAATCCCGCTAAGAGTCGAGGAAGAGAGCAAATATTGCGGGTAACTCGATCGCGCCGTTGATATCACGGCATTTGAAAGACTTTTCACGTTGATTGCGACGAAGCTGTCATCAGATGCTTCGCTGGCTGCCATCAGCTGACAGCTCGAATAGCAGCGACTTCCGCCAGCCTTTTCGCATCCTTTTCACGGCCGCAATCGCCGAGGAGATCGAAGTTCGGCCGAGGGTGGATCGAGCGGCGAATGGAAGCACCCCTCGGCTTCGGAAGCCTCCAGACTTGACACATCCATCACATTTATCGCGCTCGCTGCTTTATTAACACATCGCCGAATAATTAAATGTCAATTCGGCATAATTTCGAGGCACACGTGCGCCTCGCAGCCCCACCGCCCGATTTCAAGTGTTATCGCCAAACAAATCTGCGATAAACAGCAGCGATTGAGTGAACATTCGTGTATGTGGCAGCGAAAGGGTGCCACGAGTTCCCATTTCTCTCGTTTTTGCTGGTGTTCGATGGACGCTGCTTTTCACAGCTTCAAGAAGCAGCGCGACCGACTGTCGACCACGAAATTAAGTTATTAGAAATAGATTAAAGGACAATTAAACGAAATTCACCCAATCAATTTATTTATTAATCATTGTTTCATATTTCTCCTCGTAATAAATAAAGTTGCCGCTCTTTTATCAGCAGATTTGGCCTCGAAATCGTAATTAAATATTGATTATTGTTTCGGGCTGTAATTATTTTCGACATTCTCTGAGCTTCAGGTGTTAATAAAGCGCAGCAGAGATTATAAAAATCTTCAGCGAGTTAATTAAAGCGACTTCAATGATTTTATTGGCAGTTACACAGAATAGAAACCAAATTATTTATTTATTAAAACGTATGAAATAATAAATTACTGCACAAATCTAATAAAAAACACTACTAAAAAAGAACTAAATTAATCTTGCATTTATTAGATAATTAGAAAACTAAAATCAGACAAAAATATAATAATCAAATATCAAATAAATAAAAAATCAGATAAACAGAAAACTTTGAATACTCGTTGTTCTTTCATTCGTCTTTCAGTTTTTCGTGGTTGAAGACCCATAGAAACTATTATAGAAACATATATCACAGCTATTAATATATATTGGAAAACGTTTTTGATTTATAGACAAAAGAATCTTTCTGCTCGGGATCATTTTTGCAATTTAACGAATTCTTTTTTTATTAATTAATTCTCAATTAACGAAAACAATCGGCAAAAATCATCTCTTTGATAAAAAGAATTTAAATAAACTAATAAAATAAAACAAATGTAATTTTTTGTACTTCGTATTGAATTGTAAATAAATAAATAAGTGAATAAATGAATGAAAATAAATAAAATCACAAATAAAATATATTTGTAAATAATAATACATACATTATTTCTATATAAATTAAATTCAATTCTAATTAAATTAAATTAAATCTTTAATTAATTCTATTTTATGTGATAAAAGTTTTTAATAACAACTCGAAATTATTCTGAATAAACTGAAAAAGATTTGAATTTTGTTATTTTTTATATTTTCTTGTTAAAGCTTGATATGTATTTAGTTCAATTATTATTTTGTTATTTATTTAAGTTAATTTGATTTGGTTTATTTAAGTTTATTAATTTAATAAAAATGAAGAATGATCATTGGTATTTATTCGCGCTTTGAATTAATGTTTGCATTTCTTTGTTTGAATTCCTTCAATATGAGGTACTTTTTCGTACTGTGTAGTCTCGGTAGGTCATATATGACACTCTATGCACTAAATTTCACTATAAAGTTGAAGAAAATAGTTTTGAAACACAATGGAAACGACGGAAGAGGCGAAAAATAGTTCCATGAATACATTTCCAGGTGAGAGAAGAGATTCTATGAGAACCTCTCGCGGTACAAAATAAATTTCTGCACCAGATTCACGTCGTAGACTCCATAAATTCGAGAGGACGCCACGTTCTCTGTTGAAGAAAGGCCCCAAAAACCATTCAGTGGAAAATGGATGAATAGAAAATAGAAGTAGAAAGTACGAACCAGAATGAATTCCAGAATCATGATCTTCTATCGATCTTGGAATACATTTTTATGCGGGTTTAATATAAGAATTTTCAATGAATTTGTCAATAGAAATGAAAGTTTCTTGGCGTTGAAATAAAAAATTCTGAGGCAGAAGTATTCAATGAAACTTTCATATTTTTCCGACTGTACAGTGGCGAGAGATGCCACGCCTTGCAACTTGTATAAAGGGGCTGTTAAGGTAGATACAGTCAATATACATCACATGGAGCGTCGTGATTGATTACTGATGATTTTTACATTAAGAAACTCCACTTCAAAGTTGCAATTATCAAAAAATTCAATCGTCATTAATGAAATATATTAATATTATATATTATATATTAATTATATAAGAGATTTTAACAGATTTCGTCCCTAAGTGGACAGAATTTAAAACAGAATTAACTTTGTCTGCTTTACATCTTCTTTATAAAATAATGTAAGCAGAAAAAATGCTAATAAGAAATTTGCGATTCAGTGGCGTAGCTGAGAAGCTAATTGGACGCGGTTGGCGCTCGCGCGTCGTCTACGAAATAAGGAAGGATTTATGAAACTGAACACATTCATTTGAAGTTAAGCGACCGAAGAAGTCACAAAGTGATTAAGAGTAAAATGAAAACATTGAATTAATCATTGACTAAAAAATCGCCGTCTATTGTCACTCCTTCGCCGTCATTACCTCTATTAAATTCTGTTCTCCTCGCTCTATTCTGTTCTCTTCTCACTCAGTCAATCGGACACAGCGATTTTATATAAACGTATATATATTAAAGTTATTATTGAATATTTAAAATTGTAAAATTGGCATTATTAAATAAACATTATTTGCAATAGCAGTTTAGGAAATATTGAATTTAAATAACTTGGAATTATGCAAGCGAAGGAAGCGTCACGTCTTTCATTTCTTCAGGTTTCTTTTCTTCAGGTTTCTTTTCTTCAGCTGTCTTTTCTTCACTTTTCTTTTCATGTTTCTTTTTGAAGTTTACTTTTTGAAGGATCTGTCGCTGTCAGCTTCGTTTGAAGACTTTTCCCATCTTCGTTGATGCTATTGCCGATGAAATAGGTTGCTGCTTCTTCCTGGTCTTCAGTCGATGGAGTTTCGGTTTCTCTATTAATGCAGCTCTTGTTAACATCGTCATCGATGCAACTGACGACAGCTTCCGCTAAATTGTGATCCATTCTGTACATAAATCGGCCGAATTTAAAGAAATTATTCATTTTTTCGCTGAGAATTTCCAAAAACGCTTTAAAAATCGCTTAAAAAACTTTTCAATTTTTGAATTTTGTATATTTTATTGACATTTGATTTGATTTTATGGATGTGGGTTGCTTCGATTTTCGGATTTTCAAAGTTTTATACAGAATTAAGGAAAAGTTGTCAATACGTCGGCAACAGACAACATTAACAGCAATTTTAGTTACCAAGTTTAGTTCCAATTTTAATTTAGGGCGAATATTTGCATATTATTGACACTTCTTCAATGCTTGCCACGCCCCTTTACAGATGTCGCCCTTTTCTAAACACTAAGGATACAGAAACCTTTCTTTGCAGCTGAATTACGTTATCGCTACGTTTTACCATCATCGGATAAGTAATTTTTCAGATTATTCGAAATAAACAGAAAAGAGGACGTGATATAGAAGAGACTATGATCCATTTGCTCCGCCATTGCCCGTCCCTTGACTGCCCCGACTCCAATCAGTAGTGGCTGGGTTCGTAAAGGACTCGGAGCTGGCGGAGCTACCGATCGCCAGTCTGCTGAGATTCATCAAGAGCACAAAGCCCGCTTCTTGTAGGCCCATTCCCGACTTAGCATTGCGTCGGGAGATAGGTCTATGGGAATGAGGCGGACACGGGTAGTCGCCGGTTCCCACTCCCTACTCATCCTTTCCCCATATCGAAAACCCGGTTTAAGCGATGTGGCATCTTTAGTGTCATTTTTCGTTCTAAAAAAAATACTTCGAATTTTAATTTTGTGATATTTTTCACTCATATTTTCATTTCATAAATAAATTTTCCCTTTAAATTGTATAAATGTCAAATAAACAAATTAAATAAATGAATCGAAATGAATTAAAATAAAATATTGTTAATATTTTCTGTGGAAATCACAATTTTCAACAATTTTCACATTAAAGTCACGTTGTGATTTCGCAAAGTTTTTCTCTCAGTGTAACGTCAACAAATGTAAAAATAATTTAAATATAAGTTTAACACAAATTGTTTAAATGCCCTTTTAAAGACGGCGCCTACGAACCGCGCCTCGTCCCCGCTTTGTCCCTGTACAACTGTTCAACTGTGAGTGAAGAAGAGGAAGAGATTCGACACAGTCGACTCCAAAATAACTGTTCACGCTGCTTACAGAAGAAGTTCAGCCGCTTTCGTCCTTGTTTCCGGGTGCCGCCGACGGACGAAAGAAGAAGAAGGAGAAGAAGCATGAACGAAGCATCCCCGACTACAACAACAACACACGAAATCTGTACATAAATCAAGGATGTTTCTCGTGCCGTAAGGAAGAAGAAGAAACGAACGGCATCCAGTGGAAGTCAACGCTGCACCAATCAAAATGAAGCTGCGTTCGGAGCAGCGAAAAGTACACGAAAAACGGAAAAATTTATGTCGCTCGCTTTTCTTAGCGCAGCCACATAACGGTTTTTCAAGATGCCGTCGTTTTCCAGTCAGCGACGTATTAAAACGCAATCGAATCGTCGGCGGCGGCAGAATGCAACAACAACAACAACTGCGGCGTTTCTGCACCTCCATTCGACATTTAAATTACTAAATTCAATTCAATAATTGCCACGCTCGTAATTTCATTTCTCGAACCGATTTTTCTATTTTCTATTTTCTGCCATTTTTCTATTTGCTTCATTTCCCACTATTTTCGGGGAAATTCTTCAGTGAAAGCCACGCCTACAAACGTTGCAGCTGTTGCTCCGCGTTGACACTGTTGCTGTCTCTTTCCGGCTAGCAGCGAGTCGCTCCTTCCACTGGAAACTTCACTTCAGAGTATTTTTTGATGTATAATTGAATCCCTTCTCTCTCTTTCCCAACCAAAAACAATGTTTATCTTTTTACGAGAGAGCATATGTTGGTTGAACGTGTGTGAGTGTTTTCTGTGCGTAGTGAAACCATTTTTGTTTTCCAGCGTGAATTCTAACAGGAAAATCGCTGCCTCCCTTCAACTCGCCGACGCCATTCAACGTGGATTATTGCCTAATGATTTTCTATTACAGTTAAACTTGACAAAGCTTTCACCATCAACGTTCCCCAACTACACCCCTTTCCCCTCCACCAACTACATTTAAACGGCGCAGGGAAAACTTGCCTTGAAGAAAAAGACGACGATGGAGCCACTGGCAAAACAGGTGTCGGGATTTCGTTCCTCGACGACGTAATTCGGTGGTTACAAAACTTCCTTCGGACGGGAGTCCGTGAGGATTAAATGATTATTTACACGGAACTGAATTATGACTACGAATCCCTTTCGAAATGAACATTTGCAGCGAATAAATTTCATATAAACACTTGGACATTCATTTACCTGTTTTTTTATTCACATCTCATGGTTTATTGTTCTTCTTCTTCATGGGCGTGGCTCTCATCCCTCAGCAAGGTTCACATTAAAACATCTGAAATTAAACGAAGCAAACACACTGGAATAAAGAGAAGAATCGTCAAAATTCTTATACGAAAAAAATTAGAAGAATTTATTTTAACCAGAAAAAAGCAACTTTCTTAAATATTATATTTTTCTAAATTAAAACTAACAAATTTCCAATTTATAGTGCATGAAAACTTCCTTCAATCATTTAATGATTTAAATGAATGAGTAAAATAGCTCTCTCACAGTGAGGACCTTATTGAAACCACGCACGGTGATGATCTTATTGGAGCTACACACGACCTTATGGGAGACTTAAGAAACGAACCAGCTTCTGCGTGCCTGCGTGATTTTAATTTTAATTATCGACGTCGCTCTCACGTTGTCGACCATTGAGAGCTGCAGTAACGCGATTTCAGTACTCGTTATCGCGAATATTCGTTAAAACGATCACATTGCTTCCACTTTCGATCAATCTGGCAACCACAAAACACTCACAACTCGGAGATGAACAGCATCTAAATTTAGAATTAACTAATTACCCAATTATTTCGAGTGCAATTAATATTTTCACTAATTAAAATCATCCATCAACTGAAGTGTCGACGTTTTGTTGACATTTCTATTTAATTTCTTCTTTATGATGTTAATTATCGCTGTATTAACAAAACTCTAAACATAATTTCGGCCTTTCCCACAATCGTGCGTGAAGAGCGAACAAATCTTCCGTTCTTCACACTTGACTGATTTTCCAACTATCAAAACTAACATAAATCAAAATTATTAGCTTATTAAAAGGCAATGAATTTGGATTTAAGCACCTTTTTGTAATAATTATTAGTAAAGAATGTAATTATGTATAATTAATAATAAAGCGAATCAAATTAAAAATAATTTTAAATTAATTACACGCATTTAAGATAATTATTTAAAATAGGTATGGAAGCGCAAGAAATAAATGTAGTTGACATCCCTAAACAATGCAGCAAAACAAATACAATTGTACTCATTAACAGATTGTATTATCTAATTAGAAGTGTGTGTTTGTTGGGAAAGGAAAGCTGAGTAAAGAGAGAATTGAAGTTTTGCTCTGATGATCCACACAATCTGATCTCTGAGTACAGGGAATGCGGTAAAGTTCGAGAGAGCTGCGACAACTATTCGCTGAACACCGCAAGAGCAAGAACGAGAGCAGAGAGCAACACCAAATCTGTTAAATTACGCAGTTTGCCGTCGCAGTTTAGCTTCTCCGACGACGACTTGTTATTTTTTTAATCTGGTAAATAATTTATTCTTTATAAAATAATAATTACTTTATCCTTTATAAAATTTTGAACTTCTCGAACAAAGTCTTTGAGAAAGCGTACATTCAAAGTTTCATGCGATAAATTAATTGCATGTGAATTTGAAAACTTTTGTGGGACTTTTGAATGACGTTTCGGGATTTCGTGATGTTGTATGCGGAAAAATGACGGAAAGGTTTTGTTATCACTGACGTCCTGTAGTTTGTCTATTAATACGATTGCCTACGAAATGATTTTTTAATTTCAAACAGATTTTCCTTGGTTGAAAACCAAAGCGCAATAATATTGATTTTCTTCTATTTTATAAATTAAATAAAACTGTTGAAAACCCAAATTTTCGATTTAAAATATAGTCACATATATCAAACATCCAAAAAGCAAATAAAGGAATAAAATATGTATATGAAAATCTTCGTGTGATTATTGAAAATAACCAACAATCAGTTAATAGTAACGAAATCCTTGTTGAATTCCTCCTAAAAAGCACAATAAAAAAATGTTCAACTCCTTAAAGGCCCAATTTAATTTTATCGTTTTGTACTAACCCAAAAAACCACCCCGCAAAATTAGCTTCATTTGAGTTTATTAGAAAGAGAGCAGCAACGAGCCAAACAACACACACACACACAAGCAGCACCAATTTCCCACTTACAAGCAGCTCGCTCTCTGCTGCTCTTTCTCTCCAATAAGCGCCACTTCACCACAATGCGGCTGGCAGAGGTGGGTAGCCGCCCGATGGGGAAGTAAATGACTCTTTCCAACAGTCGACGCTCAGTCTTCGTGTTCAAGTGTGTATAACTACGAAACATTGATCCGGAAAACATCGGCAGCCAACGCTCGGGTGGAGTTGGGTTGCGAACTGCGATTGAGCACTTCGGCCATTTGTCCGGATTGCTAACCACATTTTGCCAGGAGTGGCAATCTGTTTCAATATCGAGCAACACAAGCGAATCTATCTCCATCTCAGCATCGCTGCTCACAGCGCCGCAGTTTTCGCCAACCCTCAGCAGAGAGTCTGGCTTCTTTGGTTGTGGGTGGAGGGGTGAGTGTGGGCGGGGTGAGAGCGACAATTGGGGTTCACTTTGTTGCTTACACTGAGCAAAAATGTTAAATAAGCAAAGATTTTTATACATTTACATGAATAAATTATAAATTATAATAATTATTTACAATTTACATTAATTAATAGTAGCTAATAGAATTTGTATTAACTACATATTGGAATTTGATGTAACTATAACTAGATTTCTCTCAGTGTCGTTTTCGCGATGATTCCTAGGATAGTTTCGATCCCTTGAGTGTCATAATTCTTGACGAGCTCATCTTTTACTCAACTTTTACATAATTTCAAATAGACGAGAGATTTGTTCCATGAAGACAAAACAATCAGCGCTGAATGAGAGAGACACAACATATAAACCCACACACACACAGCATTTGCATTGAAAATTATCCAATTGGAACTTTAAAATCGTGGCTTGTGTTCAACCGAAAAACTTCATTCTTCCATCAACTTTAAAAAAGTTGCGGCGGCTGCTTTAAATCAAACGAAGAGCAAAACTGGTGAAAATTTGATAAAAAGGAAATGGTTTTAATTATAAATTCTAATTAGAACAGCAACTGTTTCAAATTTGTATTTTCCATTTCATTCTAATTCGCATTCAATTTTTGTCTATTTCTAAATAAAATTAACGAATAATTTAAAATCGTTCTATTTCAGTACATTTTTGTCACTTATGAGATCCTTGTTACAGCTGCTTTGTTCAGTGTTGCCGAAACTCCGTCATTATTCTTCCCTACAAAAAAAAAACCGCATAATCCCAAATCATCAATTAGAAAGTCCTACAGAATTTGCACCAAGGGGACTTAATTTATCCCTTAAAAATAACCGCAGAACCAGTAAAAAAGGTAATTTATTTATTTCGAAATTAGCTTAAGTGAATTGATTCTTAAACGGAGATATTTAATAATTTGTTTTTCACTTTCAATAAAAATAATAATAATAAATAATTTAGAAAAATTACGTACGAACAACTGGAACGCAGCTAATATTTTATATAAAAGTTTAGTCTCTTTGCAGACAGATAAATTTCTAAACACTTATCATCAATCACATTTTATTTTTGGGAAAAAATGCAACTAAGTTAATTAATTCAATTATTTGCTACTTTTAAAATAACTGTTTTTCGTTATACCGTTGATTAAGAAGATTTTTATCGAACAAAATTGCATTATTTCTTCGAATCTGTATGCAAATGCAATTCAGTTAAATTATAACCAGTGTTGCCGCTACTATTAATAGTTTTTGTAAAAATGCATTTTGCAAATAAATAATAATCATTTTTCCTTTTCTTTGTTTGTTTGTTTAGAGGGGCGTGTGATCGCCTCAGACGACCACGTCGGTCCATTGCGTATGCCCTTAAAACGTCACGCTGTATTCCAATACGGCTGCTTAGTAGAGGCCCCTTCATTTGTTGCCTTATCCGTCATTTATAACAGATAAAGGCTTTGTAAAGACGGCTTTAGACCTTAGTGGAGAGTTGTGACGGCCTTTACACTTCTCCATTCATTTGTTAATAGGTTATTTGTTATAGCATAGCCAATATTATACTATGCGGGCCCGCTGATTTGTAGGGTACGAAGGACTCAATCGCCCATGCCACCCTGTCCTCTGCTCGTCCACTACCTCCGGTTCCTGGGAAAAAGAATTGCTAACAGCCACGCGCTTGAGCCCCGGAGGGTCCACCGACACGTGCAGTCTCAGAGATTCCATGCTGGACGTGGTCCACGAACCATCAGCTCTATAAATATGTATCATATAGAACTTTCTATACAGATCATTAAAAAGAACATGAGGAAAAGTTCAACTTATGTCAAACCATTAAATTTCTGTTTGCAAATAATGAACTATAGTAAATTATACATATAAAGAAATGGTAACAAACACAGAAAAATTGGAAGATTGCAAAATTACCCGAGTTATAGATAGAAATCTCGATGAAATATCGGATCTGTCAGTTGTATGGCGAATATATATAAAGATCATTAAAAAAGGATCCGATCTTGCACTTATTTTTAAAATTCACATTATAATAAAAAGCAAATGTAATAAATGAATAAATAAATTCATTATGTACACAGAAAACTCAGTAAAATAAATAATACGAAATAAAACATATACATATATAAAAATTTGTCAAAAACTAATTGTTGCAAATAAAATAACACATAATAGTTATAGAAAAAATAAAGATATTTTTGGAGAGTCTGAATTATTTTTAATATTAAAGAAATCAAAACTTTAAAAATATAGTTTAATACCACTGAATAATATATATTATTTGTCTTTGGTAATACTTTATACATGTGTATGTATAATAATACAAATAAATAATAGCAATAATAATATTAACAATAGTATAAATAGTTAATACAAAATATTAGTCATGAGAATGAGAACTACTAGTTACTATTTCCAAGTACTATTTACTACTACTACTACTACTAATACTACTACTACTTCTAGAACTACTATTTATAAAGATAATTAAAAACTAGTAAAGGTGTTGTCTACAGCCGGGCTGAAGCCGAAATACCCTACACCTTAAAGCTGCATATATACTCGTATATATATTTAGAAGTGGTGCGATATAATATACTCGTATATATATACAATATATGTATTATATATCTAATAATAAATATACAATATATATATATAATAATAATAATAAAAACAAAGAATTTTTTTTAAAAAGTGGGCGGATCACGCCCATATTTGGCATATTAACTGGAAGTCTAAACCTACATATAAAATTTTCTTGTCTTCTTTAAAAAAGTGATGCTGATATGGCCTTTTTTAATAGGCAAAACAGACGTACCTGCACTCTCAATATAAAAAGTAGGCGTGGTCCTTGGGCGATTTTGCCCATTTTCAATACGAAACACCCCAACATAGCAACGAGTATTTTTGCCAAATTTCATTTTGAAATCTTAATCCGTTCTCCTGTGATCGTGATTTCAACGGACAGACAGACAGACAGACAGACGAACAGACACCGTTATTTCAATTTTGGTGGTGATGCTGAGCAAGAATATATGTATATACTTTTCCATACCTATCTTGTCTAGTTCTATGCGTTACACACTCCGGTCGAAAGTGAATATACCCTCAACCTTAAGGTGTAGGGTATAATTAAGTACGTAGCCGTGCCTTTATCTCGAGACACAAAAGATATTATGAACATTTTTAAACGCAAACAAATGCGATGCTTAAAAACTTAATCATGGATAATTTCCACAAGGTTTAAGGTTATTTTATACTGCACAAATTCGAGCTACGTGCTTCCTGAATATGATTTAAATGAACGCTATTAAATTAATTTTTTTATATAGTTAGTTTAAAATATTACCTCTAAAAGGGAATTTTATTTAATTAACCGACAGTGAAATTAGTGCAGCAGTCAGTTTGAAAAAGGAGCAAACACAGGAAATTAAAAAACCCGAGAAACTTGGAATCACTTTCGTCTTTTTAAGTGTAATAAAAAAGCAAATCTTTTTATGTTTTTTTTGTTTGGTGAGTTTTAAAAAAGTTTTAAAGTAGTAAAAGCAATAAAATCAATTCAAGAAATATATTGGAAACATATAATTTACAGAGCCAATATTAATGAAATAATTAATAATTAATAGCTACTAATTAATATATGTTCATGTAGTGAAATATTCATAAGTAAACGTAATCCTGTTGCCACAGATTCGTGTTCCCATTAAAAATGATTTATGTTAATTCAAAGGAAGCGATCATTAAAACGCGTTTCATTGAAAGTTGGCATCATTTGCGACGGAGCGACGGTACCTCAGGCACCTGTATTTCTGTGTGTGTGAATTCAGGTGATAATGTGACCGCCATTTTCGTAATGGAAAGTAATTGCTGCGCTCTCTCAGGCTGCCTTGCCGAATTACAGTGATGCGCCATACGAAGTTTTTCCGTGTCTGCTTAAAAATAACTGTCGAAGCGAAGAAGAACAACAAGCAATAACAACGCTGAACAGCGGCATATAATCAAGGAAAATAACGTTTTCAAGCAGCGTTAAAACTAACATTAATTATGTCGGACGATCGGTCAGACGTCAGCGTAAATAAAAGCAAATTTCGCCCCAAAACCGACTCGGAATCTCTTTATCCCTGCATTTTTAATAACCGTCTTCGTTGCACGGCGTTGATGCCTACCTGGAGCTGTACCTGTGCCCGATGCCCGACGCTCCTCCGCGTCTGTTGTGAACACACTGCAACCAACATAATATCACGAAGAAAAATGTGAAATTGTTCAATTCATCAAGCCATGAACACCGCCTGAATTTCCGAAGGCATCGGAACTGGTTCACGCCTTAGTTATGGACGGACGGACGGACGGACGGACGAACTGTTGCCTGGCATGTTTCCTGATATTTCGTTCCCTCTGCTTGAGCTACTTCTTAATGTATGTAAGCATTTTATTTCGTTAACAAAGAATTCAAAAGAAGTGCTAAACTTGGATCCTGCGCAGTGAAGCGACGCCGGTGACGCCTGCGTTCGACAGAAGGCGAAATTGAAAAACTGCTCCGAAAATGAAGACCTCAAGCACACTTAAGTGGAGGCACATGCACATTATACGAACTTAATAAGAATTTAATGTCTTGATCATTTTCGATCGTTATGTAAATCAATCAGGCAAATTATAGCTCAAGGCTTGCCACAATAATTAGGCGTTTGCCGTAATTATACATAATAAGAACTTATTTTTGTAACCTCGATAGTTGATTTCTTGCTTCATGCGCTCCGCTGCTGCTGGCCAACACACGATATGCACTATAATATATCTACAATGGATAGAATTCGAAAAAAGATCTCGGATTATTTCCGAAAACCATCTTCAAACCAGCAAAAAACAAAGGAAAATTTCCTAGAATTTTAGAAGTTGATATTTCAATTATTTAATATATAGAAGACATTAAAAGAATTTATAAAAATCATTTTAGAAATTTAAAAAACATAACAAACAAGAATTAACATTGCTTTAAAGGACCTTCCGCTTGTCTATATTTTAATCATCATGAAATCCCAATCATCATCATCAGCAAAAAATACGTTTTCAATTATCAAACCGTTAGCAAAGAAAGTAGAATAAAATTTGCAACAGTTTATGTCACGATTCAGTAATCAAGCGACTTCCTTGAGCTGAAAATATTTTTTAAACGGTTCTGCTGTTAATAATAACCCCTAAATTATTTCCTGTTAAGAAAATAACACATCGGCGAAACAGCCACCATGAGAGCTGATGCACATTTGGCCCAGTGCGACCGCGCTCCGCATCACTTTTGATCAAAATCGACAGCAGCGATATTTTCGACAGAATGACTTGTTTGCGGTCGGATCCATGAGCACGATAATCGCTGCCTGTGAGTCCTCGTGTTGAGGCAATATTTAAAAGAGAGCGCAGCAAAGTGTGAAGGAGAGAAAGAAGCGCATATCTTGTGCTAAAGCAGAGACTGGTTCTGGGCAAAAGGTCCACGTTATGTTAAAGCACAAACCGATTACACTAGGCAACATAAATTTCCTTTAATTTCTTTAGTTTACAAGATATCTGTAGGTTGTTTTTCCTTAAGGAGCTTAAAGGAATTGAACATAGAACGAAGTTTATGTTCGTGGTCAGAATCATCTTCGAGCCGATTTAATATGTCTATGGAAACAAACTAGAACAGCAAGGAAAAGGAATAATAAAATTTGACAAGAATCTTCTGTGGTATTTCAAAGAAAAATATCGAAACACGCATAGTTTCTAAATCATTCATGAATTGACCCACGAATAAGAGAATCAATTCCAAGTTCAACGCTCATTATATACTACGCTGTTTACCATATTTTTTATAGGGGACCAATTGCGGCACTACGATAATACATATATTATTTGTTATTGCTATTATTCAAATGGCGCATTCATATTCTTGCACTTAACAGTGTCTTCACTAACCAGAGACTCAGTATACTCACTTGGTTCAAACTCTTGAATTTACAATTCCTGAGAACCCGAGTAAACCAGTTGTCCTAACTTTGTGATGGTGGTTGCCTCGCATTCAGTATCTTTTGCTGCAGAAACGACATTCTTCCGTATCCTTAAAATCTTTTTTTTTAAAGTGGGCCCTACGTCTAGAGATTCCGGTGAAGAATCCAGTTATTATTAAGCATTAGTCCAAGAAAAATTTTTACTCTTCTTTGGTTATAGCCCCTAAGGAGTAGCTTAGAAGGCCGGCGTTATCCTTCCAGTATACATTTCGCCTGGCTGTCTTTTTCCCCTTTACACGGATACAATCCTACAACACAAATTGCTTTCGGTCCAAAAAGTGACAATCGCTTCTGCCTTCCTTGCCAGTTCGTTTACTATATTAAGATCCCAACGCAAAATGCGGAGTGCTCGGAGACTTCAAGTATTTTAGGTTATTTACTGTTCCCAGCCTCTTCAATTTTCGTAACCATTCCCATACAAGCTTCAATGAAACTTTATACTAATGTAATGTAATGTTTTGAACCTTGATTTTGAATTCAATGACCTCCATCTGGAATATACTCAGTGACGCCAGACAAAGACGATGTTTAGAGCCCCCATAGTATACAAACTATGGATGTGATACTATATGTAGTGTTTAAAATCGCCCTTGCTCCAGTGTTCTTTGTTGCCCAGTACAACTTTGAAGCGTTTTCCAAAGTCGTAGTCTTTGTTCACGTCGTCCCACGTGGCAATGATAGAAGTCCATTGGCATTTTTACCTATTACGTTCGTTCAATGATTCTGTCAATAATTACCCTCCAAAATAATGTATAGTCTAGAATGACCGCTAAATATTTCACATCCATTATGGGTTTAAGGATGGAACCATCGAGCTTAAAGTTTAAGCCTTAAACACATGCATATGGCGCCATGTTTTCTGGTAAATGGTACTATAGTTGTTTTTGATTGATTTATGTCAGCACCAACTGACCCGCTTCTTTTCAAAAGACAGAGAGTCCCTTTAACATTTTCTCTCACTATGTTAGCAATTTGTTCACTAGAAAGCTCAACAACAACTCCTGTGAAAATCGCTAGAGGTCTCATTCGCTTGATCTTCCCTTCCTGTACGTACGCAAAGGTGAAGCGCTCTCCCACTGTTGTGTTTTTCTTTTAAGTATTTATCCAATACTTTCTCTACCGTTTTGAACACAAAGGCTGTTAGACTAATAGGCCCGAAAGACCTTACAGAAGTCTACTCCTTCTTGTCTGCTTTAGGTATAAAGGAGATCAGATTTATATTCTAGACATATAGTATATAGCCTACTACTATCCTACTTCAAGAAATATCCAGATGTCCAGGGTGCCTATTTGTAGCAGTACCAGAACCAATCCATCCACACATGGTTATTTGACAAAAGCAAACTTGATTAACGGCCATTCTACTCTGTCCCTCCAGGATATGCTGGAGGCCAATCTACTGCCTTTGTTCTTCTTTGGAGTTTCCACTAGAATCTGTGCTCTATGTTCCTCACTGGCCTTAAGGTTAAAGTCAGCTAGTTTCAATGGCACTGTACTCATCTTCGATTTAATGTCATCACAGTACGTTTCCCAAACTCTTTCGTCTCGGAGCTGATACTTCTCTGTCACCAGCTGCAGTTGTTATTCCTGAGTTCTGCGCCTGCAGTAGCATGAGAAGCTGGGCTTGATCCATACCAATTTTTTGGTTAGACCCATGGTGATATTGTGCACCGCCTGTATGTTTCCTTCCAGCCACAGCTCCAGCACTACATCCGCTCAGCTCGAGTACTTAGGTGGCTTCTCCTGTAGCCTAGCAGCAGTTTGGCTATCGCTGCAGTTGAGCTAACTAGCTACCATTGTTTGACATTAGTTCCTTCAAAGACAGTATCATCACCTCACCAGCTTTGAGGAAGTCTTCCGGCCTGTGCATGACATTCGGGTACTCCTTTGGAAGGACACAGCAAAACATCCCACAGACCTTCCTCTAGAAAAGGGAACCTTCTCATTGTTAGCAATCGGGGTTGTATCTAGTTCTCGAGGTGTGTGGCCTTATTTCAGCCTATCGATTTCCCGGGCAGCTTGTTCCAACTGGTATTAGGCTGGTCGTCAAGGATGGTTTGCTCCAGACACTCAGCAAGTTGGCGTGCGGGTTATTGTAGAACCTGAACTCTCAGGTTAATCCTTGGGTCATGACACCTTGATCCGCCCCAGCAGAAGAAAACAACTTATTTGGATTTCAAGTTGCCTCTTGAATTTGGTTATATTTATTATACATACATATTAAGGACTGATGAAGTATACAAAAGTGTATCGCTTTAAATGTTTTTTGATGTAAATAAAATTGTTAAACATTATATAGTTACCTCTCGTTTTATATCAATATAATCCATGATTCTTAGTTAAATTTAATTACACATGTATGCAAATAAAGTCAAATAAAAAATAAATCTGAAAACAATGTTTCTATTAAATAAATATAACGTGTGAGATGAAGTTTTTGCGTCATTTCCCATTCTAATTAGTCAATGGTTCAATTCAATTGAATTCAACTCTCATCATCTCTCTGTCGAACTGTTATATTCTAGTTTCAAATTGGTATTCCAATTAGATTAAATTAAAGGGGCTCCGGGAACGATTTAACTTGAACAATTAGAGCTCAGAAGTTGTAGGAGATGAGATTTGCCAATGATGTCAATTTCTTAAAATAAGTTTCAAGCACATTTTAGTGCGTTTCACCGTATTCATAGTTGCTGTTATTATTGTTGATATAGATTAATCAAAATTATTGTTGTGTTTTATTATTGTGGAAGCCGATTACAGATCTGTTTCGCCATACAGAGCTGTACTGAAGGACATGTAATCGAGAGCACCGGGCACTCCGTTGGGTCCCTTGTATGGCGGCATCCTCTGAATGCAGTATTCAGCTTGGTCTGGTGGCAATTCCCGTCGAAGCTCATCAGGCAAGATATATGGCTAAAATAGAGACAATATTAGACAATTTTGGAATATACAACAATATAATGAACTTACTTTATCGGCGGCAAGAATTCTAAATGAGTCAATAACCTGTTCAGCGGTGTCTGTGTCGGTGCTTTCGCGTGTCATGAAATCCAGAAAAGCGTCAAAGTGAACGTAGCCAGTCGAATTGGGATCGACAACAGCCAGAATCCTTTGGAAGTCCATTTCACCCTGACGATCCTTGCCAATAGAATAGCCAAGCGATACCAAGCAAGACTTCAACTCTTCTGGTGTCAAGCGTCCAGTACGATTCTTATCGAAGTGATTAAAGCTGTACCTAAATTCATTGAGTTGCTCCTGGCTGATGCCCTTCGAATCACGTGTTAGGATTTGGTTTTCGACTTCGTTAATATTGCGATTGATCGAGGTTAGCAGCTGCTCCCACCCGACACGCAACGTTTCCATCGTGTAGTTCGTGTAGCGATTCTCGAAAATCATCGATTCCTGCACGGCCTGATGAATCTTCTCCAGCTCCTCGATATTCGGCTTGTATGCATACACGGCCTGTTCGTATTCCTTCAAACGGTGCAGCTGATCTTCCAGTGAACCCTGCAGGCCCATGCCGATGGCGGTAACTGCATCCATCTGTCGCTCAATCCAGGGCCCAACAGTGTTGGCCTTCTCCGCGAATTGCCTACGCAGCATTTCGTTGTTTTGCTGTTTACGTAGTTCATTGGCAAGCGTTTGATCGCGTTGTGGCACCAACGTACGCACATCGCTCCATTTACGCGTCATTTCGTTAGCGGTTAATGTTGTATAGGGATTCTCTAGGCCGCCAGGTATTTGGTGCTGCTTGACGATCGACTCCACTTCAAGCACCAAGTTAACAATTAAATTGAACTCCTTATCAGCTTCACCAAGAGTTGCCTTGAATTGGTCATGAGCCTGGATGAGTCCTTGAATTTCCTCCATTGTGTGAACAATGAACATGTCGACGAGATCTTCGCGAGTCCCATCCAACCAGTTATTAAATGGAGCTGCGCGCTTAGCGAATTCCAAATGAAGGATGTCGATTTTCTCCAGAATGCGTTCAGCTTCATCAAGCGCTGTGCGCCGGCGCTGAGTAAGTGCCCCCAAACGGTCCCATTGATCACATATGCGTTGACATCGCGTATTCACCGATATGCAATCATGATACTCGAGTGTACTAAAATAAATTATACGGTTTTTTTTAATAATTAAGCAATAAAATTCGAGTAAAACTAGAGCATTAAATTAGAGTCGTTTGCATGGCTCTCGAATCTAGAATAGTTCAATGAGCAGAGTATGAGTGGATATAACACCGGAAAAATACTTAAAATACTTAAAAGTATTTAAGTTATGGTCTGAGTATTGTCGTTCTCATTGCAGTTCTCTGATGCAGCTTTAAGTTATAGTACGTACTGAGGTATACCACGGCGTGCACAGTGCTATCTTTGAATGGACGGTACGTATGCTGGAAAGCAGAATAATAAGTCCGACCATGGGCGCAAGTACTCTCCTCAGAAGCGTCACACGAGGTACACCACAGCGAGGAGTTTTCTCACTCCTGCTGATAACAGGTAAATCCCATCATCATTGAACTTATAACGAGAGCTCTGGTGAAAATGGCAAAGTGGCGGATAGAAATGATCTCAGCACAAACGCGGCTAAGGTCTCACTCGTCCTCTTCACCAGGAAGTACCAGACTCCAAAAGCGCCAGTCTCGCCGACCTAAGTCTCCTGTTGTCGGACCATGTGAAGTACCTCGCCGTCGTTCTAGACAGCGAGTTAGCTTGGAAAAGGAACATAGTCGAGCGAACAGCAACCGGGTTAAATGCCCTATACACATGCAAGGAAGAAATTGGGGGTAAATGGCTGTACACAGCAGTAATCCGCCCGATTCTCACCTCCTACCTCTTGACAACTTAATTCTGGGTTCGGCAGGGAAAAGTTTCCTAAGTTTGAAAGGTCTCAGCCTATGCACGGAAAATTGGATTTAACATGCGAGTGTGTTGATATTATTGCAGCAAGTGGGAGAAGACCCGCGGATTGATCTCATCGTTCACACGGACTATATTCTTCCAATGTTGATTTTTGATGCGATGCTGGAGGTTATCTTTCCCCGCAGAGAGGAATGGTCGTTAGGGCAGCAGCCTCTTGGGGGTATCGACTTCTACACCGATGGTTCCAAAAAAGAGGAGGGTACGGTCGCTGGTTTCTACTCCAGCGTACTGCCGAAGTATTTGCCATAAATAGTGCTAACTTTGTCATTGAAGAAAAGATACTCAATAAGAACATCAACTTCTTTTTAGACAGCCAGTATTGCCCTGAAGGCGATATGTGCTGTGGAAATGAAGGTTAAAACTTTCCTGATGTCCAGAGAGGCGCTTGGGAGCCTCATAAGAGAAAACAAGGTGAATGCTTGCTGGGTTCCAGGGCACTCAAATGGCCAAAAACTGGTTCCTCGCCGGAGCACCTCATGACAGTCCCCTCAGTGTATGCCACAATGGGACATTTTAAAATAACCATAGTCATGGGTGACGCAAACTGTACCTGGGTGACCAGATCGGATTGCTACCGGACCCGCCTGATATGGCATGGGTTGAACTGGACCACGTCGAAGACACTTTTTTTACTTTCGAGAGACCAACTTCGTCTGGCGATAGGTGTAATAACAGGGCACCGCACGGTCGGGAATATGGTGACTAGGTGGAAACCGGGCACTTCACTGCCGCCGACTTCAATAGGAGCGGGGTTCGTGAAGGACTCGGAGCTGGCGGAGCTATCGATCGCCAGTCTGCTGAGATTCATCAAGAGCACAAAGTCTGCTTTTTTTAGGCCCATGCCCGACTTAGCATTGCGTCGGGTGATGAGTCTATGGGAATGAGGCGGACACACGTAGTCGCCGCGTCCCACACCCTACCCTATCCTTTTCCCATATCCCCATACTAATAAGGGCTACTACTAATATGGGCCGCTTAAGCCTCAGTGGATGGGGTCGTTCTGGCCACACGCCCTTTCAACCTAACCTAACCTATAGTACGTACTTCAATTCCTGGGCAATAGCTGCTATTTGTTCTACTCGGTCTTGATGAGCAGCTAAATCGGACTCGAATGCTTCGTGTTTCTTCTTCAAAGCCTTCAATTCGTTCAGCTTGCACTGGCGGAAGTCTTGCGACTGCAGCATTTCCTCCTTGCCTCGTGTCCAATCTTCGTGGGTGTCGGCCTAGAATAGAAAATGTGACATTAGTCAAACGATGCCGATAAAGTATGAATTCAATACCTTGTGCTTGAATTTCTGTGCCAAATGTTCCAATCGCTGTAAGCGCATCGTTTCGGCCAACAGCCACTCTTCGAAGGCTTTTTCAGCCAACTCCAATCCCTTCCATGCATTCGATATGTCAGCAACAGTTTTACCTTCCGTTGGCAGATAAGCTGGACGATTCGAGAGACGCAATTTGGTCTGCAAAGTGTTGAAGTTGGTTTCCAGCTTCGCTTTTTGCTCCACTCGCGGTGGTTTGTGTTTGCGTCGATAGGTGCGATACTCTTCCAGTTTCTTCTGCACACCAGCTAAGGAATTGTCCGTTTGGCGCGAATTCAACCAAGGCATAGTGCGGCGAATCCATTCGAGGAGCTATATTCAAAGATTCCTTTATTATAAACAAGGAAACAATGGAAAATAATACAATGTTTTGGATGTATTATACCTACATCGCTTGCTAGACGTTCGTACTCCTCCATCAGACGTTCATTTTCTTGGTTGACCTTCAAAACCTTGCAAATGCGATTTGCAGCAGTTTCCGCCTACACGAAAACACGAAATAAAACGATATAAGCGAACTTCTTAAACTAAGAAAGCGTACAAATGTTTTAATATTATTTAGGTACAATTAATACAATCATAACAAATAACACCTTTTGGGCGCCACTGAAGCAATGGTAGTAGGACGACACATACGTCATTACCGCCCGTTCGTCCGGCAGCGCGGTATTCTGCAGGTCTGTTAGATGCAAATGAAAAGCAACAACGAATGCGTAGGTTAGTAAGGCAAATCTAGCAAAAAGTTCTTATTAGATAATAATAATATCATTGTAACAGAACAAATAAAAGGCATTAAGAGTTAATAGTTACTTCATTAACTGTTTGCGCACATCATCACATCATTTAAGAATTGTATGGATGTCTCTGTTTTGTATGACAAAAAATACATTCAACTGAGAGAATAGATTAACTTAAAATATTGCGTTCTTTGAATTGTACATAGATTTGAATTTACATAGAACGAATGCTTGAACACTTCCAAAACGACGAATGGAATACATTGGCTCTAATGGGAAACGAGAATAAAGTATCAACTTTCCATTTACTGGAATGCATTTATGCTCCTCATACTTTCTAAACAAACAAATCAATTTGGCCACCGAAGCAGCTTCAAGTCGGATGTGAAATCGGATTACTCTCTAATTGGAAGTTTGTTTTGTTATAAATTGACTAACTGAAGCTTTGTATGCGTTTACTTTTAATGCATGTGGCACACATACATCGTTTTCCATCTATTTTAGAGAGAGTATGAAGTGGGAACGTCGGCAATACTGTTCTCAGAGAGATCGAAAAGTCGATGTGTCGTCGTGTTTCATTTCATTTTTTCATAGGAATATTCCAATGGATGTCGACGTCGTTATTATCTCGTTGTACAATGAAGCAGAAAATCACGATAAAATCATTTCATTCAAGCGTGTTGGGTGTTAATATTTTTTTTTTTTTTTAGCATACATACTCTTCATACCACGACCATTTGTATGAAATCATTGGCAAAGCTATTTGCAAACTGAACTGAATCATGCGTTTCGTATATTTTAACAGTTAGATGCAAACGTAAAATATTGAAAAATAACTGTTTAACGCCGGATAAAGGTATAAAAAGGTTTTGCGTGTATAATATCCAAAAATAAAACTGTAATAGAACAAAATGAATTAAGAGTATTTATGTGAAGTTTAGTCACATTGTAATTATTCGGGACGTAGGTGTATTGTCTTGTGGGTTCGGGTACATGCGTCACATTTCCAACCTGTTGGGCTCCCTGGAAAGCGTGATAGTAGCAGGAAACGTAGGTCATAATGGCTCGTTCATCCGGTTTCGGAGTGTTGATCAAATCTAATATTCAAAATCATTATGATTTCAATTAATTAATTGTTTGCTATCACGATTATCACAGTACAAGTCCATTATTTTTTTTTGTGTGTGTGTGTGTGAAGTATAAGGAAAAGAAAATGTATTTAAAATAAATGAATATTGAGAATTACCATCAGGATCCAACATTCTTGGGATATCCAAATACTTTTCTGCAACGTCGAACGCAGTATTTAAATTTTCCAATGGATTATCTTTCGAAAGTTTTGCATAATCGATTAAATCTGGTCTATGGCGATGGATTAAAGCACAGAAAGCTAAACCATCCTGCAAAGAACAAAGATTTCCATGATCATTAATAAGCAGATATTTGATAAATTGAGTTTTCTTTTATACCTTGAACGATAGGTGGAAGTTTTGAACGTTGACGTTCTTATATGGAGCAGTTTTGCGTTGGCACCACAGCAGCAAGCCCTCCTTCGCTGTCATCTCTTCGACTGATATGTCCTGAATAGCAAAGCGCAGAATAATGGTCCAAATCATGCCCAGCGTCATCTTAAGGTTGCCGTCGACGATTTCTTCAGCACCGATGGAAACCAAGTGAACACCCTTCGACGCTATGAAGTCCAGCGCCTTGTTGACATTCGCGATTTTATGGAAACGCATCTTGCCACGATCGGGCTTCGGCAAAGTCTCCCCAGAGATGACTTCCAGAAGAAGCATCAGCTTGAGACCGTTACGAAAATCATCTTCGATGTTCTCAATAGCGGTCCCAGCTTTGCGCAAATGACTGTTACACCAAGCTGTAAATGTCTATAATAAAAAAGGACGAACAGCGAAATCAATAAATAAATAATATGACCAATAATGAATTATATGACAAAAGGTACTCAAAAACAGTTATCATACTCTTTTTTCTTTAATATTCCTGATTTACTACGAAATTTTATTACTAAGTTAAAAGATTTGTCAAATAATCTACTTAAAAAATAGTTTTTTATAGATTAGAAGAAAAGCATATATAAACTATATCATCAACATTATAAGAATCCAATATAAATAAAGATGGCCGCTTCTCAGTTTATTTTATTAGATTTTTGTTTTTTTTTTTTTTTTCGTTTTAACTATTCGAACCTTCGAAGTGTTGTATAAAAAAGCTTTTTCTGGCGTAAGATTTATAAGTGGATTTTCATAAATAGAAACGAATTTTTTATTTGCCAAAATCGGCTATTATTAGATATCTCCGCGCCTTCACACATTAGCTTTTAGAAAATGATTCACACTTGACTGAACGGAAGATCAGAAAAAAAAAAAAATCAAATAAAATTGAAAATTAAAAATATCTTCGACGGCCATCAAATTGGCGCTGTCATCGTAAAACTTCGACTCGGCTACTCGCCCACGGCAGACTTTAATCAGAGCGATTTTTTGTCTCTTTCGAATCATTTATGTAAAGCACATGGCAACACTGGCGTTGTCAAAGCTCTTTTCTTTGAAGTTTGTGTTGCCAGCTGTCATCTTTTTATTATCTATTGATGCATTTTATTCTCTTTCGACCTTTTCATTTTCTTTATCATAAAATAATAAAGACGACTTTTATTAATCACTCCAAATTTCAATTCGAATTTGGAGCCTAAATTCCTTTCGGCAATTCCATCGTTCAGCCGCGAAACTTATTTCGAATTCGAATTCACTGTCTTCAAGCAAATTGGCCTCTGAGCTATAATAGATAAAGCGGCAAAATATGTATGAAAAAAAATAATTATTTATTTGTCGCACGGCGATAAACAGTCCAATTCCACACAGACCACTGGAGAAACTATTGGAATTCGCTTTAAATCCACAGTTGCTGATACTTTTTCTAGTTAGAATTTGCCATATTCAAAAAGACTTAAGCTAAATTCAAGGTGCAAATATTGTAAGAAAAAATGCGGAATTTAGCAACGAATAACTGAATTCTTTTTAGTGCCTTAATTCGGAATTAACGAGGACCCTGAAGGTGTTTTTTGCTAGAAAATCAACTGTGTAAACACATTTTCATCCACTCTCAAAATGCTAAAACTTCTACGCATTTCACTACTCTCAGAGATGTTCTCACATCTTCCAAACAAATGACTGGAAACGACAAAAAACTTAAATATACAAGAAAAAAAGAAAGCCCACAAAGCTTCAATTTCTATCGTTGTTTTTGTTGGAAATTCAACTCACTACACATTTCCAATAAGAAGAAACTCTCAATTCGCCGCCATCTTCATCGCTAAAATGTGCAATTATTATGTGAATAATGAAAGAAATTTAAAAATGTAATTGAAAAAATTAAATCACTGCTGACATATCGAATATCCATATATAAACATGAATAATTGTTCCATATTCTGTTTTAATTACAGAAACTATAACATATTCGTAAAAGCGGTTTCGCAATTGGGATGATCTGGGCAAATAAATACTCTTTAACGGTAACTAATTAAAAAACAGCTACGAACAGCAACTCCGCCAACAGCTCAGACTTGAAACAAAGTATCTGCTACGGAACTACTACACATTTTCCAAGCAGCCCAATCACATGGCAGTTAATAATACAAAAGCAGCTAGACAGAAACTGAGTCAGTCAGTCAGTCAATTCGCACTGCAGTCAAACAATTGGCCGGCTGAATGTGGCTCAGCAACTAAATCAAATCTGGTTTTTTACCGGTTTGGCAGACGTCAGCCTGAGCAACAACTACAACAGTAAAAAATGCATGAATAAACATATCAAACGGTTCATCGTGCGTCCTCGATAGACGTGCGAACGAACTACTGAACGGATTTTAATAATTGTTGGCTTTAATTACGTCTTCTTATGATCTGTAGGAGGTTGCAATGCATTGTTCATGATCTTGTTTATAGACACACAAATACCTTGAACTTGGCATGGAAAAGGAAGGAAAAACATGGGTGTAATTTGCAAGCTGCTACATATTTCTATGTCTGTTGTATTTTAGAAGGAATTGGCGATGGAGGAAGGAATTCGGATGGCCTATGGAGAGTTTCTTATTTGATGGAATGAGCAAAATAACCAGATGTCACTTCAATAAATAACACAAGTTGATCTTTTTGGGTTCATTAGATGTTTCCCTATTTTAGATTTCTACAGGATTCCATAGATGGATCAAAATAGAGCAGCTGGAACGGGGAATTTCGTTAAGCTTCTACAGATGGCTCTAAATGGAGCTTCAGGAACCATCTACTGGTTATCTTATTACCTTCCCCGCCTTTATCTTTTATCAAATTCGATTTCGATTGAAATAATAAAGCTTATTGTCCCTTTAAAGCTATGTAATATATTTCAATTAGAATTTTTAGAATCTCTATTCACAAACTTCAACGTACCAACGTCTTTAACAAAGTTTTTAGTTGTTCAAATGATCGAGACTCGACTGTATACATCATATATGAATGCTCTGTGTATAAATGAACATGTAATTCAAGATTAGCATCATTTCTGGTTTCAGCAGACGCTTAGCTAACTCAAGGATGTAGAAGGAAGATCTTCTGATTTGTCTGCATTGGAAAAGTTGTATTGGAATGAATTGGACAGTAGTAGATCTAGTTTTTTCTTTAGCATCCACATGTTATTTCCTCACATCTCCCATTTTCCCCACAAGCAATGGAAACGAAGATCAACATTAAAGATCTGTTGCCGAAGCCATTAACAAGTTTTCTTCCTAGACAAGCAGGTTGAACACTTAAAAAACTATAACTGTAAACGATGATAAAAAAGCAGGAAGAGAGAAATAAGCACGCAAGAGAGCCAACTTCATAAACGGAGTTTATTTCGGTGTGTGTGTGTGTGGTGATGTCAGGAATTTGCATCGATTCCAACGCATGAACATGCAGAAAACATTTAACTATAGAATGTGGTGAAAAGTTTTGAATATTTCTTTGTGTGTGCTTAAAAGTTCGAAAGCTTGAGTCGGCGCAAACATTCCGCTAACCATTTTTGGCTCAATGTAACTTGACGCTGTACGAGATGATGAGTTTGGGGCGCGATTCTCTTCGCACATTCGCATTCATGCATATGTATGCATCTGCACTACAAACAACGAAGACGTTTCATTGAAAAGAAAAAAAAACATAAAAAACGACCTCCAACGAATATCAAATTTTGTGCTTTTATGTCAAAAAAAGCTCTGAAAAGCTTAACCAAGCGTTCTTAATATAAATTGTCGATCGATCGTTTGTCTCGAATATTAGACAGATTTTATAATAGACAGATGAATGTTATGAACAAATTATTTTTTTATTTTTTTTTTTGTAATCTTCATAAAAATTTTCTTGTTCCATCGTTATTATAATGAACCAATTCTCCATTTAACACTGTATTTCATTGGATAGAAATAAACATTGGACAGGTTTTTCTTCCTGAAGTTGTTGCTGACTCGATTCTAAGCGGCTTTTATGAATCAGACATCGTCTATCAAAGTCGAAAAATGATATTTATTGTCCATAAGTGGACATTGTATAAATATCCTTTAGATATATCAAAGCTGTAGCTGAATTAATGCGGACGTAATTCCAGATTTTAGATTTACACAACGAATGAATTTAGACCACTTTTACATTATAAGTAACCATTAATTTATGACTAAAATCCGATTAAATAATTGTTGCTATCCTCAATTTCTATTAGAAATTATTTAAATAGTGATTTCATGGCCTCAGCTATTAAAAATTTTACTAATTTTCAGGAGTTTCATTTGATTTTGGGTATTTTTTTAATTATCTAATAATATTATATATTTTATCATCAATATTCAATCAATATATCAGTATTTCTGTCACTTCATAGACAAGAGAAAACTGCAATGAGTAGTAAAATACTCGAATCATATCAAAATTGGAGTTATGAACCATTGGAATATCTTTGAATGACATTTTTCCAACTAATTTTTTAATGAAAATACTTGAAAAGTGGAACTTATGTAAACTTATAACTGTTTTCATCGACTACGTTGCAGTATTTAGCTCTGTATTTCTCTGAAATGTCACCTAAAAGGGAAATCATCGGGCGAATGTTTTAGCTACGAAGCTGCTCCCAACCACTTTTCAAGAAACAGAGACTCGTCCGTTATAACTTCGCTGCATTGTTGCTTTAGTCTAGTTACAGCTTTTGTTTGCTCTTGTGTTTTCTAGTTGCACTTTGCACTTTTTGTGTTATTCTTGAGTTGTAATGGGTCAAGTACAGACTTTGTAATGAGATTGCATCTTCCATTCATTGATTATTTATATAGTTTTGATATATACAATTGAAAATATCTTCAATTTAACTGCCTTTTCATTGAACACTGTATTGTACTTTGTTACTGTTAAATATCTGTTATTCATTGACAACAGATCTTAAATATCTGTTTCATTGTTTTGTACTTTAACTTCCAGTTTTCTAAGAAAACAAACAGAATGATTTCTTTCATGGACTGTGAACTATATTATTTTATACAGACATGGAGTTGATTCACAATGGATCGGGTCGAAAGAATGGACACTCGTAAAGCAGCTTTTTACTTTTATAATACAATTTCTCTGGAAATCATATTAGATACTTGAACAATTGAACAGGTCTTAAGTAAAACCTTTTTTAAACAATGTTTTGTTGAAGATGTAGTTCAAATAATTATATATACGCGGTATTACTTGTTTATACATTATCTTTTAGAGATAAATCATCACTGGTGATCAAGATAACAAACGAAATTTCCAATTTTAAAACTATATTAAAAAAAAACATTTTTAAGTTATAAAAAAAGCCATAAACAAAGAGTTATTATTATTTTAATATATGGTTGAACCTCACATATGTACATATGTATGTGTTCCAAGGAATAGGAAAACTTATTTATTATTATTATTATTATTTATAACCTTCTTTTTATTAGGAACGAAAATCCGTCATCGCTCGTGAAGTTAGGATTTGTAGACAAATAGGTTTCGGCGAATTACCATCGTTTTTCGTTCTCCCGTTAAAAGTTTAGGAAACTCCTTTCACATGCACTATTGTTCGCAAAAAGGTTTTTTGTTTCTAGTGTTCTAAAACTTTTTAATATATACATATATCGAAGGGAAATCCAGAAATCTGAATATAAAAAAAGAAATTTAGAAATTTAGGATATAGATCCATATTTCATCTGCAAACTGAAGCATGTGTGCGAAAAAAACCGAACAGGAGACAAAAAGGAAACCGAGGGCTCAGCAACAGAGTTGCTACCTTCACTCCTTTTCTAATTGCCAATCAGGGTTGCTGATGACGCAGACAAACAAATAAAATTACAATATTCCTGCGCAGTTTCAAAAACTGATCGATTCTTTATTGATAATTGATTAATTAATTAATTCATTATTCCATCGATGAATCTAAATGATCAAAAATTCAGGTCATTGATAACAAACCTAAAAAATAATCAAGTGCACTTTTTTCTATAAAATATTTCTAATTTATGTTATTAATTATTCATTTTAAAGTTCATTGTTCAATAATATAAACAAGAAGATTTTCAACATTCGTATTTCTAACAACACACAACGATTCGAAAATTCACCAAGCGACGAAGAGAGTAGAAAAGCCGTAACATACGAATAGAGAGAGGAACCATCAAAATCATGAGCAGTCAAATGTGTGAGCGCGACTCAACTTTAAACCTGGCAATGCTTATCGTAGAAGGAACGTTCCATTATCCGCGTTTAAAGAGCGATTTGAGCAAATATTGCTGCTGCTTCGGGATCATCGCAGTTTCACGGGAGTCGACTGTCTATTAACAATATAAAGTGTTTTAGGAGTTGATGCGTTTCTAAGCAGCCAACTTCTAATAATAAATTAATATGTCACTGCTACTAACTAAAAAAGAAATGTGCTTCTGCAAGCATGCTTTTGAACATCTCGTATTGAAACAAGGTTCTGTGGATGTATGTGTGTGTGTGTTTACCATGTTTAATTGAACAGTGATGCATAGTTCGACTCAAACAAGTCTTAATACATACTTTAATTGTTTATTTAGCGTCCAGTAGAATTTACTTTCAGCTCAAAAACGAAACTAAATGACAAACGAAAACAGACATTTGCAAATAAACATCTAATAAAAGAGTTGAATATCTGTTCTAAAATTGATGAAATTTCAACTTCTTTAACTTCGAATTCTAACCACTTTCAGGAACTTTGAAATTCTTTGAAATTTAACAAAAACCTAAAATTATTTTCCTCTTAAAAATGAACAAATTTTCGAAAGAGTTAATTGAAAATTACGTTCATTTATTACCTTTGTTCACGCCTAAATTAATTTTAGGCGAATTTAAACCTAACCTAAAATAATTTGTCTTTGTTAATTTAACGACTGCTTAACTTAACGTTAACCTTTTATGTTCTTTAATGAAAAAAATAAATGACACTGAAATAATTCAATACTTATTCATACAATTTAATATATGTACATATGTACATAGAATATATATAGAGATGTACTTGGAATATATATTTAAATATTTCAAACTGAAAGCTTAAATTATTGTCATATTAATTTAGAAAAACTTTTTGAATAATACAGAAAGTTTACGTAAAATTCGGTATTCTAAGGCGACGTGCTATTTTAAGAGAGCTTTTTTTTTTAAAATGACACGAAATTTGTGTTTAAAAATGAGGTTTCAGGTCTTTCAAAACATCTTCAAATTTTCAAAATCATCAATTCAATTATTCCAATTATTCGATGTCAAAGAATTAACATGAAAAAAACATTTTTTTTTTTTTTGGCACAATAAAGATGCACTAAAAATATATATATATGTACATATATGTATTTATAGATTTATGAATAAGCTTCCTGGCACTAATTTCAACTGAATTATAATCAAATTAAAATTAATTTAATTCTGTAGATCTTTACCTTTTTCTGTTGCTTCTCCCAGGCAGGGTCCAAAAGTCCTTCACGTTCCCATTCCTCTTCTTGCTCCATGTAGCCATCTCCATATTCCATGGAGAGTCCGTTCTCCATCATCATTTTGAAATCCTTTTAATGTTAATGAACTGAATTCGTTTTAAATGACGGTTACAAAAACTGTTATATTGCGTTTGCTATTTATAGAAATGGATTTTGTTATTCAAATCACATATAGATTATGATTTGGGCAAGATAATTTTTGAAATTTAGAGATCCTATTGATTTGAGGTAAGTTCGTTCGAAGTTTCCTTAAAATTAAATCTGAAATATTTAAAAACAAAAAAATACATCACATGTTTTGAGTTTTTAAACAATGTACATTCGCTTTATGTTAATTTTCTGTCGACTGTTGGAAGTTAACTGCATCGTCTGCAGCTAAAATAAAACTTCACCCACTTCAACACATCTTTTTTTCGTTTTTTTTTCTTTTTTTCTTTTTTGGCTGAAATTTCTTTTCTTTTTCACTTTAAATAACTAAACTATTTCCTTTGGATTTATTTTTTAACAATTTTCAGCAAAAATTCAGTAGATCTACTACTGAAGATTTGTGAAAAGGTTGTGTAACGCAAATAGTTAAAAATAGCCTTTTTATTTTTAGTTTGTTTTCAATAGCAAAACATACAATGAAATGATAAATTAAGTTTTTCATATGTATGTATGTATTTGGAATTTTAAAGGCAGAAAATATATATATGTACGTGTTTCCCCTGCAAACAGAATGACCCGCTCGCGTTGGTTGCCAACACAAAACTAATATTATGCTGGCCCAAGTCTTTTACACACGCTCAAGAAATGTGGAAGAAATTCGAAAGACGATAGAAAGTTCTGCAAGCAAGCGCAAGCCACAAGTTGAATTACCAACAACAGACTTTCAAGAAAAGCAACACGACATTGAGACACGGCATTTCACTGATTTTCCAACGGTTCGCGCTGCAATTACTGCTATTCGCTAGTGCGTTTTTGTAGGCGACATGTTCAGCGACTTCCACATTCCAACCAACGCCAATGCAATCACTTCAAGGTACCACAGCTTGTCAAGTAGCTCAGCAAAGAAGCTTTTCTTCCTTCAATGATACAACTTAATAACCCAACTTTTCACTGTAGCGAACTTGTGTTTTGTATTTGAAAATTATTTTTATATTTTGTAGAATAAATATATATTTATTCCACAACTGTTATTAATACAAAAATACCATGAATTTAGCAATTAATTCCCATCTTTCTTCGAAATTCTACGTTTTTCTTTCTATTCTTGCAATGGAATCGATATCTGATCGATCAGAGAAACCAAATTGTGTGCGAATGTTAAAATCATAAAATACGCTTTATTTAAAATATGGTTAAAATACATACAGTTGTTACGACTAACTTAATACAATGAAATGCAAATTTTTTCCAAAAATTTAATCACCGCGTTTAGTACTCAACAACGAATAAACCATTTATCAAAACATTCTTTAGAATGCTGAAATGCAATAAACTTTTTATTGAATTCGATTAAGAAACGTTTTGAGCTACAGATTTAACATATTGGAGTGTCTAAATGTTCGCTTATTAAAGTTTCCAACGGCTTTTCGCCGATTATCCTAAAAAAGAACAAATGATCAAGACATTTTAAGCTAATGGAACGCAGAGCTGGCAATCTTAGAAGCAGCTGAGCGAATCTACTGTCATCACCTGGATGTTCATTGCGACAATGATCATCCAAACAAGCGTAAATCTTTTCTCTGCAGATTTCTACATCGCCACGACTTTTCAAACCACGTATATCAGGATTGAATAGTATGATAGCCTTTAGGCACGATAGCTCAGATCGATCAATGTTTAGACGTTTCATTTTAAGACTCAATTCCGATAGGATTCGGTCAAAAATAGGAGCAACACCTGCCTTTATTGCACTATTGCGGTGATATGAGAAATTTTGACTTAAGAATAACTGCTGAGGCTGTCGAATGGGAGAACGCCGATCAAACGATCCTTCCAAGTTATTATACTCCGAGTCCAAGGAATCTATACTGCACCATGCGACGTTAGCGATTAGAAGTTCATTCCATCCGGCCTTTAGTAACAAGATTTGATCTTCTCTTTGTAACTGCGAAAAATGTGGTATACGACGAGCATATTCCATCATTTGATACAGCTGCTTATTAACCATTTGGCACAAATGCGAAACAGCACCTTTGTAGTCAGCTTGAACCATGGAATTTGCCCCAACACGCAAGAACATAATTGCATTGTCGCCACATAGACTTTCGCCCTTCTGCTCTGCTTCGATTATTCTTTCAATATTCAGATCACGCAGTGAGCTAGTTGGATTGAATTCCTCGCTTCTATTTCCTGTGAGCTTAGCACCACGCTGGCGCTCTTCCTGAACAGCTTCTCGCTTCATTCCACACGAAAGACATTTTTGATATCGGCAATATTGACATCGGTTCCTCTGTCGCTTATCAATAATGCAGTTTTTATCCTCACGGCAAGCATACGTCAAGTCTTTGCGTACCGTACGCTTAAAAAAACCTTTGCAACCTTCACAACTGTAAACACCATAATGCTTTCCACTGGCACGGTCACCGCAGATTGAACATAAATGCTTCGAACCACTTAATGGATGATTGGGTGGATACTGCTGCAGTTGAACTTGGTTCGTAGCAGAACTACCTGTTGTCACATTCATTGTCTGGATTCCACCAATTGCTACAAATGGCCCAGGACTTCCTGGCTTAGGCGAAAATCCATCAGTATTATCACTTAGCAAGGAAATGTCTGGTTTAATTTCTGGTGGAGAGATAGGTGCAATCCTTCCAAAAGACGATTCTTGCTCGTTGCTTTCCATTTTGTTGCTTTTAGTCCACTATAATGACTTTATTTGAAATATTTGCAAATTGTTCGTTCGACGAAAACAATTTTCCCCGACGACATCTTATTATATCCAACCGTTTTCACCACATGAAATTGTTGCGTTCGGGAAAAAAATTTACACATAATCCAGGGATGCTAAAAACATGCCTTTGCGTGAAAAAAAAAATACCAATTTCCAAAATGGTTTGAGTATTTGCTACCTTTTTACCACAACAAGTTATAGGCAACCTCTTCGCAAAATATACGAACTCAGGACAAGCTACAAATGCACACGTATTTTATAATTTCACATAGGTTCTAATAAATAATAATACTAATAAAACAAGATAATATTTGTATTTACATTCAATACTTATTAAATAAAAGTAGAATGTATATACAATAGGTTAGAGATTTATCACGAAATTCGGAATGAAATTTTTTTTTTATTATGGAATGTTTGTCATTGAGACTGGGCAATATAGTGCCACGCCCTGTTTTTATAGTAAATATTAAAATATTCACCGGATTTATCGCAGAATTTCTCAGCTTATAGAGGGATGAAATTTTACTATGTTTTTCCATAGTCCCAATACTAAGGCGAAAATTGGGTGTGATCCGCCCACATGACAAAAAAAAACACGTTAGTCTTACGATAACAGGGGAACACTGGAAGCATCGTCATAATATTTAGCTTTAATATTCACTTGAATGAGGGAAATCAATCGAAAATAAAAGGGCGTGGTCCGCCTACTATAAATTTATCCTGTGTAGGAGCTTCGGAGCAATTTTTTTAGTTTTGTTAATACTATACGGAACATTTGAAAACCACACCTTTTTGGTATTACGTAGTTTGTACTCAATCCTTTGACTACCTTTTTTCAATATACTATATACTTTGAGTGTATGCTTTTATATACTGAAATTTCTGTAGCTCTGGAAAAAAAAAATTGTAAAATAAATGCCTATATAATGCTAATGTTGCCAGATAAATCCCTCCACGCTTACATGTTCAGTCCTGCACCTATTCACAATAAAGCTTTTATTAAATATGCCAGTATTTCGGTGCTTCCGTTATATGATTGTATGAATTTTTTAAATGGACTGATTATGATGGAACAATTAATTTATTATTATATTTTTTGGAAGAGAATTTAATGTGTAAATAACGCTCTTTTTAAGAATAATATTTGATGGAGGAATTTAGTAGCACATTTCTGTGTATATTCAACTGTTACATATTTGTATCTATTCGCATGTGTAGCTGAATAGAGTGGAGATATACATAGGTATAATATAAAAATAATATAATTTGAAATGTATAAGAAATGTTACCTCAAAGTAAGTATAGCATTACAATAGCTTTTAAAATATTTTTAAAGAAATTCCATCAGTTTGCAAATTGTTTAAGGTTATAATGATGCGAAATAACTACCGAAATGATCATGCAAAATGTATGCAGACTTGAAATCCAACTAAATTGATCATTTGTCACCACTAACGATCAAAATCCACCAACGAGATATTAACACAATCTTTTCTATCTCTTCTGTTTTATGTCGTGCTCACACAGAAGACGAATGTTCATAGTATGGAATATTTTTTTTGCTTTTTTAAACAACTGCCGTACTTTTAACATTATCCAGTCCCTCAGCGGCTTCCTATATAAGTTTACCTATATTTGCTTCGATTTTAGTTAGATTTGATGTAAAAAAATCTAAAAACTGATCCGCACGTATTACAGATTGTCCCCAATTCGATTCAAGATCTTCCAAGATTCTATAGACCCGTTGCCACATATTCTTCACGAATGGCGAATAGTTTTGACATCTTTTTATTTTAATAGCAAGTTTTAATCACGTCGGTATAACCAATTTAAGGGTTAGAAACTAATGGCAGAAATTAATTTTGAAATTGCGATGGTGTAAAATTGCTCATATCAGAAAGACCCATGATTAAATAATTCCCAGTCAGCTTTAGGGACGTGCTGGAAGTACAATAGTCCCAAACTGTGAACATTAGTCCTCTGTATAAACATTAAAAAATTTTTAATACATGGAAAACTACATTTCATTACTAGAATCTCGTAAACATTATAATTCTTAATTACTTACCTCTAACAAAATTTTACCTTCTTTTAGTATAAAGTTTAAACAATTCTATCTTGTCTCAGCTGGCAATTTATAGTTTTCTCTTTCAATAAAGCAGTATAATCTCTTCTATGTACACATACCACTTCCAGAAAGAAATTCATTTCAATTAAATTTACTTATTTAGCATGTTTTTTAATTTTATTTCCGAATAACCAATACACTGCCGAAAAAAAATGAAATTGAAGTTAAAACAGTAATAAAAAGCTATGCAAAAATTATCCACAAAATACTAACAAACTAAATTTTGTTTATGTCAAACGCACTTTATTTATACAATCGTGAAATTAGCAACGAAAGTGAGCACACATTTTTTGGGGTGGTTTTCTGTGAATACTGTTTTACAAGCATAATACTATTTTTTGTATTTACAAAAAACTATCCCTAAAATTAAATAAAAAAGCTCAAAATATAAAAGTTTCACCACTTTTAAAGGGAACATTATGCTCTATTACTTCTGATAAATTGAAAGGTCCTTGGAGTTCAAGAAACTAACAAACTTAGGGAAGCAACGAACTGTCTTTGTGGAATGGAAAACAAAAGAATCATATTTAAATATTTTCTGCATTATTGGCGCCCACTTTGACTTTTACAGAACGTATTTTTCTGATTTTTTAGCAATTTATATTAATATGATAGCGTGCCGCGTTTTCGAAATGTACAATGAACTACAAAATGTCCCAGACGAACTACAAATGTCAGACGCCTTTGAGAGCAACTCGGATTCACAACTGTTTTAAAACTTTTTGCAGTTTTCAAATCAGCTCTATCATAGAGGATAAATATAAAACAAGCAAAAACTTGCGATTTCATGTATATTTTAAGATGCAAATACGTACTTTAATTTGCAGTTGCTAACTACTTAAACATTCAGTACAGTATTGCGGTCCATATCAACTTGAACACAATATTTTTTCGTAAATATCAATGCAGACATTATGGCTCTGGCGACCAGCTATCAGGGGATATTCCAAATTTTGTGTCAGGAAATCCCTCACAAAAATCCACCCTAAAAACCGTTCTAACTTTCGTTGCGAATTTCACACTAGTTTTATTTTATTCACTTTCAGTCATGGATGCACCACTTCGTACTTGCGTACTATTTTGAGTACATTTTTTAATAGCCGAGTACGGATTTTCAACCCAGGGTACATAATAGTTTCATGACACTTGGCAACTCTTTACTCTATTTACAAAAGAAGAACCAAAACAAACGCTATTATTTTGGAGTACGAAGTACATTCTTGGTTTCGTACTTCCTCGCGTTATTCTTCCATAAGAAACCTATGCAAAAAAAAACGGCCCAGAGTACTTTGTACGTTGAACACGGTTAAAGTTATTGTATTACTATTTCTATACGGGGACCTTTTTTTTTTTTTTCTCATCATCAATGTGAAAAGGCGAACTATCGAAGTACTTTTTCCGAACGCAGAGTACGTTTTGTGGCCGTCGGCAGTACTATTGCAATAGGCTGCTGGTGCAACCTTGCTTGCAGTCAGTTCAATTTCCGAATGTTTAGAAGGCGAACTCTCGTACTTTACAAGTGCACACAAACTACATTGAATTCTTGCGAAGTTTATTTGGCTGCAATTGTGCTAAATATTGCTTGGAGCAGAATTGGAAATACAATAAAATTGTAAAATAAGCGCTACTTCTACACTTGCATTAAAATTTTATTCAATAAGTTTCAATAAGTAATTTTTTTTTTAAAACAACGAGTAGAATCTCATGAAATCTCTCTGTACGTATATGCTCGCTGGTCATATCTTCTGTTGGAAATGAAAATCCAGAGATCACATTTGGAAATTGGAAAGGAACTCCTGAAACCAAAAGGATTATGTTGAGATCCTTGGGATCATGGATCGCATTTTTAGTGAGATGAATTCGTATCATTTCCCAGATTTTTGAATACCATCATGTAAATTTTTTAATTATACTGCCAAAAAGTCTCTATCGTATCTCAAAAGTGATATAACGTCTAAGAAGTATATGAAAATGCACCCCTGCAAATTATTGTAAGAAAAACATGTCAAATCCTTAATTGAGACTTGATTTGGAATTTAAATACAATTTCTAGTTTCCCTCACTTTGTCAAATCAAATTTGTAGAAGTAGACTTGAACAATAGAAATTATGAAACTCTCAAAATATAAGTCTAAATTGTTGAAAAACAGAAAATCCTATGCTTTACAACTCATTGATCCAATAATGAAACGGCCTTCAAAGAAGTCTTCAATTTTGTAATTTTATTTGCAACCATAAATAATAATAAATATGTGCGTTTGTGTTAGCTAAAATAAATGGTGGAGATCTACATATTTATTATTACTACATTTTGTTTCCTGGATTTTAATATCATCAAAATTATTAGCATTGGTTTAGATTGATACTTTGGGCTTCTAAATTACTTATTCGAATACTGAAATGAACGAAAAGTTGTACAAAATGTATCTAAATACTTGTATATAAACATATATAAATGAAAATAAGAGAATGCGCAGTTCTATAAAAGGGAACTTGAAGTCGCCTCAGTTCCATGTGCTTAAAATTTAAAGCATCTATATTACATCGATTATTATATTATTATATATCTTAGCCAATTATTAAACGATCTAATTTTAAATATGGATAATATTTGTAGGTGTTTACAAAGTTATCTGGAATGTCTTTGATGTTTTGACCATAACACTGGAGTTTCATCAGTTCTCCAATTTGAGAAAGTATTCTGGTCAAGTAATTCACTTTTTGTATAATAAAATTCGAGGTTTCCCTGTGATTTTGTACTTTTTCTGCCTTCTCTTGTGATCAACGATTGTGAATTTGGTTCAGCGTCATTACCCCAGCTAAAAGTGATGTTGTAGGCGCCATTTGTGTACTTCGCAGTGGGTTTGTTGTGTACACGAACTTCGCCGTTCTTCTTGGGGCAGCTGTTTCGGATTTCATTGAACTGGAATGACCTGCATTCGAGGGACCTACTCTTGTTGCCATCTCCATCTGCAAGCTTGTTTGTGGGTGCGTTGTGTTGCTGGTGCTTTGGGGCTCGGACGGTGCTACTTGAGAGACGACCGTGGGGCTGTTGTTGTTGCTCAATCTTGTATCTTTCCATTTCTCTAAAACAAATTAGTGACTAAACGAAATTTCTGCGCATTGCACATTACAAAACAATACCTTCTCCACTACTGAGATGTTTAAAGAACAATCGCAATCTTGATGAGCCGCACAATAGAACCGCTTTGTAGGCTTTTCGGTACTGTTTGTTCATAATTACATAAATAATCGGATTAATACAAGCTGACAAATACAGCATTATGTAGCTAAATATGTGAAATGTAGGATGATGGACATTCTTGTCTGCTACTTTCGCCAATGTAATCGGCAGGTAACATATTAGAAATGAAAGAAATATCGCCAGAACCATTTTCGTGATTCGCCACTCATTGGATTTCGTTCTCAAATCATGCTGTTCTTTACTTCTCATTGTCCGCTGCGAGGAATCTTCTTTGGTGTCTACGGAAATACTGCTTTCCGGGCCAACTTGCAGTGAAGAAGGCGCGTTTGACTCTGGCAACGTCCTTTGATTATTCAATACGGCATTTTGTTTAGCCGCGTGTTTCTTTAATCTTAATTCCGATTTATGTACAACCCAAAAAATCTTCGTGTAACATGCTATTATAATAATGCATGGAATAACAAAAGCTGTTGTGAATAAAGTGGTTTTACTGCTCCTCCCGTTGGCGTCATTCATTATCGAGCAAGTACCAAGTTTTGGATCGTAATCGAATACACCCCAAATTCCCAACAACGTAGGCATTTGCATTCCATAAGAGAATATCCAGCAAAATGTAATCATGACTGCTATCCAATGCTTTTTATACACTTTACTGTACGAATTGTGGTGTGTAATCATAACATATCTACAAAAATTCCACGACGAATTTAAAAGACTTCTTTAAATAAACGAACAACAACAATTACCTGTTAATTGTTATCATTGCTATGCAGAGCAGGGAAACGCCAATGTTGCCGTATTGAACAAACGGAATCACCTTACAAAGAACATCTCCATGCGTCCAAGTTCCTTCGATAAAACGTAGCCCACTAAATGGCAGCACTATGGCACAAAATATTAAATCCGCCAAGCACAAGCTGTAAAAAGGAGCATCCGTCACAACGGCAACTGCAAACTATCAGCAAAAAGTATCACAAACCTTATTATGAAGGCTGCAGCAACATTTCGCACCTTAGGATACTTTAATAAAGCAATAACTGTGAGGAAATTTCCAAAAATGCCAACGATCATTATTACAAATGTTAAAACGGCTGCCGACGTCAAAAGCGGAGAGGAAAACCTATGAAAGTAAATTAATAATTATGCAATTTATGTGTAATCAAGCAATGCAATATTATTATTTAGTTAGCGTACAATAGAATAAACTAATTATATACTTTTGCAAGTAATATTTATCTGAATAAAAAACAGAAATGATATATTGTGGTAAAAAAGTGTACCGAATTAAGTGCCTCATTTTAATATTTTTTTTTTTATGGGTATTTGGGGTGTATAAGGATATAATACTAAAGAAGCAAATAAGACCACGCAATAGATAGCTGAGAATTATGCCAAATATTAATAGATTCTGCAAAGAAATATGTTAATATGTAGTGCCTATACGCGATTCCTACAAAAGTGCATGCTCCGAAATCTTTTATCGGGATATATATGCGATAATATATATACATTTCTATTAATTTTTCCAAATTTTATTAAATGCAAATATTGGACATTAGAAATAATGGCACATTTTTGATACAAACTCCTTTTTTTGTAGACGAAAAAGCCAATAGAAGTGTGAAGGTGGAATATATGCATAATTTGTATTATTTGTGGAGAAATCTGCATTTTCTCCATTCTTTATAACTCTTTCAGTTCTGAGTCTATTGTTCTAGTTATACTTATTTCTCTAAAATGAAAGAAATTCTTTGTTTTTTGCGAAAATAGATGACGAAAACCAATGCAGGTCACGTCTGATAACCTCAAATGCTTTAAGAAGGAATTTAACAAAGCATATGTGTGCATTCAAACATATTTTAAATCATATTTTCGCTATCTGACGCATTTGCAATCGATACCATTCATTTAATTATTATGATCTAAATTTGTTTTCAAACAAATTCCGCAGAAAGTGCGGAAAAACTAAACAAAGTTGTGTTGAACTCGTACGAGTTATAAGCAGAATAAAAATTGTTATTATCAAGTTTTCAGAAATTTATTCATAAGTTCAAATACATCGTGTGAATATTATAACATTAAAGTTCGTTACAAAGAATTTCAAACAACGCTTCAAACTTCAAAACGGGACGTATGCTTTCGTAACGAATTTTTACATAACCTACAACAGTAAGAAACTCGGTTTGTTTACAACGATCTAATTTTGCACTAAGCATTTCCATTTCACTTTCATTTTACCAAAAGTGAAAAGTAACGAAAGAAATCGACTTACGACATTATGTTTTAATTTTATTTCTACTAATAATAATGAGAATAGTGGAAACTATTAACATATTTCTATTGTTAAAATACAATATTATCTGCCGAAGCTTTTAAATTTTCGTCGAAAACACTGCTACTTATATCGTATTATTGTGGTTCCTCATTAAAAAATTTTTAAAAAAATATAAACCTAAAATAATTAAATAGTTTTCTAGAATTATTAAATTGTTATACCCATTGGGATTATCCATAGTTTCAGTTGAGTTGTTATCCATTCTGAAAATAATTAAAAGTCATTATCATAGCATAAAGCAAAGTTTTATTATAATTATATGGTATATAATAAGTAATTTATATTATTTAATTTATTTATTTATTTATATAATTTATTTTGAAAGTACTGCATAATCAAGTTGCGGATTATTACTAGCAAAGACTCAAACCAACCAAAAGCGCAAATACGTATTTTTACTCGCCACAAAGTCATGCATATTTACAAATATGTATTATATACATATTATTTATATTATTATTATTATGTATATAGCGGCATCGATTCATATTCCACGAACTGTTTATTTTAGACAAGTGTTTTGCACGACAGAAGGATTTTAGATTACAAAACGGGTGGCAGCTGGAAATAGCACCACATTTTTAATTCTCTTGGATATCAATCAAGTGTATTTATCTTTTTTTTTTAGTATTTTAGAATTCCACATTTCGAAATATGTCTTTCTTCCATTTTCATTGACTCTTTTCCTTTTGACAAGTGTTTTTTACGGCAAAGAAATGCAACATCAGAGAATATGTAAAGGGGTTTTAAAAACACTGTGACATCTGGCAATACTATATTTTAATTATTCTTGCGTACTTTAATTGGAATTATAAATCTAACAAAGCTGGATATTTTTTTTTTTTTTTTTTTAATATATTTTTATTTGCAATCTATCTTACGATAATAAGCAAATTAACTAATACATGAGGAAAATAAATGCTGGATATGAAGTCTAATTAAAACGAAAAAAATCTCAAGCCAAGACCAGTGCTAAAAACGTTCGATTTGCTTTTGTTAATTAATTAATTATGTAAAAACCGAGTAAAATTTTATATAATTCAAGTTTGCATCTACAGTTATAAATTCAAAAAAATATATTAGAACGTAAACATATTTCGTTCGCAAAACCATTTGGAAATAAAACGAGAGGTCTAAACTTAATATTTCGCTATTACATTAGCGACGTATATTTCAAATTACGTGTTTCCATTTTCCAAATATTTATCTATAAATGTGAAGATTTAGTTTTTGGTGATTATCGAAGGGAATTTTATCCTTGGACATTTCAAGTTAAATATTTTATGAGAAATTTTACCGCCATCCAGGAATGATTTCAATATGACATGAACTTTATTTTTAATCAAGAACACTTTAATTCTTTAGAATTTAGAATTTAATAAATCACGAGTAAAAAATAAAATTTATTTTTACACGAATTGCTTTATATTAACAATTTTCTATATTTATTTTATATTAATTTTTAAGTCTAATTTTTTTTAATTTTTACTCGTCACAAAATTGCAACTTTGGTGGATATTTTTTTGGACAAAAAAATTTCAGTTAAATTATGTCAATTATATCAGCACATTGGGATTCCCGGAATTATGGATAGCGTAACGAAGTTAAAAAATTTTAACGCGATTTTTAAGGATAATAAAATTAAAAAAATAAAAGTTAGTTCTAGTAAATTCATTATCAATATCAAAAGTATAGTCAAATATAATAAACAGTCTCCAAACATAAAATATACTACAGTCGAACTTCTCTATAGTGAACTTCTATACAATGAAGCACTCCCTATTATGAATTTTTTTCAAGTACACTGCTTTTTCGTTCAATTTCTGGTCTTTTTTGATCTCTGTATAATGAATTTCTATACAGTGAATATTTCTATACAATGAACAAGTTTTACAGTTGCAATCTCAAATTTCATACGTTTTTGTCTCCTTATAATGAATTTTTTCAAATAATTTTCCGTTGGCTATACTAGTAACACTGTATTCCGATGGAAACTTAAACTTTATATGGACATCCCCGAAATTTGAAAATGACAACAGAAAAAGATAAAAAATGACCATCACTAACAATTTTGACACCTGCATTGAGTTACTTGCATTAAAAGAACAAACAATGTGAAAATGTCGCAGCGAAATAGTCTCTCTATTGAAAAAAAATTGTTGATTATTAATAAAGTTGAAGAAGGTGGAGCAAAGAAAAAGATATTGCTAAACAATTTGGAATTCTGCCTACCACTTTTGTGGAGATGAAAAATGATGTACCAATAAAGTTTTCGAATCTCTTAATTTATTAGAAGAACAAAAATGGAATAGTGTAATCCAAACTGAAATGACTGATTACTTAAAATAAAAATTTAAAAAAGTATTATGATTTCTATATAATGAAATTTCTATATAATGAAGTAATTTTGTGGTCCCTTCGACTTCACTATAGGGAAGTTCGACTGTATATACATTTCTATAGAAATCGCACTTACCTAAAACTCTTGCAACATTCATTTGTCTTAATAAAAAATTGTCTTATTTATTATTATTATTTCTTAAACTTAATTTGATAAAATGCTAGTTGATTTAATATAATATTAGAGATGTATCGTTTATGATTTTCTGAATTTGCAAACACTGAACTGTCGACATGAAAAATTGAGTTAGGTCTCTTTTTGGAATTAATGTCAATTAAGTAAATTAAAGAGGTCGCCTTGTAGACGCAGTAAAACACACAGCATTCGAAATGATATTTTATTAGTGAAACGTTTTGGGTGGAAGGATCATTTTCATGCAACGAAGCTGACAATGCATGTGTATTTGTGTGTCATGTATGTACGTAAGTATGATCATGTGGGTGAGTTCATACATACATACATGTTACATGCGTGTGAGAAAAACTGCGTAAAAGACTGGAGTAATTTTAGATATTGCTCGTTTTTGATGACCAGATCACAGATCAGATCCCTTTGACTAGAATTAAAAGCGTTTATTGCTAAGTCGTTAATGTATAATAAAAACTACGTTTGTTACTTGTTACTTTTATTGGGCAAATATTCATTCATTAGAGGTAATCTCTTTCGTATACGAAATTAGAATCGTTTGCGTCTTGTCAAGATTACGATTATTTATTAAATTTCCGATCAGAAATCATAACAGATCTTACTGATCCAATTAGGCAAAGTTATGTATGTTTTAGGTGAATTTTTGGAGAGCGTCGCCTTGAACGAAGGTTTTCGAAGCTATGGAACATCTCACCTCTAAGTTATGAATAATTATTAATTTACATTTTTTACGTATTAATAAAATATAATATTTTCAATTTATTATAATAATCAGAACACTCCAAAAAATATACAAGTTAATATGAAATACTTGAGTAATAAAAGTAAAGTGGAAATATTATTCTTTTTCATTCTTAACTTAACTTAATTAATATGAATTAATATGAATTGCAACATTTACTTACTTTTTGTAATTTAATCTGATTCAACAAGTCCTGAATTTGTATTTGTTTATTTTTACGCCTTCTTTTCGAAGTATTCAAAATAAACAAAAAATATAATAAAAGGTTTTTCGTCTAACGTAACATTGTGCTCACTGAAATAGTAAATATTTAGTTGCCGTACTGCTCACTCTCTCTGAGAGAGAAGGTTATAATCGTTAATTGGAAAAAAGTGTGATGACTAATTTAATGATTCAACTCTTGTCAACATATGAAACCTTTTTTATATCTGCTGTTACGAATATTTTGTAATTTCGATGTTATCAACAACTCAATTTATAAATTAGTATTTATTTGATTTCGTGAAAGTTTATGTTTTACCAGAAATTCTTATTGCGAGTCACGTTAAAACCGGCACCAACGACACTTTATGAGATAATGAGGCAAAAACAAACGAGCGAAGATATTTCAATGTTCTAACTCGAATCGCCGTCACGAACTAACTACACTCACTTCGTTGCTTGAAGTGATAAGTTCAGCTTCAATCGTTCAGCTCAATGATCACACGCGATCTTCAAGACAGGCAGGCGACTTCAAATACAAAGTACGTTTGGAAAGGGTTGATTTACGAATGCATGTAACTCTCATATATATATAACGCTTGATTAGCGTTTACTGATCTTATTGGAAGATTGCCTTTATTTGACTTCTTGTTGTGGGAATTGAAACTGAGCGCGAAGCGTTTAATACTTACTCCTTTCGAAGTGCGTTGTAAACTTTTAGTAGTGGAAAGAAATTGCGAGAACTTTTATTAAAGAGAAGAACGTTTATTAAATGCGTTTATGTATATAAACGAAAACAAAACAGTTGTGAATAATTAGTACAAAAGTTTCCAGTTTTAGTGATCGGGTTTTTTTAAATGAAACAAAGTTTTACATGTGTAATTTCAAATTAAAAGATATTTAGATACGTTTAGATATTAATAAATAAAAGTGGTTGCGAAAAAAAGGAAAGGAAAAACGTTCATTCTCTACACATTGAACACAGCCAACATCGAGTTAAGGTAAAAAATTAAATAAACAAACACAAAATAAAATCATCGACCAAAACTAGAAATTGTTCCGTCGATAGTTCAGTCATTGTAACATAGAGATAATCTCTATGATTGTAAATATTAAAGGCAGACTACTATTAGTTTCATGGTTAACAGCCATAGTTAATGTTGAGAGAAAAAAATTTTTTGTTGCGCTTACTTATCAGTGTTTTCAACATGTTATTGGCAGCACTTTTTGACTAGCAAAACCTTCCCAGAAAAATGCAACAATTAATACAAAGTTTTGCTGCCAAATCTTGGGAAAACGGGACTGCAACACTGGCGAGCATCGAAAGTTGGCTAACAACTCATTGCCCATGCCCCATTTAGCCTCATGAGGCTAGCTTCAAAAGACTTCTAAAATCTCGTATACTTGTAAAGTATTTGTGTAATCTATCTGCAACGACAATTATTAAAAAAGTAATAAAATCAAAACAAGAACAAATTTTGAAATTTTCAATCGATTTTTATTAGTAAAGATTTAAATGCAATTCGGTTATTATTATTAAGATGAAGCTTTTCATAACAATATAAGTATTCGTATATTTGTTCCAACAGTTTAAGCAGATTCCATGTGCTCTGTTAATTCCAGGATAGGTGTCTCACTCAGTGGTTTATTTAAGGTTGGCCAGTTTGTGTTTAAACCAGTTAAGGAGGAAGTCTGTAATAAAAGAATCAAATTCTATTTAGATAACAAACTAAGGCCAACACGCCTTCCTATTTGTCCTGTCTTCCTACGAATGCTTCCTTCCGGTCAATGACCAACGTAACGTCCAGTTAGTTTCGTTCGGAATAGCCTGGAGAGTAGGTCAAGTGAGTGTGTCCAGTATGTCAGTCTGCTTGGCCCATGTATATACGAAACCAAATAATTTATTTTCATATAAGTTTACATACTTGATATATTGATGCATGCAATAATTGTAGTTGCCCAATTCTGTCGAACGCGTCTGCATGGCTATTTCTACATGCATTGAGCGATTTGGACAATGAGTTCCACGATTCAGGTGGGTCTAAGAAGTGCTGCCATTTCGTTGGAATCGAGCATGCAGACGTTGGTTGGCAGTGATACTTCATGTATGAAGTTTCAATAATATTCGAAGGGTTTCCACAAAATTCATAGGACGACATCATCGGATGTAGTTCAGTCTTTTCCAATCCATATGAACTAAGAACCTTGCTTCTAGATTCTACATCGAGCTGGAAACATGGAGCAATTGTATTATGATGAACAATTTTATAGCCACGTTGGCGAAGTGTTTGTGGCAGTGTAAAATGCGATTGAAATCCTAATTGCTTTCGAAGTAGTTGTTTTTTTTGTTGTAAAAATTGATATTGTAATTGCTCTAGAGGGGTTGTTCGGAATTGCATATAATCAAAATTCAGAGCCAGTGGATCCTTTCTCATCGCACTTATAGAATCAGTCTTATATGAATAGTAATTCGTTGATGATTTCGGCAGCTCTTGTCTAGGAGTTACGCTTCCCCTTTTGTTTAATATGTCGTCCAACGGAATATTGAACTGTATTGAAGATTTATGTCTTTTCGCCACTATTTTATTATAAAAAATTTCTTCCAAAGGTGCCTTGAAACCAAAACTAGTCTTCGCCCCTAATCTTGTCTCTTTCAAATGGTCCGGATCAAAGGGATCATTGCGAATGTGTGATTCATACAAGCGGTGACTTCTGCAAATTGAAAACTGTTTTAATGTAAATTCGTAAATGCGTTTTCTTTAATATACTGATATTACTAGATTCAAATTCCGATGAGCGGAACGTTAACGAGCAAGTGAAATTAGTTGTGGGCAAGCCACCATCTAACCGCTGGTAAGGCAGCTCCTTCCCGAAAAGGAATCGTTTCAGCGGAGAAACGAGATAAATGACCTCGAGCAGTACCAGTTTAATATAAGGGGAACATTCAAATCCCGTACAGTACTGAGATTTGGCCCGGATATACAGATTTCTAACGAATGCTTTTTAGGAATAGGAGCTCTCTTAAATAACCTCGGCTTTAAACGGCTGAGAAATAGTGAAACACACGCAAGTGGAAAACTTAAAGACGCTGTATCGACCTATCCGCAGATGAAAAGAGAGTTGATCCTACAAAAAAAAAACAGCGTCACGCATTTTAGAGTAATCTGCTATGGCGAGACTTATACAGAAGACAAGGTGAAGGATAAAAGATATAAAACATTGAAATTAAATGGATAGATGAATTGGAGTAGTCGGCTTTGAGCTATCAAAAGTCACAGACAAGAAAGCGGCAATGTGTCTAGAATAAAGCTCTAGAGTTTTAGCTTCTTTACGTATGGCTCAAATACGGAAGCAATGCGCGTTCACAATTACATGTGAAATAATCGCTGAAATAATAATCTTCCAGCTCGATAAATAACGATACTAGACTTATCTGGATATCTGGACATATCTGGTTCTGTCTGAAACTGTTCACATGCAGCAAGAGAGCATTGAACATCCTCATGGGAACACCACTTCAATTATGCTAGGTTCCAAGACCCACATGCACAGAGGGAATGCAACAAGAAGATTAGGTTTAGGGAATCGACAAGCGCTGAACTTAACCTGACGTGTACAATTTTTGGGGCCAGAGTATTGTCATTATGTAAGACAGTAAAGCAGCTTTTAAAGCGCAAGCGTCCTACGTGATATCCTCAAGTTTAGAGTGGGAATGACTAGGAAAACGTAACAGTCTGATCAGTATAAATAAACTCAAACTTGTTGGGATCCTTGAGCAGCTTATAATTGGAGGAGGATAGTCCCAGAAGGACAAACTTAGGTCTTGATTTATCAAAATACAATATAAGAATTCTGACAAGTTTTCTCACTGGACATTGGAATAAGGCGGAAAATTATAGCTACGACAGACAAAAGAATATTCCGAGCTCCAGAAGGTCGGAAAGCCTTAACATAGGACCACAGACAAGTAATATTACAAGTATATTACTTGTCTGTGTTAGGACTATTATAAACAATACTTAAAAGACTTATTACAAGTATATTACTTGTCTGTGATAGGACTATTATCAATAATACTTAATAAGACTTATTGGCATAAACTTACCTATGACATGGAGGGGATGTGGCTTCCGCAGTTGCTTCAACACCATGCCTTAGAGTATTGCTATAGTTAAAGTAGATGGAAGATTTCTCATCAGCTGATATTATCGCATTGCTCGAGCAGAGTGGAAGACGTCTTGAGAATTCAATGCTGGACTCTTTTAAGCTCAGACTTCTTGATCCAAAGCAGTTATTAATGGCTGGTCTACCATTTTGTTTGTGGCCTCTATTACATGAGTTACTACTGGGATCGCATTGCACGACTGGAGGAAAAACCGCTAAACAACTTCCGCCCCCTGGAATTTATTTTGATTAATGCAATCGGTGTAAAATAGTTAAAATGAAAGAAAGTTTATTTTCTATTCGCTAGGCTTTAAATAGGTGCAATTAACGATTAATCTATATATACTCCTTCCTAAATTATCTGTATATTAATGAATATTGTTTAAAGAAATAACTCATAATAGAACATAAATTATATATTGTTGTTCAAGAATTTACATTTGGTTTTTTATTAAAGGTCCTACCTTTATTTTCGTTCCCATGATCGATTTTGTAATCTCTATCCTCTACTGAATTCCACTGGTTTATAACTTTCTTATCACCTTCGTTTAATATATTCTCATTTTCATTTTGGCTAATAAATACAAAGACTTTTAGTTAATTTTATTGAATAAAATATCAACCGTTAGCTGGTTTCTTGTTATTAAACCCCACTTTACCATTAAAAATATGATAAAGAAAATCAAAGGCTGCCTTTTGAAGAATTTCGAACTAAACAAGTAATAGTAAAGTTTACTTATTTAAAAATTATATTAAACACTAAAAAGGAAATTCAAATTAAAGAAACCAGCAGATCGGTCGTTTATTACAAAACATTTATATAGATACGGAACAATTTTAAAAGCAAATAATATCTGATAATCTAAATAAACTTATATACGAAGAACACTCTACGAAGCATGTCCGTTACAACGAAATAACTATATTATTACGTAAGCTTCAGTCATTGGCGTGAAGTATGCTAATTGTCATTAGCTCAAAATATTAGAAATGGTGATCGAAATTAATTCGAGTACTCGATATTTTAAAAGTTATGTCAAAATTAAGCCAATAAATGCGATCACCGTGTTGTGTATAATGTGTATTATAACATAAACACAGTCATAAATGCAAGACGTTTAGACAGCAACAAAAAATCCCGCTGTGATCGCGTCCCGCAGGAAATTTTATAAAATTGAATTTTTTTAATATGGCAACTCTTACATGCCTATTTCGAAAGAAAATTTGAAAGCTGTTGCAAAATACACTACATTTAAAAATTACTTGTAAAGATGCATGAGGGAAAGCCAATTAGTGAAAACGTATTAATATTAACCTGTAGTTAGGGTAAATATATTGCCGGCAAGAGTACATTATATTTTACCTGTGATTAGATACTATTTCACTTATTTCACCATTGACATAGAAAGCTGGTCTGCTTACATTTGCGGATTTGTTCTGTAGAAAAATGCAAATAGATGCATTCTAAAATATGTTCTATACATTGTTTTGTGGCAGCACCAACCTGAATTGGAACAGGACTCTCCTGAAGTGTGTAAATAAGTTGCTTCGCCTCCGCTGACATTTTATATCGTGGCCTCGGTTTGAGAGAGGCTGTGGATCCCAAATCATCGATGGCTGATGTCGATGTCGTCTGTGAATCAGCTGACGTGGCTATTTTGACCTCGGTCTGTATGCATTTATGCAATCCACTGCTTATTTGTCGTTTATCTTCTAAGACCTTAGACTATAAAATTTAAATTAACCTATTTTAATTAAATGTCATAATGTTATCGAAACCTTAATCTGCGTATATTCATAACTATATTTTTACTAATCTCATTGCGCAAATACTCACAATTAATTGTTCTTCGATGCAATTACCTGAAAATATTCTTTGTCTTCTTCTGTCGACCGCTGAGATAATGAAGCTTCTTTAACGTTGTTGTTTAGTATTCGTTGGGAGTTACTCCACACCGATGTGGAATTGCTATTGTATTTACAATTTTCGTAGGTTGTTGGATTGGGTCTTCGTTTATCGTTTAGTGTCGTTTTGTAGGGACTGCCATTTTTCTCGAATTCGTAGCAGTTGAAGTGGTTGCGAGTTGGATGGCAAATATAATTTATAGATTCCGTTTTCGTTTGTGTCGATGCCTTCGATGTGCTAGAAGATTCTTCGTGTTTAGTTTCCTTCTCTGCTTTATCGTTACAATTCTTTACGCATTGATTTGGCTTTTCTAGCTGTCCACTTGACCTACAGACTTCTTGTTGTGGCGACCTACAATCTGATAGTGATGAACTCTGATTCGGATTTTCCTGAGATAGTTTTTGTTTATTCATGCGTTCCTGCAGCAGCAAGTACATAGCAGCAATATGATCGTAGCTGTTTTCCTTTAAGCTGCTTCTTATTTTGTCTGCACTGATGCCGGCGAACTCAGCCATTATATGAAGAATATCTTTATTCGGGGATATATTCGATGTGCCTTCTATGTATGGATTACACTTTGAGAAGTTCGCTATTTGAAACTTATCACAGCACATCCATCGGTGTTTTTTGATTTGTTGTATCGTGTATCGTGTTCTTGGGTCCAACACTAACGTTTTCTTAACAAGACTTTCACAATCTGTGGGAAAATTAATCATTATTATCTATATGCCTACTGAAATATTGCTTTCATTACCAATTGACATAAAAAATGGTATCTGAAAACGTCCTGAGAGGACGCGATCGCGCAGTGACTGCAATGTTGAACCATCGAATGGAAGAGCTCCACAAACAAGTACATAAAGGACCACTCCAAGGGACTGAAAAATTATTTGCCATAAAATCAAATCGTATTTTGATACGAGGGAAAGGAACGAGGGCAAGAGGACAAGGATAATATTGTCGACATAATCATCGATAGTAGTGCTTTAATAAATACCCAAATATCGACTTCCGGTCCTGTGTATTGTTTTCCTTCGAAAACTTCAGGTGCTGCGTAGGGTGGCGAGCCGCACCAAGTTGCTAAAAGTTCTCCTTGCTTAAAATGGTTCGAAAATCCAAAATCAGCAATTTTTATATTCATATTACTATCCAAAAGAAGATTTTCAGCCTAGAAGATAATTTTTCCAAAATTACAAATAATCAACTCTCCATTTAGTACATATTTTGAATTTAGTACCTTCAAGTCTCTGTGAACAATTCCTTTCTTATGGCAATATTCTACAGCTGATAAGATTTGCCAAAACTTCTGCCTTGCTGTATTTTCGGACATTCTTCCATGCTTTGCAATGTAATCTTTAAAGGAAATTATTTTCATAAACCATTGTGCAAGTAAATATCGGAATTTTATATTATATATTCAATTTTAAACGAGTCTACATTCTACTTTCAGTAAAATCGTTGGTGGAATCTGAATTCTTCATCCTTCGCGTAACTACTTTGATATTTGACACCTACTTACGAACAAATTTGCTATAGAAATAATTTATTTTTTTCTCTGAGGATTTCCTTATAAACTCTTGTAATATTATAATTGATTTATATTTACTAAAAACCCTTACTTACCGAAAATTTCCCCTCGGCTTGCATATTCAGAAACAATGTATATCATATTCCTTGTTTCCATTACCTGGACATGAAATCTTAATTAGAATATTTTTACTAATATTAATATTCACTTTACTTGATATAATTTAATTATATGCGGATGATTTAGTCGTTTCATAATCTCAACTTCGCGGTACACCTTCTGTAAATTGCCAACGTCTAATTGAGATTTATCAATTATCTTAATAGCCACCTAGAATTGAATATAAACTGTCTGTTTTAAAACATAGAAGCTTTAAACATCAGTCAACATAAGATTATTTTAATAGTGGAATTTGTAATTTTGTTTTATAAGAAAATGGACATTGTGAAATAAGGCAAAGTTTATGTATATTATAATTTATTAAGAAAATACTTTCAAGCTTAATATTTAGCCTATGGTAATTTTGTCTATGAAATATAAATAATACTTAAGAAGGGAATTTACTTCATTTCTTGTTACTCGATGACGTGCAAGCTTAACCACAGCGAAATTTCCTTTTCCAATTGTTCTGTCTATATTATAGAATCCTACTCTAATAGCCTCCCTTGATCGTAAATCTGCTTTAACTGAGGACTTGGAACTAACACTGTCAAGAGATACCCTTGATTCTCGTCCTTCATTCCGTTGTTGGCTGTGTTCATTGTGTCCTAAAGTATATCTTTGAGCAGGATGGATTGAAGATTGTATAGTGGAATGTGACAAACTGGTTTCCATTGATAAGTCTGTACCTCAAACCAACAAAAATATATTATAATTTAAAAAATAACAAACAATTACACAAGAATATTACCTTTTTACCGTTATATTTCCAATAGAATTAATATTGTCATTATTTAGTTTCGCCGCTACAGCAGTCGTGTAAATTCTTTGGCAGCATATGTATGCGACTCCTGTAACGTTTTCTTATAAAACCTGGCATCACTAAATGGTCTAAAATGCTGAATAAATTTTGAAAATGATAAGTAATCTTTAAAAAATACGTTTTAAATTTAACTACTGTGATAACATAGACAATAGACTTCCGAAAATTAAATCACGTCTGTATCAAGGATTGCGTAACTATGCACACGTAGTTTATGACATGTCACTCTTTGAAATGTTCAAAATTATATTCAATCACTAAGCTATTGTCTTTAGAAAGGCAATAGCTTCATGATTATGATCCAATTATTTTAGTCGAAATATGGATATTCTACGATATGAATTTACAACGGAAAACAAGGTTTCTTTATTGTTGTGGCGTTAATTAATTATTCGCCGTGGTTTGAAGCCGGCAGGATGGTGGCAGGGCGGTATAGCCGAAAGGAGGTGTGTACCTAATATTTTTTTTGTCACTTAAAATGCAATGTTTCTCTATAATTTTTAAAGTAATCACATCATATTATATCTAATACAAAAAACAATCTTTAATTCAATGATTTATCAAAATCAATTCACTTTGGAACTCAGTTGGACAATTAATGTCCATAGCACGATTTTTCTTAGGGAAATATTTATTTCCTTCTTTAAGTATCCTTTTTTTAAACGATTAAAATAACTTCTTTAGTTCAGCAGCGGGAAATTTTTGTCCTTTAATAATATTACCGGAATGATAAACTTTTCCTGTATGCACTGTTTTCATAACAATTAATATTGCAAAAAAGTCTAACCCCAATCGAGTTGGTGAAAATTAAATACGAAATATACAAGTAGCCACATTTGGATGCGTTGTCTGAATGTATGTACACAAATTGTTGCTACTGGAAAAATCACTCTCACAACCTTTGGACACATTTGCTACAATTTTTAGGCATTACGCATGTCCGTTATACGATGTCAAAGAATGTGACAACCAGCCTTATATTCCGTGACGTCACAGTGGTCATAGTCAGTATGAGAGTAAAACAAATATTTTCTTTTGTAATGTAATCAAATTAAATGCGTTATAATGTGATACAGTATCACAAATCAGAAAACACATTACAGTATTGCAAATTACGATTCAGCTTTTTGGTATACGTACATTTCTGGATTTGGTTTGTGTGTAACGGATATTTGACGATGGAATTTAAACACTGAAATGTCATGAGGTTCTTTCCGTAGAATCACTGTCATTGTGCGTTATGCATTCGTATTTCGTTGTTTTTTGTATAAACTTTTTTGCACTGAATTGCATTTTTACATAAATAAATTATGATTTCGGCAAGTAGACCACAATTCTGGGAATTTTACAGAGGACGAATATTAATTCCAAAAACGCACATGTCAAAATTTGAAAATGTTTATTTTTAGTTAATAATTGCTCAATACAAATTTAATAATCTTTAAGTCTTATCGCTGGTCTGGCAGAAAAACATAATTGACAATGGTTCGTCATTTACATGTAATATCTTTATTATAGTTAAAATAAGATGCAGCTAAATGCATTTAAATCAGCTTTATATAAAACTACACAAGATAAAAAGAAATATAATAAATAATAAATTTAATTTATAAATGCGATAACTTCCAATACATAATAAAGGTTTTTTATATTTATTTTAGTACGGACTATTAAACGGATGACTTAACTTGTAAGGCTTTATTATTGCCCTTTACCCACAAATTTTGTTGTTGGAGTTCTCATTATAATTCATAAAATTAACATCGTCAAAATGATTATCATTTATAAAAACAAAAAAAATATGTATTGCTTAAAAACGTTTCTAAAACTTATAGTAAGATATTAAAGTTTTTATAAAAAAACTTCTGTTTATAAAAATATTAAATATGAACAAAATTTATAAATAAAATTATGAACATCAAAGTTATTTTTGATTAAAGTTATTTTTAACAATAATGAATATGTACATGGAAAATTTATAATATACCGAAAACAACTGTAATTGAAATCGTAATAAATCGACACAAAAATATATTTAAAGATATTCTATAGTCGATAATTCCTTGTTTTTTGTTATTAAAAAAAAGAAAAGATAACTTTTATTATATGCATATCATACATATAATACAATCTCAAATTATACGCAAATTATTAATCGCTCATTTCTTCGATATGATATTTCCTTTGCCGTCATAGCATCTCCTCTTATAATCGCTCAAAAACAGCTGTGCTTGCATATTCCGGTGATCGACATGCATCGATTGCGTAGTTTTGCTATAGAAAATAGAAAAAATATCGAATATTATTATGAAGTCCTCAACTTTTGCTAAAGTCTCTTATTCAAATTGCAACTATCAATACAATTGCAATAAAATAAAGATTTATTGGAGCAGAGAAAACGCTTAATATTTTTTAAAACTTATTTTACCTGGTTTTTGTAAGAACTGCGCAGCCGTTATCCACGAGCATATTTAAGGAATAGAGCTTGGACAAATTATTCAGACTTTCGTGTTCATAAACTTCGATATCAGGCAAGCGAATTTGCGTTTGCGTAGCGTCCTGCAAGAACCTAGCCAACCTCTCGTTGACGCTAGTTTTTACACTGAAACCAGGTCGCTCCGTAATTCTGCGACATCCAGCTCTTATTTCACGAACCTCGGTTAAAGGACACGGCGGCGATGACAGAAATGTATTCGACGTTTCTCCCGACATTTCACTTTCTATGTGCTTTATTGGTACAATATTCTTGTCCCAGTAGCTGTCAAACGATGTTAAGAACGCTTTATTTTCTATAGCTATCGGCTGTGAAGGTTGAAATTTCATTTCGAAATCAGTCTTGATATTTACTTCGCACTCATCGATAGCTATTGGTGTATCTTCTACGATCTTTTCAGTTTCATCCAACTTTAACGAAAACGGCTGTGACCTTTTCGTTAATTTCCTCTTCAAATCGTTCTTCGCATCAGAAAAGAATGCGGACTCGCTACCTGGCCAGTCTGTGAGCTCGTCATCACCTTCTCGATCGGTATCATTCAACTGTCCACAATCCGAGTCCGAGGACGACAAAGAGCTGGAGTTAGAGAAATCATACAGTTCTCCACATTCCATCGAAAATTTTTCATCAAATGAAAGTTGGCATTTAAGTATGTTATTTCTCAGTTTATTTGACTTGCTTTTGCACGCCGCAGCTTTTTTGTAACCACAATAATTGTTACTTTCCGCTGATTCCATTTCAGGATCTGATTTTGTGTTTGAAAACTCATTTGAGCTTTTTATCATGTTTACATCCACCGCTTGTTGAGAATTGTTCGCTTGTATTTTCGACATTCGTTCAATTTTTGATACGAGACTCTTGTTTAATGGGAGAATGAGTCCACCATAGTGTTGGTGAGTCGATGATAATCCTTGTGTTCTCCTTGTAAAGTCATCTAAACCATTATCTAAAGGCGCTGTTATGTTCTGTCTTGGCATACTCGACGAATGCAGTTTTGTTTTTTCGTAATCACAATAACGATCCTTATTTGATCGTTTACGCTTTCCAGAAAATAAAATTGATGACTTATAAGCTTCTGATTTAAGCATGCGCTTCCCAATAATATTAGACGGTTCCATGTATTCGCAGTGCATAGCTCGATCAACCTCAATTGCCATTCGTTTGAACTTACGCTTCCTTCGAGTGTTGGGTTTGAAAAACCTAAAATTAAATTTACTTAAAGACGACACACCATAAATTAAATATTGTATTACCTTGCAGGACTAAAATTTTCGTTAACTGAATCGGATTCTATTGTTCCTAAACGAAACGATTTCCGTCCGACGTTGTATATGAATCTCACTTTACCGTTCTCATCGGAATCACTTTGATTTTGTTTTCTAATTGTGAGAGTATCCATATTGCTTGTTGGGAGTAACTGATTGTTAATATCCGTTGGACTACTCGAAGAATCCTCAGTTGGTTGTGGAGCAGAAGCTAATGAAAAATTTAGAATTTTGTATTCTGATTCAACTAGATTCGGCTCGACTACTTACGCAAATTTCCGGTGGATCGGGTTCTGCGACGTTGACCCCACTTGCCGACACGAGCCTTATCTATCATTGAAGTTTCTTCTAATGCTAACGTTAAGTCATGTGAAAACTTATCCATATTTCCCATCTAATATATATATCATTAATATATATCATACTTTATTTCATCTACTTTTCAACAATCAAAAAGCAATGATGACAAGTATATCCGATAATTTATCGATAAATACGAGTTGTGCTTTCGAATCCAACGAGTACAATCATTGACGAGTATCTCCAACTGCGTTTCTTTGTCTTTGTATTCAAACTTGAGTAAATTTCTTAATTATGGCTGGTTTTTGAAACCAGAATATTAATAAAAAACGAACTTACTGCAGAGAGAATATAATATATATATATAATATATATATATTTTTATATATATATATGGCAGAATATTATTACTATAATATTATATATATTATAATGTATTTATACCATCTGCTTACTGCCATTCTGCTATGTATACAATAATAATTATTGTTAATACGATAATATTTGTTTGTTTTACAAATGATTTTGGAATTACGTTTTATAAAAAAAACAGTTAAATTTAAATCTGCAATTATATCAAGATTTTGTGGTCAATACTTCACAGATCATATTAAAATCATGTAACTACTATATTTAGACTCAAATATACTACTTATGGGATTACATCTATTACTGCTGACGTTATTTCGGCAAATACACATATTATCTGCTCAAAAATTTAGTACCAGTATGGGTGCTCTTGGACATCATTGGTCCATAGTACAACAAACACAGTAAGCTGACTTCATAAAGCCGACAAATTTGTGATTTCGAATTTTTAAATTCAATAATAGCAAAACTAAATAAATTCTAAACTAAACTAAACTAAATTCTCGACAAATTTCGTAGTACTTTGAATGACAGATCGACTTCACGAACTGTGAAAGAATGAAGGGAAAGAAGGGCCCTTCCTGAAGTAAGTAAGAAACTGTGTTTATTATATTATGCGCTGGTCTAGACTCTAGAGTCTTGTTTTTGTTTGTTCTATTTTTTATTATACTCACTTTTACTTGTTCTTTACTCTCCTGTGTATGTATAACTGCAATATTGCAGAATGGTACTCCAAGAGAAGCTAAGCTCAAGTTCAAGCCGTCCCAGAAATGGCAGCTTTTATTTCTTGTACGCAGATCCAATTGTTTGTCAAATCAATTGCACGCGTGATTTGAAAAAAGATAAAAATCAAATGCAAACTCATAACGAGAATTGAATATGCGAAGTTTGAATTCAAAGCTCTCCTAATTTAGTTTTTAAATTAATTTTACGTTTTATTAAGCTACTGTTATTTTATTTAAGAAATATTTACGGACCTTTTATGTACTGATGAATCTCTTTATCCATGTTAAGAAGAATCAATTTTATATAATTTAGTGTGGGGCAGGGAATTACTTACAGATTAGGAACCGTCAATTATACGTGGCAACCCTGGATCCAATATATGTAGAGATCGAGACCTGTGCAGCCAAGCACTTATTTTTGCAAGATTGCACAGTAGTTTGTCCGCACTTTTTTTCAATATTTAAAGAATAACAAAATTGCATTATTTTCGCAATAAAATAAAAAATTCCTGTCGGGATTTTAAAGGAATTCTTTATGAGTTGCTTACTGGAACATATAAAGATATGTGAACATATAAAGAAACTATGAAGTGCTTTGTTATAATGCGAGCATAATAATATTGAATAAACATATTCTCTTTTCCTACTGAATACTCAATGACAATCCAAAGAAACTCAGAACGTCACGGTATTTTATTTCTACAGGAAAGGAAAAGATACCGAAGATTTAATTATTCTTAATAATTGATGGGTCGTGGCGGTGGCACTGTAGTGTTAACAAACACTTCTATGATAGAGTCATGAATTCAGTGCTTAGCAATGGGGACAATTGCGTCAGTTCTGCAATGGTCTTGCACAAATTGTAATGCAATAAACCCGACTGAGTCGCTTAAGTGTTTGAAATGTGGTACTGTAAGGCAAGGATTACAGAATGTACTACCAAAAGAGCACATCAGCAATTGTGACCCATGCAAACGGATTCTCGACGGTGCTGGAAAGAGTAGCACAAGTATGAATGAATTGGAAAGCTTGAGTGAAGAGAGGTAAAATAAGTTGATAAATCTTGTTAGAGTATATGTAAATAACTTTTTTCGTAAGTATTATTAATATTAAACTATTAGCTGATTGTCGACGTTTATAGACTGATCAATAGCCCCCTCTGATGCAAAATAAGTAATTTATACCTAGTACCCAAGCCGAGAAATAAAAATTCACAATTAGGAACGGCCTACGATTACAGACGTACGTAATGACAGCGATGCTCTTTGGAGACACACGAGGATCTGTTCCGTCAATATTGGGTTATCGCTGGCTATTTGTTTGTTTGTTTGTTTTAGTCACTCTCTTGTAGACTGAAACTCTTCTTGAGGCATCTCTGGAGGATCTCACAAGGGAATGAATGGTCTGAGTGATTCCTCCAATGCATTTGTAAAAGGGAAAACTTTGAGTGGATTATACATACTTTTCATATACTATTCGCAACGATTATCAAAATGCAAATTAATAATTAATTTACATGTCGTGTACTTAATATTACTTGTGAAGCTTTCGTTATATCATTTGTCTGGCAGTTGCTAATTATATTGCATTTACTAAATAATACTTAATCAATAATAAATTCGTGTGTTACATAATTTATGTAATAATCTTTTCTTTTTTCCAGAACAAAGTCAAAACTAGTTTACAAATCTCTACTACGCGGTTGTTTGAAACGACCCCAAAGAAATCATGATAATTACCCAATGAATTGCGTTGATTGCGAAGGAACTAGAAAATACGTAAAGAATTCAATTGATCTCTTTCACCATTTCTCTAATCCATCATTAAATCGTCGGTGGACTTGTCACAGTTGTGAATCTGAAAATAATTCAGTAACTTGGCACTGTATTATTTGCGACACAGTCAGCTATCTTGCGCCAATATACAAGGAGGCTTTAACTAATCCGAAGCAAAAGATTTCAAATTTAAAACACAATAATCGATTGGATATAAAAACCCACAAGAATTCTATTGATGACATTAATAAGCACCTAAAAGCAGAATCGACCAATGAAATTAGTTATTTATTTAATAGCAGAGCTAGAAAATCATTGAGATCGAATTATTTTCGCCGGACTCAAAGTTTAACAACTGATAATCGTCTTTCTTGCAGAAGTTGTCATATATGTTTTGTAAATAATCGCAAGGATATTTTCAATTTGCCCGACGATCTTCCAACAAAACACGAATATGAAGCCGAATTAAATATTGGTGAGTTATTAACATTTAATTTGATATATTAAATTAATATGCTTATTTTTTTAACTTCAATTATAATAGCAATAATTATTTATGCATTTTTTTAATAAACCACAGCATAAAACTTTTTAACTTTGCACTTTACTGATCCTTGTTTGCATAATCATATTCCAACAACAGTTACAAATCAATGTAAATCTTCGACTATAAATATACTAAGATGCCTCTGTTAGACTTAATTTATTCCTCATTTATATACATTAAAATATTAAACGACTTTCTAGTTAATTTCTTTCTCTACTTCAAAGTTAATATAAATTAACAATTAATATAAACTAAAGAAATGACCAAAATACTAATTAAAAATAGTGTCGGCTTGGATTGATAGGACGGAACAATACAAAAACCTTAATTTCTAACTGTTTTTTGTAATAGTTTTAATAATTTTGTGGTTTGTGCTTATTTATCGAACAGACTTTCCGTCAAATTCCATTCGGGAGGATAGCAACTCTTTATGTGCAACAGCAAATAGAAAGCAATTAATCACAACTTTAATAAAGAGGCCAACAAAAAATCAGGCTAACAAGTTAACAATTAATAAAAAAGGAGTTTTTATTGCGATAAGCAACTGGTCACAAAATGATATCGGCGAATTGGAATTTCTTAAATATAGTAAATCGTACGACATCAATTCTACTAATCGTCTTGACAAAACTGTAAAATCTAAAATTAGTGAGAACAAATGCAACTGTACAGACTCACTGCATATTTATGAAAACGATAAATTGTTGGAAAAAGAGTCAACATTGGACTGCAAGAATCTACAGCGTCAACATTTGCCGGGCGAACCCTTATATGCGGTTGTTCTTAAAAATAAAACGAAAAATGTAGTTAACGAAGCCAGTTCACAAATGCGAGCCAATGAGAACTCGTTAATTGCAAAAGATCACGATATAATGAATGTATCATTGGAAAAATGTCGAAGTCCATCCGATTGTGTAAATTCAAATATTAAGCAACGCGAACAAATATTTAGTTCAAATATCGACTCTGATGTCAATGTGGAGAATTCATTATATGCAAAAGTGTGGAAAGGTCCTAAGAAATCTGAGGAGTTTAAAATGTAAGCAAATGAAATGTTACTTGATCATATACATTAAAAATATATTTTGTTATTTCTTCATACACCTTTTTCAGCTTTAATGTTTCAAAGGACGTGTCTTCATCTGAGAGTAGTTCTGAACTGAATAAAAGAAAAATGTGGACATGTGATCGGTGTTCTTATGCATATAATCGCATTTGGACAGAACAGTGTGAAATTTGTAAATCAGTTGCTCCACCATCCTTTACGCAGTCCAGTTTTGGATTTATAACGAATGCCACGTCTTCTGCGGAAGGTAAAATGCATTTTAAAAAATCTCTTTTTGAACTGTGTTAAATTTACTTGCAATCATTTTAGTTATGTACTTATTTTTATTGATTTCAATTATTCATACTCTTTATTTATTCATGAAAAGATTGAAATACCCTTGAAGATAAAGCAACCAATGAAATTTATTTGAAAAATATTAGACGCTACTTAATCCTTTAAACAGACAAATGGGAGTATTTTTTGGAGTGATACAAGAGTACAGCACCATTGCGGTCATGGCAATTAAATGATTACATGCCTAGAAGGCTTGAGGATGTGTGGAGCTATTATTGTGGGTCGGAATTGACACCCAAAATAATAATTACATACTTTCAGACATGCGTTGAAGAAGTCTTTAACAGAATTCCAATTACAAATAGAAAACTCGAAGCGGAAGATTGTTATTGCGAAAAAGAAGTATTTTTGTAACTACCACTGCGGTAACTGAGAATCTATTGTACAATCTTATATCATTGGGTACGGTTCCGCGTCCGCATTATATATCGATGCTACTACTTTTAAGACTATATCTTAGTTACCAAAAAAAAAACTTTTCTAAATGACTTTACATTCTCTTTTTGTAGTTCTGAAAAGTTCTGATAAAGTCAAATGGACGTGTAAAAAATGCACCCTGGTTAATTCGGCCGATACGACGGTTTGTATTGTTTGCGGTGGATCCAAACTGAAAAGCATATCAATCGTCGACGACACTACGCTGCGAAGAGGAGAATGTTGGTCCTGCAAGCAGTGTACGTTGAAGAATCCTTTGACAACTGATATGTGCAGTGCCTGTAAATCTGTGCGGAGTGCACCATTTTTATCAGTTTTTAGATCAGGTAAATAATATTATTTATGATAATCGTGTTACATATGAAATAGACAATTGTCTTTGTAAAATTTATACATTTTTGCGCTGGAGAGACTTTTAGAAAATTAGAGGATCGAAAAGCTCAACTGAAGCTAATCCTAAAATTCCACACTTCTAGTTTACAATTAATAAATTTATTGTCCATGTACACATCATAATATTTCCTGTATAGCGACAAGTTGTGGCTGCATGCAGTCTAACTACATATATTTAAAATGGTTAATGACATTAGTTTGAAGTTTTCCAAACATCATCTATAAATTTGTCTACTTAAATAATGCATACCCGATTTCAGTCACGAAATTATTGAATATTGTGAAGGACCGTTTTCACAATGTCGGCTTTGCTTAACTGAAAGCTTAGATATAGAATATTAGAATATTATAAAACGTTCAGAGTCCGCTATATGTAAATATCCTTCTATTAAGTTTAAAATGTTTACATATTTAAGGATATTAATTGTCAATAAGCCATCTTAATAAAAACAATTATAATCTTCGTTTCCCTTTTTCAGATATTGAACACAATGACATTCCAATTAGCACCTCCGAAAGCTATAAAGCCTTGAATGGTTCTTCAAGGAATGTTTCAGATACAATCACTGCATGTAGTTCTAAGACAACTTCAGAAATTGCAAATATTCCATTGATATCAACTCCTGCAAGCGTAGTGTCTCGTACACAAATCCGTTCCTCACTCGGTGCAGTCCCAAAGGTGAGTTGGATGGCTACGATAAATCCTTGAGCTGGAAACTTTTTTATATATTTAATTGTATTTATTATAGCGACACAGTACTGGAGCCGTTATTCTAACGAAACCATCAGCATCATTAACGTTTGATCCACATGTAGATAAAAATAGCCATGTAACAAGAACTTGGCAGTGTCCAGCTTGTACTTATGAAAACTGTTCCGCTTCTGTGGTGTGTGATATATGTTCAAGCCCACGCAGCTTGGTAAATCCGAAGACAGAAGTTATGATAGTGAAAACAGCAAGTTTATCTTTGGATGTAAAGCAGGAGAGTAAACTAATGGAAAACCTTAGGCAAATCGAAGATACTGAAGCTCTGAGCAGATGGGAAAACATAATTCAATACTGCGAAGAAAATAATGAATTATTTGTTGACGATTCATTTCCTCCAGCTCCGAAAAGTTTGTATTATAATCCAGGGAATATCAGCGAAAGTAACCCCGTTGTTCAGTGGAGACGACCGCATGATATAAACTGCGACGGTGGTTCCTTTCCACCTTGGTCAGTATTTCGCACACCGCTGCCCTCAGACATCTGTCAAGGTGTTTTAGGAAATTGTTGGCTCTTAAGTGCTTTAGCGGTTTTAGCAGAAAGAGAAGATCTCGTTAAAGAGGTGCTTGTCACAAAAGATATTTGTCCTCAAGGAGCTTATCAGGTGCGTTTATGTAAGGATGGTAAGTGGACGTCGGTTTTAGTGGACGATTTGCTTCCGTGTGATAAACGAGGCCAGCTGGTGTACTCACAAGCCAAAAGAAAACAGCTCTGGGTTCCTTTGATAGAGAAAGCAGTGGCGAAAATTCATGGTTGCTATGAAGCATTAGTGTCAGGACGGGCAATAGAAGGCCTCGCTACTTTAACTGGAGCCCCATGCGAGAGTATACCATTACAGGCCAGTTCATTGCCTATGCCAAGCGAGGACGAGCTGGACAAAGACCTTATTTGGGCACAGTTGCTTAGCTCGAGATGTGTGAAATTTCTAATGGGCGCCAGCTGTGGCGGGGGCAATATGAAAATTGACGAGGACGAATACCAGAAAAAGGGTCTACGCCCGCGACACGCCTATTCCGTTTTAGACGTACGAGACATCAACGGGCATCGATTGCTAAAGCTGCGTAATCCTTGGGGACACTATTCTTGGTGTGGAGATTGGTCTGATGATTCAGGCCTTTGGACTGAAAAACTAAGAGAGATACTGATGCCGCATGGTGCATCGGAAGGTGTATTTTGGATATCATTCGAGGATGTATTAAACTATTTTGACTGCATTGATATTTGTAAAGTACGTAGTGGATGGAACGAAGTTCGATTGCAAGTAAGTTACTACTTCTTCCTAACATAAAAAGTTTATCTTTTTATAATTTTGTAGGGTCTGCTGCAACCACTTTGCTCGCTTTCATGTGTTTTGTTAACTGTACTTGAACCGACGGAAGCCGAGTTTACGCTATTTCAAGAAGGTCAACGAAATTCAGAAAAGTCTCAAAGATCGCAGCTAGATCTTTGTGTTGTGATATTTCGAACGCGATCATCTGTAGTTCCAGAAATAGGAAGACTTGTAGAACACAGTAAACGCCAGGTTTGCTTAAAATCTTAGTAGCTATATGTCTACATCATATATTTTAACTATATCTTAACTATATATCACATTGTTATATGAGAATCTATATCTCAAAAATGTAGCTCTGTAATAACCGTCAATACTCGTAACCGAAAGTGTGAACATTGCGCACGAATAAGCACTGGACAAAACAAAGGACAGTCTTTTGCCTACAACTCACCAACATCTTAAAAACCATAGTACAACAAAACTACTTTCAATTTAACAACAACATCTATTGACAGACAAATGTACTAGGAATGGGGAACCCACTCCTAGTATTATGCATGGGGCATATGACTAATCTGTTTTCTCTCTGGGGTAGCATGCTACGCAAGATACGTTGACGATATAATATGCGTAATTACTTATAACAACTAAGAAGGAATACTGGAATATATCAAAAAACAACACGAAAATATCACATTCACAACTGAAACGGAAAATAAAACAAAATAAACTGCCTAAACCTAACAATAAAGAAAAACAAAAGCACAAATGCGATCGAATTCGACATATACAGGAAACCTACGCAGACACAATAATACATAACGCAGTTAATCACCCAAAACAACATTGTTAAAGTAGTTGTGGGATTTATCCTGAGTAGGTAGGTAGGTATGGCTGTTCCAAAAGAACACACTTAGACCATGAAGGTCCATTGTGATGCCATGTGGATCTCTCCCCCTCAGAGCTATGTTAGCCACGAAATACTTTTTATATAGCGACTTAAGGTCCTTACGTTAATTGGATCCATGTCGCAGAGGCAATTCCCTGGAATGTTGCTGTGTCCTGGGAACCAGCACAATTTTATAGGTAGCTGTTCCGCAATCTCGTTAAGAGATCGGTGACAGCTTGCTACCACCATGGAAGTGGTGAAGGTCGATTCCAGGGATCTAATCGCAGCCGGGCTATCGGTATAAATACAGACATTCGTAAAGGATGTTTGATTATCCTTCATTCAGGACAGTGCCTCACGAATGGCCATCACTTCCGCCTGGAAGACGCTACAGTGGTCCGGAAAACGAAATTTTCCCTCCATTCAAAGACTTTTACAGAAAACCCCAGCACCAACTCTGCCACGCAACTTCGAGCCGTCCGTATACACTTGTGTAATTTCCTTGCCCGGCAGAGTTCCATCCTCCCAGTCTCCTCTCGATGGTATATCCGTTCGAAATTTTTGAGCTGGGAGAAAGGTTGGAACGATGTGATCTAGATTCTCGAAGGAGGATGGAAGTCCTTCCAGAATGATTTGGTGACCCACTTTCGTGTTGGTCCACCTGTTTACAGCGTTTAGTCTTACCTCCGAACACTTAGCTTGTAGCCTACCCATAATATCTATTGGTGGAAGGTGCAACAGCACCTCTAGAGCTGCTGTTGGTGTCGACCTCAAAACACCTCCTATGCATAAACAAGCAGATCTTTGAAATAAGGCGCTGCCGAATTTCATCGTACACTTCATATTTGTTATTTATAAACCTATGAATTATTAGTTTAGCTTGTTAGTTTAAGCTAAAAATGAATTGTTATTTTAAGTTTGTATAGTTTAGCAAGTTTTTAACGTAAGAAAAGGAGAGAACGAGTAGAAGCTAAGCATTGGAATGTACTGATGAGTTCAGCCGTCGATGAGAGAACTCACAGACACACACAAGCAAGTACAGAAACTGGAGGAGAACGAAAGAAACACGACGAGTGGGAAAACAGAAATACCATCACAGTAGAGACGACTGGAAGCGAAGCTGAACAGAGGCAGCGAGCTCAGCAAAGATAACGACGACAAGCACTTGGTCTTTGGCTGCTGAACGCGACGGACGTGCGATCTCTCGGAATTATAGTACACAGACGACACATGCAGGTAAATCAAAGTAGACCCTTAGTGAAACAGACTTCGACAACTCAAGCGAACAAGAAGCACAGATTTGTGCCGCGGAATAATATATAATATAATATATATATATATATAAATCGCCTTCCTAAGGCGAGCAGTTCAGTGGTACCGATGCAACAACAAGAGATTGGATACATGGACCGCGTTCAAACGCGATTTCCTTCAATTCTTTCTCCCGACTTGTTTCTTCGAGAGGCTTGACGACGACATACGACAGCGGCAGCAAACACATAAAGAAGGTTTTAAAGAATACGTAGTCGCGTTGTAAAGCTTGATTCACCACTCAAGTTTATCGGACGCCGAACGGCTCGATCGCATCTATCGCAATAGCCGCCACGAATTGCGCCTGTATGTGAAACGACGTGAGTTCAACAGTCTGGAAGAGCTGATCAATCTGGCGGGTGACTGGGAAAATCTCAAGACAGACGCACAACGCTCCACCTCATCGAATTTCACGCTCAGGGTGGAGGCAGGCAGGTTCAAAGGCAATACGCGCCACGCATGCCTCAAATATACAATGAAGCATCCATTGAAGATTTATGTTTGTCGATTGCTAATAAGACGTTAGAACAATTGGGAATGCCATCACCTAATCGTGCAGTGCATGACATTTCTGAGCTAGAACAGCAACGTGAACAACATTACGATCGCAACGAATTAAATACTTTTGTTCACGCAAATATTTTGACATTGAATGCGAAGAAAAGAATACGTACGATACTATTACGATACTATTATTACTATCGATATTATTACGATACTAAGATATTCAAGTGCTTTAGGAAATTGTAACGCTGTAATGGATTTCAAGGCGCAAATTTACAATGAAGCATTGATTTGCATTGCAGGTTGTTTGTCGAATGCTTATAAGGCATTGAACCATCTTGCAGCCCACACAGCGCGCCGATCGTCTTGGTTAAAAAAAGGACAGGAAAGTGGCGCTTCTGTGTGGACTACCGCCAGCTAAACGCTCGCTCCATTCCCGACGCGTACCCGTTACCTAGAATTCATCACATCCTTGAACGGCTTAGAGACGCCAAGTTTGTCAATAGCCTGGATCTGCGCAACGGCTATTGGAAGATCCCTATGGAGGAAACCAGCAAGAAGTCCATAGCTTTCACCGTACCGGGCCGAGGTTTTTTTTAGTAGAGGGTAATGCCCTTTGGCCTCCACTCTGCACCCGCTATGTTCCATATGGAAAACCTAAGGAAAGTATTACGCCGTTTGTGAGAAATGTGAGTTTTTCAAGAAAGAAATAAAATACCTGGGACACGTGGTAAGCGAGCACGGCATCCACACGGACCCAGACAAGATCGCCGCAATCAAAGAATTACGAGAACCACAAAACGTTCGAGAGAGATTTGTACCCGACTTCCACAAGGTGACGCATCCGCTGACCTCACTCCTAAAAAAGGGTAAACACTACAGATGGAATAGAGAGCAAACAATCGCATTCGAGGAGTTAAAACAGCGCCTGACGGAAGCATCGGTGCTCGTTTTTCCTGTCTAGGGGCCGTTCTAACCCAAGCGTTGGATGGTTCAGAGCGAGTTATTGCATATGCTAGCCGCCATCTAAACGGTCCTGAGAAAAATTAATCGACGACGGTGGAGGAGTGCCTGGCGGTCATCTGTTAAACTCGATAGAGAGTCCCTCAGGAAGAATCGCCCGATGGGCCCTAGAACTGCAACAACATACGTACGATATTCAGTATCGAAGGGAAAATAGAATTTAGTCGCGGACGTCCTCTCACGCCAACCCAAGGAGGAGGTGTGTGCTCGGACTACAGGGAATCTTGCGGGCACATGGTTCACGAGAAAACTGAGAGAGATACAGGACAACCCAGAAGAGCATTCCAATTTCCGCGAGGAAAATGGAAACTTGTACAGGCATAGCCCGAGAACGTTCCAGGGGGATGATCACATGCAATGGAAGCTTTTCGTGCCCCAAAATATGCGCGCAGAGGTAATTCAACAAAATCACCATCAACCTACAGCGGGGCACTTAGAGATCCGGAAGACGATACCACGGATATCTCAGAAGTACTATTGGCCAGGTATGTACCGACAGATTAGCCAATACGGTGGTGCAAAAGTTGCCAAGTCTACAAGGTAAAACAACAGAAGCCTGCAGGGGAAATGCTGACGCATCTAGCGGCAGAACCATGGACCACAGTGACCGCTGATTTCATTGGACGTTATTGGTATTTACCGACAAGTTTTCCAAATGTTATTTCCTTGCCGGAAAGCGACACAAGAAACACTCATCAAGGCATTCAGATGCAATTCACCAGCAGATCATTCAAACGTTTTGCAGAGTCGCTCGGCATTCATCATCGCTTCACGGCACCATATACGCAGCAGGAGAACCCGACCGAGCGGACCAACCGAAATAAAAAAAACCATTCTGTCACAGTGCACCGGCGACCAGCAGACCAAGTGGGATGAACTACTTCCGGAGCTGAGCCTCGCCCTTAATACTAGCCAATCCGAAACAACCGGTTTCAGCCATGCGTTTTTGGTGCAAGGCAGGGAGCCACACTTTCCAAACGCACTTTTCGATCGTGACATTTCGGGTACTGGACACGAAGCAAGTAGCCCAACGGAACACGCGGACCGGATGAGAAAAGCCTTCGCTTTAACCAGACAGAACACGCGGCCCGCACGCAGGCCAAACATCACAACTTGCGAAGACGCAAATGGAAACCAGATCGCGGACAACAAGTATTACTCAAACAACACCCACTCTCGAAAGCGGCAGACAAATTCGCCGCGTAGATGGCCCCGCGGTACGACGGACCCTACGAGGTTATAGATTTTATCTCCCCGGTAATAGCAAAAAATCCGGAGATCGGGCGACAAACGGACACGAGCAGCTCACCTCGCGGATCTGAAGCCATTCCATTCATCTGATACTTGCACACTTGGTATCATCGCCCACCCAAAACGTAGCCACTCAACGGATCCACGCATCAAGTGTCCACTAACTGCAAGCGCTCACCCAGCGACGTCGACGAAAACGAGGAACCCAGAGACTCGACGGTCAGCTGGAACGCCTTCACCGACCAGGAATCGGTTGTGGGCCACGGCTACACCCAACAAATAGCCCTGTTGACCATCGTGAAAACGTTGCTGGATCCCTCGGTATGGACGGATGAAGCTCTCGCTAGAAGAACGTGGCCGGAAGGAGTCGCTCGACCACTGACCAGACGCCCGGCCAACAAGGCGCAACAAACTCAACGGCCCGCACTGGCCAACGTAGCGCCGCCACCAGATATCGCCGACGCAAGAAGCCGCACCGAAATACTGTGCGTGCCTTCCCCAGTACCTGCCGCTCGAGAGTCCTCGGAGGCAACCTACGAACAGCCACCAGAGGGGGAAGGCATCGGCCAGATCCTGGACGAGTTTCTGGGCGAAGCCATTCCAGAGCTGGACGAGTGGGGCAGCCCACAGAGAACGAGTAAAAAATGTTATGGCGACTCGTCTCAACACCAAAGGACGAGGATAGTGTGACGACGAAATAAGCCGCTGACGAATTTCATCGCACACAAAGCCGCAGGGGGAATTCTTTTTTGTATATATCACTTTTCACTTCGTATTTATGATTTCTAAACCCATGAATTATTATTTTAGTTTGTTTCCTTTCGGTTCTTTAAAATAATTGTTAGTTTAAATTAAAAAAAAAACTGTTAAAAATGAATTGTTAGTTTATACTATGTTCGCACTAGACCGAAATTAGGCAATTTCGTTGCGTAGCTCAATTTCGGCTGAAATTGTGAATTTTTATACAATTTCGCCATACAAAAATATGTCAAATGAAATTGGGTTGGCAAAGCAATTTCAACGAAATTGAGAACGAAATTGACTCAAAATGGAAAACAACCATGGTTTTGTAATAGATTTGTATAATAAATTGTTATTGATCTGGCTGCACTGAGTACGTTTGACAAATAAATACAACTGTCGCGTGATTGAATTGTTTTTTGAAAAAATGAAAAGAACGTACAAAAAAAGGAATCTGTGGAGCGAAATGGCTGTTGCGCTGTTAATTGAAAACTGGTCCGACATCCATTTCCTCCGCAGCTGTATTTGCGAAGAATTTATGTTTGATTGTTAATTGTAAAAGTTGGACAATTTCCATTGTTTGCTAATGCTAATGAAACTCGCGCAGTAAACAACTGAAACGTCAAATGAAATTGTGAATGCGAGTCCGAACACTTTCAATTTCGGACGAAATTGTCTCAATTTCGAAGGCAATTTCGAGCTAGTGCGAACATACTATTAGGTTAAAAGTGAATTGTTATTTTAAGTTTGTATAGTTAAGCAAATTGTTAGCGTAAAAGAAGGAGAGAACGAGTAGAAACTCAGCATTGGAATGTATCGATGAGTTAAGCCGTCGATGAGAAAACTCACAGACGCACACAAGCAAGTACAGAAACTGGAAGAGAACGAAAGAAACACGACGAGTGGAAAAACAGAAATACCAACACAGTAGAGACGACTGGAAGCGAAGCTGAACAGAGGCAGCGAGCTCAGCGAAGATAACAGCGACAAGCACTTGGTCTTTGGCTGCTGAACGCGACGGACGTGACGTATCAAACAATAAATGTGAACAAAATAGCACATACTGATCAGAACAAAAAATTACAATGAAAATGTCACATCGGCAAAACCGAGTTGTCGTTAAAGCTCTGCTTAATGTATATTTAAAATGCATACAGTATGCAGATTAGATATATAATTTCTGATGGCGATTATTATTATTGTTGATGGGCAATTTCGCACCGCGACTCCAGCGACAGAAATGTATAGAAAAAAGCTTAGGGCCATAATTGGGCACTATTTATTTTGCAGTAATGTCCGAACAGTCTAAACGGTGTAGCTTACTTAGTACTTGCTGCAGTTGTTTGTTTAACCTTGGGCCAGACTAATGCCGAGCGTGTAATAATTACATAATAATAACATTCTACCATGGCCACCTTATCTCGTTTTCCCATAGTTTGTAGACAACTCCTAGCGAAAACGTCTATCATAACTGAATGGAGTTTGTTAGTTCAGAGTTCTATAATGAAGCTTTAGTTAGGCCAGTTAGTTCTCCTGGGATTTCTGTAAACAGGGCTTATTTCTGTAAATCTTGAGCTGACGAGGAACCCATGGGACCGTTCCTGGGTTAGTGATCCAGATTTTGGAGTTAGGCATGATCGGATCACCATAGCATAAATGCATTTGATTGCGAAGAACATGAATATCCCTTAACTTAGCATCCGCGTAAATCTTAGGACAGAGTGGCCCGTCAGAAAACCATAAAAGAAACGTAAATCCTTCCTCTTTATCCCAAGGAGTTTCGTTGATACTCGATATGCAATGGACTGGTTAATGAAAATTTTCACCACTTCTCATAGCGGAGATTCGCCTAAGCCCGAGTGCCGATAAACATGCTTCCCTTTCTATCGCTGTCGATAGGGGTGGGAAGTATAAGAACATAATTCGCTTAAGGTATTGTTTGTTTGTTTGTTTGTTTAGAAGAGCGTGTGGCTGCCTTGGACAACGCCACGTCCACCTAGGCCTTACCGGCCCATTGCGAATGCCCTTAAAACGTCCCGTGGGGGCTCCGATAGCAGCTACCTAAGCCTCTCCAATTTTAGCCTACCCGTCATTTATGACAGGTAAAGGCTGTGAAAAGGCGGCTTTAGAGCTCCTGATCATCTTAAGGAGATCCTTGAGCGGAAGGACTGCGATTTCCGAAAGTTCAGCCACGAAACCAAACCCGAACGAATTCAAGCGTCGGTATGCTAAGGCTGGGCAGCGGCATAGCAGATGAGCCACGGTCTCCTCCTCGTCAGTATCATTACAGCATCTGCAGTGATCCACTTTGGCACCTGGCTTCCATCTAGATACCATGTCCCCAATGGGACAGTGCCCCGTGATCACTCCAACGGTCAACCTTAACTGTTCCCTCGATAGATGAAGTAACAGCCGCGATTTGCTCCAATCAAATTGACGCCATATAGTTCGCGTCGTAGCACAATCGTTCCTGTTGGACCAGTTACGATTGGCTTCGCTCGTCACCATGGAATCAATCATTCTTTTAATAATGGAAAAGGGCGCGTATAGTGAAGTGTCAGCCTCATGGAGTCCCAATGAAGCGCCCGTACGCGCTAACAGGTCTGCTTGCTCGTTGCCCTCAATATTTGAGTGGCCTGGAACCCAGCAGAGCCTCACGTTGTGGCTACTTCTTAGCACTCCCAGCTTACTTCTGCACCTCCTAACTATATCAGATTTCACCATGGGTGATCCTAGTGCTTTCAGCGCAGCCTGACTGTCCACAAAGAAATAGATAACCTTATTTGTTAATTTTTCCTTGCAGACAAAATCCGCTGCTCTTTCTATTGCGAAGATTTCCGCTTGAAAAACGCTACAGACGTCTGGTAGTCTGTATGACCTTTGAACGTTGAGCGTCTCCGAGTAGAAGCCCGCTCCCGTACCTTCCTCAGTTTTCGAGCCATCTGTGAAAAACAATAGCCCTTCGGGGGGCCTGCGTTTCAACATATCCCAGTCAGCTCTACTGGGGAGCTCTATAATGGATATCCCTTCAAAGTCCAGCCTCGGGAGAATGAGATCCGTCTTAAAGGATAGATTCTTCCGAGGACCCAAGCTCAGTTTTTCCAAAGCATGTAGCACACTGGTGTGTCCAAAACTTAATGCCTTACAGAGATTGAGCTCCTTAAGTCTAATGAAGCTTTTCCCTGCCGAGCCCATGATAAACGCATTGAGGGGTAGGAAGTGCAAAAGCATGTCTAACCCTGCTTGCGGAGTGCTCTTGGCTGCACCAGTAATACTTAATGCCACACATCTTTGCACCTTCGATAATATCTTCAGGTTACAGCTCTTTAAAATCGCCTCCCACCAGACAAAACAGCCATAAGTGAGAATTGGGCGGACTATGGCCGTGTACATCCAATGGACAATGTACGGTGGCAGACCCCATCTACCACCCATGGCCCGTTTGCAGGCGTAGAAAGCGTTCAAACCTTTTTTCAACCTCTCAGCAATGTTCTGCTTCCAAGAAAGCTTACGGTCCAGAACTGTGCCGAGGTACTTTACATGACCAGAGAGTGAGAGCACATGCCCGTTTAGGCTAGGTCTCTCAAAAACTGGAATTTTGTATTTCCTGGTGAAAAGGACAAGATCCGTCTTAGCAGGGTTTGCCTGAAGACCATTCCTGTCCGCCCACATCATCGTTTTATTCAGTGCCAGCGACATAAGTTCACTTATGGTCGGCAAAAACTTGCCTGAGACCAAAATGGCTATATCGTCGGCATACGCTATGGCTTTAATACCTGTACTATGAAGTGTCCTAAGTAATTCGTCCGCCACGACAAGCCACAGCAGAGGTGAAAGAACTCCTCCTTGCGGGGTGCCGCGTGTGACTCTCATACAAAGGTTGCTTGCACCAAAGACCGGACAGATGACCCTAGTTCTAAGCATCAACATTATCCAGTCTATAATGGCGCTTGGCACCTCAAAGTACAGTAGTGCCTCCCTAATAGCTTCTGGTTTAACATTGTTAAACGCGCCTTCTATATCAAGAAAAGCTCCAAGTGTATACTCTCTGACCGCTAGTGATCGCTCTATTTTAGAAACCACACTATGCAAAGCGCTCTCAACTGATCTACCCTTTAGGTAAGCATGTTGAGAAAGGCAAAGCTTGTGTGTTATTCTGTCTCTAATATATCTATCCACCAGTCTCTCTAGTATCTTTAAGAAGAAGGAAGAGAGGGAGATGGGCCTATAATCCTTAGTGGAGAAGTGTGACGGCCGACCTGCTTTAGGTATAAATACAACCTTTACGCTTCTCCATACATTAGGTATTAGGTTCATCCTAATACAAGCACTGAAAATTTCGGAAAGTAGTGGTAGAACCGTAGGCATGGACCTTTGAAGCATAGCCGGTATTATACCATCCGGCCCCGCTGATTTATAGGGCAAGAAGGACTCAATCGCCCATGCCACCCTGTCCTTTGCTACTATTTCTCCCACTACCTCCGGCTCCTGGAAAAAAGAATCGCTAACAGGCACGCGCATTGGCCCCGGAGGATCCTCAGACACGTGCTCCGTACAGCCCGGGAAATGTGTATCGCAAAGAAGTTTCAGAGAATCCAGGCTGGACGAGGTCCACGTGCCGTCAGCTCTTTGCAGGCAGCTGGAAGCAGGAGATTTCCTGGACAGCAGTTTGCGGAGTCTGGCGGCATCATTGACCTCGCAAATTGAATTACAATAAGACCTCCAAGAGTCCCTCCTGGTAGCCCTGATTCTACTTTTGTAAGTACGAAGTCCAATCCTATAATGGGACCAGTCCTCGTCCACGTTCGTCAGTTTCGCCTTATTAAAAAGCTGCCTAATTGACCTCCTCAATGCTGACAGCTCTGAGGTCCACCAAACCGGCTTGGCCTTTTTAGGCTGTCGGCTGACAGGACATGAGCTATTAAAGGCGTTGAGGAGACCCTCCGAGACAAGCTGGACCAGGCTGTCGGTATCCCCGTGCAGATGCCTAGCCTTCTCTTTAGATAGATTGTGCTCGGCCTGCTTGGAGAACCTTTCCCAGTCCGTTCTTCTCGGATTTCGAAATGGTATTGGGGTTGGTAAATCTGTGGAAATGTTGAAGAATATCCTTTGGTGGTCCGAAAAGGAGCACTCCGTGGATACTCTCCAACCCACAATATCAATATTTATATCATTCCTGAGGGTTAAGTCTATGACTTCTGACCTGGTTCTGTTGCTAAAGGTAGGAGTGTTACCCTTATTGCATATCACCAAGTCGTAGTTTATAATGAAATCGAAAATTGACTCACCCCTCTTATTAATATCTCTGCTGCCCCATTGCGGGTGGTGTCCATTAGCATCGCATCCTATGACTAAACGTTGTTTGCTAGCACTGGCAAACTTTGTTAGCTCGCGGACTTGATGAGAGGGCGGGTCCGACGCCTCAAATGGGAAGTATGCAGACGTGAGCAGAATTGTGTCCTTCTGCTTTGTCTCGCATACCACCGTGGTGAGGTCAGAGTAGCTGTAGTTAGGAAGAAGAAAAGCATTAACATTTTTCCTTACCAATATACAGGCTCTCACCTTGTCGGTAGTATCTGGCTCGAAGACTCTATAACGCGGTGATCCTAGTCCGGCAACCCTACCTGTCATAAGCCAGGGTTCTTGTACAAGGGCCACGTCGATGTCCTCTTTCATCATGACAAGGAGAAGGTCGCCACTAGCCGCCTTACAGTGGTGCAAGTTAATTTGCACCACTTTCAGCTGACTTTTTGGCGACATCCTCAATGTGACCAGTGGAAGGCACGCGGATCTTTAGGGATCCTAAGCCAAACCGAATGACTCCATCCGCTCTTTTGATGGCTTCTAGGGACTCTTGGCTAGTGGCTAGCCAGAAGTTCCTACCGCCATTTTTCGGGACGTTGGATGAGACAATTTCCCAGTCCTGTGCCCCTATCGAACGATTCTGTTTCCTTATCAGTCCCAGTACGGATGCCCCCGATTCTGGGACTGGGGGGGGGATCCAAACCACGACTAGCGGTCTCAAGGGGAGGGACGACCGAGGCAGCACTTCTAGTTTGGCTTTAGGCCACAATTCCCCCAGGCCCCCGATTACAGCCTTCAAGAGATCCATGGATCTTTTGTTGCCGCAGTTGACGACCTTCACCCCCTTTTGCCAGCCAGCGCCTTCAAAAGCTACCTCCTCCTCCCCCCTATTATCCTTCATCATCTCAGACAGCAACTTGGCCTCCACAAGAAGCCAATTCGTCGGTACGATCTTACCGTCAGGATCCGATCTGTCGACGATGGCAACCTGCAACTCCTCCTGGACCACAGAGATTGCTGTCCTTTTCACCTTTTTTACGTCCTTCTTCAGGCTCTCGTCCGCCGACCTATTCCTTTTTGCCGCCTTACTAGTAGACGGCACGGGTTGTGGGTCAGTTTCAGGAGCCGTTATGGGCGCAGGTTCGGATGATTTCACTTCAGGTAATGAAGACTGTTGCCGAGAGTTAGCCGTGGTCTTTTCAAACTTTGCTACCTTCCTGGCGTTCAGTCTTTTCATATGAAGCTGTTTTTCGGTCAGCGTGGACGGGTCCAACTTGGCCAACTTGCGAAGATAGCTCTTCGCGCGTTTATAGGCCCTGTTGGCTTTATCCACCTTAGACCGAGAGACAACTTCTGGTTCCGTCCCATCATGTTTTGTGCTGCTAAGTGGTCCCTCATCCAATAGCGCAGCTTCAGCCTCAAGATCTATCATAGTGGCTTGGCTTGATTGAGAAAGAGTCATAGACTCGTCCTCAACGGCCTCGCCAATGGACAGATCCAAAAGCTGGGCGCTGCAGCCATCTTCGGGATCATCCTGAGCAGCTTGCAGTACCTGACGCTTGTCACTGTTAGTGACGCCGTCAGGAGTTGCACGTCCGGTACGTACAGGGTAGTTACACCCGTCACCCATCGTCGCCGTCCGTGCTGTTTCCTCCACCTGTTCGTCCTTTTTAGTAATCATGTTGTGTGTCTCAATTTTGTTCCCACGAGTAGCGGACAAAGGGAGGTCCACCCGCACAGAGGTCCGTGTGTGAGGGTAAGGCTAAATAGTGTCGGAGGTCGCCAGTTGTCCGACACGCTCCGTTAGAGACTGAGCTATTTTTAAGTCTGGGTCCTCAGCCTGGTAGATCCTCGGCACGGGTCGCTTAACACCTTAATCCAACCCAGAAAGAAGGTGAAAAAGGAATAGATTTAGAAGAGTATAGTATTGAAAGGAACAGAGAGAAAAGACGGAAAAAGGAGGTTATACCGCCTCCCGATTCGGTCGCCAGAGCCTCGTCGGTTAAAGAAAAAACAGGGGGTGCCACGAGAAGGTGAGGATGACTTTTGCGTGAGAGAGGCTATACGTTCCGCTTCATCCGCCATACCCCCCCGCGCTTAAGGTATTGGTTGGGCACGATTTCATTGCACCAGTTATGCACACACAGACCAGTAGATGTAGTTTATTTGGCACATTCACAGCTTTTTGATCAACCTTGGGCCAGCAGCCCAACGCGTAATATGTTAGTATCGGTCTTATAATAGCCTCAACTGCCCTGCAGTTCACTTTAAGACTAATACAAGAAGTCTTTTCAAAAAACCTGCTATATGCATGGAATGCCCTAGTAGCTTTGTATATAACACTGCTAAGGTGTGAATTTCAAATCAGCGCCCTATCCAGGATGACATCTAGATACTTGGATTGCTTGGAGAATTCTAGTTCGGTACCCCACAAAAGAGGCTTCTTTAACGTAACCTTGTGTTTTCTGCTAAAGAGTACTAAGATTGTCTTCTCAGGATTTAAACAGGCCATTCTGCTCACACCGTTCCTTTGTAATGGACCGCTGCATGCGCTCACCCATTGTAGGGGTAGTATACCACTAGGTCATCAGCATAAACTTGAAGCCCAAGGAGTTGAGCGTTATTAGAAGTTCGTCCACAACCAACCTCCATAACAGTGGTGATAGTACTCCCCTTTTGGGGAGAACCCTCTGGTGGCCTTAATTGATCGCAACTTTATTAAACTGCATTATACTGGACTTCTGCATAGTAATTGTCTATACGGTAATCATTTGAGCAACATTTATCCTTATCATGGGTTCACAGATAGCTCTAGAGGATGTATGATTATCAATAGCGTCTAATATATCCATTAATACACCATGTGCACAAAGCAATTTCTTTGGACTGCAATGCCTTTTCTATGACTGTAGTCAGGCTTTGAATCGCAGAGGGTCATGTCCTTAAATTAAATGTCTAGCAATTTCTCCATTGTCTTAAGGAAAAATGAGCTGAGGCTAATGGGCCGACATCCCTTGGGTAGCTGTGCAGAACTACCATTTATATTAGGAATTAAAACAACCCTAACCTCTGCCTTTGTTGATGGAATATAACGAAGCAACAAGCTTGCCCTGAACATTCTTGACAAGATGGGAAGCAGCACATCCACACAATAGACACAGATACATCCCATCGGGCCTAGGAGCTAAAGTCTCTACCGCCATCTGATCTTTTTGTGATCAAAGATGGATCCCGTTAGCCCTGACTCCATTCCTGTTGAAGGAATGGGTATTGCTGTCAAGCGTGCAGGATCAATGGGATTATCTATTGAGACGCATCTTGAAAAATTAGTTTTCAGCAGCAGCGAGCTGGTCTCGACCATGGCCTTTAGAGAGCACCTTCCGGAGAAGAAGAAGGTCTGGGAAACTTTTAATGTCCTCGCAACTCTGTCTCCAGGAAGCTCTTTTAGACCTTCGACGTTCCTTATTGTAATTAGTTAGGATGCTTCTCTATTAATACCAGCTAGAAGTCTTTTTCGCACTCTTAAAGAGCCTTCGTGTCTCTCCCCTCAGTTTTTGGAGTTACTGTTCCACCACGGAACCATCTTATGTTGCTGTCTTGTTATTTGTGGACAGCCGTACATTTGAATTGAGCACGTGAGCCACTAATTCAAGCTCATCAATCGTTGAAATAGGTATTTGGAAGCAGCTAACGCTTTCTTCTTGTATAAAGCTATAATTATCCGATTGTTTTCGTGGGATTTCTAAAAACTCGGTCCCGTATGTTAGAGACACCCACATTGAACGTGATCTTCCGCTTTTATTTTTTAAAGTATCTGTGTAATTCCCACGAGTACTGGCGTTAGTAGGCCCACCGAGACATTATTTCGGCAAGGCTAATTAGAAGCAGAGGGCGCCAGGTCATCTCATATCATATCTGAAGCCATCTTTATATGACACACTAACCATTAACCCATAGGCACACTAACCATTCGTCCCATAGGTCGGTTTTGAACCATTTGTGCAATTTATTAAATTGTCCACCGTATTTAATATTGTTCACACGCACACATGAACGTGCGTTGCTTCTCTGCTTACACGAGAAAATATTCGCATCATTCCGGTGCACCGTATTTGTAGCCATTTTATGATACGTATGGAGTAGTGATAGTATAACTATCTTGCGCTACTCATCGCTATAAGTATGCGTCATTTGCGTACTCCTTTCTTGGAGGTATAGGTATCGCAGTTGCAATTTGTTCTCTAATTTTGTGTGGCTTGAAGTGTACTAATTGTAGTTCTTTGATATGTACTCATTATTCGTTATTTAATGCTTTTATAATGTTTAATTTTATTGTGTTTAAGACTACTTATGCTTACTGATTATTTTTTAAATGTACATAAGTACATATAAAGTCGTAGTCGTATTCGTGTTGCTAACATATTTCTGTAAATTATCAGGTTCGTGGATTTGTTGGCTGCCACAAGATGTTGGAAGGTGATATATACTTATTAGTCTGCCTCGCTTTTAACCATTGGCACACTGGAATCGAAGACCCGTTACAATATCCTAAATGTATTTTGGCAATTCATAGCTCAAAGCGGCTGTTGGTTGAACAAGTAAATCCTCCGCCACACATACTTGCAGATGCGATTATAAGACTGACTTTAGCCAAAGGTCAACGACATGAAGGTAGAGAAGGAATGACGGCATATTATCTTACTAAGGTTTGCCATACAATTTTTATGCTCATATGGTATATAATATATATTATGATATATATATTTTCTAGGGATGGGCTGGTCTTGTTGTAATGGTTGAAAATAGGCATGAAAACAAGTGGATTCATGTGAAGTGCGACTGCCAAGAGAGTTATAACGTCGTGTCTACTAGAGGTGAATTGAAGACAGTGGATTCTGTCCCTCCTCTGCAAAGGTATGTTTTTATATAATTGAAGTATAATAATAATATACATAGTTTGATTACGTTTTGTCAGACAAGTTATAATTGTTCTAACTCAACTAGAAGGAAGTGGGGGATTTAGTATTGCTCACCGGCTGACCCATCGATTAGCGAACTCTAGAGGACTTCACGATTGGGGACCATCTGGGGCCACGCATTGTCCTTCTATAAAAAATGTTCATGGGCTGCATGCTCCACGCATGATTACGTAATCTAGTCTACGTTTTTACAGAATAAATTAAAAGCATCATGTGTTAAAGTATAAGTTGTAGCTTCTAAGTATTTAAAAACAGACTCATTTTTATCTAATAGTTGCTTATGCCATTCGACAGTGTACATATATTTACGTTTTAAGTCTCAGCTCTTAAAAATTTTTATTTAATTTGATATAATGAATAAAATAAGAACCAAACTAGTTCAACGCTTTTCCTTCAGCAAATAATTTTAAACACATCAAAAAAAAACGGCCGAGGTTCCAATTGAGAGTCAAACAGAGCAATGTTAATACTTACATATACCCCATTTCTGGATTTTTGGTCTTCATCATAGAGGTAAGATTTGATTAATCATTTCCGAAAAATTATTTTAGCGAAATTTGCATTTACCAAAATCGTTTTGAATCTTGGAATTACATTAAGAGAGACAGCAGAATAGGTTCCCCGCAAGATATTTACTTGGTAATTTACTTGCTGTGTTACTGAAAATTCGGTCACAATTTCCATCTCATTCTTTTTGTAACTTTTTTCGCAGTTGGAAATCATAACAAAAATGTGATCATTTACGTGAAAATCAAAAAATTGTAGTTTTGTGCGCGAGTGAAGGTTATGATTTAAAACACATGGCTGAAAGCTGCTGTAAAAATTAAATTACATAACGGTAAATATATTACAGTTTCATTCAGGCGAATTCACAAACGTTAAAGTAATAAATTGCATAAATCACAGCAAAACACCTTGTTGGCAATAATTTTGTTAAACCTAGTTTCTGAGAATCGCAAGGAGGACTCATTTCGGTCAAAGACGACAATTTCGTGTAAACAAAAATTCACAAATGTTCATTGTGATTGTACTATAGCCAACAAGATTTAAAATTGTCTCCCCCTCAAAATGTACAATAACGGTCAGAAAATTAAATGTTTCTTTAAATATATTAGAATTTTAAATGGCTTTATTTGCATTCGTCATACTTAGAACCTGTTGTTATTGTGTTTTACAGGTAAACAATATAAATATAGAACTTTAATTGGAGTTCGCACATAATACATACCAATAAAATTAATAAAGAGCAGCTCCTAAAGGATAAAATCTACCCGTTAACTTTGATGTTAACTTTGTTGTTTTTTAGCTACCCAAGAAAACAAACCCCAACATATGAGAAAATTAGCCAAATTCATGATGCGTGTATTTTCTTCTACCTTCTAAAACAGAATAATAAGAGTAGCGTCGAAACTACAAATGCGTTTAACAAGGGTTTGCGGGAAATCTAAGACATGCGGATAAATATCTCGAAATATACATTTTCAATAATAAAATTACCGTATTATAGATATCTAGCCTGTAATAGCTCCAAACTTTGAAACTTAATATCTCCTAAACGCTTGCGGGGCGAGGGGCGGGTTTAATTTTTTGGGTATTGTGGGAATTTTAAAACCGAATGGAAAAACTTACTTCAAAAATTACTACGTGGAATTTTTATTTACAAAAGCAAAATCAGCCGTGACAAAAGGGGAATTTGCCGTGGGAATTGTTGGCAACGCTGTTTAGGCCTTTGCGTTTTTTGCTAGGTGGTGTATTTTAGTGTATGTAGCCTGAGTGCAAATATAATTAAAAAGCCGTAAAAATCAACGATATTTATTAGTATTTCTACTTCTCTTTGTTAATTTGCTGAAGGTCTACACGGAACAATAATACAAGTATAAATGCGGATTGATTTTAAACATTTCTGTTGAGATTTGTTTTGGTTGAAGCACAAGGTGTAGTGGATTAAATTTTGTGAAAGAAAAAAATTGTTTTACTTGAAGATATACATATAAAGGACATTGTTTTAGATTGAAACATCAGATTTAATTTAAAAACGTATTGCTTAATACACGCAATATAAACTCTTAAAATATGTATGTATATTTAATGTTAATTGCCATGGTAATCTTAAAGACAATCTAGCCGACTTAACTTTAAAACTGATTTCTTTTATTGTAATCCAGTCGCTACACATGGTATAAACATTTATGCAAAACTATGCAACTTATTGTCAATCTAACTCAGGCTTATTGCGAAACGAAAAAAATTCATTTATAGTGCTCTCGACAGCGCCGAAAGCCGTTAATTTCTGCTGATCTTGTTCCTACTCTGATTAGCTTACATTCGTCATTGCATACCAAAAGAAATTCTTGTGTGAGTAGTTTTATTGATTACTATTGATGTTAATTTAACGCTTAAATATTTTTAGATTGCAAGATATGATGGAAGAATGTCCTTGATGAGTAAAGCAGCTAAAGGATTCATAATTCATAGCCTTCATTACTGAAATACTTGTTGTGTCAATAAGCACTTAAATTGTATTGGTAAACAATTAGAAATCCGTGAAAAAAATTCCATAAATTTCCGGAGTTTAAGTAGTATTTTTGTAAAGAGCGGTTTTGTCGATCGTCTAACATCTTACGAACTTTTCTTTAAACCAATTAATTCGTATATTTCTATTTTTTATTTCTTATCGCTGAAATCATATCACGCTTATATACTTGTAAGTAAACACCTCTGAAGTACGAAGATGTTTTGATAGAAAAGCTAAACGTTTCTTGACATTATGTTGCACAAAGTTTTGCAATGGTCGTAAAACACAATGCAATGGTCGTAATTTCTCTAAGAAATCAACTAATATAATTTTTGGTAGCTATAGAATCATGGAGGTTGTCCAAGATTGACCAATAATTATGAAATAATATATATGTAATGTATAAATTTAATATCTAAGAAGTGAATATCTAAAAGAATGTCTATTTAAAATTTTAGTCCGTTTTAAAGAAGTTTTTCATTGCAGAATCAGTGGGCAGCATGGCGTATCCTCCCCGAGCAACAATGCCTCCTTTTATTAACCCATCTATACCTCCTCCTCATGTATGTATACATCTTCCGGAGCTTGCTTTTGTGTTAACTTTACTATTCCAAAGATTATCCAACCCATGGGAAATCCACCACCACAACCTAGATCTTCGTATCGTAGTGCAACAACTATTAGCTCTCAACCAACCGTCTACTCAAGAGTTCCAGAAGCAGTTCCGCAGTACAGAGGACCTATAATCACTGTGTTTGTTGGTAATATTATAGTTAATTTGTACTTAAGTTGACATATTTCATCAAAAATACACGATTCTTTCATTTTCAAAGCTTAAGGTAGATAATTCTATTTAATTTGTATTTGATCTAATTTGCTAGGAAACATCAGTGAACGTGCGCCTGAAGGTCTCATCAAACGAATTTTATCTGCGTGCGGTGTCGTTGTGAACTGGAAACGAGTTTCCACATTTGGATTTTGCGAATTTGAGTAAGTGTTAAGCACCTTTAACTGACGTATAGGATGTATATGAAATCGATTTGATGATTGGTAAAGCTCATACTGGACAATAGAGTATTCAACTCTAGTGAAACATTGCAGCATCGTCATGACGTGTGACTGTTTATATTTTATCGTTTATTTTGTCATTGTTGCTTTTTATTGTTTACTTCCTTGTATACGTGGTAAATACAAGATATTGTATTAAATACAAGGCATTGTAATCGCGAAAAATGTCGATACTGAGATTTTTACGGTAATACACATTTTGACAATCCCTGAGTCCCTTGTGACTACTTTGGTTGTGACGTGTCCTCAATAACTCAAAAACGGAGAGACGTGGAAACTTGACATTTTGTATTTGAGGCTTCAATAAGACCTAGTTCTGCGCCTTCAATATATTAATTAACTGTACTTAAATACAGTACATAAGGTGTAAGACCTCTTTCTGTACCACCTTATAATTATGTAATTAACTAAAATAATATAAAACTCTTAATTTATACCGTTTTTTACAGCTAAAATTACCATTTTACTACGTTTGTAATTCTTTATAAACATATTGAAATATATATAATAAGTAACATATTTATTTTAGTGGTCCTACTGCTGGAATGCGTGCAGTTCGCTTGTTAAGCGAAATCGAAATAGACGGGAAAAAACTTGTAGCTAAAGTCGATGCCAAAAATAAGCTTCTGTTGGATAATTATAAAGAGGAGGAATTAAAAAATGGGTGTAATGAGATGGAAAACGAGAAGGTTGACGATGCATCTGCTGTCAAAATTATGCATTCTATTCTCGAGGAATACAAAAACGACTTTCCTTTTGACGACTTTGACAGCGGGAAAAGATCTTCAGAATTATATGGTAGAGGTGCTAAAACAAAAACGAATCGTCCAGATGATTTAAAAATAAGCAAAGCTTTGCAGGAAGCCAATCTTGAGGATGAAAAACGGAGCCTTATAAGCAGCGAGATTGGAAAATTCAGAAAAAAGGCGGAAGCTGACGACAATCGCAAGGAAAAGGATAGAAAAAAACGCGAAGACAAAGTAATAGAAAAGGTTAAAGGAGATGATAGCGAACCGGATTGGGATAAAGAAGAAGGCGACGGCTCATCAAAAACTGAACAAATTCGATTTGAACGCTTATCACCACGCAAAGATCCTTCTCCACGCAAAGAACGTGACCTAAAGGAAAGATGGCGTCGAAGTAAGTCCCGGTCAAAGGAGAGAGAGCGAGAATACAAAGAGCGAGAACGCGAACTGAAGGAGAAGGAACGCGAGAGAGAGCGCGAGAAAGAAAGGGAACGGGAAAGAGAACGTGAAAAGGAAAGGGAAAGGGAGAGGGAAAGAGAAAGAGACCGCGAAAGAGAAAGGGAGAGAGAACGTGAACGCGAACGGGATAGAGATCGAGAGAGGTACGAGACATGAAGTCAATTCTAATACAACATTTTTACTGCTTTCCTTTGGTTCAGCTTTCTTATATTATATTAATTGCATTTAAACAATATGTTGAGGTTATAAGCTCTTTTTTTTTTGTTTTTTTGTTATAGAAATGCACTCAAAGCTTTCTATTCGTAAGCTTCTATTATATTCACTTCTTTAACAATGTATTCTGTAACCAAAATGCTATTTGGCTCACAAATCTGTGATCATTGGCATCGCTTCCAATTGGATTTCTATAAAGTTGCTGTTTCATTCCATTTATACGTAAATATATTGCATTGCTTTGTTTTTTCGTAGAGAACGCGATGAGAAGCTTGTTAAAAACGTACGAGACATTCAGAAAGAGAAGGAAATTGAAGAGGAAATTCGTGAGCGTAAGAAAAGTGAAAAGAAAGCACGGGAAAAGGAGGAAGCTTATCAGGAACGATTAGCTAACTGGGAACTTCGAGAAAAACGTAAAGCAAAGGAATATGAAAAGGTAAATATTAATAGGTAAATTACAAATTTTCATAACTCTTTCGAGGGTGTTATCCTCTTCATAATATCAATACGTAAACAAAAAACTGTTGCATCCTTTTTGAGGCTGTTGCTCTTATTCAATTTTAATGAATGTTACATCAATTTGTAGTTATTTTCCTTCTCAAATGCAGTGCTAGAAATTTAAAGAAATCCACCTGTTTTTCGCAATGCAATTGGCGTTTTTTTCTTCTACAAAAACATGTGGACTTTCTCTCATTTCATTTCTTTTGTACAGAGGAGAATGAAATGTTTTCGTTGTTGCCTTTCGAGCTTAATGCAAACACACAGATCCCAAAAGATTTCCTGAGCAAAAGAGAGCAATTTACTGTCCTCTCCAATGCATTTAATTTGTAAAGAAGTAGGCTTTTGCCTGTTGGACATTTAATCGAGAGAGATAGACGAACAAAGAGCGAGAGAGAGAGAGAGAGAGAGAGAGAGAGAGAGAGAGAGGAGAGAGCGCCACTACTTGAATTTCTTTCAGGTCATAGTATAATAAACTGAGTAAGCTTACTTCATAGAGCCTTCCTCCTTCTTTTTCACTCCTTCTTATTCACAGTACCACGGCATTTGAGAGGAATTTCTTTATTTACTTTGTTATTATTGAAGCTGTGTTTATTCTACTATGGTTGAGGTCAAATGAACACCGATTATTTTTAATTCTCCAGTAATTATTAATTACGAGTCCATCATTCCTCATCAATTGACTTTGTTCACTCTCTCATTCTTTCTATCTCTTTCACTTCTAACGCAATTAATATACATTAAAAAATGTCTCTTCGATTTTATAGATGCGCAATAAAGAAGTTATTAAATTTGAAGAGCGGGAGAAGGAAGCTAAACGACTCAAGGAATTCGTGGAAGATTACGATGACGACCGAGATGATGTAAAGTACTATAAGTATGTATATAGCGTATTTATTGTTGATGCTTGTCCAAAATAATTGTACAAGTTATCGACTTGTTTCATTGAATTCCTTATTCATCGCTTGTTCCATTTTTAGAGGGAGAGAACTGCAACGACGTTTAGCGGATCGAGTCCGTGAAGCTGATTTAGATGCAAAGGATCGTAATAAAGAGCAGGAAGAGTTAGAGGAACTGAAAAACAAAATATTCAATGGAGAATTTGCCAATCCAACACAAGAGTATGAAAGGGCAAGAAAAGAACACGAAAATTTGTATAAGCCTCAAATTCTTATAGACGTGAATTTAGAAGCGTCGCAAAGAAAAGAACGCGAACAAAAGATGCTAAAAAATAAACAAGTAAGCATTGAAAAACGTCGTACCATACAAGAATTCAATATAAACGACGAAAAGTCGAAAGAGGCATTGAAAAGCGTATCTATTGAATCTTCATTGTACAATGATGAGGTTCTTTCGCGACCAGATTCAGTTTCAAATGCCGAAGATAATGCTAGCCATCACAGCAAGCAAGATTCTGAGTGCTATGATTTTCCTAATGCTAAGCTGCATAACGGTGATTCATTATCTCAGTCGCCTTCAAGAAATTACGCCAATACTTGCATACAAAGCACGGCTGTGTCCAGTCCACCCATTTCAACATCATTCATTAGTCTTCATCTCGGTTCAAATCAAAAAAAGAAGAAAATAGAGTCTACCGGCGTCTTTAACAGCGACGAAGAGAACGAAAATGGCAGCAGCTTAAGGAAGCGCAAATTAGTTCCCCTTGGTAAGAATCTATTATCGTATCTAAATCTGTTTTTATTGGTATTAATATTTTATTTTATATTCAGAGAGGATTATTTATTTAATTATTTATTGATTTAAGTTTACGAAGTAATAAATTACTGCACAAATCCATCACAAACAGTACTAGCAACTAAGGCTATCGACTGTCTGTTATCCAATTCAATTATTCAATGTGAATAATTTGTATTGTAATTTAATATTCATTAAAAAACTATAACAATTTTGTAAACCTATTCAGATTATGAAGATAATGCACCACAATCAAATATAAGTCACAGTTCGGAACGCGTGGACAATAAATCGATGGCAACATCTGTAAAAACTGTTAATAAAAAAACGACCAAATCTGATAACAATGACGCGACTAATGCTAATAATAAAAAAGAAGAAAATGGAGCGAAAATACAAGATGAAAAACGAAGGCATATTAAAAGCATTATCGACAGGATTCCAACTCAGAAGGACGATTTATTTAACTATAAGCTCGATCGATGTGAGGTTGATATAAATTTGATGGAGAGGAAAATAAGGCCATGGATTAATAAAAAGATTATTGAATACATTGGAGAACCAGAACCTACGCTTGTAGATTTTATATGCTCTAAGGTTTTAGCTGGAAGTTCACCACAGAGCATATTGGACGATGTGCAAATGGTATGTATATATTATTCAGTTGAGTTATTCATAATTTATGGATATTGTAATGATTAATTTCATTTGCTTAGGTTTTAGATGAAGAAGCTGAAGTTTTTGTTGTTAAAATGTGGAGACTACTCATTTACGAAGTAGATGCGAAAAAAATTGGAATAAGCAAATAATAAATCGTTTTTATAAACCATTATCAACAAAAATAAATCATAAATAAAAGATTAGTGTAAATTATTTCCCTTCTTTATTTAATTTAGAATAGTACATATATGGTTGGAATTCACATAATAATATAATTTAATTTTATTTTATATATAAAGTTTGCTAAGCAACGTATCAAATAATCTCAACGAAATTCCCTTTTCAGGTGTACGATATTGTACTATATATTTTTATTTGTACAAAAAAAAAATAATATAAAATATATCTCTTCTGATCGGGTATAAATTCCATATTGATTTCTTTAGCATATATGAGAACACTAAACTTTTTAAAAATTTGACTTGAATTATAAAATATTGTAAATAGTAAAAATTTAACAAGAACACGAAAGATCTCTTGTTAATTTAATCCTTTTGTTGGAAATAATGGTATAACATTATGGGCCGAAGTTTGGGATTTCTGGACTTGGGTAAGACCGACGACATAACTTTCACCCATTTAAAAAACATAATGTAAGGAAACAAAACATTTAAATTATGTTAAATTTTTTATAACAGTTGTTACCGTAAGTATTATCTGACCGTTATAGTGTACACGACAAACCTGTCAAAAATCAAAATTGGTCAAGTAACTGGAACAAATAAAATAAAATTTTTGGAATAATTGCGCTTTGCGGGTTTTAGGCAATTTAGTACATCTATTTTTTTTTTTTTTGTACACCTATCTTTTAGCGTTATTTTCAGAAATCTGCTCCTAATTTTTGTGATTTGGCCGTCATTTTGTATTTATGGGCTTTTGAAGTTTATCTAACAAAACGGCAAGAACTCCCAAAGCGCCCTTTGGCCGCGCGGATTGATTATAAACCCTGTCTTGTACCATAAAACCGACTACGCAGCAGACAGTTCTCTGCATTTAAGTACGTGCAAAGCATAGATTATAATCTATGGTGCAAAGTGCAGGTGCACAACTTAATAGTACGAACACATACATACATATGTTTCACATAAAACCGACTCCGATATTTCTAATAAAAGTAAATTATCTTCATAAATAATTACAAAATCCAAAAAACACTAAGAACATAAAAAAATAGATCTCTAAAATGCGTTTAAAAAGGGACCCACTTCGATTAAGAGTTGAGGAGATATCACCCTTCAAAATTTAACGCCCAAAAATTCCAAACCAAGGTAACGTCGCACGAAATATGTTTGGACATAGATTTGAACAATTTTTTGTGTCATAATTTAAGATTTCATAAACAAGATTTCCTTTTTCGTTATAGAAAAGCTAATAAGGCAGAAATACCTGATCTCTGATTGCAACTGTGCGGCGAATAATTGCATTAAGTTAAACACACCGAAACCATCCCGAATATCATCCCTGATTTAGAAGCTGCTCTGGCAGCCAATCTGTGTTTTTATTGTGCAGTAAAATGAAAGATAGATCAATTAAGCTCATTATTGTTGGTGAAAGTGGAGTTGGTAAATCAAGGTATTATGCTGTTTCACGCTCTTGTGCGGTAAATTTTATAAATATTTTATAATAGTCTTATTAGACGGTTTGTGGAAAACAAATTTGATGCAAATTACGATGTTACAATTGGGATGGATTTTAAAAGTAAAGCAATAGACATTAATGGAGTGGAGTATACACTTGCTCTTTGGGACACTGCTGGTGCTGAAAGATTTCGCAGTTTAACACCAAGCTTCTACAGAAAAGCGCTTGGTGCAATATTAGTATATGATATAACAAATAAGGAATCACTGCTCAAATTGGAATCATGGTTCAATGAATTAAATAACTTTAGCAATAATCCGAACATTGCAATGATCATTGTAGGTAATAAGCTCGATATGGATAGAGTCGTTAGCCGTGATGAAGGGCTCAAATTTGCTAGAAAGCATAGAGCTTTATTTATCGAAACATCGGCAAAAGGTGATGAGTTCGTAGTCGATGTTTTTCGAGAAATTTTGGAAAAGGTACGTTACATATACATACATATGTAGATTAAGTAATAATTGAAAGCAAACAATGTCCAATGCTTTTTCATACATTCATATGTGCTCCCTTGCAGGGAGCTTCAGTGTGACATAGAGTCGGACGAGCTCCATTTAGAAGCTTAGATAGTTTTTACAAATTGAATACTTTAGCAGTTTACTCACTTTTTTCTACATTAATTCTTTAATGACGTCATCAAATTACATTGAGTTAGTTTATAGAATAAATAATATAAGCAATAAACAGAGCGAACATCACGAAACTACATCGCAAATTCACGTAGTGGTAAAATTTTACTTAAATTGCCAAATTTATTATGCTTGGTTATTGTGCCTTCCTTTACTCACGAATTTTGGGAATAAATCTGTAATGAACAATTTTATTATTATTATTGTTGTTGTTATAACTCTTCACAACAACAAAAGCCGACAAGTGGCTAGCTCTGACCATCTACGTGATTGCTCCGAAAACCACCACTTCCATCTGTCCAATTGCTATTACTTAACGCAACTTTTGGTTTGAGGCACGAAAAGCCACAGCACGTCCTTTATTGGCGAAAGAATCTGCTTTCTTATTCTGTTTTGGTCCAATGGGTCCTCTCTTCCAGCAGAGTGTTTCCTCGTTGTCTTGGAAATGGACTCTTTGAGTCTGTGGACAGCCTCTAGCGCCAACATGGAGTTAACACTTCTGATCACTTTCTGTTTACCAAGTGCTAGCAGAATCCTTCTATTTTGCTCCTGCACCAATTAGATGACCCAGAGTATTTACCAGGCCCAGCAGTTCAGCCTGATATATTCCTAAGCGAAGTGCATATGGGAGGTCTAATTCTTCCGAGAAGCCACCAGCACCAGCCACCTCCTCTATTAATGACCTCTCCGTGAATATGGGCCTACGGCTCTACCTTAACTGCTGGCTAGCCCTATGCTGCCAGACAAGCGCACCGTATGTCAGACAGGGTATTTTGGGAAATACCCCAGCGGATGGCACACACCCTCCTGAACTGGATATCTTTGCCTTTTTGATCCTATGATCAACATCCGCCTTCCAGGAGCACTACCTAGTATTACTAGGTATATGACCATTCGGGATACGTTGTTTTCAGATCCAAAGATCTTAAGATGCCTCGGAATCTTCCCTTTCATGACCATCATAGCTCCACTCGGGTTCAGGCGATGTAGCAAGGAGTCAACAGTGATATTCCACAGGTTGGGTGACAAAACTCCATCCTGTGGGCAGCCGGTCGTCACTATTGCTCTGCGGGTATGACTGCCACATTGTGGACTTACTGCCCTATGGCGCAGCATGAAATCAACCAAGTTTATTATAAGCGGGATTACGCCACGGCCCTTGAGAGCGCATATTAATCTGTCGATACAGACTTTGCCGAACGCACTCTCTCAAAACAAAAGAAGTTGGAGAGACCGGTCTGAAAAATTTGACCTCCATATAGTCTTGTCTGCATCCGCCCAAATCCAAGGCCAGACAGACAAATATTACCTGCATTTTAACAGTGCGAAGAATATTCCATTTGGTCCTGCAGTCCTAGTGACGAGTACGTCAACAAAGCTCCTCTTACTCTTTTCAGAGTCACTATCCTTTCCGCCTTGGTTTTCGCTGACCTTAAAAACCATCTGCGAAGTGGTTTACAGGAAACTGTCTGCCCACCATTTCCTGGGAGGAGTCCTACAGTGTCTTCAGAATCGTCCTTATTTCGGCCGAGACCCATCCTGGACACTGGATCTCAAGATATCATCCGCTGTATGACACAGGAGCCAGAATCGCCAGAAAAGAAAGTGACTGACTTATCGAAACTCTTACCGGTCGATGGCATCCTTAAACCATCGGTAGTACCAAAAGAAATTGAAAGTCCAAAAAACAAACAAGTTGACCCCAAACCGGCTTTCCAAAAAGCCAGAATCGCCAGAAGAGAAAGTGACTGACTTATCGAAACTCTTACCGGTCGATGACATCCTAAAACTATCGGTAGTACCAAAAGAAATTGAAAGTGCAAAAGACAAAAAACTTGACGCCAAACCGGCTATTGAGATACTTCCCATAAAGCCAGAATCGCCAAAAGAGAAACTGACTAACTTATCGAAACTCTTACCGGCCGATGACATCTTGAAACCATTGGTAATACCAAAATATATTGAAAATCCAAAAGACAAACAGGTTGACGTGAAGCCGGCAATTGAGATACTTCCCAAGAATCTAGAATCGCCAGGAAACAAAGTGACTGACTTATCGAAACTCTTACCGGACGATGACATCCTGAAACCATTGGTAGTACCAAAAGACATTGAAAGTCCAGAAGACAAACAAGTTGACCCCAAACCGGCTGTTGATATACTTCCCAAAAAGCCAGAATCCTCAGAAGAGAAAGTGACTGAGTTATCGAAACTATTACCGGAGGATGACATCCTGAAACCATCAGTAGTACCAAAAGAAATTGAAAGTCCAAAAAACAAACAAGTTGACCCCAAACCGGCTGTTGAGATACTTTCCAAAAAGCCAGAATCGCCAGAAGAGAAAGTGACTGACTTATCGAAACTCTTACCTGTCGATGATATCCTAAAACCATCGGTAGTACCAAAAGAAATTGAAAGCGCAAAAGACAAACAGTTTGACCCCAAATCGGTTGTTGAGATACTTCCCATACAGCCAGAATTACCAGAAAAGAAAGTGACTGACTTATCGAAACTCTTACCGGTCGATGACATCGTGAAACCATCGGTAGTACCAAAAGAAATTGAAAGCGCAAAAGACAAACAGTTTGACCCCAAATCGGTTGTTGAGATACTTCCCATACAGCCAGAATTACCAGAAAAGAAAGTGACTGACTTATCGAAACTCTTACCGGTCGATGACATCGTGAAACCATCGGTAGTACCAAAAGAAATTGAAAGTCCAAAACACAAACAAGTCGACCCCAAACCGCCTGTTGAGATACTTCCCAAGAAGTCTTCTAAGCATATACAGTTAATCGAATAGAGTTAATAGTGAGTCTTTGGAGAAAACCATGAACGATATTATCCAGACCTCTTCCTGGATGTTAATCTCACAGAAGAATTCTGGTGCAAAGTTCTACACTTATGGAAAAGTGCTACGTCAAGCACGGAATTGCAGAGCTTCTTGTTGAAAGAACTATTATGCAAGAATGAGAAACACGGAAAGTGCCAGTGATGAAGACCAATCATTAAACTGAAACGAACCAGTCCAAAGGCATCATCGTGTACTTTTAATAGAAACCACAACAGGAAGTCAATATGGAATTGCATGATATCGATGTTCATGTGTATTGAAGGATAATCACCGCGCAAACGTTGGAAGATTCGGTATAGTGTATAGTGATTCCATTCAGAAAATCTCTAACCTGGTATAAATGAGAGTCTAAAGGCCCAACCAAGCAATGCATAGGAATAGAAATCTAAACTACGAATACACAGAATCATATGTGGGCACCCATACAGTGCACAGTCACGGTTTCGTCAAGTTCGTACCCTTTCGTTAGGAATAGAATGCATAGAAATCATGCGGTCTGGATCGCACAATCAGTAGTGACAGAGTCACCATCTCCTCAAATATTAGATACTGAAATTTATACAAAATGCGATCATATTAATTTAATAAAGTGTTTCCTCTCTTCGAAAGTCCCAACCACTAAAACATAATTGCTAAGAACAGTATTTTATGCATCTTTATGTTTTTAAGCACTTTTATGCAATTTGAAAAGATTTCTTCACTGTTAAGAAGCGTACGCAGCGATTCGCAAATCTATCTGTGTCAGTTGGTAACCCTTACTACTGAGCAAAATATTTCTATGTTGTGATATCAGTCTTTTTCATACTGAAATAAAAAATGAATGATATTAAATAAGTAACAAAGCTATTTATTTGAACTAATTTTATTTCACTTTCACTAAAATCTGTGTTCTTTATTTAGCTTTTTGCACTGTAATAGTATGGTCACAATGAATCAGCTGATTGAATTCCATGCATTGCTTGGTCGTTCTACTGATCCGTGGAATGCATAGCTTGCATGTCGTTGAGTTCAGTGGCTTTCTATGCACTGCTTGGTTGGGGCTTAACGTTATGCTCAAGAGCCAACTGAACGATCCAGACGTGCTTAAGGTAATGACAGCTAATGAAATGCATAAAAGACCAAGCGAAAAGGAATGGCATTGAAAAGTCAATTGGCCAAGGTGTACTGCGTCGCTAGCAACTTAAAATTTAAGAATAGAAACCGTAGTAGAAGAGTTTTATAATGGAAAAAGTGGCAAGCATCTTCGTGTAACGGAAGCGTTGGAGAAGATTAAACCACGAGTTTACTAAGTCAATTTTCAAGAAGCCGAAACGGATAAGAAACTACGCGCAATGCAAAGCAACTAAGGGACCGAAAGTATAAAACAGAGGAGAGTTGCAGTAGCACAATGCAGTAGTACCATTTGAAGGTGTTGGAATGGATGTAGATATCCCACTTCCTATTGATCTTAATTTCATTTTTACTTCCTTGTATACGTAGTAAATAGAAGAAAGTATTGTAATAGCGAAAAATTTCGATATTGAGATTTTGATGGTAACACACATTTTGATTATCCCTGAGTCCATTTTGACTAGTTTGGTCTTGACGTGTGTACGTTTGTACGTATCCGCAATAACTCAAAAACGGAGAGACGAAAAAAGTTGAAATTTGGTATTTGAGACTCTTATAAGACGTAGTAGTGCACCTCCCTTTTTGGATGCAACCGGTTGCGCCAAAAGGACACTTCTCTTAGAGGATTTTTCAAATTTCATGCATAACTCAAAACCAAACACCGCCAGAAAGTAGATATTCGATATTTAGGGCGGCTATAACATCCAAATATCTATTACTTTTATCATCCAATCTACTTTTTGGGTAGATCGCTATCGCGAAGAGGACATTTCTCTCGAAGGATTCTATATTATTCATAACTAATCTACAAATTTTTTAATTAAAAATATTTCACGCACAAGGAAATCAAGTGTTGGCCACATCAGATATAGAGCTCTGCCAACGCCGACTGCGTGTACGCTAAAATACGAGCGCCTCCCGGAATGATACCCTATATATCTTGAAGGTTGTGAATGTAATAGGATTCCGTGTTTTCAATAATATCTGTTAAAAGTCGGTGTGAACTAACATACCATTGCGATTTCGGCTTTAAGACTTCAACAGTTATTGGAAGTTATTTTTAAAGTCGGTGCTAGTGCCCAAATTATATTCATTTCTTTTAGTGCATAACTGTTTATTATTGAAGAAAGGCTTTTTATATTGCTTGGGCTAATGATTTATCGTTATTTCTCTTTAGACACTCCATTCTGTATTAATATTTATGGTTTTGCTATAGTGACAGATAAATCGAAAATTTACTTCAAAAACTTATTTATAAACACAAAAAAATTTACTTTAAACTACAATCTTTCAGATCATATCTGCAGAAAACTTCCACTCTTCAGAGGACACAAACACTGTTGATATTACTGGAACGGACAGTTCTCAATATTCTAGTTGCAAGTGCTGATTTTATGTAAGGCTGTTTTTGTGTTTATATATATAACTTTTTCTATATTTGCTTTTTTATAAAATTATATAGTTTTGTTTTTTTATTATGTTTCATAAGATTAATTTGGTGTATAATAGTGTATACCAGTAAAGTTACAGTTATTAATAAAATATTATTCAAAAATATCTTTTATACTTTAGAAATAGATATATAAGTAAAAATAAATAGGATATTCATCGCCAACCAATCTAAGAAATTTGTAAATAAATGAATTGGCCTCGTTGAGTTGTTTCAAGTCGAATTCCGCCATAGAGTGATGATGGTGACAATACCTTCTGCTATTAGATGACTGCTTGGGCTCGTCACTACTCGATTCTTCTCTATGGGATCGAAGCGGGTGCCTTCAGAAAGCAGAATTCTTTGAAATGACAATTCTCATTTCGGCTGTGAAAAATAAGTGGATGACCTCGTCAACCCTTTTTTACTGTATTTGAACAGAAATTACTTTGTTTCAGAACATCCGCAAAGAATTATTTTTTTATGAAGTTGTTTTTTCATTAGGGCGTGGTCCGCCCTTATTGAAATATACTGCAATAACAGAAGAAGTAGAAGACGTGTTTATCAGCTTCAACCGGGCCGAAGGTACCTTTACTAGTTTTCTATTATTGTTTATTGTTAGTTTAGCACCTCGAATAATTGCGGAAAAGCTGAAAGCTTTAGGCGATGAATTTCGGAATCTTAAAACACAAATATCGGGTGTTTTTTTTAGTGGTATAGAACTTCGAATTGAAATAAAACACAAGAAAATAGTTTTAATGTCCATCAATTTGGCTTTATTGGAAGGATAATTTTATGCCTTTAATGTTTAAATATGATTTCGGGCATGTGACCGCCGCGGCTGGCTCGAATAAAGCCAATTCTAGAGGTCCAATTTTCAACCACTTTTTTGAGCATATGGGGCCGTATGTCGGCAATAACGCCACGAATGTTGGCTTCCAATTCCCCTAACGTTTCTGGTTTGTTGGCGTAGACGAGCGACTTCACATATCCCCAAAGAAAATAATCCAATGGTGTCAAATCACACGATCTTGGTGGCCAATTGACAGGTTCATTCCGCGAAATTATGCGCTCATCGAATGTTTCCTTCAATAAATCGATTGTGACGTGCGCTGTGTGGCATGTAGCGCCGTCTTGTTAGAACCACAACTCATCCACATTCACGCCATCCAATTCGGGAACAAAATATTCGTTTATCATGGCTCTATACCGGTCTCCATTAACGGTAACTGCCTCTCCAGCATTATTTCGGAAGAAGTATGGCCCAATGACTCCACCAGCCCATAGAGCACACCAAACAGTCAGTTTTTGTGGATGTAATGGTGTCTCAAGGGTCTCATGTGGATTCGGCATGATTGTTGACGTAGCCATTCAACCAAAAATTAGCCTCATCACTGAACAAAATTTTGCGATGAAAATCAGCATCGAGATCAATCTCATTTTCGGCGCATACACCAAAATCACGACGCATTGTATGGTCTCGCGGCTTTAATTCTTGCACAAGCTGGATCTTGTAAGGTCGCAAGCCAAGATCTTTGCGCAAAATCTTCCATAAAGTTGATGGACAAAGCTCCAATTTCTGTGCACGGTGGCGAATCGATTCATTCGGGTCCTTTTCACCACTTTGCTCTACAGCGGCAATTGTTTCTTCGGTGCGCACTATTCGACGTCTCTGCGGATGCGTATTATTATATAGAGTAACCATAGTGCGAAAACGATCCATGGTTAACCGAATTAATTGCTCCGATGGACGATTATTTCGACCATAAAATGGACGGAGCTTGCGGTAAACTTCGCGAACTGAACCATTATTTTCGAAATAAATTTGCACGATTTGCAAGCGTTGTTCTTTTGTCAACCTGTTCATGATGAAATGGCAAACCAAACATAAATGACATTAGAGTTGCCAGATTTGACCACAAAATGCCAGTTTTATCTCTATTCGAAAAACAAACCTGTAAAAAAAACACCCAGTATTTACGAGGTTAAAGTAAAGAAAATTCTAATTAATCGTATCAAAATTGAACTGTGCTCATATTTAGCATATTTGCTAGTTTGTAGAAATTAAATACATATATTCATAAAAGGGCTCCGAAAACATTTATTTTATATAGGGCATTTGTGTACCCAGCATGCCGACTCAAATGAATCGATCAAAAGCATCAAAAACTCCAGAAATGCTAAAAATTTTTGATGCTTAAAAGTTAGTCACACACAACCAAAAGAAACAGTTTCAGGTATGCTATACAAGTATTTCGTTTCTTGCTTTGCCTTGCGGACCGCCTGGTTTTATTTAGCGACCGAGTAAATTTGGCTGATTCGCGCTCTTGTTATTCTTTCTCTAGGTCTGCACCCACACATCCCAGGCAACCACCAACATTCATATATGAAATAAGTAGTTATTAAGGTATGCAAAAGGAATAAAGCACGAACCCAAACGAACAACACCGATCGCCGAACAGTGTACTTCTAGCCTATAAAAGCAGCAGCAAGGCCAAGCCAAGGCTTACGAAGTACTTTTTCGAAATAATTTTCTCCTTGGTCTATAGCCCACAGCCATCTACATCTTTCTCACTTTTAATTTAGAAAGCGTTCATCTGTAAATCATAAGTGTCACTTTTAATTCACGAAATAAAAATAGTTTACTTAATGTAATAGGAGTAGAGAAAGCAACTATAAAAACCATCGTTTTACAATAAAATCTTAGACCAGAGTTTATTGTGTGTGGTTAGCTTCATATGGGTGCGTCCATCGATATCAGATGCCATAGGAAGATAAAAATTAAGCAACAAACGACCAGAAAAAGAGTATTGTAAGCGCATCAACTACCGACAGGAGGAAAACCGATGGAAAATTTTTTTACAAAAATAGGCAGTCTGGATTTTGATCAAAAGATAAAAATTAGTTGTCAGTATGATAGCAGTTTGGTGAAGCAGAGAAGAATGTGTGACGAATTCTTCTACAAGAGAGTTCTGTGAGGGCTGTAAGTGGAAAATGAAGTAGGATACCAAAATTACAATAAAGGTAAATAAATTATTAAATCATTACAATAAAAATCATTATGACTACCTCCTAGCCATATATCTGTTCTGTGACTCGTTTTGTCCTTGGGTGACACTGCATATAAATTCGTTCTTATAACTACCAGCCAATAGAGTCCATCGCGATGCGAAGTTAAGTTAAAACTAGTAAAGGTGTTGTCTACAGCCGGGATGTAGCCGAAATACCCTACACCTTAAAGCTGCATATATACTCATATATATAAAATATATAAGATAAACTATAATTATAGCTGCTTAACTATTTCTGTGCGTTAAAAACACCGGTACTAAGTGCGTTTACTCTCAAAATTTAGGTGTAGGGTATAAATATATATTGCAATACTGGGTGGATGGGTAAAAAGGAGGCGTGGCCTGCCCATTTTTTCCCAACAGAATATTATTGGTTCACAAACTACAATATTATGTACACCATTATTCAGGAAACTTATATACTTTTCAATACAAGCCATGTAAAACCCTCCATGACCTATGTAAACTTAAAGTGGGCAGATCACGCCCATATTTGGCATATTAACTGGAAGCATTAGTCTAAACCTACATATAAAATTTTCTTGTCTTCTCTCAAAAAGTGATGCTGATATGGCCTTTTTTAATAGGCAAAACAGAGGTACCTGCACTCTCGATATAAAAAGTAGGCGTGGTCCTTGCGCGATTTTTCCCATTTTCAATACGAAACACCCCAACATAGCAACGAATATTTTTGTCAAATTTCATTTTGAAATCTAAATCCGTTCTCCTGTGATCGTGATTTCAACGGACAGACAGACAGACGTTACACACTCCGGTAAAAAGTGAATATACCCTCAACCTTACGGTGTAGGGTATAAAAATCAGGTGTATGATATGAGCTCCAAGAATGATAGAATACAAGATTGCGCAGATCAGGTTTCAAAAATATTTCGTTCTGCGCATCTACGTCATCGTTGCGAAAGAAAATGACCGAACTGTCAAAATGTATGCATGTTGAATGTAAAATTGTAAACATTGCTATTAAATATTAAATTTTAAAGAAACGACTCGTGTTTCAATTAAATAATTAAATTAAACTAATGTTAAATTAAGAAAAATTTCTTGAAAGTGAAATTTTCGGGAAACTTTCAAAGATAATAAGTAAGAAAATAAAATTCGAAATAATAACCAAACAAAACAAAAACGGCTTATGAATGTCTCATCGTCAGCAATTTTACTTATATTTCGTCCTTAATTGTTATGTATGTTATATTGTTGGGTTAGTTTTATAATGCATATAAAATGTCAAGGCGAAACAGAATTACCACAGGCATTAATTCACACCGAATTTCCATTTGTATTGATATGATCTTTTCTTTTCCCACAGGATATCAACATCTCCGACTTTAAGTATATTAATTTCTGTTACAAAATGCTTCCGATATGGAACCCTGACAATGATAAAAAGTCATGAATTCTTTTTTCCAAGTTATATCTACACACAAGAAGCGTGACAAAGCTTCTACTTAACCTCACATCGTAATGAAGGCGGTAGCGCAATTAATCACACGGCTAATAAGAAGGAAGGAAATTGGATAGATTGACTAATTGATTGGATCTGTATTAATAATATTTGTAAATTTAAAAAATATTAGCCAATAAAACCAAAATAATGACCTTTAAAAGTAAATTTTTATATGTATATAACAAACCTAATATTTTTGTAAAAAGAGATATTTTTTGAAAAAAGTTATACAATTCGTATACCAAAGAGGTTGAACCATTGTAAAGATCGAAGGACATTATCAAATGTTTCAAGTCAAAATAACACCCGCAAAAACGAGAATGCAATAACAGAATTTATGTTTCCATCAAGTATCACATTAGCAGAGCGTAATAAAAAGTATAGTCTTATCCGGGAGAGGATGTACTTTTCTTTCATTCCTTTCTGTTGATCATATAATAATTGTATTTGCTCATAGTATTTGATTGTACTCAACTTCAGAGAGAGGCAACGGAATTTAGCCTCCAAAATCTTATTCCAGAAATCCAGTAGAACAACGGTGTCTCCGCGTTAATTCTTCAAAGAAAAACCGCCATCACCTTATTTCGTTTGGTGATGGTGAGCACCTATTGGTTAGTATGCGAGGGAAGATGCTGTAACTGTTAACATTTTTTTTTGGCGTCATGAGTTATTTGTTTACCTTCTGTCAGTTATGATCGCCTGATCATTTGAATTAGCACAGTCTTGTAGTCTTTGAGAATGATGTTTTTTCTTTTTTTATATGGTATTTTTATTTTATCCACCATATGGGAGTAACTAGCGCTACTAATATGACACGAATTACCAGGCGATCATATCTCAGAGAAGGTAAACGAGCAGAGTTGTTCTGTGAGACGTCTAGCATGCTTTACGAAGCCTTTTATTTCATTCTCACCAAGCAATAACAATCTTGTAAACAAAATAAAATGGTTGCGCCTAATAAAGGTAAACAATGATGGCCGTTCTCTTTAAACCGTTGGTCTATTACATTTTGCTCTCCTGTTACTTTATAACACGTTGTTGAAGTGCCCACGTGTTTTTTTCTAAAAATTCTCTAAAGATTTAATTTTTTAATCGTACACACATCACATTTTCGGCAGATTATGATAAATACATAATCCTATATACTATATGTACTATGATTCCCGTAAGCTTTTCCGGCATTCATTGCAGATCTCTGTTCTGTTTATTAGTTGTTTAAGTAAGTGGTAAATTCTTCTGCTTTTTAAAAAATTTCTCTCTCTTTACAAACAAAGATTACTTCTTTATGTAAAAAACTTGCGAGTTTCATGAATTACATATGTTATTTAATACAGGAAGAGCATTCATAATTCGAGTTCCGAAATGACCCGTGAATGCCTCACAAAGTGCAACCTTTCATTGCTTCAAAATGCCATATTTCATGTTATACATTTGCTATATTATTACCAGTAAAATTTGCTACAGGTATAACTAACAAGAAAACACACATATTTCAATAAAAGTATTCCTTTGTATTTATTAAGCAATAGTATAAATGGAAGCATAGATTACGACATCGTCAGATTTGTTACAAGTTTACTTATTATATCGAATTATGTTAAATTCGTATCAAGGTATGTGTATTTAATTAAAAGTTAATTAAAAGTAAGGCACTTTTGAGAATTTCGATAATATCGCTTTGTCCAGTTTATAAATATTCTGTTACATTTCCAAAAAAAATTGCTATTATAAAGCATATTTATAATATTTTATATAAATTATAAATCTTACAAAGCTTTCTTTTTATACACACATTTTCAAATTTCTATTGACCATTTACTTTTTAACAAAATAATTTATTTAGTTCTTACAAAAATTTTTAAAAAAAGTTTTTTAGCAATATTATAATAGAGAAATTCTTATTGAATATATTATATAATGTATAAAAATATTTGTGTATTATAATAAACATTAAATAATTAAAAATATATGGTATTTGTATAAATGCAATATTAACATTTTTTTTTTTTGTTTGTAAAGTTTATAAATATAAAACCCCTTCTAAATATATATAATATATACTCACAATGGATAAAATGATATTGAATATTTAGCGTATAAATAATTAAAGATTTCGTTTTCAAATAATTTAATTTATTACATTTGTTTTATAAATTTTATAGCTAACTAGAATTTTAAATATAAGAAAAAAACTTGAGGTGTGGTTCTGAAATCATTATAAAGCTAAATCATTTATCTGAATTTTCCACAGCTGATATGCCACTCAATCGATTAAAAACTGGAAGACGTGCATCATCGCTGCTCACCGATGACAAATTGGCTTTTGATATATTGCTTGCATCCCTAATAATTAAAATAGGCATAGTGGGATTACCTTGAGAAATACCTTGATCCATTGCTTGCTTAGAAATCGGTTTGCTATAAGCTGCATTCTTATTTTGTATTGCACCAACAGTTGTTATTGGTGGAGGTGTGTTGACTGGTGATATCGAAGCATTTGGACTTTCAGGCGGTGTTTGAATGTAAGGAAAATTGGCATGTAAGTTGCAATTGGTTGGACTGATTTGCTCACTGAATGGAAAACTCATCATTGAGCTGGTTGGGCTAATCGATATGGAACCAGTTGGTGAGTCGCGATCGGATCCTGTTGACATACTTAGTGGAGGACTTAAAGGAAGTGAATGCTTAAGATCATGTTGATACGGTCGTTTGTCGTTGCAATTTAACTGATAAGTTGAACAAGTGTTATTTAAAGATGAATGATTTTGTTGTTGTTGCTGTTGTTTTTGCTGCTGCTGCTGCTGCTGTTGTTGTTGTTGCAAGGCTCGTGCTTCATCTGCATTATGAACAAAGTGACATCTCGGCCCATACGGACAGAATCCCACGCTGTGAAATGTACGACAATATTCAGTTTTATATTTTGGATGCCTTTGCAAGTTTCTTAATTCATGGTAACCGTGAGCAAATTGACACTTTTCTCCATATTTACATTCACCAGCTTCCTCAAATGGACGACAAAGCTCAGTTTTATATCTAAAAACAGAACATATGCCAAAGTTAGTAAATACTCTGGTTAATTTTGAGAAAAAATTGAAATTTGAGTAGGCGAAAAATTTATAATTAAATTAGTTTCAGCTAGGAAAATCATTTGCTATCTTAATTACTGCAAAAGGAACTCATCCGAAGTAAAATGCTTTATAGTTCACTTCACTTTAACCAATGCCTAAATCTGTCTTTTTCATTATTTGGCCGCAAAGTTTAATTTCAAGAAAAACAAAAGGTGCAGTAGTCACTCTACCACCATTTTTGGTGGTTTCGAACAGCATATTTCAATTGGTTAGCTTATGTTTTGCGTTAAACAATGCATTTGCTTGAATAATAGATAAATTTGCATGAAATTGAATCTGTTTGCTAAAAAAACTTTAATATTTTTGAGGTTGAAACTTAGTCATCCTCCCGGTATTCCTATGCTCCAGGCTGTAACATCCACCTTCCGAACTTCTGCTTCAAAAATAGAACCAAACACATTCTAGTTTCCTCCATTCCAACTTTCAGAAGCATTCGCCTTTATTTCAAACTGATTATTATATACAAACGGCGATAAATCGGGGAAATCTGGATAAATGTTTCGTTGGAAACTAGATTCATCGCTCAAATATCCAAATTAAGAGGTAATTAATACTATTTCTTTATTACATAAGAAAGATATCAATGAAAGATGCATAGATGTTGTGTAATTATAATGCATCTTCAATATGTAACGATTCAAATGTATTACATTGCTCACCTGGAAGTATTTGCATGTTGCGGAATAGGTTCTGATTGAGTCCGCTCCAGTTTTCTATGCAAATTCAAGTTGCCGAGATTTTCTATCAACGTGCAGACGAGTGAAGTGACATTTACTTCGTGCTGGGGCTGTGATATCGTCCGCGTTAAGGCTCCATGAAGTAGATAAGGATCGCTGTCTTTTTGAGTATGACGATACAGTTTTTGGCACACAGTATTTGAATTAACCATCTCTAGTGAAGGCATCATATGATTGGCATATACTAAAGTTTCACATCTTCCATCGACGGACTTTTTATCGGTTGTATTATTCTAATGGGGAGAAAAAACGTAAAGACATATGTCAAATATTAAAACAATTTCAGAAAATAGATTAATGCGCCTACATGGATGCGGTGCCAAAATAAAAATATTTCAAAATTGAAATGTAGTAATCGGGAAAATTAACTCAATCTTTTGGCTTTTCTTCAAACAATGTTAAGAGTGGATGTTTGTCCAATTTGTTTATAAGGAATCAAGTGCTAATAAAAGTTATTTGTTATGTTCTCTGAATGACTGAACGGTTAAAAGTTTTCACAGTTTTTAATGTTAAAGTTTTCTTTCGTCAAACTTTAAAACATAAATGAATATACTATAGTAAATATGGCTCAATCCGAAGCATTCTGAGGATTTGATGGCTGAGTTAATGATGATTTGAAATCAGACGCTGCACACAGGCGCTGCTATCAACAATGCACGCAATAACAAATACCGCAAGAATATTTTTTTTGTAAAGCATGCTTAAAAACACTGAGAAACTGACTCGGGACTGAATTAGAAATAGAACCCTTGTAAACTGATAAACACTTTAAACACTGCATTCAAACCAGAAAACTTTACATAAGAACTGTTCAAGATGGCGAACCTAATTTTTTTTGCTGATATCTTGAATAAAATTTACATCGTTAGGGTTTACATTTATATTTAGATTTTTTTTGCCCCTTAGGTATTAATACAAACAAAAAAAATACTCACAAAATTCATTTCATTATTTACACATTATGTTATTTATTCCCTTGACTTGTTCTGTAAATGATTAAATGGTAACTTGTGATTCCGTCCGTCAAAATTTTACGATTTTTTACTTGCTTTTAATGAATTTTAACAAAATCTGCTATTGGCGATTAAAATCGATCTTCTTTTATCTTTATCTAACAATAAAGAGTTTCCAAGCGCTATAATCACAGTTTCAGTCGACAGTTTTGTAACTTTGAGAAGAAAAATTAAACTAATTTTGATTGATAAGTCAAATATTGCATAGTAATGGAGCATTTACGTCGTTAATAATGATGTCTATGTATGTATGTATGTATGTCGGTATTTGTTCAATGATCGCTCAGCTGGAAATTAATCTTTCACGTTTTCCACACAAATATTTTTTAAAGATTTTCTAATTGCAAATATTAGAAAACTAACAAATTCACAATTCACGTTTTAGATAAAATGTTTCAAGTATGCATATCTGAATGTTATCCCAGAGATACATAGATATATACATAAATCTTCAGTGAAACATACAAGCCTTGCTTAATATATATGTATGAACACATCCATGTGCACATAACAAAGTTACGAAACAATATTCAACAAGTCAGTTATTTCCATTAGTAGAAAAACTACATAGAAGACTGAAGCACAGCTGTACCATATCAGTTACTGGAACATTCAAACACATCAAATTAAAGGGTATGTATATCAATGTTTGCAAAAGAGATAGATATATGCTGAGCGCAGTTGAACCAGTAATCACACCATTTTTACCAACTGGTTGCCGATCCGTGTGTTGATGGTGTTTCATGTCCCCATCGTGCTATCGACAGGAAATGTTTTATTTCATAAAAAGATATGAAAGCAAATAAGTGAAGAAATTGTAAATATGCATTTACAGATAGATATATTTTTATAAAATAGTCACTTTATCCTCAATAATCAAATGCAAACAAAATCATGGACGAAGAATTATTCACTTTTCGCGATTTTTATCTTTCAAAATTATTTAACATTTTATATTTAAAAAGAAGGAATATTAATCTGCATATATATTTTAAAAGAAATTATGGCATATATTACAAAAGAAGTAGTATATAATGTTGCTTTTTAATGGTGGTTGTGATTGCTTTAAAAGTAAAGTTATATACTCATTTCAATTTAAAATTGCTTCCACGTTTTAATGCGCAATGAGTTTTATGTAACTATACATGCATATAACTGGCATACATATATAGTAACATGTTTGGCAAAATATAAAAATATTGCTTTAGATTAATTGCCACAAGGAATATTATAAAAAATTAATTTATTATGACCGATCCTAATGGGATATTTGAAAACTTACCTCAGAAAAATGTTTATCAGCACATCCAAAATAAATATTTTTTTGCACGATTGCAGCGGACATTTTTATCTGTTTGATATTAGAAGAGTATATTAATTAATACGCAGTCACTAATAATTATTTTAATTTTCTAGATAAATGTGTAGCAATTTGATTCAGTTCGAACTATTGAAATAAATTTAGATAAATAAAAACAAATTCATGAATGTAATTCTTATATCGGTTGCTTTTCGTTTTGATTTAGTTTGATATCGCTACGGTTGCTTATTAATATTTGTGGCGTGGTATTCACGCATGTGTATTGATTTTATATGCTACTGTAGGGGGTAAATGTTATTAAACCACTACAAATATATTACCCAAATTAATGTAATTTTATAATTCGATAACAGGAAATTCGTAACAAGCTCGGATTTGCAATTGGCATTTACAAGATCTTATACGAAAATTAACAATGTATTTTGGTTTAGCGAGAGTAAGAGAGTTTATAACAATCCTTTTTCCAAAAACTATCACTCACAAGTCCAATCCACCGCTATATCAAAGGTCAACAAAAAATTCACAACCACGATACAACAAGGAACCGCATTCGAAGTTTACTATATTTAAACTAATTTAAGAAATATAAGCATAGCAGTGTTGCACATGAAAAATTACATAAGCTCTTTCCCAATGAAGATCTCGGCCCAAATTACATTTGAGTACTTTTGAAACTCTTTTTTTGAAAGAACTTGCGAGTGAAAACTTCATAAAAAACGAGTTGCCAATTCTCTAATATATCCTAAGTCATAGTTATACCTAAACACATACCATTTAGCTCAGCGACGTCGCTCTCCCTATTGTCAAAAATCTACACTGCTGAAGATTCTTGTTCAACAGAAGAAGAATAAGAGCGGTGACCAAAAGGGAAAATTTTCCATTATGATCGCCGTCGCTGGCAGAGGCGTCGGCAACCTGTAATTTTTATATTGTTTCCCATAAGAGCCTGTGCAATTTTGACAATTGGCGGAGAGCGAATAGTTTTTTTTTTAATCATCTATCTCAGTCTTCACCATACAGATGACAGATCACCGATCTTATCGGGATATCTGTTACGATCGAAATTTTTCAAAGTTCCAAATTTTTATGTGTTTGTTATTTAAACATGATGTTTGTTACAGTTTATTTATATTATTTCTTCCACAAGTTTTTACGTGCTTATCGTTTAATTCTGACACAAGTATACGCCTACGTAACCAAATTATGGTTGGCCCTCGACTTGTTTCCCATAAAATTAATTATTATTTTGGACAGATAAAAGTTGCTAACGTCTCTTGCCGCAATGACTGAGTTTGAGGTATCATTCAAAAATCGAAAAGTGATGTCTGAATTTATTGTATTCCTCGATTACTGTGTAATCGATTTTTATTATAGAAAAACTAATACAGATTATATTATTTTCAATAGATTGTATATAATTTTAAATGCTAGTAAACTTGTTCAAATTTTTAATACAGTTGGAGATTATAGAGAACTGTTTTTTTTTGTAGGTAAAAAAAGGAATATTTCTAAATAGCTTTTGAAAAAGGATAACGTCTCCGCTATTCTGCTATAGGATCGCTATTTTACGGTAGTGGATTAAAAAATTGGCTTTGGTTAGGGGCACAGATTGGTTAAATCAACAATGGATACTAAACAAAAGTTTCTAAATTTTATTTAAGTATTAAAGTATTTTGCTGAGAAGCAGAGCTTATTTGCTCTTTACAGCAGCACTTTAAACAGTACTATGTAATTTTCTTTAAAACTTGCAAATGCGACTAAAGGCTCATTCAGACTGAGTCCGTTTTACGTTGTTTCACACAAGAAAACGGAGTTAATAACGTAAAACGGACTCTGTCTGAATGGGCCTTTACAAAACACTGCAAAATCACAGTAACCGAGTCGCGTACCCAATCATAGTATTTCCAAGTTCACTAAAAACCTCTCATACTATTTTCCAGCAGCGATTTAAAGTGCGAAAGGGATACCTCTTTCTTCTTTTTATGCCATTCTAACTTGACATCTTGCGATCAGTGAACCATTTGCACGTGTGATGTGATATGAGCAAGAATGATAGAATACAAAATTGCGCATTGCGCAGGTCCGTTATTCTATTTCCAAATTTTTGACAGCCGGCTTTCCAGTGCATGACGTCACACCAGGACAAATTGCTTTGACTCTGGCTGTAAACAAGCGTATATTTTGCTTTTTACGTGAAAAATTAATAAAAATTACAACCAAAAATTAAAAATGCAGTGCAAAGTGATAGACTGTGATAGTTTTGGTAACAACAAAGCAAGTGAAATTAGTTTCTTCAAATTTCCTTGCAAAAATAGCAGTGCGAAGTTGTGGAAACATTTTTGCCGACAAGGAAAAAGTTTCGATACAAAAAATGCAGTTAATTGCATGAAACAATTTAGTTATAATGACTTCGAAAATTAAATGCAATTTGAAATGGGTAAGCATGTTATTAAGGAATTTTTCAGTTTTATTCGGTATTAATATGTTGATTGATAGGATTTGCAAAAAAGAGACTCTTGAAGCCTAAAGTTGTGCCATCGATATTTGATCCACTTGCCAATTGCTTTCTTCAAAACGTGCCGAACGGAACCACAGACGGAAGAATAAGAAAGTAATCGACACTTTTCTCAAGAGTAAAGATTACGATACGAAATTATTCTTCTGGGCTAGGATGTTTTTTAAAATAAGGCAATTAAATAAAAGCCTTGAAGACAATGCCTACAAAAAGAACGATACCCTCCCAATTTATGTTCAATTATTATGTAATGTAATATAAGTTAAATTATTATGTAATTTATTTTTTAATCAATAAATTTATTATAAATTAATAAATTTTTTTTATAGTTATTCCAATTATTTGGTCGTTAGAAACAATTTTTTTCTTTTCAGCGATTTAATTATAATTCACGAAATTGCTTCGCTTCTTTTGCAGAATTTTCCAATAGTTTTGCGAGATTCTTGCATCGTTCGTTGTTTTATTACTATATTTGATTTCGTTTTTTCTGTATAAGAAATGTTCACTTTACACAATTCTTACAATCATTTTATACAAAACCGTACAATTATTATTAATTTCAATAATTTTGCTCAATGTTTACACTTTTACTTCCACTTTGTATACTAATTTCACAATGCGGCCATATTTCCATAATGCTGTGACGTATGTGCGCAGAACGAAGCATTTTTGAAACGCGATCTGCGCAATCTTGTATTCTATCATTCTTGTGATGTGAGATATGTGTGAAAAAATTTATTGAGTATGCTATTAATTTTAAATTGATTTATTTTCATTCACATATAAGATATGGAAAATTGTTAAATACTTGAAATCAAGGTGCATTGATTTAATCTTTTTAAATATATATTTTTATTCCATTAAATCATTTCAGCTTTTGGAATAGCACGATGACTTGCGGAGATGACAGAAGAAACTGTCGATAGCGCAGCTGAATTAAGCTGGATAAACCTACCGTTCAACTAAGGCTCTTTTAATCAAAATTGTCAGGCTTCTAAGGACGGGCCCGTTTCCAAGAATTCACTTTTTTGAAGACGTCGTAATAACTAGAAAAATCGCTTTTCTAATAAAATTAACTAAATAAAGGGAAAGAAAATTAAGAATAGGATATTGTGCATCTCAATTGTTGTGATTTTGTTATAGCAGAAATTAGTTTTGCAGCAGAAAGTTATTTTTTAATGTTCGTTGTCTTGCAACCGTAATATGCTAAACCACGTGTTTATTCATGTACGCATGCACACATCTGATAACAAATTTTCAAACAACAGAGTTTGAAACAAAATGGAAGCTAAAAACGGAAGGCATTTTCGTTTAACACTGGCATTGCAACAACAATTGCAATGCGATTTAAAAAGTTTACAAGTTAAAAACTATAAAAAAAATTAATTTTTTTATTATATTTGAATGAATATATACTATAATTATATTGCATTGAATGATTTTTTTTGTTTCTATGCAAAAACAACTATTTAGAGGCTAAACACAATCTTGAAGTAAATGCGACCGCAAATTTAAAAATATAGAACTCTGCGTCGATACAAGATTCTATTTTGCAGACCGACTGCTGACTGCAACTACTTCATAAGATTCCCCTTAAAGTTGCAACAAGTTTGTGTTTAGACTCTTAAAGGCAAATTAAAAAAATTGCAACAATAAATGGATGCCTAATAGTAGATTATACCTAAGATGAGACCTAAATACATACTTACTGTACATTTACACGCGGCTCAACGTCTATGTTTTTATTTGGGAACAGTATAAACATACGTTTTTCACCTAGCTGATGACACAACCGCGAAACAGTGCCGTATTTAGGGGGCTTTTACACCCGTGTCGTGCATCACGACGTTGTTGTTGTTTCGCTAACAAAATTGTAAGAAGAACAAGCGGATGAATTTGACGCCACGAAAAGTTGTACGTCACAGAGTCACAAGTGTACAAAGAATAGTCCTCATCGATAAAGGGAGGGGTGTGCCAGGCTCCCCCTCTGCATACCGGCCTTTGTGTATGTTGGACACTGTTGGAAAATTGCTTGAACTATTACTGAAACCTAGGCTGGAGCAAGCAATAGGAAACACAGAAGGACTTTCCAAACCCCAGTACGGCTTCAGACCCGGAAGGTCGACTCTAGATGCCATAGATGATGTTGTGACCACTGCAGCAGCAGCGCAGCGAGGTAATCGTTGTTCAAAGCGCACCGTTCTCCTAGTAACCCTAGACGTCCGAAACGCTTTTAACAGCGTTAGATGGAGCGACATCCTGGACGCGCTGGAGAACAAATTCGCAGTACCGGCCTACCTGCGGAAGATAATGCGAAGCTATATCAGCAATCGCAGACTAATTTATGAGACAACTACTGACATCCTCAACGTCGAGATGCCAGATGAGGCATATCTGATCGGATATGCTGATGATATTGCGGCCGTCATCACTGCCCGCCATCTGACGAAGGCACAGAAGAAATTAGCTCAGGTTATGTTGAGGGCGCGCTTGGTTAGACTCTCGCGGCCTTACCCTAGCGACGGAGAAAACAGAACTACTCCTATTCACAAGAAGACATGCCCAGCCGGAGGTTGACATGCGAGCTGTAGACGAAGTAATAAAAACCAAAAAAGAGATAAACTATCTCGGTGTAAGGCTTGACCCTAAGCTGACGTATTGGGCTCAGTTTCGACACGCGGCAAAAAAAGCTGCTAAATTGGTAGGCTCACTTAGTAGGCTAATGGCCAACATTGGTGGCCCAATCCAGAGCAAAAGGAAACTGCTCATGTCGGTGACAATGTCTGTTCTCCTCTATGGCAGTGAAATATGGACCGACGCGTTAAAAGTTAAAAACCGCAGGAAAGCTTTAGCGGCGGTGCAGCGAACTGCAGCGTTGAGAATAGCATCCGCATACCGCACGGTTTCGGAAGCAGCAATTCTTGTTATCAGTGGCTGACCATCTACTGGCCAATGAGCGGAAGGAATTATGGCAGCTTAAGAAATCAATGGCACCAAGACTCACAGCCGAGGAAGCCAAGATGCAGACTTTGCAGCAATGGCAACGCCGATGGAACTCTGAATCGCGCGGGAGATGGACTACCAGACTCATACCCATGCTTTCTGTATGGGTTGACAGAAGATTTGGGGAAGTTGGCTACTATCTCACACAGCTACTGAGCGGACATGGTTACTTTTGCAGCTATCTGCATCGAATGGGTAAAGTGAATAGCCCGCAATGCATATACGCAGATGGGATAATTGACGACGCGAAAAACACCTTTTTTCGCTGCGACACATGGCAGAGAGAGAGAGATACACTCTGGAAGCACTAGTGGGTAAAATCACCGCTGAAAATATTATTTATATAATGTTGAGTAATGAGGAGAATTGGCACCATTGAGAAGGAGAACTGCTTCGTACAAAAAAGCGGGCCCTGGACGCAGGTGCAACGAGGGATGTCCGGTAGGACACAAGTGGAGCCCCACCACGAAGTAATACGAAAGTGGTCCCGGGGTGGAAAAAAGGCTCCCGGAGTCTGGGGGGGACTTTTTTAGTGCGTGCAAGCCGCACATACCGGGGTCCGTGACGACGGCCCAAAATGCGTCAGGCATTTTACCTCCCCACCCGCAAAAAAAAAGAAAAGAAAAAAAAAAGAGAGCCACAAGTGTTGCACGGTCATGAAATAAAAGTGTATTGGGTTTTCGGAGTAAAATTAAGTACTTGTCGTGGTATTTGGCATTAATTTTACTACGTTAGCAAGGCAGAAGCCCACAATTATGTATGCAGCAACACGTCAACGGCAATACCGACAAGCAATAGAGTAGTCAGAAAACCAAAGGTTCATGACGCCTCAAAGTAAGATACCACTAATGCGTCAACATGAAGAAGCATTGAAAATGAACTGACTGAAAAAGAAAATCAAAAAAAGGAAAAGGCAATCCTGAATCGTCCCTATTCATCATCTCCGGGTGAGAGTAGCCAGCTTTTTAAATATACATATGCTGATTAATGCGTAAATATGTACAATGGGATTTCAAAGTGCTGTTCTGTAATTTTAATTTAATTTGAAATATACATATTTGTAAAATTAAATTTGTTTTATGATATTAACTTAATTCCAAATAAACATATTTGTAAAATGAAAATATATTAACTTTGAACTACATGACTTTCGATAAATCATTTGGGAAATTCGGGTATTGTGTTGGAGTATACATGACTAACGTAGAAATCACTGTCAAAACCCTTCAACAGCTTTAAAGCAATTGTAAAATCCAACCTACTGATTGCGAGTGGTAGCTGCAGTTTCTTCTTCAGTCCCGTCTTCCTCAAGAGCAGCATAAGTTAATTCCATAATCCTTAGTTTTAATTTGTCGAATATCTTCTCATTCTTTATTCTTCTAAATTCAGAACAGAGATATCTACAAAAAACATCCTCTTGGCCATTCGTGCAATTCTTCTCATCTTCCAAAATTGAAGACGCCTTTTCTAAAATGCTTAGTGCATCTCTTTGTACATTTTTTGTTGGAGTAGCCTTAAAGGAAGAAAAAGTCATTTTAATATTATTCAATATAAAAGTTCCATTGCAGTTTTTTGTTGTTGTTAGAAAATCTGCTGGTAGAATTTATCGTAACGGCAACAACAGCTTCTTTCACTTTCTTCCTTTTACGAGTTATGTTTCTACATGAACAGAATTAAACCAATTATTCTCCAAAATATTAGCTGTTTGGAGACATTTTTTCATCAGAATCAATTCCGTATATGTCGAGATATATACTTTTGAATCCTATATAGTTACTAGTTTTTCGTATTCATGCTACGCAACGTTCTCCAAAAATTATATTTGTGCGAACAAAAGATATTAAAATTAACTTCCTAGTGGTACTTAACCAAAGTAAAAACTTCTATCTTTAAGGAGATATGTACATACATGGCAACGAATTTCAAATTCAAAGTCCAATAGCTGGTAACGGATAAGAATCGTCGTTGTTGTCGGGTTATATGCCCACAAAGTACAAGCAAAATAATAAAATTAGGAGGATTAAATAATAAATTTACTAATATAGCGTTAATATCTCATTAATAATTAATATATCATAATTATAATATATTATTATAATTAACATAAAATTAATTATTTTGATAGATTTGTTTTTCTTTTAGATTCCAAATAAAATATATGTATATATATCAGTTAATGCGAGACAAGATCGTTGCGAGACAAGTTCAATGAACTGTGGAAATTGTCTCCGTGCACGCGAATTGGGTGCCAAAGACATTGCTTTCCAGCAATGTAAAAAATGTGATCCACTGTATTTTAATTACAAAACATTTCCCACGATTCATATGGCTATTTTGAAATTTAAATAAAGATGAAGCAAAATTTTAAAAAACCTGTTTTTTTAATGGAGCTGGCTCTTCCGGGGCGTATGCTTCAATACGAATTGCTTTCGAAGGAACTTGTATTAAGCAGCTTTCCCTGTCGTCTTCCTAAAACAAAAATAATATTAAATACTTCGCTATATTTTACTACGTGAAAGTAAATACTTGTCGTTGTAATTTGTGAATAGAGATTGGGTTGATGTTATCGTTTAGAAATGAAAGGTCATCATAGCACCACAAGGCTGGAACTTGCACAGTTTCGTCACTTCCGCAAGCGCTCCGGTTTAAAGAATTAAGCCGTCTTCTTTCTCTATGTAGTTGCATATACAACGTTCTAAGTTTCGTCTTTACGTTTTTAATGGTAATGTTAGGTATGTAGAGAGCCATTTCTGCTTGAATATTTGCAATGCAAGCGTTTCTTTCTGTTTTGTTATTGTAATGTCTGTTCGCAGGATCGTAAAGACAAGGCGACTGCCTGTACAGATTGATAAGGTGCTGGGTATGTTCTCTTCGCCATTTGGTATTCACTAGAAGTGGGAAAAATTGTCAGATGTACTATAGTGTATGTATATGTTCTTGAAAATTATTTTTTTTTTCATATTTATGCTATGCTGTCATCTTTCTTATTTTTCTATTTAATAAAGCATTTTACTATATTTATATCAAAAAGTAAAGGTTCAAACCGAATAGATGAGTACAGAGGCAACGAGTTTGTACGAACTCCTCCACAAGTTTAGATATCTGTATAATTGTCCAAAAGAAGAGTACGTTACTTAAAGAAGTGGTCAAAGCCAAGACAATTTCAGATGTAAGTACATATTTAATCAACGAAAGAAATATTTTATTAACTATTTTAATAATACTTAATGAATTTATTTAACTCCCAATATTGCAGAATGGACCAACCCGAGGAGCAACTAATTGAGCTTGTACGCTTACACAGGGAGCTGTATACCTTGCATTGCCCACTTTATAAAAATGTGCACTACAAGCCAAAAATATGATGAGAACAATATGAGCCCAACTAAACTATTGGCCGAGGCAAACGTCTTCTTTGCCGATTTTCGAAAAAATGTTGTTCTTTTTCGTCTGAATTCGTCTCTTTGGTTCATTTTTGCCTCAGCGCATTTCGTGAGACAAAGAGACAAAAGTTTGTCCCTCCAATACAGTAAAAGTGGGGTAAATAACGCCTTCGGGTGAAATTAAGTCCGTTGTATGAAATTCGGACTAAGTTCCAGTCATTCATAATTTCGTTTAAAGTTAAGATGAAATTTCCCTCATGGTTTTTTAGTGATGTGGAAAATAATAAAAATATCTATGGAAATTAATAGATATTTGCACAATAGCTGAAATTATGCCTATGGAATTGCTTAAATTATCTTAGTTATAAAGGGAAATTGCTGCTTGCGGTTCTGACTGTGTTCATTACGTCGTTATACACTATACAAACAATCACATTAAAGTTTACTAAACAATTGTACCACAAAATTGTATTGTTAATACTAGAGAATATTTATTGTTTGTTTATAATGTTTAGGTCTTTAACGATATCAATGTATAAAGCTTTTTTATTTTTAATACAGAATAGTCGTAGGATTTTTGAATCAGACGTTATCTGTAAATCAGAAAGGTCCTAATTTTTCTGATTAAAGGTTACTCTTTCTCATTCACTAATGGTAATTCTGAATTACAAATGAAGTTTTCTGATTATAAAAGACAACTTTGGACGTACGCAGAACAGAAAAATTGAATCCTTCAATCGTCGTATTACAATAGATTGTTTATTCTCTTCTTCTTGATTAACTATGGTATGCATTTTTATCAACAAAATATGCACATACAAAAATAGCCATACAAAATAGAATGTTTACAAGTGCTGAAAGCATTCGAGATACTATATACATATGTATAAAGTATACTTTGAGTCAATTCAGTAAATAAGTGATACGACATCAAAAGATGCCACTTCTAGCCAGGGACAGAAAGTTTCGTGCTTGTGGTCAATAAATCGTAGTGATGGATCCATTTCAACAAGTTTACTTCATTCCAACATCACTATCAATTCTACTGTTTTTTGCTACAAAATTTTCCAGTAACACTGCATACTGCTTCGTGATGCACATACTACGCTTGTTGTTATCCCTTGTACTTACTTGTTTTTCTCTTTTCACACTTCACTTTGTAATATTTTTTGCGATATTATTATTTAGCTTCTATTATTCTATATTTCTTTTATTAACATGTGTTTTTTAAATCTGCACAATTATTTAATAATTATTAATATTTTATATATTACAATTCGATACAACGAACGAACCAATGATACATTTGCAACCAACTGCCTTACTATTTGATGTTCGTCAAATGGTTTACTTTTGTGAGGGAAAAGATGTCATGAAACAACGTAGACTTTTGCATCAAAAAAGTCTCCAGGTGAAACCCGAAGTGTAGACTTTCTTTCTCACGACACTCTCTCGCAGAAACTAGTTAAAACGGGTGCAACACAAACCGAGGTAGATCCATTGAGACTACACTGCAGTAAGAAGTGATAGCATATTTTCTGTAACTCATTAATAGGATCATTTTTATAAAATTAAGTAATTAATTATTAAAATGGTTGGCATTGCTGCTATGGTTTTATTTCAGCTAAAAACAATTGTTTAGGCCAAAAGATGTAAACATCAGTGTTGCCACCTGAATACCTCGTTATGCAAAAGGACATATTTAACACGCCCCTCTATTTTCCATCAAATGCATTCTAAACATTAATATATAAAAAATACTAGTATTACTATTTTCAGAAGCGATCAGACGTTTAACCGCAGCTATACAAATGTATTCACGGCTGAACCAATGAAGCCATCCATCATATTTTCGTGAGTTTCTCTGTATTGCTCTTGTTTGTGTTAAACCCTCAGGAAATCCTGTTTTTCTAAAATCTTCTTTATGCTTGAAACACAGTTGGACATACAAGAGGCAACATTTATTAATATCTATTTTATATCTCATTTTTAACTTTTTCTTAAATCACTACACAATTGGATCTCGCATACAAGATACAAAAACTGTACCTTTGGGAGCGGATGAATTGCATTAGCTGCTCTTGGAGTTCCATTCTACAATATATGAGTTATTAATTCATTAAATTTCTCATTAAAATGTGTGAAATATTTTTTCGTTGATTAAATTTGTACTGATGTTCTGAAATTGTCATGGACTCTCACACAAAATCTGTCAAATTAGAAATAGAACTAACTCGAATGCAATTGTATGTTTATCTAAATACGAATGTTTCTAGATTTCAATGTAATTTCATAACTATGTATATAAATTGATTATGAGCTCTGAAGTATTTTCCTAAAGATGTTTAAGTTAAGTTACGTTGTTAACATAGGAACTGCTGAATTGAAGGAAATAAACATTCTCATTTAAATTTCAACTCCCAGTGTTCTTATAACTGGTATATCTAATATTCCTAGCATTCTCCACAACATAAGTCATATATCCGTCGCCTGTTTACTACTACGATTTCTTCGACGCATTATGATTCAGTGAAAAATGAGAATTTATACTAATTTTCTGGTCATCAATGAAATTGCCCGTGGTCGATTCAAAAGGCATATTTCTTGTTTATATTTTGATATAAACAAATTTGTTATTATTTTGTTGAATGTTAACACAATAACTCGAACAGAAAATTATTCACTGAAAAATATGTACAAATATTCATAATGACGTGATAAAAATGTCAACGCTTGTTCAACGGTACATATAAAGAAAAAAACCGCTGTCACACCTGAATTGGCACTTCATATCTCATACTCTGTAGAAGAGATCTGCTCTCTGCGTACTCTCTGCTCTCTAGTCCAGAGTAGCCAGATTTAACTGCATGCTGATCAATGCTGATTAATGCCTAAAGATTGGGATTTATAGAAGTTTGTTTGTTTTATAATTTTAATTTAATTTCAAATATACATATTTAAATGTAAATAAATAAAGTTTGCATTTAATGAATTTCGCAAAATCCTGTGTTAACTTATTATGTTAGAGGAATATCTGACCAAAAATCGTTGTACAAATTTCGGCGTGCCTTCAGTCAAAATTGTTCAAATCGTTTTAAAAAAATTTCAACATCCAACCATTAATAACTAACTTAATAAGTAAGTTGCACTTTCTTCCTCAATCTCTTGTTCCTCAAGAGCAGCATAAGTTAATTCCATAATCTTAAGTTTTAATTTGTCGAATATCCTCTCAATCCTAATTCTTCTGAATTCAGAACAGAGATACCGACAAAACATTTCCTCTTGGCCATTCGTGCAATTCTTCTCTTCTTCTAAAATAGACGACGCCTGCTGTAAAATGCTTAGTGCATCTCTTTGCACATTTTTTGTTGGAGTAGCCTAAAAAGGAAGAAAAATAACGTTTATTGGTATCATTATCGAATATAAAAGTTCCCCGCCACAACACCAACTGTCACTATCTACCGTTTAAGCCATATGTACATCTATCCATTTATGTAGATCTATCCATTTATGATCAGAATTCACCTAAAACTCCGCTGATTTTATTAATTTGAATCAGGATTTCAAATCTTTTACAGACGCACACTTTATAGCCTAAACGCAGAATTAGTGGAAAAAACCCACTACAAATACAGCTGAACATTATAATAATAATCTTAGAGAATCTAAATATGGCTGTTTTAATGGAATTTTGAAGTTTAAATAATAGCGAAAGAAAAATTTAAATAACCTGTTTTTGTGATGAAGTTGGCTCTTCCACGTTGCATTCTTCAAAACTAACTTCTCTCGAAGGAACTTCTATTGAGCAGCTCTCGTTGTCCTCTTGCTAAAAAATTAATTTTAAATACTTCGCTATCGTTTACTCGTTTACTAAATGAAGGAAAATACTTGTATCTTGCTAGAAGTCGTGATTGGATTTTTGCAGTGGTTTAGAAATGAAAGGTCATTATAGCACCACAATGCTGGAACTTGCACAGTTTCGCCACTTCCGCAAGCGCTACGCTTGAAAGAATTAATCCGTCTTTTTTCTCTGTCTAGTTGGAAGTGCAACGTCTTAAGTTTTTTCTTTATATTTTTAGTGGTAATACTAGGTCTATAGAGTGCCAGTTTTGCTTGAATTTCTGCTAGGCAAGCGCTTCTTTTTGTTTGGTTTTTGTACTGCATGTTCGTGGGATCGTAAAGACAAGGCCACTTCTTGTACAGACTGATAAGATGTCTGGTTTCGTCTCTACTCCATTTGGTATTCACTAGAAGAGGGTAAAATTTGCGCATGTAAAAAATTTCTTTGAACTGAAAATTTTTGCATATTGGTTCTATGGTCTATATTGTTTTGTTATATTAGAAGCGTGGCTACAGATACAAATTCCTTTTTCCAATATTGGGAAAAGTACCTCATATGTTTTGAGATATTTTACAAGCAATAAAACAATATCAAAATATTTCGTAGTTTTTTATGCAAAAATTTAAATATAACAGAATTTGCATGAATGTGAAAAAACATACTCTTAAAAATTCAGAGCATCACGAGCTGACAATTTCGAATCTAATGCTATACTTTTATTTTATACAATTTGTAAATAAGATCTTAATTTGCTTTCTGATTTACAAATGACTCTTCTGAATTACCAGCGACACTTTCTGATTTTCAAAAAGCTATTCTGAACGTACTGTCGTTTGTACTGTTTCTGTTCTATAGAAGTTTTCGGCAACACTCACTACGGCTTAATAGCATAGATGCTGCGCTTTTTATTCTTATCTGCTGTACTCACTTGTTTTTCTCTTATTACACTTTACTTTGTAATATCCTATGTAAATGTATTAAGTTCTATATTATTTAACTGTATTTTTCAAATCTGGACAAATATAAAACTATATGTAACAATTCAAAATAAAATCACAAACGAAGCTATAGAACATTTGCAACCATCGGCCTCACTATTCGATCTTTCGGCAAAATACAACACACGTGGATTTCTGCATCAATAAAGTCTCCATTTGAGACCCGAATTGGAGACTATGTTCCCCACCACTCTCACAGGGACCTTCTGAAACGTTTAACAAGAAAACACTTCCAGTTATATCCATTAAGGCTGCAATTGGAGTTTTCTTGCAAAATAAACGGTTTTGATAAAAATTGTTATTTGTGGCTATCGTTGTGTTCAAGCCACATACTTCGGCCACATGATATCAACATCAGTGTTGCCTCTTTTCAGATAGTGTTAGAGAACGACATATTCAATTTAGAGCCTATAATAGGAAATAACGTATGCAAAAGAGAAAATGCTTACTTATATTTAAATTAAATTTAAATTTTATATTGTCCCTTATTTTGTAATGGTCTGTTATTTACAAATGTACTTATAGGGAAGACTGGTTTGAGTTTTGTTAGGGGAATCATATATTGTATATATGACAAATTGCAATAAAGATTTTCTTTTAACTCTAGTTAAATATAAATATATGTAACAACTCTTTTATAAAAAAGCAATCGTTTTTCTTTTATATGGAAACATTTTTTTAAGAGGTCACATTGGGTAATTATTGGCTACGGCACCCACGACAAGACTTTTCTTTATCTCAAACACACCACTTGTATTTTCGTACAAATCCATTCTAAATTTATTAATATTAATTCATATATCTGAATTAAATTAAATTATACATTGCTAATTAATTAGTCATTTAATCATACGTAAAGAATTTTTTGATGGATTTGTTATATACATAAATATAGTATAGTACAGTTGAAATCAACTATTTCGATAAATTTCTGGTTATCATTGTTTTGTACATATGCACAAAGTAATAAAAACAATTAACGGTTTTTGGTCATGTTCTTAACCTTCATCATCACTTCCTCCGGACCAAGTGCATATCCTTGATGGGACATATCCGCCGCCATTTCCCTGTAGATGAGTAAGTTTTTCCTGTAAAACAATTTTCATTTATCATTTTCGAATTATAATTTATTAAGTATATATTTTATTTATTTAAATCACTTACTTACTGTGCAGAAGAGTTTTCTGACTAAATTTATTTCGTTCCCACTTATTGACACTAGACTAGGAGAAAGTAATGTTGCCTGCAATTCCGAACTTCGAAAGAGACTTGCAAATTGAAATAGGAAGCTAAAAGCCGATATCGTTTTGTTTTAGCGCTGGATTTGCAACAACAATTTAAAAATTTTACGAGTGTTATTGGCACTTCCAAATTTTTAGCCACAAAAACTGGAACAACCATTGTATGGAAACGCGGTATTAATACTGATTTGGCTCCCATACTTTTTATGTAAACATGGTTACTATGTCCTGGTATATGATATGTCTAACCACTGAAGCTATCACACATATTATCGTGAGGTTGGAGATATTATATATTGTTTTTTTGGAGATATTAGTTACGTCCAACTACTAGAGGACTACTTTATCCGAGCAACAGCGGATTATTTAACCATCCAAAACCTTTCTTTTTATAAAATCACAAGTTCTTATATCAATCTGTAAATATGTATATTAATGCATGGGTCAGCAGATCACCAGGATCGTTCTCGTTTCAGGCGATCAAAATATTGTATGTGCATCCAAATTCAATTTGCATTAGAACAGTATAATGCAAGCACGTTTGAGACTTTGCTCAAGATCAAACACTACACGCATAGAGGCCAAAAGTTGATTTGCCAGTAGGCTTTAATAAAACGAATGTTTACATTTTTCACAGCGCTTATACAATCTATCGATTATAAAATTTTAAAGATAAACTTAAGTTGTAACTTATCATTTTATTTAATAAGAAAACTCGTTTAATAGCTCGTTACAAAAACCAGGTAGATTCAGCTGATACGTTGATTCCTTATTTTTTAATTACTTCAATCAGCTCGGAAAGAAGTTGAGTATTCGAGATCACCCGTTACACAGCGTTGATAGATGAAACTCTTGTATTGATAGAAACTTGTTTCATGAAATTTGTTTAGCTTCGTCCTCCTTTGAAGTTATCAATATTGATTTCAAAAACAGATTTATCTTATCTAATCTATCATTTTAGTCCATGAATTACTGTTACAATTATAGTAACATTGTTTTATTTAAGCAAAGCCAGCAATATAGCATTCCGACCATATCCTCATTAATTCGTTATGATCTCCATAGCCATGGGTAGCAATTACATGCTTGTAGTCGCTTGGCTTAGAATATGTTGCTTTTCGGAAATAAAATTCGTCACTATGCGTAATATTAACTCTAGCTCTTAGCGCCAACATTCCCACATAAACGTCGTCAAACTTAAAATGTTTTGTAAACATGCTGACGTAATAAATATCTAGAAGAGCCTCACGTGACAGTATATACGCTCCACCAGTAACATATGGTGGCCACATATTGTAAGGATATTCCTTCAAGGAAACATACCATTTACTCCATTTGTATCTATGCGGTGATGATATAAACTGAAATCCTGCAAACAGTTTGAACTGATCATTTGCAATTAATGGACTAATGTCTACCAGTTTAGTTTTGTGATTTGATTCCGATATGTTTGGCGAATCGTTGGTAACAGATTTATTCGAAATAGTTTGATTTTTGCTCATACTTTGTATAAAATGCAGTGCATTTTTTGTGGACACATAATAGTCATCATCAACGAACATGAAGTAAGGACTCTCAGAGCAGAAATTTACGGCCCAACGAAATCCCATCAAGGTTTTGATGGTGTTATTGTAGTAAGAGTCTATATAATTGATTTTTACAATGTCGTTATGAAGATCAAATTCTTTTTTTACCTTCTCTTCCACATCATTGTTTTCACTCGAACCCACCAAGAATACAATCCGAATAAAGGGGTAGTTACTTTTGTTACCCCAAGTTTTTCGAATAGTTGCTCGCCTGTCAAAATATTCGACTGCAGACTTTACCAAAAATATTAGTTGCATAGCTACACCAAATGTAACGTTTTGATTGCATTTGTCCGCAGGATTATAAACAAAAGTATAATTATATATGTTGATTGGGTTTACATCCAGCTGTTTATTAAACCGTTTCTTGCGTGCATATTCCAAAACATTTTCATTCAAGGGATAGCTATATTTTTTGTAATCAATCGCAACAAAAACTTTGATTATACCAAAAAGCTCTACAATTGAAAAAAACACGGAAATTAAACACAAAAACTTTACAACTTGATACCGTCTCATCATGGTTAGATAAATTATTTTCTTAAAACAATTGTTTAAAAAAAATCTTCAATCGAGGAACTGAGCGAAGCAGAGTTGCAAACTAATTTTTAGTAGGGAAAACATGACATAATCATTCTCGTAACTAATCGCTCCAAAGGAGGTTCAGGTTCAGACGGAAGCTAAAAGCACAAGTTTTTGGAGAATTCTCCTAATTACTTTTTTTTCGTTAAAATATTAATAAAAAGGTTTTTCCATTATTCTTAGCAATTTGTGCTCAATGATCAATGAACTACAAAGCCTTATTGAACCGAAATGAGGCTCATTTAAAATAGGGATTTTCCTCTGTGTGTCAAATTTGCCAGCCCATATTTTAACTGACGAACCTCACCTATCGACTCTACACACTTGGCGGCATGAAATTAAGTGGTATTTACAAAATTTTCAATTTAATGATAATCATTTATACTTACAGGTGGTCGAGGAAGATAATTAGCTAGCTTGACAGCGGAGAACCCGCCGTGGAAGCAAAACTTATATTTGTAGAATTCAATTATAAAACTCAAATTTCACATCCAACTTCAACATTTATATGTTAACTAAAATTTATAAAAGTTCGTAAAGTTTTAGATGCATATTTTTATATTACAAATTTTATTGATTATATTAACTAATCAGTCTACACTTTAGTTTTAAAATTTACACTATTAATAGTTAATTTTAAACTAAAATTTATAATGGCAAAGAAAAAAATAAACTTATATTTAAAATAAATAAATCTTATGTTTACAATAAATATGAAAAGGTACAATTAGATAAAAGTATAAAAAAAACACAAGTTTTATGTTCCATAATATCTACATAGATTTAAAACAATTGATTATGAAATTGAGTTTTTTAGAGTTGATTTTATCATAAAGGATATTTTAGAAACTAGATTGCAATTTTTTGTTTTTTTCTTTCTTAACCTAAGTAATTTTACCTACGATATAAAGACATCATCAAAACATATTTGGGACTGACATGCAAGTTTTTTTTTCTCTTTGATACATGTTATACAATTTACATATAAAAATGTTTAAATAAAACTAAATTGCATTTATTTTATACACATTAAACAAAACTAAATAAGCTAAATTCCTAAATATTATGATATTAGGTTAAAGCTATAGTTCAGCTTTTTAAAATATATACGATTCGATTCTAATGTACGAATTAATGTGCATACATTAATTAAGATTTTTTCGTTGAGCTTCCCTTTTTTACACCGCGGTTTTCAGCTTTTTTGTTTCCTTTTGCTATCGCTAGTAATGTTACGAGCTTCTTATGAGAATCTCCCACAATCCAGCCATGTTTTTGATATTGTTCGCCACTTTCGAAATCCTTTGCATTATTACTATTAGTGTTAATACGACCAAAGTCTTCATCACTTGACGATGACCAATAATAGAGTTTTTCTGAAGCTAGTCGCTTTTGCCTTGAGTTTGATGCTGCCGCTTGAGATCTGCGTCTACTCTTGTTTTTACAACTCTTCTTGGACTGATTTTGCTTTGACAGTTTACATTCCGCGATCTTATTTGAACAGCCACTATTGATTCCGTTGGGTCTTTTAAATATTTCGGTATTATCTGTTTGCTTTGGTATAGTTTTTCTTTTTTTAGTACAAGTAATATTATCAGGTTCTCTATTTTTTTTCGAATGCGAAACAAGATTTCGAGAATCTTTTTTATTAAATTTAATTGTATTATTCGATTCAACTTTGATTTGTTCACTGGGTTTACTTCTTTTTAATGAACCGGCGTCAGTTATTCTACTCAGTTTCGAGTTTTTTAACATACATTTGCTGGTATTATCAACGGTTCTGTCCTCTTTAACTTTAATTGAATTCAAGCTCTCGATATTACCCTTTCGTTTTCTCTTAGTTTCTTCTTTTTCCTTTTCTTCGATTAATGCGAAAATATCTTTTGTTGATAAAAACTCTTCGTATTCATCGGAGCTCCATATTTCCACAAGTTTTTTTGATCCATTCGTAGCACAGAGCCTTTTAGATTTTCTTTGACCTTCATTGATTAATTTAGCAATTTCTTCTGTGCTCATACCTAATTCAGATTTTAATTTAGTTAAATGTGTTTTTCTAGAATTATTTCTCCGCTTTCCATTTATGCTTTTGTCTGAAGATTGTCTTTTGACTTTTTTTGTCGACTGTTCATAGGTTTTGCCTCCGGATTGTTCAACTTTACTAATGCAATCGTCATCTAAAAGAAGCTGTTCATCCTGCGCTGTTCTATTCTCTTCTATTGTTTTGGTTGCTTTAACTGTGCTGCCTTTTAATTCATCAAATATTCGATTAATATCTGACTTAGGCATTGGATCCCTACAGCTTTCACATCCTCTTATAATCTCCTTTTTATTTTTCCCGTTTGCATTCTTAAATATTCGACCCATAATAAGCGACTTATTTTCGAATGATGTTGGCCCGATCCTGCTTGAACTGTTGCTGGTGGAGTGATCCTTATCGATTTTCAAGTTACAAATTTTAGTGCTAACATCATCATCGCAACTCAAAGACCCAAAATCAAAATCATCTCTATCGGAATAGGATGCAATCGACATGCTATTATTATCAGTATCCATTAAGCAAGAATTGGTTTTTGGCCTTTGAAATTGAATTGCTTCTTTTTCTTCAAGGCCAATATTCTTGAATGGTCTTTCGGGAATGATAATTTTGTCTGATTGACATTTAGTTTCTTGTTGATTAGCTGATGTTTTCAATACTGAAAAATGCATTATTGCCTTCGATGATGTTGTGCTATAAGTTGCATTTTTCTTTTCCTCTTTACTACTATCTAAATTTGCTGTCTTGATAATTTCATTACTGTCTTTACCAAAACATTCCGATAAATTGTTCTGGATTAAATCTCCTTCGCTTGCTAAAATCGAACTACGACAATTTTCGTTACCCAAAGCTATTTCTGCTAAAGCGGTGAGTTTGCATGCTGATATGTTTTTTTTATCCGTGTGTGTGTTGTCTATTTTTAGAAACGGAATATTTTCATATCCTTTCATAGCAGCCTTTGTTTTAAATCGAGACGTGTTCCTAAAAATAGAAATATAAAAAAAATATCAGCTAACGTAAATTACAATTTCTAAAGAGATTAACTTAAATAAAACTTAATGAAGAAGTTACGAAAAAGATTTTTAAAGATTAGCAAAAGAAATAAACAAAAAATGGCTAATAAATTAATAACAAATTAAAAAATAAATTCATATGATGATTTTTTAAATGTGTTAGTAATAATTTAAACCTTCAATTATTTAGAAAATAAATGAAATTATATGATTTTTCATATAAATTTTAATATATTCGTAATGTGATACTTACTGATCGGTTGCTGTGTGAATTTCTCCTACTTTTTTGAAGCTACTAATAAATTGATCTTGATATGATTCTTGCTGCATACTTTCTTTTGTCGAGAATAATTTGGATTTTTCTGTAGCGTTCTGCTTGGAACAGTACGTAACAAGGGGTTCGTTGATTTTCATTTGCGGAAACATCTGTGATCCGTTTTTATCCAAATAACTACATTTGGTACTTAAATCATGGTAGTTTTCCGTCTTTCCCGCTTGAGATCCTTTTAGAATGTTGCAACATTCGAAAAACAGCTTCTCGTCAGGATTCAGCGTTAGGCGGGGAACGGATTCGTGTCTTTTCCGTTTGTTATATTCATTACCTTGGTTATCACCATCATCAATTACTTTACAATAAGCTTTTTTTTCGACATTAACACCTTCGTCAACATTTGTTTCGATAGTCGAAAGGATTTCGGGTAATTTGGCATCACTCTTAGTTTTTGAAAGTAAATATTCCTGTTCCGATACTTTTGATACATGTGCCAAAGTTGTTTGATGTTTTGTGAGAGACGATGAAGCAAAAAATGTTTTCTTGCAAAGCAAACATTCAAACTTTTCTTCAGGTTCTCGGACTATTTTCTTTTTTTGCTTTCGTGATAGTAGTATGCTTCGCCTGCGTTTTTTTCTTCTCTTACTACGATTAACGTCTTGTGAAAAACTCGTATAAACGCTGATGTTGTCCATATCAATATCCATATCAATTAATTCAGTATTTGTATTTTCGTCTACAGACCCAAATTTGCAGTCTTCATTCAAATTCGGTACACTCCAAACACTCATTGAAGTCGACGGTCTCATTGCATCTTCTGGACATGTGGACATGTCCACTTCAAATTCATCACGTACAAATTTAAAATCTCCATTTTCTGACGATAATATTTTTTCGTTAACATTTCTTGCAATCTCATGCAAATAGTGATCATCTTCCGTATCAAAAATATCATCTGCTTTATTGACCGTTTTTATGGTTTTGAAGGAACGAAACCGATTTCGGGGATAAGAGCTTCGAAAGTCGGAAATATTTTCTTCTTTATGTATATTTTTATTAAGGCGTGGATCTCGGCTATAGACTACAGTTTTATTGTCTTTTAAGACGTTTGAGGATTCCAAAGTTTTCGACAATATACTCGGTCTCAATATCGAACTCTTTTGATTTGACGCATTCAAATAGCTACAAGTGATTTCTGTCGCCATGTTACCAACATTTACATCTGCTAAAGTATTGGGAAGCTTCTTTGTTGAGTTTAATGTAATAGATTCAAGATGTGTCTTTAATATGATTTCATTTTCCATGCTTTTTGCATTATTTCTTTCCGACTTTTTCCTATCTTTCACTAAACAATGATCTATGCTTGATTTCGTATTTGCTTCGGCTTCTTTCAAAAATACATCCTTAATTGCAGCAGTTACATTAGATTTCGGAGTGTTATTTTTAGACGTTTGGTCCCTTTTTCTATCTTTCGCTGATTTTGCAATGTTATTACTTGAATGATCGTTTATCCTTGCTTCTCGAGCTGCTGTAGTTGATGCATTTCGCTTTGTAGCCGACAATAAAAGCACTTCAGTTAAGAGTTTTTCGCTTTTCTCATTTGCTAAATTTTCCAACTTTTTCAAATTATCCCGTTGAGCTTTATCTATTTTGAAACTCTCCAGAAGCTGATCAGCAACGATAGCAGCCAACTCATTCTTCCGTTTTCTCTTCTGTTTTTGTATTGGCTCGAATTTGTTCGATTTAATGTTAGCATCGTCCAATGAATTGCCTAAAGTAACATTAGAAACAAGAAAATCATTTCCTGAATTGGAAAGCGCGGAAGTAGCCACTTTTTTCGACTTTATATTGTTGGCTAAAGGCGATTTTTTTACATCATTACATAATAAACTATTTGTTTTATCAGTGATAACGTGATCCACGGTTTTCGAACGTGTGCTTCTTTTTAATGGAGTTAAATTTTCAATACTTGAATGCTCTTTTAAGCTCGTTCTCTCTAACAATTTATGTATCTTTTCTTCACCACAATTACTTTGAGAATTTTCCAATTTATCCTTCTCACTTTCACCATTAACAACTGAATTTATCGCTTCATCTATATGATTTATTATGACTTCGTTCATTTTAGCAAGGTTTTTCGACGACTTAATAAAGTTGTCTTTTTTCATTGATGAATTTGATGACTTTTGGAGCGATTTTGTTGTGGAGCAGTTGTTTAAGTGTTCAGATACATTTTTACTAGTTTCTCTCTTTGAGTTAATTCTGTTTTTGGAACAATTTTCATTGTTTCTTTTCGAAATGCAAGGATTTTTCAATTGTGGTATTTTCAGCAGTTCTAAATTTGAATAAAATTGTTTATTAGATATTTCTGCGTGAGAAATAAATTCAGATGAACCACTCGCCACTCCTGGAACATTTACTCTTGACGTATCATTTGTTTTTGTAGATAAATCCAACGGTGTAACGTCATCAAAACACTTGATGCTGAGAGAATTGCGACCACAAATAGTTTGCCGTCGTGTAGGAATGTTCGGTTTTATATACGTTGAAGTTGCTGCCATTTGTTGGCTTGGAATGGCAATCGGTAACTTGTGATTATTGAGTAAGTGCAGGGAATCAAATGATGGAATAGCGACTTTAGTAGCTACTTCTTTGGTGTTTAGGGAAGGTACAGACGGGGATTTATCCGCATCTAAGCCAGATTGATTGCTGATCACTTCTTGTGCAACTATTGGCCGATTATTATCTAATGCAACAGTATTTACTTTATTTTGCTTATGAGCAGTGATCTGCTCTGGAGTATTCTTACTTGTTGATGTCTGTTGCGAATTTATATTATCCGTAGCAAGGCAATCATCATTATTTGCAGAGAGATGATTTTCAGAGATTCTTTCAGTTGAGTTGTCGGCAGTTAATTTCACAATTTTCCTCGATCGTGATTTTCTTTTTGCAGCTTTATTTGTAGATGAAACATTTTTCTTACAATTCATGTTATTTACATCGTTTCCATTGCATTCGTAAACCTTTGTTTCAGCTTTTAGCTTTTCATTAAGTTTACCGGTCAACATTGCAATACAATCGTTTATTTTTTTACTCCTTAACTTCTTAGAACTGGTATTTTCTGTATTTGAGGTTAGCAGGTTTTTTCCGTCGGTGTCTGTTAGAGTTTCGCTCAACGTCTCTTTATTTTTACTTCCATTTAGAAAAGATTTTGTTGTACTATTAGTTATTTGTTTGGGTTCTTGTGGTGCACAATCCAATTCGGACGACGACGGTACCGATTCCGACAATAATAACTTGCTATCGCTTAGCGAAATAACATTATTTGCTGCTGATACTTTCCTATCAGATTCCTTACATTTACCAATTCGATCTGCAGGTTGACGTTCCTTTTTCTGCTCCTTAAGTGGCGATTTTTCATTGGTGTTCTTGCGAAATTTCAGAGCTTTTCTTTTATCGCCCTTTTTTAAAATTACATCCAAGTTTCTTGCAGGCGTTTTGCATTTAACTGTATACAACCTATTCGATTTCTGCCGAATACGTTTGGACAACTTATTTTTTAAAGCTTGGGAATTAAATATTTTTCTTTTCGCCAGGAGTCTCGATTTTCTAGTTTTATTCAAGGTAGGGAGGATTTTCTTACAAACGCGTTTGGGTGGTAAGTTTTCTAGCATCTTTTTAATGGATTCAGCTGAAAAAGAAAGAAATAAATATAATGTTATCCATAAATATGCTAAAAGCATAATTATTCTCACCGTCACTTGGTCTTTGTCTTGGTGGTGTTTTCGGCTTCTGGAGCTGTGCTGGATTGTCTTCTTTATAAATACTTTTGTCTTTCAACGATTTCTGTTCCTTTTTTTTGAAAACTTTATTGTATGTTTTGTTACTTTGTCTTCGTTTTTTTGTTCCGCAATAATATCGATATTTCCTTTTCTTCACCATGCTCCAAATGTAGTCGCCGGAACAGTCGAGCATATGGCGATAGAGATCATAAATGCCGCTGCACTTCCTTCTACATTTCGTGCATGATATCGGAGTGCCAGTGTCTTTATTTAGTTTCGATTGTAAGGAATTCATGGAATCAGATGCACTCGCTGATTGTATACTAGGCGAGGGCGATATAGCACTGAGATGCGTGGTCAATTTGAAGTCCGTATCGTAGTCATCAGTGCTGTTCTTTCCGCTGTAGTTCGTTGCGAGGCAATTATGAATACTCGACGGGATGCTGTCGAAAGATTCATCTTCAGGTGGAACGTTCATCTGACATGAGATGGGATTTCTATTACGAATACATTTTAAAGAATGGCACATTGTGTTCTCATATCTATTGAATGCGCGTTTGGGAATGAAAAAGTGCTTTAATAAATTGCATGCCATTAACTCCCTTCCCACGATTTCATAATGTGTTGAATAGACATGAGAATGACGAAACATTTTATGTTCTTCCAATGATTTTAACTTTTCGAATTTCGTTCCACACCCGATACACAAATAACAACGTGGTCTTGCCCATTCGCCACTTAAAATAAGTTCAGTTTTACTCGATGTAGCACTCATTTTGGCCGGCAAAAGATTCAATATCGAAAAGAACTGTCGAATATCGATAGAATTCGAAATTTCAGTGCTATTTTCAAATGCATCCTCAGTAGAATTTCCAGAATTACTACTCTCCAATTTTACTATAGTTTGATCGTTCTGTTCCAATATTATTTCTGGCAGAATTCTTGCATCTAATATTTCATTGAGTTGATTATTAAATTCCATTTCTTCTGTACGCAAACGATTAGTGTTTCCTGAGAAAGATGAAGACGTAATGGACTGATGCAGTCTATCCTTTTGACGCATTGTTAGCTGCGTCCACATATCCAGTTTCGATAAATCTCTTAAATTCAAAATCGGTTGTTTTATCTTTTTAATAATTTTGCCACCTTCATTAACGAATTTGACCTTTTTAAAGCTGTCCCATTTCCATTTCCACGAATGTTTTGTTATTGATCGCTTGAGTTTTGTTGTTGATATATCGATGCCGTATTGTTCGGAGGTTAATAATGTAGGAAATGCTATAGAGGTTGAAATATTTGTTGCTTTGTGTACTTGGGTATTATTATTATTGTTATGGCAGTATTCATTCCTTTTATTCAATGAACGTTGTTCGGATGTGTTGGCCATAATTTTTCCGTCCAAAAAATGCAGAATATTATCACTTACATTTGAAATAATGTTTATGTAAAAATCATCCTCAAATATACAGGACACATCATTTCTAGTGGGGACTCTGAACACTACATCAGTGTTATCACCAATTGACACAATTTTTCCAATTTTATTCCGAATTTTCGAACTGGTTGGAGAATGGTCCGATTTTATGAGTAAATCTCGAGTATGAGTAAGCATCGTATCTCTACAGTGTCTCGAACTTTTCCTATTGCTTGGAAATCTATTCTGGGCCACACCTAAGCGCGACAATATTGGCTCCTCTCCAACCAACACAGCATTTTTCATTGCATTAACGTTATCTAGTTTACATTGCGTAATATCATTTTCCGCTAGCAATGAGCAATTCGGATGCTGAGTTACGGTGTGTGCATCAGAAATATGGGAACTACTTTCATTTTTTCCTTTTTCACTTTCATCAATCAACAAAGAAGTATTTTGATGTACAGAGTTCATATGTTTGGTTAACTTCCCGCGATTCTGAAACCGTAATATACACAATTTGCATCCGAAATACTTTTCAGAATGACAATCGACCATATGAAAAAATAATTCCTGGAAATCTTTTGCAGTTGCAGGATATCCTTTCGTGTTTTTGCAGTAACAGCATCCAGAATAATAATGCAGAAATGAAGATTGCGGGGCGTGTTGAGTTTTCGATTCTGATAAATATGAACTGGAATTTCTGCTACTAAATCGACGAGTTTTGGACAAAGTGTGCATTTTTTCGACATGTTTGCTTTGAATAGATTTCGAAGAAAATATTTTATCACAATAAAGGCAGAGAATCTTCATGCATGGCTTCACAACCTCCTTGTCATCTTTCTTTGGGCATTTGTAATTCGCAGCCGCATTAAAAGAATTACTTTCTGATTCGTTAATTCTATCTAAAATTCCAGGAATTCTATAAAGTGGCAAACTACATACAAGAGAAGCTGGAGATATATCAGTTTTTGTGTTATTTGAACAATTTGATTTTTCTTTTTCGATATATTCTCTCTTTCGACATTCCGTTTCATATGCTTTCGCAGCGCTAGTAGATTTTCTATGCCCTTTTTCTAAATATTTCTTTCCCGATATTTTATCATTAATAGCACAATTATCGGACAATTTTAAGCTGTTAACGTGGCTACGAAGAAATATTTTCGGCATTATGAAAATATTCTATTTTAGTTTGATTTCTTCTGTTAGCGGTGTTTTTATTAGCCAAATGCCTTTTATTGTCTATGAAATATGCATATTGTTCGCTAAAAAAGAAATGGTGAATGATATTATATAGTAATTACAATTCGAAGAAGTGTAGGCAAATTATTGGGATTATATAGTAAACCAACTAGTAGGTAATGAGACATAATGGAAATTAAGATAAATGTGAAGAGGAATTTATATGTATTTCCCATGATATGATTTTCTATTCGTCTTGCCCTCATAATAACATAAATACGTGCAGCCGAAAAGGCATGCAAGTTAGAGCGACAGAGAGAGAGAGAGAGAGAGAGAGAGAGAGAGAGAGCTGCGCTTCGTTGTCGCCGTGCTTTGATGCTGGCGTACCCAGTTATCGGCGTGTTTGGTTATCAATGAACCTTGTTATCAGCGGGCTTGCATATTGCTGAACCCTACTATCGGCGAACCTTGGTATCGACAGTACTGTCTATTTACGAACCTTGTTCTTAACTGCCTTGACGGCAAAAAGGCCGTGGTGTAGTTCATGAAGTTTACGGGATCAAGCCAATCCGTGCGCTACTCATGTTGCAACGCACACCTGGGGATCTTCAGCAGAAGGTTGCGTGGCATAATGCTTCCTACGCTTAACTAATTGAACCTAGAGAACGGAGCGCGTTGTTGGTTCGGTCTACGCATCAAATTATAAAGCAACGCATAACGCTCACTGACGGAAGTAGCGCAATTTAATGGAATAGGATCTAACTGAAAGAACAAAAATATCCTTCAGAGCGGGCGAATTGTCTGCTATATGATAGCCCTTCAGGAGCTTTTATCACCCTCCAGAAAAACAGCTCATAATGCTTTAGAAGCATTGGGCAAGCATCCTAATGTGATCAGGAATCTCATACAGAACGCCAGTTAATTGCAGTTCTTACGCGGCACGGCATCATTGGCGTGCATGCGCAGCAACTCCCTTTTACTCGGTCATATTCTAAGGGTTGTTGTATAAGTTTTCCTTATGTCAAAACCACTTGCTCACATTTTTTATTAACAGCCAATAGCTTAAACACAGACATAAATGGACATCGTTAGGGAAAGTTAAACTGTCAAAATTACATTGCTACTTATGCAGGATCACATTAAAGTTCTATATACATAGATTTTGCAGAGTTTTCGTTCCAATTTAATGGAATACTTTCAAGCTTCTTTTTAAAAGTCCATAGCAAACGGAGGTACGAAGTGCATAAATCCTCATTTCTGCGGATGTAGGTTATAAAAATCCATTATATTATATAAGTTATTGCTACAAGAGCCATAAAAGTTTTTTCTTGTAATTATTAGAAGCTCAATAGGTGTTTGATTTAAGATAATATAGGAATAAAGTGCAGCAGCAATAAACTTCCATATAAGAAACGAAAGGTATTCTACAGGAACAGGAACATAAAATATAAATTATGTATAGTTTTTATAAATTACAAGAACTTGTACAGCGAAAATAATAGTAAGGAATTGTATTATCCTCTGATTTGGCCAGTTAAACTATAGTGGTAAAAGCAAGGAACTAGTGTTGATGAAACTTCTACGACTAAATTTAGGCTCTAAATCTGTAGAGAAGCTCCTGTATATCTAGGTAGACGAGTTGTAAGGGTATTTGGATAGAGTACTTTATTAGGACCTGTGGGCATGCGTAAGCATCTATTCTTAATATGTTTAGCAGTGGTTTAAAATTTTCGAGGGCTGAAGGAGTAGAAGAAGACTTCAGAGGTTTTATGAAGACTACATGTGTGGTGCTCTAATAATTTGTTCTTTCTCAATATTAGAAATGTGCTGTTCTATTTTTATCTCGTAGATCTCTTCAGATTACTTTTCAGTATAAAATTGGTGCCGATAGTGTTAGTACTATTTCGGATAAAAACGATCTTGGTGTTACATTTGATCGCCAGCTAAATTATTCTATTAATTTTAATAGAATGAGTGCTTAAGCTGGTTCCATACTTGGCTTTATTTTAAAGATCCTTTCACTATAAAATCCTTATATATATTCTTGGTGAGGTCTAATTTGGAATATTGTTGCATAGTATGGCATCCGATGTATGCTTCTTTAATAAATAGAATTTGAAGAATACAGAGAAGGTATGCAATTATGATGTTAGGGGTGGAATAGTCCTGTACATTCGTATAATGCTAGGTGCTCTCTATTGGACTTATATTACTTCAATCTCGCCGTAAGGCTTATCGTGTTACGTTTATTAGAGACATAATCTCCTCTGATATTAAATGTTCGGAGTTGTTTAATAATGTAAAGTTCTTTGTGCCCTCTAAGGGCATTTCACAGGGTGAACTAGGGTCTGAATGAGCCGGTTACACGTTGCTTAAGATTGACCAATTCAATGTATGATGATTTGGAGTTTAGCTCTTCGTTAAGCAAGACAAGTTTCATTAACAATCTTCGATTTATCACTTAGTAGTCTTTATATAATCTTCTGCCCGGGCGAAACTTTTATACTTACCCTAATGTGACGAATGATCTTCTTAGCAAACATTTTATGATTTCGGCTCATTTGTTGTTAAAAGTTTTATTTAGTTAATGAATAGAAAATTTTTATTGTTTAATTATATTCATATTTGTTATGAAAAGTAGGCGTGACGCTGGTCCGATTTTCCTAATCTTCATTACCGTACAATCTCTGACGGCAGGCAACATCAGTGCAAAATTTCTAGATCGGACCACAGAAGAATTCCTATTTGTTAAGAAAGTAGGCGTGGCACATACCCTCTACCATTCTCGCACATTTTCAATGCGAAGGGATGCGAAGGATTCTATGAAGGATGAAAATATTTGAAGGCCATTTACCATTTGTCAATGTTATAAACGTGGGCGGAACACGACCATTTATTAAAAAAAATTTTTGAGCAGGAAAATTGAGAATATGCTGTATGTCTAAGTTTACGTCATATATTTCCGAGACATAATGCAAATTTTGGAAAGCTCTAGAAATCTTTAGGTCGTCTGCATAGCTGTCAACCACACAGGAATATCAGATAAAGCACGTGAATTGCAGCGCTGCCAAATCACAAACTCCGGGGACTCCAGTCTTTTTTGACATGATAAATATTGAAAACGTTCTTCACGATACGAAGACATTAGCCATAACATAAAAATCGGTTACATAAAAAGTTTGACTTTAGTTTTTCTATGAGAATTTCATGATTAATAGTGAAAAATGCTTTCGAGAAAACTAGATAGAGGATCAAGCTATTCATCCCACTATCCACGCCATCCCGATTATAATCACACACCATAATTAAAGATTATCTGTAAGTGTGCCAAAAATGGGCGTGGTTTAGCCAATGGTAACAAAACAGAAACACCAGAGCAACGTATGAAGTAATCGAAATAAATTAAAATTTATATGACAAAAATTATTCTCTCAGACAATTTTTTGCTTGCATTTCTGTGTAGGGTGTTTGAGATGCGCTCATGCCAAATGTAGCACACTGTCTATTTTTCATTGCAGCAACTTTAAATGCAATTCTTCATCCGTTTCGGGTGCTTATTAAACTTTTCTTGTGTACGTATCTAATATAAGTTGAAAAAGATTTTCATTAGAGTTTTAATTGTGTATTTTAGTCCGATTCTTCTTTTCACTGCTCTTGAAGAAGTTTGGAAAATTCTATGCATAAGTACTTAAAGCATAAACAGAAACTAAAGACTTTATATGTACATATTTGGGATTGTGTTATCAACTGTTTCCAGGAAGTTTTATGTTTCCGAACATTTCAATTTTGTTATTAATATTTATATTATGGTCTAATATCAGAAGGTATTAAATTCGCAAAAAACAAATGGAGTCGTCTCAAAGTCCTTATGAATAAAACTGTTTATCACTTTGTTATTTCAGCCATTTATTTCCATTGTCTATTGTAATAATAGAAAAGTTTATTTACTATTACAATCTAGAATTTCTATTTTACTTTCTATATTTCATTTATTTCTTATATTTTTATATTTTTCAAGTTTATATTTTATAAACACATACATACATACAATATTTCCTTCTTGTAAATATAATAAAAAAAATTGTATGTTATTATAATATAATACATATGTATACGTGTATATACAGGTGTATATATTTGCAAGTCTATTTATAAGAAAACATGTAAATTGTTTAATATCTGATTATTGACTATTACATTATAGAATATTTCTGTCGTGCTGAACTATAAGTATATATATACAAATAGGATACCATGAATGTTAATATACTTGCCGTGTTTTTCATTTCCACACAGAAAAAGGATAATCATTTCTTTATTAGATGATCAACAAATTCATTATTTTGCACCTTCAGAAAAACATACCACCAAAAAATATATGTATTTGGTAGGTGTATGGCAGGTTATTTTCTACTAAAAGAAAGTTGACTTCACTTTATTCACATTCACTTTTTATTAAAAAATTAGAGAGTATTTAGACTACACATTTTTCTCTCTTAGAACCAGGATTTCCTGGACATATTTATATATTTTTCCTATTAAAATCGAAATTCTCCAGACAACTGGCAAAATGTCGGCAATGTTAAAAACCTGCCAAGTATTATACAAAAACACGGTTGCAACTGCATTCAGAAAGTGTGTACATAGTTAGAAATAAGTATTACTCCTTTAAAGGCAGATAATAATTTATCTATCTATATACTTTTTATTGCAATAACTTTTTAGGCACGAAGGAAATACGGGCAGGGAATTCATTTAAATGAATTAGTTTTTAACGTGTTATTTCAATGGCTATTTATCTGAAGGAAAGGCGTCCACCAGACAATTATTTATGAAAACTGAAAGTTGAAATGAATGAACCTGGTCAACTCGTGGCAGCTTATTCGTTTGAATGTCACTGGCGGATGTGGCCTTAACCGTTACAAGCTATTTGATTCGGTATGTTTCGTTTAATTTTTGGAATTTATTTTGCTATTTAGATAAACACAAACAAATTGCGTATTTAAAAGTGATGCCGATATGAATTAAAAGTGACGCTTTCTGAATTACAAGTGACGGTTTCTCATTTAGAAGTGACGCTTTCTGAATTTAAAGTTACGCTTTCTGAATTACAAATGAAAAAGGTGAATTATATATATTATAAACTTGTGAAATAGTTTCTTTTTCTGCAGTTTGGTTTATATTAATTTCCTGAGATAATTTCTCGTCCAGGAGTGTACCATAATATCTTATTTGTTTAAAGAGTGGACGACGTATTCCATTTACCATGAGTGTCGTTGTTGGTATATTATAAATTTTATATCCTTCCGTATTCAAACTTTTGCCAGTGCGTTTAATATAGAATTACTTAAAAATGGTCGAAACCTAGGGTTTTAAGAACTATTCGTCGAATTTCTTATTTAGAAGCTACAACACTATTCCCTTTAATACTTTAACAGGCACTCGAGACACTAAGAGGTTCCTCATAAATTGAATGGGTTTCAACATCATTTCAAAACGACGAATTTGTTGTTGTATTTTTTAATTCATCAAAATACAATTTCATTCTTACGGACTACTAAGATAAATCTAATCATTCGATCTCAAACCCCTAGAAGCCACAAAGAACTTTATTATTATTAAACAACTCGGAACATTTAATATCAGAGGAAATTATGTCTCCAATAGACACGATAAGCCTTACGGCGATATTGAAGTAATTTCAGTCCAATAGAGAGCACCTAGCATTATACGAATGTACAGGACTATTCCACCCCTAACGTCATAATTGCATGGCTCGTAAATCTTCTCTGTATTCTTTCAATTTTATTGATTAAAGAAGCATACATCGGATGTCATACTATGCAACAATATTCCACATTAGACCTCACCAAGAATATATATAAGGCTTTTACAGTGAAAGGATGTTTAAAATTTCTAGAATTCCTAGGAATAAAGCCAAGTATGGAAACAGCTTTAGCAATCATTCTATCAAAATTAATAGAAAATTTAGCCGATGATCAAATAACGCTATCGGCACCAATTTTATACTGAAAATTAATCTGTTTTGTTCTTAAAGATTCTATGCCTAAGAAGGCAATGGTAAATTCCACAAAGGAAGTCACAAAATCATAATAAGCCGATGACCGATGTTTCTTAAACTTTGAGCGTTCTTCTAAAATAACGTGTCAGAGTAGTTACGAACTATAAAACCGACATTCGGATCTGAAAAAGGAAGAACTGTCTCTTCGTGTATGAATTTTTCATCCTTTCTCAGCTTCTAATTCACAAAAAACCTTACAGGACAACAAATGATCTTCTTATGCTAAGGTTATGTTTTCAATTCAAAATCGGAAGGAAACATGATTTTTTTTTCCAGAGTTATTTGCATTTCTCGTGATCGATATTTGTCAAGAAAGGTTTTTTTCATCCCAACTAATATTTAGCACAACTTCGATATAGCACAACTTTTATTACTTTTTAATAATTTATGATATACAATGCAATACTATAAATATAGACGCAAAACAAAGAAATACTACATTGCCTAAATGTTCAAATAGCAGCACATAATTTTAAATTGATGACGCTTTTACTTCCTTGTATCCATACATTGGAAGCTCTTAAGAAATTAATAGCTTAAAATTACTATTTACATTCAGTCAATAAATATATTATTAAAATTAACATTAATAACGTCTCGAAAACAAAACTTTATATTTACTACATACGGTTTTATCAATATAAATCTGTTTTAGAAAGAAGTTGTGTTATTAATTTTTGAAAGGATTCTTCAATTAAAGCAAGACATTGCTTGGTCTCATTGCAGAATTTACATTTTGATGTTGATTGCGTGTGCGTTGAACTACACCCAAGTGTTCCTTGCGAGTATAGGCTTTTTCCAGTCAACATTAGTATGTTAACACAATCATCAATTAATACAGGGAATGCATCAGAAAACCTAATTAACGCTTCCACAACATTAGTTAAAAATTTACACTTTAAATCGGTCGACAATAATGTTAGAGTGGTCATTATGTTATTTATGCAGAATTTTGATATACTTAAACTTTTGGGAATAGAATATTTAAGAGCCAGATGTGATGCCAAATCGATTGTAAATATTTGTTTATCAATTTCAGGCATATTCAGGAATTCATGGAGAAAGTCGATGCATATGTGCATTGATGGAACTCCATTGACGATCATTGGTATAACTTCCCTGGGATATGTTTGAAAGTTAACAAGTTTTGCTAAGGACGGTTCCGATATAAAACATTGATGAATAAATGAACAAATTATTCTTTCAATTTCAAGCAAAGCGAATGTTGAACCCAGTATGGAGGGATCCTTGTCAAAATCTGCTAAAACTTCCAGCAGAATATGTACAGCTGCACTGTCCTGCGAGGCATTCAATGATGTCTTTAGATCTTCTCTATCTGCATCAGATTGCGTTTGGTTATTTCTATCAAGCTGCTTCGATTGAATGGTTATATTTAAGTAAGCTTTTGATGCTGCTAGACTGCCTTGAAGAATGCGTAATATTATTATTAAGATATATGATGAACGAAGTGTTGATTTTCCGCATCTAAAAAATTTATAAATAATAAATGAATTTATTCATAAAAGCAATAGGCTTAAACAAATAATTCCAAAGACTTACCTTAAAACGTAAAGAGGATCTATTAAGTATTCGTTCACATATGTGCAGTTGTTCACTTCATCCTCTGAATCCATTATTACATTGATGGACAACTTCCAGAAACTTATTGGCAGAACAGAATTCAATCGCATCCAAATGTTTTTGTAAAGATCTTGAATTACACGCGGAGCTGTTATTTTAAAAATTACAGGCATATTTTTTACTAATATTCTTGAGTATTCACACAACTCTTCGGGCGGTAGTTCGTTGAGTTTTTTAAATATTTGTATAGCTTTCGCCGGATTAGTTTTAACATTGTTTATTATGTTATTGAGTTCTTCCGTTTGTATTTTTGATTTAAAAGTTATATTCTCCTTTCTGGAAACAGGCAGACAGTGGTTTTCGAGCCAATCTTCGACCATACTCAAGTGTGGATAATTAGAAATAACCAATCGAAGCAATGGATGAAATAGACCAATGTAATTATCATGATATTGATGTGCTTTTTGCAGTAAATATTTCATTGGTAGCTCCGACAGGAAACTGTTGGAATATTCCTTCAGTTTTTTCCCAGTAACTGCTGCATTTACTATTCTTGTATCCTCGTAAAGCACCACATAATATAGTATCAGCAGCTGTGATGTTATATTGCATTTAATCTCAGTATTAATGTATTCTTCATCAACTGGTGGCTTGTAAAATTCATTTAAATCAAGAATAGTTTTCGAAGCTTTGAATATATGCACAATTTCGTTTTCAGAAAACGGCCAGTTCAGGTGATCGACATTTATTTTTCCCAAAGTATTTGTAGCTACTAAACTATTAACATACACTTCTATCAATGCAGGCATGACAGGATGCAAGGGCCTCGTAGAATTACATATTTGCTTATAAATCCAAAACTTTATAGGAACTTTGTGCTTAATAAAAGCCCTCGATTTTAACAGCTGATGTATGCAATGTACTGGCAAATATCCCGGTATATTTGCATTTAAATTTACGGTTACCGGCACTCTGATTGCATGAGAAGCAATTACTTGTTCAGTGAAAAGATCCTGTGTGAAAACTTGTTTGATTTTGTTGGTTCCGTTTGGTCGAATATGAATTTTCATTGCTAGCATTGAGCACACAAGTTCTCCAATCGCAGAAATTTGATTGCTATGAAAATGAATCCCAAGGAGCAGCAGCATTTCATCCAGTGAAGTTGTTGTGTCAGATTTCTTCCCAAAAAAGTCATCCTCTTTAAGTAACCACTGCAGCCATTCGATCGATTTACTCTCCAAAATGGTAGTCGACAACAAGGAAGGACAGGCAATGAGAGTGCATAATGCGAGCGACACAAATCGCAACCCAGACGGTGTTGGCAGTGGCCGGCTTGTAACAAGTTGCGAAAGCAAGCTTATTTCCTCATCATTGAACCTGGAAATAAATCATTAGATATTTATTTCTTTCACACAATCATTTTTTTTCAGCTGAATAAAACTGGGAGCCGCTATCGTGTCTCTGATAAATGCAATTTTTGTATTAGAAAAAACTTTTGTATTCTTTTATAGAATTTAGAAATAACTGTATAGAAGTTAGGAATAACTTCTTAACTTACAATAACATATTTGAAATTTAATAAAAATAACCCCTATCAGAGTCAAATATAATTTTACATTATCTTTAATGAAAAATTAAATATTTACTTCAATCCTCCAATTCCACGAAGTGCACAATACAATCGAAGAATAATAACACCTTGCACGGTGTAATCATCATTTGATCCTGGCGTTTTGGATGCCTTTATGAGCTTCTGCAACTGTTGCAAGAGCTCCTCCCGGACTAAAAACAATGCATCCCATTTACGCTTTTGACTAGAACGAATGTAAGCGGCAAACCAAGTTCTAACTTGCTGGTCGTTTCCCAAAAGCATTCCGGAAATGAAAGCGATCTAAAATAAAGTTTAAATTATTAACTGTAGAAAGTATACTACAACTAAAGTATTTGTTCTACTTACCAGGTCTTGTGGATATTTTAAACTTAATTTAAGCATGAATGAAGGAACTTTTAAATTTTCAACACAAATTGCGCGTGTTGATAGAGCTTGAGATGGATTGATATCATTAAGAGCCATTAAAAGTGATAATTTTTGCTTCCCCTCAGCGCTATCCTCTTCGCAATTTAATATAAGATGCGTAACAATGTCTCTGTAGCAGTCAGGAAAATTTGCAACTAATGCAGAAATTATTCGTTTCCCAGTTTTAACATTTAGCAATATATCAGTTAAATCTAATATATTTAGCAACGTTGGCAACTCTGCCAACGATATGCAAAGTATATCAATGACTTCCTCCAAGTATATTCCATCGTCGAACATCTCACTGTCAATAATATGTTTCTGATCAGGTTTCATTTCTGACAATTGCCATTGCATATTAAAAACTTCTGACAATACTACTCTAACTTTTTGAGTAACATCAGCTCTCTCGAATCCTAGAGCCATGCCTGTTTGTAAACCAAATTCTGGACGCTCATTATCAAAATATAAAGACTTCTGTCGCATTAACAACTCCTTTTTCAATTCAATTTCAAGCTCGTGATAGTTAACTTGCAAGTAGGATACAATACTATTAACCACTTCGATGCCAATGAGCAGTGCTAGTATTTGTTTACGAGTATCCATTGAAGATTGCGAGTTATCCAAAGGTGACAATAGACTCATTCGTACAAGAGATGGTAGAATAGGCCGAAACTCATATTCAGGATAGGTAGAAAGTGCCTTAATATCTAAATTCTGAATCGCACTAAAAACTCGCGCGGATGTTACACACATGGTAACAAATATTCAATAATATCTTAATTTCTTTATATATCTTTAAAAATCCACAAAGCAAGAGATGAGACTTTGATAGCAGAGCCTGATAGATTCGAAGCCGGTAGTTAGAATATGCACGGTTGCACTACATAGTTCGAAAAAACTTTTTTAATTAACCCATTGAGCTAGAAAAGAGACAAATATATTTCATTACAATTCCAAACATAATTGGACTTCTAATCCTAAATACACAAACATTTAATTTCCACATTTCTGTTATTTTCTCTGCTAATTGAAAAACTAATTTCAAATTAAACGAAATAGAATTGCAATTACTGGATATTTATTTAATTTAATACATACAACAACACGCAGATTCTTCCAAAAGTGTTTTCCCAGTATATTTCGCTTCGAGCAAAATATAATAAAAGAAGTGAAGAGCTTCAGTACGAAAGCTGTAAAATTAAGAATGGATCCAACTTGCCAACAATTGTCCTTTTAACTAACAGCCACATTCCCGATACTCGCTCGCTGTGAGCGCCCGAGACGCCAGCGTAGCCGAAACTGAGACATACTTTGTATTCTGTAATCCAAGCGTCTGCCAGCGTCAATCAGCGTCTTGCTTTTTTTACCTGATGTTATGCTTTGCAGACTGTCGTAGTTTGCAGACCGAATAGTGTTACCGTCTACGGGAAACCTTTTTGTAGTTTGGTGATATAGTTTGGAAGCACTTTCAAAAACACCAAAAAATGCAGTCACTTCGATTTCAACTACGTGAGAATCCTAGTGGACACATATATTATTGTATATAAAATATGAACATGAGTGTGTGGCAACAATGTAAGAAGCAAAAAGCAACTATTTGTCTTATCATAATAATAACAACTAGAACCTCCATTTGACTTGTTCGTGTAATATAACAACATTTTGTTCGAAAATGAAGCCTTATATAAAACCGTAGCACTTGTGAAATACATTTTGATTTTTTAAAATTAAAATTAGGTTTTTTATTAACAAATAAATAATTAATAATTTAATAAATCTACCTTTAATAATTAATAAATTATTAGTTATTACATCAACAATTAATAAATTAGGAATTATTAATTTAATAACTAATAAAGTAGTAACTATTAATTTAATAATTGATAAATAAATTTCTTTAGCAATTATAAATTTATTCATTAAAAACTTCGTTACAAAAATTTCTGTCAACCACAACATTTTTGTTCAAGTCGGCAACTGTTTTGTTCCCGTCTCATTTCGAACCGACTCCGTTTTTCCGGAATGCCTCGACTAAAGATTGACAACTGATAAGGTCTGCAAAGCAGGTAAAATACCAACAAAATTATACAGTAAACGCCAGCGAGCGACTGCGTCCCGTCTGGGTTTTAGGCAGCGCAGTTTCTTCAAAAACCATCGACGCTGGCGTCAAATACAAAGAAAAACTACGAAAACCACAAAAGAGAATAAACAACTACGGAGCGTCTGAGACGCGAGCGAGTATCGGGAATGTGGCTGTAAATGAATGTTTATAGATAGTATATTTTTCTTGCCCGTAATTGCGACATGTGATTTTGTATTTTGTCTATCGAATTGTGTTTATTGCAATAGCTAAAGCTGTAATTTCTTACCCTGGCAGATACAGAATTATTTTTTTTAAATTTCTATGAAGCTTGTGAAAGTTTTCCTAGTTATCAAATCAAACCTTCCTCCTTAATTATTAGCAATTCTTTGTCGAAATGTTCGATTGGTCATCCTTTTACAGAAATTCCACCGGTAGAATAAATACAATATAATAAATCTCCTGTCCACACTTTTAAATTTTATGGTTTAACGAACGCAAATTTATCTTTATGATTTTTGGGGCTTTTTTAAATGAATCGAAAATATTCTATCCTATCTATGAAAATTGTGCTAGAAACAATCTTCAATAGTTTGCTGACCCTAAGACAAGGTTATGTCAAGAACCTGATACCCTTCGTAATTTCTACTCAAATGATCCGCAACCTTCACTCCGAGTACGGTAACACAAAAGTTATTTCAAAACTGATGCTGGCCTCTAAAGCAATTTTAATGAGGATCGACTCATTTTTAAATGCTGAGCGAGCACCAGCAAAACTTTCAGTAATTAGCTTTAGATTCAACACGATTCTGTTTGTTTGTTTGTTTGTTTAGAAGAGCGTGTGGCTGCCTTGGACAACGCCACGTCCACCTAGGCCTTACCGGCCCATTGCGAATGCCCTTAAAACGTCCCGTGGGGGCTCCGATAGCAGCTACCTAAGCCTCTCCAATTTTAGCCTACCCGTCATTTATGACAGGTAAAGGCTGTGAAAAGGCGGCTTTAGAGCTCCTGATCATCTTAAGGAGATCCTTGAGCGGAAGGACTGCGATTTCCGAAAGTTCAGCCACGAAACCAAACCCGAACGAATTCAAGCGTCGGTATGCTAAGGCTGGGCAGCGGCATAGCAGATGAGCCACGGTCTCCTCCTCGTCAGTATCATTACAGCATCTGCAGTGATCCACTTTGGCACCTGGCTTCCATCTAGATACCATGTCCCCAATGGGACAGTGCCCCGTGATCACTCCAACGGTCAACCTTAACTGTTCCCTCGATAGATGAAGTAACAGCCGCGATTTGCTCCAATCAAATTGACGCCATATAGTTCGCGTCGTAGCACAATCGTTCCTGTTGGACCAGTTACGATTGGCTTCGCTCGTCACCATGGAATCAATCATTCTTTTAATAATGGAAAAGGGCGCGTATAGTGAAGTGTCAGCCTCATGGAGTCCCAATGAAGCGCCCGTACGCGCTAACAGGTCTGCTTGCTCGTTGCCCTCAATATTTGAGTGGCCTGGAACCCAGCAGAGCCTCACGTTGTGGCTACTTCTTAGCACTCCCAGCTTACTTCTGCACCTCCTAACTATATCAGATTTCACCATGGGTGATCCTAGTGCTTTCAGCGCAGCCTGACTGTCCACAAAGAAATAGATAACCTTATTTGTTAATTTTTCCTTGCAGACAAAATCCGCTGCTCTTTCTATTGCGAAGATTTCCGCTTGAAAAACGCTACAGACGTCTGGTAGTCTGTATGACCTTTGAACGTTGAGCGTCTCCGAGTAGAAGCCCGCTCCCGTACCTTCCTCAGTTTTCGAGCCATCAGTGAAAAACAATAGCCCTTCGGGGGGCCTGCGTTTCAACATATCCCAGTCAGCTCTACTGGGGAGCTCTATAATGGATATCCCTTCAAAGTCCAGCCTCGGGAGAATGAGATCCGTCTTAAAGGATAGATTCTTCCGAGGACCCAAGCTCAGTTTTTCCAAAGCATGTAGCACACTGGTGTGTCCAAAACTTAATGCCTTACAGAGATTGAGCTCCTTAAGTCTAATGAAGCTTTTCCCTGCCGAGCCCATGATAAACGCATTGAGGGGTAGGAAGTGCAAAAGCATGTCTAACCCTGCTTGCGGAGTGCTCTTGGCTGCACCAGTAATACTTAATGCCACACATCTTTGCACCTTCGATAATATCTTCAGGTTACAGCTCTTTAAAATCGCCTCCCACCAGACAAAACAGCCATAAGTGAGAATTGGGCGGACTATCGCCGTGTACATCCAATGGACAATGTACGGTGGCAGACCCCATCTACCACCCATGGCCCGTTTGCAGGCGTAGAAAGCGTTCAAACCTTTTTTCAACCTCTCAGCAATGTTCTGCTTCCAAGAAAGCTTACGGTCCAGAACTGTGCCGAGGTACTTTACATGACCAGAGAGTGAGAGCACATGCCCGTTTAGGCTAGGTCTCTCAAAAACTGGAATTTTGTATTTCCTGGTGAAAAGGACAAGATCCGTCTTAGCAGGGTTTGCCTGAAGACCATTCCTGTCCGCCCACATCATCGTTTTATTCAGTGCCAGCGACATAAGTTCACTTATGGTCGGCAAAAACTTGCCTGAGACCAAAATGGCTATATCGTCGGCATACGCTATGGCTTTAATACCTGTACTATGAAGTGTCCTAAGTAATTCGTCCGCCACGACAAGCCACAGCAGAGGTGAAAGAACTCCTCCTTGCGGGGTGCCGCGTGTGACTCTCATACAAAGGTTGCTTGCACCAAAGACCGGACAGATGACCCTAGTTCTAAGCATCAACATTATCCAGTCTATAATGGCGCTTGGCACCTCAAAGTACAGTAGTGCCTCCCTAATAGCTTCTGGTTTAACATTGTTAAACGCGCCTTCTATATCAAGAAAAGCTCCAAGTGTATACTCTCTGACCGCTAGTGATCGCTCTATTTTAGAAACCACACTATGCAAAGCGCTCTCAACTGATCTACCCTTTAGGTAAGCATGTTGAGAAAGGCAAAGCTTGTGTGTTATTCTGTCTCTAATATATCTATCCACCAGTCTCTCTAGTATCTTTAAGAAGAAGGAAGAGAGGGAGATGGGCCTATAATCCTTAGTGGAGAAGTGTGACGGCCGACCTGCTTTAGGTATAAATACAACCTTTACGCTTCTCCATACATTAGGTATTAGGTTCATCCTAATACAAGCACTGAAAATTTCGGAAAGTAGTGGTAGAACCGTAGGCATGGACCTTTGAAGCATAGCCGGTATTATACCATCCGGCCCCGCTGATTTATAGGGCAAGAAGGACTCAATCGCCCATGCCACCCTGTCCTTTGCTACTATTTCTCCCACTACCTCCGGCTCCTGGAAAAAAGAATCGCTAACAGGCACGCGCATTGGCCCCGGAGGATCCTCAGACACGTGCTCCGTACAGCCCGGGAAATGTGTATCGCAAAGAAGTTTCAGAGAATCCAGGCTGGACGAGGTCCACGTGCCGTCAGCTCTTTGCAGGCAGCTGGAAGCAGGAGATTTCCTGGACAGCAGTTTGCGGAGTCTGGCGGCATCATTGACCTCGCAAATTGAATTACAATAAGACCTCCAAGAGTCCCTCCTGGTAGCCCTGATTCTAAGTATTCCTATAAAACCCATAAGGAACGACTAGGAAAGACACCGTGGACCTTTGCATCTGATTTTATCCACTTATCCAAGAAGTCCATCCATACTAACCTGTTGCAATAATTTTATAACAAATAATTTTAAATCAGATGAGTGTGTAAAGGGTTGTAAATAAAAACTTGCAAACAATTGTTCTTAAATTAAATTTTATTAAGAATGCCATCGTTTAAAATGCTATTTGAATATTAGTGGTTTTGAATATTATTATGAATCTATGCTTTTATTGATTACAATAGAATTAATACATTGGCTTTAATAAATAATTGTATTAACGATTACTAAAAAGCTTCCATTATGCATTTAAAAGTAATCGTTTTAAATTTACTTTTTCTTCAAAGTAAAAAATGATCTACGCTTTGGTTCATCTTTGTGGGATGAAGACGGCAATGTTTGGGAACGGCTTTCTGTAACGGCAGCAGAATCAGTGTGATTTTTAAGAATAGCAACACATTCATTCATTTCCGTTTCGTCGTGTGCTTGCAATAAAAATTCTCCTCCATTGGAAAGCCTAATGAAATGAAATACATATGTATAATAACATTATAGATAAATAACAGCATTTTTTACACAACAAAACCAACACATACTTTATTCGTAAAACATATTTCTTTTTGATGTAATCATTCGCAACTTCAATGACAGCTCCTTGCAGTTCATAGCTTGGTTCTCCCCGGAAAGTTATTTCAGGATTAGTCTTGTAACCTTTCTGATCTTTGTAGAATGTAATACGACTGTTTTGTACAACCATATAAATCTAGTAATGGTAAATGCATAATTATTGACAAATTTAAGAAATATTTGTACTAATAAAAATGCAATAGTACCTTGTCCCACGACCTATTTGAAGCCTTCTTTGTTGTGCTTTCCCATTCGTGCTTTCTTGTTAAATAGCCCTCATAACCATCGCCGGATATAGTAATAGCGGGATCTGATTAGAAGAAATCAATGAAAATACAATTCGATTAACATTTAAATACAAAATTCCTTTTAAACAGAATGCTACGAATAGTTTTACTACTTCTACGTTCAATCATAAACAAAATCAGTATGAGTTGTGCTTTTTAATGAACTATAAACAGTTTTTTATCCAGTTCATTAAATAAACAACGAGAAAAACCAGCAACCGAGAAATAACAAATGAAAAAAAAGAGTCCATCAGTCCAAAATAAAATTTCCCTTAGTTTGAATTTACGTTTGTTATGGAGTCTACAACCTTAAAAAAATTATATTTCGTAACGAATGCTGCGATTGAATCTTCGCCTGTAATGAAACTTTTATAGTTTTTTCACTTTTTTCGACAATATATGTAATTTTGAATAAATATTTAAGCCACAAAAATCAATTTTACATAGAATAAAGTACAAATACAAGAAAAAAAAAACACAAAATTATAGAATCACACAACTAATTTAGTCTAATAAACAATACACTAAATTTACAATTTAAAAATCTTTTACACGTAAACATAATAATAATCAAAATCTTTACCAATGTTTTAACATTATGCAGACGAACGTAGAATTCCTGCAGTTACTTACAACATTGGAAGATATTGCTTTTATTATGGATACACTAAATACCTGGCCGAGAATCCACATCTTGTTCATAAGTGACAGATGATCGTACAACAGCTTTATCCGAGAAGCATGAACAGAACAGAGTTCATTACTATGTGTATAGAATAAATGCAATTTAGTAGGTATTTAATTTTTTACTAAATAATTCCCATTTTGCATATAAATTCTGCTTAATAAAATTTCATAGTTTTTTAAGGTAGTTTGTGTCGATTACTTGGTCGCATCCAGTATCAATTAAATTCCATTATTGGACCCTGAACTCGAATGAGGAAGAATTTATTAAATGCTTTGTGGTATTTTTTCGCGGCAGTATTTTAATACTATTTGCAATTAACCGTACAATAGTGAATAAGAACAATCGCAGCAATCAATTTTTAAATCATCTATTAGCTGCATTTATATCACCACTGATCTGCATCCAAAATATTTTTATACATAGGTTAAAACTGCCACAACTTTTGGTTCGGAGTAGAAGCAACAAATATTGCGGCTCGAATTTAGTATTGTATGAAATTGTAACACAGTTGTATTTCCTATGTGCCACCATCGAATGTGACTTTAGTGTGATTAATCAAAGCGTAATAAAACCCGACGTATGAAAAACTCGCAATGAGGGAAGGAAAGAATGAGTGAAGAAATATTACATTGTTTTTCAAATTTTAAAACAAAATTTCTTCTTTTTCTTATACTATGATGAAATGATTAACAGTGTTCGCAGTTGGCATGTACAATTTAATTTGACGTTTCGTTAGTTTATTGCGCGTGTTTTGTTAACATTAACAATAATGCAAGTTGTAAAAGTTTTATAAATAATTAAGCATATATTTCTTAATTACAACTAAATAGTAACACTAGATCATAAACTACGTTTCTTATTCAAAAACTAATTGAAAATAAAATTAATTGCGAATTTTGATATTGCGAGTTGTTTCAGTGCTGCCAGACTAATAGCAGTTTAGCAAACATTTAAAACAAAACCAGTCAACTTCCTACGTCCTAATTTCGCTGAATTCACTGACCAGCTAAATTTTGTTTTAAGTCTTTTTATATGTCGAAATTATGCATTCTTTTCTTAATTTCAGCCGAACGAAATTCGTCGTAAGGACCGAAATTGCTTAATTGAAGTCTAGTGCGAACGTAGTATTACATACAAGTCTTTCGTCAGCTCTCGACTAATATCTGCAATAATAGATTTCTGGAACGATCCTCTGCCCTGTAACCGCACCATAAATGGAACGAAACTCTCCTAATCGGCGATATTTGGTTATTTTATTCGATTTTTTAATTTAACACAACTCTACTGTATTTTCAATTTTATTGAAACATAAACCAATTACTGCTATAAATTTGTGTATAATCGGCTACTTCCTCCTTACTAATGATTTAAAGTAATGCTTACAGTGTCTGTAGACAAGTTTTTTGTTAATACACTAGAAATTTTGTGGCGCACATATATAATTTAAAGCTTTCATAATTATAATTTATCGTAGTTCGTTAGTGACATTTGATATGCAACGTTAATAATTACATACCGGTTGCTTCTTCGGATGCTGCCGCATCGATGACATCCCTTCTTTCCGCTTCTCGTCTATCCTGCTCAATAATTAATGACTTCGCCAGAGCTTCTTGCTCTTCCTTAATACGTTGTCTTTCAACTTCTTCTGCCACTTCTTGACGCCGTTTCATTTCTTTCAGCTCAAACTAGAAATAGGCATTGTGAGGCTTGGTTTTTGAATAAGAATAAACCTGATCATACTGTAGTTAAACGCTCCAGAGCACTGAAACGTTCTTCTTGTGCAGCAGCCGATTTCTCGAAAGCCTCATGCTTCTTAATTAAGTTTTCAACTTCGTCAATAGTATGCCCCAACTCAGAAGACAATAAATATGGCTCTTGAGCAATAAGCCAAGCCTCAGCGACTGCAGCGTCTCTCGCGAATTGATAAACTTCCAAAACTAAAGGTAATATAAATGGTTATAAATTATAATAACATAAAAATCCATGAACGTATTAAAAATATAATTCTTTGTCTATAATATTAACTCACTTAGTTGTAAGTTTTCCCAACGTTCTTCCCATCTGCGCAGCAGAGCATTTCGGCTATTATTAAGATGCATTAAACGATCCTTGATATCAGACGATGCGTAATGATTTCTACTTAGTAGCTCCTTTCCTAAAGAAATGCAAGTGGCGAAATTATCTTCCCGTGTATCGATTTCCGCTTTTAAACTTTGATGGTTGTTCATGAGAAGCTCAACACCGGAAACATCACGCGGCTTTTCGGAAGTATTCATTTGGCGGACGAGGTCTTCCATCCAAATCATTAAAATTCGCACCATATTGAAGAACCTAAACAAATCTCCCGTATCTGCAAGTTTCTGCTTCCTGGCATCGCACATGCCTTGTAGGTTGGCCCAGGCATGTAGAACTTCCTGCTCCCTATTCGTAATTTCATTTGCTTTATCGCCTGCATAGGAATCTTGCAGTTTCGCCGATTCTTCCTGTATTTGCTGCACTTGGGCGTACAGTGTTACCAGATCTTGCATAAAATTGTAATGTTTTCGTTGAAGTGCAGACACAGAACCAGCATCGCGGCCCAATTCATCCGAGACACCGTGTTGCTTTTCAATTATCCTGCTCAAAATGTCTTTACAATCATGGAAGAATTTATGTAGTTCTCGGGAAGCTGATAGCATTTGAGTGCGAGTTTCAATTAACTCAAGTAAATCTTGCCACGACTCATTTAAATTATCTTTCCATTCGGCAATGGTAGCGGAATCTGAATGGCCGGCTTGTATTAAATTATCGGCTATATTATTAACTTTGGCTACTCGTTCGCCACCAACAGATTCTGTATCTCTGGCGAATTCATTGAAGCGCTCAGAAAGAAGTGTTACATGATCGAAATCCTGTCCAAGCTCTTGAGATCCAGCTACAACTTCTCGATCAGTTATCCACTGTTCGAGATCGTCGACCTCTCTGCTTAGCATAAACAATTGCAAAGCCTCATTCAATCGAGCACGACGTTCGCCAGACAGATCTTTAAGTCCTGCATAAAGTTTGTCCAACTGCGACTGTTTAACGGAAACCGCATCCCCACTCGGAATATCTTCGATATTGAACTGACGAGCAGACTCGCCAAGTTGACGTATTGTACTGGCGTAATCCTCGACGGACTGTTCCAAATTTTCATGTTTCTTCATAAGGTTTTGTGCACTTATCTCATCTTTACCTCGATCCTCTACCATCATATACAACTCCTGTTCGCTCATCCACGATTCAGCTTCCTGTGCATCGAAGAAATATTGCTGAACTTTCTCAGATTCTATTAGATGTTTCTTTCGATTATCCACCGCATTCTGAAGTTCCTGCCATTTTTGCGTTAGATCGCGAATTAAAATTTCAAATTTCTTAGCATCCTCATGTCCTTCATCAATTAATTTGCTGCCATTATTACAAATTAGCATAATTCTTGGCTCGTGATTATCAATTTCAGTAGCGAGCGATTGATGTTTCTTCTTTAAGACGTTAACGTTGAAGAGTGAATTACCGTAATCGGCAGAATTGGCCACGGGCAATTTTTCGCTTATCCATAATTTCTCATCCTCGACATCACGACAAAATTGAAATGCTTCCTTTTTCTTTTCCAATTGCTTTTGTCGTTCAACAAGTGGGGCTTTAATTTTTTCAAAGCGCTCCAAGACGGCAGTTTTCTTTGTGACGATGGGTTCGATTTGTTCTTCTGGTATAGTTTTTTGCAAATATTCCGTCTGCTTATCAATCTCTTCCACCTGGCGAGCTTTAACCGCCATTTGCGATTGAATTACTTGTTGTTTCTGCATTAAAATATTGACTGAGGTCAAATCGTTGCCAGTGTCGGCGCTTACGATTTGTTTCTCCAATTCGGCGATATAAGAATCAATATCATCGCACGTTTGCTGAACTAGAACTTCACGATTAGCATCGAATAACATAGCTCCCTTTTCTTTCGTGTGTATTTCGAGGTCCTCGAATTGTTTAGCTAGCTCGCTAAGTTTTGGCTCTATAATATCCTTGAATTCTGGTTTTTCCTTTGATAGTTCATTAGCACACTTTTGTGCTTCGAATAAACGTTCCTTGTTTGCAGCAATTTCTGCTTCGAATGCCTGATGACGCGTCCATTTCGAGTGAATAGTTTTAGCGCTTCTATATGTCTCATCTTGGGAGGTAACGTATTTCTCTTGAACCCATTGTTGCAGTTCTTCCAGATCTTGCAGGAATTCATGAAGCTTGACTTGATTTTTCAATTTTTCATGCTGATCTAAAGCTCGTTGCCTGTTGTCGGTGCGGCGTTCATTAATATTTCGAGCTCGCTTTATAATTTTATCGGCGTCGAAGTGTTCCTTTTCAACTAAAGTGTCTGCGACTTGAAGCAAAGTATTAGTTTTATCATCATTTGCATCCATGCTAGTTAAAAATGCTTCGTGTCTCTTAAGTTGATTTTCGGCCTGCTCCAGATTAACTGGAGTGTCATCCTTACTCAAGAAGTGCTCCTGTTGACTAAGAAGAACTTCAGTCTGTCTTGCGTCGCGGTTGAAAAGTTGCTGATCGAGACTTTGTGAAAGCAAAACTTGTCGATTTTCCCACATTTGATGCAGCTCTTCCCAGCCGTCTTTAAGAGCGTTAAGTCGTTCTCTAAGGAACATGTACTGCGGATCATCAGAAGTATTCGATTCAGAAGTTAATCCTTCACCGTATTCCATCATATTTTTATAATCTTCGGTGTAATTATCAATTTCTTCTCTTATCGATTGATGCTGATTCAATAGCTTTTCAGCCTCTGGCAAAGATGTAGGCGTATCTTCAGAAGCAACATCAGTTTGAGTTTTGGTCAGCCACGTTTGAAAGTGGTCGAGATCACGCAAGAATCTGTGCAAGTCTCCAGCTTCTTCAAGTTTTGAATCTCTCTCCTTCAACATCTGCGTTAATTGCTCCCAAATGTTTGCGATTTGAACGATGCGTTCTCTTATAATTTGTGCTTCTTCTGGATGATCTGCTTCAATACTGTCCGCTTCTTTTTCTAGACTGGATAATTTCGCCTGAATTGCCGCCAGGTCTCTTTCCATTCCACTTAATCTTCGCTGAAGCGTCATGACGCCAGTTAAATCCATTTCAAGAGAATCCGTTTCAGTTAAGATACGTTTTTTGTCTTCTATCCATGAAATCGTCTCACGACATTCAATATAGAATGTTTGCACGCCGTGCGCTGATTTCAAATCTTCCATTTTCGATTCCGCCTTCTCACGCAGAGTCGACCATTCCTGGTTCAAATGGTTTTGCCGTTGAAGTATTTCGTTTGAATTAGGATGTTCAACGTGAAGAAGCTGTCTTGCTAACTGATTAACAACAGCAACTCTTGAAGCATTAGCATTCATCTCCTTATCGAAGCCTTCATATCTGTGCTTCATTATTTCGACATCCTCGATATCTTTGCCCGGTGTCATTGTATCCAACATTTTCGTTTTCTCTGCTATCCACTGCTCCACACCATCGGATTCCGACATTAGTTTGTAGAGGCTGAGCGCATCTAATAACCTCTGTTTACGCAGCTTCGATAGTTCGATCAACTCCTTATAACGTGTATCGATTGCAGCTAAGCGTTCATTGACGTTTAGTGCTTCCTTTTCGTTCAGCTTCAAGCCTTCAGCTTGTTTATGAAGAGCCGTTATAACTTCAGCGTAACTCTTTAGTTCATCGGAAACATCTTTGTGTTTCTTAAGCAGTGAGAGAACATTCGCCTCATCTCGTCCAACATCTTCACTAGAAACTATACGCAATGTATCCAACATCCAATTGTCGATATCGTCTGAGTCTGCAAACAATTGGAAGTATTCGACAGCGTTTTCGAGGCGTTGTCGCCGATATTTCGTCAAATCTAACAAATGATCCCATTTGCTAAGGATTTCTTTTAAGCGATCTTTAATGCGATCTGCTCCGAAATGACCTTCAGTTATCAGTTCTGCCCCTACTTTAGCAACATTTTGTAATTGAGAATCGTGAGATGTGATTTCGGATTCCAATGCTTTATGTTTACTTAGTAATAATTTGACTGTCGTTAAGTCGTGGCCGACTTCATCTGTTGATACGATTTGTTCTTTTTCTTTGATCCAATTTTCCTCATCGGCTGTATCCCAATAGAATTGCCACAGTTTGCGGCTCTCCTCCAAACGATTTCTGCGTTCGACAGCTAAACGAACGAGTTCAGCGTATGCATCTTCCAGCTGCTGAACCCGACTGACAATAATCTCGGGATCACATGGTTTATATGATTCCGGATCGTCGCTTAAGAACTTCTGCGAATTCTGAACAACTAACTTAACACGTTCGCCTAAAATGTTAATATCAGCTTCCACTAAGGAATGCTTTTGAAGTAGATCCTCTACACCCATTAAGTGTTTGCCGTAATCGTCTGTTAGAAGCATTTGCTTAATTTCTTCCATATTGTCCAATATATAGAGCATTTCTTGGAAGTTTTGCTGAAGTTGTAGCGAAATTTCTAATCGCATTCTACGTGCACGCAACAATTCCAATAAATAATTCCATAAGCGCAGTACGTTTTCTTTGCGTAATATAATGCGTTTAATATCGTGATATTTTTCAGATTCTAATTCATCGCATACGGCAATTACAGCTTGAACACGTTCTTCATAAGCAAAAATGTCCGTTTCAATGGCTTCGTGCTTCTTCGCAGCTGCTTCGACGGCTGCAAGATCGAATCCAAAGTTATCTTGACTTACTAATCTTTGGTTTTCTGATAGCCATGTTTCGCGCATTGAAGCCTTGCGATCGAATCGAGCTGCTAGTTGTTCGAGTTTTTCTTGGCGTATCAACTCTTCACGCAGCGCCAATTCCCTTTCGTGTTCAGCTTTTTCCAGCCTTTCCCAAGCCTTATTGATGTCCGATATCATTTTGCCTTCCTTTGGCGTATATGGCTTTTGATTGTTTGCTCTCATTTTCGATTGCAACGTGAATAGCAACACTTCTAAATTTCCCTTTTCAACGAATTTCGGAGGCTTTTCAATTGTTCGATAGTTGGAAAATTGAGAAAGTTGTGCTTGTACTCCGCTTAGAGAATTCTCAAATACTCTTTCACCCAACGATTTAATTGTTATTTCTATCCATTTCAATAAATCACTGGTAAATCGTTCGTAGTCGGTTATCATTTTGTCATTTTCCATGGCGATTCCCACTACTTTTCCAATACGCTTCCCTTGAACAGTTTCTTGTTTTAGCTTACTAAAGTAGTGATAGTACGTAACAACATATGTAATAATGGATTTTTCATCTGGGTGCTCGACAAACACATCTTCTGCGTCTAGCAATTTTGCCAGTCCCAGCTTGTCTTCAGCCAATTCAAATGCATTGTTAAGATTATAAATTGCATTCGATTTGGATAATTTATCAAACTGTACTAGATCTGGTCGATGTTTATGTATGATTGCGTTAAAGGCGAGCCCATCACGCCATGAAGTTGTGAAATTCCTTACGTTAACATTGTGATAACCAGCAGTTTTCATTTGACACCAAAGTAACAAAGCATCTTTAGCAGATTTCGTTTCCTTATTGTCAACTTCCTCAATTGTAATGTCTTGAATCTATTTCAAATAAACGAAAATTATGTAAAAAAATATCTTTATCAATTTAAGGACATATTTTGTTGTACATTAGGCAAAAAGATAGTTTAACTAAGCTCAAAAATCATTATAATCGTTTCCACTTAACACATTTTAAAGTTTAACAACACCTGAAGCGAATTTTTAATAAATATGATTTAAATTGCAATATTAAGTATTTAATTATTACAACAGTAATTTTAGTTATAACAATTAACAATAACAATTACAATTTAATAAATGCAGTAGGTTTTACCTGAAATCTCAATATTATCGTCCATATTAAACCCAAGTTAAGGGATGCATTGCCGTCTACAATATCATGAGAGCCAATATTTTCCAAATGAACGCGTTGTTCCCGTAGAAACTGCAACGCCTTGTCAACATTTTCTAAACAGTGAATTCGCATTTTGCCTTTAGTTGGTTTTGGTAACCGTTCCCCAGATAATACTTCTAATAATTTTATTAAATGCTTTCCATCTCGCATATCAACGTAAAGGTCAGAAATTCTGCAATTAACTCGACACAAATGTGAATTCACCCATTTTGTGAATGTTTTCTTTTGAACGCTTTCTCTTTCTTCGGCTAATGCTTTTATTCTTGATCGTTCGAATAACCGTGAACTGGAGTTTCCACCATCATATTCGTAATCGTCAATATATTCGTTTCCTGGACCCTGGCTAGGGTCCCATCGAACAATGGAAATGTCCGTCGTCATATCGTTTTATAGCTGAAAGAGAATTATTACCAATTATATATGTATGTATATTTTTCGAAAATGATAGCACAGTTTACTTAATAAATGTAAAAACTTTGCTATAAATTGAACTCGAATTTAATATTTTAATATCGATGTAAATATCAAATATAGTTAAAGATATAAGATCGATGTGAAGTTATCTTAAGAAGTGATAGTGGAAATGTATAGAAATTTTGAACCCACCAATTTTTGTTGTAGCGTAATATTGGCCAACAACCTTAGCCAGAAAGTCATCTTATGCAGTCACGGCAGTGAGAGACGACGCAGAGACACGTCTTCGACGACATAGTTTATAAATATGCGGACAGACGATTAACTAAAAAGCAATTGATAGCTCTGTTTCGCATGTACACATTAGTTGCTACACGGTTTGTAGGTTTCTACAATATCTCTGACTTAAATATAATTTCGATGCGTGGATTGAAAAACTTTACTACTCGTTTCATCAATGGAGTTAAATGTGACCTTCTAAATTAGAAATGTCACCTTCTTACGAATTGTTAAATTAGTCAAATTAAAAGAAGAAGAAAACTCTTCAAATGTTCTCTGTTATTAGTTACGTAAGTATTGTAAATTGAAGAGTTTGTAGGTTATTACATGTTATGCTGGTAAGAGAGAAACTCCAATATAATATATAAATGATTGCATAAGTAACATAGGACAAAACATAAAAAATATTTTATAAAAATTAATAAATGTTTCAATAATAAGTTTTGGTCAAAAATCCGTCGAACATGGTTCAAAAGTACTTTATGGTATATTTACATTTTCTTTCAAGTGACATAATAAAATTTTGTGATTTTATATATTAATATATAATGTTAGGTTATGAACAAATTATATTAGTTATGAATTTACAACTGTTTTCTGAACTGAATGATAATTAAATGTTAATTACAAAAAACGATGGTGAAATCATTTTAGATATGAATGTAAAAAAGTTAGAAATTTATATGAAAGTTTGAGCAATTTAACAGCCCCAGCACTACCAACGGAAAAATATATAATCTGCTCAATCTATCAGACACATACTTTATTTATTTAGAATATATAAGATAGTACCATTTAGAGTATTTTTGAAAAGACTTGCTGATCAACCATAAGATAAACAACCATAATAGTGATGCCAAACGTATTCAATTAAAATTAGATTCAAGAACTATAAATAGATTACGATTAATTCAAACGAATGAGTAACTGGTTCCAGCTCGTTATTTGTGACAAGGGATTCTCCTCCCGTCATATTGGAGGTCAATACTTTTTCAATACGACCTGAACTGGTAACTTTTTAATTAAAATTAATTTATATTGAAGGTTCCTTTCACTTTAATATTTTCCTATACAAAAAAACAACGGATATTCTATTATTGATTAGTGAATTAGAAAGAATAAAGCTAAAACAACCATCTATAATTGCTTCGTAAATTCAAATATTTCGTCTGAAGGAAATAATAGAAATAAAAACTGAACCAATAATTTTTAGGTCAATACTTCTTTTTGTTCACTCGTTCTAAACTCCAGTTCCACTTTATTACGCGTTAAAATCTGCGCAGCAATTCTATTTTTTTTTTTTGTTGCCTGCTTGCTTGATGGTCGGTTGGTAGAGTGAATACAACCCTCTTGTTTTTGTTATGATTTCTAAATTCAATACACATTTGTACTCTCCGCAAATTTTTGCGAATTTCTTAGTAATTTTATCAATGATAAAACGTTTAGCTAATTTGCAAAAAAAGTGTACGCCAAACAAACGGGGATGAGTTCAGTGGGCTAACAAACCATATCTTTTTTAACGCAACCCTATTTATCTTATTAACAAGAGAGACATGGTGGTTGTTTGGAGGATATTGGACTTCTTTAATAATTATTTTTTTATTTTACTTTTAGTTTTTGGGAACACATACAATTTATAAAACATGGATTGTACCGGTGACAGGAGATTTATTATAATTTGCATATACATACATACTTCTGTCATTTTTAACTACATACATACATACATAATAAAGGCTTTACTTCTGTGTTAAGGTATCCCTAGTTATTGCAAAAAAACTATAAAAGATAATGACTTATCTAAAGCTCAATATTGTTAAACTGATTCAAGGTAAAGATCATGTAAAAGTAATATCTTTTCGATTACAGGTGTATTTTATTCAATATTCAGTAATGGTTCTTCATCTCAATGTTGGTGAAAATAGCACAGATTACACAATATATACACAAAATTAATATTGTATATCAAAAATAATTATTTTTTGAACAGAACAACTAATTATACTGCAGATACTAAAATAAAACTTATTATAGATAATAATATTATAAATATAAAGAAATATTAAAATATCTAACCTTTGTAGTAAAAGCAAGAGTTATCAAAACAATAATGATGTCATCAACGCTGTTGAAAAATTAATATATGTATTACACCAAAGAAGTGCTTTCAATTTTGTTGGGCGTTGTCAAACTTACTTTGGTCCGCAATTATAAGGGATATCCGGAAGATATAACTTCCAGATTTGCACCAAACTTTTTAATTTTCGTTTTTTTTATATAATAATAATTATTATATTTGAATTTTCGGAAAATCTTGATTCTACAGATCAACGCGACCGCACTTGATATTAATCCCGACTCATGCAAGTACCACAAACGAATATCAAGAACTTTTTATTGATTTCATGTAACTTCATTTGGCAGTGCTACCAAACTGCGACCTGAGAATTGTTCACACGAAAATTCTTTTTTAATTCGCTTGAATTATATATTGCTTTAATTACCGAAATCGAATATTTTATAGAACGTAAATAAATTAAATTCTGTTTAATTACGTCAGATATGCTAAAAAAGGGCCGCGTACTTGTTTTTTTTTTTGTTAAAACTAAAAACGAGGCTTACCGTATGTTCCAGTTATATTGTTATTGCTGTTGTAAACCTCAAAACAAACAACATCAACTTTAGCCCATATCAGATTCCTCATTTGCAGGCAATTGAAATATACATTTTATAGTCTACATCTCTTGAACCAAAATCGACATTCGGATGACGTATTTATTTCAAATAAATTTTATCGAAACATCCTTACTTTTGAAGAAAAATTACTATAATTTTAACTATGTATTATTATAAAATATTATATTATATATATTATATTATTATTATATTATATTATTATTATATTTTATTATTTTGGAAATAGTACTAAAAATTAAATACTAACTTCTGCTCAAAGGTGAAAATATCAATGACGTCATTGAACAGTCATTAACAATTATTTACAAAATTATTTCTTAGAGTACGATTTTTCCAAAAGTTTATGTTATTAAAGAGTATTCTAATAATGTTGCTAATTTAATAACTAATAATAATAAATTTAAACTACACTAGCGTCCATTTGATGTTAAGAAAACATCCATTTCGTAAAATCGTAGTGAACTTGCAGCAGTACTTAGTACTACTAAATTACGTGATAAATACGTAGTTTGCAAACGAGTAATCAAATAATGAGGTGGATTTAGACATGGCAGTATTTGTCGAGTCATTTTTCAGATAGAAAAGAGGTAAACTGTGTTTTGTGTGACTAGAAGTTTCAATTATAATGGAGGTACTTCATCACGAAAAGGTACTTCTAGCCAAATAATTTAATATTTATTAGTTTAGCTTATATAGAAAGAATATTTACAAGTATTCACCCTTTCATATATAAAGAGAAGGTACATAAATACCTGAAGGTGTAGGTTAATATATGTAGATGCATTGTGGTGTATATTAACCACATTTCGTATTTTCTTATACTTAATAACATTGATAAATATGTTTCTTTCTTGAAGGAGGATATATTTGATTTCAAATTGAAAGACGCCCATAGTTCGTTGGATGAATTAGATGTTGATGATTTATATGTCCGTTATAAGGTATTATTTGTCTAATAATCTTCAATGAGTTTAGTGCTCCTGTATTGTAATTTTAGAAACTGCAAAAAACTTTAGAATTTCTGGAGGTGCAGGAAGAGTATATTAAGGATGAGCAAAGAAATCTGAAAAAAGAATATCTCCATGCTCAAGAAGAAGTTAAAAGGATACAATCGGTTCCATTAGTTATTGGACAGTTTTTAGAAGCTGTGGATCAGAACACGGGGATTGTTGGTTCTACCACTGGATCCAACTATTATGTTCGCATTTTATCCACGATTGACCGGGAACTTTTAAAACCCTCAGCATCAGTAGCACTGCACAAACATAGTAACGCTTTAGTCGATGTGTTACCACCTGAAGCAGATAGTTCCATATCAATGCTTCAACCAGATGAAAAACCTGATGTCAGCTATGCTGATATCGGTGGAATGGACATGCAGAAGCAGGAAATTCGTGAGGCTGTAGAATTGCCTCTGACACATTTCGAACTCTACAAACAAATTGGTATGCTTCACTTTATGTAATTACTAATTCAATCATAGGCAACGAGTAACACAATATAAAATGGCAGCTAAATTTGAATGATACATTCATTTAAAATTTTTAATTTTTAGGTATTGATCCACCAAGGGGAGTATTGATGTATGGCCCACCTGGATGTGGTAAAACTATGCTGGCAAAAGCCGTTGCCCATCACACTACTGCGTCATTTATTCGGGTGGTTGGGTCTGAGTTTGTGCAAAAGTATTTGGGCGAGGGACCACGTATGGTACGAGATGTGTTCCGTTTGGCCAAGGAAAACGCTCCTGCAATTATTTTCATTGATGAAATTGATGCCATTGCAACTAAACGCTTCGATGCTCAAACTGGTGCTGATAGAGAAGTCCAACGAATCCTTTTAGAGCTCTTGAATCAAATGGACGGCTTCGATCAAACCACAAATGTTAAAGTTATTATGGCGACCAATCGTGCCGATACATTAGATCCAGCATTATTACGACCTGGCCGTTTGGATAGAAAAATAGAATTTCCTCTGCCGGATAGAAGACAGAAACGTTTGGTCTTCTCAACAATAACTTCCAAAATGAACTTGAGTGAAGACGTTGATTTGGAAGAATTTGTTGCTAGGCCCGATAAAATTTCCGGAGCGGATATCAATGCTATTTGTCAGGAGGCCGGCATGCATGCTGTTAGGGAAAACCGTTACATCGTCCTGTCCAAAGACTTTGAAAAAGGTTACAAGAACAACATCAAAAAGGATGAACAGGAACATGAGTTTTATAAATAATTTATAATCGATGTTAAAGTTTTAGTAATAAAATAACAGATTCGAAATGAAATGAGCGCCGATCCGAGGGTAGTTTTCATTTTTTAAATAATTGTACAAAGGACTATTTACAATATCGAGCAAATGCTACAACCACATTTTTATATATTTAAATTACATATTTCTATTAACATTTTCTAACAAAAAAAAAAATTAAAGAAAATTCAATTGTAAAAATTGTAAACTATTTATGCAATATTATATATTAAAAGGACATGATTAATGAAGTTAATTCATGATGTACGTATATTTAAATGCATCATGGATTGCAAATATTCCTAATAAAAGAACATCATGAATTGGATACCGTGTGAAATTCGATAAGCTATCAAAAGTGGGAATTACACTCCATTTGTAAACAAGTACTTCTGTTAAAATTTATTATTATTTACCTACTAAATATATTGGCTCAAAATATGAATTACTTTTCAAATAAAATCGTCTCAAATATTGCGGCAGCTTAATAAAGTTTCCAATCGAATTCTTATTTACCAAACAAATATAAAATTAGCCATAGAATTGTGATGAAAAATATTTTTTATTACCAAATTTTATTTCATTAAAGAGTGAACAACTGTTTCAACATTGAGAGCTTTAAGATCTGAATAGGTCTGTCCAGTGCCTACAAAAACTATGGGCTGCCCTGTAACATATGTCATTGAAATTGCAGCTCCCACTTTGTCATCAACCGTGTCGAATTTCGTCAACACAATACCGTCGATAATATGAGGGTTTTCATCTGAAGAAAAGTCTGCCAGAGACTGATTAAATTTCACTAGTTGGTCCACAGCTTCATTGCCTACTAGCGCTTCGCCAACAAACAATACCAGGTCGGGATTGTTAACCTTAATTAGTTTTGATAGGGACCGCATCAACGGTTCATTGTCTTGCATTCTACCTGCTGTGTCTATGAGAACAACATTGATATTCATCTCAGCGGCGTACTTAATAGCTTCCATTGCAATGCCTGCTGCATCTTTGCCATATCCTCTTTCATATAATTGCACCATTGTTCGGTTGTTGTGCTTTTCAGCTGGATGTAGCGCATTAATGTGTCGCGTGTGTGTTCGAAGTTGTTCTACCGCCCCAGCTCGAAAGGTATCACAAGCTGCTATTAAGACATTAAAATCATTTTCAATTAGCCAAAAGCATATCTTAGCCAGGTTGGTCGATTTCCCAACACCGTTTACTCCACAAAATATTATAACATAAGGCACATTATTTTTTTTAGACTCCAGAGCATCACGTAATATATCAATTCTTCTTTTAGGTGATAAGATTCTCAAGAGAGATGAAGCCAATGAATTTTTAACCACAGATGCCGTCGAGTCGAGAGTGCCTAGTGATTTTCCTTCAAGGTTAGCAGCAACGGAGTCGCACAATTTGCCAGCAATATCAGCAGCAACATTCTTTTCGATTAAATGATCTCGCATTTTATCCAAAGCCGGTTGCATATCAGATCTGGTTAATATTTTAGATCCAACAATTCCCTTGAAGTATGATAAGAGTCCGGGTTTCTTTTTATTATTTATAGAAGGATCTGGAACATTATTATCCAGTTCCAAGTCACGTATTCGGCCTTGCATTGTTCCAACTATCTGAAAAATAAAACTGATTAAACAACATCGATTTTCACTTAATAATCGTGTTACAGATTAAAGTTGTACATATTTCTAAATGATTTATAGTAATTTAAACTCATTAGCATTTGTTTTATATGTATCTTGTATGGAAAGATATATTATATAAAAAAAATTTATACTCACTTCGGTTTGAATATTTTGATATTGTACGTCATTAACTGGGCTTTTTGATCTATCCAAAACGATGGCATCTTTTGCACTTCCTTCCAGCTCCCATACTCTCGGTTTCTTACCGACTTTGTCCTGTTCGGACAATTTCTTTTTTTGTTGTGTGCTTTTTTTTGTATTAAGTTTATCCTTTAATTTCTTTCTGTTCTCCAGAATTAATTCTTCGCATGTTAATGTTTTTGTATCCTCTTTACTATTACTTGTATAGTTGTGCTGATTTTTTTTCGTCTCATTTTTTGATTTATCATCAATTATCAAGGAAACATTTTTTTGCGATTTCGACGATTCATTAAACGTTCGCATTTGTTGTGTAGCTTTATGCGATTGGGTAGTATTGATTGCTTTCGATAACGCAATTTTGAATTCATTATGAAAATCATATTCATTTGCGAATTTTTGCATTGGTGTTAAAACATCTTTATACTTTCTTTTAAATGCGACTTGTAGATCATTTAGTAAAATGCTTACATAAGGCAATTGTATTGTTTTTTGATACCCAGCAGCAAATACCAATTCGTATTCATTATCGAATTTAAATTGTATTGCTATGTTTTCATGTTCGTAATAATTACCATCTGTGCTTTTCTCCTGAAAAAAAGAGAAGTTTCAATCCAACATTTTTATATTTATTCTTATCATTTATTAAATATACTACGGGTAAAACTAAAAAAAAACGAATATATTGTTTTATATATGTAAATCTGTAGTTTCGTATGCAAACAATTAAAAATTGCGGTCAGTCATACAAATAATTTGTGCTCGTGGCAGAAAACAGCAGCACCTTTAACAGTGTTCCAAATTGTAGCTAGAGATGATGCTTTGTTTCACATTGTTGTTGTTTTATTACAAAACTAGGACACGATCTGTGCCAATAAGATTTTTACAAGAGAACAGAATTCTATCAGTCTTGAATTAAACATGCATATATTTTATGTTAATTGTAAAACTGAAAAGTAGCAGTCCTTTTATAAAAAGAAAATTAAGGATAAAGTTATAGTCCCCTCTATATATTACCCTAGCATGTCTAGTATATAGTTGAAACACAGCCACAATAACAAAAAAAAAAAAAAAAAACTGAATAAAGAAACCAACCAAAATAAAATGACAAACATTTACCAAAATTATACCGATTGCAGCCGTATATCTCACCTCTAATATTATATTACGAATTAAATTATTGAAACAACACACAATATCGCCATTATAAGGATTGTAGCTCCACAGGACCACTCCTCCTTTAGAAAATATAACAATAAATTCCAACATCGAAATTTGGACAATTCAATACCACTGACACGTTACGGAAAGGTGTTTTCAGGTTTTGTGTCAATAGCAGAGTATTATAAAAGCCGTGATGGTTTTGACTCGGCGCACCCGTCACCGTTACAATTTCTTGTGTTGTCGCCGCCGCGAACAAATTTCGGCTAAACTGTCAGAGAAAACTTCATTTCTTGGATGAGGGAAAATACAAATAATAATTTTTATAGATGTAACAATATTTTCATATTCAAAACAAGAGGTATTATATGGAATATGTTTATGTACGAAAACTGTCAAAGGTGCTAATTAGAGGTTTCGAGAAGCCTATTTTACGATGTAAGTACATATGAGCATAATAAACTGGAAAGTTTAAATTATAAAATATTATTCATTTTTTTTATTATTCATTTTTTTGCAGAAGTTCCGCCCACAATTTTGAAGAAAAGTACGCTATTAAGTTAAAATTTTCCTGATAATAATCTCTAATCGGTTTTATACGTATAGCAAATAGTTCAAGAGTATAACTTAAAATAGTAACCTTTCTCTGAAACAACGACAGGGAAATTGTCTAATAAGTTGCCTTCAATTGAAACCAAAATTTTACAACAATTAAACAATACCAAAGTAATTGGAATATATGAATGAATAAATTATTAAATGCAATACGACTTCACAAAATTGTAATTAAAATTTCGTTTACAAGTTAACACTGCGCTGCCGATTTAACTTCATTCTATCGGCTTCAGCTGGATAAGCTGCGCCGTCATAAAAAAATTCCGTCGCCGCAGGGAAACACAACGGCTTAGTACTCTGATCAATTCACACGATGTATATTTCACATATCAAGTGCAATTATCGTCCGTCTTCTTTGTCACGTTAGAAGTTAATTTACACGGGATTACTATTATAAATCGGCTCAAATTCGACCATTAACTATTGCGAAAGTTAATTTAAAGTATTCATATTGAAATACTGCAATAACGCATTTCACAGCATGAATGTTTCGTGGCGGCCGGTGAATTGTGTTTTTTGAGATGACATGATTTCGTATCTATGATTTATATAGTAATGTGTGCTGTATTTCTGCATGAAATGAAAATATTATAATGAAACAAGGTTTACTACTTTGTATCAGTACATAAATTTTCAGACATGTAGTTGTGTTATTTAGAATCAAGTGCTAGCGACCTTTTCTCTTTTTCAGAAAAATTAACGGAGGAAACAAGCAGGCGGTCATATTTCTTACAAAAAAACACCAGTTGTTTTGGACTTTTGTTTTGGGTGTAACTGCTTATAGTCAGACCCAAAAACATCGCCTCCCATAATGTCCTTGTTTTCTTTTTTTTAAAGTAAAATGTATTATTAAATATGCAAACTTCGGTATAGGTTCAGTTTAGGGGTTTGGCGAAGCCAAACCCCTAAACTGAACCTATACGAACTCTGACCTATACTGATCCACCCCAGGATACTATTTCATGGTAGTGGGCGTGTTTGTGGGCGTGGCAAGGTCGAATAAGGGACTTTGACGATAACTTCTAAAGTATGCGGTGTACCGAAGTGAATGAGGTGTCACTTGAAAGGCATTTTTAAGAGCTATTTTTTAAGTTTTTACCTTTTTTTAGATATTTTTGATAGTTTCGGAGATAAATCAGTTCAAACTCAAGTTACTTCAAAACTTCGTTTTCTTTGCTTTCTTGTGTTGTTTGTTGTTGTTGTTGTTGTTGTATCAGTGTGATGTTGTTGTTGTATCAGTGTGTTGTTGTTGTTGTTGTTGTTGTATCAGTGTGTTGCTGTTGCTGTTGTTGTTGTTGTTGTTGTTTTTATTAAAAAATTTAACTAAAAACGTGCGATGTAATATTTTAATTGTTGTTGTTGTTGTTGTTGTTGTTTCTCATAATAACAAAATTTACCAAAAATCTCGTTATTGTTGTTGTTTCTTAAATTGTTGTTTTCTAAAATGAAAAATTTTTAACAAAAATCGCGCGATTTTTGTTAAAAATTTTTCGCCTGCGGCGCTAAGGTTGTTGTTGTTTTCTAAAATGAAAAATTTTTAACAAAAATCGCGCGATTTTTGGTAAAAATTTTTCGCCTGCGGCGCTAAGGTTGTTGTTGTTTTCTAAAAAGTTGTTCTTGCTTCTTGGCGTGTATAGCATCAATGTCTATTTTTTATGCTGAATGAGTAGACTTCCTACTTATTTCAAAGTATTTCTCTAAAAGTAAACACAAGACGTATAACTTATTATACATCGTTAGAAAGGTAAAAGATCACTCTTACTGAATTTCACATTTACCGTTATACCTTCCGAACCCAATTTCCAAGAAAACGGCTTCTGTTTAAACGGAAAATCAATTAATTGCCAATAACTTCTAAACTATTGCAATTACAGCTTTGGCATATTCAGCAGAAATAAAGCCATTGAAAATACCTTTCATTTGGTACCCATATCGACTATATAGGTTGAATAGTTTAGGAGTTATTGACCTTTTAATGTTCGACCTTGACACGCCCATAAATCCAAAATGGCGACCAATTCCAGGAATTTACAAGCGGATTCCAAGAACTAACGGTACAAATAACGGTAAAATAACGGTAAATTTGCCCTAAAAGTAGGCGTGGCCGAAACCCCTAAACTGAACCTGTTCCCAAACTTCGCATACTCCCCTCAGGAAGGAAATCCTATGGGCTTTTCACACATGTGGTTCTTCATCATATGTTTTTATTAAAATTTTATGAGAAACTATAAACAGTTCTTTTCAATAAACAGTTCTTTTTGTACGTTGTAATCGAATAAATAAATATCAAAAATTTTGTTGCGATGTCTACTATTAAAACAACAGCAACACGGGATCAGTGGCCGAACCATATCCCATAAAAGCTTTATTAACTTATTCAAAACAAATATTTTAATTAATAGCTTAGAAGTTCCAGTGGAAGGTATTCAATGGGACCGGTTTGTGGACGTTGTACTGTATTTAATTTCAAAAAGTTTTATCTGCGATTTTTCCCAAATTGGTTTTTATTGTTGATGAGATCTTGGGGTTTTCTATGTGCTTTTTAGTTTGGTTTTTACTTCCTTGTATAAGTAGTAAACACAAGAAAGTATTGTGTATTTGAGACTCTTAAAGTCCTACTTGTGCTAGATACCTTTTTGGATCAGGATTTTGCCAAATACGTGCATAACTCAAAACCAAACACCCCACGAAAGTAGATATTTTGTATTTGAGGCTGCCGTAAGATCTAGTCATACCAGGAAGTCATGTGTTGGCCATATCAGATATTTCTTTAATGTTTTGAAATCCTGAAAAAGCGAGGGCTTCAGTGCGGCATATTAAAACGAGAAAATGTCATATTGATATGAAACCCACCAAAAACTATACTACTTTTTACAGTTTCATTAATAAATTTAAGCAAATATGAAAAATGAATGTCTTTGCATTACTTATTAAAAATTACCAATATGAAAGTCAACCGGATTTTTTACGATCTATCAACATTTGCTAAGATCTTAACTGCTTTTCTCCCATCTTTAGATCACAACTAACTAGCAATGAAGTTATTGTTTTTTATACAGTATCTTTTATATAAAACGTCACGGCATAGGGAAATTTTGCGAAAAATTCCCTGTTCATGTAAGTTTGTGAAACGTTCGCTTCGAACCCTTTGAGTTTCCATAATTAAATATGGAAATTGAAATTTAGAAAACTATTAAATAATTCATGATGTTGTCACGTGTCGATTATTATTATTTACAATTACAAACAGAAACAGTAACCGCGGCAGAAAAATGTGAACAATGTACATAAAAAATTTTCCTTTTTCATAATTATTTTTTTCTCTTTGAGAGCTTTGAGCTTACAGCTTTCATTCGCGACTTGCTATCAACACATAAGTTTATTCTAAATGCTTTCTTTTCCTGTTGTGAGTATTAATAAATCTTCAAACTAAATAGTTTACAAATTAAAAATCTGAATTTAATTATTAAAATATAAGTGTGTGAAACGTTGAAATGTGTAAAAAACTAACAGTTTGAAACTAGCCGAAGAAGAAAATAAAAACTAATTATCTCAAACGAAAAGTTAAGAATAGTAAAAGCAACTAAAACAAAATGGTATACACAAATTGAAAACGTTTTACTTAGATTTGTAGTGTAAAAAATATTATATAATATAAGTGAGTATTGATTTCGCTAGAAATGGTATAATTCTGCATTTTCATAAAAATTAATCAACATTTACCGTGAGATTCGTTAAAGATTTAATGTATTTTATATGTTTTCAAGGTAATTAAATCGTGGCTATTTAGGCTTTCGTTTCGGATAATGAGTATTAAATTGTTTTTATGTTTTATCAAATTGTTTTTCACATTTTTTGTTAACAACAACAATGCCAATATTCAAGTATATATTGAAATAATGGAATATAATTAATTAAAAACAATTTTGCGTGGCATTCTTGAGATTTAGCACTGTTGGCACAGTTTTTTGTTTATCGCTAAAGCTTAAATGCGTTTTGTTTACATAGTTAAATCATTATTGAATTGTGAAACTAATGATAGAAACTAATATGACATGAGTTTATGATGAATAAACCATGTATTGCTTTTATTGATAAAACGATCAATAAAAGGTATGTTATACAACTGTGCGTGCGAGTGTGCTTTTTTGTGTTTGTAAAATCTCTGTTGAGATTTCAGTATGTTCAATACAACTCCAAGGATTGTTGACATAAATTTTACAATTGATAATAAAATATTTTGAATAAAATTAATAACAAGTTTAACTTTAGCGTTTTGAGTTTTTATTTCTTTAAATTTTTATGTTTGTGTAAAGAACCCGTAATTTGCGTTTCTTAAATTAAATAAAATTGCAATAAAATTTAAGTGATTGCGATGTAAAGAACAAATAATTAATTGGACTCTGTTCAAGAGACAGATTCATTCAAAGTATTGAAGTTTCTGCACTTCTTGAAACTTATTTTTAATGTTCAAGGAATTATCATGCTGAACAACAGGTCAACTCACATTTATTTGCACCATACTACATCTTTCAAATCCACCACAGTTCGCGACGTCGCCAATTGATACTTGAATAAAATACCAGCAGTGATAATTGAAAAAGTATTTTAATTAAATTACAATTACTTATTGTCTCTTTTCGAAATTAATTGTTGTTGTTTGCAAGTGATTAGAAAAATGGTGTTTATCGATCGCTGTGGAATTGCGTTTTAAACTTTATATTCTTTGATTATTTGAAAAAAGACAGATTTTGTCGTAAGGATAACGTCGAAATGCAAGGTTGTACGATTTACCTAGAAGCCTCTACCTTTCAGTATCACAAGGTTTTTTGTTTGTTAACAAGTTATTGAATTGATCGAATTCTCAAACCGATAGATACAAACCTCTAGGACTTTTTCTTCAAATAAAGTCTAGTTAATTATAATAATTAAAAAAATTATCATTTGTCATTTAAGATGTGTATCAGTTTTTTTTATTATTTTCTTTATACTATCATCATCCAAAGGATCATGTTCTTAATCAATATGTACTTAATAAGAAAACAGTTCTTTTACTATTTGTACTCGTACTTAAAGTGAATAATTCTTTTCAGGTTAACTCTATGCAATTAAAACTATATGGGATGAGCAGAAATAACTATTTTAATTAATTGAAATATTCGGAATAATTTTAATTGAGAATGAAGAAGTTCACATTTAAAGGAGTTCTTGATGGGTTTCGATCAAGTGTTCAGCCGCAAGTATCTAGGCCGGAGCAGGAATTTCAGGAGCAGCTTCGGCCAGATAATTTTACTTTGAAAAAGGTATGTCTTTTGTTACTTTTTTATTAATTTTATAACTGCATTATTACTATACCATATATATTTAATTATTATAATACGCATTATTATTAATATCTAAAATGATTCTAAGCAAATTTAATTTCCAATTGTAAATAGTTTTAGATTCTTGTCTAAATTTTACATCACAAATTTTGCATATATACATAAATATGAATTTTATAAATCGTATAAATGGCAGAAGATCATTGTTCGATGATTTCACTATTTTGTAGAATTTCATTTACAAACAAGCTTACAATTGAGTAATTAAATTGGTTATTTCTAAGTGCCGCCACTGATCATGATGTAAGTTAAATTCTTATATCTAAGAAATACAAAAAGACGACATTAGAATCAGAAAATTTTCTTCTCATTCAACCAGCATCCTATATGCTCAGTTTGACCTATGGATAGAAGTAATTTGCAATTGTTCATATACATACTTAACAACTGTCTATAGCACACAATTTTTTTTTGCAAATCGATTCGTAATTTTCCTATGCGTAATAGAACCAGATCACGATCAGTGGTATCGGGAAAGCAGATATTATTTTTATAACATCATGAATCTATCATCAAAAGCAGTCAAGTTCTCTCTTGATTCCTTTACATCAAGATCTAGTGGAGGAATGGTTTCATTTGTGTAAACTTGAAGAATTTGTCGTAGCTGGCGTTTGTCTTTCATGGTAGTAAAATTCAAACTTATCATAAGACACACGCGGCTATAACATTTTTTATGATCATCTCGATTTTTAAATAAATCAGTGAGGACAATTGACAGATTATATGTCAATAAGAATCATAATGAATTGGAAATTAAAAAAAAGTGATGTTAATTTGATTGCAAATGAAATATTACAATTCTTAATATTTCATTAAAGCATAATTTTTTATTAAAAATCTTTCCATATTTGTACAATTTCCGTTTTTTCACATGTAAATATAATTTCCTGTTATTACAGACTTTTCGGCATGGATTTCCTTACTGTCCAACACAAATGGCTTTTGATCCAGTTCAAAGATTATTAGCTATAGGCGATAAATCTGGAGGTGTTCAAATGTATCCTTTTCTAAAGTTTTTAATTCATTACTAAATACAATTGCTCTGCACTAAAACGTTCATCTCCAAGTTATCTTATAGCGATATTTCAATATTAAATGAATAAATTTATTTAATTTAACTATTTAATTTAATTGAAAAATCCTTACATCAAATGTATACATTAGTCTAGGGCAGCCAGGAGTCGATACACACATTCTACATGAAGGCGAATCTGCGTGTGCGATTATACATATGGAATTTTTAGTAAACGAGGGCGCAATTGTCACAGTTACGGCAGATGATACGTTACATTTGTGGAACATTCGTGAAAAAACTCCAAAAATTGTGCAAAGTCTAAAATTCCAAAAAGAAAGGTATTTTGAATTAGTATTTATTTTTAACTGAAACGTGGAATAAAGTGCAAATCTGTTATCTTTCAGAATAAGATGCCTGCATTTACCTGTTGGAAGCAAATGGTTGTACGTGGGAACTGAAAAAGGCAATGTTCACATCGTTCATATTGCAACTTTTGCTTTGAGTGGTTATATAATTAATTGGAATAAATGTATTGAATTGTAAGTAGAACAAACTCATTAATTAGAAGAATCTATTGTTTCTCTGAAATATATTAAACTTTTATTACTTTATAAAGTATATTATTAAGTTATTTATTTAAACTTCACCTTTCACAGAAGTCGCACAACTCATCCGGGCGCTGTTATATCACTAAGTGATAATCCAATAGATGCAAATAAAGTAAGCATCATAGAACTGACCGTCAGTCATTTTAATACCACTTGTTTTTGTGTAGCTTCTGATAGGATTTGAGTGCGGGTTACTTGTGCTGTGGGATTTGAAAGGAAAACATGTGGATATCAGATGGCAAGCAGTGGAACCGATAAAGTCGGTTGCTTGGCATCATGAAGGCAGATATTTTATATCGTCACATGCAGATGGGTCAATTTGTTCCTGGCTCTCCAAATCGATGCCAAAGCCACAATCCTGTACTTTTCCACATGGTATGAATTTATTCATTTATTAATTTTATCATTTGTAGTTTTTAACGAGTTTATATCAAAAACCTAAAATATAAATTATGCAGTTGAAACTTATACTTAATAATGATTAATATTTGTATTTATTTGCAACTTTTTGAGCTTTTACTAACCTTTATATTGTACATCATCAAATGTATAGAAAAGTATAACAAGTATTCAATTAATTAATGACGGTCTACCTTAAGGAAATTTTACTTTTTTATTTAATTGTTGATATTAACAGTCCTCGATGTATATCCTCGAGGCTGCAGAAATCTGTTGTTTCTTTTTTATTTATAATAATCTTTGTTGTTTGTAGTGCGTATGTTTTAGTAAATTTATATTATTATTTTTTCCATTAGCGACTTGTTATACCCAATTTCTTTATTAGTATATGCGTGCCTTAATGATTCTATTTACATGACCATAACAAGTTGGTCAGGAAGAATAGATACCTTGTTTTTATTTTATGTTTTTTTTTTTTGAAAGTGTTGCAAAGATCTCATTGCAGATTATGTTTGTGCTTATAGTTAATAAATAAAATTATATTCCTTACATACAAATATTTAAAATATATATTCTTATACATTAAAGGTAAACCAGCACAAAAGGGAAGCAGTGAGAAGTGTACCCCGATTTATAAAGTCGATTTAAAAGTCAACCGACTCGGGTAAGTAATATATTTGCTAACAACCATTTCTCAAAAATTAATAAATCTTTAAATTTCCTACTTTGTAGTGAAAGTTTTACAATATTTTCTGGAGGTTTACCGCTTGATAAGGGCTCAAGATCAAATTGTATAACTGTTATGATCGGGAAATCAACAACAGTTTTAGAAATGGAACACAATGTAATTGATTTTGTAACTTTATGCGAGAACCCATGGTCTAGTGGTAAGCAATACTGCAATACTTATAAAATAACATTCCTCTTTTGTTTGTATTTATAAATAATTGTAGAAATAGTTAAGTACTTAATACATAGGTTGTAAGATGTATAGATGATAATTTATTTATAAACTTGTGAAGCTAACAATAACTAGTAGCAGCAGAAAGATTAATTATAATGGAATAGAGTAATAGCACGTAGATTAGTGATAATAGAAATTTACATATCTTAAGAACGAGATCTTTTGTAGATCTAGCGCTGGCTTTTTAGAGAGTTTATTTTTTGGTGGTTTGCTGGATATGTTACGAACTTGTTTTATATTATTTGATATATAGTTGTAAGTAAATTGAGCTTGGTAAAGGAACAAGTATAATAGTAATTTTGGAGAATAATCGTTTTAAGTTTAATTCTAATCGTTCTCTGGTAACCATAGATGGAAGATTACAATTCCATAGATTTCAAATGGTTTAAGGGTTTTATAGTCTATCTTTGCCGTCCAATCATTTATTGTTTGTTCGAATGTTGTTTTTAAAAACTCATAAAAATATTTTAAAAATGTAATTTTTCAGAAATACAAGAGCCATATGCGATAGCGGTCCTTCTCCAAAATGATTTAGTTGTAATTGATTTGCTTTCGTCAGGATTTCCGTGTTTCGAAACTCCTTATCCTATGGACTTGCATGAATCACCCGTAACATGCTGTACATATTTAACCGATTGCCCATCAGATTTAGTGCCCGCATTTTATTCGGTAAGTTGCCCCGATTACAGTCGAATTAAGATGTTGTCTTTCGAGGTTAGTGTGAGAGTCAACTACTTACTATTTTATATAGAACTACTCGTACCTATGTTAAAAATGTTAAAAATTATTCAGAGATCTGACGTTCTTACAAAAAAATTTCCTGGTTCTAATTTGAATCATAAGTGCTGCCAAGTTTAATAATGCATAAAAGACTTGAATTGTTCACAATGCCATTTTTATGTGAAATTTATTTAATTTTTTATTTATTCCCAATTCGAAGATGAAATTTTATTGTTGAGTCTACCAAAACAAAATAAAATAATTTCTTAAAAATAAAAGTGATCCACCCACGTATTGACAAAGACGGAAATAAATAAAATAAATAAAAAAAGAGGTATATTTGGCACGCTTGTTATAAGACAACAAGGATATTCGATACGTGAAATTAATTCGACTATTTTCATTAATCGGATTATTAGAAAGACTTGACGACTTTAACGATTTAACCATTATTTATTAAATAGAAAAACTGCTTTTTTGTAAATAATAGTCACACGCATTGGATAATAATGAAATTGTAAGAAGGAGTAATATAAATTGCAGGTTGGCAGATCAACTGCTAAGAAATCTGGCTTTTCGGAAAAAGATTGGCCAATTTCTGGTGGAGAGTGGTCACCTGCTTCATGCAGTTACTCCGAAATTGTCATAACTGGACATCAAGATGGAAGTATAAAATTTTGGGATTCTGGTGCTGGTGCGCTTCAGGTATGTGCAATGTTTCCATGTTATGTTTTCAAATTCGTAAAATTAATAATAATTGTTACATTTAGATTTTGTACAAGCTGAAAACAGGAAAACTATTTGAAAAAATCAAAAGAAATTCGACAGAAAGCTCGCCTGACAACCCATTAGCTGTTGAAATGGTAGCCCTTTGTGCTGAATCAAGGAGAATGTGTGTTGCTGCATCGCAGGGGCACGTTATGCTTTTCAAGTTTAGAAAAGTAGAAACTAGTTCGGAAATATTAACTTTGGAAATTCCTATTCTATATGAAAAATTTGATGATTTCTACGGCATAAGTCCTGATAATGAATTAATTCTTCACCATCCTGCGGAATCACACGAGCTTGAAAAGGTGCGTTGATAAAATTGTAGCAGCGAAAGCAAAATAAATCGCTGTCCTATAAATAAATCGTAAAAATAATATTTAATATCGTAATTTATCGTAATTCTGTATTAAACTTTAGTTATGTTTAAGAAAATTTAGTGATAAATATAAATATAAGTGTTCATTTCTTTTTCTTAGATGGAAAACACATTAAAAGTAAAAATTGGAACCCATAGAAAGCCGCCGGGTTTTCAGTGCCAATTAGTTTGTTTTACAACTGGACCTAACAGAAAACAGGTGCAAATAACGTCGCTTTGTATCAATTCATTCTATGGCTTGTAAGTGCTCAAAAATATTATTTTTATTGTTAATATTCAATTATTTTTCTTAGAACTAGTAACGTAGCTCGGATTTAGTCGGTGCATTAATTAATATAATATTCGTCGTATATTTAAAGATTTTACTTATTTCGAAATATATCAGTAGTGGAAAGATGTAACTTTCCATGGATAGTTGAAAAGGCTCCTGCTTTACATATGTATGTAGCTAAAGTAAAGTACGCTCTGGATGCTGCTTGACAGCCTTGATAATTCTCTTTATTTAAAGTTTTATAAAAAACTTCCATAGTTATATACACATTTTTTATAGTTTAAAGCTGTTTTAATCAATGCACCAATATTTCTTTATAATTAGATGAACTAAGAATATTTTTACATTGTTTAGGATGGCGTATGGAACTGAAGACGGATTGGTTATTGTTGACATTATCCAAAAAGTCTGCCTCCTTAGCGTTGCGAGCCCCGATTTATATGGAGCTAAAGATCCCTACTACAGGATTCCGAAGAGTCCGAAGAGAAGTGACAACAAAGAGGATCAAAGTCGCTCTCCAAGTTCTGATCAGGTAAAATAACCATGCTTTTTATAATGCAGTACAAAAAATAGTATCTAAATATTTCGTAGATAAGACCTATGTTTTGTGAATACACGGTTCGTAATTGACATTCTAAAATATTTAAATATAAATGGCAAAAATCTCTCCTGCTAAAGATGCAAGTTCTATCCGATTTGCTTCAAGTAGATTTGGGAAAACCGGCCTCAAGCTCAATCTAGTTTTCATATACTTCTTTTACTCTAGTTTCACCTAAAGATCTAGATCCCATACAATTTAATTCAAGTGCCTTTGAGTAAACAAACTATCGAGGACATAAAAAACTTATAGAAAACGTAAATTTGATATTGAAACGGAACTCAGAAAAGGCGCGAGGTGCAAAAATAAATTAATAATAATGTGGTGTATTTAGAATTAAAAACTGTAGCTTAGATTCTAAGTTATCACACCTATTTATGGGGAAAACAGTCCACACGATAACAAGACTAGAACTAACTTCTAGTTGTATCATTAGTTAAAAATCTCAACAATTATTACAGCGAATACAGAAAAAACTAGTGTTTATAGATATCAATTGTGAAGAAATTACAGAATTTAAAATAAAACAGAATCTATTTGCAAATAAAAAAAAATTCACGTTGTAGGATAAATAATTTAAATAACGAAAATAATCAACGCAAATAGATGATTAAATAAAGATAATCCTAATTGTTCTATCAAGAAAAGACAGAAAATAATACAGACGCATTCTACTTATGCACCGTTTAGTATCCTACTCATGGCAAATTTTAGGTTTTCAAACCAAATCACATGTGTCTCTAACAATCATCACATGGAAATGAATCAAACAAAGGTTTCAGGTTAGGTGTCAGAATTAATCGTGAAAGTCTGAAGAGATTCAAAGGGGAACAAAGTTTCCTTATAACTTCTCCGAATTTTGTTTTACAAAACAAGCGTGAAAAAACCGTTGACACGACGGAGTAAGAAATAGGGCGACTTTTCTCAATACATTTTGAAATCAATTCAGAAATTAGAAAAAGAATTAAAATAGTGTCAGATGACTAGAGTGACAGTGCAGAAATCTGTACACGAGCGCGAGAGCAGTGACGGCTACCACGCCAGAATTGCAGTCCGTGTCCAACCGTCAACGTGTGCTGACGTGCAGCGTTCGCAGCTTGACATTTTACATATTTTCTTTGCCATTTTAAATAAAGACATTATATTCTTCGTATTATGCGCTCATTGATTTAAAATCTTTTATCTAACTAATTTCACACGTGCGCGTGACATTAGGGTCATATTTGTACATTCTGATTAAACAGCTAAATGTAATTGCTAAACGGTAGCGTGAGGCCATGATTTCGGTATATTGACATAGTACTGAAGTGGTTCTTTCCAATTGAACAATCCCTAAAAAATAAAAACATAGAAAGTTATTTAAAAAGAGAAAGTATTATTATTAAGTATTGATTTTTCTGTTTCTTATTGTCCTGTATTTTCCCCTTTAGAAACTCAGATTTTTCAAATTTGGATATAATTTGTAAATTAAATAATTTTGAAAAAATTTATTGATACTTTCGATCTGACCAATCGCATAAGAATGAGCGTTTTGAAAAAAAATAAATACAAAAATAGATGCAACGAATTGATTACCGTTTCGTTACGGCTGGTCAGTAACAGAATATTCGGCCTATGGTCTCCTTATTATCAGCTGTTTGCATAGCAATATCTTGTTTCCTTTTGCTGCCATATACGTAATGAAATAGTATCCTGTGATGGATCTAACAGAAGTTCTCAGATGATCCCTCGCAATCATGACTTATTCCAATTTAATTCTACCGTAGTGCAAAAATCATCAGGAAAACAACTGTTCTTTACGCTAGAATTGCGTGGGCATAGTGAGATGTCAGTCTCGGTGGGCCTAGACGTAGGCCTAGTTGTTATCTTTAATATTAAGCAGATCGCTATGGTAACTTTTTCGGTTCGCCTCTAAGCTCTGCACTTTATTACAATCTTTGAGTTCCACCATAGAGGCATACTTTCGAAGTCCATTATGCGGTATTGGGTAGGTACGAGTTCAGTTCTGCCAATGTTTGCTTCATGGTGGAATTACCTAGACACCTTACAGAGCTTGAGTTTGTTAACGTAATGAAGCTAATGCCGTCCGAGACGAGACTGTTCCTATCTAGGAGAAGAAGCATCTGCAACACTGGCTGCGTTGTCCTTCGAGCTGCTCACGTAATACTTTCTGTGTTGACGGAAAATTCCGAGCAATTTTAAGCATCACAACTCTGCGCTATAATCCCGCAAATGACACCCGTTTGACACCCTTACCGCCAACCATACACCGATCGCGTGCAGCTCGTCTCCACAGCCCTCGCTACGACGATGATATTGGCTAAAAGGTAACACACACAAGGCTTAAGCTCGAGAACGTACTATAGGGCATAATAAGTGTGTTATGTAGAAACTTAAAAAAGAAAAATAACATAAACTGTGGTGAGCCTTGGCATACCTCACTTCTAAAGCAGGAAGACCAGATATTCAAGCAGCGACTGTGCTGACTATATAAAATGCAAGATTTTTGTAGGGCACTAAAAGATATCATGGTCGAGACACGGTTTATATACCCTCCGTAAGGAAAACTTGCTGACATATTGCGCCTGGCGGTAAATGGAACTGTGGAGGATATACCAGAACATTTTACAGTATTCAAAGAGAGATAAAGCCCATATCGTTACATGGGAGAGCAGAACCTCAAGGTTACAAAGAAGAGCAGAACCTCAAGGTACCGCCAACTACAACTACCGTGATGAACGAGCAGATAACGGTTCGTCGTCACAGACAAACAGGTGGTACCCTCCGTATCCGGCTCTACAACGGCAGCAAACCACAAACCGCAATGAACAAGCCACAGATCACAGCGCCAAAACACAAGCCGCAAACTGCAAGCTACAGGCAACAAACTACAAGCTACAAACCAAAAATCACAAATCACAAGCAACAAACTACAAGCTACAAACCAAAAGTCACAAGCCGCAATACACAAGCTCCAAACGACAAGCAGCAATCAACAAGCCACAAAGCAGAAAATAAACCACAACCGACAAACCACATGCCACAAGCCTCAATCAACAACGCTTTGCCGCAAACAGCAAAGCCGAATCCCCATAACACAAGCCGCAAAGCACAAACTACATGCCACAAACCGCAAGCCACAAAACTCAAAGCACAAACAACAATCCCAAAATACAAGCCGCAAACCACACGCGCAAACTACAATCCTCAAACAACAAGTCACAATGCACAACCCACAAGTACCAGTCACAAAACCAAACCACAAGCCTCGACGCCAAACACAAGCCACAAACTACTAGCCGCAAACCACAAGCACATGGCAAACTACAAGCCACGAAGCGCAAGGTACAAGCCGCAAATCCAAGTCACAAACCACAAACCACAACCGGCAAAAAACTTTTCCAGTTTTAATTAAGAAAGCATCACTTTAAATTCAGAAAGCGTCACTTGTAATTCAGTGAATTTCAAGTTTTCTGAATTGCAAGTTACGTTTTTTGATTGACAATTGATATTTCTGAATTACAACCCTTTTTGATTAAAAAGTGACGACGTTTTTTCGATACAAAATCTGCTGTACCATAAAATTTCCTTAGAATTCCGTCGACCAACACCAGCCACAACAGGAATGAGAGAACTCTACCCTGTTCGTACCTCGTATGACACTTCTAAGGAGAGTGCTTGCGCCAATGGTAGAACTTATTATTCTGCTTTCCAGCATAATTACTGTGTAATAAATAATAGCACTGTGCACTCCGTGATACTTCAGAGCACCTTCTATTGCTTCTGCTGTGACGTTGTTAAACTCCCCTTCAATGTCAAAAAAAGGCTCTTAGAGTATACACGTTGTCCTCCAGGGATTTCTCAATTTTGGATACCACACTGTGAAGTGCGCTCTCAACTGATTTGCCTTTTTGATAGGCGTGCTGACGTGTGTGACTTTATTACTTATATAGAGGTCCACCAGTATCTCCAGTGTCTTGAGTAAGAAGGAGAACAGATGACTTCAGACCCTAATCCTGCCTTTGTAGATACACAGGCCCGCCATATACAGGGCCAGTCAATGTCTCTACCGGTGGCTTTCGATTTATTAAAAAGAGCTATTGTTGATTTCTTCAACGCTCCGAGCTCCGGAGTCCAGCGTGCCGGTTCACTTTTTCCGCAATGGTGGCTCCTCGGACACATTTCGTTAAAAGCGAGTTGGAGCAGGGTATCAGTGCTCTCAGTGTTAGGACTTGTGTTGCTTTGTAACAGCAGCACCGCGGGTTTTTGTGATAACTGGTCCCAGTTCGTTTTTCTCGTGTTCCCAAAGGCACTATATACTCAGCAGGAAAATCCGTCGGAACAAGTACACCGAAAACTCAAGCGATGATTTTGCAATTTAGAGGAACCGAACAGAGCAAATGGATGAGCTATGCCCAGAGCTATCCCTCTTGCACTTAACTCGAGCGCCTCCGAATCAAGAGTATTCGGAAACAGCCGCTACCAGTGGTGACGTAGGAACTTCTTCTGGAGAAATCGTAGAGTGCTTAGAGTGGCCATTCCAAATTGCAAAAGACATACGAACAAGCAGCACGCAACCAAGCAAAGCATTACAATCCACGCGGTAAGGAACGAAGACCCAAGACTTAGTGATCGCAAAGTTCCGACGTACTGCCGAAGAACGAGTGCAAACGGGTGCAACGTACCGAATGTGAAGATATATTAGGCCCCGGACGCAGAGTTGGACACCAACGAGGACTCTCATCACATTGAACTAATGACAATGAGGCTACACGGGCATCCATATTATTTAAATAGATTTTGTTGAACCGAGCGTGTAGTTAGCAAAGATTTTCGTCAGAAGACTATCGTCACCTGTGATGGCAACACGAATCGTTGGAGTCGCCGAAAAAGTGCGAATTGTTAGCATAGGCCGTTCTATGAAAATATTGTATGCAAACATCATTTACCAGCTTGAATCAGCTTTCCTCTTCACAACTTCGAATCCTTCAGAGAAGTGAAGCTTGTATTTAGACAGAATTCTCAACAGTAAACCCGGAATTTCGTTACAAGTCCTTCTTGGTCGACCTGGTTTTACTTTTGTTCTAAGACCTCTCATATACAACAATCAGTCGAACTCGAGCGAGGTCCACTCGGTCCGCCTTTCTCGTTTGCCTATTTCGTCTTTTGATAATTAGGTGCAGATGTTAAGTGAAGAATATCCAGTAATGATCTAAGCAGTTTGATTATATAGTACTTTGCAACCATCGACGCAGACTTGGCCAGGAGAGCGTAAAAAAGCCACTTAACCTATTCTTATAAAAACACTCTGTTTTTGGAGATACAGAAATTTAAATTTCATTTACTGCTGAATATTACATGAGAATTGGTGAAGTCCAAACCTAAGTTGTAAATTACCTTTTAAAAAGTATTTTATTCTAGTTTAATTTTAATTCAATTCCACGTCAATTCTTAATTCACTATAAGTTTCGTTTCCTTCTTTATTGGTTTATTTTTTATTTCTTCTATACAAGAATACACAAATATAAAAATCCAGCAAAAATATATTGGGATTCCTTAAAAACTATCAATTCTGCTGTATTTAAAATGATTTTAGATACGAACATCGCCATTGCTTCTTAGATTTCTTTATTTATAGGCAGACCGCTTTCATCGGCCTTTGTAATCTTTCTTGGTTTTTATTGCGCGGGAATTTTTAGTATTATATGATTAATTTGAATGAAATAACTGTAAAATATTTTGGAAAGCCTGTAGGATGGATTAACGCTTTTATTACATTTCAGGTACTCCTGGCTATGTTGGCATTCTGGCTCTGTGCAGGTAAATCTTGTCTTTCTGGTTGCCACAGAATATATTAGGCAAAGTTGGTTTTCCCTTTAAATGGACCTTGCTTACGCACTGTCTGAAGGCGTGTAGGCTGACAAACGGTTGTAATTCATCCCCTCCTTTAGATTTTTTAATACCACACCGTTATAAAAAATTTTCCTGTCACGATAGGTTGCTTGATTTTAAATTCGATAAGCCTTCAAATTACTTTAGAAACCTAATAAAATGTAACTTACACTACAAAACACCAAAACACACATTCATATAGAATTTAGTTTTCTATGTTTTATTGTAAACTTTATTTTACGTAGATTATTTAAAATTATTTAACTATTTAAATTCAACTTTCAGTTATTTGAAATGCTATGATGTTTCAGTTTTGGATCTTAGCGGTCTTTTCTGGGTTACCTTCACGCCTTGTTCCTCTGCATTTGGCCCCTCCCTGACACATTTGCCTTTAAAATCCCGCCTCATCTATTCATGTTGCACGTCATTTTAAGCGTTATTTCAGAACTGCCCAAGATTTGCTTTCAAGTTTAATTGTGGATAGTATAGTGAGGATATTCGCTTTTGCATCCTTGAGCATTCGTCCTCTAGAAGCATTACCTAGATAGTGGGCGATTGCTTCCATCGGCCTACACATATCCTTTGCCTTGCAATAGCATGGAATCCAAATTGCCGCGTAGCTTACAGTTGTAGTGCTGCCTTCTTTGCTTGGCTTCTAATTCACTAATCTATTCGTAGTAAATGTATCACTGTATCCAGAGAAGCACTGGATGGCGTACTCCTTGAATCCTCTAATGTGCATAGCGTAGCCATCCTTTGTATCGTTATTCTCGTTTGCCAATTGTAACTCCCATTTCAGGCGTAGAAATACACATTCTGTCTTTCTATGGAGGCGCTAAAGCCTTTATCCACCACGTCAAATACCGCAGCCTACCACTGGTATTGAAACTTATCTGCTTTCTTACATACTTGCGTGTTACTTCAACATTACATCTAAACAGCTTGGTGCCATAGAACCATCCCACAATATCACCAGTACGCCTGTCCTGGTCTGTATATGCGTTCAACGGACGCTACTATCTTGCACTGCGACGTCCTCATGTATCCGCTGGTTGTGTCTCTCCTTTGACATTCGCTACCGTCACATGGCAGTTCGCTACTTGCCGATTTTATGTCGTCATTTGATCTCTCGTTTTGTTATCAGCTACCTACGGTCTTTTATGGGCGTCCTTAATTCCGATTGGTGAAGCTTTATAATAATTTTTAATCTTTTAATATTTCATTATTAACATTGTCTGTTAACACTGCCTGTAGAAAGCCATTAAAAATTACGGTTTTTTGTTCGACCACAGTTTTTAGACAGAATGTCTTCCTAAGCCACGGTATACCTAAACATGACGACCAATATTTCCTCATTTCTAATTATCGACTTATAGTAGTATCATATTTCCAGCGCATCACTATATAGGGGTCTCAATATTTAGCAGTGCGACCACACATTCCATATATCTGCGTATTTTGGGGTCAGCTGCTATCCTGGCATCTTGTGTGCTATCCCCATATTTTCTTCATAAGTGTTTATTTTCACTGGAGTAAAGCCATAACGCATTACCAATTCTGTCTGAGTAATTAATCTGTCTGTCTATTAATTATACTACTAAAGTTCGACATGACACTACTGAAAACCTACAACCACCACTCTATAATCTTTATTGAAGATACTGGATGAGAATTTGGTTTGTTACGGATATTATATAGATTATTTTAAAAACTGTGTTCAGTAGTATGTCACGTGCGGCACAGAATTCCGTGTTTAGATACACCAAGAGTGCAGGCGATAAGACTAGGTTTCGTGGAGTAGACTTCTGGTCTTGACTCTAAACGTACTGTAATCTTACCAGACGTCGTACGAGAATAAAAGATGGATTGTCCGATATTTATGATAACCGTGACCAAAGCAACAAATATTTAATCCCGATTAGGCAACCAAGCACAATAGTACTATAGATACAGTAAACTGGGGAAAATAGGACACTGCCAAGCAGGGAAAAGAAGTAGCCCTCTCGCTTAAATAGAAGCTCTCAGGAGTACAAGTCAGAGTTGATAATTTGCGTGCATAGTACCAGTACCATTCCTACCAGTATTTAGTTACCAGTCTTTTTCAAGTATAAAGGAACTTTAAATGTACTTGAAATGTACCTAAAAGAATTTACTGAAGTACCGAAAGTATTGAAAATATTACAGCTCTGGTACAAGTATTAAATAAATGGGTAGTCCATATTATTTCGTAAAACAACGATATGTATGGTTCCTTACCATAGTTCATTAATGGTTTGGTTCATATAACTTTTTTTGAAAAACGCGAGCTGGAGCCATCAAAGAAGCTGAATTTGAAATCTCTGTGAAATAGTCTTTCTTAAGACAGGGGAAGGAAATAGCGATAGTAATATTACTTGTCTGTAATATTATTCAGAGGTCAAGCAAAAACTTAAACGATCAAATTTTTCGTTGATCGAGTTATTTTGCGTTTCAGTTTTTGAGGGGAAAGAAATTCGTAAACAGTGTCACACACTAAAACACATTTATACGGACCACGAAGCACGCATAGGCGTCTACCACATGCTACAGGTTTCCATTTTCGATGAAGTTCGATGATTATTGTTATATGGTAACGATGTTGACAAAAAATACATGATAATAATAACTAAATATTCTTAAAGATATTAATTTATCATATTTTGAAGTTGCAATCTATATGATAATATTACATACATATTTTATATCCAATCAAGAATTATAGATGATTCTATCATTCTTGATGTCCAATATTATAATGTGCAACATCATTTACAATGGCTGATTGATACAATGTGAAGGAACACATTTTTTAATATTTGCTTATTATAATATATGATCGAGAAAGTATCTAATATATTTTCTATTTTATGTATGCTATGTTTATGTATTGTATTAAAATATTGTATTTAAGAACGTTTTATTTGCTTTGCCGTTAAAATTCTGTTCTCTTTCCTTTATCCAAATTCATTGCTCTCAAAAAATTAGTCTAATCATACATTACTCATAAAACGCACCAAATGTATCCTTAAAGTTTTATCAATGTTCATAATAAATTCAAATTGCTTTAGCTAAACAACGTCGCTAGTCCAGAGACTAATAAGCCAACTGATTTTGTACCTGAAGTACATGATACGACGCCAACTCTTCAAATTTCCTCCTTATTTGAGCACGGCGATGAAAATCGTGCTGAAAATAGTCACAAAAAGGAGGAAGTTGATAGCTCTGCAAGGTACACACAGGATAGAAAAAAATCCGTATCATGGAAAACGTTTAACTTAAAACGTCAATTTTCTAAAACTAATTTAAAAAAAGAACTTACTGCTGAAATAGAAAATATTACATTAAAAGAAAAACCTGAAATTTTTTATACTGAAGAAGGGGAACATGATAGTTCTCCAGAAGATGTCAATAACTCATGGGCCGAAGATAATGAGCCTGAACTTAGGTGTAAGAAAAATATATCAGATAAAAAATGTTCTGAAGAAGCTGATTTCCTTAAACTGAGTTGTGATAAAAATCCAAAAAGCCAAATAAAATCCAATTTAAATGAATGTAGTAGAACTTGTCTTGATACAGTTGAAACTTCTCTGGACATTTGTTCAAAAGATCCGTGTGCAAAAGACACATCCGATTGTCAATTACGAGCAAAGGGAATGATCGATCAAGAACAAGCAAAGAATTCGTCTGTTCTCGCTATAAGACCAAATGATTTACCCCTTTTCGTTACTGATTCTGAGACCGAAATCAGACCATCCAAACCTGTCCGTAAGAAATTAAAAGATAAGAGAGAACAACGGTTACGATCAGTTCCTAATATTAAATATCATATGAGAGATACGCGCATACGCCCATTTAAAATCGATTCGTCACCATCCATCATCAGCAACCTTTCTAAAGAAAAAAGTGAGTATTATTGGTATTCCCCTTACAATTCTAAAAGATTAACAATTAGTTTATGAAACAACTAATATACAACGAAACTAAGAGAACATGCTTTACACTCGTACATATATTGTTCGTAAGTTTTTCATCATCATTCATACATTTTTTATGTACTACTCACTTAATACATATTTTCACATTGGACTCGCTTGGTGAATTCCTGATATATACTTTGATTTGTTAAAGACATATTTTTTGTTCAGAGAATTGTTTTTAAATTAATTTTAACATAAGTGCAACACAATTAGATATACAGACAGATACAGATTTTATTTTATACTATAATTAAGTATATTTATAAATTTAGTTGTTTTTTTTCTAATTTGGACCTTGAATATAACTTTGCTCCCGAATTACAGTGGACTTGTGGACTTTTGGATTTCACTCCTTCGTTTGATCATCCATATATATCCTTTTCCAATATACATACGTTCTCACGTGCGCCTTAAGTCTTCACGAACTGTGAAAACCTTCAACTCCTTTTGATAGTATCGTTTTCGTTCCTCTAATCAGACCCTTCCTCGCAATGTTGCCCTAATCCGAATTATATTTGACACTGAAGTCTTTCTGACAAACTGCGGATGTTTTTCCTTACTTTTCTTTTTGGTTCACTTCTTCCATTATCGTTTGGTTATTTATTAATTTTCCTACATCTTTTTACATAATTTTCCTTAGTACTCTATGTGTTCTGCAATTTTATATTTAAAATAAGTTAAGTTTATAAATTAAATCAGTTTGAAGCTGCTTTTTAATTTTTTGTCGTTTCACTGATGTTACCGACGCCACGAAAGTTTCTCTATATGTATATAATTACTCTTGAGTACTCTAAACTTTTGTGACCTTCCAGATAACAAATTATGTTTAGATTAAGCACAAAATATTACCGCAACGTAGCCAGCAGCAGGTGATATAGCAGGTGTATATAGAAAGTTTTTTCTTCAAACTTTGTGAAAGTCAACACGTTATAAGCAAGAATTCACATAATTTTATAATAAATAATAAATGAAAATACTATTTACTATACAGATATAGTAGTTCTGCTGATTTGATTGCGGTAGTTTTTTGAGCCCTCTTTGGTGAATCGTTGCGTTGTATAGTTGAGGCCGAGCGAACTCTTTTTTGCTCTTTTCACATTGTTCAAATTGCTTCGTCAATATAGACCCTTTTATTTCGGCGAAGGTAATTGCAACCAAAGGTGACCTGTTGCATATCTGAAGTAGTAAGGAAACTAAGAAGACCTCGAAACCTTGGTCCACCTTATATGGTATAAAAACATACACATATACATATGTGAATACAGTCCTACTTAGTAGGGTCATTCATACGGTTTCAAGTCTTAAAATTAACTGGTCTCCTTCTGAATTTTACTTATCGCTAATTTTGACTTCAATCGAAAGCAGATACTATACAAGAATGATAGAATACTATTATTCTAATATAATATATAGATATTATATATTATAATACCAGTATTCTATCATTCTTCGATACTATCTGCTGACACTTTTCAACCCCCGTTCAAACGATATTATGTCCCCGCTAATATTATTTTAATGTTTAAGCATTTATCTTTCGGCGCTTACAATACATATGTATTGACTATAACCTGAAATTTGTTCAGCAATTCAATGCATTGGTGAATATTTCCAACTATCGCGCTTCTAGATTGGGAATTGGTCCGTACTTTTGAAAATCATGTTTGTTATTAGTTTCGAAATCAATTAAAATCCATTTGATGTGTTGGGTTCAACGATGGTTGCAAACACAAAGTTTGGACTGCTTGTAATTTATATGTGTATTTAAATTAAAGTTTAAGTTTTTGTTTTCAAATCTCTAAATTCATATACAGTGGAGTCGCGCATAGTTAACTTTCTAATATTGATATAACCAAGAGGAATAGCAAAGGCACAAGTTATACATTTACATTTAAGCGTTATTTCCCTTGTCGTTGGTCTTGCAACGCTGATAGTTCTTTACATTGGAAAGCCAGTAAGTATTCCTTTTTGCCAGCATTGCTGAATAAAAAAATCGTAATTTCTTCAAATTGCATTGAATAATTCATAAAACCGAAAACGAAAATTTGTTCATTCGTTAAAGTTATGCAACTTTAGTTACAGATTTCAATAAGTCGTTTACTAGTTCTTTAATTTGAGAGATATCAATGAAGTTTTCCAGAGAAAATATACCGTGTTTTAAACTATTCCGTTGGTGAATCTTCTATAAAGGATTGCGAATTTGCACTTAAATAGTGCGATGGTGCGAACGGATTGAAACTGTCTGATGATATCTGGCAGAAGTGTTTCTTCTGTTAGTTGCGGTTCAAACGTATTCGTTATAGGAAACGGAATTAAAAATAATAACAAAAACGAAGTTAACCAATTTGAATTTTTATTATGTTGATAAATTATAAGAATACTAATAAAAATAATGCTTTGCAATAGCAAAAATATGCTAATAATATACAATAACAGTTAGGTAAAAAATACATACGTAAATTTTATAACAGCGGTGAACACACAGGCGTGGTAATGATTTTGATATTTAGATTTAAATTTAATTTCTATATTTGTTTCAAAAAGTGCAGTTATATTTTCCTAATTTTAAGTAATTCTAGCAGTTAACTTGGCAGATTAAAGGCTAATCAAAATCCGATCCTGTTCATCATTATCATGGATTTGATGGCTGTCGGTAACACGCCCGTGTGTAGGCCGCTTCATGCACTTTATCACATTTTAACAAATTATGCATATGTATATACAATATGTTCTTTATTTGCTTCTGTTTACATTCATATATACCTCAGATAAACGGAAGTACTACAGGAAGCTGTGCAAATAACGTCAGTAGCAAAATAGTAGTTTCAGATAGTCTGAATGATCGTCCTGTAAATAAAGCCAATGAAGCATGTAGTGTTGTATTTAGTGATATTGACGGTGCTTGTAGCGGAGCGAATGCGTCATGTGTTGATCAGATGTCAGCTGGCACATCGAAGTGCCCAGAAGCATTTGTCCAGCAAGACACTGGGAATGCTTATGCAGTATTTAATGAAGCTAAAAAAGACATTACAACAGACAAACGGCAATCTGCCTTAGTGCAACAATCAACTCAACCAGTTCAGCACCAATCAGTGTCATCTGAATTGTTAAAAAAATCCAAATCGCAAGGTGGGGACTAAAATAATTCATATATTATTTAACTAACCACTAAGGAAATCGTTAAAATTCTGCTTTATATGCAAATCGTAATAATTTATTTGCAAAGTTAACGGTTTTATTAAATCAAGTCATTGGAAACATATACAACCATTTATACATTTTCGAAAATAATAATTGCCAAACTCTTTTCCGATCTCTAAAAATATACACATACATGTATGTATATATATTCATTATATGTCCATACTATACTATATCTAACTTCTATATATATATTCTATAACGTACTTTTATAACGTACTCTAAATTTTGCTATTTGAAGATAAGAAAAAATTTGTTATTTTATATTTTCATTTTTTAATCTTTTCAATCGTAAGAAACCAGACTCGAGATATGGTTTCCATTACATTAAAGCGCTTTTTTAATACACAAAAATTTCTAACTTCATATACAGTGTTTCGAATGCAGGAATTTCTATAAATATATTTGTTTTATTTTCGTGTAATAAAAATACTAATATCTACTATGGGAAGGACTTCAAAATTAATATCTAGAAACGTGATTCCAAAAGCTCGGATTTTATTCTTTTGTTCTCAACTGGATTTAAAGAAAATTAACCCAATATTGGATCCAATTTCTTGTAAAGGAAAGGCATCAGGAAAATTAATGGCAGTTGATTCATCTGATGATTTCTATTAACTGATGATTTCCACTCTGATTGATTTTTAACAATAAAATGAAGATAAAGAATGGCTGTTAGGGGTCTTATTATGCATACGAGGCTAAGCCATTCTGGGTTCTATCGCTGTCTCCAAACTCATAGCACTAAGCAATGTAGGTTACATTTCGTACTGACGTTTCTCTACGTTTTTCTCAGATAGACCCAGAGACAATAGCTACGCTTTAGATATTATCTTCGTGCCATCCAGAAAACCTCTGTTAAAATCATTCCAAAATACCTAATGCTACAAATTGTTATATAGTTATATCCATTATACACTTTCAACATTAATAAGTAAACAACGTTCTATTTAATTTAATTCATTGAATACTTGAGTATTTCGTTTACTTGTCACTGGCTTACAAAAAAATGAAGCTGTATTGTAGGTCGCCGCGCTCACATCTAAACCATATTATTTGTTCTGCGGCGGTTGATTTACTTCAAGTGTAACCCTTATTGCAGTTGTCAACATTTCACCCTTGGCTGTTGTACTTCAAATAAATGTTGCTAAATGGATTCTATAGTTAATCACAGTAGTGATTAAGGAGTTGACATCGGTATCAGCAATCGTCGCTTCACATTTTTATGTGTACTTGTTTTTGTTCCTTGTTCTTGTTACTCTTTTGGCAGTTCTTCTTTAATTAAGTTCTGTTTTGTGTTTCGAAATCAAGTTTTTTATTTTTGATATTGCTCCTAAATTCCACTTTCATGGAAATTTCCTTTTATCTTTTAGTTTCATCTATATTTGTTATTGTTGTTATTTGGTTTTAGTTGCAGCTTGCGTTTCGCAGTTCAGTTTGGCGTGATTTCCACGTTCATAGCTCTACATCCATTTTAGGTATTGCACAAACGTTGAATTGATGCGTTATTTTCGTAGGGTGACTTCAAGTAGAATGTTCAGATCCTACAGCAGTAGATTATAACGTTAATTTACCACAAGGACCATATAGTAAATTTCGACTATATAAGGAAGGCGTGGTAAACATAGATACAGCACATGGATACCACACGATATGGGCTTTGACGATAATGCAGTGGGAGTAGAGAGATTAATCCTTCGGTTGTATTTGAAGATATGCTTTAAAGGATATAATCCTAAACAAGAGAATCAATTTGTATTTTATACAGAAAACCTTTTATATCAATTATTTTTATTTAAATTTGAATTTGTTATTGTACATGTTTTAATTTATTGCATATTTTAATTGTACATTAAGTCAACTTTTGATGTGAATTTATTGACATTATCTCCTCTACTAAATTTTCAAATTTTCAGGAAAAGGTTGCTGGAGATTTTTTTCTCTAAAATAAACCCATCGAAGAGCTTTTTAGTTTCATGTTTAGGCGACTCCACTGTATATATATTATGTACATATTTATATTTATTTATATTTTGTGTGTTTGTATACATTTATTCAAATATTGAATCATTTTGGAAACAAATCGAAAGTATTTCAATTGTAGTTTAAGGATTACTGAAAATTGAAATTCATGTTTTTGTGTAACAAAAATTATTTTCTTCATATACCATTCTAATACAAATCATCTTTGAACTTCACTGGTTTTGTAATGCTTATTTGTATACACTGTGTTTATGTAAGACTCAAACAAATCTCGACACACATACATACATAAATGTAGATAACCAAATAAAATACTGCTTGACCTATTTTCAACTACTAAAACATTCTATTACTTTTTTTAAATAGATAAAATTGAAGGATCGTTTTCTAGATCGAGGTCATCATCAACATCAAGTATAGACATTTCGTCATCGGAATCGGTTACCTCCATAGCTATAATGGAAAGTGTTACTCGAAGAAATGGTACAAAATATTATTTAAGTAATTACTATTTTGTAATATTATTAATAATAGATATACCGTTAATTCTACCCACTCTCTGGCTTGGAACTAGTTTTGGTTCCGTTTTAACAGTGCTTATTTCAATGCCAGATAAGGATGCTAGAAAATCTCAACCAGTATTAATTACTATAAATGGTAAGTTAATTAGCTCAATCACTTATTTTCGTCTATATTGAATGACTATTGTGATGTAAGATATTGTCCCAATGCTCAGAACAAATGCGTATTGAAACCGAATCCGGTATCCCAACATTCCTCACTTCAGGCCATGTATAGGCTTCTAATATAGTGCGGCCTTGTGTCCGGTCAAAATATCTGTTGATGTAACCCAATATATAAGTTGTAAGCTGGTCTGTAAGTGTACATTGTCCAGCGAGAAACCCAGTTATGATCCTTAACGTATTTTTTTTGGAAGACGGAACAGATTTTGCCCCTATTCGTCCGTCTAAGCCCGATGGTGTTCCTTCTATAGACTTTTTCCCCCTGTAACTATATTGCAGATCTTTACCAGAATACAGTTTATACAAACAATGACGGAATACCAGCGAATATAAGTATTTTCACCTAAAGCTATTGAGCTTCCTTTCACACTCCCATACCATTTTCGCCGACATCTTATATGAAGCTAGTCTCTTTAGAGATGTCTGGCTGTACTTCATCCTCTGATCTTACCCCTTCCTTTCAAATAAGACCAGATTTGGGCAATGTAGTGCATATTGACTCTTCCGGGAAGAATACTGAGTGTATTATAGATGGATCTTGCACCTGTACCATCAAATTTTCTTAGAATTTCATTGACCAACACCAGCCACAACAGGGGTAAGAGAAATCGCCCCTATGGTGTACCTCGTATGACACTTCTAAGGAGAGTGCTTGCGCCTATGGTCGGACTTATTATTCTGCTTTCCAGCATACATAATGTCCTTTAAACGATATCACTATGCACTCCGTGGTACTTCAGAGCACCTTCTCTTGCTTCTGGTGTAACGTTGTTCAACGCCTCTTCAATGTCCAAAGAAGCTCCTAGAGTATACTCATTGTCCTCCAGGGATTTCTCAATTTTGGATACCTCACTGTGAAGTGCGCTCTCAACTGATTTGCCTTTTTTAAAGGTGTGCTGAGAATTGCGAAGCCTGCTTGTGACTTTATTACTTATATAGAGGTCCACCAGTCTCTCCAGTGGAATGAGTAAGAAGGAAGAGAGGGAGATGGGCTTGTAGTCCTTTTCGGAGGAGTTCGAAGGATTACCTGCTTTGGGTATAAAAATCAACCTTACAAACCTCCAGCTCTTGGGAGTATACCGCTTCCTGAGACATCCTGTGAATATTTCAGTGAGCACTGAAAGAATAGTGATTAGGGATTTTTGTAGCATGGCCGGGATAATTCCGTCCGATGCTGATTTATAAAGTTGGAGGGATCCGACCGCCCACATCACCATGTCGCTCACGTCTACCTGTAGATGGCTCAGCTCACCATACCCAGTACTTATAGTATTACTTCCGCGCAGTAATCACTGCTGCCCGGAAAATGAATATCAAAAAGTACGTCCAACGTTTCAAGGCTAGACTCCGTCCAAGAACCGTCCGACCGCTGAATACAATCTAGACGCTTCATTGACTTCGCATATCTTATCGAAATATGCTCTCCACGAATCCCTCTTAGCGCCCTAATTCTCCCTTTTTAGATCGTCAGACCCGCCGTATACAGGGCTCAGTCAATGTCACTACCGGTGGCTTTCGCTTTATTACAAAGCGCTCTTGTTGATTGTCTTCAACTCTCCGGAGTCCACCATTCCGGTTTACTTTTTCGCGAGGGCGCTCCGCAACACCGCTGCTTTTGGTTCGTTTTCCCAGTTCATTTTTCTCAGGTTCCTAAAGGGCATTACTCTCGGTCTACTAAATGAAATTTCGAAGAATATCCTGAAGTGGTCCGAAAAGGAACACTCTGGGACACTCTCCAGTTCACAATCTCAAGGTCCGTGCAATTTTTGAGGCTGAGGTCTATTACCTCCGATCTAACTCTATTACTAAAGGTGGGTGAGGCCTATTACAGATAGTTAGGTCGTTTGTGATAATAAAATCAAAAATAGACTCAACTCTTACGTTGCGTGTAAGCTTGCTCAACTAGCTTGCTTGGGCAAGGGTCGTTAGTGCGCGGTTTAACTGCAACGGAAGATCCAGCAAAGAGTAAGTATGCTGACGAGAGCAGAATCTAGTAATACCGCTCGGACTCGCACTTTCCCGTTGTGAGATTTCTTGGTTCGAAGACCTGAAATTAACGTGACGTCAGCCGTGCATCCTTACTGTCACTCAACAAAAGGTTTTTGTACCAGAGCTACGTGTACGTTTTCTCTTTTCCTGGCTAACAAGAAAGAAGTCGTCAGAGACCGTCTTACAGTGGCAAAGGTTTATTTGCAGCACTTTCAATTGACTTTTTTGAACAATCTCCCTCGCTCTCTCCATTCGTCGGATTTTTACTTTCCCAAGCCAGAATCGGATGGAGTTCCCACGGCTTTTATTAGCCTCAAAGGGCTGACGGCTGACCGCTATCGAGTAGTTTCTGCCTCCGTTCTTTGGAACGTTGGACGAGACAATCGCCAAGTCCTGTGCTCATAACCAACGTTTCTGCTTATCGATGAGCGCTAATATGGATGCAGCCGATTCCGGGACCGAAGGAGGGATCCATTTGACGGCCATTGGCCGGATCAGTAGGGCAGAGCGATCCAGAACTTCCAGCTTGACTTTAGGCCAGATCTCGGCAATCGTGCCGATCAGAAAGTCCAAAGACTCTTTGTTGCCACAGATGACGACCTTGACGCCTCTCTGCCATAACGCCCCCTCAAAGTCCACCTTTTTATCGTTCCGCGTCACCTTCATCAACTCCGTCAAAAGCCTCGTCTCCACCAGTAGACAGTTCATCGGTGATATCTTCCCGTCAGGGTTTCATCTGTCGACTACGGTCACCTTCAGCTCCGCGTTTTGTTTGAAGCTGGCCGAGTGTCAGACGTTTTTAGGTCAATACTCGGCCCTTCCTCCATCGACTTTTCTCGCTTCTCGACTTTGCTTTTGGAGAGCAGTGATTTTGTGTCGCTCCTTTGTGCGGAAAACCCTATTTCTTGTGCCAGGACTCTGCGATCGATACCCCTTACGAGGTTATAGGCTTCTCAGACGGTGCGCTATCCTCGCCACCAACAGGCGTTCCAGTACCTACTGCTTTGGCAGCGGTCTGGGAAGTCACCTTCCGCCCCGCAGCCGTTGCAGAGGAAGAAGCGTTGGCTCTTTCGAACCTGGCAACTTTCTTAAGGTTTCTTTTCTTCAAGTGCTTCTGTTTCTCGGTCAAGGTGGACGGATCAAGCTTTTCCAACTTTTTAAGAAAGGTTTTTGCTCTTTTATAGGTGCGCTTGGCTTTCCCCCTTCCATCGAGTGCTCGGCTGGGGCGTAAGTGCCAGTCTGGCTGCGTTGAAAAAGCGTCAAGGCTAAAGGGCAACTTTTAGTCGAAACCAAACTGATTATTCCGGCATTAGAACACCAATGGTTTATGTTTATATATTTTTGTTAGTTTTTTTTTTAAAGTGCTTATAAGTTCCTAATATTTAAACTTGTACATCGATATAACTTTAATTTTCAAAACTATTGTTTTCCAGGAGGACCAATTATTCGCCTTAAAGGATCAATAGCATCGTTGTCATTCTTAGATGGGCTGGGTTTTATCGTTCCATATTCTTTCGAACTTTGGAAAGAATCCTCCGACTGTAGGGAAGGAAATAAAGAACGTAAGTTTTCAAATATCGATGGTCATACAAACTTCTGTCGAAATCTTTACGTTCACAAGTTCTTAACTTCGAAAAATTTATTTTCTTTGTTCGTTACAAAGGAACTCCAAGTAAAAGTAACAGTAGATCGAGTCCAACATCTACGACAAGTTCAGGTCAGTTGGTTGGAACAGGGAGTGGATCCGCAGAAAATAGTACCCCATTAGATACGTTAAGTGAGAGACAATATGTTGTTGTTGTTAGTGAAAAGCAAACTAAAGTGTTCGACGTTACTAATCAAACCATCGTCAATAAGATCGACATGACAGATACGGACTTTGTCGTCAAAGCTGAAACCGTGTTAATGAAAGGTTCGTTCATATATAAAAATATTACTAGAATATTATTAAGTATTGTAGTTAATATAAATTTGATCTGAAACATGTTTTAAAATAGTTAACATTATTTAATAAAATATATAATTTTATTATATACTAATAAGCCGATGTTATTAGTAATACTAATATTAATAACCTTAAAAAAAATATGGAATTTGTAATTGTTTCGACTTTGTTCCAATTTGAATCTGCAAATTATATAGGTTCGAAATCTCTTAGTGTTTTTAAATGCGTTTTTAATACGTCCCTTCTTATTACAATTCATTATTTCTAGATGGATCCTGTTTGGCTGCATATCTCTCAAATGGTCATGTAATTGTTTACAGTCTTCCAAATTTAAAGATTCTTCTTCACGCCGAATTTTTACCATTGATGGACCTAAGGTGAGCTTTTATAAGTGGTTTTACTATTTTAATTGTGATATAAATAATAAATTTAATTTCAATACAAATGAAATATGTTTTCAGTTTTCAAACAAAATGCAAACAAGGAATCGTAGATCCAATGCTTTCGATATGGGGTCAACAAATCATTGTTAATGAGGATACAAATCAGTGAGTATATAAGCTTTATTGAATTACTATCTTCAAGTTTGAAAGACCGATTAAAGGCTTCCTTACTTACTTTCTGCTATTTTTTAAGATAGTATATTTCACAGTGTGAATGGTTTGCTTTTTAGATGGGGTTTTTCGTTTATCTGAGAGGTCTGAGCTACGCGTCATTATTTAAACCGGGTCTATGTCGTAGTGTAGTGTGTAACTGCTAGGCATATTGGACTACCCACTAAAACTTATCCACTTTTCCTCATCTACCTGCGTTGCCATTGAAGTGACCGGGAAAGTATTGCCGCGCCTAAAAGCGACGGACAGTGACTAAATATATCGGTCACTGTCTTCTCAGTCAGTCATATCACTGTCAGCTCTCACAGGCGAAGACGTTTCTAGTGATTCGTATGGTAGCTAGGAATTGAATAGCAGAGCACCTATCTTTAAATATGTCAAAGATACTGATCTGACCAATGACCAGGGTGCGTGAGAAAAACCAAGAATTTGTGCAAATTTATTAAACACATTGGGCTTTCGTGAGTACTGATCACGGAATGTCCGGTTACCATTTCTATCACCGCACGAATAGTTTCTCCACATAGCAGCAGAAGACTATTTATACTTTTTACAGATGAAGATCTAATCTGTCCTGCAACTGCGTATTTCTCTACTCGTGTTTTATTCGCCTGTATAAAGGCTTCTTTGAGAGAGTGTGTAGGTAGACATCCCTAGCAATACATTGTATATATAATTTAGTGCCCTGACATGGTAGATCATTCGCACAACATTTTCCATACGTTCATATGACCAAGGACTAATATTCCGGGAGGTGAAATCTGTCTGCAATTTTACAGAGCTCAGAGAAATCATCACTATCAACTCTGGAATATAGCCGACTTGAGAATAGTCGGTTCCACTATTTTTAGACTACTCCGCTAAAGAATTTGTCAAAAATTTATATTAATCGAAACCTTATTTCTCCATCTTTCTACAAATTAAAATATAATCAATGCTCCAAGATGTTCATTGCCACTTCCTCCTGTCGAATTAAATACCAACGAATTGTTTATTATTATCCCAAAAATCCCATAAAAAAATGTCGTAATTCTTGCTGTTTGTGACAATGCTAACCTAGGTACGAATTAACGAACTCGCACTTTCATACATTTCGTTGTCAAGTAAATATAATCTTAATTTATTGTGCAGTGTATAAAAACTTGTTAAATAAAGGAAAACTTGTTAAACACATGTTAAATTAACACAAAGTTTTTTTTTTTTAGAATATCTAAAATATTTTGTTTTAGCAACAAAGGCCATGGATTATATTTGGCATCACCCACCGAAATTCAAAAGTTTTCAATTTCATCGGAATTTTGGTAATTATATATTATAAATATATATAAATATTCTTATGAGCCAATTAGTGTTTTGTAATTATTTTGAAATGAAAAAAACAAGCAAAATGTCTCTAAAAACGAAATTAATTTGTTGTCGTACGTTCCAAATGACTGGCTCAAGCTATTTTTTAAAGCGCTTCTTTGGGATTTATTAATTCCCTTTGGGATTTTTCGTCTCTGTAAGATTTCTAATTGCTTCCATGCTATGTGATATTTTAATTGCTTTGAAATTTTTGAGATTCAATTAATGTATTAAATTGCCATAAATGGCGATAATTTATTATATATACATTTTCCACTTTATTCGTTTTGCATATTGAATAGCGGTTTTTGCGAAAATAAACTAATTATATACAAATTCAGAAGTAATTTTCTTATCAGCTTTAAGCGACTTTTTAATGTCGTGAGATTGTTTTTCTATACAAATTTGCATTGGAAGTTTTTATATTGAATTGTAGCTTTTGCGAGTCTTTCATAAAGGAAATAAGGCAAAAGTTGTTCTCAAAATTTTTGTAGATTTTTATTATCTAATTTGAACGATATAGCACAAGAAAAATTTGTAATTGCCATAAATTTATATTTGGAAGGCCGTCGCCATCTAACATCTGCCCATGTTACAATCTAACAAGCTCTAAATTCATACATACTTATGGACATATATTTATTTATATATAAATTCATGCATATGTGATTGCAGCCACTTTTTACCCGAGATGATGGCGGAACTTTTTATACCTCACGTGATGCCTGAACAGCCGAAGGAAGGCTTTTTGAAAGGATTATTTGGAGGTGGAGCGAAAAATTTAGACAGAGAGGAATTATGTAAGTATTCGCGAGTTAGCAGCGTTGAAATTATCTGCTTGATTTAAAATGTACATATCTCCAGCTACTTTAAAACACTAAAAACTGTCGTTATAAATAAACTACGGTAGTAAAGTATTCGTCGTTGCATCGTGTTTTATTTTAGTGAAATGAGAATTGCCAATTCTTTTCGAAATGGATTTTGTAATACGTACGAAGCTGTCTTTAGATTTTTACTAACATAAGCGAGCTCCGATTACATCATTATTTTCCCGTACTTTACCTTTACACTATTTTCTTTCTGATCACCCTAACTCAATTCTATTTTGAGCCCTACACATAGGAAAAAACATCATTAAATTAAGCTTTATAAAAAAGGTTTTTTGTCCCTGATGTCAATGTCATCGCTTCATTCACGTCACGTAATCGTTTCTCTTTAACTCCATTTCAACCATCAAAAATTCTATAATTGATTTATGTAATTAGAAAGCCAACATAACCCTTTTCGCTTTGTCACGTTCAGATAAGCTTCGCATTTACGTACATAGCTCATCTCTGCCGTCTGCGTCGGCAGAATTCAGTCTATGCATTCGCATCTCCTTTTGTGCGACTTTACTCTCTATAAGCGTCCTTCGCTAAAAAAAAAATCGCATGAGAAATGGTACATAACCGTACAAAAATCCGAGTAGCGAATGATTCGATACTACTGCCTTTCATGAGATTTTTATGCCATTTATAAATTTCCCTTGTATAAAAAAATCGCATGACAAACTCGTTGTTTTTCTCTCATGAAATTTATAGAAAAATAAAAACTCGCATGGGAGAAATGGAAGTAAACTCTTACTTCAAAATTCTGTTCGCCCAGCACATTCACATTGGCACAGCTGCAGCCAGTATGTAAAATCGTGATAGCGACTGATTCCATATTATTTTCTCCCATGATATTTATGGGAAAATAAAATCTCGTATGGGAGAAAAAGCAAGCAAATTCCTACTTCAAAATTCTGTTCGCCCAGCACGTTCAGTGGCATAACCTACAGTTGGTGTGAAATTATGAGACTGAATTATTAGCTTCTCTCATGCGATTTTCATCGCTCTTGCAAATGCCGATACAAAGCAAAATGTTAAATTCGCATGGGAAAGTATCTATATGTATTAAAAACTATGATTCTTTGCGTTAACTGCTTAAATGAAACGCAAAACTTACTTCTATTATAAAACGTTTATTATTATATCTTTTTTAATCTAGTTGGAGAACAAAGTGGAAAATCAAATCGATCAGTAGCAAAGTACATTGCTGGTGCTAATATACAGCAATTAGGCCAACGCGCTTCCACAGCATCTTCCGAAATTAGCAGAGCACACCAACTTGTTTTGGAACGTGGTGAAAAATTGAATATATTAGAAGAACGAGCAGAACGGATGGCAAACCAAGCTCAAGACTTCAGCGGTACAGCCCATCAGTTAATGCTCAAATATAAAGACAAAAAATGGTATCAATTGTAAAATTTCTTCTACGACAGAAGCAAATTCTACCACAGTTATTGTAATATTGCTTTTATAACACTTTCTACTATGAAAATATATCAATCTAATTTGTGTTTTAAAGATGTATTTATATATGTATTTGTATAGCCTTTTTACACATGTATGTATGTATGTATGTTTATCTAATTTGAATTAATTTGTCCTAATGTTCTTTACATGAGGAGTGTTAATTTTAATTCTAGTTTTGCTCATAACGTCACATTATATCTAAGAGTATCAATGAATGTTTCTTTGTGTTTAGTTTTTAATTTCTTAATATACTGATTTATTTTATTGAATTAATCCATGTACATTAAATTGCCTGTAAATGCTTTAAATTATGTCAAATTTTGAATTCCTAAAATTCAAAAAAAAAAAAAAAAACAAAAATTTTAGAAAATTGTCTTTTCACAAACTGGAAAGATTAATATAAAATTGTCTCCCACAAATATAAATAAATGGGTTTTCAAAAACAAGTATAAATAACAAAAAACAAAACGTTTTTAATTTTATATAATTGGGAAATCACTAAATTATAATATATCTCTTTCAAAAGTACAATTTGCAAAGAACTACATTTGCTCATATTACAAACAAGTAAAATATTTCATTTCATGGTTCATTAACATAGAAAAAAGCGGTCTAAAGTGACAATAACTCCAACAATCTCAGTTTCAAATTTGCGTTACTGCGTATGCGGCGTTTGATACACTCTTCATTGTATCTCAAGAGCATGATGTCATTTAAATCGCAGAAATTAACACTTTGAGAGTTGACCGTTTCAAATTACTATGGTAAGAGATCATTTGGAACACGTGTTTCCGGTAGCATGCATAACAACTTGCTTGCTTTTCTCTGCTTCCTAAACATGAACAGCAAATTTAATTATTCAGTTATTTATTGAATTAATATTTCGGAATATTTATATATTCGACATATATATTTTATGTTTCATAGACGCTAGAGTTAAGCTTTTAGATTAAAGGTATACAAAATATTCAGTCAAACCTCGTCGTCGATTAAAATTTTGTAGACATTAGCGTTGTTCTGGCGTAAGTTGCTTATGGCCAATCATTCTGAGCCTTATTCCGAATGCTGCTGTTTCAATAATTTTCGCCGTATATTTCAACTAAACAAAACATTGATACATTTCTTATATTGCACATAACAAATTGCGAATCGTTAATACATACATAAGATGGAAATAAAGTACAATCTTGCAATAAAATATTAACAATTCGCACTGTTTTTAAAATTTTCTCTTAAGCGACGCAAAAAAAAAATTAATTACAACAAAATACATCATATTTTAACTTTTAAATTACTTACTTATAAACTTAAATACAATTTTAATAAAATCTCTAAACACACAATAAGAAACTCAGAGATAATTTCTCTGATTTACGTTGACTTTCTCTAATTTGACAACAAGGCATATAAATCTGAATCCATGCGCGTTTGAAAGCAAATGCGAAAACGCATCGTTCTTGTCAATAAACGCAAATTAGTCGTGAATCGTTTTAACAAACAAGATCAGTTTACACAATACTTTTTCAACAAGAAAAAAAAATAGAAAATATTGTTTTTTGTTAATAACAGAAAATCTTTAATTCTTTATCAAATTTATTATGAATTTTATAAATAACTATTTTAATAAAAAATTAAATGATATTAAATAAAAACAACAAGTTAAATTAAATAATAAGAAAACACTAAGGAATTCAAATAGTTATGCTTTTGCATTTATAAAAATTACTTATGAAGTTATTTTAGTTTCACTATAAAAAAAGATACATGTATACATGCATATACATAGGATAGGCAATGCTGTCATGTCATCATCATATATCACACCAAGTGCTGCCACTTTGGTGCGAAGTTAGAACTCTTTAAAATGTTAAATGTTTACTTAGCTGCCGCTCGCTTTGTGTGTCATTACTATTTTCGAGCGTAGCTCCTTTGGCAACAGGTGCAGCCGATAATGATAGAACACAAAATTGCAACTGATAAACCAGAAAAAGTAGCTTCGTTTTGAGTATTTACGTCGCAGAAAACCATGCAGTATCCGTCGTTTCCTATAATTCCAAAAGTTCGTCCTGACGTCATTTTTAATGGATTTCTGATAAGGAAATGATAGCAGACCTGTGCAAAGCACTGTCTTCTTTTCAACCATTTCTGAGTAGACGATGCTGCCAATAAATGCAACTCAATAGTGAGAATGTTCTCAGGAGAGCGCATCATTTTTGAATTTAGTATAAATTGAGTAACAAAAGCATTGTGTTCGTTTGCTCTTAATTTATGTGTCACACCAAAAATCCAACCATTTCTGTGGGAATATGACGAAACGGTGACATTACCGTTCGTTATAAATAATAAATTACACAAACTTTAATAAATGCAAAAGCATAAGTGTTTAAAACGTGATTTTGTTTTTTGTTAGTACGATTCACGACCAGCGTGGTGCGTTACATTCCATGTTTGCTTTTAAAACCAAGAATCTATTTGAATTTTCTTAGCAAAATTAAATTAAGAGCTACTTTCAAAGAAGCTGACTTTTTACTAAAAAAAGATATTTTTTTGTTACGGTATCTCACATAATTTCAATTAGATTGTTCAGTTATGTTCAACTAGCCGATCTTTAATTATTCCTTTAATTTTACTTAAATAGTAGGGTGCAGCTTTTGTGAATTTCCTGTCAATTAAATCGGGTTCATCATTAAAGGGTAGATTTCGTTTTCCTTTTTTAACAATTTCGTTGATCTTGTCCAAATCCTTCAAAGAAAACAGAAAAAGAAATTAATAATTTTCGCATAATGATGATTAAAGCGATAAAAAAGTTGTGTAGAAATGTAGAAAGTAGATTGTAACGAACTTCTGAGATCTCTTCCCCTTCCGAAGATGAGGAAAAGACAGGATTTGCAAGGCCGTGTTTCTTTAACACCTTAATGTTTATTTTAATAAATTGCTTAAACTAATTTTATAGTACAGTTGTTGGAAGATTCGCTGGAAGAAGAACGTATATGTTCATTGAAGAGTCAGTCGTTGCTGCTTCCATCGATGCGAAGTCAGAAGTATTCACGGGTTGATGCTAAAAGAGGGAGACAATTCTTCAATTTGTTTCCTAAATTGGTTTTAAAATATTTCGCCCAAGCCGTGAATTCCTCTGTTGTTTTGCCATGCACGTTACATTCCTGTGAGAAATCATTTTACCTTGTTATTTGCGCTCATTTTAACGTCATTTCAGATCTTCTGCTTGAGCCTAAGGTTTACTTTACTCCGTCGTTGAAATAATGAAATTCTATGCAACTCCAATTATTCAATAATGAAGTAATTGTCTGTGTTGATTCAATACTTAATGTTTTCAATTTTCATTGATAATTTGGTCAAAAACTCTGCTGATTTTAAAAATTGTAACCGACTATATGAGATCCTTCTAATGAATCTCGGCTTGAAATATATATTATTATAACATATATCTATTAAAACCTTTTCAGGAATATAATTTAAAGTATCGCGTAATTTCTCACATGTGATCTATGATTTCCAGTATTTTAAATAACCTCAAGGAGCAAATTATTTCAAAAGATTTCCAGTTCCAAATCAACAAAGCGAATTTTATTTATCCTAAAGATTCATTCAGAAAAACTCCAATGCACTTCCTGCAATATAGTACATTATACTATTATAGTACATTATACATTATACATTACTAACTACTTTATTATTTGCAAAACGAGACGCTTACCAATTTTCACTGGCAACGGCTTTCACACATTTATTAAAACTAGAAGTCCTGCGGTGGTCGAACTTTCGACCAATAATATCATTAATCACTGTCTTTGAATTTGCCTCCCTCTCTTTATACATTATTATTTATTCAACACTCCAAAAACTGTTTAAATATTAAAGATATGTTCTCAGCTTTCATTTCAGCAACAACAAAATTCTGTTAATCACCTCTCTCACATTTGAATAAATTGAAAAATGAAGCAAAATGCTCTCTTTTGTTATTGCAATCAGCGCTCAAAAAATGTTATCAGATGTGTGTGTTTGCATTAAGCATGAAAAGCAAAAACGAAAACATTGCATTCTCCTCTGTACATTGGTCGAAGAGAAAAACGCGAATTTCATTGCGAAAGAAGAGACGGATTTCTTTAATTTTCTAGCACTGCATTAGAGCAGGAAAATACCTACAAATTTATGTATCATTCATTAAAATAGAGTAAGATTAACTCCTCAAAAAGGGGGCAAACATTTCTTGTTGACGTATTCATTAGTTATGATAACTCAATTGAAGAACGTCATCTGGCTAAGCCGTAAGGGCAAACTTACTTTTTAAGTAAATTCACATGAGGACAAGAAATTTCAAAATTCTATTTCGAATTATTACGTTATATCAATCGTTCACAAAAATGCTTTATAGTGCTTCCAATTCTAAAGAACTTTGACAAGAAAAATTATAAATTCCAAACATTTTGAATGATGTTGATTGTACTATCTTCCTGTGTAATTATATAAAGAGTGCTCTGTATAACTGGCTATCCCTGTCTTGCAAACTATGGCTATATTGCTCATGTCATACTTGAAAAAAATGCAGGAAAAAATTGAGTATCATAGCAGCTTTACAATAATTTTTGTAGGTCATTTGAGATGATTGATATTTCATTGAATTGAAGCAAAATTTTGATACTTTTACATTAGGTACTTTTCAAATGTAATAATAATGCTATCAAAGAAGTCTTTAAGCTCTTCAAAACGATGTGTAGATACTTATAAAAGAGAATAATATTTCCCAAAAAAAAAAAAAAAACGTCTTAAGCATACCACGAAATTAAGTATAAACTTTTAAAGAAATTTTAGCTTGGGCACCTTAGACTCCATCCAATGCTCTAACTTCCCAGCAATTATCAGCAGTAAACTATTTCATCAGTAGAGTCACACATTATTAACACATATAATATTTATCAGACGAAGAATTTTATTAGAAATGAGATTTTCTTATCTTAAGTATTTATTTCTTTTAGAATTCTTAGTTCTATCTCTTAGATACACACATATGATAAAAAAAAGGAAAAATTCCGGTGGATGCACTACTTGGTAGATGCACTAGCAGTTTCTGCAACACAACAATCACTTTACAAACACATTTCACATTCATCTGGGTTCTAGTGTTAATCGATTCACGCTTAATTACTAGAATATAAGAATACAAATTATAATTAACTAACATTTACAGAAACTTTGCATCATTGATTTATAATGTGATTCAAATTGAAGTTAATTTGAAAATGTTAATTTCCCTTTAAGGACTATTAAACAATTGATTATTTACAGCTGATAAAAATATCGAGCCAAGTTCTGCAATCGGAACTCGATTTCTCTATGATCGATATTGATTTGATGAACTAATGGCGAATTTTCCTATCTTTTGCAGTTTAGATAATAGCATTCGGGCTCGCGTAGTACCAAAAGCCCACATCACAAATGGGCGATTGTGGAAATCGAATATACTATATGTTATGATGAGAGAATTATTACCTTAGCAGGACTCCTACAGAACTCGTACGTTATCCGGTTAGGAGAATGTTGGACTTCATTTTTCTCCATTGGCGATATAAATAAATTGTTCGACATCTTTTTTGGAAACGCTTGCTTTTCAGTGGGGTGTGGCGAAAGCGACAAATCGATATGCTGAAAGTATAGTTTCAAATTTAAACTTCTAATTTACATAAATATATAATAACTGCTTCAGTATTCAGGCTATTCACAATTACATGTACATTGGCCAAGCTGATTAAGCTAATAGTAAACTCAAACAGAGGTAAGGAGATTAGCAACGAACCTGCCTTCAGCAGAACTGAATTTAGATAAATACAAAATATTGGCAACAACATCAACGAATTCTACGAAACAATTAACATAAGGAATATAAGCAAATAGTTGTCGTAATTGAAGGAAAATAGGACAAGCAATCGGGTATAAAACAATATAAACAAAACAATGTATTTAAAGTCCTAGTTCTACATATATATCAGCAGTATTTATAATGAAACATTACTTACGGAGGAGCAAAATCAAATATGCAAACCAACGCTTACCGATTTTTTTTTCTCGCTAAAGTTTAGTGCGTAAGGAGTCATCTTTTGAACATAAATATTATTATAAAAGAAAATAATATCGCCATATTTCGGCTCCAAATCTGTAAATATAAATAATTCCACAAAATGTTTTAATGGTTAAAAAAAAAGTCTAGTGTGATTTCTGTTATTATAAAATATGAAATTATTTATCTTAATAACTGTGAGATGCAGAGCTGTATAAAAAAATAATAATATAAAAAATCTTGTGTTTATTTACCTTTATTTCCAGAATTTATAAGTACTTCTCGGTATGTACTACTAGTCGCCTGTGGCTGCTTTCTATAAAATTTCATTATATCAGTAAACGATTTTCCTTCAATTTCTCCGACCTTAAAACCAAAGATAAAAAATTCATAAATATGAATATTTGTAATATAAATATTGCCGGTTGGTAATACCTTAATATATAAATAAATTGCACACATCAGAATTTGATCAAGGTGTCTGTCCTGCATTAATTCCGATCTTTGAGTTACTGAGTATTCGAAGAGCGTCCATATTTTATTTAAAAACATTTCTTCTTCAAGATTAAGTTCAGCACACAATTCTTTCATTCGTAGCCATGCTAGTTTATAAAACTAAAATTACAAACACATTGTCAACTATTCCGTTAGTTAAAAGATCCTAATAATTTAATCTTTTTAAGAATATTTTTTAAACTACAACAAAATCAGAAGCACTTTTTGAGAAACTGTTAATATTGCTACTCTGAGTGTAACAAAAGCAAATCTTAAAACGCAGAAAATCATAACTATTCTATTTTATAATACAATTATTCTCTTTTATAATGATTATTCTCCTATTTGCTTCAAAAGAATATAACGCACCGTCATCGAACACATTTACATTATTACGATTTGTCAAAAAATACATTTTGTTTTCACATATTTCTTCATAAACATTTATTCACAAACCCTTCAAACATTTTTTTTACCTTTCGTAAAAATATCCGCAGAGATCCCATTCGTCTATTTTCAGTTCCTAGGCTTTTTACTGTGTCTGACGCTCCATTCGGTAGGGATTCTAATAGAGACATATTTTCGTGAATGCTCCAACATATCAAGTTGTGTTATTACCTTTAACGATATTAAAAAGGTCTCGCTTAGCAGCATCACTCACATTTGCCGCTTCACACAAAGAGTTTATTGATGACTTAGCTAAAATTTAAATAAACAGAAAGCTCTTATTACAGATTTCAGAAGTTCTCATTAATCGTTGCCGAAAATTGAGTAATTCAAGTTGGCCAAATAATATAATATTCTCATTGTCGACTATTGCCTAATGACTAAAAGATAAAAGTTAACACAAGTTGCAAGTTATCTATGTACATATTTACTAAATAAATTTTAGTGATATACTTACGATGCATTTCGTTTCTTGACTTTGACTTATCCACGTCTACCTCCGCCCACGTTAGCAGCGCCAAGTCGACATTTTCTAAAATTTCCCACAACGGCGAACATCTTCGCCAAGCCAATGTCTCCAAACAAACTTCTTCAATACAATTCAAATGTTTTATAAGAGCGCGCGTTAAAATGCCATCGTGCCGACCAACTACTATTTCAATTATCTTACAAAAATTGAACGCATCAATTTTAAAACAATTCAAAATCCAAGGAAATTCCAGATGAGAGTTATAAGCATCGATTACTATTTCTATGCAGCAGGCGATTAATGCTGTGTTAAGGATATCTGTTTGCAATAACTGTTTTAGATCCACATTTGGTTTGCTTCTTACTTCAACTTTTAAAATTGCATCCAATAAATAATAGTATAGCGATTGCGCTAACTTAAAGCGCTTCCCTGCTTCTTCCTTTGTCGGAAAATTTTCTATGAATTTTTCTGACATAAGGCTTAGTTTATTATTTATATTTGCTATGACCTCTTCTCCAGCTTGTCTAAAAGAAAACATATGTTGTATAGAAATAAGTTAATCTACTTTCTACTTTCAAATGAGTGTAATTAAAAGTATTGCTACGAGAGTCAGTCCAAAAAGGGTTTATTTACGTGAGCAATTTTTTGTAAGTCGCCGGCTGCACTATACACAGGTTAGTTTCTTTGAAACCCTAGACAAAGCCCTGGATCGGTTCAAGGGGTTACACGAAAAAAATGCCAAGTCGCTACTGAGCGTCCGGATACCTGACACCTTCCGGAATACCTAGCCTCTTCTGTATATAGCGGATTTCCGAACTGATGAACTACCCTATCTCCGCTCCATAAAAATTCGTATGGAAACAAACAATACAATAACACAACGAAAATTGAAAGTACTTGGCTTGCGGGACTGCTAGTCGTCCTGGAGGAAAAAACCAACCACCATCAGGAATGCCCTGGCGAGAGAATCATCGGAGCTCCGGATGGCCGCGAAAACCCCCAAACCATTGCCCAGGAAAACAACAGTAAGGGGCAGGAGACTGCGTAAAAGCCCCTTACTACCGGCTGTCAACACTGAAGCAAAGGGAAGGGATGGCATCCAAACGTTACCGGATTGAGTGGTGCGGAGGTGAAATGGTACCTCTGTTACCTTTCAAAGTGCTTCCACCTCACGAAGCCCTGGCATAGGCCTAAGAGCACAGATACTGCACATGTAGCGCGTAAGAGAGGAGATAAAGAGGCCATTCCTCCCATACGACCGCAAGAGAAGTAGAACAGAATAGGCAGCCTAGGAAAGCCTAGCACGATAAGTTTCACCACCGCAGCGATACTGACAACATCAGGTAAGGCGAATCCGGGAAGAAGCTATTCAACAGCCGTGAATTAAATCTGCCTTGCTGTCCTACCAGTGATAAGTGACATGGCGAAAGACTGAAGTGACATGGTGACTTCTGAGCCAGTATTTGTCGGGATCAATTTCACAGGCGTAGAGCTGACAACGCCTCTTTATCGATGATTTACCTGATATACACAACGTCAGCATCTTTTTGTCCAAGTGCGCTAAACAGGAACAAAGTAAAATACTTTCCCTGATTTAGGCATATAATTTGAGTGTTTATACTCGCTTGTGGAAGGTGCTGATGGGGTCCATAGATGACCTCGCTAGACTTGCAACGCAGAGCCTGTCGACACTAACCGATGAGGACAGTCAAAAGAATGACTAAAAGCCGAGCAGAGGCCACAATCAGGATAGCGAGATGAATATCCATCCCGCAAAGGCGGCGTGAGACATCTGATTAGAATTTTGAGAAATAAGCAAATAAAGTCAGTATGCGAGAAAGGATACAAACGAGAATCTCGTGCCTGTTTGCTCTTAAATAAAGCAATGATCCAGAGAGGTTGATTGAGCGCTTTATTGTAAACGTCAAAGTCGACCACTCCTTATTGGATGCGATGCTAATGCACATCACCCATTCTAGGATAGTTCTGATGTAAACAGTAGGGGTGAGTACGTTTTTGAATACTTAAGCATCTCTCATCTAGACATACACCAAATAGAGTGCACCACCCTTTGGAACTACAGTTCCATGGAGGAAGTCTTATGCCTAAGTATTGGCAACAGTAGAATTAAGAATTTTGTGCGGATTTGTAGATTAACTGCCGAGCCTTCTATGTGTAACCATTTGTCATAGAGTATTGATGGGCTGACTAGTTAAGGAACTTAATTTGAACTTAAGAGACCTAAAGAGATAGGCTAAATAGCTTTGCAGAGATACCTTGTTGGAATACTGAGGCGTAGGTTATTCAATATTGCTTAGTGCAGTGGGGAATAGCAGGACTACATCCGGACTAACAATAAGGAGGGTTAAACATAAAATCTTTTAGAAATTCTGCGAAGAGGGAAGCAATTCTAGAGCAAAAACTTACAAGGTGCAGATAGATACGGTGGCGACACTGAAGCTTCCTGACAGATCCTACACCATCGGGAGAAGCAAAAGGCAAGTGCCCTTCTTAAAGCTCACGTCCCTGGGGCAGTTGTAGTCCGAGAACGTCACAGGATCTGTTTGAGAAACAGATAGGCAGTTAAATGGTTAATGAGCATTTACTCCATTTAAATCTGCAGGTTTTTAGGAAATTATTCCAGTCCTCCTACAAAAAGGAAGAGTGCAACTCCTGCTTCATCTGGTTACACTATTTAAAGGTTGTACTCTTGCAGCGGAAAGCCATTATTTTATTTATACCCAAGCTGGGAAAGAAGGACTACACTTCACCAAAGGCATTTAGCCCAATAAGTCTAATCTACTTCATGCTTAAAGCAATGGAGAATTTAATTGACTATTGTAACAGGGAATGCACACTAAATTGACACATGTCAACATGCCTACAGGAAGGAAAGGTTAATCGACTCTGCTTTGCATCAGCTGATTGCAAACATCCAGGAAACCCTGCAGAATAAGGAGGTTGTGGTATGTGCATTCCTTGATATTGAAGGAGCTTTAAACACCACCTGTAATGGGGCTGTATCTGAAGCCCTGGAAAAAAGGAGACTAGATATGCTAATCGGTAAGGGGTTTAGAGCTGATGCTTAAGGGGCATTGTATTCTCATCGCTCTTGTGGAGTCTCGTGGTTGATGAACTTTTTAACACTCTTACAAGTAGTACCATAGACTGTGTTGGATATGCCGATGATAATGTGGGACTAAATATTAACTCCGCCAAAAACCACCATAGCACCGTTTACTAGAAAACGGAAGTTACATATGCATAAAATCACCTTCAGTGGCTCAGTGTTTAGTGTCAAACCAGACACTCCAGGTTTTCTCACTGGACACTATAAACTTAGGTCCCATCTCAAAACTATTGGTGCTGAGACTTGCGCGAATGTCGCTTCTGCAAAAGTGACCGTGAGACGCCACAACAGTTGCGCTCTCAGCTCAGTCGAGGCTTTTACTCGCAGAAAATGACACACTTGTGCTCACCTTAAAAATAACATAATATCAGATTTTAAACATTCAACTTGTAAATAATCAATGAGCTGGTGACTCAGACCTCATGATTTCTATGCATTCTATTCCTAAATAAAGCGTACGAACTTGACGAAACCATGGCTGTGCACTATATGGGTGCTTACATATGATTCCGTCTATTCGTAGTGCAGACTTCTATTCCTATGCATTCTTGGTGGCTGAAGATAATTGTCAGAAGTGTTAATCAATAATAGTCGTTAATGGTTTGAGTAGTAATGCATGAACTTGTTGTAGTCGTAGCGCTATTACAATTTGTAAGTATACCAATATTAATTCTTTCATATTTTTAGCACAAACTTTCGTATAAGTTCCGCTGTGACTTTTTCCCTCTAGTACATTACAGAGTTGCCATTGTTTGTGTGACTTCAGCGATGTATTGAATTGCAACATACAGAAATAACAACAAGAGGCCGAATCAGGCAAATTTACGCGAACCCCTAATGAAAGTGGGCGGGAATTCAATAAATTTACTCACGCATATAGCGAATATTTCCTTCCAATCATTAACACTATGTTAGGATACCTGAAAGTGTTTCGTTTGGTTGTGTGTGTGTGTGTGACTAATTTTTTAACATAAAAATATTAGCATTTCTGGAGTTTTTGATGCATTTGAGTCGGCAATTAAATTAATGTGTGTTAATTAAATTAACACAGTTCAATTTTGATACGATTAATTATAATTTTCTTTATTTTAATCTTATAAATATTTGTGTTTTAAAATTTCCGAATATTATCTTCTAAAGGTTTTAGATTTTCGGTAGTTATTTAAATTATTAATTACATATTAATAATTGCATCAATTTCAGTTTCAATTCAGTTTGTTACAATTCTACTGATCAAGAATGTCGTCCAAAACCTCCTGCAGCGAATTTCTAATTGTAAAATTACAGCATAAGGGTCAATCACAAGAAAGCAAAAACATATGTACAAATATTCAAATCCATAGAAAGTCACTAATTATCAGAACACAAACAAAATAATGTTCATGAATCAGAAAACTAACAATTATCAATATGTATTCATAAATATTCTTTTTACATACATACACTATTCATTTGCTTCATAAGGAATCAAACAAAAAATACAAAGAAAACAGTACTACGAATAACGAGAGAAAAAAGGAATAGGCAAAATGTAAGAAGAAATGAAATTATAACAATAAACCAACAATCTGTAAATGATCCAGTGTAGACAGGAAAAAGTTGTCAGAGTACGAAAGCAAAAAAAAAGACTTAAAAGTCGTCATACGCGCCAGAACTGGGTATGACCGAATTCTCTGAGTATCAGTGCAGTCACACAAACACATGCAATAGCTATAGCAGAGAAAGGGAAGCATTCAGGAATTCATCAACGATTCAGTAGTGGATCGAAAACAAATGCTCAGATCATCAATGGAAACACGTTAGCACTGGCAATAGCAAAAGAGCTGAGCGTGAAACACTCAGCAATGAGTGAAAAGACGATCTAGTACTGGATCGACAATGGAAAATATTTTTGTTCAAGATTCGCCCTCTTGTTATTCTTTTTCTATGATTACATACATTAATTATATGTAATTACCTTAAAAATTCAGTTGGCTGTGTCATGTGGGCAATGTCCTGAAGCTTCATTACATTATTTGTAGCGCTAGCAACTGGTTCCTTTACATCTTTGGCCGGCAGATAGTTCTTTCGAGTTAATGGCGTATCCGGAATTAAAGATTTTATATCCTATATGTAGTAAAATAATAAAAGAAAGTGAAAAATATAAAACATATCAAAAATTTAAATTAAATTAAAATCGGCATATTCAGCTTTTATGCAAAAATATTCTATAATAAAGTTGCAGTATAACTAATGAACATATGTAAATAAATATACCACAGAACTAAAATATACATCTAAAAAGCCACCAACCTTGTGATGTGGTTCTGTCTCCGGTAAATCTAAAAAAAAATATGAAAATTACATACTTTCTGTAAATTGGATTAAAAATTTTATAGGTAAATGTATTGCGCTGTCCTGAAAGAGACACATAGACCAGAGACAAGAAAAATTGTCTAATGACTTACCTTTTGTATTCACTTTGCGATAGTTTGGATTATTTAACAATATTCTCTCATCAAATTCGCCTACGCTTAATACAAATTGTTCATACGAACTATTGAATGATTTTAGGTTACGTTCGAAGTTATCATTAGAAAGTATTCCCAAAAAAGTACCTTCATCACCACAAATAGTCTGTAAAGATTAAATGCAATATAGAAATAATTTATAATTGCCATGATCTTATTAGATTACATTTGTTTCAAAAAATTCCTTTATGATCGCTCTCCAAGAATTGTGCTTCATATTTCTAGCTTCCACAGGAAGAGCCTTGGTTATCCGACACAACGATTTTATTACGCAAAACCTTGACATGCTTTTTGCATCGAACTGCGACGTATTCCAATTTGGTGGAACGCCTTCGAAATCGGGATTAATTAAATCTGTTCTATTTTCAGATAGTACGTTAATATAGATGTAGTCTATGCAACAAATTAATAAGTGAAACGACGTCACAACGTCCACAGTGTAATTGCGGTTTTCATTTTTTGCGCACAGATATAGGCACCAACATAACTCGTACAGTTTGCTTGAAGAGCATTTAGTAGACCTAAAATATTGAAATTATAAAATATTACATTACATCGCGGTTTAAATTCTACATTTGGGACTACGTATATGTATAATTAAAACATAAATAATTGGTTGTTGGCAAAGGAAATAAAATTAAAAAAATATAATTTGTATTACATATTTTATATAGATATACATATTTTATTTACATACGTACGTAAATTATCAAACTTATGTTTACTTGTAAAATGCCTACCTATATTTCTTCATCTTCTTCTCAAATTTTGGAGCCAAAAACACCTCATGAAATATCTCGTTAAATCTTTTAAATAGATGAACGGTAATGCTAAATATTCGTTCCAATCTATTAACTTGACTAATGAAATTTGTCGACAAATTTGCCATTTCATGCCATATTCCAATTTTCGAAAAGAAGTCATATATGCTAAAAAACAAAACAGTGTAGAATATCATTTTAGATTATGAAGTGGTTATTAATAATTTATCTTTTTTAAACCTTATATTGCAACTTCTTAGTAAAGTAGTGAGGGAAACGCAATTTCCCACTATCACAGAATTGGAGATTCCTACTGTAGGCGTAAACGAATCCCGACAAGCTGCAAAAAGGGCACAACAAAACCAATGCACTGGATCGCCCTGAAAAACAATCATGCATTAGCAAGTATTAAAACTTTAATATTATGAGAGTAAACAATGGGATTAGATGAAGATTGACTTTTCGTTTTATTGTGTAGATCCTTTATTATAGTAATTTTAGGGGTTTCTTATTCGTTCACTCTGGAACGGTATCACAACACAAATTTATTATATTTGTTTATAGGATCTTAAATCGATGTATCTTTTAAATAAATATGTATATACGGTCAATTGTGAATACAAAACTTTTTAATTATTCAAAATATGAGTAGAATATCTTATGGCTACCGACATTATATTAATTGGCGCGAAAACAATGTAACCAAGATACAATGGCGATTGCCATTGCAGACGATATATTATTTTCATTGAATTCATTCTAGAATTTTATGATACTTTTAGATATATGTTATGCTAAGCTGCACGGAAATAAATAGTTTCAACGTTGGTCTGATAGTAGTGTAATTATTATCTCATAAGATGCTCAACTGTTTCTTTCCGAGATCACAAAGAACGGCGCCAAGTACTTAATTTCCCACGCAATTTCATGCAATAAAGAAATCAAGATGTTAGTTTTATGTAATTACCTCAAGTGAGAACCTTTCAGAGACTTCGACATATTTTTTCCAAGCCATTTCCTCAGTAAGTCTGTCCATATTCAATTCATGGCATAAGTCTTCATATTTAATTTTTACTGTATATTGGGCTTCGTGCAGAACATCACCCATTTTCAAGTGTTGGATAATATAAAGGCAGTAATTTAAATTTTTACACAAATACACCAACCAATTAATTTTCGAAGGATCCTTTCACATCAATCGAAACACATCACCAACATCCATGGTTTTCATTTAATATAAGTTCACTGTAGAAATATAAGCCCGCGGAAAACTTTCTATAACAAATTAGCAATGCTGCCACAAGTTCAGTTCTTTTGAGCGCTGCCCAAATTTTTGGATTTTGTTTTCTGAACGCTGTTTGCTCCATATTGCATTGCAATCATATTTGTAGGAATCTGCCAAACATCTTCCGGATTGGTTTATGGCAGTATGCATTTTCAAAACTAAGGAGGCACTCATCACAACATTTTTTCGTACAGAAAAAATATTACGGATAAAGAAACGACAATTTCGCGGTTGAAGAAACAAGACTGAATTTATTAAAATTTATTTTATTATTTTAGTGGGAATTTGCACTCATACCTCATGCATCACGACTTTGTTGTTGTTTTGCTAATAAAATTATAAGAAGAGCAAGTGGATGAAATTGAGGCAAGGCATCACGAATTGTCATTTCATGACCAACGAAAGGAGTTGTGCATCGAAGGCGCTAACTAGACGTGTATTCATTTGTTGCGAGAAACACTCGTTTATTGGAGAGAGATGAGGAACAACGGAAAAGGTCTATGCATACTTTCTCACCTCTCTCTCACATTAACGAGTGTTCCACGCAACAAATGAATACATGAAAGAAAGAACAAATGAATACATGAGAAATGCGAAATTAAGTAAGTAGAAGCACGACAACGGCAATAACGTAGTTTTACAGATGGTTATTAAAACTTTTTTAAATAACGACGATAAATAGTAGTACGTTTACACCTCCTGTTTAACTAGTTTTTATCTGCAAAAGTCCCAAACATGCTAAACTTCGCGTTTAGCCTAACAAATTAAACATATTCAATACAATACTAAGCATGTAAATTTGTTTGCAACGCTCAACTTCAGAACTCATTTATTACAACTCGTTTAATTGAGACTGTTCTGTTAATATATTTTTCAAAAAACATCAACTATGCACCAATAGTCAGAATGTTAGTCAGTTATATGTTTCGTATTGTTTCAGTTTTGTAAAATAAGTGAGATTTTGAACGGAATAGTTGGTATAATTTATTAAGAGAAAAATAAAGAAGTTCACTAAACGCAGTCGTGTCTCTTTCACAGACGATAAAAATTTTTGTTTTTTTGACGACGCCGGGTGTCGCTCCAATGCATAACACATGACTGATGAAACACAACGCGAATTTAACCACAGCTTCATTGCAAGTTTTGTAGCCGAAGTAAAATGCACAGCTGCAGCCTCAGCGTGAGATTCAACAGCTGATATTTATTATTTACGTTTGTTTATCGTTTATTATATTAAATAATAAACTTTTCAAGCAATTTTGAAGATGATAAATAATTTGATATTAATTGGGACAATAATTGCCTAGATCGTTGCTAACTTCATATGTTTCACTTCGAAACTAATTTTGTCCTATAAGTTTATGTGTTTCATCTGCAAGCTATTAGAAATTTCTTTTTGGGACGATAGAGAGACCGGGACGTGTTTCACTGCATTTTTTGATAGGTCGTCGTCGTATCCTTGAGTATCATAATACATCTCTGTTTATTGTGGGAATGCAACTCTGTGCAACAAGCACTTCTTTTGGGACGGTTTCAAGGTAGTTTGTGTGCACTTTCCTTTAATAATTAACAAGAATAACAATAGCTACGAAATAATAAATATTATTAAAAATAGGTGTTAAAAAGCATTATTTGAATTATGATTATACAGTGTCATTGGTATTAGCAAGAAAACTGCAAAATATATATCAGCCATAATAGCAAAAACTTTGTATAGGGCTGATATAGCGTATGTGTTGCATCAAGAGTTGAAGTGAATGTAATAAGAGGGACGAGTAAGGTTTAGGGATCTCGGCCCTATACCTATACCTAATTAGAGATTATCTACTACTCGTGTTTATTAAATAATTGCAGATGTATTACTAATTAATAGTAACGAACATACATATAAATTATGGTTAGCAACTCTGCGGGATTAATTAAGAGCATCTGAAAATTTATAATAGAAACATGGAGCTTTTTAAGCACACTTTGCTGTGCACCTGCTTCATTGGTTTTGTTATTTTCCACAACTTTGTTGATTCTTGTAACGAAGTTGTGTGTGCCTCCATTGTTTCGAAATGCATGTTAACTCAAAGTTGTAAGTGCGAAATGAAGAATTGTTCCTGCTGCAAGGAATGCCTTAATTGCTTAGGAAAGAAATACTATGAGGAGTGCTGTAGTTGTGTGGGTGAGTAAACAAGACTTAAAGCTTGTGCTGCACCTAATTTAGTTTCTAGTTCTAATTATTGTATCTTAAACGTATTAGTTAATAAACTTACCTTTCCACTTTATTCTAATATGAAAACCTCTCAACTCTTAAAAACAATAACTAATAATTGTAACCGTTTTCAGAACTTTGTCCAAAACCAAATGACACCAGAAATTCTTTGTCAAAAAAATCTCATGTGGAAGATTTTGATGGAGTTCCAGAACTTTTCAACGCACTTATTTCATCACAACCAGATCAATATGATTGGAATATTTTTACATTTCAGATTGATTTTGATGCAGTTCTTTCGAGTCCAAAGTTAGAAAATGACGTAAAATATTATCTGAGTAAGTTTTTAAATGTAACTTTAAATTATCATGATTTTTTTTAATTTTTTTTATGTTTTTAGAATCGAATGTTCAAAGCTTGGATGAAGTCATAAACGAAAAGTCTAATGTAGTAACAGTTAATTGTACTGTTATTTACTTGGACCAATGTACTTCCTGGAACAAGTGTAGACAAACATGTCGAAGTACCGGTGCAAGTAGCTATAGGTACATATGGTGAATCCTTCATTAAATATTCACTTAGAAAGAGGTGGTTTTGCATCACTGAAATTACATTAAAGTTGACTTTATTCAAACACCCTTTCCAAACATCGTTCTATTAAATGAGACGTAGAAAAATTCTTATTTATGATTTCTAATAATATACCGTAATTCATTATTTTATCGTAAAGTCATCATTACGTAGTCATGACATGAGTCATGTGACTCATGTATTAATGAAGCAGAAAATTTTACCTTATTGTATTTTTGCTTTACTATCAAACATATTTTAAATGTTTTAAGTTCTTAGCCAACGACTAAATTATAATTTTTAATTTTCAGATGGTTTCATGATGGGTGTTGTGAATGTGTAGGTTCAACATGCATAAATTATGGAGTAAATGAAAGTCGCTGCAATTTGTGCCCAGATACAAAAGATGTGGATGATGCAGATGAATTTACGGACGATGAATTACAGGATTTTGGAGATAAAATGGGGCCTTTTGATGGGTATGCGAATTCCAATATTTAGATTAACTAATAATGTAGTTTTTATAATTAGTTTTAAAAATAATATGTAATAGGAAAATACTTCTAAAAGCATTTGCATATTTTAGAATTCAAATTGACGAATATACACATATTTTATTAGTTAGTAGCTATTTTTACAGTTATATTTTCATTAGTAATCTTCAGATAATAAATAAAAAGTTGTATAAATCATGTGTGTTTTTAATTATGAAAATTATTATAGCGAAAAAAGGTTTCTGAAATATTGTAGAGTTAATAAAGAAAAAACGGAGCGTAGAAAGGTGCTTGAATCGATCCAGATTTGAATGGCTCCTTGACAGCTGTCGAACGCTTAGCAAATATCAATTGGGCACTAGAAGGCGAAATCGGTTATGAAGATCGGACATAATATGAAGCTCGATTATGAATCCGTTCATCAATGTCAGCCAAAAGAAAAAGAAAATTACTGAACCTTCGTGTGAATAAATTTTAAGTTTTATAGATGTATAAATATTAAAAGTAATTACCTAAATTTCAGATGATTTATGAGTACAAATTAAACAATATTTTAAATGTCTTCAATTTATTTAAGAAAGGAAAACGTTTCAGCAATATAATCAATGGCCTTTTTTTGTTCCACCGTGAATCCATTTTTAAGTAATGTACGAGTTTTTAGAAGCGTTGGAGACGATAATAATGGTGCAGCACTTTCTGGTGTCATGCGATTAATTACACGAAACCAAATCACTTTAATAATTTCCTCCCTACCAACAAGTTCTTTTCTCATTAGTAAATAATCGTTTTCGGAAGCTTTACAGATAAAATTACATAAAGCAATACACAAACATTCTTGTAACTTGTCACGATGATTATATTCCAAATAGTTTGAAAGATTACACGATTTCTCCAATGCCACCAACAGTGAATCCCAGCACAATCCAAAATTTACACCAAAAAACGATCTTTCTGAAATATTTGCTAGCGCATTTGTTGCATTTATTCTCACTTTAAAATTTGAATGACCAACTATTACATTGCATAGTACCGAAAATACTGATGTATGCCAGGTGAAGTTATCATAAATACATATAGCTTTGAACACCACCGCATTTTTCATAAAACACCCAATAGCATAGCATGAGTTCCATTTTACTTTTGCGTTTCCAGATGCTTTAATACAATCGATCAGTTTCGTTACGCCCTTTTGAAATATTTTTCTATAGCGAATATCAACCAACATTTCTTCAGTTAATAAGCTGTAAAGATTTCCAAGGGCCCTCACTGAGCTACAACGTACCTTGTCGCTGTCGTTGCAAGAATCAATCGAAACCTCAATTAGGCTGTTTAGCATTGTGTTGGATATTCGTTCATTGCTTGTTGATTCGCAATTTCTCACCAATGCGTCGGTAACATTACTAATAGACCAAATAGACTTTATTCTAACATTTACATTGGGATCTTTAGCTAAAGGTATAGCCAGTGCAGCTACATTTTCAACAAATACTAAATTCTTTTTGAACGATGGCAGATGCATATAAACTGCTAGTGCTCGCACGGAAGCAGCACGTACCATTGCGTCCTCTTGAACATCACCAGCAAACCCGGTGAGTGAACTTAATAAGTTGGTTTGAATAGGAGATGGCAGAAGATTAAAAACAATGCATCCCAAATTAGACAAGAAGTCACATAAACACACCTTAAAGGAATTCGCTTGTGCATTTTCTCTAATTTTATCAATAGCAGTTGGCAGCATATATAAGCAGAAATGTTTAAAAGGTAAGAGTTCATCAGTTTCCTTGCCATGCAAATAGTTACTCATATTGTACGCTATACTGTCCAAACATTTACTTGCATAGAGACGTACGTCTGGCAAATTATCCAATATAGCTCTTTTAAGCACCACTGCTATATCATCCAGTTTTGCAAGTAGCATCGAAAAGTGTATTGACATTGAAGTTAGAACTTGTAGACTTTTGATTTTAATAGAAGCAGCTATTTCTCTTTGAGTCAGTTTTTCTAAAACAGCATTTAAAAGCCAGTTTTCCCTTTGGACCATATTTCTTTCATCAACACTATCGAAATTGTCTTCTCCAAATTGATTCGGAATAGTTTTTGTTTTAATTGGATTTTCCAAGCATTTTAATATTTTCCCATTTATTTTAGGCGACGATATAAATAACTCCATGATCATTAGAGCTGAAAATTGTATAGAATCATCTGCACTATAGATGAGGTTACGCACTGGATTTATGAAACTGTAAACTAAATCGCAATGCATCCGATGAAACGAGGTACTCTCTACAAGCACAGCCAAACACTTAAGAATATTACCCAAAACTGTAACAGAATTTTCGGCTGCAATCGCTTGGCTAAGTGTTTCATACATAGTATGAATTATTTGTCCCAATGACGAGGAGAATGGCAAATATGACGTCGGACTTTTTCTATTAGTCTCAGCTTGCTCTAGAAAATTCTTTGCGCTGTATATCATTTGAGTAGCTATTTTCAGTGCTAAAGCTCGGCATGACGCGTTGGAATCATTAAATGCACTATGTAACAGGCCTTGCTTACAGTCAGAGTTATGTGGGAAAAAAACATACCAATAGCCATAAAAAATATTTACTTGTAGACTATTTACAAGCACTTCCATTAGCAACAATGCAGATATTCGTATTTTAAATACACAATCATTGCAAAAACATTCGGTTTCACAATGCAGATGATGAAGATCAGTCGTATCGTGCAAACTATTGGAGCTAATATAGTAATTGCAAATCGTCAACGAAGAACCAGTTGTGAAATCAAGAGATTTCTGATTCTTTGTTGGAATCTTTACCTTGGAGGTTTTCGATATTTTCTTCCCAGTTGGCTCTACATTTAATTCCGCAGTTTGTTCTAACAAATTATACAAAGACTGAGGTGACATTTGTAGTTTATTGATCTGATGCGCTTTATATTCCTTATCATAATGCATGTATGCTTTTACAAGTCCAAGAAATTCAGCAATATGAAGCTCTGCGTATCCTGGACAAAGTTTAGATATTTTAGATAGTAAGGGGAATATAGTTACTGGTAGAAATGTAAGGTTCCTTGCGCATTGTGATGCATTTGTTGAAAAATATAGGCGCAATACATAATCGCCAACTACTTTAATAATAGTCTCTACATTTGGATTAATCATTACTTCATCGTGAAGAAACAAATTTAAGATATCTATTATTATTTCCAATTCTTTCTCGCTATTCGTACATTGCTCTTCTCGAATTAAAATATCATCTAAATAATGTAGTAACAAAGAATTTTGCGGATGTAATATCGATTCTAGATAAACGGAAATATAATGTTGATGTGTTTCAAACATTACTCTGATAGCACACAAGATTTTTGTGCTTACATTTTCTTCTTTATCTTTTGTCATCTTTAAAGAGTTTTCCAGCCACATTAATATCCGTTCGAATAAGGCTACTTCAATATTTATCGTTTTTGGTATGCATAATAGGCTTATCAAGGAAGCGCACTTTTCGAGCATCAGGAAACGTGTGGGATTAATTAGAGTTATACACATCAATAATTCATTTCTGGATGCAATTGGCATGGAGTATTCCGATGTAGTTAATTGATTTGAAATGTGATTGAATAACTCAAATATTTTGTTCTCACATTCTTTGGAATTTCTCTCCACCAATATATTTATTTCTTTGACTAATTTTAATACACTTCCGCACATTTCTTGCAAATATAGTGTAAATATTTATAAACAATATGAATAAAAAATAAAATCAGATCCAATTGGATGTAAATTTAACAGCTGCTGTTTAGAGTGCTTACAAGTTATATTGAAATGCAGCAAAACCAGCGCTTGGATGCACAAAACTCATATTCATCTACTACACTACTATTCTGAAATTTATCTTGGTTTTCCAAATACGTATTATGTTTGGAAACTCCTGACAAGCTGATCAATTTTCGAACAACTTACGTTTAAATGCCCAAGAATGATAGAAAACATTTTCTATCATTCTTTGTATATGCCTATACTACATTGGCGCTTATTCCACTTAGCCAATTGATTACAAATATGATGGTCCTTTGCAGGAAAAAACTTTGTGTAGCATAAAAGTGTATGTAAAATCAATAGAAGTGGTATAATAGTAAGGAGAATGTATGGTAGAATAGCAAATGCATATCCTCCCTAGCGTTAGGACATTTTTTTATATGCTTCCAATTTTATTATTTGTAGAACATTAAAAATCAGTATTTTGACTCTTAGTATTTGTGTGATTTACTGTTAAAATTAAGTGAGAAGATGTGTAAAAAAAATCACCGAAAAGTTAATATGCCTTTTGCAAGAAAACCAATGTCTGTGGGATATAACAGACAAAGGCTATTTGAACCGCGATAAGTACATATATCATCTTTGATAGGGCAATGTTTCTTTTGTGATAACTGCGTAACATCCCATTTATTGCTCTATTATTGCGCCACTTTTTCACCGTTTACTTTTGCATGCTCTTTTCCACATCGAAATAAGCTTAAAAAATATTTTTTTAATTTCTTCATCTTCTTTATCAAAATAACCAATGGTCTCCACATAATTAATTGCCGATTTAATTAAATATATACCATATTCATAACATTCCATTTTGACGATAACAACACTGAACTAATTTGTTATGTGAAACATCTTTCTTTGAGTGACAGAGAAGTATTTTTTATAAAGATTTTTATTTAAGAAGTTTATTTTAAGAAGTATTTTTTTTCACTTATGCCAACGATATATGTATACAACTCGTTGCAAATAGCAACAAGTAGCAAATATTCCAACAAAGTACTAAAAGTGTACGATATTTTCGAGGGTAAAAAAAACCGAAGTGTATCACGTATCCTTACCAAGTGGAATCAGCACCATTGCAATTTCGATTGCTGCAAACTTGAATATTTTTACTGTCGCAATTTTTTATTTGATGCTGTTTTATTGCAATCGCTTTGACAATAGTCTGGGATATAGTTTTATAGTGTTGTATTTGTTTTTTATTCAAAGAGTTCCTTTTTAAAGTCATTACGTTTGAGACTTCATGACGTTTGCATCTCGACGTAATACTTACCGGTAGTTTCTAGGACTAGCAAACTTGGTGGAGCGTTTTTTAGCGCGTTAAAGTCATATACATACATACAAAACCTCCATAATCTGATTGCGAAGAGTTCTTCAATAATAGCTCTTTTAAGAAACTGGACATATTTCCGCGGAAAAATTATGTCAGTTAATCATTCCGTCGATCGGTTCTTAGAATGCGTAGTTTCATTTTATATTGAAAATAATTTAATATTTTCATATATACTTTGCTTTATGCTTTATTTATACTTTTTTATTTTATGGTTATACATTATGTAAATGTTACCTTTACTTAGGAGACATTGATATTTTTCGAAATGATCCGTCGCTTCTCGTGTTTAATTTTCCATCTTGCTCGGAACGATCGCAGATATCCTGCTCCTGAAATTGCGATGCTTCTACCAGTAAAAGGAACAAAAGTCCCCCTAAGGACATTAAAAAGATTGCCGAACTATAAAATTCAATAAAATATTTAGTTTTGGTTTTTAGATTTGTTATATTGTTTATGGGAAATTTTTTATTGCACTAATTTTGTCTGGGTTCGGCTTAATCCCATCGGTCGTTATAACGTGCCCTAGAAATGCAATTTCTTTTCTAAGAAACTCCGATTTGTCGGGTTGAATTTTGAGATTACATTCCCTTAGCCCACTGAAAACTGATTTTATATTTAGAATGTTTGTTTGTGTGTTTAGAATGTTTAAAGAAGTCGAGAAAATGATAATATCGTCTAAATAAACTAAACAGTTTTTAGCGACCAGATCCTTTAAGACGTGGTCCATCACTCGTTGAAAGGTGGATGGAGCATTCTTTAATCTGGTCCATCTCTATCTGATGGAATCCTCTGGCAAGTTCGAGGGTTGTAAAGTATAAACACTTTCCGAGCTTATCAAGAATGTCTGAAATGTTGGGAATTGGGTATCGGTCCGAAATAGTCATTTTGTTCCATTGCCTATAGTCGATTACCATTCGCCATTTTTGTTTCCCAGTTGATCGGACATTAACAAGATTGCCGAACTATAAAACTCAATAAAATATTTAGTTTTGGTTTTTAGATTTATTATTTTGTTTATATGTATATTTTGAAAATAAATGTCCATCTATTGCGTATTAAAACAATTAAATTATCTTTTAGATTTAGAATTCTTACAATTCATATACTTATGTATGTACATATATGTATCATTAACAAAAATTCAATACTGTAAACCTACATAATGCGCAGTATATACATATATACTATCCAAGAACGCCAAAAATACGATTATGAAATGGTCGGTTGTTACAACTTCGTTGTGTAAAGACGTATTTTCCCGCGCTCTGGTAATTTAATAAATTAAAATTTTCTAATCATTCTTCTTTGCAAGCTTTTTTCTTTTTTCTAAAAAAACTTAATTATAAAGCGCCCTGTGCTAATTCTATTCTATTTTTTTTGTTTTTTTTTTTTGTTTTTTTTTTACTAAAACCGAGAAGTTGGTTTGACTGACCATCTATTTATATGATAGACGCCAGATAACTTTTTGAACTTGCAAGACAAGTTCACTTTCGTTTTGTGTTTCGTCCAGCGTGGTTGTGTTTCTCGTGAAATTCTTGTCTGGTATTTCTTGTTTCGTTTCTAGCTTCAAGCATAGAGAAAGAATAACTTCGGAAAAGCTGAAAGCTTTAGAAATTATTTTCGAAAATCTTAAAACACAAATATTTACGAGTTTAAAAATAAAGAAAATTATAATTAGTCATATCAAAATTGAACTGTTAATACTTAGCATATTTGCTAGTTTTTAGAGATTAGATATATTCATAATAGTGCTCCTGTAAAGATTTATTTTTTATAGGGCTTTTTTGTACCAAACATTTTTTGTACTCAAATAAATCGATGGTCATCGTAAACAAAATTTATGATTATTCCCAGAAGGAAAATGCGTTATGCATCCGTTTGCCGATCAATGATTTCTTCCATGACACTGTCTAGAGAAATAATTCATGACTAAATAAATTAAGTTGTAATCCAAGAAACTGAAATGTCGACATTTTGCATAACTATGGAATCGATAGGTTAGTGAATCATTGTAAATAGCGTATATATTTCTATAGAAGCCTGTTATATGAAATCATTTCATTCTCTTCTGCATAACCAAGTAATCGAAGTTGTCATGTATACCCATTGTCATAAGAGTACAAAACACAACGTTTCAATCTTAAAACGCAATTTGTTTTTTATGTTTTCTGAGAACTCATGTTTATTTTAAAGTTGTTTCAATTATTTCAGTAGCTAAGAACCCTTCGAGAAGTAAACGTCGATTTAAATTACGCAGCGAAGTGAACAGCAACTACAGAACAACAAAGCAGACAGTGTAAATATCTTTTGTAATATTTTTATATATTCTAGAGATTATATAATGTTAAGTAAACGGCATTTGAAGAGGTTAGTTGTAGAAGAATTAAAAAATTTAGATATTATAAATATTAATTTTCATTTTCAGCAAAATTACAATGTACAAGAAACACCATTACAATTACGTGCAGCTCCTCTCATGCAATTCAACCAGAATTCCCCAGATGTCAAAAATCTAAACTCAGGTAACTGTTAACAAAATGAAAGTACCTTATTAAAGTTGAATTTAATATACGAATTCAATTTATTTAGATCCATCCCATTCCGAAATCAATGTTATGAAGGGAGACATAAGTACGATGAAAGATGAGACTGAGGATATATGATAACCGAAATGTATACACCAGAAATATTAAAATTTTTCGCAGGAGATATCAAAAAAATAAAAAACATTTTGCAAACTCTTGCGAAAACCCAAGCAGAAAATAATGTCCTTTAAAGAGATTGGCAAACATTACTGCAAAAAAACCAAATTCCCAATTTCCACAATCGACGATGATTATGCAAGTAGATTTAAACAAAATTTAAACAATGATAATCATTAAAATTATTATGTAGATTTCCACTATACGTAATATCCTGCATGGGAATGGCATAAAGAAGTCCTTAAACAAACTTATCTGCGCCGAAGTTCTCATCGATTTCAATTACGATGGATTAAAAAGGAAAAGGAGATTCAAAGATTTAAGGAATTTCAATGCAATTGTTTTCGGCAAGTATATGAAATATATAACAAATACTTATATGTTTAAAATTATTATTACTCAAATATTTACTTTTTTTAACAGAATGCTGTGCCAAAGAAGGCTATACCCATAAGCAACACGCTCAAGAAATGAGGGAAGATCTGAGAAAAATTAAGGGAAGATATTTTAAACATCAATGCGACCAGAGGAAAAAATCCATCAATCAATCAAATCTATTATCTAAAACCAAAGAAAAAATATATGTAATAATACTCGTGTAATAATAAATAATACAATAATATACGAAAAATTCCTCTTCTTTTTTTGTAAGGAAGTGTCGGGTAACTGGTATTATGATTTCAGTAATGCAAGAGGTTATGCATACTAATTTAAATTACAAAGTAATCTATGAAAGAATGCAGATCAGCTTAATAACTGTAAGCATGCATCCGATGTTGCATTACAGAGTAATCGAAGGAGTTAAGCATACTATTTCCATTACTCTGTCATCTATGTAGTCATCATCCCATTTCCGTCTATCCATTACGTCTTCGCTTATCTCGTTATCTGTATGCAGATGCATTACTTTTTAATGACATCGCCGTATTAAAAATCATCGATACTCGAATGAATAGCTCTTAAGGTCTGTCCATTACGATTTGCATTACTATACATTACGTGTTCCAGCTGGGTTGATGCTTAAAAATTATTCACACACACAACCAAACGAAACAGTTTCAGGCATGCTAAAACAGAGTGAATGATTGAAAAGAAATATTCGCTGTATACGTGAGTAAATTTATTGAAATTTGTTAGTCTCTCCTTGTGGACGCATTTTGCACTCTTTTCGTTTCTTCGTTTCCCTTGCGATCGACCGCTTCCATTTGGCGTTCGAGTAAATTTCGCTGATTCGGCCTCTTGTTATTCTTTCTCTATGTTTCAAGTGTACTTGAAGTTCCATTTTTTGCTTCTGATACGTAGCAAAAATGCATGTACGATGGTATACAAAAGGTGGAAACCGATTAATGCAATTGCTTTCGGTAAAACGCTTCACAATCTTAAAATCAGTGACATATTGGAAATGTCAAAGGTAGGTTTTAATCGCTGCAAAATAATTTTTAGTAAGGCACAGTCAGCTAATCTGCTGACGGAAAATAAACAACTTAAAGTTATGATGCAAATATTTTCCTTCACTTTGTTGAGAATGTTAAAATGTAATCGTTGGTGTGAACGTATCTTTTGGAGATGTTAAAAGTATCTTTTTGAACGCGCACTAATATACTGGAATACATTTTTTACTTTTTGTGAACATAAAATGGTATCCTTGTTTTCTTTTGACTCAAGAAAAACTCTTTAAGTAAACAACACACTTCATGTCTAAAACAGGCATAGTGTCCCATATACTAGTAGATATGGCAAATGAGCATATAGCGGCAAATATTAGTTCGTGCGAGTTTACCGAATATATCCAGTTTACAGAAATTAAAGGAAAGATACGGAAACTTGTGTAAGGTAAAAGTTTGCAAATTCCCAAGCAAATAGTTCTTTTTAACCACATCAAAGTTGATGTGAAACCGTACATTCCTTTCTCTCAATGTTTTAAGTTAACTCCGGTACGGAATTCCGTTGCGAATTACAACGGATCTCGGCCGACAGTTTGAATCCGACATATTCAAACAACTGAATAGACTGTTGGGTATTCAGCACTACAGAACGACGCCTTACCACCCGCAAGCTAACGGAATCATCGAACGATGGCATCGAACGCTAAGGCTGCCATCACGTGCCACGGGAGAGATGATTGGAGTGAGGTGCTGCCGTTGGTGCTACTAGGCCTCAGAGCGACGTACAAAGCGGACATCGCTGCCAGCCCAGGCGAGATGGTGTATGGCGCAACGCTGAAGCTTCCAGGGGAGTTATTGGATCCATCGGCGGTCCAAGCCAACGAGTGCGATTTCGTGAAGAATCTGCGTCGTTTAATCAGCAAGGTGACGCCTACGCAGACAAGCCATCATGGAGAACCACGAGTGTTCCTGCAACAAAAGCTTACAACATGCACCCATGTTTTTGTGCGCATCGACAGGGTTCAAAGGCCATTGCAACCTCGTTACGACGGCCCATTCAAGGTCATACGACGAAATGAGAAGGTATACGAGTTGAAGGTGGGTGACAAAAAGGTTAAGGTGTCGATCGATCGACTGAAGGCAGCATTCTTACCGGACGACCAATGTAGCCCACATAACCAGCAACCGAAGGATGCAGCTACTAAACCACGACCAAGAGGCCGCACGGCAAGGACGACAGCAACCACCAGCCGGGAGCAGGAAAATCAACGACCAGCGGACAAGCCACAAGCAGTGACCAGAAGCGGACGAGTGCATTTTCCGCGGAAATTTGGCGGAAGCAGCTATAATGAATAATGTTTAGCACGAGTCTTGTTAAATTGTATTATTGTCAGTATCACTGCGATTGTGATTTTATATTGTTGTTATGTAACTTAAAATATATTGTATATCGTGACACAGTCACTGGAGGGGGAGTGATGTGGCGTACACGTGCGTGTTTGTGTGTGCGCTGACGAGCGTACATACGGGCACGCTTGTGTTCACTAGAGTTGAGCGATATTTGCGGACCGGTGATTTAATCACCGTGATTCTAAAATCACTGGTAACTGCAGTGATCGAATATTCTACGCACCAGTGATTTTCCGGACCAGTGATTTTCCTATAAACTGTTCTTTTCTATATTCTTTCACGTTCTCGATGTCATTATTAACGAGGAAGCACGCTTGTTACTGAGAACTATTCTTCTTCCACTGCTTTTGCCTGTTCTTTTCTTTGTGTATCCAAGAACTTTCGCTACTCAGGAACGAATTCGTTGCCACTGATTTTCGTTACTCAAGAACGATTTCGTTGCCAGTGGTTTTCGTTGCTGAAGAACGATTTCGTTATCCGTGATTTTCGTTGCTGAAGAACGATTTCGTTACCAGTGATTTTCGTTGCTGAAGAACGATTTCGTTATCCGTGATTTTCGTTACTGAAGAACGATTTCGTTGCCAGTGATTTTCGTTGCTGAAGAACGATTTCGTTACCAGTGATTTTCGTTACTGAAGAACGATTTCGTTGCCAGTGATTTTCGTTACTCAGGAACGATTTCTGTATTTGTATCTCGATGTATATTTGTATCTGTCACTTAAGTAACGGTAAAAATTGAATTCCAAAAGAAATTAGTGACACAGAGGTACAATTTTTATTAAAACAATTAATTAAATTATGTCTCTGCTTAAGGTTAAAAAAACTAGTGAAATTTGGCAGTTTTTCGAGCCAACGGATACCACTTATGCAAAATGAAATATTTGTAAATCCAAAATGTCGTACAAAACGACTATTTCTAATTTAACGAAGCATATGCGTAGTAAGCACCCTACCGTGACTTTACCAGTTCCACCAAAGCGGAAGCAAAATGTAGTTTACTTTTGAATTTATTAGATATTATTTTCTGAATTTATCTTTATGTTAAGGTTCGCCAATCTAGAACAGAGAATGCAGATGATTTAGAAATGGTAACTGAACCGATCCCGTCATTTTTACCGCTTACCTCCAGTGGAAGTGTAGCATGTCAGGAAACCAACATCGAACCCACTTTTGTTCAACCAGAATCAACGGCTACTTTACGGCAAAAGAAAGTAAGCACAATGTTTGCTGGCCAAAATATTTCCAAAAAATCCAAAGACGATATCAACAAAAAGTTATTAAAGCTATTTTTTATGGACTACCAACCGTTCCGAATTGTAGAGGACATAGGATTTCGTGAGTTTGTGTCTGCTCTCAATCCATCATACCAACTGCCAAGTAGGCATACCTTATCAAAGACTAACATTTCGGCGTTGTATGAAGAATGTTTAAAAAAAATTGAAGTAGTTATTTCACAAGGCTTAAAATTTTGCATAACCACAGATTGTTGGACATCGCGAAATTTAACAAATTATATCGCTATAACAGCACACTTTTTGACCGCTGACTTTGAGATGATTTCTGCGCTATTAGAGTGCTGTGGAAATGATTATCCTCACACTTCTGAAAACTTATCGCTGGAATTAAGTCAAGTCGTACAAAAATGGGGAATCGGTCAAAAAATTATATTTGCGGTTTCTGATAATGCCGCTAATATTAAGAACGCCATCTCCAACAAATTAAATTGGAAACATTTTGGTTGCTTGGCCCACACGCTAAATTTAATAGTAAAAGATTCCTTAAAGAATGAAGATGTTTCTGAACTCATATACAAAGTTAAATGTATCGTCTCACATTTTGCCAAGAGTTACAATTCAAGCAATAAATTTTTTAAATGCCAACGCAATGCGGGCAACGAACCCCTAAAACTTTTACAAGATGTGGAGACAAGATGGAACTCCACATTTTATATGTTGGAGCGATTTTACCTGCTCCAAGATAGCATTAAAAGCACTCTTGCTTTAATTGATAAACCCCTTCCTTCATTAAGCGTTAATGAATGGAACATGATAAAACATCTATGCAAAATTTTAAAGCCTTTTGAAGATGCTACAAATGCTATTAGCGGGGAAAATTACTGTTCTGCTTCTTTAGTAATCCCTATAGTAAATGGCTTAGAAGCTGTGTACAGAAGTCTGCTCAACGACGCATCAACAGTTTACCCACAGTTAATACTTTTAATTCTGAACTATTTTTTAAATGGCTTGAGAGACCGGCTAGGAAATGTTCAAAGAAGCAACACTCTCCTGCTAGCAACATTCTTAGATCCACGCTTTAAAACTGTTGGGATACCTGATACCACAGCAGCAGAAAATGTTAAGAAAATAGCAATAGCTGCAGTCGCTGCACTATGTGGCAATCAAAAAGTGACACACACAAATAACAGAGAACACGGTGCTGATCACAGCACTCAGAATGGTATATCTTTATGGAGTTCTTTTGATTCAATTGTTTCTTCAATGAGGCCAGCAGGAACTTCTCATTCGCGAGCTATAATAGAAGTTCAAAGATATTTGGAAGAGGACATCGTTCCTAGACAAGCGAATCCTTTGGAATGGTGGCGTGTTAATAAATGCAACTATCCAAATCTCGCAACTATTGCTCAAGAAAAACTTTGTACTCTGGCAACTTCCGTTCCATGTGAACGTCTTTTTTCAAAGGCTGGTCAAATTCTAAATGATCGTAGAAGTCGACTTAGCGAAAAAAAAGTAAAAATGTTGCTCTTTTTAAACGTCAATTATAAATACTGTAAATAAAATCCAATATAATTGTTTATAATTACTAAAATCAATTATTTTATTACAAAATCATTTTATAAATATGATTATTGTTACTTTTAAATTTATTTAAGTACATAAATATGTTTAAATCTTGCGTTCGTGGTTTTGTTTACAAATATTCATTCAGTGATCGGCGATTTCCTTTGTTTACTGCTTCGTGAACTCGTTGGCTTCGTTGGGAACTTTGAACAATAACTCGTTGCATAAACTTCAAGGAAGCTCCCAACGAAATTAGTGAACACAAGAAATCACCGATCACTGAATGAAGATGTGTAAACAAAACCAAGAACGCAAGATTTAAACATCCATATATGTATGTATGTATATCTTATTTTATGGAAAATGTCATTAACTACGAGTTCAATAAGTGCACATAATTAAATACACGCGAATAAATATTTCTAGGTATATTTTCCTCTTATAACAGTCGAATAATTAAAACTATTTGTAATATTGTGTATACTTATTTATGTGTTCAAATTTCTCATAATTTATGCACGTGAACATTAAAGAGGTTTTCACGTTTCTAGTTAGCTCGGTTAAATCACAGTGATTGAAAATCACTACCTAAAATCACAGTGATTGAAGAGTAGCAGTCACTGGTAGCAACGTTGCTGGGAAATCACTGGATCGCTCAACTCTAGTGTTCACCCTGATTAAGGAATGCGCATGTGCTGCGGTAGGTACGCTGACGAGTGCATATGCCGTTTTACATAGCTCGCGGTATTTAGCCATCGCAAGCGATCCGATCGGATATCTGATCGCTCGCGCCTCGATAAGTGGCGACGACCCGCACGAAAGCGGAGAATAATATTTATGTCAGCGGCCGATCGCCGAGCGCAAAGTGAGGCACCATAACGACGACATTGTTGCAAGCGATACAAGAATGCTGCGTTGGCATTCTTGTGGTCGCCAAATGTTTACGTTGCGCCGGCTAGCGGAGTAGCTACCCGCTGCCGGGGTAATATGAGTAGGCGTACGAGCGCGGCTACGCCACCGCTCTGCCATCGGTCGACAGATCGCAGAGTGGGTATAAATACAAGGGTTGGACGAAGCCAAACTCTGATAAGCGACAATGTTACAATTTGTTATCGTGGTTCTCATCATAGTAGCCCTCTGCTACTTCGCCGCTGACTTCTTGTTGGCGCGGCCATGGTGGCGTATCTTTTGGCGATATGCTGATAGTTAAGTTTATTTTTTGAGAGATCGCTCCTCGAAACAGTCAACTCACACGTCGCGAATATATCCACACGAGTGGAAGAAACTTTGAGTAGTAAGATAACCTTGCCGAACCAAAAGTTTATCACGTGAATTATTCTGAATTGTTATTATATAAATATTGTTTAAATAAAAGATACAAAAGAGACAAAAGGATTTGGTAAAGGATTATTGGTTAATTAAGAAAATTGCCAAAGATCCAAAAGCGTCCACACTCATTTCATCAAGTACTCAATTTCCTGCAGTATTGGATCCATCGGCAGAACGGACCGCCTGCCTCTGCAGCCAAAGTGTTGATCTCATTCTGTAAAAAGTATCCTGAGAAAATGTCTTTTCATATCTGTGGTCTCATTAGAATCGTGAGTAGCCTTGAGCGTGATACGTTGAGCAACGATTTAGCTTAGTAAGTACTTGAATTTTTTTTATTCAGCCTTATAAAGACTATCATCCTTCCGATAGGTTTTCGGAACACACATTACATGACGATCATGCCAACTCAGGCTATGATATAGAGCTAGAACCTTCAAAAGAGGACATAGATGGTATCTTTGATAGGTGGCAGCAGTATGTAGAAAAGTATATGCCAGGAAAAATTTAGCTACTCCAAATGATATACCGACACCAGTAACAGCTGGACTGAAACCAATTATTTTGAAAGTTTATGGAAACCGGCAGAAAATTCTAAAAAAGAATTTATCAGTCTGTAGAGTAATGACATGTGATAAGCCGTGTAAACAGGTGCAAAAGAAGAAGAGAGGGGCAAAGAAAAGACGATTCCAGAAGGAATGTGCAGACCTTCAGCGTATCATTAATATCAGCCAAGGGAAGCAAAAAAAAGCCTAATAAAAGAGCTTAATGAATTAAAGAAAAGAGGCTGGAAAGATATTTTACAAAATGGCCAACAAGGAATTTAAAGAAGAAATTATTAATAATAATAACGCAACGGCCGCGTCTTCATCTTCAACCTCCCAAGGACAAGAATTGGAGATATTAATATATTTTAATAGTATTTGTCTACTTATTTCCTGACGAAAATGACGTCGTTCCCCAAGTCGAGGCGCGTGTACTTCACCTTCCAAAGGGCACGCATCCTGCTATACGCAGTACATCGATGATGTTGCTGAGCCAACTCTGTCATTGGATCCAAAAGCGTCCACACTCACTTCATCAAGTACTCAATTTCCTGCAGTATTGGATCCATCGGCAGAACGGACCGCCTGCCTCTGCAGCCAAAGCGTTGATCTCACTCTGTAAAAAGTATCCTGAGAAAATGTCTTTTCATATCTGTGGTCTCATTAGAATCGTGAGTAGCCTTGAGCGTGATACGTTGAGCAACGATTTAGCTTAGTAAGTACTTGAATTTTTTTTATTCAGCCTTATAAAGACTATCATCCTTCCGATAGGTTTTCGGAACACACATTACATGACGATCATGCCAACTCAGGCTATGATATAGAGCTAGAACCTTCAAAAGAGGACATAGATGGTATCTTTGATAGGTGGTAGCAGTATGTAGAAAAGTATATGCCAGGAAAAATTTAGCTACTCCAAATGATATACCGACACCAGTAACAGCTGGACTGAAACCAATTATTTTGAAAGTTTATGGAAACCGGCAGAAAATTCTAAAAAAGAATTTATCAGTCTGTAGAGTAATGACATGTGATAAGCCGTGTAAACAGGTGCAAAAGAAGAAGAGAGGGGCAAAGAAAAGACGATTCCAGAAGGAATGTGCAGACCTTCAGCGTATCATTAATATCAGCCAAGGGAAGCCCAAAAAAAAAGCCTAATAAAAGAGTTTAATGAATTAAAGAAAAGAGGCTGAAAAGATATTTTACAAAATGGGCAACAAGGAATTTAAAGAAAAAATTATTAATAATAATAACGCAACGGCCGCGTCTTCATCTTCAACCTCCCAAGGACAAGAATTGGAGATATTAATATATTTTAATAGTATTTGTCTACTTATTTCCTGACGAAAATGACGTCGTTCCCCAAGTCGTGGCGCGTGTACTTCACCTTCCAAAGGGCACGCATCCTGCTATACGCAGTACATCGATGATGTTGCTGGGCGAACTCTGTCATTGGATCCAAAAGCGTCCACACTCATTTCATCAAGTACTCAATTTCCTGCAGTATTGGATACATCGGCAGAACGGACCGCCTGCCTCTGCAGCCAAAGCGTTGATCTCATTCTGTAAAAAGTATCCTGAGGAAATGTCTTTTCATATCTGTAGTCTCATTAGAATCGTGAGCAGCCTTGAGCGTGATACGTCGAGCAACGATTTAGCTTAGTAAGTACTTGAATTTTGTTTCTTCAGCCTTATAAAGACTATCATCCTTCCGATAGGTTTTCGGAACACACATTACATGACGATCATGCCAACTCAGGCTATGATATAGAGCTAGAACCTTCAAAAGAGGACATAGATGGTATCTTTGATAGGTGGCAGCAGTATGTAGAAGAGTATGAGCCAGGATAATATTTAGCTCCTCCAAATGATATACGGACACCAGTAACAGCTGGACCGAAACCAATTAGTTTGGAAGTTTATAGAAACCGGCAGAAAATTCTAAAAAAGAATTTAGTCAGTTAATTTAGTTAGTTAATTTTCAGTCTGTAGAGAAATGACATGTGATAAGCCGTGTAAACAGGTGCAAAAAAAGAAGAGAGGGGGAAAGAAAAGACGATTCTAGAAGGAATGTGCAGACCTTCAGTGTATCATTAATATCAGCCAAGGGAAGCCAAAAAAAGCCTAATAAAAGAGCTTAATGAATTAAAGAAAAGAGGCTGGAAAGATATTTTACAAAATGGGCAACAAGGAATTTAAAGAAGAAATTATTAATAATAATAACGCAACGGCCGCGTCTTCATCTTCAACCTCCCAAGGACAAGAATTGGAGATATTAATATATTTTATGGATCCAATACTGCAGGAAATTGAGTACTTGACGAAATGACGTGTGGACGCTTTTGGATCCAATGACAGAGTTCGCCCAGCAACAGCATAGATGTACTGCGTATAGCAGGATGCGTGCCCTTTGGAAGGTGAAATACACGCGCCACGACTTGGGGAACGACGTCATTTTCGTTAGGAAATAAGTAGACAAATACTATTAAAATATATTAATATCTCCAATTCTTGTCCTTGGGAGGTTGAAGATGAAGACGACGACGAATCTTACTTATTTCCTGACGAAAATGACGTCGTTCCCCAAGTCGTGGCGCGTGTACTTCACCTACCAAAGGGCACGCATCCTGCTATACGCAGCACATCGATGCTGTTGCTGGGCGAACTCTGTCATTGGATTCAAAAGCGTCCACACTCATTTCATCAAGTACTCAATTTCCTGCAGTATTGGATCCATCGGCAGAACGGACCGTCTGCCTCTGCAGCCAAAGCGTTGATCTCATTCTGTAAAAAGTATCCTGAGAAAATGTCTTTTCATATCTGTGGTCTCATTAGAATCGTGAGCAGCCTTGAGCGTGATACGTTGAGCAACGATTTAGCTTAGTAAGTACTTGAATTTTGTTTCTTCAGCCTTATAAAGACTATCATCCTTCCGATAAGTTTTCGGAACACACATTGCATGACGATCATACCAACTCAGGCTATGATATAGAGCTAGAACCTTCAAAAGAGGATATAGATGGTATCTTTGATAGGTGGCAGCAGTATGTAGAAGAGTATGAGCCAGTACAATATTTAGCTACTCCAAATGATATACCGACACCAGTAACAGCTGGACCGAAACCAATTAGTTTGGAAGTTTATAGAAACCGGCAGAAAATTCTAAAAAAGAATTTATCAGTCTGTAGAGAAATGACATGTGATAAGCCGTGTAAACAGGTGCAAAAGAAGAAGAGAGGGGCAAAGAAAAGACGATTCCAGAAGGAATGTGCAGACCTTCAGCGTATCATTAATATCAGCCAAGGGAAGCAAAAAAAAAAAAGCCTAATAAAAGAGCTTAATGAATTAAAGAAAAGAGGCTGGAAAGATATTTTACAAAATGGGCAACAAGGAATTTAAAGAAGAAATTATTAATAATAATAACGCAACGGCCGCGTCTTCATCTTCAACCTCCCAAGGACAAGAATTGGAGATATTAATATATTTTAATAGTATTTGTCTACTTATTTCCTGACGAAAATGACGTCGTTCCCCAAGTCGTGGCGCGTGTACTTCACCTTCCAAAGGGCACGCATCCTGCTATACGCAGTACATCGATGATGTTGCTGGGCGAACTCTGTCATTGGATCCAAAAGCGTCCACACTCATTTCATCAAGTACTCAATTTCCTGCAGTATTGGATACATCGGCAGAACGGGCCGCCTGCCTCTGCAGCCAAAGCGTTGATCTCATTCTGTAAAAAGTATCCTCAGAAAATGTCTTTTCATATCTGTAGTCTCATTAGAATCGTGAGCAGCCTTGAGCGTGATACGTTGAGCAACGATTTAGCTTAGTAAGTACTTGAATTTTGTTTCTTCAGCCTTATAAAGACTATCATCCTTCCGATAGGTTTTCGGAACACACATTACATGACGATCATGCCAACTCAGGCTATGATATAGAGCTAGAACCTTCAAAAGAGGACATAGATGGTATCTTTGATAGGTGGCAGCAGTATGTAGAAGAGTATGAGCCAGGATAATATTTAGCTCCTCCAAATGATATACCGACACCAGTAACAGCTGGACCGAAACCAATTAGTTTGGAAGTTTATAGAAACCGGCAGAAAATTCTAAAAAAGAATTTATCAGTCTGTAGAGAAATGACATGTGATAAGCCGTGTAAACAGGTGCAAAAAAAGAAGAGAGGGGGAAAGAAAAGACGATTCTAGAAGGAATGTGCAGACCTTCAGTGTATCATTAATATCAGCCAAGGGAAGCCAAAAAAAGCCTAATAAAAGAGCTTAATGAATTAAAGAAAAGAGGCTGGAAAGATATTTTACAAAATGGGCAACAAGGAATTTAAAGAAGAAATTATTAATAATAATAACGCAACGGCCGCGTCTTCATCTTCAACCTCCCAAGGACAAGAATTGGAGATATTAATATATTTTATGGATCCAATACTGCAGGAAATTGAGTACTTGACGAAATGACGTGTGGACGCTTTTGGATCCAATGACAGAGTTCGCCCAGCAACAGCATAGATGTACTGCGTATAGCAGGATGCGTGCCCTTTGGAAGGTGAAATACACGCGCCACGACTTGGGGAACGACGTCATTTTCGTTAGGAAATAAGTAGACAAATACTATTAAAATATATTAATATCTCCAATTCTTGTCCTTGGGAGGTTGAAGATGAAGACGACGACGAATCTTACTTATTTCCTGACGAAAATGACGTCGTTCCCCAAGTCGTGGCGCGTGTACTTCACCTACCAAAGGGCACGCATCCTGCTATACGCAGCACATCGATGCTGTTGCTGGGCGAACTCTGTCATTGGATTCAAAAGCGTCCACACTCATTTCATCAAGTACTCAATTTCCTGCAGTATTGGATCCATCGGCAGAACGGACCGCCTGCCTCTGCAGCCAAAGCGTTGATCTCATTCTGTGAAAAGTATCCTGAGAAAATGTCTTTTCATATCTGTGGTATCATTAGAATCGTGAGCAGCCTTGAGCGTGATACGTTGAGCAACGATTTAGCTTAGTAAGTACTTGAATTTTGTTTTTTCAGCCTTAAAAAGACTATCATCCTTCCGATAGGTTTTCGGAACACACATTACATGACGGTCATGCCAACTCAGGCTATGATATAGAGCTAGAACCTTCAAAAGAGGACATAGATGGTATCTTTGATAGGTGGCAGCAGTATGTAGAAGAGTATGAGCCAGGACAATATTTAGCTACTCCAAATGATATACCGACACCAGTAACAGCTGGACCGAAACCAATTAGTTTGGAAGTGTATAGAAACCGGCAGAAAATTCTAAAAAAGAATTTATCAGTCTGTAGAGAAATGACATGTGATAAGCCGTGTAAACAGGTGCAAAAGAAGAAGAGAGGGGGAAAGAAAAGACGATTCCAGAAGGAATGTGCAGACCTTCTGCGTATCATTAATATCAGCCAAGGGAAGCAAAAAAAAAGCCTAATAAAAGAGCTTAATGAATTAAAGAAAAGAGGCTGGAAAGATATTTTACAAAATGGGCAACAAGGAATTTAAAGAAGAAATTATTAATAATAATAACGCAACGGCCGCGTCTTCATCTTCAACCTCCCAAGGACAAGAATTGGAGATATTAACATATTTTAATAGTATTTGTCTACTTATTTCCTAACGAAAATGACGTCGTTCCCCAAGTCGTGGCGCGTGTACTTCACCTTCCAAAGGGCACGCATCCTGCTATACGCAGTACATCGATGCTGTTGCTAGGCGAACTCTGTCATTGGATCCAAAAGCGTCCACACTCATTTCATCAAGTACTCAATTTCCTGCAGTATTGGATCCATCGGCAGAACGGACCGCCTGCCTCTGCAGCCAAAGCGTTGATCTCACTCTGTAAAAAGTATCCTGAGAAAATGTCTTTTCATATCTGTGGTCTCATTAGAATCGTGAGTAGCCTTGAGCGTGATACGTTGAGCAACGATTTAGCTTAGTAAGTACTTGAATTTTTTTTATTCAGCCTTATAAAGACTATCATCCTTCCGATAGGTTTTCGGAACACACATTACATGACGATCATGCCAACTCAGGCTATGATATAGAGCTAGAACCTTCAAAAGAGGACATAGATGGTATCTTTGATAGGTGGTAGCAGTATGTAGAAAAGTATATGCCAGGAAAAATTTAGCTACTCCAAATGATATACCGACACCAGTAACAGCTGGACTGAAACCAATTATTTTGAAAGTTTATGGAAACCGGCAGAAAATTCTAAAAAAGAATTTATCAGTCTGTAGAGTAATGACATGTGATAAGCCGTGTAAACAGGTGCAAAAGAAGAAGAGAGGGGCAAAGAAAAGACGATTCCAGAAGGAATGTGCAGACCTTCAGCGTATCATTAATATCAGCCAAGGGAAGCCCAAAAAAAAAGCCTAATAAAAGAGTTTAATGAATTAAAGAAAAGAGGCTGAAAAGATATTTTACAAAATGGGCAACAAGGAATTTAAAGAAAAAATTATTAATAATAATAACGCAACGGCCGCGTCTTCATCTTCAACCTCCCAAGGACAAGAATTGGAGATATTAATATATTTTAATAGTATTTGTCTACTTATTTCCTGACGAAAATGAAGTCGTTCCCCAAGTCGTGGCGCGTGTACTTCACCTTCCAAAGGGCACGCATCCTGCTATACGCAGTACATCGATGATGTTGCTGAGCCAACTCTGTCATTGGATCCAAAAGCGTCCACACTCACTTCATCAAGTACTCAATTTCCTGCAGTATTGGATCCATCGGCAGAACGGACCGCCTGCCTCTGCAGCCAAAGCGTTGATCTCACTCTGTAAAAAGTATCCTGAGAAAATGTCTTTTCATATCTGTGGTCTCATTAGAATCGTGAGTAGCCTTGAGCGTGATACGTTGAGCAACGATTTAGCTTAGTAAGTACTTGAATTTTTTTTATTCAGCCTTATAAAGACTATCATCCTTCCGATAGGTTTTCGGAACACACATTACATGACGATCATGCCAACTCAGGCTATGATATAGAGCTAGAACCTTCAAAAGAGGACATAGATGGTATCTTTGATAGGTGGTAGCAGTATGTAGAAAAGTATATGCCAGGAAAAATTTAGCTACTCCAAATGATATACCGACACCAGTAACAGCTGGACTGAAACCAATTATTTTGAAAGTTTATGGAAACCGGCAGAAAATTCTAAAAAAGAATTTATCAGTCTGTAGAGTAATGACATGTGATAAGCCGTGTAAACAGGTGCAAAAGAAGAAGAGAGGGGCAAAGAAAAGACGATTCCAGAAGGAATGTGCAGACCTTCAGCGTATCATTAATATCAGCCACGGGAAGCCCAAAAAAAAAGCCTAATAATTAAAGTAATAATTAAAAGCCTTAAATTAAAGAAAAGAGGCTGAAAAGATATTTTACAAAATGGGCAACAAGGAATTTAAAGAAAAAATTATTAATAATAATAACGCAACGGCCGCGTCTTCATCTTCAACCTCCCAAGGACAAGAATTGGAGATATTAATATATTTTAATAGTATTTGTCTACTTATTTCCTGACGAAAATGACGTCGTTCCCCAAGTCGTGGCGCGTGTACTTCACCTTCCAAAGGGCACGCATCCTGCTATACGCAGTACATCGATGATGTTGCTGGGCGAACTCTGTCATTGGATCCAAAAGCGTCCACACTCATTTCATCAAGTACTCAATTTCCTGCAGTATTGGATACATCGGCAGAACGGACCGCCTGCCTCTGCAGCCAAAGCGTTGATCTCATTCTGTAAAAAGTATCCTGAGGAAATGTCTTTTCATATCTGTAGTCTCATTAGAATCGTGAGCAGCCTTGAGCGTGATACGTCGAGCAACGATTTAGCTTAGTAAGTACTTGAATTTTGTTTCTTCAGCCTTATAAAGACTATCATCCTTCCGATAGGTTTTCGGAACACACATTACATGACGATCATGCCAACTCAGGCTATGATATAGAGCTAGAACCTTCAAAAGAGGACATAGATGGTATCTTTGATAGGTGGCAGCAGTATGTAGAAGAGTATGAGCCAGGATAATATTTAGCTCCTCCAAATGATATACCGACACCAGTAACAGCTGGACCGAAACCAATTAGTTTGGAAGTTTATAGAAACCGGCAGAAAATTCTAAAAAAGAATTTATCAGTCTGTAGAGAAATGACATGTGATAAGCCGTGTAAACAGGTGCAAAAAAAGAAGAGAGGGGGAAAGAAAAGACGATTCTAGAAGGAATGTGCAGACCTTCAGTGTATCATTAATATCAGCCAAGGGAAGCCAAAAAAAGCCTAATAAAAGAGCTTAATGAATTAAAGAAAAGAGGCTGGAAAGATATTTTACAAAATGGGCAACAAGGAATTTAAAGAAGAAATTATTAATAATAATAACGCAACGGCCGCGTCTTCATCTTCAACCTCCCAAGGACAAGAATTGGAGATATTAATATATTTTATGGATCCAATACTGCAGGAAATTGAGTACTTGACGAAATGACGTGTGGACGCTTTTGGATCCAATGACAGAGTTCGCCCAGCAACAGCATAGATGTACTGCGTATAGCAGGATGCGTGCCCTTTGGAAGGTGAAATACACGCGCCACGACTTGGGGAACGACGTCATTTTCGTTAGGAAATAAGTAGACAAATACTATTAAAATATATTAATATCTCCAATTCTTGTCCTTGGGAGGTTGAAGATGAAGACGACGACGAATCTTACTTATTTCCTGACGAAAATGACGTCGTTCCCCAAGTCGTGGAGCGTGTACTTCACCTACCAAAGGGCACGCATCCTGCTATACGCAGCACATCGATGCTGTTGCTGGGGGAACTCTGTCATTGGATTCAAAAGCGTCCACACTCATTTCATCAAGTACTCAATTTCCTGCAGTATTGGATCCATCGGCAGAACGGACCGCCTGCCTCTGCAGCCAAAGCGTTGATCTCATTCCGTGAAAAGTATCCTGAGAAAATGTCTTTTCATATCTGTGGTATCATTAGAATCGTGAGCAGCCTTGAGCGTGATACGTTGAGCAACGATTTAGCTTAGTAAGTACTTGAATTTTGTTTTTTCAGCCTTAAAAAGACTATCATCCTTCCGATAGGTTTTCGGAACACACATTACATGACGGTCATGCCAACTCAGGCTATGATATAGAGCTAGAACCTTCAAAAGAGGACATAGATGGTATCTTTGATAGGTGGCAGCAGTATGTAGAAGAGTATGAGCCAGGACAATATTTAGCTACTCCAAATGATATACCGACACCAGTAACAGCTGGACCGAAACCAATTAGTTTGGAAGATTATAGAAACCGGCAGAAAATTCTAAAAAAGAATTTATCAGTCTGTAGAGAAATGACATGTGATAAGCCGTGTAAACAGGTGCAAAAGAAGAAGAGAGGGGGAAAGAAAAGACGATTCCAGAAGGAATGTGCAGACCTTCTGCGTATCATTAATATCAGCCAAGGGAAGCAAAAAAAAGCCTAATAAAAGAGCTTAATGAATTAAAGAAAAGAGGCTGGAAAGATATTTTACAAAATGGGCAACAAGGAATTTAAAGAAGAAATTATTAATAATAATAACGCAACGGCCGCGTCTTCATCTTCAACCTCCCAAGGACAAGAATTGGAGATATTAACATATTTTAATAGTATTTGTCTACTTATTTCCTAACGAAAATGACGTCGTTCCCCAAGTCGTGGCGCGTGTACTTCACCTTCCAAAGGGCACGCATCCTGCTATACGCAGTACATCGATGCTGTTGCTAGGCGAACTCTGTCATTGGATCCAAAAGCGTCCACACTCATTTCATCAAGTACTCAATTTCCTGCAGTATTGGATCCATCGGCAGAACGGACCGTCTGCCTCTGCAGCCAAAGCGTTGATCTCATTCTGTAAAAAGTATCCTGAGAAAATGTCTTTTCATATCTGTGGTCTCATTAGAATCGTGAGCAGCCTTGAGCGTGATACGTTGAGCAACGATTTAGCTTAGTAAGTACTTGAATTTTGTTTCTTCAGCCTTATAAAGACTATCATCCTTCCGATAAGTTTTCGGAACACACATTGCATGACGATCATGCCAACTCAGGCTATGATATAGAGCTAGAACCTTCAAAAGAGGACATAGATGGTATCTTTGATAGGTGGCAGCAGTATGTAGAAGAGTATGAGCCAGTACAATATTTAGCTACTCCAAATGATATACCGACACCAGTAACAGCTGGACCGAAACCAATTAGTTTGGAAGTTTATAGAAACCGGCAGAAAATTCTAAAAAAGAATTTATCAGTCTGTAGAGAAATGACATGTGATAAGCCGTGTAAACAGGTGCAAAAGAAGAAGAAAAAAGGGGAAAGAAAAGACGATTCCAGAAGGAATGTGCAGACCTTCAGCGTATCATTAATATCAGCCAAGGGAAGCAAAAAAAAAAAAGCCTAATAAAAGAGCTTAATGAATTAAAGAAAAGAGGCTGGAAAGATATTTTACAAAATGGGCAACAAGGAATTTAAAGAAGAAATTATTAATAATAATAACGCAACGGCCGCGTCTTCATCTTCAACCTCCCAAGGACAAGAATTGGAGATATTAATATATTTTAATAGTATTTGTCTACTTATTTCCTGACGAAAATGACGTCGTTCCCCAAGTCGTGGCGCGTGTACTTCACCTTCCAAAGGGCACGCATCCTGCTATACGCAGTACATCGATGATGTTGCTGGGCGAACTCTGTCATTGGATCCAAAAGCGTCCACACTCATTTCATCAAGTACTCAATTTCCTGCAGTATTGGATACATCGGCAGAACGGGCCGCCTGCCTCTGCAGCCAAAGCATTGATCTCATTCTGTAAAAAGTATCCTGAGAAAATGTCTTTTCATATCTGTAGTCTCATTAGAATCGTGAGCAGCCTTGAGCGTGATACGTTGAGCAACGATTTAGCTTAGTAAGTACTTGAATTTTGTTTCTTCAGCCTTATAAAGACTATCATCCTTCCGATAGGTTTTCGGAACACACATTACATGACGATCATGCCAACTCAGGCTATGATATAGAGCTAGAACCTTCAAAAGAGGACATAGATGGTATTTTTGATAGGTGGCAGCAGTATGTAGAAGAGTATGAGCCAGGATAATATTTAGCTCCTCCAAATGATATACCGACACCAGTAACAGCTGGACCGAAACCAATTAGTTTGGAAGTTTATAGAAACCGGCAGAAAATTCTAAAAAAGAATTTATCAGTCTGTAGAGAAATGACATGTGATAAGCCGTGTAAACAGGTGCAAAAAAAGAAGAGAGGGGGAAAGAAAAGACGATTCTAGAAGGAATGTGCAGACCTTCAGTGTATCATTAATATCAGCCAAGGGAAGCCAAAAAAAGCCTAATAAAAGAGCTTAATGAATTAAAGAAAAGAGGCTGGAAAGATATTTTACAAAATGGGCAACAAGGAATTTAAAGAAGAAATTATTAATAATAATAACGCAACGGCCGCGTCTTCATCTTCAACCTCCCAAGGACAAGAATTGGAGATATTAATATATTTTATGGATCCAATACTGCAGGAAATTGAGTACTTGACGAAATGACGTGTGGACGCTTTTGGATCCAATGACAGAGTTCGCCCAGCAACAGCATAGATGTACTGCGTATAGCAGGATGCGTGCCCTTTGGAAGGTGAAATACACGCGCCACGACTTGGGGAACGACGTCATTTTCGTTAGGAAATAAGTAGACAAATACTATTAAAATATATTAATATCTCCAATTCTTGTCCTTGGGAGGTTGAAGATGAAGACGACGACGAATCTTACTTATTTCCTGACGAAAATGACGTCGTTCCCCAAGTCGTGGCGCGTGTACTTCACCTACCAAAGGGCACGCATCCTGCTATACGCAGCACATCGATGCTGTTGCTGGGCGAACTCTGTCATTGGATTCAAAAGCGTCCACACTCATTTCATCAAGTACTCAATTTCCTGCAGTATTGGATCCATCGGCAGAACGGACCGCCTGCCTCTGCAGCCAAAGCGTTGATCTCATTCTGTGAAAAGTATCCTGAGAAAATGTCTTTTCATATCTGTGGTATCATTAGAATCGTGAGCAGCCTTGAGCGTGATACGTTGAGCAACGATTTAGCTTAGTAAGTACTTGAATTTTGTTTTTTCAGCCTTAAAAAGACTATCATCCTTCCGATAGGTTTTCGGAACACACATTACATGACGGTCATGCCAACTCAGGCTATGATATAGAGCTAGAACCTTCAAAAGAGGACATAGATGGTATCTTTGATAGGTGGCAGCAGTATGTAGAAGAGTATGAGCCAGGACAATATTTAGCTACTCCAAATGATATACCGACACCAGTAACAGCTGGACCGAAACCAATTAGTTTGGAAGTTTATAGAAACCGGCAGAAAATTCTAAAAAAGAATTTATCAGTCTGTAGAGAAATGACATGTGATAAGCCGTGTAAACAGGTGCAAAAGAAGAAGAGAGGGGGAAAGAAAAGACGATTCCAGAAGGAATGTGCAGACCTTCTGCGTATCATTAATATCAGCCAAGGGAAGCAAAAAAAAAGCCTAATAAAAGAGCTTAATGAATTAAAGAAAAGAGGCTGGAAAGATATTTTACAAAATGGGCAACAAGGAATTTAAAGAAGAAATTATTAATAATAATAACGCAACGGCCGCGTCTTCATCTTCAACCTCCCAAGGACAAGAATTGGAGATATTAACATATTTTAATAGTATTTGTCTACTTATTTCCTAACGAAAATGACGTCGTTCCCCAAGTCGTGGCGCGTGTACTTCACCTTCCAAAGGGCACGCATCCTGCTATACGCAGTACATCGATGCTGTTGCTAGGCGAACTCTGTCATTGGATCCAAAAGCGTCCACACTCATTTCATCAAGTACTCAATTTCCTGCAGTATTGGATCCATCGGCAGAACGGACCGCCTGCCTCTGCAGCCAAAGCGTTGATCTCACTCTGTAAAAAGTATCCTGAGAAAATGTCTTTTCATATCTGTGGTCTCATTAGAATCGTGAGTAGCCTTGAGCGTGATACGTTGAGCAACGATTTAGCTTAGTAAGTACTTGAATTTTTTTTATTCAGCCTTATAAAGACTATCATCCTTCCGATAGGTTTTCGGAACACACATTACATGACGATCATGCCAACTCAGGCTATGATATAGAGCTAGAACCTTCAAAAGAGGACATAGATGGTATCTTTGATAGGTGGTAGCAGTATGTAGAAAAGTATATGCCAGGAAAAATTTAGCTACTCCAAATGATATACCGACACCAGTAACAGCTGGACTGAAACCAATTATTTTGAAAGTTTATGGAAACCGGCAGAAAATTCTAAAAAAGAATTTATCAGTCTGTAGAGTAATGACATGTGATAAGCCGTGTAAACAGGTGCAAAAGAAGAAGAGAGGGGCAAAGAAAAGACGATTCCAGAAGGAATGTGCAGACCTTCAGCGTATCATTAATATCAGCCACGGGAAGCCCAAAAAAAAAGCCTAATAATTAAAGTAATAATTAAAAGCCTTAAATTAAAGAAAAGAGGCTGAAAAGATATTTTACAAAATGGGCAACAAGGAATTTAAAGAAAAAATTATTAATAATAATAACGCAACGGCCGCGTCTTCATCTTCAACCTCCCAAGGACAAGAATTGGAGATATTAATATATTTTAATAGTATTTGTCTACTTATTTCCTGACGAAAATGACGTCGTTCCCCAAGTCGTGGCGCGTGTACTTCACCTTCCAAAGGGCACGCATCCTGCTATACGCAGTACATCGATGATGTTGCTGGGCGAACTCTGTCATTGGATCCAAAAGCGTCCACACTCATTTCATCAAGTACTCAATTTCCTGCAGTATTGGATACATCGGCAGAACGGACCGCCTGCCTCTGCAGCCAAAGCGTTGATCTCATTCTGTAAAAAGTATCCTGAGGAAATGTCTTTTCATATCTGTAGTCTCATTAGAATCGTGAGCAGCCTTGAGCGTGATACGTCGAGCAACGATTTAGCTTAGTAAGTACTTGAATTTTGTTTCTTCAGCCTTATAAAGACTATCATCCTTCCGATAGGTTTTCGGAACACACATTACATGACGATCATGCCAACTCAGGCTATGATATAGAGCTAGAACCTTCAAAAGAGGACATAGATGGTATCTTTGATAGGTGGCAGCAGTATGTAGAAGAGTATGAGCCAGGATAATATTTAGCTCCTCCAAATGATATACCGACACCAGTAACAGCTGGACCGAAACCAATTAGTTTGGAAGTTTATAGAAACCGGCAGAAAATTCTAAAAAAGAATTTATCAGTCTGTAGAGAAATGACATGTGATAAGCCGTGTAAACAGGTGCAAAAAAAGAAGAGAGGGGGAAAGAAAAGACGATTCTAGAAGGAATGTGCAGACCTTCAGTGTATCATTAATATCAGCCAAGGGAAGCCAAAAAAAGCCTAATAAAAGAGCTTAATGAATTAAAGAAAAGAGGCTGGAAAGATATTTTACAAAATGGGCAACAAGGAATTTAAAGAAGAAATTATTAATAATAATAACGCAACGGCCGCGTCTTCATCTTCAACCTCCCAAGGACAAGAATTGGAGATATTAATATATTTTATGGATCCAATACTGTAGGAAATTGAGTACTTGACGAAATGACGTGTGGACGCTTTTGGATCCAATGACAGAGTTCGCCCAGCAACAGCATAGATGTACTGCGTATAGCAGGATGCGTGCCCTTTGGAAGGTGAAATACACGCGCCACGACTTGGGGAACGACGTCATTTTCGTTAGGAAATAAGTAGACAAATACTATTAAAATATATTAATATCTCCAATTCTTGTCCTTGGGAGGTTGAAGATGAAGACGACGACGAATCTTACTTATTTCCTGACGAAAATGACGTCGTTCCCCAAGTCGTGGAGCGTGTACTTCACCTACCAAAGGGCACGCATCCTGCTATACGCAGCACATCGATGCTGTTGCTGGGCGAACTCTGTCATTGGATTCAAAAGCGTCCACACTCATTTCATCAAGTACTCAATTTCCTGCAGTATTGGATCCATCGGCAGAACGGACCGCCTGCCTCTGCAGCCAAAGCGTTGATCTCATTCTGTGAAAAGTATCCTGAGAAAATGTCTTTTCATATCTGTGGTATCATTAGAATCGTGAGCAGCCTTGAGCGTGATACGTTGAGCAACGATTTAGCTTAGTAAGTACTTGAATTTTGTTTTTTCAGCCTTAAAAAGACTATCATCCTTCCGATAGGTTTTCGGAACACACATTACATGACGGTCATGCCAACTCAGGCTATGATATAGAGCTAGAACCTTCAAAAGAGGACATAGATGGTATCTTTGATAGGTGGCAGCAGTATGTAGAAGAGTATGAGCCAGGACAATATTTAGCTACTCCAAATGATATACCGACACCAGTAACAGCTGGACCGAAACCAATTAGTTTGGAAGATTATAGAAACCGGCAGAAAATTCTAAAAAAGAATTTATCAGTCTGTAGAGAAATGACATGTGATAAGCCGTGTAAACAGGTGCAAAAGAAGAAGAGAGGGGGAAAGAAAAGACGATTCCAGAAGGAATGTGCAGACCTTCTGCGTATCATTAATATCAGCCAAGGGAAGCAAAAAAAAAGCCTAATAAAAGAGCTTAATGAATTAAAGAAAAGAGGCTGGAAAGATATTTTACAAAATGGGCAACAAGGAATTTAAAGAAGAAATTATTAATAATAATAACGCAACGGCCGCGTCTTCATCTTCAACCTCCCAAGGACAAGAATTGGAGATATTAATATATTTTAATAGTATTTGTCTACTTATTTCCTGACGAAAATGACGTCGTTCCCCAAGTCGTGGCGCGTGTACTTCACCTTCCAAAGGGCACGCATCCTGCTATACGCAGTACATCGATGATGTTGCTGGGCGAACTCTGTCATTGGATCCAAAAGCGTCCACACTCATTTCATCAAGTACTCAATTTCCTGCAGTATTGGATCCATCGGCAGAACGGACCGTCTGCCTCTGCAGCCAAAGCGTTGATCTCATTCTGTAAAAAGTATCCTGAGAAAATGTCTTTTCATATCTGTGGTCTCATTAGAATCGTGAGCAGCCTTGAGCGTGATACGTTGAGCAACGATTTAGCTTAGTAAGTACTTGAATTTTGTTTCTTCAGCCTTATAAAGACTATCATCCTTCCGATAAGTTTTCGGAACACACATTGCATGACGATCATGCCAACTCAGGCTATGATATAGAGCTAGAACCTTCAAAAGAGGACATAGATGGTATCTTTGATAGGTGGCAGCAGTATGTAGAAGAGTATGAGCCAGTACAATATTTAGCTACTCCAAATGATATACCGACACCAGTAACAGCTGGACCGAAACCAATTAGTTTGGAAGTTTATAGAAACCGGCAGAAAATTCTAAAAAAGAATTTATCAGTCTGTAGAGAAATGACATGTGATAAGCCGTGTAAACAGGTGCAAAAGAAGAAGAGAGGGGGAAAGAAAAGACGATTCCAGAAGGAATGTGCAGACCTTCAGCGTATCATTAATATCAGCCAAGGGAAGCAAAAAAAAAAAGCCTAATAAAAGAGCTTAATGAATTAAAGAAAAGAGGCTGGAAAGATATTTTACAAAATGGGCAACAAGGAATTTAAAGAAGAAATTATTAATAATAATAACGCAACGGCCGCGTCTTCATCTTCAACCTCCCAAGGACAAGAATTGGAGATATTAATATATTTTAATAGTATTTGTCTACTTATTTCCTGACGAAAATGACGTCGTTCCCCAAGTCGTGGCGCGTGTACTTCACCTTCCAAAGGGCACGCATCCTGCTATACGCAGTACATCGATGATGTTGCTGGGCGAACTCTGTCATTGGATCCAAAAGCGTCCACACTCATTTCATCAAGTACTCAATTTCCTGCAGTATTGGATCCATCGGCAGAACGGACCGTCTGCCTCTGCAGCCAAAGCGTTGATCTCATTCTGTAAAAAGTATCCTGAGAAAATGTCTTTTCATATCTGTGGTCTCATTAGAATCGTGAGCAGCCTTGAGCGTGATACGTTGAGCAACGATTTAGCTTAGTAAGTACTTGAATTTTGTTTCTTCAGCCTTATAAAGACTATCATCCTTCCGATAAGTTTTCGGAACACACATTGCATGACGATCATGCCAACTCAGGCTATGATATAGAGCTAGAACCTTCAAAAGAGGACATAGATGGTATCTTTGATAGGTGGCAGCAGTATGTAGAAGAGTATGAGCCAGGATAATATTTAGCTCCTCCAAATGATATACCGACACCAGTAACAGCTGGACCGAAACCAATTAGTTTGGAAGTTTATAGAAACCGGCAGAAAATTCTAAAAAAGAATTTATCAGTCTGTAGAGAAATGACATGTGATAAGCCGTGTAAACAGGTGCAAAAAAAGAAGAGAGGGGGAAAGAAAAGACGATTCTAGAAGGAATGTGCAGACCTTCAGTGTATCATTAATATCAGCCAAGGGAAGCCAAAAAAAGCCTAATAAAAGAGCTTAATGAATTAAAGAAAAGAGGCTGGAAAGATATTTTACAAAATGGGCAACAAGGAATTTAAAGAAGAAATTATTAATAATAATAACGCAACGGCCGCGTCTTCATCTTCAACCTCCCAAGGACAAGAATTGGAGATATTAATATATTTTATGGATCCAATACTGCAGGAAATTGAGTACTTGACGAAATGACGTGTGGACGCTTTTGGATCCAATGACAGAGTTCGCCCAGCAACAGCATAGATGTACTGCGTATAGCAGGATGCGTGCCCTTTGGAAGGTGAAATACACGCGCCACGACTTGGGGAACGACGTCATTTTCGTTAGGAAATAAGTAGACAAATACTATTAAAATATATTAATATCTCCAATTCTTGTCCTTGGGAGGTTGAAGATGAAGACGACGACGAATCTTACTTATTTCCTGACGAAAATGACGTCGTTCCCCAAGTCGTGGCGCGTGTACTTCACCTACCAAAGGGCACGCATCCTGCTATACGCAGCACATCGATGCTGTTGCTGGGCGAACTCTGTCATTGGATTCAAAAGCGTCCACACTCATTTCATCAAGTACTCAATTTCCTGCAGTATTGGATCCATCGGCAGAACGGACCGCCTGCCTCTGCAGCCAAAGCGTTGATCTCATTCTGTGAAAAGTATCCTGAGAAAATGTCTTTTCATATCTGTGGTATCATTAGAATCGTGAGCAGCCTTGAGCGTGATACGTTGAGCAACGATTTAGCTTAGTAAGTACTTGAATTTTGTTTTTTCAGCCTTAAAAAGACTATCATCCTTCCGATAGGTTTTCGGAACACACATTACATGACGGTCATGCCAACTCAGGCTATGATATAGAGCTAGAACCTTCAAAAGAGGACATAGATGGTATCTTTGATAGGTGGCAGCAGTATGTAGAAGAGTATGAGCCAGGACAATATTTAGCTACTCCAAATGATATACCGACACCAGTAACAGCTGGACCGACACCAGTAACAGCTGGACCGAAACCAATTAGTTTGGAAGTTTATAGAAACCGGCAGAAAATTCTAAAAAAGAATTTATCAGTCTGTAGAGAAATGACATGTGATAAGCCGTGTAAACAGGTGCAAAAGAAGAAGAGAGGGGGAAAGAAAAGACGATTCCAGAAGGAATGTGCAGACCTTCAGCGTATCATTAATATCAGCCAAGGGAAGCAAAAAAAAAGCCTAATAAAAGAGCTTAATGAATTAAAGAAAAGAGGCTGGAAAGATATTTTACAAAATGGGCAACAAGGAATTTAAAGAAGAAATTATTAATAATAATAACGCAACGGCCGCGTCTTCATCTTCAACCTCCCAAGGACAAGAATTGGAGATATTAACATATTTTAATAGTATTTGTCTACTTATTTCCTAACGAAAATGACGTCGTTCCCCAAGTCGTGGCGCGTGTACTTCACCTTCCAAAGGGCACGCATCCTGCTATACGCAGTACATCGATGCTGTTGCTAGGCGAACTCTGTCATTGGATCCAAAAGCGTCCACACTCATTTCATCAAGTACTCAATTTCCTGCAGTATTGGATCCATCGGCAGAACGGACCGTCTGCCTCTGCAGCCAAAGCGTTGATCTCATTCTGTAAAAAGTATCCTGAGAAAATGTCTTTTCATATCTGTGGTCTCATTAGAATCGTGAGCAGCCTTGAGCGTGATACGTTGAGCAACGATTTAGCTTAGTAAGTACTTGAATTTTGTTTCTTCAGCCTTATAAAGACTATCATCCTTCCGATAAGTTTTCGGAACACACATTGCATGACGATCATGCCAACTCAGGCTATGATATAGAGCTAGAACCTTCAAAAGAGGACATAGATGGTATCTTTGATAGGTGGCAGCAGTATGTAGAAGAGTATGAGCCAGTACAATATTTAGCTACTCCAAATGATATACCGACACCAGTAACAGCTGGACCGAAACCAATTAGTTTGGAAGTTTATAGAAACCGGCAGAAAATTCTAAAAAAGAATTTATCAGTCTGTAGAGAAATGACATGTGATAAGCCGTGTAAACAGGTGCAAAAGAAGAAGAGAGGGGGAAAGAAAAGACGATTCCAGAAGGAATGTGCAGACCTTCAGCGTATCATTAATATCAGCCAAGGGAAGCAAAAAAAAAGCCTAATAAAAGAGCTTAATGAATTAAAGAAAAGAGGCTGGAAAGATATTTTACAAAATGGGCAACAAGGAATTTAAAGAAGAAATTATTAATAATAATAACGCAACGGCCGCGTCTTCATCTTCAACCTCCCAAGGACAAGAATTGGAGATATTAACATATTTTAATAGTATTTGTCTACTTATTTCCTAACGAAAATGACGTCGTTCCCCAAGTCGTGGCGCGTGTACTTCACCTTCCAAAGGGCACGCATCCTGCTATACTCAGTACATCGATGCTGTTGCTAGGCGAACTCTGTCATTGGATCCAAAAGCGTCCACACTCATTTCATCAAGTACTCAATTTCCTGCAGTATTGGATCCATCGGCAGAACGGACCGTCTGCCTCTGCAGCCAAAGCGTTGATCTCATTCTGTAAAAAGTATCCTGAGAAAATGTCTTTTCATATCTGTGGTCTCATTAGAATCGTGAGCAGCCTTGAGCGTGATACGTTGAGCAACGATTTAGCTTAGTAAGTACTTGAATTTTGTTTCTTCAGCCTTATAAAGACTATCATCCTTCCGATAAGTTTTCGGAACACACATTGCATGACGATCATGCCAACTCAGGCTATGATATAGAGCTAGAACCTTCAAAAGAGGACATAGATGGTATCTTTGATAGGTGGCAGCAGTATGTAGAAGAGTATGAGCCAGTACAATATTTAGCTACTCCAAATGATATACCGACACCAGTAACAGCTGGACCGAAACCAATTAGTTTGGAAGTTTATAGAAACCGGCAGAAAATTCTAAAAAAGAATTTATCAGTCTGTAGAGAAATGACATGTGATAAGCCGTGTAAACAGGTGCAAAAGAAGAAGAGAGGGGGAAAGAAAAGACGATTCCAGAAGGAATGTGCAGACCTTCAGCGTATCATTAATATCAGCCAAGGGAAGCAAAAAAAAAAAGCCTAATAAAAGAGCTTAATGAATTAAAGAAAAGAGGCTGGAAAGATATTTTACAAAATGGGCAACAAGGAATTTAAAGAAGAAATTATTAATAATAATAACGCAACGGCCGCGTCTTCATCTTCAACCTCCCAAGGACAAGAATTGGAGATATTAATATATTTTAATAGTATTTGTCTACTTATTTCCTGACGAAAATGACGTCGTTCCCCAAGTCGTGGCGCGTGTACTTCACCTTCCAAAGGGCAAGCATCCTGCTATACGCAGTACATCGATGATGTTGCTGGGCGAACTCTGTCATTGGATCCAAAAGCGTCCACACTCATTTCATCAAGTACTCAATTTCCTGCAGTATTGGATACATCGGCAGAACGGACCGCCTGCCTCTGCAGCCAAAGCGTTGATCTCATTCTGTAAAAAGTATACTGAGAAAATGTCTTTTCATATCTGTAGTCTCATTAGAATCGTGAGCAGCCTTGAGCGTGATACGTTGAGCAACGATTTAGCTTAGTAAGTACTTGAATTTTGTTTCTTCAGCCTTATAAAGACTATCATCCTTCCGATAGGTTTTCGGAACACACATTACATGACGATCATGCCAACTCAGGCTATGATATAGAGCTAGAACCTTCAAAAGAGGACATAGATGGTATCTTTGATAGGTGGCAGCAGTATGTAGAAGAGTATGAGCCAGGATAATATTTAGCTCCTCCAAATGATATACCGACACCAGTAACAGCTGGACCGAAACCAATTAGTTTGGAAGTTTATAGAAACCGGCAGAAAATTCTAAAAAAGAATTTATCAGTCTGTAGAGAAATGACATGTGATAAGCCGTGTAAACAGGTGCAAAAGAAGAAGAGAGGGGGAAAGAAAAGACGATTCTAGAAGGAATGTGCAGACCTTCAGCGTATCATTAATATCAGCCAAGGGAAGCCAAAAAAAGCCTAATAAAAGAGCTTAATGAATTAAAGAAAAGAGGCTAGAAAGATATTTTACAAAATGGGCAACAAGGAATTTAAAGAAGAAATTATTAATAATAATAACGCAACGGCCGCGTCTTCATCTTCAACCTCCCAAGGACAAGAATTGGAGATATTAATATATTTTATGGATCCAATACTGCAGGAAATTGAGTACTTGACGAAATGACGTGTGGACGCTTTTGGATCCAATGACAGAGTTCGCCCAGCAACAGCATAGATGTACTGCGTATAGCAGGATGCGTGCCCTTTGGAAGGTGAAATACACGCGCCACGACTTGGGGAACGACGTCATTTTCGTTAGGAAATAAGTAGACAAATACTATTAAAATATATTAATATCTCCAATTCTTGTCCTTGGGAGGTTGAAGATGAAGACGACGACGAATCTTACTTATTTCCTGACGAAAATGACGTCGTTCCCCAAGTCGTGGCGCGTGTACTTCACCTACCAAAGGGCACGCATCCTGCTATACGCAGCACATCGATGCTGTTGCTGGGCGAACTCTGTCATTGGATTCAAAAGCGTCCACACTCATTTCATCAAGTACTCAATTTCCTGCAGTATTGGATCCATCGGCAGAACGGACCGCCTGCCTCTGCAGCCAAAGCGTTGATCTCATTCTGTGAATAGTATCCTGAGAAAATGTCTTTTCATATCTGTGGTATCATTAGAAGCGTGAGCAGCCCTGAGCGTGATACGTTGAGCAACGATTTAGCTTAGTAAGTACTTGAATTTTGTTTTTTCAGCCTTAAAAAGACTATCATCTATCCGATAGGTTTTCGGAACACACATTACATGACGGTCATGCCAACTCAGGCTATGATATAGAGCTAGAACCTTCAAAAGAGGACATAGATGGTATCTTTGATAGGTGGCAGCAGTATGTAGAAGAGTATGAGCCAGGACAATATTTAGCTACTCCAAATGATATACCGACACCAGTAACAGCTGGACCGAAACCAATTAGTTTGGAAGTTTATAGAAACCGGCAGAAAATTCTAAAAAAGAATTTATCAGTCTGTAGAGAAATGACATGTGATAAGCCGTGTAAACAGGTGCAAAAGAAGAAGAGAGGGGGAAAGAAAAGACGATTCCAGAAGGAATGTGCAGACCTTCTGCGTATCATTAATATCAGCCAAGGGAAGCAAAAAAAAAGCCTAATAAAAGAGCTTAATGAATTAAAGAAAAGAGGCTGGAAAGATATTTTACAAAATGGGCAACAAGGAATTTAAAGAAGAAATTATTAATAATAATAACGCAACGGCCGCGTCTTCATCTTCAACCTCCCAAGGACAAGAATTGGAGATATTAACATATTTTAATAGTATTTGTCTACTTATTTCCTAACGAAAATGACGTCGTTCCCCAAGTCGTGGCGCGTGTACTTCACCTTCCAAAGGGCACGCATCCTGCTATACGCAGTACATCGATGCTGTTGCTAGGCGAACTCTGTCATTGGATCCAAAAGCGTCCACACTCATTTCATCAAGTACTCAATTTCCTGCAGTATTGGATCCATCGGCAGAACGGACCGTCTGCCTCTGCAGCCAAAGCGTTGATCTCATTCTGTAAAAAGTATCCTGAGAAAATGTCTTTTCATATCTGTGGTCTCATTAGAATCGTAGCAGCCTTGAGCGTGATACGTTGAGCAACGATTTAGCTTAGTAAGTACTTGAATTTTGTTTCTTCAGCCTTATAAAGACTATCATCCTTCCGATAAGTTTTCGGAACACACATTGCATGACGATCATGCCAACTCAGGCTATGATATAGAGCTAGAACCTTCAAAAGAGGACATAGATGGTATCTTTGATAGGTGGCAGCAGTATGTAGAAGAGTATGAGCCAGTACAATATTTAGCTACTCCAAATGATATACCGACACCAGTAACAGCTGGACCGAAACCAATTAGTTTGGAAGTTTATAGAAACCGGCAGAAAATTCTAAAAAAGAATTTATCAGTCTGTAGAGAAATGACATGTGATAAGCCGTGTAAACAGGTGCAAAAGAAGAAGAGAGGGGGAAAGAAAAGACGATTCCAGAAGGAATGTGCAGACCTTCAGCGTATCATTAATATCAGCCAAGGGAAGCAAAAAAAAAGCCTAATAAAAGAGCTTAATGAATTAAAGAAAAGAGGCTGGAAAGATATTTTACAAAATGGGCAACAAGGAATTTAAAGAAGAAATTATTAATAATAATAACGCAACGGCCGCGTCTTCATCTTCAACCTCCCAAGGACAAGAATTGGAGATATTAATATATTTTAATAGTATTTGTCTACTTATTTCCTAACGAAAATGACGTCGTTCCCCAAGTCGTGGCGCGTGTACTTCACCTTCCAAAGGGCACGCATCCTGCTATACGCAGTACATCGATGCTGTTGCTAGGCGAACTCTGTCATTGGATCCAAAAGCGTCCACACTCATTTCATCAAGGACTCAATTTCCTGCAGTATTGGATCCATCGGCAGAACGGACCGTCTGCCTCTGCAGCCAAAGCGTTGATCTCATTCTGTAAAAAGTATCCTGAGAAAATGTCTTTTCATATCTGTGGTCTCATTAGAATCGTGAGCAGCCTTGAGCGTGATACGTTGAGCAACGATTTAGCTTAGTAAGTACTTGAATTTTGTTTCTTCAGCCTTATAAAGACTATCATCCTTCCGATAAGTTTTCGGAACACACATTGCATGGCGATCATGCCAACTCAGGCTATGATATAGAGCTAGAACCTTCAAAAGAGGACATAGATGGTATCTTTGATAGGTGGCAGCAGTATGTAGAAGAGTATGAGCCAGTACAATATTTAGCTACTCCAAATGATATACCGACACCAGTAACAGCTGGACCGAAACCAATTAGTTTGGAAGTTTATAGAAACCGGCAGAAAATTCTAAAAAAGAATTTATCAGTCTGTAGAGAAATGACATGTGATAAGCCGTGTAAACAGGTGCAAAAGAAGAAGAGAGGGGGAAAGAAAAGACGATTCCAGAAGAAATGTGCAGACCTTCAGCGTATCATTAATATCAGCCAAGGGAAGCAAAAAAAAAAAGCCTAATAAAAGAGCTTAATGAATTAAAGAAAAGAGGCTGGAAAGATATTTTACAAAATGGGCAACAAGGAATTTAAAGAAGAAATTATTAATAATAATAACGCAACGGCCGCGTCTTCATCTTCAACCTCCCAAGGACAAGAATTGGAGATATTAATATATTTTAATAGTATTTGTCTACTTATTTCCTGACGAAAATGACGTCGTTCCCCAAGTCGTGGCGCGTGTACTTCACCTTCCAAAGGGCACGCATCCTGCTATACGCAGTACATCGATGATGTTGCTGGGCGAACTCTGTCATTGGATCCAAAAGCGTCCACACTCATTTCATCAAGTACTCAATTTCCTGACGAAAATGACGTCGTTCCCCAAGTCGTGGCGCGTGTACTTCACCTACCAAAGGGCACGCATCCTGCTATACGCAGCACATCGATGCTGTTGCTGGGCGAACTCTGTCATTGGATTCAAAAGCGTCCACACTCATTTCATCAAGTACTCAATTTCCTGCAGTATTGGATCCATCGGCAGAACGGACCGCCTGCCTCTGCAGCCAAAGCGTTGATCTCATTCTGTGAATAGTATCCTGAGAAAATGTCTTTTCATATCTGTGGTATCATTAGAAGCGTGAGCAGCCCTGAGCGTGATACGTTGAGCAACGATTTAGCTTAGTAAGTACTTGAATTTTGTTTTTTCAGCCTTAAAAAGACTATCATCTATCCGATAGGTTTTCGGAACACACATTACATGACGGTCATGCCAACTCAGGCTATGATATAGAGCTAGAACCTTCAAAAGAGGACATAGATGGTATCTTTGATAGGTGGCAGCAGTATGTAGAAGAGTATGAGCCAGGACAATATTTAGCTACTCCAAATGATATACCGACACCAGTAACAGCTGGACCGAAACCAATTAGTTTGGAAGTTTATAGAAACCGGCAGAAAATTCTAAAAAAGTATTTATCAGTCTGTAGAGAAATGACATGTGATAAGCCGTGTAAACAGGTGCAAAAGAAGAAGAGAGGGGCAAAGAAAAGACGATTCCAGAAGGAATGTGCAGACCTTCAGCGTATCATTAATATCAGCCAAGGGAAGTCCAAAAAAAAAGCCTAATAAAAGAGTTTAATGAATTAAAGAAAAGAGGCTGGATAGATATTTTACAAAATGGGCAACAAGGAATTTAAAGAAGAAATTATTAATAATAATAACGCAACGGCCGCGTCTTCATCTTCAACCTCCCAAGGACAAGAATTGGAGATATTAATATATTTTAATAGTATTTGTCTACTTATTTCCTAACGAAAATGACGTCGTTCCCCAAGTCGTGGCGCGTGTACTTCACCTTCCAAAGGGCACGCATCCTGCTATACGCAGTACATCGATGCTGTTGCTAGGCGAACTCTGTCATTGGATCCAAAAGCGTCCACACTCATTTCATCAAGTACTCAATTTCCTGCAATATTGGATCCATCGGCAGAACGGACCATCTGCCTCTGCAGCCAAAGCGTTGATCTCATTCTGTAAAAAGTATCCTGAGAAAATGTCTTTTCATATCTGTGGTCTCATTAGAATCGTGAGCAGCCTTGAGCGTGATACGTTGAGCAACGATTTAGCTTAGTAAGTACTTGAATTTTATTTCTTCAGCCTTATAAAGACTATCATCCTTCCGATAAGTTTTCGGAACACACATTACATGACGATCATGCCAACTCAGGCTATGATATAGAGCTAGAACCTTCAAAAGAGGACATAGATGGTATCTTTGATAGGTGGCAGCAGTATGTAGAAGAGTATGAGCCAGTACAATATTTAGCTACTCCAAATGATATACCGACACCAGTAACAGCTGGACCGAAACCAATTAGTTTGGAAGTTTATAGAAACCGGCAGAAAATTCTAAAAAAGAATTTATCAGTCTGTAGAGAAATGACATGTGATAAGCCGTGTAAACAGGTGCAAAAGAAGAAGAGAAGGGGAAAGAAAAGACGATTCCAGAAGGAATGTGCAGACCTTCTGCGTATCATTAATATCAGCCAAGGGAAGCAAAAAAAAGCCTAATAAAAGAGCTTAATGAATTAAAGAAAAGAGGCTGGAAAGATATTTTACAAAATGGGCAACAAGGAATTTAAAGAAGAAATTATTAATAATAATAACGCAACGGCCGCGTCTTCATCTTCAACCTCCCAAGGACAAGAATTGGAGATATTAATATATTTTAATAGTATTTGTCTACTTATTTCCTGACGAAAATGACGTCGTTCCCCAAGTCGTGGCGCGTGTACTTCACCTTCCAAAGGGCACGCATCCTGCTATACGCAGTACATCGGTGATGTTGCTGGGAGAACTCTGTCATTGGATCGAAAAGCGTCCACACTCATTTCATCAAGTACTCAATTTCCTGCAGTATTGGATACATCGGCAGAACGACCCGCCTGCCTCTGCAGCCAAAGCGTTGATCTCATTCTGTAAAAAGTATCCTGAGAAAATATCTTTTCATATCTGTGGTCTCATTAGAATCGTGAGCAGCCTTGAGCGTGATACGTTGAGCAACGATTCGTCATTTTCGTTAGGAAATAAGTAGACAAATACTATTAAAATATATTAATATCTCCAATTCTTGTCCTTGGGAGGTTGAAGATGAAGACGACGACGAATCTTACTTATTTCCTGACGAAAATGACGTCGTTCCCCAAGTCGTGGCGCGTGTACTTCACCTTCCAAAGGGCACGCATCCTGCTATACGCAGTACATCGATGATGTTGCTGGGCGAACTCTGTCATTGGATCCAAAAGCGTCCACACTCATTTCATCAAGTACTCAATTTCCTGCAGTATTGGATACATCGGCAGAACGACCCGCCTGCCTCTGCAGCCAAAGCGTTGATCTCATTCTGTAAAAAGTATCCTGAGAAAATGTCTTTTCATATCTGTGGTCTCATTAGAATCGTGAGCAGCCTTGAGCGTGATACGTTGAGCAACGATTTAGCTTAGTAAGTACTTGAATTTTGTTTCTTCAGCCTTATAAAGACTATCATCCTTCCGATAGGTTTTCGGAACACACATTACATGACAATCATGCCAACTCAGGCTATGATATAGAGCTAGAACCTTCAAAAGAGGACATAGATGGTATCTTTGATAGGTGGCAGCAGTATGTAGAAGAGTATGAGCCAGGATAATATTTAGCTCCTCCAATTGATATACCGACACCAGTAACAGCTGGACCGAAACCAATTAGTTTGGAAGTTTATAGAAACCGGCAGAAAATTCTAAAAAAGAATTTATCAGTCTGTAGAGAAATGACATGTGATAAGCCGTGTAAACAGGTGCAAAAGAAGAAGAGAGGGGCAAAGAAAAGACGATTCCAGAAGGAATGTGCAGACCTTCAGCGTATCATTAATATCAGCCAAGGGAAGCCCAAAAAAAAAGCCTAATAAAAGAGTTTAATGAATTAAAGAAAAGAGGCTGGAAAGATATTTTACAAAATGGGCAACAAGGAATTTAAAGAAGAAATTATTAATAATAATAACGCAACAGCCGCGTCTTCATCTTCAACCTCCCAAGGACAAGAATTGGAGATATTAATATATTTTAATAGTATTTGTCTACTTATTTCCTAACGAAAATGACGTCGTTCCCCAAGTCGTGGCGCGTGTACTTCACCTTCCAAAGGGCACGCATCCTGCTATACGCAGTACATCGATGCTGTTGCTAGGCGAACTCTGTCATTGGATCCAAAAGCGTCCACACTCATTTCATCAAGTACTCAATTTCCTGCAATATTGGATCCATCGGCAGAACGGACCATCTGCCTCTGCAGCCAAAGCGTTGATCTCATTCTGTAAAAAGTATCCTGAGAAAATGTCTTTTCATATCTGTGGTCTCATTAGAATCGTGAGCAGCCTTGAGCGTGATACGTTGAGCAACGATTTAGCTTAGTAAGTACTTGAATTTTGTTTCTTCAGCCTTATAAAGACTATCATCCTTCCGATAAGTTTTCGGAACACACATTACATGACGATCATGCCAACTCAGGCTATGATATAGAGCTAGAACCTTCAAAAGAGGACATAGATGGTATCTTTGATAGGTGGCAGCAGTATGTAGAAGAGTATGAGCCAGGATAATATTTAGCTCCTCCAATTGATATACCGACACCAGTAACAGCTGGACCGAAACCAATTAGTTTGGAAGTTTATAGAAACCGGCAGAAAATTCTAAAAAAGTATTTATCAGTCTGTAGAGAAATGACATGTGATAAGCCGTGTAAACAGGTGCAAAAGAAGAAGAGGGGGGCAAAGAAAAGACGATTCCAGAAGGAATGTGCAGACCTTCAGCGTATCATTAATATCAGCCAAGGGAAGCCCAAAAAAAAGCCTAATAAAAGAGTTTAATGAATTAAAGAAAAGAGGCTGAAAAGTTATTTTACAAAATGGGCAACAAGGAATTTAAAGAAAAAATTATTAATAATAATAACGCAACGGCCGCGTCTTCATCTTCAACCTCCCAAGGACAAGAATTGGAGATATTAATATATTTTAATAGTATTTGTCTACTTATTTCCTGACGAAAATGAAGTCGTTCCCCAAGTCGTGGCGCGTGTACTTCACCTTCCAAAGGGCACGCATCCTGCTATACGCAGTACATCGATGATGTTGCTGGGCGAACTCTGTCATTGGATCCAAAAGCGTCCACACTCATTTCATCAAGTACTCAATTTCCTGCAGTATTGGATACATCGGCAGAACGACCCGCCTGCCTCTGCAGCCAAAGCGTTGATCTCATTCTGTAAAAAGTATCCTGAGAAAATGTCTTTTCATATCTGTGGTCTCATTAGAATCGTGAGCAGCCTTGAGCGTGATACGTTGAGCAACGATTTAGCTTAGTAAGTACTTGAATTTTGTTTCTTCAGCCTTATAAAGACTATCATCCTTCCGATAGGTTTTCGGAACACACATTACATGACAATCATGCCAACTCAGGCTATGATATAGAGCTAGAACCTTCAAAAGAGGACATAGATGGTATCTTTGATAGGTGGCAGCAGTATGTAGAAGAGTATGAGCCAGGATAATATTTAGCTCTTCCAATTGATATACCGACACCAGTAACAGCTGGACCGAAACCAATTAGTTTGGAAGTTTATAGAAACCGGCAGAAAATTCTAAAAAATAATTTATCAGTCTGTAGAGAAATGACATGTGATAAGCCGTGTAAACAGGTGCAAAAGAAGAAGAGAGGGGTAAAGAAAAGACGATTCTAGAAGGAATGTGCAGACCTTCAGTGTATCATTAATATCAGCCAAGGGAAGCCAAAAAAAGCCTAATAAAAGAGCTTAATGAATTAAAGAAAAGAGGCTGGAAAGATATTTTACAAAATGGGCAACAAGGAATTTAAAGAAGAAATTATTAATAATAATAACGCAACGGCCGCGTCTTCATCTTCAACCTCCCAAGGACAAGAATTGGAGATATTAATATATTTTATGGATCCAATACTGCAGGAAATTGAGTACTTGACGAAATGACGTGTGGACGCTTTTGGATCCAATGACAGAGTTCGCCCAGCAACAGCATAGATGTACTGCGTATAGCTGGATGCGTGCCCTTTGGAAGGTGAAATACACGCGCCACGACTTGGGGAACGACGTCATTTTCGTTAGGAAATAAGTAGACAAATACTATTAAAATATATTAATATCTCCAATTCTTGTCCTTGGGAGGTTGAAGATGAAGACGACGACGAATCTTACTTATTTCCTGACGAAAATGACGTCGTTCCCCAAGTCGTGGCGCGTGTACTTCACCTACCAAAGGGCACGCATCCTGCTATACGCAGCACATCGATGCTGTTGCTGGGCGAACTCTGTCATTGGATTCAAAAGCGTCCACACTCATTTCATCAAGTACTCAATTTCCTGCAGTATTGGATCCATCGGCAGAACGGACCGCCTGCCTCTGCAGCCAAAGCGTTGATCTCATTCTGTGAAAAGTATCCTGAGAAAATGTCTTTTCATATCTGTGGTATCATTAGAATCGTGAGCAGCCCTGAGCGTGATACGTTGAGCAACGATTTAGCTTAGTAAGTACTTGAATTTTGTTTTTTCAGTCTTAAAAAGACTATCATCCTTCCGATAGGTTTTCGGAACACACATTACATGACGGTCATGCCAACTCAGGCTATGATATAGAGCTAGAACCTTCAAAAGAGGACATAGATGGTATCTTTGATAGGTGGCAGCAGTATGTAGAAGAGTATGAGCCAGGACAATATTTAGCTACTCCAAATGCTATACCGACACCAGTAACAGCTGGACCGAAACCAATTAGTTTGGAATTTTATAGAAACCGGCAGAAAATTCTAAAAAAGAATTTATCAGTCTGTAGATAATGACATGTGATAAGCCGTGTAAACAAGTGCAAAAGAAGAAGAGAAAGAAAAGACGATTCTAGAAGGAATGTGCAGCCCTTCAGCGTATCATTAATATCAGCCAAGGGAAGCAAAAAAAAAGCCTAATAAAAGAGCTTAATGAATTAAAGAAAAAATTATTAATTAATAAATAATATAAAAATGAATTGTTCGTTTGTACGTTCATAACATGCGAACGTGAAGTCCGATTTGCTTGATTTTTTGGTATGTTTTCATTATTTGCCTGTAGAAGGTTTGTGTGAAATAATAATTTAAAAAAATTTCATTTAAAAAAAATTATTATTTTTGCATAACGGAAAACAGAGGAATCAAAGTAAATTGAAAAATAAATTTGACGTTTTAATTTTGAATTTCAATTTGACAATGGAAGTAAGTAAATTGTAAATGTCTTCCATTATTGCTTTGTTTTGACAAATTATTTTGACACACATAGAATTTTATTTTAAATTTTGAAAAACAATTAAAAATTATAAAAGGCTTAATGCCGATTAATTACTCTGTTTCGGGTGTGTCAAGTCCAAAACAGTGTTACGTATGACAGAAAATATGGAAGCGTTTAAAAGTGATGAGCAGCAAACCGAAGCGAATCAAGAAAAAGACGAAATGTGTTTTATTATAAACACTATAAACACTTATAAACATTATTTGTTTTTTTTTTAGTTATAATTATGCCGCGACCGAGACGTGGCGCCAATATTGGTCGTCGTACTCATAATACAAGACGAGTTGCATCTGTTAGAGCAGGTGAATCTGAAGCGGAACGTGAAGTGAGACTTGAACAGCAAAGAGAGCGTCAATCGAGATCGCGTTCTGCTCAAACAATCGAAGAACGATTCGCGAGTAATTCTTCGGATCGAGCGAGAATGAGTCGCAATCGCGCTGTTAGAAGTCGTGCCAATGACAATATTAATCAGCGAGTAATGCGTGCTGCTTTCAATTATGATAGTGAAGTTGACTATTGTTCTCTTCCATGCCTTTCAATCGGAACTATGACTAATGTCTGCGAACAGTGCAATGCATTGAAATTTCCATCGGAAACTCCTGGAATGTGTTGTGCAAATGGACAAGTAAAATTGCCTGTTTTGAATCCTCCTCCTGAGCCTTTGAGGTCATTAGTTTCTGGTTTGACTCCAGAATCGAATCATTTTTTGTCTAAAATACAGCAGTACAATTCATGTTTCCAAATGACGTCTTTCGGCGCCACAAATATAATCAGAGATGGATTCATGACTTTTAAGGTAATTACTGAACACGACACTAACAATGAGTTCTATCGTGAGATTGAATCAAATGTTTCATGTATGCAGATTCAAGGTCAAATCTATCATCGAATTGGATCGTTATTACCATGTTTGGATTCCAATCATTCCTTTTTGCAAATTTATTTCATGGGAAATTCAGATGTTGAAATTGAACGGCGTTGTGTGGTGGCACAAAATCCAAATGATAGTAATGCAGTGAGAAGAGGAATAATTGAAAGATTGCAGCAGTTTTTTCACGATGAAAATTGTTTGATCAAATTATTTCAAACTGCCCTTGATCAAATGCCTTCGGATTCTCATAGAATTGTTATTCGGGCCGATAAAGCACCTGGTGGAATTCATGCTGGAAGGTTAAACGCACCAACAATTGATGAAGTTGCCGTATTAATTGTGGATGAAGGAGCGAGCAGTCGAGATATTGTACTTCATCGTCGAGATCAAAGTGTTGTGCATGTTTCGGAAACTCATCGTTGTTATGATGCGTTGCAGTACCCAATTTTGTTTTGGCAAGGCGAGGATGGTTACCATTTCAATATTAAGATGAAACATCGTTTAACTGGTTAGTTACAATAAAATGCATCACACATTTTGTGAATTATTGATACTTAATATTCGCATTTATTTCAGGCTTGGAAACAGCAAAAAAAGTTAGTGCGATGAACTATTATTCGTACAGATTAATGGTTCGGCTGAACGAAATTAATCATATATTGAATTGTAGAAGGCTTTGCAACCAATTTATAGTTGATGTTTACGCTAAAATTGAGTCTGAACGATTGAATTTTATTCGATTTAATCAGAAAAAGTTAAAATCCGAACAATATATTCATTTGCGCGATGCAATTCAGAATGATGGGAATATCAACGATATTGGCCAAATGACAATATTACCAGCAACATATACTGGAAGTCCACGACACATGCACGAGTACGCGCAAGACGCAATGACGTACGTTCGGCATTATCATCGACCCGATTTATTTATTACTTTCACCTGTAATCCTCAATGGAATGAAATAAAGCAATATATGTTTCATGGTCAAAGTGCTTCTGATCGCCACGATATTGTTGCGCGTGTGTTCAAGCAAAAATTGAAAACGCTTATGGATTTTATTGTCAAACAACAAGTGTTTGGAAAAGTTCAATGTTGGATGTATTCTGTGGAATGGCAGAAAAGAGGACTTCCGCATGCACATATTTTGGTTTGGTTAGTTGATAAAATTACGCCAAATGAAATTGATAGCGTAATATCAGCCGAAATTCCTAATCCAATCATTGATCCAGGACTGTTTGAATCAGTTACGAAGCACATGATTCATGGACCATGTGGGGCATTAAATGTCAACTCACCGTGCATGGCTGAAGGAAAATGCACAAAACGGTACCCAAGAGCATTAATAGCGGAAACAATTTCTGGTAATGATGGTTATCCGTTATATCGTAGACGTTCACCTGAAGATGATGGCGAAACAGTTATGGTGAAATGCAAAAATCAAGACATTAAAATTGACAATCGTTGGATCGTTCCATATTCGCCGCTATTATCCAAAACTTTTGGTGCTCATATAAATGTTGAGTATTGTAACTCAGTAAAATCCATCAAGTACATATGCAAATATGTTAACAAAGGAAGTGATTTGGCCTATTTTGGAATTGCTGGGGATAAAAGTGATGAAATCACTTCATATCAATTAGGCCGTTATATTAGTACAAATGAAGCAATATGGCGAATTTTTTCATTTGCAATACACGAAAGGTATCCAAATGTACTGCACTTGGCAGTTCATCTTCAGAATGGTCAACGTGTGTACTTCACACCTGAGAATGCGGCGCAACGAGCAGAACAGCCACCGAAAACAACGTTGACTTCATTTTTTTGATATGTGCAGAAATGACGAATTTGCTAAAATGTTATTGTATTCTGAAGTGCCACGATATTTCACATGGAATGAATCTGCGAAAGTTTTTCAAAGACGGAAACAAGGGCAACCAGTACGAGGCCATCCAAATGTATTTTCTACAGAAGCATTGGGTCGTGTGTATACCGTTCATCCAAATCATTATGAATGTTTTTATTTGCGTTTATTATTGATTAACGTTCGTGGTCCTACGTCATTTGAAGATTTAAGAACAGTCGATGGTGAATTGTGTGCGACTTATCGGCAAGCATGCCAGCGTTTGAATCTACTTGAAGATGATATGCATTGGGAAGCTACACTTGCTGATTCCGTAATTTCATCATCTCCACATCAAATACGAACATTATTTGCAATTATAATATCTACATGCAGTCCATCAAATCCATTTGAAATATGGCATAAATTTCGTGATGACATGACGGAAGACATTTTACTTAGAGTGCGACGTTCAGTTTCAAATCCTGAATTAGAAATCACACCGGAAATGCATAACGAAGCTTTGATTTTGATTGAAGACATGTGTATAATGATTGCAAACAAAATATTAGTGCAGTTAGGAATGATAGCGCCTAATCGTGCAGTTCATGATGTTATTAATCAAGAAATGCATCGTGAACAACAATATGATCGTAATCAATTGAGAACATTTGTGCAGTTAAAAGTTCCACAATTGAATAGTCAACAGAAATATGCTTATGACAAAATCATGGAAGGTGTGAACAATGAAGGAGGTGGATTTTACTTTATTGATGCACCAGGAGGCACTGGAAAAACATTTTTGCTGTCATTGATTCTGGCAACCATACGATCGGATAATAAAATTGCTCTTGCAGTTGCTTCATCTGGAATTGCTGCTACCTTATTAGACGGTGGTCGAACTGCGCATTCTGCACTTAAATTGCCTTTGAATATAACAACGATTGAATCTCCTACGTGCAACATTTCCAAAACGTCGGCAATGGCAAAAGTTTTGCAGCAGTGTAAAATAATCGTATGGGACGAATGTACAATGGCTCACAAAAGATCATTAGAAGCATTAAATCGAACCATGCAAGATCTTCGAGGAAATGAAAGACTTTTTGGTGGCGCCTTTATATTGTTATCAGGTGATTTTAGGCAAACTTTACCTGTCATTCCACGATCTACTGCTGCTGATGAGCTAAACGCATGTTTGAAGTCTTCAGTTTTGTGGAAATATGTTAAAACATTGCGTCTTAATCAAAATGTACGTGTACAATTGCAAAATGATCCTTCTGCAGCTGAATTTTCAAAACAACTTTTGGAAATTGGGAATGGTAAAGTTGCAGTCGATAAATCAACCGGATTAATAACATTACCAAGCAATTTTTGTAATATCACTCAATCGAAAAAGGAACTGGTTCAACGTGTGTTTCCAAATATATTGCAGAAGTACAGGAATCATGATTGGTTGAGCGAACGCGCAATATTGGCAGGAAAAAATAAAGACGTGAACGATTTAAATGCAAGTATTTTGCAAGAAATAGATGGCCAATTTTTTGCATACAAATCAGTGGATACGATAATAAATGAAGATGAGGTAGTGAACTATCCTACTGAATTTTTGAATTCACTTGATTTGCCAGGCTTGCCACCACATTATTTGGCATTGAAAGAGGGAGCACCGATAATAATGCTCCGAAATATAAATCAACCACGGCTTTGTAATGGCACCAGACTTTCCGTGAAAAAACTGATGGCCAATTTAATTGAAGCAACTATTCTGAGTGGTAAATATAGAGGCGAAAACGTTCTAATCCCCCGAATTCCAATGATTCCATCAGATATGCCATTTGAATTTAAACGGCTTCAATTTCCTGTCCGTCTTGCCTTCGCTATAACCATTAATAAAGCTCAAGGTCAGACTTTGAATATTTGTGGCTTAGATTTGGAGCAACCTGTTTTCTCGCATGGACAATTGTATGTTGGTTGTTCACGTTGTGGTAAACCCTCTGCATTATTTATAAACACAAAAGATGGAAAAACTAAAAACGTTGTTTATCAAAGAGCATTAAGTTAATTTTTAAAGTATTTTCATTTTCGACCTTTTTATTTGAAAATAAATTATTGTAAGAAATTGATTGTGGATGAGTTTTACTGAAAATTGAAAAGAAATTTCGCAAGTTTCTTTTGTGTATTCGCCCTGTGAAGCGGGCGAAGGTTTCGCTATCTTTTATTATAATTATAAATTTTCATAAATATCTTCTTATTATGTACAGAAAATATCTTATATATAAGAATTAATGTGGATTAATTAATCTATATATACGTTTAGGCGCCAGACAGACAAACAAGAAACATTGTTTATCCACGTGCATTAGAATAATTTTAGCACTATTATCTAGACAATCTTTTATATTTTCTTTTTCTAAACAAGTTAGAAAACAACAAACTTTATCTTTTTTTAACATTTTTAGTGGGGCAGCAAAGCGCACCGGGGCAAAGCTAGTTAATAATAATAACGCAACGGCCGCGTCTTCATCTTCAACCTCCCAAGGACAAGAATTGGAGATATTAATATATTTTAATAGTATTTGTCTACTTATTTCCTGACGAAAATGACGTCGTTCCCCAAGTCGTGGCGCGTGTACTTCACCTTCCAAAGGGTACGCATCCTGCTATACGCAGTACATCGATGCTGTTGCTAGGCGAACTCTGTCATTGGATCCAAAAGCGTCCACACTCATTCCATGAAGTACTCCATTTCCTGCAGTATTGGATCCATCGGCAGAACGGACTGCCTGCCTCTGCAGCCAAAGCGTTGATCTCATTCTGTAAAAAGCAGCCTGACAAAATGTTTTTTCATATCTGTTACGAATTAAGAATTTACGATTTTGTTAGGTCGAAGGACTGTGAGTAACAAGAAGCAGCTAGAAAAATTAGTATATATAATGCAAGAAAATAGCGGAATCGCTAAGGGATTGTGCAAAAAAGTTGATGCGAGAAAGTTTTGGGAAGCCACCGCTATGGAATTATATATTTTAGGCCCACCTGTTCGTACATGGTAGAAATGGTTGAAGGTAAGCCAAAAATGTGACATGTCGCACCGCTACAACTGTAATATTTCGGTTTAAGGTTTGGACAGATATGAAATTCAAGACCAGAAAGAAGTTAGCGCACAATAAAACTGAATACAGTCAAACTGGCCGAGGGCCTAATAATTTACAACAACTCAGCGCCCTAGAGGATGCTATAGCTACTTCGCTGTCATATAGAACAACCATTGCTCCTGATGGCCTGGAAATGGGTATGCCTGCAGTGAAAGAAGTTGCTACGAATGGGACATCATATATGCGTTCGACCTCCACGCCAGTTGTTGCAATGGAGTCTTCATTGTTCAGTGATGACTACCTAATGCTTGAGAAGGAAAACAGCAACCACTTTACTATAAGTAATCGGATAAGTAGTGAGGCGCATAAAAATAAAAAGACCGAAGGCCAGAGGATTGAGGATAGAGCTTCATAAAAAACTTAAATATTATTAACTAGTAATATATTTTTATATATATTTATATATTATTTTAATATTTTATATATATAATATTTTATATTAATATTTTTTACAAAACAAACAAGCAATCAACAAACAACAATAGTAGCGAAATGTCAGAATCAACTGCATAAATTCAGAATATACCGAAATTCTGTCGATTGCGATTCGCAATACCAAATTTTATCGACGCAATCGATGTTTATCGTGTCGATCGTCGATTGAGATCCACAATAGGGGCCTTATAGTATTTCCATAATTACGATGTAAAAAGTTGCAATATTAAAGTTACAATCACCAGTATCACACTGCAGATAAATGGGCAGCGGCGAGCACTCAACCACAAATCACATAACAAAAAAGAACCGGTTTTCTAGTACATAAACATAACCAGAGGAGTTAAAGCAAGACCACACTACCCACGCAGCGACAAAGCAAACGAACGAACACATGGAACGTGAAAAGTACAACGGGAAGAATAAATTTAGCGCGGTGACGCTCAGCAAGCCAGTCTTTCTTCAATCTTGGTAACGGCAGGAACTAGTGGTAGGTCTCTTTTCCCTCTCCCGCTCTCTCCCTCTCCTCTCTCCCTTCTATTCTTTGTTCTCCGTAGCCACTCTCGCTGAGTTCGACTTGTCGATTTACTATGGAATCGGTCGTTGTTCTCTTCGTTAGCCACTCTCACGGAGTTCAACTTGTCGATTTGCTATGGAATCGCTTGTTGTTCTCTAAGGAACAGCCCTCTCTTTCCCTCTCCCTTCTATTCTTCGTTTTTTTAAGCCGCTCTCGCTGAGTGCGACTTGTCGATTTGCTACGGAATCGCCCATCGTTCTCTTAGTTAGCCACTCTCACGGAGTTCAACTTGTCGATTTGCTATGGAATCGCTTGTTGTTCTCTGAGGACAGCTACCTTCCTCTCTCACACACACACAACCGCGAGCATACCCCGGTTGCTCGCTCAAAATTATCCTTAGACATTCTCAGGAAATTTTTCAGCTGCATGGAATCTTCGGTCCGCCATTCTTCAAGTAATGTATTTTGGAAACTTAAATTTACGCGCCTCAGGACCCAATTTCTCACCCAAACACTTCTTTTTGTTTTTTTTTTTTAATTTGTTTCTTTTTAAGACATTCGTAAAAAAGCAGTCTACTGCGCAAGCTGTACTCACATTGTGTGGAAACACGTCTGCAATTTCTTGCAGCAAGTTCGTCATGATAACTTCTACAAACTACTTCTGGAAGCAGACTTCCGCAAGTTTCAGTATGAGTGGAAACACTTCGGCAAATACTTGCAGAAGTTCTTCTGCAAGTGACTTGCTAGTGGACACCCGGCTTTAGCTTCGAATACTTTAAACTATTTGGACAGATATGTATGAATAATAAATGTGAAAACAAAAGCTAATGTTAATAATTAAAACAACTCGAAACGAGAAATTCCCTACGCTATTCTGAATCCAGTTTGTATAGTACGTTGATAGCGGCGAATGCTGTGTGAAGTAAACATTGCCAAAACAAGTATACCTAATTCTGAAAGGAATAGAGAGAACAAAACACATAAGGGATGATTAAGTAAGAACTTATCTGCGGATTCTGAACACCTAATACTCAAAAGCAGATTTGTCTATTAAAAATCTAGTACTTATTATGAGGCTAATATTTGAAGAATAAATTGCGCTTAAAGTGCTAAGACTGACATGGAAAAATACTGTAAGAAGAATCTCGATTGTTCGAGAACGAAGTTTTCGCGGGAGCGAGAATGGATTGCAGAAAATAAGTAGGGATGTTTTGTAGGTGGAGCCAAAAAGCTATTAACGATAGTCAAAACCGGTTTCTTTTAAACTGTCCGAAAAGCAAAGCCGTATTAGGAACGCCGAAATTGGACTGCGGCTAAGCTGAAGAGTTTGTAAAATCTAAATGGGATTGATATTCGGGACATCGAGAAAAGCAGTCGTTGACAGTGGCCAGCGAAAGAGTTTGTAAATGACAAATTCTACAAGTACAGTTGCTTATATAGTTATTGCTTTGGTGATTTTTATAATAAATGTGAAAAGTGTACACTTCTTGGTGGATGGCTACATGAGCTTTTTACAATCCGCCAGCACGAGAGATCCCGAAAAGAAAAAAAAAAGAACGCTGGAATTCCCTACGCTATTCTTGAACTGGGTTCGCAAACGCTAAGATGGCGCAGGAATTTTGGGTCGGCAACGCTTTGGAAGAATAAGATTGGAATCACGAAAGAGGCTTTAGTGGAGTCACCGAATATCCTACACTCAGCTAAGTGCACGCTTTCTTTATTGAATTTATGGCGATAGCCTAGATACCTCACGACCGGATCGTGTAATTCAATTCGTGGTGAAAATAGTCATGCTACTAGTCACCTAAAATCGGTGATACTCATCTGAACAAAGTTTCGAAGAAAACGCAATTCGAAGTTGGCAACCAAATATTCGGGCAGGCACGGTGCGAGCCCGGATCAAAGGACCCTTGGAACCACAACTTTGAAAAGACGTCATCCTTGTATTTATTTTTGTTTTTTTGTTAATTATGTTTGATGATATATTGGTCGTATTTCTGTAGTTTACCTATAGGCCTATATTTGTAATTCACTGTAACACGTATGTATTAAGTTTTCCAATAGGTAATTTAGTGTGAGACTTTGCGTGGGAGTCACGTTTACGTGTTTTTGTTGTTTTTTTTCGTAGTAGTTACTGTGTGAGGGTGTAAAGAAGGGGTAACAGAGAATTTTGTTTTTGTTTTTTTTTACGAGCGTGGCGAAACATTGAAAAGATTGGTAGTAGCTATAACATCTTCCTTACCTGCAGAGCTCTCCCGGTAGGATTCCGCGACGTCCGTATCGTAGATAAAACCTTCGTCGTTGAAACATATTTAGTGTCTCTGTGAACTTAAATCTACGACCATTCAATTAATTTTGTGCACTCCCAATTACAATATGAATTACTGAATTTAATCTACACTTGCATGTCGATGTTAAAGACAAAGAAAATCTGCTTGTACATTGAATTTCTATAAATACATGTTAAATTACCCAATTATTATATATACCATTAAAGTCTAATTTGTAACGATGACGTTGTGATTTTTTTTATTAAAGGCACGGTCAGACAGAACGCGGGAAAAATCTCCGCCCGCGGATATATCGCGAAGTATGTCAGACAGAACGCGGCACAACGTGGAATTATACAAGTCAGCTGTTTGTTTCTGTGAATAAAAGAATGCCGTACGGGTATTACATGATTTCATTGCATAGGATTTGTCACTTTCTCTAGGGAATTTGGTGATGTGACATGAAAAATTTCTCAGGCAAAAGTATTTCTTTCTCAAACGAAACATTAGTGGAGGAATTGTTAGTTGTGTAAAAATTGTTGTCTTCATCTTAAAAATAAATTGGAGTGTATTAATTGAATCTGTGAAATATGTCTTGCGAAGAAGAACTATTTTTGCTGCTACTTGCGAAAAGGAGAGCTAAACGAAGGCGGCTGTGTGTTAGCGAAATAAATCAAGCAAGGGAGCTGTTTGCGAATTCCACCATCTATAGCGAGATTTAGAAAATGATGATGAAACACATTTTGGATATATTTCCGGATGACAAGAAGCAAATTTGAAGAGCATCATGAGCTGCTGAAACCACAAATTGAGAAAATGTAAAGCAAAATGCAACATATACTTAACAGCTCAACATATGGCAACGCAATAAAATGCCGTCCAAAAAAGTTCTATACTCACACTCTTCAAATACACACATACTTGCACAAGATTCTGTAAAATTTCACAAAGCTGTACTCAGCGGAGAAACCGCGCTAGTGAGCGGAGAATCTTACGCCGAGGTGCGCGTTTTCAGTGTGACATGCGCCATAAGAACCAGTGTGTTACAACTCAGAAAACAACCGCTCCGCCCGGCGTGGCGTAATTATCGCGTTCTGTCTGACAGTACCTTAAGGGATATAGGGTCAGCGTTGTTTTCGGGAGGATGGACAGACGAACGAGAGAAAACACAACGGTATAGTAACACTTCTTTTTATTGTTGCCCCCGTCCGTGTCTGGGAGGGTTGAGAACCACACCCCTGAGCACTCAAGCTGGCCGGAAAAGAACCCAGTGCGGAATAGCGGGGTCACGCAACATCCTTCTGCATACTTTTCAATCAGTTGACCTTGAAAAGCTGAGACGAAGAAAAGCTACATCGAGTCAGAGTGAGATGGCAACACCACAATGCAGTGGAAAGAACCACTCAACAGATGTACCAGGAGTAGACAGAAATTGTGCCCAACAAAATGTCGGCGGTAGTCACTCAGCGGAGATCAGCGAAATCGTTGGCAGCACTGCTGAAAAGCGAGTAGACATTTTTTAGCGTGCTCCCGCCAAACCATAATTTTTCTGTATTTTTGCATAAGCTCTCGCCAAATCATAATTTTTCTGTATCTTTGCATAATCTAACTATTTATTGTCAGGTCGCAGTGCACTACTCCATACAAAAAATAATAACTATTTATTGTGACGCTTTTTGGTATCATCTGTTCAATATCAATCTTGTTGTATTCGGTAATCCTTGATTGTGACATAATCACAATGGGAGATGGAAAGACGATGCCTTTTGGAAGTTGCTGTAAAAAGAGCGAAACCCACGTTATACAATGCGACTGTTGTGCAAAATGGTTTCATCAAAAATGCGCAAAGCTGTACCACAAAACACTCTTGGTTCTGAGCAAGTTAGGGAAATCTTCGGCCTGATTCTGTCCGAGCTGCACAAACGAAGACCGTGCTTCAAAACATTCTTTGAGACAGGTACAGGAAACAGTGCTGTACAGACCTGCGTTGCGGATATAGTTGGTAGTTTATTAAAAAATCATCACCAATCCTTCAGAGAGGATCTCAAGTCATGTCTAGCGAGGGAAATAAAAAAAGCTGTAGCTGCGACCGAGGCGCGCGACTAGTTAGAACTCAGTCCTTCGTGAATTTCTTGGGAGCAGAAGATGCGGATTAAGCTTCGGACATTTTAATGCTCTGAGCCTATGTCAAGGCAAGCTAAGTTTGATGACATTAAACAAATGCTAGACGGGTGCTTATTGACGGTTGTTGGAGTGTCCTAGACAAGGCTCAGCACGGATGCAGGTAATGATATGGCCGGGGAAACGATTGTTTATTAATGATAGCACAGATGGTAGAGGAGGGAGTGTAGCGCTGTACATTGCATCAAATCGGTGAAGATTATTGCCAAAACTGAGAAGTTTACAGTTTTACTTTTTGTACTACCAATTTTCATCATTCATCATTTTCGTCTATAAGAGTTCAAACTAGAAAGAGCAATCGGAAGACAAAACCACTGGTAAAAACCAATAGAATCGAACGATGTCACTGGTACATAGATATTGTATTACACTCTCAGAGCCGTTCTCTGAAGCCAACAAACTCAGAGTCCGACACAGTTAGCAACTGTACAAGATCGAAGGCGCCAGAGTTTGTGACGCGGAAATCTGGAGCGACCAATTAGGCTCAACAATTTGTTGTATTGAAAATATTAAATTATGTATTAGTTTAGTTTAGTTCGAACTGTTATTTATTTAATTAATATGACTTAAATTTTATTATTTAATCTGAATTATTACTTTCCTATTATTATTACAACTTAAGCTCTTACGTTACATTTTACTACTGTTACGTCATAACAGAATAACATACTAGTCTAACATAGCTTTTAAGAATAAACCACTGAACAAGAATTCAGTATGTGTAACGATGAAAAAAGCCGAGAAGGAGAAGCAGCATTACGAGGTCGAAAGGAAAGCGAATCGAAACAAACGAGGAGTAGCTGAGCAACAGTCATAGCGTGTGGATCGTCAGTAGCTGAGCAACAGTCATAGCGTGTAGATCATCAGTAGCTGAGCAACAGTCATAGCGTGTGGATCATCAATCTGGCAAGCATCGAGTGAGGAAAGAGTCGAAAGAAAGTGGCGCAAGAGTCGCAGAGAATATTATAAAAGACAAGTGGTACAGCGAGGGAGTGTGACGATAAAACGCGTATCGAAACCTTGTTTTAGATGAAATCGAAATATACAACGCGGTCAAGAATGATAGAATACAAGCATAGAGATTATAATACATAGAGTTCGCATGCAGAGCAAATTTTTGTACCACATTTTCGATTGCCTGGGTCGTACTACTACGACCCAGTATCTAAACATTGTATATAAACTTGTATAGCTAAGCACTAAAAGAGTCCAAAAGCACAGTTTTGTCGCTGAAGTTCGTCATAGAAATAATGAGACGATCAGGGAAAGAGGTGGAAAGTGGGAGAGGCGAAGAGCTGATCGCATTGTTGTTAGTGGGAATATTTCCGGGGGTTTCTGGATTTTTTGTCCACTTTTATTGCATCTGTTTTGTTTTTGTGCAATTGTCGGAGGTTACCCATAAGGAGAGTTCTTTGACTTTATGCAAATTGTGGACTCTGACGACAGAAATCAGGGCAGTAAGAGGAAAGAAGGGAATTTATGATAACCCTTTGGGTGAGAGGAAAAAGACGAAAGAAATGCAAGTGAAGGCGTTGTTAGTGTGAATATTTCTATGCTTATTATTGGATTTTTTGTCATTCTCTGTTACGTTTTTTTTTTTGTATAATTACAATAGTTTTTTTTTGCGTTATTTTTGTTTTGTTTTTTGCTCTATGAGGTTATGCTTAACAGAAGTTTACTGATTGATCGATGCAATAGAAAATAACATTTCAACAAGGTTTCGCATTGCGCAGGTCCGTTATTCTTTGTAGTTCATGTTCGACTATTGGGGAATTTTGTGTTATTTTAAATTTACTTTTCGTGTTAACATTTTCCTAACATTTAACAATATGTATTTCTTTATTTTACTATGTTTTACTTACTTACTGTTGTTGTTATATATATATATTGTTGAAATATATATATATATTATAATAAATACTAAAAAGAAACTATATAAAAGAATTTCACTAATAACAATGAAAATAATTATCTGAAAAATTTGTCTTTAAATTACAAATTAAATTTTTGCAGATTCAGGTGAAGTTTTTTATGCAAGGCACAACAGAAAGGAAACAGTTGCTACATAAGACAAGGTAGTAGTTAATTTATAAGAATGGATCGTATATTACTCTAAAAACTTCACTTAACATATGAAGACATTTTCCGAAAAACGAATAATTGTAAAACTTCTAATATTTTGCCAAAAATATATAAAAATATATATTCCGCGAAAGAGTCTATTCTAAATTAATAGCAGCGGTAGCGGTTTGCTTGACTACGGATGCGTGGAGCTCAATGAAAAGTGAGTCCTATATAGCGGTGACTGCGCATTATATTGACTTGTCATCGGGTGAATTATCTTCTGCTATGCTTGATTGAAAAGAGTTCAACGATAAACATACGAGCGTCAGCCTACAGCAAATTGTAAAAGACGTCACAACTGAATTGCAAATGAACAATAAAATCGCAGCCGCTGTTAACGATAATGCGGCTAATATAGTCACCGCAACCAGCTCAAACGACTGGCGCCGAATAGGCTGTTTCGCGCATCTTCTGAATTTGGTGGTACAAAAAGCCACTCAGGAAATAAAGCCGACAATGAACAGAGCGAAATGGGTGGTTGAATATTTCCATCATAGTAGTCGGGCCTCCAAAAAACTCCGAGAGACTCAAAGGCAGATAAATCTAGCCGAGCTAAAGCTCAAAGACGACGTTCCAACGAAATGGAATTCTACGTACGATATGCTAGATAGGATTTTAAAAACAAAAGACGCTATTATTACTACGATTGCGCTATTGAGAAATGATTTCGCATTGACTAATGAAGATTGGACTATAATAGAGGAGAGCTTACCCGTCTTAAAATCGTTTTATGAAGTAACTGTGGAGATCAGTGCAGGAAAAAATGTTACTTTGTTATGTTAAAAATGTTACTTATAGTTTTGGTCAAACGCTGAATGCACTATTTTAGACACGCGATTTAAAAAAAAAGTGTTCAAGAGCAGGGGATTGTTTAAAAGAAAATCTACTGCATTAGCATTTTGCCGTTTCGCTGCTACACATTCCTTTGATAAAATTGCGGAGATGCTGCACCGCATCCATAGCAACTTTGGGTTGAGTAATGAAAAATTAGTCTTAACATGCACTGACAATGCAAGTAATTTCGCAAAAGCTTTCAGAGTTTTTGGTCTTGAGGATACCTCTTTTAATGACGTTTCATTATTAGAGAGCGGCGAAGAAGCTGGGAAAGACTCGACTGAAGTGAATGCTAATAAGCCACAGGAAGATGAAATATCTGAAGAAGATGAAGCAGAATTGGAAGAGATGGAAGAGAAAACCAACAATTTAGAAACTTCTAGCCTCGAATCCACGATAATAGACCTGCAGTTATCACGGCAGATTCCATGTGTTCCACACACTCTCAATCTTTGCATCACATCTGATGTGATGCGTGTAATAAAAAGTAACCAAATGTTATATCAAACACATACATATATTTTGGCACGATGTAACTTGCTTTGGAAAGCCTCTTCTAGACCAAAATCAGCAGAGACCGTTAAAATGTTTCTAGGACATATATTCAACATATATTCATATATGGTTAGGCTTTAGATTCAACCACCAAGCACAACAATGCAAACAACAGCGAAAAAATTGTAATTCATGTTTCGAACGTCATGATACAGAAGTGGTGTTTAAAGTTGTAATGTTTGAATGGCAAATTGTCACCTGCACCCAAAGCTCCCGTCCAGGAGCTGTCCAGGTGCAGTGAAATTCCGGTTTCCTGCTTGCCTTTTTTGACACTAGCGAAAATATATCAACTTTACCTCAAATCTTCAAATATCAAACACATCAACAGCGCTACACCACCTCCTCCTCAATACAAAATACAGTCCACTGCAACCTTTCCAACTTTCTACAGCCATGGTGAATATCCGTCATCGCGACGAACTTTATCCAGCTTGTACGCTTAATCAAACAAAAAAAATGCCAATAAAATATTTTATATATTTTCCATTTGAATAAGACGTGTTAAAAATTTTTACAACTAAGTTCACGTTTTTTCAGTTCTGCTATTTTAAAATAATAAAATAATAGTGTTGAAATACATCAATCCGGCAGCACTTATGCGTGTGAGCTGTCAGTGAGTGGACTTCATATTTATCCCTTTGATTGTCAGCCGTCAACAAGTCAACACGTAAACTTTATTTCACACTTTCTTTTATATTCGACATCACTTTATAATAAACATTGTACTGTAAATATATATAATAAAAGATATTCATCAAATAGCAATATATTATGAACCAAAATATGAAAGAATTGGAATCGATTAGCAGTGGCGTTGTTGAAGATAACAGCATTGATAAAGATCCGGAAGATCCTTCGTCCTGTACAGGCAAAAGATCTCCATCACATATCGAGTTAAAGGAGAAAAAGAATTCTAAAATCTAAACTAAAATCATTCAGGTGCAAGTCGCCAGCGTGAATGAAACCGTCAATGCTCAAGTCAGTAAACAGTGCAAATTCACCCTTGATTTTCCCAAAGATCCACACCTACGCATTGAAGCCAAGGCTTTAGTGCTGCCGAAACTCACCAGTAACGTGCCAGTCTGTTTGCTCGATCGAAACCTCTTCGATTCAATGCCTGATCCAGCATTGGCTGGATTAATAAAATAAGAAAAATTGTGAATAGAAAATTAAGAACGAAAACGTTCGGTGAGAAGAGTAACGAACGTTTCGTTTGAAAGACATAGAATGACACCATTAAAAAAGACTTTTTGGATTCCCTCTTAGCCCAAGAAACTATTTTCGGTTGGATTATCAACGGTCCGATCCCAATAAACTCACACATCCCGTGGTAACTTAGTCGTTCTCGAGACATTGCTCTCAATCAATTCTTACGACACGAGTCCCGCCATTTAACATTCATTGTAGAAACACCTTTCAATTAAATTTTTCCTTAAATTCAAACCTAGCAAACCTACACGTCACAGTAAATAACTGCCCTAGATAATTCTCCCACATATTTCTCTTCTCAAATAACTTATTATCCTCGAAACCCATCTCCTACTCATTTCACTAATTTAGATTTCTTACAAGAAACCTAAACTCTAAAAAATCCTCGGTCCCAAACAACATTTCCAAAATCCTAGTCAAAAAACTACCAGACTCCTCCCTCAAGGGGTTAGCAATCATTTTCAACAAATGTATTAACTTGGACTACATCACCATTAAAAAAAAATCCAAACGGATTTTATGTCGAGAACTTCCGTCCCATATCCTCATTGTCGAAAATAGAGAAACTTCTTCAAAGAGTTATACACAGTAAAATGAAGTCAATATTCCTCCTAAATACATTAGTGACTATCAATTTGGTTTTAAGCCTCGCCACTCTACCTCACATGTCCTACTACTAGATGTGGAACAGGCTTTTGACAGAAAATTCAATATTAGCAATTAAATTGGATTTGATCAATTTATAATAAAACTTATTTATAGTTTTTTAAAAAACAAAAAATTCTTTATACGTATCGATGACTATCTCAAATCAAGGTGAAATATAGTCCTTTCTCTAGAAGATACTAATGAACGTAGCCATTCAAAGAGTATGTTATACGCCGATGGCTCTCATCTATGCTCACGATAAATCATCCTTTATCGCCTAATTGCCTAACAACAACTATCCGAAGTACAAACAAAAATTTGTATTGGCATCAGAGTCGTTTGTTTACAGTAATTATATACTAATTAACATAGTGTCACTAAATTTGTGATGAGCAAACTCTCATATTTACATCGACATAAGATCGGATATCTCGTCTCGTCTATCACACAAACCCTACTATTCACAACTAGGGTGTGAATACAGCATAACAACAAATCAATTTGACCACGAAAAAAGAGTTCATATTATTTGACTACATAGTAGTATTACTAAACACGAAACGAAAAAACAAATAATAAAAAAGAATAAAATTACTTAAATGGTAGGAAGATTCCAAGAGCACAAAAAAAAATACGTCTGTTCACAACGAAGCTATCGCTAAGGATCATACTAAGACATGTTGGATTCGTAAATTATACATTGTTAACAGATCTGGAGAAAAAATCTAATTTATATCTTTACTATACTATATACTATAAATACTATACTATGTTATGCTGCAACATAACATTAATTTCCATACGAGTATGTACATCATTTTCTTGCCCAAAGTGAAATAACAGTTTTAACTACATTTAACTCTTTAAATTTATCATGAAACTCATATGATTATATCGCTTAATGTAAACTCTTTATAATACAAATAGTATGGAGTATGGCGTGATATTTAAAATTTTCAAAAGCTAGAATAAACTTGGCGAGAATTTTTAAGTTAATTTGGTTAAACATTTTTATAGTTTTTTCCAATATGTGATTTGTAAAGATTATCATTCTACTAAGTCTCTTATATTGTTTGTTTCAAAACTGGCTCACCTCTTTCATGTGCCTGGATCTTCAGGTAAAGTAGAAGTCATTGGTCTTGGTGCATAGTGCCGTATCTTGCATCCCATTTATAACGGTTAAAATATTTATCCACTTCTCAATGGTTACTGTTGCGCGACATAAAGCAGAATTAACGAAATTTAGAATTCCTGGAGTGTTTTATTTCCTTGAGTGTAAAGCCATTGGAACTGTAACGATATACATATAAGATTACATTTCCTATCACATTTGACTAGAATGGCGTACTTCACTTTAATTAGCGTAGTTTCACCACACCAATTTCTTTCATTTCCTCGGGATATCTGTGTCTTCTGAAGTAGGGCCAGATCACAAGCCACCGATCTCTTAGTTGGTTTCTTTATTGAGGAACCTGATGGAACACATGCGCCGACCAGGAAACGTTTTTTCAGGTTTTGAACCGGTAAACTTTACGTTGAGCTAAGCCAAGCGGTCAATTCCACCCAAAATAGACCAACAAATTTAAAGCGATATTTTTTTCTGTTATAGCTTGTTTTATTTATTCCTTTATTTCGGAATTTCGGATTTTTGGTTTAATTTTCAAATAACGCAACTAGAAGGTCGTATTGCAAATGCTTCGCCAATAACAGTATTTTAGGTAGGCAACAAGTATTGAAAATTGGTATTTTATAATTGGCAGTTGAACCTTTCCTCCAATCGTACAACAACAATGTTAATTCCTTCCGATAATCTCCAATAAAATAAATTTGGATTATGTATGATGTAATATTAAATTATTATTGAAAGTTATATTTTATTTTTTAAACTTTTTGCTTAACTATTAAAAATATATTTGTTATTTAAGAATGCGTTGTATCATCTTCTACAAAGTCCTTGGCTTGATCTTTTGAGACACAATCAATGTGACTAACTTTATTTCGAAATCGAACGCCATAAAACTTGTGGGCGTTATCGAGTAATTCTGGTCGAAACGTTGTTGTTATAAATTGGGCTTTAGTGCTCAATTCATGAATCATATCGGCCACAGCTTTTCTGTGTTGCGCGTCAAGAGCCTGAAAATATTAAACATTTATAAAAAATATTCATTTTGACAATTAAAAATAATTTATTCTAAACAGACAACTCAATTTCTGTAAATAAGTTAACTATGGAAATATCCTGAATCGTTAATCCTCTTTTTTTTGGTCTATTGTAATAAGTCAGAGATAGTAAAAAGGCTGACGGATGTAAGGTTCAGCATCGGAAGGTGTCTAAGACGAAGATAGGCAGTTTTCTATAATAATGTTAAAAATATTGCCAATCTGTGTGATGAAATGATGTAGCATTTATGTTACATTAGAAGTACTGTACAAACTATTCATAAAAAAGTTAATATTTATTGATTATTGGGAACGATTCTCCGTCATCCCTTGTCAAGTTAGGCTTGCGGAACCATTTTTCTCACGAGCGAAAAATGACACTGAAGATGGCACATCGCCGAAACCGGTTTGTCTACAAACCTAACTTGACGAGGGATGCGGAGATTCGTTCCCAATTATTAATTCATTACACCCCGTCGGAAACCAGAAACAAAAACTCAAAGTTAATATTTCTCATTTAACTGCCAAAATAAATGATAGCTTAATAAAATTAATTACCTGGTCAATTTCATCAAATAGATAAAATGGGGCTGGGTCACATTTTTGTATTGAAAATATTAAAGCGAGCGCTACGAGTGACTTCTGTCCTCCAGACAATTGATTCATCTCTCTCATTTCAGCATCAATGCCAGTGAAGGATACTCTTATTCCAATGCCAGTAAATGCATCAGAGTTAGCTACTTCCCTCTCGATATCGCCGTCACTGTTATCTTTTGTTTTCAGAATAAGATAACCGGCTCCTTGTGGGACCAATTTCTTAAATACTTTCGTGAAGTTCTGAGCTACTTGCTTAAAAGTAAACTGAATAGCTTCCACTTTTTGCATTTCTAGAGATTGCATTAGTTCTCTAATTTTTTCATCGCCAATGTCTAATTCTTCCTTTCTTCTATACAGTTTCTCTTTCTGCTCCGAAAAGCTTAAAAATTGATCTAGAGCTTTCTTATTGACGTGATTATATTTTTTTAAATGCTGATTAGATTTTTCCAGCTCTTTAAATAGATTTTTAAGAGACATTCTATTATAGAAATTATCAACCTGCGGTAAGGCTCCAAGTGCTGCTATTTTCTCAGTACATTCATCGATTTTTTGATTTAATAAATTTTCTTTAGTTGTCCATTTCTCAACTTTCTTCGAGTCTTCATTAATCTTTTCTTCAGCTTCTTTTTCCTTATGGATCCATGTTTCTAAATCGTGTTGCAAAGATTTTTGCAGGTTAACCGCTTTCTGAACTCTGTTAAAGAGAAATAAAAGATAGTCAGTATATGCTAAGCTGAGAATTAAATAAATATATCAAGGTGGCCGATATACTGTCTAAAAGTCTTTCAAAACCTTGACATTGACTTAAAAAATTTGAAGATTGACTTAAAATATTCATCTAAAAACACTCTTATATAAAAATAACTATTACTTTATGGCTTGTTGTAAGTCGAGATGAGCTGTGAGTTTTTTTTTATTTACCCTTTTTCAGTTTCCTCTAAATCCTGATTAACTTTTTTAATACGCTTTTCAGCCGACAGCAACTCATTCTTACAGTTAAGCAATTTACGTTTGCGGTCCTCTACCGATATTTCCTGAAGAGCTTGAATAAGCTCATCGCGACGCCTAAATAGATTATTTGTTAGCAGATTGTCCAGCTTGTTTTTAACTACTTCTAGTTGCATTCTCTGTGTGAAGGCCTCCTTATTTTCTTGATTCAATCTTCTGATGTCATCATTCAGCCGATCGATTTCAGCTTGGTCTTGCGCAGAAAGAGTGGACATTAGTTCTTGATTTAACTCAGTCTCCAAGCTAGCTTTTGTGCTGTTCATAGCTTCCAAGCTAGATTTACATTGAGCAGCAGATCTTTCCTTTTGTGATCTATATTTTTCAATTCGCATTAGTTCTTCTTTCATCAAACGAATGTCACCTTGAACTTTTTCAAATACATCTTTTGATTTTCCTTGTTTTGTTTCAGTTTTTTGCATTTCAGATACTACAACATTGATATTATTTTCAGTTTGCTTCAATTCATTTCGCAGCTTATTTAGTTCCTTTTCAAAGTCACGTATTTGTTGCGAGTATTCAGTACGTTTTTTCTGCATTTCTAGCCGGGACCTGGACGTATTAAAATATCCACCTGTAAGGGATCCTTTAGACGATACCTGATCACCGTCTAACGTTACACAATCCAGCCCAGTGCTTTTTGCCAGTTCAGTGGCTCTTTCTAAATTTCGACAAATCAACGTTTTACCAAAAATATATCTAAGAGCTTTGTCGTGCTCTTCATCATATTTTAACTTAGAAATCATGGGTATTGAATCGGGATCATCAGGATAGTCATGAACTTTAACTTGTAAACGATTGAGAGGCATAAATGTTACTTCGCCAGGAAGTTTAAGTTTGTTCATTTCCTTGAGTATCTGAGTGCCTACGCGATCGGACTCTACAATATGGTGGAACAATCTATTGCCCGCAGTAACTTCTACAGCAGTATATATTGTTTTGTCGCAACTGAAGTTTTCAATTACTGGACCGTAATAAGACCTTGCTATATCTGCAAAAGTAGATCCCCTCTCTAAAAACGAATCAAGTACCTTGCGAACCGAGTCACGTCCATTCAATATTGGTTTACCTGCCATACTGCGTAGCGATTGGTCTGTTCGTGACAGTTCCTCCTTATGTGTTTGGAGTTGTTGGGTCATTTGTGTCTCTTTGCGCCATAGCTCATTACGAGACGCTTGATAAACATCCTTAGTTTTTTTTAACTCGTAGTATTTTTTGTTGTGTTCATCAATTTGAACTCGTAAATGCTCTAATTCGGCAGAATGTTCCTCAATCTTATGACGCAACTCCATTTCCGCGTTGGCATCTTTTGTCAAGTCCTCGTTAAGTTTCTGATGATGGATAATTTTATCTTTAATTTGTTTGCTTAAGGATTTCAGTTCGCCCATAATCCATTTATCTCTTTCGTCACGAGACGAAAACTGTGAGCCTCGCCCTTGTTTCGCATAAAGCTCCTTCCTTTTTTGCTCTTTAATTGCTAGATCTCTTGAACATTCTTCTTCCTTGCGTTTCATTGCTTCATATTTCGGTTTCACTTCATCAAGTTCTTTTTCTTTCTCGGCTATAGTTACCTTAAGCTTCTTCAGTTCCTGATCTGCTCGTTCTTTCGATTTGTTATCTCCTTGTACTTCATCATTTAGATCTAAAATTGTTAAGTCCAATTTGGTTTTTTCTCTTAAGAGTTGTTGCTGTTCAGTCAATAAAACTGAACGTTCATCTTTTGTAGCTACAACTTCTTTCTTAGCATCTTTAAGACATTTTTGTATACTTTTAATTTTTTCTTGCGCTTTTTGAATTTCCAAATTATATTCTTTCTTCTTATCGCCGGAAGATTTTCTTTGGTGTTGAAGTTCCTCCAATGCTTTTTTCGTTTCTTTTAATTCAGTTTCGTGAATTATGTACTCTAAGGTTCGACGGGCTTTGTCCCATTTCTGATACTCTTTTAATTCCTCTTTTTCTTCTTCGAGCGTTTGCAGTTTACTCTCAATAGTTCGTAGACAATCAGTAATTTTCTCTAGTTTACCCTCAGTGTCACGAAGAATATTTAATGATTCTTCTTTTCGTTCGTCGTAGACGCGAGTTCCTGCTACTTCCCTTAAGAGTTTAAGTCTGTATGAATCCGCAGCAGTTGCCATTTGATTTATTTTTCCTTGTTTCACAATATAATAGGGATTTGAATTAGAAAAGCCGGCTGATTCTAATAAATTAACAACTTCTGTTCGTGGAACTACTTTCTTATTTAAAAAATATTGATCCTTTTTGGCACCAATCACCCTGCGGAGATAGATTTCATCTTTATCGATCTAGAAAAATAAAAATATTATTAGTTAATTAATGAGTAATTATATTTATATGCGCTGCCTGCGCTATAAATGTCTTAATTGGGCTCAAGCACATTTTTATACCCTACACCTTAAGGTTGAGGGTATATTCACTTTCTACCGGAGTGTGTAACGCATAGAACTAGACAAGATATGTATGGAAAAGTATATATATTCTTGATCAGCACCACCACCAAAATTGAAATAACGATGTCTGTCCGTCTGTCTGTCTGTCTGTCCGTTGAAACCACGATCACAGGAGAACGGATTAAGATTTCAAAATAAAATTTGGCAAAAATATTCGTTGCTATGTTGGGGTGTTTCTTATTGAAAATGGGCAAAATCGCCCAAGGACCACGCCTACTTTTCATATCGAGAGTGCATGTACCTCGGTTTTGCCTATTAAAAAAGGCCATATCAGCATCACTTTTTGAAAGAAGACAAGAAAATTCTATATGTAGGTTTAGACTAATACTTCCAGTTAATATGCCAAATATGGGCGTGATCCGCCAACTTTTAGTTTACATAGGTCATGGAGGGTTTTACATGGATTGTATTGAAAAGTATATAAGTTTCCTGAATAATGGTGTACATAATATTGTAGTTTGTAAACCAATAATATTCTGTTGGGGGGAAAATGGGCGGGCCACGCCTCCTTTTTACCCATCCACCCAGTATTGCAATATATTTTTATACCCTACACTAATAAAAGTTTGATCCATACACATATCGTAGGGCTATTTCGAAACTTTCCACAGTTCCTCGTTAGCGATCTTAATTGCTCCATATTAAATTCAATACTCGCTTTATAAACTACATTGTTCAGAATTAGCAACCTGTGTTCAAAAGTTTTTCAAAAAAAAAAAAAAAAATATATATATATTCGGAAGTTTGGCTTTCGCTATCCAGCTGAAACTTTTGTCAGAATTGAACAATAATTCTAAATTCGAATTCCTAAACTTGCAGTTGTACTTTCCAATAACGTGATCATGAAGACCAGTGAGGATTCGTTTGTGAACAGTTTGTAAGTATTGGTTTTTTTTATCATTGACGGAAACGTGTATATATTAATTTTTAGAAAGCTACACATTTTTAAAAATATGAAAATATACTTGATGTTAAAAATTAAACTTACTGGTACTCTATTATCTGAATTATCGAATATAATTTCAACATAAGCTGATATAACACGAGCTCCAGTTCCTTCGTGAAGGAGCGCTTGCCTCTGTTCTGGTCTCAAATGAGTGAATTCATCGCTGAGAACAAACTGTATAGCTGAATGTAAATAAAATTTCAAATAAATTATAATTGTAAATATCGGGCAAATAATAATAAACTAACCATAAAAAAAGTTGCTTTTTCCAGAGCCATTGCGGCCAACAACCACATTATGTCGTTTGTCAAAAGGTTCCACTACAGTTTGATCCTTATAACTTTTAAAACCTTGTATAATAATCTGAAAAATACGTTCCTATTAATATTAGAATTAAGAAAATAAAATAAAGCATTATTAAATGAGAGTTCATACTTCATTTCATTCCGAAAGTAAAAGTATTCGATACTGAGACGAACGACTTGGCCGTATTCAAGGAAAAACTCTCGCATATTTCGCCCGAAGCGACACTCGTATATTTCCCCGCAAGCGACACTCGTAGGTACCTCCATTATCGTTTCCTGATACTACCTCTAACGCTACCACTGATATTATTTATGTTTTTCACCATAAAATCATTTTATATTAACCACTTATCGCCACTATTTACATCGACAGAGCGTAAAAATCGCGTTCTGTCTGACGGCCTCTTCAGCAAATTCAAAGCAAGCAAATGTTGGGAACTAAATGCACGAATTTGGTTGTTCTTTCTAAGTGTTCACTTCAACTTAGGATCAATTACCTTTGACAATTTTAGACATTATGCACGATTGCTGAATATAATTTACTTGAAATGCTGTGCTATTAATACAGTTATCCCGCTGAATGCTATAAGACCAGACTGACGCTCATGTTGTTTAATGCCTTAAAAAAACTATGCACCAATCAAAAGAATATCCGAAAAACTATTCAATCAATTGCCTATTAAAAATACTGTTGTGCGATGGTTTGATAGAGCTTATAGGTAGAAATAAGAATATCAGCATCTATAAAAGTAAATATGAAATACCTGTTTAATATGCATTTTTAGAAGTATACGCTTTGCAGGTAAATGCACAATTTTTAGGTTAATTTGTCTACTAGACTTTCTTTATATATATTATTACGACACCGTTCTCAATTTTATAAGTTATTTTCATACAAAAAATAATAATCAAATCTTTTACTAAGACGCCATCAAAATCCACCGACGGACATCCCAAATGGAGGTTGGAAATAGAGCTGAGAGATATTTCACGACCTGTGATTTTGTCACAGGTATACAAAATCACGAGTCACAGTTGCTACTGAAAACGCTCCGAATCTGTGACACGTCGTCACAGGTCCGACGGAACGATATTTCATGAACTGTGATTTTGGCAGAATAAAATAACGAGTCACAGTTTGGATTGAAACGCTCCGAACCTGTGACTCACCGTCACAGGTCTAACGGAACTATTTTTCATGAACTGTGATTTGGACAGAATGAAATAACGAGTTACAATTTGCTGCTGAGGTAGTTGTATATGTTTTTTTGGTATTCTATTTAAATGCGACTATTAGAAAAACGTATGAACGTTGTTTTGCGTACATGCTACAGTACTTTGTAGCAAATATTTAAAAATTTAAGTTTAAACCGAAATATGTTTTATGATTATATAAGTAAAGCATTTAAAAATAAATAAATAATTTAAAATCAATTATTAAATTTACACATTTTTCATCTGAATTCCTATTGATTATGTACTTTGGAATGTCGAATTTTGAATTTTGTTGTATAGTTATATTGAAACTGAAGCCCAACTGCCGATGAAGGCACTCTGACTGTATACTAGTATGTAAGTAGTAGCCGCTTCTACAATCCTTTGCTGGAAATAAAATTACAATAAATACGGAATTAAGATCGAAATATATATTTAAATAACATTTTGGCTTTTTTAAACAGAAACAAATCAGATTTTAGCTATAGAAAAATATACAAAGAGTGTCTTTGGATGGAAAATATATATTCTTCGTTTCAATAATATAAATTCTCTGCGAATCATACATTCTTTTTTAGATTTGGTATTCCGATTTCAATTAAAGTAAAGCTTAACGGAATTTACCACTTCGCTTTGTTCCTATAAGAAAAGCAAATATAAGTACAAAGAAGACGTGAAATAATGCCGTTATTTTCGAAGTATCTTTCTAATACAACTTTTTTGTGATCGCGGTTAAATAAGTAATTATCTTCTTATTAAAACAAAACATTCTTAACATGAATCCGTTGAAATCTAGAAAACGTAGCGAAATTTGGTCACATTTTCAGGCAGTAGATGAAAATTTTGCTAAGTTGAATATTTGCAAGGACAAGGTGTCTTATAAAACAAGCACGTCTAACTTAACCAGCCACATGGAAAGACGACATCCGACGGTGGCTTTAGCTAGGGCAACAAAAACTTATGATGTAACTATTATAATTTTAAAGTCTTTACTTTGCATAATTTAATTGATTAATTTACTTATGTTGATATTAAAAATTACTAAAGAATAAAAATTTTCTCTTACAAATCAAACTAGTAAAAACACATAAGGACTATACATAATAACTTTTTTATTTATGTATTACACGGAATATCTGGTTTTTATTTTTAAATATTATTCGTTTTTCAAATCCAAATTTATTTAATTCAATTTTTGTATTTATAGATTTAAGTTTAAGAGATTTACTATCTATTGCATATATGAGTTACGAAAAGATATCGGTAACATCTCTGTATACATTTATATTATGTTCATTAAAAACTGTACTGATTACATCATTTTCATAACATTATATCTTAGTCAATACATTACAAACTAACAGATTACTTGTCAACTATTTTTTCCACACTTTTATAGTATTAACGCTATTTGGTTACTGTTTCTAATTTGTAACTGTCATATCAAAGTTCCTTCTGCAAATTTCCTGTAGCATACTTGCTTAAAGATTGGCGCATAGCTCGTTTTTAGGTACTGCTTGCAGAGTTCGGAATTGTCACGAGTCACAGGTTTTTGTGCCTGTGATAGAGTTGTCACAGTCACAGGTTGGAGCTGCTCCGGCAAAATCACGGAATTGCTCACCTCTAGTTGGAAATCAACTCAAACAATATAGAAGACAATTATTTTGCCACCACTATTGTGGTGAATTTCCAAGCATGTGAAGAAGAATAAAAAGTCAGCAAAATCAGAATTTTCCTAGTGCAAACCACCACACCATACAAAATTGGGCCGTCTTTTTGCAAAATGCTGATTTTGCTCAAGAATGATAGAATACAATGATAGAAGAATAGAATGATAGATAGTATTCTATCATTCTGGGATTTTGCTGACTTTTTCTTTGATACTGCAACTCTGCAAAAATTACAGGGATTGTCAAACCTACCATTTGGCTGACACAAATTTAACGTTGTTTAACGTATTCTACTTTATCATTTAGTTCGGCCGTTATCACACCAGAGAAAATCATTCGACGATATTTTCGCAGCCGCACTCTAAACCAACGACGACCAATAAGAGGCCGTATAATTTTGACAGTTTGCACCATAGAAATTGTCAAGACGTACTGCCAATGCTGAAAAATTGGTCTATTTTTACGGTCGTAAAGGAATACGATCATAGCGTAGTCGTACCTCTGGTTCTACCTTTTGTTAGCGGCTTTGCGGATACTTTTGTCGCGTTCTGTCTGACTGGACCTTAAATGTTTATTTTCTAATTACATTGATGCACCCTGTGGCTATAATAATAATTTTGACAGCAAGTGTGCAAAAAAACTTTTGCGTAGAATTTAGATTGGTTTCGAATTGTTTAGTATTGAATTGTGATAAAAGATCTTTACTAAAGTAAGATGTCTGTAACATCAGACGACGACTTTTCCGAGCCAGCTCCGAAGAAAATTAAATCGGAATGGTGTCGGAGCTATTCCAACAAAGCTATGGAAATGATGTGCAAAATGGGTTATGAGACGGATAAGGGTTTGGGTAAGCAAGGCCAAGGACGATTGGAACCAGTAGAAGCTTTTCAACAAGAGGGAAGAAGAGGTTTTGGACTAACATGTAAAGAGCTTATTAAATCTGGAGTTCAATGGGATGCCGAAGAGATAAAAATTCCAGAAGAAATTTCCTGGCTACGGAATGAAGATTGTTCATGTTGTAGTATAGAGGAAATGAGAGAATGGGTTCGTATCGGACCTAAAAAAGATTCCCTTGAAGATGAAACAACTTTTTGCGATGCAGATATGTTAAAAGATATTCTTGAATCTAAATCCTTTTTTGATGAACAAAACGCAATTGATATGAGAAAAGCTCGAACGCGATCTAATCCTTTCGAAACAATTCGGAGTTCTATATTTCAAAACAGAGCTGCCGTAAAAATGGCGAATATAGATTCATTGTGCGATGAAATGTTCACTAACCCGCGTGATCAATCAGGAAATCCTATTGTATCTGAAAATGAACTTCTTTACTTTGCAGATATATGCGCAGGTATTTAAGTAAAACGCAGAGAACGTATTTAATTTCAAACAAAATTAATATTTGTAGGTCCCGGAGGTTTTACGGAATATGTTTTGTATAAAAAGTCTTGGGAAGCCAAAGGCTTTGGATTCACTCTACGTGGACCAAATGATTTTAAATTGGATAAATTTTTCGCTGCATCCCCAGAATCCTTCGATCCGTTCTATGGTGTTAAGGATGATGGGGATATTTATGATCAAAGCAATATTACCTCACTAGCTGAATACGTGCATAAGCACACTAAGTCCGGTGTCCATTTTGTTATGGCAGACGGTGGGTTTTCTGTAGATGGTATGGAAAATATTCAAGAAATATTGTCGAAACAATTATATCTTTGTCAGTGTCTGACTGCGCTTTCAATTTTAAGAGAAAATGGTCATTTCGTGTGCAAATTATTTGATACTTTTACACACTTTAGTGTTGGATTGTTATATTTAATGTTTTTATGCTTCGAAGAAATTGCCATATGTAAACCAGTAACAAGTCGACCTGCCAATTCTGAACGATACCTAATATGCAAATGGAAGAAACCGGATACAAATGATGTTCAAAAATATTTAAGTGAGATAAATCAGGAAATCAACAAAAATAAATCGACTGATAGCGATGTTATTGAAATTGTTGACTATGATGTCTACCAAAGCAACGAACCATTTATTAAATATATAATCGAAACAAATAATAATATCGGCAAAAATCAAATAATTGCTTTGCAGAAAATAGCTGCTTTTTGTCAAAATCCGCTATTAAAAGAATCTCGTCAAGTGGAATTTCGGAAAAAATGTCTAAATCTATGGAATCTGCCTGATAAAATAAGACAAGCGCCAGACCTTAAATCAACTGAAAATCTTTTAGAAGAAATATTAGAGAGTTGGTATGAGAACAAATTATTTTTATGTGCAACGCCTTCTGAATTAACGTCGGTTGAATTGCTCCATAAAAATATTGAAAGCATTCATGACTGGTATTTTGTGCCAGTGGGACGAGCGGAAACCAGCATAAACGTCTGTAGTATATTTTTATGTCGATGTCGAGGAAAGCTTTTAAAATATACGGGCAACCAGAGATGGGAGCCAGTAGAATATATGTTTGAAATATCGCCGAAATCATTATTTTACGGTGAAATTGTATACGAGTATAGCGGAGAGGGTCGTACACAGACTCGTGTTAGTGGATTACATATCATTGACGCTTTAATGCTAGGTGGAAAGGATATACGCCGATTGAGATTGACAGATCGTATAAAAATTTGCGAAAAGTTCGCAGTTAGTCTCAATAAACCTCACAAAGAAGGAAACGGAATTAATATTTCGCCAATCAGATGTAAGAAGCTTCATCCCCTCAAGGATATCGGAAAATTCTTCAATAATATGAAGCAATATGTTTTAAAGGATAATTCTTGCAGACTTGGCTTCGCCCTAGACTCTGAATATCACAGGCAGAAGTTTTTTGTTCCTGGAGGAATACTTCTTTTTTGTGAAATAAATAGTAATTTCTTTTCACGATTATCGAAATCCACAAATCTGTTGTATTATTTTGACAAAACAAAAAACTGTTCCTATTACCTCGATAATATGCCGAAAGAAGTTAAATGTAATATATTCGCTTCCTTTCGCAACAGTTTTTATCGGAGATTGTTGTGGAAATGGACTAATACTACACAAGTTGAGCAAAATGTTCTTAAAAATGACACAAGTATATTATATCGTGATGACGTACAATACTTTATATTAAAGCAATGAAAATTAGTGTAAGACTACAAATAATTTTTGTAAATTAACAATTAATAGAAATGACTGATAACAAATACTGGTTATTGCAGTATTTGATTAGTATATGCGTTTAAATACTTTAAATCAGGTGCTAAATACTACTAAGATAATTCTACCAAAAATTATCGAATTTGATGAAAGTTGATTATGAACGTAAAGCAAAAACGAAGGGGAAATAATATAAAAATACTTTTTTAACGTATAGCTTTCAAAGAAAAAGTATTTTACTTTTTAAGACATTTTAAATATATATTTTTTGTATAGAGAATTTGATCACAAAAACTAAGCGCTTCTCCAATGTTAATATTATTGATTGATAGCTAATAAAAATAAGATATTATTAGAAAAAATTATTTTGAACTCATATAAAAAAGTTTTTAAATAAAACAATACTATTTTAAATACAAATCTTTTAAAAGTATTTTAATTATTGGGAACGAAACTTTGTAATCTGTCGTCAATTCTATTTGTCAGAGACATGAATTTAAAAAATCGCAAATGGCATCGCTTTTAATTCTGCACGGTGAAATCATAGAAGCAAACTTTTTTTACATTTATATAAGCACTTTCCTAGTTTATTTAGGTATTTGGAACTCTTCAAATGTTTTAGGAAAGTTTTTCCTAAGTAATTTTTTTACGTTCTTGTAAATTATTTTTCTTAATATTCATGCAAGGAACTAAAAAGAAACTTACCTTTAGCAAATAGTTTCATGTTTGTTGTTTCCTTCTTTTAAACAAAGAATGGCGATGGGAATTCAATTTTAGTAAACAGAAACAGCAAACAGAAAATCTCAAATGTGAAACATCATCTGCGTCTCGCTGAATATGTATAATTTCACCTATACGGATATTTTCAAATATTTTTCAGCCGAAAGCATTTTAACTAGTTAAATTACTCATTACAAATCAAGAACTATCGACATTTATATTCGTTAATATCACTATTTAAGAAATTTCAAAAAGCTTTTGAATAACTTCTGAAAAGAAAACATGTTCGATGCGGAACTAAAAACGTATTTTAACCTGGCAGCACTTTATCAATTTCGGTTTGTGGTGATAGAAATTTTATATCGGATCTGGGAGACGAAAACGTAGTAAATACTTCTTCGTTTAGATATTATACCACATAAACTAAAAATCTGTAGTAAAAATTATGTTTAACATGTGTATTTATAAAAACATATTAACATTTTCATATGTAAAATAAGTCAATCCAAAATATTTGTATAAAAAGTGATTTAATGAGTAAGTGAAACTTATTTCTACTAAGGTACTTATTTATATCTTACATATCATATTTTATGTGTATATATTATATTAATGTTATCAAATCAAAAGATTATAAAATGTTAAGAATTAATGTAAATAATTTAAATGGAATATGTTTGGCAATTTTGGTTGATGTTATTTTTCTGAACTTCGAAAAATAACGGTGTGCTTCGTACTCCCCCAGAAATATCCCGCGAGTTTTTACTCGGATGAAAGGTTTTACTCGGCATTGGAGACATTGGTTCTCCCCAGAACTTAATTAGCGCCAATATTTTATAATATGCAATTCTATTAAATGTAGTATGTATTTTGTAATTAATATTTCATCATTAATAAAAGCATTAAATTTTATAATGACAAATTTAAATAACCAAAGTAGATTTACCTGTAATTTCTATTGCTAGCAGCGTAAATGAAAGGATTTATAACACTCGAAGCCCAAGCCATTACAGATGCTATTATATGGAGCCAAGGATAAGATGTGTTGCGTTCGTCATCAACGACATTGGCCAGCATTAATGGCAGGAAACATAAAAGAAAACATACAAATATCGTCACCATCATTACCGTGAGCTTGTTATCCTCTTTGGATTTTCGTTCAGTGGTTGTTGTTTCCTTTGAATTTATTTGGAATAATCTATGCGTTTTCATTTTCTGCTTTTGTCTTAATACTTTTAAATAAATACAAGTGTATGAAACTATAATGACTATACATGGCAACAAAAAGCCGACTAAAAATAACGTTTTTTTGATAGATTTGCCATTTTTCTTTAAAATTGTACAAGAAAATGTAGCTTCATCCAAACCCATTTCGCCCCATATTCCTAAGATTGCTGGTACCTAAAATACATAAATTAATATAAATGAAATGACACACATGTAAGTCGAATTTATTCATAAAAAGGTTTTTTGTTAGGCTAAAAATATCACAACTTTGACCAAAAAAATCTGAAGTACTAGGTGAGAGATGGAGCTAAATTGAAAGCAAAATAACAACTGAAGGCGTCTGATGGAGATGTTTATGTAGCTCAGTGTGAATGGAAACTTTTTTATCATAAAGCAAATCAATCAATTATCTTTGTACTGATTTAAAAGCAAAAAGAACTAAATTTTGCAAATAAACTATGTTTATAAATAAATTCGTCTTGATCCGTTTGTAAGTGACGCTGTATGAATATAAATAAAATAGTATTGAAGAGTTACTTACGAGCATTACAAAAGAGATCACCCATACAAAAATCAATTGCAGAGCTAATAACTTAGGCGTGTAAATTTGTGAGTACAGCCTGTGGCAAGCTATAAGAATATATCTGTAATAAACAAAATAAAATCTAATAATTTTAGAACATTATAGAACACATATAAATTTAAGTTTGAAAGATGAAAGAACAGATGAAAATAGGTGGAAGAAACGGAGATTTTTATGATTTGTTGCACGATATCAGAAACTAAAAACTGCCAGGAAAATCACATCCGCACTTTCCATAATCCATCCGCTTACATCTACTTCCCTTCAAATTATTTATTTATTTCAATCAATTCATTAAGTACAAAATATCTGACGAGGCCAACACATAAAATTTCAATATCAACATTTTTCACGATTACAAAATAATTCTAGAAACAAAATTTCCAAGCATATATATATGTTAATTTGTCTACCGTTACCTGTTCAATGTTATTCCAACCATACTAAGTAAAGAAACAGCAACGTTTCCATAAAATATCACTGGAAATATTTTACATAGAGTGCTTCCGAAGGTCCACTTCTACAAGTTTAAAATCGTATTAAAATCTTTATTACAAGCAAATACCTAAAGTCACTTACCTCTTCATAAAATCGAACTGCTGTCAGTGGCAAGCTAAAGGAACAAAAAAGCAAATCCGAAACACATAAGGAAAGTACAAAAGATGTAGTCGCTTGACCTCTCATTTTTGAACATTTTAAAAGAGCAACAATGGTGATTAGATTTCCTTAAAATATATATATAGAACATGTGTATAACAGAAAAAAATCTTTTCTTCATTTGGCTATTCAATTCTATATTTAATGATATTCGTCTACAAATTTAGTAGTTTCGGAATTGCCTTTGCCCAACTGCTATTGAAAATTGCATTCAAACATGAATGGTAATAATTTTTATATTTATATTATTTTATTATTATTATTATAGTATTCACATTATATTCATTTCATAAAGCAAGATATCATTAAGCACAGAAAAGTCATTTAACATAGAATAGAGTAAACATAATCGCAATAAAAATTTGCAAAAATCATATTAGTTTTAATTTTAATCACACAGAAAGAGGGACTATCAACCAAAGAAATTTCAATTTCAATATATTATCTTCTGTACGAATTCTTTAGTATTACTATGCTACAGAGTATACTTATTATAGTTCGAATAGACTCACCCGCAACTCCTAATACAACGAAAACACAAGCGCTTATTGCAGCAAATAGTGTGGCGCTATGAGGGTATATAGAGGCGGTGTCCATTATCACTCCTGAAAACAATAATCATAGCGTGATATTAATAGACACATAGAATAGGCAAATACTCATTAAGCGACGTAGAATATGCGTCCCATCGGATTAACGCATCGATCTATGCATATTTTTCTATTACACAACGACAGACACAGTTTCCATTTCAAATGTAATGTTTACTTTACCTTTCTGTGGTGTATTATAGCAAACTTTTAAAGTATTTAAAGTTTTTAATACAAATCTTCAGATCAATATTTAATTATGAAAATAGTGCGCGTCATAAAACTATACGATGTTAAGCATTTCTATGATGTTGAGCATTTCTTGTACTAATACGAACTAAACTATAAATCAGAAAATCCCCAACCAACAAACATTTTTTTTACAAAAAAGTTGAACAAAGTTTTGTGGGGCAATGCAAACAATAATACAAATTATAATTTAAATAAATGAGCGTTTCCTGTTGTATTTATGTATGTGTCAATCTTGTTCCGGAAATTTAATGAAATTATTGTACCATGCTTTTTGAAAATTTGTATTGTAACAAAGGCATCCCCATTAGAATGTTATATGTTGGAATAGACAGGGAGAGTAATAGTAATAAAGAAAAACTCCTGTACGCATTCATTGATTAACAATTAACCGATATTCGTTTTGAATAGTTTTGTTTCCTTTTTATCAAATTTTCTTCAACATTTTGCATAAGCAGCATTTATATTTGTGTTTTATATATGTTTAATAAAGATATATTTAATTCCGTGATGATAAAATTAAATATTCAAATCGAGAAGCTTAAACCGCGTGCGGTAAACCAGTAAACATTTAACTAGTAACTAGTAAACTAGCTCACATCGTTTATTTCAGCAATACAGAAATTTTAGAAAACATAAACTTACATCTTTGAATTAATGTGCAACTGACATAAAATTGTACTATAAAAAATATAACGGGATAATGTTTAAATTAATTTAATTCTCTGAAATACTTTTTGAAATGTATTTTAATACGTAATAGAATTGCAACAAGATGCTATGGTTGGCTTCAGATTTTATGATGATTCACTAATTCTGTCTTCATGCGGATAATTTCACTTCCGATGTGTTAATTTTAAAAACCAATTAAAAACCCTTAATAAACATTATTAAGCCTACACACAGAAAAATATTTTAAGATGAAAAACAGATTTAAAAACATACATATGTACCTATAAAATTATTTCATCTCATTGCTCATTGTACTATTATTTTATTTTATGAAAACTTTAATGATTCTTTAATTTGCGCATAGAATGTATTCTCATAGTAATTTAGAAATGTTTTTTTAAGATAATGTAACTTTTGTTTTAAGATATTGTATATAATGTATACTTTGTTCTTGATTACTTTCCACTTGTTTATAATTAACACCATCTTAGTCATCACGCTCTGCTATACAATACCGAGAAGTTTAAAACCTTTCATTGTACAACCTGTTGATTTTCTAAATAAATTATTACGATTGCACGTAGTCGTACATATATCATTGTTGTTGAAATATTACATCTACTTATATTGTATACAAAATTAAAAACAATGCAACCTACCCACAAATTTTACTAGTAGATAGTAATATCAACATAAGAATAAAATCAAGCAATTAATCAGTAGGTGAAAAATTCTATTTAATACAAAATGTCCAAGGAATGTGTATTAAATTATAAAATTGCATTGCAGAAAGAATTTATGGAATTATTTACTTGCTATTGAATAAATAACTAAAATCTATTCCATAAAATTCAGATAAGCCTGTAGCTTCACGGTTGCTCTGCAAACTTATATTACTAGGAATGAAAACGTACTATTCTCAACTAGTACTTAATTTGTATAAGCTGCGTTTTTTTAAAAAGCTGCGTTTTTAACTAAAAGAAAAGCGTAACTTTCTAAGAACAAAGTTTCTTGCAATAATTTTAAGTATTCCCACTAAATTTAAGAAAGGTCCTTTGACCTTTCTTTGTGCACCTTAATTGTAATTCTACATTATATATAAATAAATAAATACAACTGACAGTTAATCGGAAATTTTTATTGAGGTCTTTCACGTATGTGTCACAGAAAATCAGGCATATATTGAGCTAAATTAAATTCAAGGTTTTTGCGTGATTTTCTAACTCTGTTAAACTATACCCCAAACCAACGCAAAGTGTGAGCATTTTTGTATATTCGAAAGGTATTTAGCACAATCCAATATTACGTACAGTTTCAAAGAGCTGAAATTCAACGGGTTCTACTTCAATAACTAGAGGCCAGCTGCACTCTATTTTTGAGATGCATGCGGTGTACAACAAAATGCGGTGTATTTGTTCAACGGTGAATATGGGCCAGAATACCGATGCCAGATCACAAATTATGTATTGTAGAAATGACACTAACTGGACAAAAAAAGTTCATCGATAGAAATTGTCTTTGTCTAAAATCAAAGTGCCGTAATTATGCTCGGCAGGCTGATTGTTTTACTACAGCAGTGATATAGATAGATTCATCGGCATTTCAGTTCCTGGTTGCCACATACTATTGAAAACAGTCTTCGTATCAAAAAAATTTAAATTTGGCATGCTCTTCTAAATATTTCAACTGACAAAAGAGATTTAATTTGTTTCAAAAATTTATCTACAAATTAAATGCAAATATTTGTAATTGGAAACACAAACAATACTTAAAATCTTTATTAAACAGGCACTTTTTATTTTGTTTTTGTTTAGTTTGTATAAAAATATTTTATCGCTATTTGCAAACTATAAATAATGTAAAGACAAAAGTGTGTTATTACTTCTCTATGGTTAAATATATAACCATTCCAATTCGAACTAATTATCATTAAAGTAATGTTATAAGAATTGAATTACTTTTCTAGGTTCTTGATGTAATTGCTTTAATTGAGTACAACTGTAAAAATCAAAACCACCAACATTTTAAATAATAATAATAAGTTTTAGAAAAATTAAAAATTCATATGTAATTGAAATGTTGAGAATGTTCTATTTCGGACATAGATTTCACTAAAAATATAGTTAAAAAAATTAAATTAATAATATCTATTTCTATGTATGATATATCAAAAATCACTGATAGCTGCCGTATTCCAAAATGGTTGAAAGGAATCAGTACCATTAATCCAGTTATCCAGTAACAGGTCTCATGAATGAAATGCAGTTGAATTAGAATTAAAGTGTTAAGAACCACAGCTAGGTCACACATATATTTACTAATTACGTAACTTTTTGAAAACTGTGTTATTATAGATATTGCAGCAACCACAATCAGATTAAAAATTGACCATGAAGGCTTATTAACCATTAACAATAAGTCCACTGTTACAAGAGGAAGTAGCATCACTCCACTAAGAGAATTTATCTTTTTTGAATATTTTTCCAAAATGTTTCCATAATTGGGATGGATGAAAGCTAAGGTTCCGAGTATACTGTGCACCAGAAGAAAAGAAAATATTCCAAAAGAAAGTGATTCACGTCTGACATTTGCAACGGCCCATCCAGATGTAACAGCAAGACAAAAAAAGAATATTACTAAAAACGAACGTAATAATCCAGTCATAATAACCAAAGATGTTTATGCTGAGCGTGTATTCTCTGCTTCCTCGAGTGTCTTTTACGGTTGTGTTGGCACTATGTTCGTATCTACATATAGCATGCTGATAGCATTGCATCAAACAGATATTGTATATTTTGCCGGTCAAAATCTTCTGATTGTTATTGTTTTTAATAACGTTTACATAACAACTACTTTTAAACAGTTTTTTATTTAACAATAATGGAATTTTGTTATTCTGTTAATATTGTAAAAAAGTGCGGACAAACTGCATTCAAATCTTGTCGGAAAAATACTTGGCTGCACATTTCGTTCTTTTCGTTTCGTTCCAAATCACATTACACTGAAAATATTGAGTGGTCAAAGAAACCTGTTCAATAATCCGAGCTGGCAATTTAAGATCGTTATATGTAAATTTTAATGATTCTAGACCAATTAAGTCAATGTTGGTGGACCTTTTATGTACAGCTTTAAAAAATAAAACTAATTCATAACTTTCGTAGAAGCACGTCGAACCATACAGAAACCAGTACCATAAAAAACTTTCTAAAACGGTTAAAAGACAATAGAATTAGGCAAAATTGCACTTGGCTATTGTGAATTAAATGAATCCAACGTAATTTTGTTTTAATTCCTGCGTCCTACGACACGATAAAACTAGGAAATGTCGAGGAAAGCTGAAAGGTATTTTTAATAAAAATTAGAATATCATCAAAAGTAATATAATATAAAATTCTTCACCCTAATAGCCATAAAAAGGAAACGAAAAAGGATATGACTTCTACAAAAAGAAAATCTGTTAAATCATTTGAAACAAATAGAAATGATTCCAACCAAGCAAGTGATTTAATGAAACTTATTGAAAATAAGCGGATTAATGATTACTTAGTGAAAAAACAAATCAAAGAAGCAGCAAAAGCTAAGGAAACGCCTGAGGAAAAGCGAACACGTCGATTAAAAGAAAAACATGCTAAGGAAGTTCGCAGACGCCAACGAATGGGATGGGATACAGAATATCAACATTATTCGAACCAAGATAATCCATTCGGTGATCCAAATTTGATGTCTTCTTTTGTATGGACAAAGAAATTAGAGAAGGAAGGTTATAAAAATGTTGATGCTGAAGCGGTAGAAATTTTATCACGTCAAAAGCAGATCGACAACAAAATTGAGCTTCAAAAAGTGAAAAAACGTCGTATTGAACGTGAACTCGAACGGCAAATAAGAGAGGACGAGTTATTGTTAATGCAACGGTCACGAGAAGCGACGCAATTTAAGGAATGGGAACGACAAGAAGATAAATTTCATTTGGAGCAAGCAAAGCTTAGAAGTGTTATTCGAATTCAAGATGGTCGAGCTAAACCCATCGATTTACTAGCACAATATATAAACTCCAATTTGGATTTAATTGAAATGCAAATGCACGAACCATATCATTTTTTGAATGGACTCGGAGTTAAGGATTTGGAAGATTTGATTGCAGATATTCAGGTTTACATTGAAGTGGAGAAAGGAAACAATAGTGACTTCTGGAATGATATGATAGTAATTGCTGAAGATGAACTTAAAAAATTGCGTAAACTAAACTTAGATGGCGAGACTGATGCCAAAGTTGGAAGAAGAGAAGGTATTCATCAAAGTGTAGTCAAGGATGTGTGTACTATTTTCAAAGGGAAATCCACTGCGCAACTAAATGAATTGCGATGTAGAATAGAAAAGAAAATATTAAGAAAAGGAGATGGTATAGATATAAGTTATTGGGAAAGTTTACTTTCACAACTTAAAGCCCATATGGCTCGAGCTCGACTACTTGATACCCACCAAGAAAACTTAAAGCAAAAATTACTATACCTGAAAAATAATAAGGATGAGGAAGCAACTTTTGTTAAACCAGCGACGCCACACATAACTTTGAAAAATAATAATAATGCACTAGAGAAAAGTGATAATTGTATATCCGATAACGATACTTTCGATGAGAACGACATAGAATTGTGCAGTGAGCTTTATGAAAAGGGAAACTACAGCCCCAAATATTGTTCCCCTAGTGAAATCGGAACGCATGTGATTATATTGTTGCCAGAAAAGGATGCTGAACAAATTGCGAATTTAAGGGAGCAGATTATAAAAGCTCAGTCAATGACTGCGGAAGAGTTTGAAATGTTTACAAAATCTCGTAGAGAAATGACAGAAGAAGAAGCTGAATTTTCTTGCGAGGCAATACTAAACGCAGAAGTTCATTTGGAAACTGATAAATATCGTCCACGTAAGCCGCGTTACTTTAACCGTGTGCACACCGGCTTTGAGTGGAACAAATACAATCAAACTCATTATGACATGGACAATCCGCCTCCTAAAATTGTACAAGGATATAAGTTTAATATATTTTACCCTGATTTGATTGACAAAACATCAACCCCACAATACTTTTTGGTAAGTGTTGATATTGACGTTTTTAAGCTACATAAGTAAAAATATTTTAATAAATTAAATTGTCACTTATCTGCTTCGTTAAATCTGAAATATGATTTGTTATAACTACTTTTTTCCTTTCAGACGGTTTGTGAAGATAACGCAGACTTTTCAATACTAAGATTTCATTCTGGACCTCCATATGAAGATATTGCTTTTAAAATAGTGAATCGTGAGTGGGAATTTAGCTACAAAAGGGGCTTTCGGTGTCAATTTCACAATAATATCTTCCAGTTGTGGTTTCACTTCAAAAGATATCGTTATCGACGATAAGTTTATTGTCTATTTAAAATATTTCATTTTACAAGTATAAATTGTATGCATTGTTTAAATCTAAAGAAAAGAAAATGTGAGGCAAATATATCTTTTGAGACTAGCAACAGACCTTTAACAATTGTTTTTATACTTTTATGCAGCTACAGTGTCGGACAAAACACGTTGGACTAGGTAAAATATCAAAAATTTTAATAATTTTTAATAGCACGAATCTTAGTTTCTTTATTTATACTCAACAGCTTTTTTAAAGATATTCAATCAACGCATTTAATAACTGCCATCGAGAAATCGGTAGATTCCTAAAATAACGCGCGACAAAACATATTGAATTGGTCTTAGCCTTAGCTTTTTCAGAGACTATTCAAAATACATTTGATATTTTGAAAAGTCTTGTTATTCGAACAATGCTGCTCATTTGTAACTAAAATTAAATAATTCGTACAACAAAGAAACACTCAAATTCTGCTTTCGAATTCGATTCGGAAATTGTTAACAGAAGCATCAACAGAGGGGTACAAATGGAGACAAAAAATAAGTTGTTTGAAGCTGTTATGAATGTTTGTGTGTTTACAACTTCTACGAATACTCTACGCCACGATGACCTTTGTTAATGGGAGAAAATCGGAGCAATTCCATGCCTATTTTTGATGCGAATTCATCCCGAATGAATGACTAAGAGTTATTCATAACTTTTAAATAAATTTATTGCTATGGTAATTATATACTCCATATAGATGAATAAATAAATAAAAGTACGGGAATGTGTAAATATTCGTATTTGTATAAAACTACACTCTCTGCTATATTTTCGTATCTGAGATATGGTAATTTTCACGATATTGAATATTTTGAAACAAAATAAATATTTTTAATAAAATTAAAAAAGACGTTCATTGTTTAGGTTTTTCCATAACCTAAATTGTTACTCAATTGGTTTATTTATTTCAAAATTCACTGCCTATTCACTTCTCAACATTTTTTCCTTCTGCCGCTGCATCTTTTTCTTTGAAAGCTTCTTCTTCGAGGCTGGCTCCTCTTCTGGTGCCTTGCTCACGACCTCCTCTTTTTCGCTTAGAATTACCTCAACATGGCATGGAGATGACATGTAAGGATTGATACGGCCGTGAGCGCGATACGTGCGACGACGCAAGCATTGCGCACGATTAACTTGAATATGATCAACCACAAGACGATCGACATCTAGTCCTTTATAGTCAGCATTGGCCTCAGCGTTGCGAAGTAATTGCAGTATGAATTCGGCAGATTTTTTTGGCCAACGTCCTTGCGTAGTCTTCCATTGCTTGGCTTGAGCGCATCTGCCAACACCACCGTTGAAACGACGGAATGGAACACATTCCTTTTTTTGGATAACAGCCTTGAGAAAACGTTGAGCACGACGGAGAGGCATTCTTTTTATAGCCTGTGCTGTTTCATGTGTATTCTGTAAAGGCGAAAACGTAATTATATATCATCTACTAATATTCCATTATAAAATATGTCAAAATTTTTTTATATAAATATAAAAATTTCGTAATATACCGCTTGTAGCATAGATTTTACAAGTGTAACTGCTGAGACACAGATTTCAAGTATAATTATGCATGCCCTGAACTGAACAAATTCTTTAATTTAGCATCTCTGCAAAAGAGCTACGAAAGTGGACATCTTTCATGCACTGATTTGTGATGCAAAAATATGCCTGCTGGTGTTCAAAAAGTTCGTCTTACGTGCAGAAACTCTCAGCTCCGATGTATCACATATTGTTATTTTGCCCTCACAGTGTGTTATTAAACACTTGACACAGATTTTCATTTCTCAGTGGGAAGACCCATTACATTTGATAGCACTACTTTATCAAATTAGTGGATTGATTTTGTTCGTCTGCTTTTTTATGTTTACTTACTTTGAAGTGCACCCGCAAGTTTGGTCCGCGCGATTTGCAGGATTTAGTAGCGTTTTCTGGTTCCCGAGAGTATCGCCCCATCGTGTTTTATTATCTGAGGAGATACAAAGAATACAATCGTTTTTAGCAGCAATTTTATTTATGTTTAGAAACTTAATTTTTCTTTCGTCAATTTACACTTTTTGGTGATAAATAAACGGCGGAACTTGTTCGTAATGCTTTAAATCTAGAGTCACAGATATACTTTCGACACTATAATATTATTCTACGCGGATTATTAAAAATTATTATTAATCGCAAAATTGCCTACCTTTAGCCTTTTTATAAAAAATAAAACCGGAAGTTGATAAAATAAAACCTCTCGTGCCTCTCGTTTGTGTTTTAAAGGCGCAACCACACACTATCCGTTTTCTTCTTTCGGTGACGTGCTTTATGCGTTAACGTTTGCCTAGGTTGGGATATGAAATCGCACATTAGATTGATTTTGTATTTTTTTATATTACAGCCTTGGGTTCATAAAAGCCTTGTTACAAAGCGTGTGTTATGCCTAAAACATAGGACAAACAAAAGGCATTATTCATTTGCAGTTTCGTTTTAGCGCTCATAATGCCTTAAACACATAGGATGTCGTTCAGCGACATTAGTCGCTGCATTTGTCAAAATTCCACCTGCTCTTGTGGGAAACAAGAAAAAAATAAATTCGCCGCCAGAAAAAAATCAGAATTACCCGAAGATCCAAGTGCAAACTTGGATGGAAACCGGAGGAACAAACTTGAAAGCACCATTTTTCTTGATCTCTATAGAAGCCCATGTAATTGTGACTGTTGATAACGTATCTTGCGTCCTGTTGTGTTTAATGCTTTAATGAACGTAAAAACGTACCGGGGAAATCTTTACAACAAAAAAACTTCTTCCATCTCTGATTCACATTTCATATTTCACATCATGTTATCATATTCAAAATCCTTACATAGTATTTGAGAAAATTATATTAAATAATGAAGATATGTGGGGCTGTGAAAAGTATTGGTGGAGCACACAAAATGTTCTTGATTAAAAGTAGAATATGTAACCCAAGAGCCTTGTCAACTCTGATCTCAACGTCAACTAGCAAACAGGTTTTTACTTCTAGACAACACAATCCATTATAGAAATATATTAAAGTAAGCAATTTATTAATTTTAGCTCAAATTGAAATTGTATGGTGATAGACCAATCCTGGGCATGTTTGTTGATGGAAAAATATTACATAGCCGATTTTTTCACGTTGGATATTCTTATAGTAACAAAAAGAATGTAGATAAATCTAATAGTTCTGATCCTGAAAAAAACCCTGACGACGAAAACAATGAGAAGTTAAAGGCACTTTTCACAAAGGCCATAGTCGTGATATTTTCTATTTATATGACCGTTACTTTTATATCCTTATTGTTATTTCCAAAAGCGAACAAAGGGGAGGTAATATAAAAATTTTTGTTATGAGCAAGGTAAATATTTTTCTAAATGAGTTCAAACTAAATATTGAATTTAAAGGGATCTACCAGATATGTATCATGGAATGAATTTGTGCACTATATGTTGAGCGCTGGAGAGGTGAAAGAAATTATTATACGACCTGATATGGATATGGTAACCATTATTCTCCATGAAGGTGCTATAATTAAGGGACAAAGAGTCACTTCTACAATTTTTCATATGGCAATTGCTGATGTCAATAAGTTCGAAGAAAAATTGCGGGAAGTTGAAAAACGTTTGGGGGTAACTGAAGGTATGTAAATAACGCTATTTAATATCAACCGAAATTTGGATTTATAGAGAATTATAGTATATACTTGCAATTAGCAAATGTACCAAGTAATTTTAAATTGATTTGAGTGTGAATACCATTTCCACAGTGTGTTTCTACAATACAGCTATTCCCAATATTCAAAAATAAACTGAATAATTAAAGTATTCTTTAAAATATCTACTCTTTTTTAGGCGTTGCTGTGACTTACGATCGTCGTAGTGACATTACGGCGAAAATTTTAGTACTTTTACTACTCTTTGCTCTAATCGGATCAATAGCTTCACGAATGAAAGGCTTCAAATCTCCAATTGGAATGGATTTGTTTGTAATTTATTAATTTTTATTATTTAATTTAATCGATTAAGATAAAGCGCAGGTAGTTCATGCTAAAAAAAATTGTTAGCGGAATGGATCAGAATACCATCGCCCCCCCAATCACATTATTCTAGGCTATAATGGCTACTTGTGCGATGGTATTCCGTTTCGGAACTAAGTCACGTCCTTCAACTAAAGGCGAAATTATCATTTTATATACTTAAGAATATTTGACGATTTTAAATGTTAAATGAAATGATTATGTCAAAGAGAAAAGCATTTAAACATTTAGCGGGGTTTAGTTAAGGCGAAGATGACGGACATAAGAGGATAAATTTTTAAATACATGTATGAATCTGATAAACATAATAATTTTATTGCAGACGCAAATGGGACGTGCTAAGTTTACTCTTGTCGATCCCTATGACGGTGGCCGAGGTGTTCTATTCAAGGATGTGGCGGGATTAAAAGAAGCGAAACAAGAAATTCGTGAATTCGTAGAATATTTGAAAGCTCCAGGAAAATACCAACGACTTGGAGCGAAAGTACCAAAGGGGGCATTACTGTTAGGTCCACCAGGCTGTGGCAAAACACTTCTTGCTAAAGCTGTTGCCACTGAAGCAGAAGTTCCGTTCTTATCTATGAACGGATCAGAATTCATTGAGATGATCGGAGGTTTAGGAGCTGCAAGAGTACGCGACTTATTTCAGGAGGGCAATAAAAGAGCACCCTGCATTATTTATATTGATGAACTCGACGCCATCGGAAGACACAGAGGTGGTTTAAATAGTACGGGTCCGACAAGTTCTGGAGAATCTGAACAAACGCTGAATCAGCTGCTTGTTGAAATGGATGGCATGGCTTCCAAACAAGGAGTGTTTATGCTGGCTAGTACCAACAGAGCAGACATTTTGGACAAGGTAATATTTATTTGAAAATAGTATTATACAAAAAATGCGATGTCATATAGCTCAGATAAGGATTTTTATTTATTTATTAATTATAAATATCATCGTAGGCTCTTTTACGACCTGGCAGATTCGATCGCCATATTTTAATAGATTTACCCACACTTCAAGAACGAAAAGAAATTTTTGAAAGCCATTTAGCGTCCATTAAATTAGAAAAAGATGCATCAAAATACTCTGAAAGACTTGCTTGGCTTACACCGGGTTTCTCAGGAGCTGACATAGCAAATGTGTGTAATGAAGCAGCTCTTCATGCAGCAAGAAATTCCCAAGACCGTGTTCAAGCGAGCAATTTGGAATACGCTGTTGAGAGATTAGTTGGTAAGAATTTCGTTTTGTTTTTGTCAGAGGGAATGTAGCAGTGTTGTTTACTCCAAACTATAATATATTTTTACTTTTGTCTTGTAGGTGGTACCGAAAAACGATCTCATGTTCTGTCGACAGTTGAACGTAAAGTCATTGCTTATCATGAATCCGGGCACGCTCTAGTTAGCTGGCTCTTACCTAATTCCAGCGTTTTGTTGAAAGTAACAATAATGCCAAGAACAAACCTGAATTTAGGTTTCTCTCAGTACAGGCATAGCGAGCAAAAACTTTATAGTAAAGAGGATTTGCTTCTGAAGATGTGTGTTGCGCTGGGTGGAAGAGCAGCGGAAAATTTAACATTTAATAAAATAACAACTGGTGCTAGAGACGACCTAGAGAAGGTCACTAAATTGGCCTATAGTCAGGCGAGTGTTTTTAATAATCCAAACATATTTTAATAATATAAACTAAATTCCTTTTATACGCTTCACAGATTAAAAAATTTGGAATGAATGATTTAGTTGGGCCAGTATATATTGCAGACTCCAACGAAACTGGTTCTTTTGCGAAGCCATTTTCAAAAGCGCTTGAAAGTATTATTGAAATCGAAGCGAGACGACTTGTAGAAAGGGCTTATGCAAGAACTGAAGAAGTTTTGAAAACCAATCATGAGAAATTAAAAAAGGTTTGGACATTCATTTCTTTTTTTACTTAGCTCCAGAATAATATCGCCAAGACTAATTTAAATTGAGAATAAATTGTAGTAGTGGAAGTGCACTGAATTAGAATACTCAACAGAAAACCTTGAAACACAAAATAATTAAATTACTTGAAGTAAATTATTTATTTGCATTTAACGTTTTTCTTTTGTGATGGAAACGTCTATGCAATTCAAATCAAGTTTTATTTTATATAAATGAATTGATTTGAGTTAATGTTTTCCCAATTTGATAGAAATATAAATTTCGTCGGAATGTAGAATTACTTTAGTAATAGATAGATTTTTTTACATGATGAGAAAATTAATCTTAATTTGATTGTAATTTTTCGTTTCTCAGCAATGACTTGTGGTTAAGTTTATATTTTAAGTTAAAAGGAACTCTTCGCAATACTAAATGATGATAATTATGGTTAATCTTTTTTACAGCTAGCAGAAGCATTGCTTGAAAAGGAAACATTAAATTACGACCAGATAGTTGAGCTTATTGGACCACCAAATCACATAGAAAATAAACCTGCTAAACAACTTCATTAATTTAATAAATATAAAGTTTTAAGTAAAACAGAAAAATAAAATTTTTTATTTATAAAAATCAAAGAAAAAAGTTGTTACGTATTGTAATAGTTGTGAAACTCGAATAATTATCCGCTTAACAAAAATAAGCTATATATAAAAACAAGGTCTTGTCCCGAAAGGAATGGGTTACCATGAGATAAGATTTTGTCCGTTGTAGAAACGCCACTGAATCGAAGTATTTTGTTAGAGTAAATTGTTACAATATATAAGAATACAACGACTGAATATTTTTTTCAGACATAACTTTTAATAAAGTATTTAAAAGTAAAGTAGTAGAAGTCTAAGGTTTTCTAAAGTTAAAATTATATTTCAAACTTTATTCTATACATCTCAACTAGCAACAATGATTCAATAAACAAATAATGGTACTCAAATAAAGTAAACATATGTATATTGTTAAAGATATCAAATACAGGGCAATTTCGTTAGTAAGTTTTTTTTTTTTTTTTGTGTTATATAAATTAAGAAGATTTCCTACAGAATCCGTGTTTTTGTTTTTTATTTCGATTCCGTTAATGTCGTCAATCGCGTCGTGTTATAAACCCAAACAACTAAATTGCGTGTATCGCAGAACACGTAATTTTCTCAAAGAAGTTTCGCTTGAATTTGTTTTTTGCTGCTGCTGAAGCTCAAAGATTGTACAAAAATGGAAACTGAATTTTATCTTTAACTGTGTTAGTGAAATCATGCTTAGTTGTAGTGGATTACAAAAACAAAATGCATGCATATTCTTTGCTGAAGCTTCAGTCTTTTTAGCTGATGATACAAACGAAATTGACAAACGGAGCCGTAGTAAAAAGCAAAAAACAGTCTCTGTGTGAACACTTCTATACAATATTATTAATATATTTCAAATTAGATATACAAAAAATACTTATAAATGTTTAAAAAGAAATAATTATTTTCATCTAAAATTTTACTGCTCATCCTTGGCACCATGTTTTAGTATCCTAGTAAATTCAATGTAATCAAAAAGTCCTTTCTTTATGGGAGCTTCACGATACATTTCATCGACCTATAAAAAAGAAAAGTACATTAATTATTTGAAATACTCTCGTTTACATATGTGTAGCAGCAAAATTCAGACTAATTAATAAGAAACATATTACTTACGTCTTCATCAGTAAAACGATCTCCCATTGTAGTTAACAATTCTCGTAAACGATCTTCGGGCAGATATCCTTTGTTTTCCTCATCGAAACATCCGAAAGCATTTTTTATAACATCTTCCGGGTCAGTTCCTTGCAGGCGCTCACCAAATAATGTTAAAAACATTGTAAAGTTAATTGGGCCAGGCGCTTCATTCATCATGGCTTCTAAATACTCGTCGGTAGGATTCTTTCCAAGTGAAGCTAGCATATCATGAAGATCCTCTTTTTCAACGAAGCCATCACGGTTTTGATCTATCATGTTGAACGCTTCCTTAAATTCCCCTATTTGGGCCTGGTCAAACATAGCGAACACATTTGACGTAGCTCTTTGAGCACGTTTTTTGGTAGTTGCACGGCGTCCAGCAGTTTTACGGGAAGACATTTTGTTGGAATTTTATCAGTTAGCCAAACGAAGAATTTCTACAAATCAATTACGTAAATATTTAGCATGTATTCTGGTAAAAAACGCTTTTATATCACTCCTACATTGAATTATATTTTAATTACGTCTGCACACAGTCAATTAATAAATTCTAATAAAAACAGTCGAATTACATACAACGACCATGGCCGCAAGACATTCTATTCTATTCTTGTACGAGCCTCTGAGGAGAGACTTGGAGTGTAAGTTCCAAATAACTTACTGGGAATTTATAACTATTGTATGACCGATTATTACATACTCGGCATTAGTTTGGTGGCCCAAGCTTGAAGAAACCTGTGCGGCGAATAACTACGTAAACTAAAATCTTTAATCTGTGTGAGCATCACTGCAGCAATGAAATCGTGACCAAATATGCCCCTTAGTTTTCTTCTATACATTCCTCCTCTCTCATTAATTACGTTTAGGCTGCAGGAAAAGATTTCCATCTTAAAGAATGGGGATCTTCATGGTCATATGAAGACAGCAAAAATCGTCATCAGAGGCCAAATGACAACATGGCAAGGAAATTGGCATTCTTTAGGAAATCAATTGTTATATTGGACTTTTTTGGGCCCAGATTTTACAAAGGTATATCAATGTGTAGGTTTGCGACTATCTTTCAAGCGGAGATATACGTTATAAAGATGTGTGAGAAAGTGCCAAGAAAATTGCTTTGAAAAAATGCCATCCAGAAGGGTATTTTGCACGGAAACTATTCGGATGTCAGCTCAAAACAACAAAAATACCCATATCCAATTTCAGTTTTCGCTTTTATCCTATTTTAAGAACACATCGATTTGGTCCATAAAACATTTCCTTACGTAAATATATAAACTTTCATCATCAGACGCAGGTTATATGTAATTTATATGGATCGTCTAATAAAGGATGTTTTCACAGTCTCCAGAACAGCTGCATTAGCTGTGACCTCCAGAAGTGGGGCACGCCTCATTATGATTCACCACAATGCTATCTACTAAAGTTGACAGTTGTTTAATTTTTCCCTTATATGGGTATAAAAAAACTCAACACTAATTATCACTGTGGAACACCTAATCGTATCGATTTTAATAATATAGCAATCATAAAAAGCTTATGTGATATAAAGAGTATATTCTAACCAATAGTTATAGGATTGATGTATAGTTTTGTTTATAAATTTCTTTCAATCAAAACACTTCTACTCACAGTTAATTTGCTTACAATCCACGCCCGTTTGTTGCAATTACTAGTACTAACTGCTGGATAACTGTGCTGCATAAACTAATGCGCTCTGCGTCAATTCGTAGAGGCGCTTCTTCTTCTTCTTTAAACGAGGTTGCGTTAAATCGTTGTGTCTTTCGTTGCGGATCCGTTGCTACGATAAATATTTCTGATTATGTGCATGTGACGCAGTGAAAGAATGTATTTTTTGAAAGGATTCTACTAACATCTTATCGCCATGTGGATGAACTGTTCTGTTTGAGTTGTAACTTGCGTCTAAAATTTCTAACATATGGAATTTCTTAACCGTATTGTGGGAAAAAGCTTTGCTGTTTTTTAACTTCGTAAAACACATATGTTTTCTGACAAATAAACTTTGATAATTATTTATTTTCAAGGACTAACTTAATGATTGATGTTATTAATTTAATTGATGACTTAATTTGAGAATATAAAATTAAAAGTTCGATATTTGAATATCAACACATTGTACAAAATAAGTTCTTAATTTGTTTTAATATACGATTAACAGATTTCGTTGCACAAAATATGTAAGATTTTGAAGGTTATAATTAAGTAGGATTTACTCTCACATTAAATTTTATTACTCTGTTATACTTGGTGAATGAAATAAATACATATATTTTAATCAATAAAGAAAATTACTTGCTAAAGCTTAAGCAAATAAATCTAAAATACACAAGCTAAAGCAAATAAAATCATTGTGTGCATATCACTTCTATTTTCTTAACATAATGGAAATGTGCAAATGCAAATTATTGACATCTTAAATTTCGTTTATTCACTTCGACAAAATTGCGTCTTCCATTGCGACTATAACGCAACGCACGACGCACTAATTTAGTTACAACTAATTTAGGGTTGGTTTGGCAGCTGAATGATGTAAACTAATCTCTATTTAGTATATGACGTCAGAAAATATATTGGTGTTCTTATACATCGCAGTTTTATACATCGCAATTGTTTTTCGTGAGATATTTAAACAGGTATTTATTTTATAAAAGATAATCAGTGTGGGACAAACTAATGTTATTATTACAGACAACAGATATTTCTCTAATACAAATGTGTGCTTTGAATATTCAATTATGTATATAAAATATACTCTACGTATTTTCTTTTTGTTACCTGATTTATAAATCATAAATCACAATATTCTATTAGGATTACTAGACAAATTTACTATAAACATATAGATGTGAATACGTTTGTGCAAATTGGAAATTTTTTAGAAATGGCTTGTGAATATATCTGAGTTGAGTATAATATCGACCGTAAATGCAGTTGGCGGTAAATTTCTATACTGGTAGCAAATAAATACATATGTATCACACCAAACGGAGTTAGCATCTCCAAAAATTAAGACAAAATATATTTGCTAAGGTTACTTTCGTAAGGTTAACTGCTTGCTAACCCCATTTGATAACCTTGGTTGTGTTGAGCAAGTATTAACTAGAAAATTTTTGGAGAAACCCCAATTTAAGATCAGTCTGGAAATCAAACTCTACGCGCTCCAAAACCCATTCGAATCACGCTAAACTTGGTAGAATTAAATGAATAATTAAATGTTATTGTTTAATCTGTGTGATATCGAGAGGAATCCTTTCGTAAATATGACAAATCCTTGAGTACATCTTTCGACTAATAAAACCAATCGTTGAGGTACATTACTGACTATTTGCATTCAATATCGCGCAACTCTCTTTCGTTTCCACTAGCACTATCCATAAAATGCTTTTGCGAATATCTTAGACCAAATAAGCTACCAAAGCTGGTGTTGTTTTGAATATACGTTATTTTTCGACCAAATTTTGACTCATGAAAATACAACTTTGCTTCTGCTGAGATTTTTTTTCATTTTTTTTTTGTATTTCTATTCAGTTTTTTGCGATTGTCGCTACGGATTTGGTTCCAGGAGATTTATATTTGTATATTATCCTGCGAGTACTCACATTGGGCAGAGGAACATCGCGGAAATGTTTTGAAATAGTGTTTCTTAGCATTTGCAATAAATTTTGACATAACGCAAAATCTTTCATAACATCAATTTTTTAAAAGGTTTTTGTCTATTTTTGTTCTGTAAATGATCAGAATCAGTCTAAGCAACGCACGTAATTGAAACTTGACCACGAGACAATGAAAGTCAATATAATTTCATCAAAAAGCAGTGTCAAATATTAAAGGTCAACTGATCATCAGACCAACTACTGAAATAGAAATGGAAAAAAATATTGGAAATACAAGGTTGCTTGTATGCATGCATAGATAATTAAATAAATATTTATAATTTACAAAATTGGAGAGACTGAAATTGAAAATTTAATGTGCAAATAATAAATACTATTATTTTCGATGTCTTATCTGCAAGTTTCGCTATATAAATCAACAAAAGCATAACTTTCTGTGTAAGATAGGTTTTTATTAATTAGACTGTAAGTTAATACTAAAAAATGCTTTATAACTTGTAGTGCTTCATTTGTATATATTTTTAATTATTTTTAGCATTATTCCAAGCGCTTATCGAACTGTTTATAACTGTTATAAACTACATACGAGCAATTGCAAACTCATTTTGAGAAAATCGAAAGTTATAAAAGGATTTTAAGGCGAAATTATGGCTTGCCAGAGACAAGAAAGGTAATCTGATTCACTCATTAATTAATATTAATGATTTTTCTTATTAAATTAAGTAAATAGTTGTTGCATTATACAATATAAGCACGTAGATCTGCAGTGACAAAAGTTTGTCGTTTGTCAGCTGTATTTAACTCTCAAATGGATCAAACAGCAGCGTGAAAGTGAACTCAATCTGATGCACCTCATCGAGGAAACTTGGTGGAAATTATAAATACAATTTCGAAATTCAAGTAAAGTGACTTTGTTGTGTCTATTTCTATTTGGAACTTATGTAATGGGTTCGATGTGAACGTTGCAGAGTTTATGAAAATATTCGGATGTAACAGGTTGAGTTAAAAGCGCATATCTGCTCTCTTTCAGTACCGATTCTGGTTGGGATAATCCATTTAGACCTGGTGGCGACTTATCAAGAGAAGCTGACGAAATAGTCAATATGATAAAAGGTAATTCTTTTATATTTAACAATTTGAATATTACATTTAAACAAACGAATTAAAACATTGACGTTGAATACACGTTTTCGGGTTCGATGTGAAATAGTTTGTCTATAGAAAGATAGTTTATCCGTTTATATATAACATAAAATTAATAAGATCTTTTTAAGTCTTATTTAGAAACAGTTTTTAATTTATTGTATATTGTCACTCGGAACAGTTTTTAATTCATTATTCATTTCCACTCGGTAAACGGTTTATAAAAGTTGTAAATAAAATGACCACAATTTTCAGGAGGAAAACCGATAACGCCTACCGAGACCATATATTTTGGAAATGGAGTTCAGCAAGCTGAGTGTACCAAATTAGCAGCAGCAAATGTTACACAAAGCAAAGTATGTAGCAAAATCGTTCACTATTTGTTGAAAACTAAATCATATCCTACCAAAAATGTTATTCTTTAAATGTTACATACTAAATGATGGCTTGCAATTGGATTTAACTGACGCAAGAAACGAATTATTACACGAATGGATCACGAAGGACCCCATAATTATTATGTGTTTAAATATTCTATGTCACGTATTAAATTTCCCCTCATCGCATTCATTATCTTTAATGTAATGCTCAGATCGTCAGATATGGGTTATGGATCATAAGTGATGAGAAAGTAAATGAAAAGTTAAGATGTGAGGAAGTAACAGATATACGACTACAGGCATTTCATATATATAGAGATCAATTTCAATCTTCTATTAATACATGAGCGCATTTATTAAGCTCCTTTTTGTTGTGGTTTTTTGCTGCTAAAAATCTTCATTGACGTGAATTTTCTTATATGGATATTGGAAGTTGTCAGTCTTGGTTGAATTTAAAAAAAGTGGGCAAAGTGTTTTCGATCCACATCGATTCTTCTGACGGAAAAATATAGGTACAATTGTTTTCATACTGAATTTAGCAACGCAAAACTGCTACAGATATCTGCTAAATATGTATTTTTTTGACTCATGTTATGCAATTTTTAATTATTAGTTTTTATTTACAATTTATAATGTAATTGATTATAATAAAAAATTATATACATCAATTGAACCATTCAGCAGCGTATTTTACAGCGTACATATCTCTATCTGCGTGCTTATAAAGTAATGCTGAATCATAATATAGTATCTAGATGTAGTGTTGCTATTGAAACTTCCATCAGGGTTGCTAATGTGTCCGACGAAAATATGAATTTCAGGTGTTGCCTTCTCTTGAAAAAATATCTTTGATTAGTTTGGATAGAGCTGAGATAGCACTGGCAGCTCGTTTTTGTATACTTTTTTTTGATATTCGTATTGCAGTAAATTCGCAAATTTCGTAGGTACAAAATTATTGCCACAAAAGTGAATATAGCGCTCTTCATATTCAGTATTTGCCTTTCATAGCATTCTAACTTCTAGCATAACATAACAACTGAATTCTTTTTATCAATGAATTGAACCTCGTTTTAGGTTACGCAATCTGGCCAAAATGGAGATACTTCAGTTAAACCGCAGTCAAATAATGGAATAACTGAGAAAAATGGAATTTCGACGGAAACATATATCGCAAAAAAAGTGATACCTGGACCCACTTCAGCTAGTCATGTTGTAATTGGTGATAAAAACAACAAAAAAAAGAGCTGTTGTATTATTCAATGAACATTTGGAACTTGTCTTAGTATAAATCAACCGTAACTAATTGCAAACATGTTCAATATCAAATAATATTTAGAATTTCTTACTATATAATTTAATTAGACAAAAATAATTACACTAAGTTTAAGTTTATTTATATATAGATTGATGTAATACTTTATTAACTCTTAATTATTGACTTCGTTCGTGAGGTCTACAATAATTTTAACTAAACAGAAATACATTTGTATTATAGAATTATAGTTATAAATATATTTATAAAAAAAAATACAGAATTCGGTTGATGTGGATATCTTTTTTTTCAATTTACATCAAAATTAGATTAGTTTAATATCTTAAATACAAAAAAAAAAAAATCATTTAGATACTCATTTTGCGAATACGAACGTAAACATAAATTCTGCTAGCTCAATTAAGCGTTATTATTCGTAAGTGTGTCTGTGTCTAACTGAAAACAAATATCAAATAAATATCTTTTATCTAATGTTGAAAGGAATTACGTGGCTATTCAAAAGATGTCATCTTTATCTGAAAACGATCAATATTTTTGAATTTACTTGTAAACCGAACACTTATTCTTTTCCTTGTAAGCCTGCAATAAACTGTAAATAATAAAAACAACAGATGAAATCAGGTACACTTTTCTACGTTTACTTAATTTAATAAAAATTTTTCTGTCTTGAGGTAAATACGACGAATATTGAAACTTTATATCTGAATTTGGCAGTAAAAACAATGAATTTTCAGTTATTTCATTCGCCCATTTCAGTAAGTACAACGTTTCCAGTGTCCTGTTACCACTTTCTTGAATAGAAAATTGTTCGACAAAGCAAAAGGAGTTTGGAGGATCCTCGTGATTAGTGCCGCCGGTATTATTATACTGAAGCATTTATGCTTTATGTATGTATTGTGTAGCCCACCAGAACTGGACAAATTGCCAATATTCGTTAACGAGCCACTTAAATTGATTGCAAATGTTAACATAAAGTAAAGAATTGCTGCGGAATAATTTAAGCACTATGAAAACCCGGTAAAACGACGATGGTTAAGAGTAGGAAAGGTGGCCCAATACTCTCTGTTTAGTAATTCAATATTTCGTAAGCGTCTTGCATTTTATATCCAATCATATATAAAAATCTCCTGTTATTCCATGCTGATGAAGCTGAAATTTTGTATGCTGATTAGTTTTACCGTTGTGGAATGAGAGGTTGTGGATTCACAGTAGGAGGGGCGTTGGATGGTACGGGAGAGGGAGACGAGTGATAGAGTGCGTTAGAGGGTGAGTAGTAGAGGAGCAGAATGAGAACAATAGAGGAAGCATAGTTCTACCAACAGAAAATGTAATAACTGCCGCTTTGTCCAAAATTATTTTGGCCGAGACGAGCGATAGAGATGGATAAAATATTCTTATAAATCTTCGTTAATCATTATAGTAAAAACAATATCAGCAAATTAATTTTGTATGTAATCATATATTTAAAAAGAACTTCCCAATACACATATGTATGTATGTATACAACGTATTACACTAAAAATTGCTGTGTGTCGTAAAAGGTTTCATAATTAGTTACTATTTTTCGTTGCAGCGCAGAAAAATTGTCTCCAAACGACGAACGTTGAATGTTCTTTATGAATCAAAATAATATCTGAAAAGGAAATCGTTTAGGTAGAATTAGTAAGCGATATTTTATGTAAAAATCTCATTAAAACAATTCTTAGACAAGTCTATAGTTATATATGTAAATCTACATATCCAAGAACCGACTAAACTAGAATCTTCATCAGCTTAAACGATGGAAAAGCTTGATGGGATTTAATAGGAAAATAACTAAGGTATTAGTTGCTTAATTAATAAAGTAAAACTATTTAACGACCACCTAAGAGTTATTAAATATTGCGAGTTTAAAAGTCGTCAATGAATTTATTGATTTTCAATGATACAGCAAATAATAAAATAGTATTAGTGTCAATTTGCGTTTAAGGTTATAAACTCTTTATATAAGGGTATTGACTGAGATCATATAATAGAATTATAATCAAAACGCTGTGCTCAGTTTAGATAGTTTTTTGCCTCAATAAGGCCACAGTAGAAAGTCTAAAATCTATAATTTTTTTTCATAAAGCAGAATAAATTACATGCTTACGTAGATATGTAAAATTATATCCATCCATACATGTAAGAACAAACAGACAAATAATTATTTCTCTGTGGTTATAACATTAATCCACTTCATGATTTATAATAATAAGATTATTCAAATAAATTCTAAATTAATAAATATTAATGAGATGAATAACTGAAATATAATTTAAATCACATCCGTAAATACATATTTATAATCTTACTTCGGTGTGTTGTAACTATATCCAGTGTCGTCGTAAATGTCCGCTTGGTCCGAATAAATGTAGTTTTGTCCCATATGATCGCTTCCACGTTCCGGAGCACGGTTCGGGATTAGATCCAGGTTTTGAGTTAGAAACTGGAACCTGTTTTTGTTTCTAATATCTTTATTTACTAAGTTATCGGACTCTGAATTATGCGTAATTGGTCTGTGAAATTAGATAAAATAAAAAAAATCATTTATTTTTTACATTCTACCGTTATTTACTAAGCTATATGAACTTATTTTTCGACAATTTTGTAAATGTCTACTGAAAAGGTATGACTGAAAAGGTGTTACTCTTCATTTAATTACGCTAATTAGAAAAGTTTAGAACGTTCGACTAATTGGTTTTGTGATGTCATGTTGCTAAATAGAACGCGTTGAACTAACAGCTTCCTCTTTTCCACCAATCGCGTCGTCGACGTAAGCATGCTCCTCTGCGTCCACCGTTCAGCTCTGACGACTAATGTATAGTGTAATATGTATGCATATTAGTTCGTCAGCAGAAATAGAATAGAATAGATAAATGCTAACTGAAGAAACATGAAATGGCCATACATATACTCGTATTCATGCAAAAAAGAAACGAATCTCTTGCGCTTTCTTAGAATTCGTTAAGAAGCAAAATTTACGTCGGATTCATTGACCTGTAACGTGTGTAAATGGAACCGGACTTCTAAAAAAAAGTAATTAAATATACTGATTGGTGGGAAAGAACCCGCTTCCACTAAAAGAATCTATTTCGGTTGGATCCACTTACAAACCTTACACTTTGCGATTTGTTTGTGCATACGATGATTCACTAAATATGCTAAAATATTCGTGTGTCTCATATTGTATTTTATACTGCTATTTTTGAACACTTACTCTGGTATTGATAAATCCAGTTCAGTTTTAGGATGATATCCAAATTCATCTGCTGTGTAACGTGTCCTATACCGTTTGCCATCTGAACCGGTGAAAGAATATGACCCACTCACCACAAATGTATTTTTGTCCTTCAATTTTCCAACTTGTGATACTTCAATGCCATTTTGTGTTTTCAGCCTTTTTTGGATAAAGTAAATATATTCAGTATTTGGTTAATAGAAAACAGTTTAAATTTTGAAATATTGATCTGTGCCGTTGGACGAATATATGTACGAGTTAATATGTCGTTATATTTGACTTGAAGTAAGCGTTTTATGAGCTTGAGCTTAGACAGCAAATCCTTACATATTGGTTGATCGACGTTTATACATTCACAACGAAGCTTGTTGGAAGTGTAGACAGCCCCAGATGGGAACACGCTATGGGGAGTGTTCCTGCAACCTTAAGGATATTCCCAGGAAATCATTTTGACATCTAGCGTGATTTTATTTAACTCTGGATTTCTATCCAAATCTTGGGAAATTTTTCAAAGTTGTTAATTTTTGTGTGTTTTTCGATTATAACAATGTGTATGTTACAGTTTATTTATATAATTTCCTATTTTTGATTATTTGCAAACACAAATTTAGCAATACACAATTTTTCTCATTCATAATTTCGCTTAAAGGTTTGACGTAAGATGAAATTTCCCTCATAGTTTTTTTAGTGATCTGGATAAAAAGATCACTAAAAAAACACTGCTTTCATTGTAATAAATTGATTGTACAACCGAGGATTGATTCGGGAATTTTTTAAATGGCTTTCCTTACGTGCTTTAGTAAACAGTTTTTTATGCAGTATTTGAACCGAATAAATGAATAGGTGTTTTTGTAGAAGCCACATTTACATGGTCTAAAACTTTATTGACTATATTGGTTATAGATTGGTATTAAGACTGGTACGTAGATTATATTAATTAGGAATATAATAAAATATTATTGCAATAACTTACTCCAGCTTGAATTTTTTGTTTCCATTTAAATTTTGAAGATGCTCAACATGTGCTTTTTTCACATCGCCTTTGTAAAATACGGCAGGTTTTTCATCATCAATATCCTCTGGTAAAGTATAAACATCGCTAGGGTTATACTTAAATAAATCTATATTTTTATCAGCTAAGTCTTTGAAAACAGCGTTCGCATAAACTATTAAAGCTAGAAACAGTACCTGAAATACATATATTAAACTAAAATGTAATAAATAATGCTTATTCAAAATTTTCAAATGGCGGGAAATGGAATTATATTGGCAGCATTACATTAGAGCAGCGCATAAAATCTGAAGTATTACTTTGGTACCTTGAAGTATTTTGGATTAGTAATTTAAAGAACTTCAATAAAAAATTGGCTTTGTTTTTGGTTACGAGATTTCACTGAACTGCAAAATAGTGTTAAACTGGATATCATCAATTTCATGTGCGCATACAGCGATATTACATTCGCAAAGAAAGATTGCAATATTGCCAACTTGGCATGGCAGGTTTTTGTAAGATTTAAACCACATACAGAAACGCGATATCGAAAGCTTTTCGATAATCATGTCTAAATCGCAATCAAACTGAATGCGATAGTGAACTTACACACAATCTTATGAAGAATCTTAAGAAGTTTAAGAATTCAATTTCCTAGTCTAATAAAATTATAAAATGACATTATTGCTGTATACTTTTCAGTCCTCAGTCACTTTTAAATAACATCTTAACTTCTACACATGAAGTAATTTAAGATGGCGCATATTAAACTTTAACAATGTAATTATTATCAATTCCATTCTTCACAGCATCTCTTAAATGCCTGGCATCGCTTAGGCGACATTATTAACATTACAGGTACTTTGTCATTTTTCTTATATTTACATTTCCATATAAAAGTTATGCAATATTATATATATATTTTACATGATGTCTGTCAAGCTAAATATCACAGAATTTACGCATTTAGTTGATCTGTCGTTTAAGAATTTTTACAGAAATCATACTATGCATTTTTTATTCCGCGTGACCATTAATGAACTTGTTCGGTACACAACTTAACTTAACTTTTTATTAATTTTTTTGTAATTATAAAACGAAATTTTCGTAACTCTATGGAATTATTATTTTATTCCTTCTATCTTAAACTTTTGTTATAGTTTTGAATGATTAAAACTTACAAATTTCAACATATTTTTAAATCTGAACTCCTTTACAATATTCTTTATGAAAACAAACAATCAGAGACGTTTAAACGCTTCTTGCTTCTATTGATTGTTTTTAATCTACTAATAATATTTGAGTTTCGTGAACGTTGAAATAAAAGTATCAACCCAAAATTAGCTCAAACTTCTTTATTAATTTCTTAGAAATATTGGTATATACTTAACATATACATCCATAGATATTTCAGGGGAAATCAGGTTTTAAAGAAGACAAGATTGATTAAACTACTTCATTAATATTTAAGACATTAAATATTTATCTTGGAAGCAGTTGTTTGAATATATTTTCTTTACTTGAATGTACATATGTAAAAGATACATACATATTGTATCAATAGATACTTCAGTTTTTAGTAAAAGAATTATTAAAATTTGATATAAAGATTATTAAACATTTTCATATGCCTCACTCAAAGTGAAAAAGGTATACTTTGTTTTCTTTAGTTTTTGCGGTATAGGCGGAAATGTAACAGGTACATCCGGATAAATAAATAAAGCCATGCTAAGGCATGTCCCGCTATAAACAGGATGGCTAACGAAGTAACCAAGCTATTAGAAATTGTTAAATCTAGTGTAAATTGCACTTAAAATGAGGTAAAAGAAATTAAGTTTTAAGTGCACAAATCAAACTGTTTAATTTAATTGTCAACAAGACACATTTTTTTACTATTACTAACCAGTCGTCTTAACTTGAATACAAAAATGCCAAGGCTGTTCAAGTTATTGTTTAATGTGTTATGGATCAAGTTATGGGATAATTATTATTAAGTAAAATACATACAAATGTGCATACTAAAATAAACTCAGGAGAATGTTACTTTGCAGCAGAAACAATATTTGAAGAATAGAAATAATTCCTTTAAATTTACGTAAAATATTGTTAGAACATAATAGCGTTTGTCTCATTACAAAATGAAAGAACTAATTTGGTTTGCCAAAAGCAATTGATATTAATTTTTAAGTGTGACTTAAAAACTTTCTGAAATTAATTTATCAAATTTATTCACTATGTTGAAATTATTAATCTATCTTATTAAGTTGATTTTTTCTATAGTAAGTTTATTTTTATAATAGTATATCGAACTATGTTTGTAGTGCATTATAGACAGCGGAAGCATGTCTGTTTAGGAATGACGACTAGATGAAAACAAAAGGGCTCAAATTAATAAAAAAAGTGATAGTTTCATTGACTTTTAATTATTATGGAAAGGAACATATCTGAATGCAAAAGTAAACTTATATAACAAATAGCGAGTTACAGTTGGAAATAAAGATTATTCGGTTGAGAGTAAAAAGTATTTGTATTTTTTTTGGTGTAAACAAAGTTTTGTTATTTATGTCATCTCAGTAATACCTTACAAATGCCTTAAGAATACCTTGCTACTATGTTTATTCATCCATGAATAGTCATTTGATTCTCCTGCGTATTCGTGTGGACTCCAGTATCTGGATCTTTAAGGAGAAGACTACGATTAAACTTTAGCAGCCCTCGTGCCCTTAGCAATCAACGCCTAAGAAAAGTATAACGATTATTAATAAGTTTGGAAAAGAAACTCCGAAATACAGAAAGCCGAAATAATTGTTTTCCGTGGCAACACGCTTTTATTTACTTTTTAATAAATACTAGAAACTTGAAATTTGAATCGGAAGCGTTGATTTTTTTTCTCGATTCCCATAAGCGCCTATGTAATTTGAGAGAAATGTGGTTTTCAATTGAGATCGTGCAACGGACAGATCATTTGAAAACTGGCAATCAATAGTACATATATTCCTTTTCGTCTGTCACGACAGGTTACATAACGGAAACAATTTTTGATTTACGCTGAATAAAATGTATAGTTATTTCAATGTTCATTGCTGAACATAAAAATCACCATAATGGCATCATAAAAACACCATCGACAAAACACGCAACCATTTCCCGGTCCCGTACAAAGAATTTTCATGCTTTGCGTTCTTTTTTGGTGCTGCCAAAGCATTAGAATGATTGTGTCTGAAAATTCTTAGCTTTGTGCAACCAAGAAAACCTCTGCGCGATTTCATTGTAGTTTGTGAGCACTTTGCTGTGTTACAATTCGTAAAGCCGCTTTGTTCTGTTGATAATCGTATAATTTCATACCGATATTTGTTATTAAATCTAAGTGTCTATTTGTTTAAATTTCAACTATTATGGAAGGTTGTAGTACAAGTTTTAACATACTGATATCATTTCTTACCTTCAATGTTTTGTAGAGATTCCGGAAGACATGTGGTCTCCATACAAGCACTTGTATAGTACCATTGAGAACTGTTTGAAGGATTCGAATGGAAGCAGTATTTTGGATTTAGATATATGCTTAAAGAAGTACAGGCAAAGCTTTTCTCTTCTTTTACGAAACCCGGTTAGTTTTTGACATCTTACATAGTTTATAACTATATGGGATAGATATATTTGTAAAATACGAAAAACCCGAAACAGTTGTAAAACTCATTTTGTAGTTATGTATTTCTATACAAATATGCATGAATTTAATCGCTATTTACATAATATTTGCACTTTTAGCCTAAAAATGAACACAGTAGAAAACAATTAAAAAAAGGGATGACGGAAGGAGTTTCAATCCCTGGGCATAATGGTCCTCTGCTTTTATCAACGGACTTGGTTAACGAAAGTTTGATTATATCTGACATGTTCGATCTGGATGAATACTTGGCAACTGAACTTCTTTGCACTGCGCAACGACAACTGCCACAGCATCCGGGCTTGACCCGTGGTTTAGTTGCTGTATTATTGTATTATGATGGAAGAAAGGCTATAGCTTATTCACTCAGAGATCTCTTTCAAGCCACATCTGGAGTGTCGTGGACCACAGATGTACCAAAAGAGGTATTACAAATGTGATTCTTACAACATATTTATAACGATTCTATCTGTTTGAGTGGCTTATGACGTTTTTTTTGTAATTTTATCTCGAGGCGCATTCTGTAAAGAAGAGTAGAATTGCTTGGAGTAATCTATGGTCTAAGTAGACCTACAAAACGCGCTTATTAATATTGACTGTACAATCTTTTCTTTCAGACAACGCATCTAATATCCTCATATACCCGCAGCCTCGTAGACGATTATGACATTTTAACAAGGATCATGGAGATTCTGGTAGCGTTTGACATAAAAAAAGAGGTACACTTTAAACATGGCATGTTTCATTGCATTTATTCATTTAAAAAAATTTAACATTTCAAATTTGGTTGTTATTTAATTGCTACTTGTAAATAATTAATAAATAATCGTTAATATTTTTAAAAGAATATTAATCAGAAATAGATTGAGAGGAGTCGCATCCCACTATTTTTAGATGCTTAAAATAGTTTAACGCAAAAAGATTATAGCTTATATTATTAGTTACAATTAGAATTATAGTTTTTACTTCCTTGTAAACGTAGGAAATATGTTGGGCACATAAGATGGCAGTTTTATTGTTACTGCCTATCTTGTTTATATTGTCTACATACCACTTTATTCAATTATTTTATTTAGATCGACCTTCTAACAAAGAATCGAGCATTTGGATCGAAAAAACATCAGCAACAAATTATGGTGCTGTTTGATGAGATACGATTGGCACTAGCAACAGCACTTTTCAATTGGTCAGCTCAGAGAGGACTTCAAAAAAACATTATGGCAAGATTGATTGAATATTTCGCAAACATGAAAAATATTGAACTGGGGAAAATGGATAATGTAATGGTGACAATGCTAATGGCATATTTGTACGGGATTGATACTAGCCTAATCTTGCGTCAGGATGACAATTCGATTGTTCAAAATCTTCCTGTATTGAGTGATAATAATTTTACCCACAAAGTGTATGAATTAATGACAAACGATAAGGATTGGGGAACAAACAATCACCTGCACACGTTTCTAAAATTTGCATTCGGCCTGACTTTGGCTAGTTTACGAGAAATTCAACAGAATTTGCAAAATTCATTTTCGAGAATTATAGATCGTGACGAAGAGTTAATAGATGCATCTCTAGCTTTAAAAATATTTGATTTTATATATTATTGCATTCTTGAAAAGGATATAATATTCAAGTAAGTTTACTTGTTGATAATATAATTTCTAAAAACTGCTTTCTAACTTATATAACATGTTAAGAATACTTTCTAACGTTTATTGTATATTACATTACTCCAAATCATCACTTCTCGCTCCAGATTTGAGTTTTACTATCGTCGAATGCACATTATTTTCACTGATTTCATAGTATTTATGCATTCGAAAATAAGCGAGTTGCGAGGAAGAGCTGACGAAACTGCGAAAACTGTTATGTGCTTTACAAAGGAAGGACTCGAACCGCCTACAAATTTAGATCACAACTTCGAGATGCTAATGCTTTGTATAGGGAAGTTTTATAAAGGCAATCGTGCAGGTCTCGCGCTTTGCATTGATTACTGGGGATCTATGGATATTACACAAACCAACTCAAAAGTCACTTCACGATCCGTGTCACTCTTTAAGTTCATTCGTTTGGCTGGCGAACTTCTTCCGCAATCATTGTTTGTTCCATATTTGAAAATGATCTCTGGATTGTCTAGCTGCGAACAATCCGCAAGGAACACATTTAATTTACTAAAACAAGCGACAGGACTTTCTGGCAGTGCTACGCTGTCATGGGAGCATTTCTTTGGTTCCTTGACAAGATATTATACGTAAGTTATTAAATGGAAATGTTGAAATGTTTGTATATTTCGCTAACAAAACTAATACCAAAGATCAGAACTTTCTCAACTATTGCAGCGATGGTTTTTATTACTTAGTTTGTATAATGATTTCGAAAATGTTGTTTCTGTTTTAGGAATTTAAGGCAGGAGCATTGCCCCGGAAGTGACACAGTTTATAAAAATCGTGTACTTAACCGAACTATTAGCCCACAAGAAATAGAAGGCTTGTGTGCTGTTTTATCTGTAATAAAAGCTGTAGCTACTTATGACGAAATTGCAAGAATAGCCATTTGCGAGCACCCGAATTGGGCACCAATCCAGATACTGCTTGGTATTTATCCAATTAAATGAAAATAATTAATAATTAATAATTTAATATCATTAAATTGTAGGCTTACTTACCTGCTCAGTGCCAATTCATTTAAAAGCGCAAATCGCTGACACGTTATCAGCATTAGCAATGTCAAAGGATACCGCAATTCAACTGTGGAATAGTTTGGAAGCATCCCAAATCATATTTACAACATCACATAAGAATTCATACCGTAAGTAAATTGTAATTGTGACGAGAGTTTATATATTTTTTTATTTTCTGAATATTTTCAGATCTGTGTAATTTAGAAGCAGAAATAGAGCAAACTGAATGCCGAAGTGAAGTTTTTCCTCTTACACAAAGCATATTAGACATGCTGTATACCTTAGTTACTACAGCAATACCAAAGGATCTCGGTGTAGGCTTGCGTCAATCTGGTTTAAGCCCTTATTTATCATTCGTCATTAATGGCATATTTCTGAAATTCTATAATAGGTAAGCCCAAACCATTCCAACTAAAAAACACAATATATTATAATATAAATACGTCAACAAGGAATGTTTGCATTCCTTTTTGAGGCTGTTACTCTTGTTCAATTTTAATGAATGATACATCAATTTGTAGGTATTTTCCTGTAAATATTCAAAATATTTATATATATTTATTGCAAATTAATTTTTAGAAACTACAAAGATCCATCAGAAAAATGGGCCGTGGCGGGGAAATGTCTACGATTTTTATACTACTTGTTAACAATCTATGAAATACATCCTGAAGATTTCGCTCAAAATGAAGAACATGCTTCCTCTCCTGGCTTCCACATTATGCTGCAGTTACATACGAAGTCTGATTTGCTTAGACAAATTTTATCCATTATCGACGAAGCTGTAATGAAAATGGATGAATATAGATGCTTTTCTGGCAAAGAAGAACTTGAGGAATGTGCATTAAACTGTTTGAAAATTATAGAAATGGCTTTGTTAAAGCAAAACTTGTTTTTCACCGCACATTCAATTAGTAACAGTTGTATTTTATTATCTGGATTGAATAAGCTATTAATGGATTTGAACCCGCGTACGAGGAGACCAGATCATCTCTTAAACACAACTAAATTTATTATGTATAGCAGTTGGCTGCCATGTCATTCATTATATGCAGTGAAAATCCTAACGCTTGCATCACGCGTACCAACAATTAATTCGCAAATACTTGAAATCTTTACGCAAAGTTACAAAGTTCAAAATGAAATACGGCAGGGATTCGTCGAATGTCTAGAATGTGAAATGTTTCTGTCTTATAATGCAGGATGCAGGGACAACAGTGACCTTTGTAATGATGTCGTCGAATTACAAATCAAAGAAGCAATTATCACATTACTGCAACTCTCTTTAACGCAGCCTGTTCCAAATTTGACGCATTTCCTTCTTGGCTTTGATATGATAAAGGAGAGTCATTTAAATAAAATGCAGAAAGTTAGTGCTTTAAATTCGTCGAGTAATTGCACAAAGTCTCTGATCGGACTTTTGGATAATCATTTAGAGGTTTGTATTTATTTCGGTAATAAGAAAAATATTCATCCAGTTGTGGAACATAATAATAATATTTCGTTTCATGTGTTTTATATGATGAAGGCCAGACAAGGTTATAATTTGGCAATGGAACGAATAATAGAGAAAGCTTATGGCCTTTTGTATTCTGTATGTGCAAATCAGAAAACATCAGATATGATTTTACGTTACTTAAGGAATTGTAACGATTTTTTATCCCGACATTTATCAGCACTGCCCTTTGATAGCACAAACTATCGACCGAGTGTCCTAAATCAAATGAGTTACATACTTAAGTGTACCGCAATTGAATTAAAACAAATAGCTCATACTAGCCAAATAAGTAGATTCCAACATTTATGCCAACTCCTGATGGGATTTTCAGGAAAAACTGCACAAGATGGAGTTTCAGTTGAGCTGAATCATTATCAAGGACCTCCTACTGATGCCAGCAGATCTGTTAATAACAAAACAGCCGATGTAACATCTCAAATACTGCTTTGTAATATAATGGATTACTTAGAGTTTCAAGTTAAAAATATCCCGTCGCCAAATTGGGATTTCTTCGATAGTTCATTGATGGACAAAGTATTTAGGGATTGTGAAACAACAATGGATAATGGGGAAAAACTTATTAATATTCAAAAATTGCACGACATTCTGAACGACGAACTCTGTACAGTACAAAGTTCAATAGTGGGAACACAGCGTCAAGTCATTTTACAAGAAATAGAATCAATTCTTTCATATGCACTTAAAATAAATGGTGAAAAAAAGAAAAGCTTTGCTGCCGTAAATCTAATGAAGGCGTGGGGACAAGTAAGATTTTGTATACAATTAAAAAGTGCTTTTAAACTTATCTAATAATCGTTTAAAAGCGTTGTGTTCCTATAATTTATATCCGTGCTATTTATTGTAATAGGTAACTGAAATGCTGTTTACTGCTGCTCCAGATCTTGCTTTACCTGTTGTTGCTAAGCAGGAATTTATCTTGGAAATACTTCAAAAACTGCTCAGCAAAGTTGTGCCAGTTCAGCCAATATTCGAACTGGCGTTCGTCGCCTCCGGCACAGTTCTTTTGCTGCTTGTTAATTTAAAATACTGCAATTATTTGGAACCTGCGCCAAATACTGATAGGAAAAGTAAACTATTTCAATTATTTATTATAACTTTGTTTTATAATAATTCAATTTTATCATTATCTTATTTTAGATTACTATGATACCAACAAAACTAATGCAATACAATTGGACTGTAGAAATATAATTTCCAGTATAACAGAAAAATCTCAGGCCTTAAGTTTAAAGTATATTTTACGAAATATCCTGGAATGGATTATTTTAAGTGAGACTTCTTTTCAAAAGTTGAGAATTAATTTATATGCTGCACTTCTGTACTGTATGCGGCTAATTAAAGGAACACCGTTTGTGGGAGAAGAAGAGGAAAACGATAATCTGTAAATAATTGTTAATACTTAGGTGAAATTTGGAAATATTTTAGCACACTTATCTTTTTAGGGTTTTTTCAAGCATGGAATATCTTACAGGATATATTCCGGAAGATAATCAAATTCAAATGACAGTCGAAGTGCTGAAATCTTTTGGCGAAAAATTATTGGATGTTATATGTCATGATTGCATTATGGGTCATGATATTTGCAAAATGTCAGCACTTTCCTGCGTAGAAACCATTCTTGACCTCGATTCTTCAACTACTTTTATAAATTATATTGCAAATCGCGGATATTTATCACACATTATTGACAGCCTTTCAAAATTGGACGGTGAACTATGCCGGGTTTTGCACGAGGCTCCGCAAACAATGAGAGCTCTCTACGTTTATGAAACTCAAATGGCAGTTTTACTAAGAATTTCCTGTAGTTATATGGGAGCTGAATTATTGTTAGGAGGAGAACTATTGCAAGTTTTATCTGCAATGGAAGTTTTCGATAGGCATCCAGATGTCCAAGGCATGAATATAATACGTAAACGACAAAGTGATGAATTCATCCCATCCACGGATTCGCGTTATTGTCAAATATTATTTCCTGCTTTAAATATATGCGAAAATATAATTTCAACACTTGGTCCAGACAATCACTTTGCTATATCGCAAGTTCTAAAGTTCCTACTTTCGCATTGCGATGTTATTGAAGCAATTCTGCGATGTGGCACGCCATTAATGGAAATTCGTTTGCTTAAAGAGCTGTCAGAAGTCACAGGCTTAATTGCGCGCACCACAAACAAGGTAAAATAATCATCATATGATGAGTATTATCCATCCTAGCAATGTACGATTGTGTGCACAGTTTTAATTTAGCCGTTATAAATTTTGTAGGAATTGCATCGAGTATATGGTGAAAGGGAAAAACAGCAAATATTCACTAACTTATATCGCATTCGACAGCTCATGTTGCCATTATTTTCACGTTTCATTATAAATGAGGCAACATTGAGCGAAATGTTCAAGTCGGAAAATGTATTTTACGAGCCAACAGAAAAGAACAAAAGCTTGCATATGCAGTATTTCCTTGAAATATCATCTAACTTATGTCTTTATTGCCGCAACGCTACCTCTTATTACAAGAACCAAGAGCCATCATCAGGAATTCTGTTTTCCCCCAAAGTAGCAGATTCAAAGGAAAGGTAAATACACAATTGATTCGTAAATTATACTACAAATATGAATATAGAATTGAAGGCAGAATAACAGCTAATAATTATTAATATTTTTATTTCATTTATTTCATCCAATCAAGAGCTGAGGAAAGGAGTTGCTGTACAAAACTTTCACAAAGTCTTAGTGATATTTTGAGTCAATTAAAGGGATCAGTCGAATACCACAGCAGGCAAAAGCTACAAGCTGATAATTTGTTGCGTCAAAGAGCATTACTCACAAATTTAACGATAGATACAAAAGGTAAGACAAAAAAATATATATAAATAAATATAAAAATTTTAAAAAATCATTCACTACAACAATTTTCATTTCATTCCAGCCCAAGCAACGTACGTTGATTTAAGTAGATCCATAAAGGAAAAGCAAAATGAACTCTTACATTGTGCATTTATAACAGAACAATGTTTGTATCTCCTGTGGAGACACCTTGACTTCTATATGAATGGAGTTTTCATATTAGAAAATAGTAGAAAATCAGGCTTTTCTGATATTTCAGTATTTAAAGGTATATTGAATTAAATTTAACGAGCAACTAGCGACAAAAATAATTTTAAATCTATATTTTTGTAGATTCCACAGATTATAACAATGACTTCCGGCTTTCTACTGAAGATTTGACAAGTTTAAGGAAAACTCTGATATCAGTTTTCAACGAAACTTTCAGCAAACGTTTAATTCAAACACTAGTAACAAACACTTCATCAGATAGTAGCTTCGCTGAAGCTCTTCTGCGCAGAATAAAATGTTTAATTCAGTTTTCTTCTCAAAGCTAACTAATAAAATCAATGTAAATCGATAGTTTTAATTTACTTCAATTATAGTCGAACTCAAACCGCTTTTTTATAGCAAATATAAACGCTTTCGTGCTTGCAGCAGCTCACTTTAGTTTGTGGAGCGCATCTGAAGCTAAAAGTTTGATTGTCCAACAAAATAAAACCAGAAAAAGCATGATTAAATTCCAATGAACTAAAAATTTTGAAAAAATTAAATGGAATAATATTAATTTTTTTTTTATTTAAATTTTAATTTAAATAATTTAATTAAAATGTAATTTAATTTACAAAAAATTTTCGACTTTCCCATACGTTCCTCTGGTATTTCTCATTTTGTTACAACTGGACGGACCACGGAGATCTTCAACGGTTCTTCTGTAATCGTGATTTTAACGGACAGATGGACAGAAGGATCTATTTCCTTTAGTTCTAGAAGTTCTTAATTTCGGGACTAAGTGAATATACACTCGGGGCTATAATGATGTCGCGAAATAGGTAACAAAAAAGCTTAATGGAAGTATGATATACATATATGCTGCGGCCGGGCCCAAGATACCATTAGTGGTTTTTTGTTTGGAAACACTTATTAGTCGCTGGTAGCCAAATACTTGAATACTTAAGTTCTCAACCATTATAAAGTTGTTAAGAAATTTTTCTGAAGACAATCTTCAACATAAAAGTGTTGCCTTTGGGGTTTGTGTTCAATTAACGTCAAGTGAAGTAATTGGCTGGGTCGATTCTACCTGTCTTACTTTTTAAATTCAATTTTAAAAAACCTTTATTATGGAATAGAGTGCCAATGGTACGGTTGACCGTTATTTATTTATTTATATACAAAGATCTAAAAATGGCCAATGTGCCTTATGTTAATTTAGCCGTTATAAATTTTGTAAGAATTGCATCGAGTATATGGTGAAAGGGACAAACAGCAAATATTCACTAATTTATATCGCATTCGACAGCTCATGTTGTCAATTTTTAAATCAGTTCACGGAGTTTTTGTGACCAAGTCAGCCCGATTGGACATCACTTCATAAGCGAAAATATATATATTTATATTTAAAAGGGTTTTTAAAATAGTTAAGCAAATGTGATGTAAAGCATGTCGAACGTTTAATTTAAATTTAAGTATGGAAGACTGACGTTATTTACGCTAGGTGATGACACCACGGCAACTCTTATTGGCAAAACATTTGGTTTTGCGAATTTCAGTCATACAGGAATGACATACTTGTAGCTACGACATTTTGTTGTTTTATTAGAAGGACAATTTTGGAAATCCACCACAGTGGTAGGTAGTTTTAGAAGGTAAACTACCACTTCCAATTGGTTTTAAACTGGGGCATTATTGCGAGATGTCTTCTAATTACTAATATAACTACGACTTTGTAATGCGGTCTGACTACGCAATACATATCGTTTTACGTTCAATTCAAAAATATGTATTTTATATTGATATATCTTACAAGAAGCAATAACGCCTAAAAATTAAACATAAGATGTGAAGAGTAGTATTTTTGGCACTTTTCCACTGGAAGTGCATTGAAAACTCGACAACAATAGTTGTTTTGGTTTTAAACTAAGGGCATTATTGCGAGATGTCTTTTAATTACTAATATAACTACGAGTTTGTAAATCGGTCCGACTACGCAATACACATCGTTTTACGTTTAATTCATAAATATGTATTTTATATTGATATATTTTACAATAAGCAATAACGCCTAAAAATTAACTTTGCTGTCATAAAGAACGAGGAGAAAAAGAAGGCTGAAAATGCTTCATAAGCCTCACTTCCTTCCCCTTTCTTTAATATAAGTATATATGTATATACGAATCAACAAACCAACAACAACATCGACTACAAATGCACATTTTTTGCAAAAATCGCAAAAATTCTTCCAACAATTCGCCTCTTTTTTCCAAGAAACGACGTTGGGTTCCATTGGCGCTGCCGGCTTCGACAACAAAAACACGGCATTTTCCAATCATGGAAAGGAATCACGCAAATCACGCAATTTCCCCTTTAACAACGGCGCCCAGGTATTGCGTGAATTGTGTGATTTCTTTGCAGATCCACCACCACTTTGGAAATCCACCATGGCACGCAATAGTCAACAAATACATATTTTAAAAATGATTGCAGATTTGTGTTAGAGAAATTAAATTTTTTGAAAGATGTGTGAGTATACAAATTGTGCGACTGATATGCTAATAAAAGTTATTAGTGTCTTAACAATCAGTATTCCTCGTTGGGATAAAATTTATTAGATGAGAGAACAAGTGTATAGAAAACGTTTTTCACCGCAGTTTTAATGTGTGTAAATGCTTGAAATGTGCAAATAGTACTAATATTAATTGAGTAATTTTTTTTAAAGCAAAAGAAGTATTTTAACAGTTACTTAAACTTATTACAAAACAACTACATATAATAATGTAAAAAAATGAGTGCAAGAAGTAATATGAAATGTCCAGGTTTGTGTGTCGGATGTGTTACAGTGTATATTGCAATTAAAAAACAAATTTATAGCAAACTTTACCAATATGTTTGCGATTAAACCGTGCGTGGTTTATCAACATGATGCGTAGTGTAATGATTTGGAGGTGCTTTTAACAAAAGTTTTCTTAAATATGTGATACACAACCTTCTAACTATTCTAATATTCAATAGGTCATACCTTGAAATTTTCTTATGGTTTATTACTAACATCTTTATGAATTTCATAGGTTATTATTAGAGATCTAATTATTACAAAATATATCAAGATCATTAGACAACTACAGTAAAGCGAAACCAACTCCAAGAAAAAAGTCTTAGCAGTGGTTTTTAGAATGCACGGTTTTAAACAATCAGCATTTGTGCTGAATATTGAATATTTTATGATGTTACGTTCAAGTTTTTTTTGCAAGTGTTATTAATAGTAAATTCAATTTTGTATGCATTTATAGTCAAAATGAAGAAGATAAATGTTTCGGTCATTGGCCTCTCAGGAACTGAAAAGGAGAGAGGGCAGGTTGGAGTGGGAAAGTCATGTCTGTGCAATCGGTTTATTCGTCCAGCAGCTGACGATTATTATATCGATCACATTTCAGTTCTTAGCCAGGTAAGTAAAACTTCGTTCTCGTACATCGCATAACTAAATTTTGTGGATTACATGAATATACATTAGCTTTATAAACTGATTTTATGTGTTGAAATGTTGAAAAAGCTAAATACATATATTGAATAAGGTATTTATCGTAAATATGATATTTTATTTTACTTAAAAGCCAAACTCAACAACAAAACAGTATTTATAAAAAAAAAATAAATTTATATAACTTTTTCTGTATAAATTAGCATTACGCAGCATTGCATATTGATATCAAGCATCACATCTGTTGCTATGCTTCTCCCCTCTATATGACATTACGGCTCCTTCTTTGAAGTGCCTCTTGCTAAAAATAATTATCATAAATGAATTAATTTTTGATTACAAGACAATTTATTCAAATGTCTACAATGAAATATGGATCATCCAAACGCACCTTTTGCTGACATTCAATAAAAGCCTTAGCAGCGGTTTAAAATGGGCGCCCACATGAGATCTGCACCTGTCCCGGAGCGGTTCAGCTACAGTTTACTGTAATCTGTAACATGACTTCCTTGTAGGTAAAATAAATTCAATTAAAAAAGTTCTAGGTACTGGAAGTTGTATGCGATTGTAACCAAAAATGTAGATTATATTTTGATGTTATAGCAACAAAATTTCATGCGTTTTTGTATCTTTGGTGGCCCTATCGTCTTACCAGTCAGTTATCTGAAACAATATTCTGCAGTTTTGTGTTTTGCAATTGTCAGTACTGGCAAATCACTATCGACATTGGTGCAATTGAGCAAGAGGCGCAAATCATAATACTGTACTATCAAAAATAGCAAAGAAGTCGTAGGTGTTGGGGACAATAGTTCAGCTCCTTTCACGACGGTTAGGCGGGAGTTTTTAATTTCCAAGCAAGGTATAAAATCAGGAAAGGTTGGCTTAAAAGGGCGTATGGGCTGATCGACAACGTCTAACGAGGCTAAGCAGCACATTGTTGATGAGCTCATGATTTTGTCGAGATGGGTAAGGATAGGATACGGTGTGGGAACCGGCTTATGAAAATCAGGAAAACTTCGCAAGAAGATCTCCATTGAATTTTTTGACTTGATTTTTACTCCATTGCATTTTTATTCTTGAGTATTCATAACATATTGTACAATACAGTGCGTCGCAATAACATCAAGAAAGCAGCTAATACAACGTACTGTAGAAATCAGTACTAAATAACCACAAAAAAAAATAAAAATGCAATCAGTTGATTTACATGAGAAGACCAACTTTTTCGATATTCTTTGTTTTCCTAATAACCAAAATAATTTTAGAATATTTATTGAGTACATTAAAGAAAGTTTTTCCATTGTATTACTCACCGTCGATGATTTCAATTCTTTAACCTTTAATTTACTTTTATTTTATATGCAATTTGTTAGACTGACTTCAGCGGACGAATAGTGAACAATGACCACTTTTTGTTCTGGGGAGACGTGAAGAAATCTACGGAAGAAGGCGTTGAATACAGCTTTCAGATAATAGAACAAACTGAATTCATTGATGATTCCACCTTCCAGCCGTTTAAGGTTGGCAAAATGGAGTCATACACAAAGCGTTGCACTGCTCCGAAATTAATTTCTGCGGAGAAGCTAATGTACATCTGCAAAAATCAATTGGGTATCGAGAAAGAGTACGAACAAAAAGTACTGCCCGAGGGTCGTCTAGCCATCGACGGATTTTTAGTTCTTTTCGACGTGAGTCCTGTGCCCAATAGGTCAATCGAGAAGCAAATTGAGTTTGTCCATAATGTAATTATAGCCATACTAAAGATTAAGAAACCGTTAGTATTAGTGACAACAAAAAACGATGATGCCAGTGAAGCTTACATTCGTGAAGCTGAAAAGATATGTCAACGAAAAGAATACAAAGGCTTAATTCAAATCGTTGAAACATCGGCTCATGAATCGATTAATGTCGATATGGCTTTTATGATATTGGCACAAATTATTGATAAAGTTAAAAATAGAATAAAACTTATCCCTTATCAAGAGGCAGCCAGATCTCGGAAGGAATTATTAGACTTACGGACTGAAGCTGTAACGAGATTAATTCGAAATCAAATCACCAATTACCGTACGTTGTGGTCACAAGGTTCCAAAACACTGGCGCAGTATGAAGAATGGAACGAATTTTTAAATATTTTTGGACAGGATTCCGGTTTAAAAATATTTCGACGGCATTTGAAAAAGCTGCACGAGGATCATCTCAACAAGAAGCTTCAACAGTACATGGATAAACTACCGGGCGCTCTACAAAAACTTATACCGGATATCAACTTGCTGAAAAGGGATTCGGAGGACGAATGGACTTTCTCCAAAAACTATTTGCGCAATCATCGCGATTTCGATCTGTTTTTCTTAGAGTGCCAACAGGCTTCGTGGGAGGAGTTGGACGACTTGGATAATAACGAAAACGAATCTCGGATACCCTTTGATGTTTTGGAGACCTTAGAAGCAGAGACAGTATTTAGAAACTATTTAAATTCAGTGCAACAGGACAAGAAAAAAATTGGGTAAGTATTCTTAGTGGAAAAATAATTTAATAAAATAGTTTATAACACATTTTCATATTTCCGGTCAAAGGTGGAAGCAACAGTTTAAATTATTATTGGAGGAATCTGGATTTGTTACGCCAGGAAAACAGTTATGCGAGGTTCGAGTGCTATTTATGGGTCGCGAATGTTTTGAAGCTTTATCCGAACACGATTGCCAGCAAATTTATGACATTCATCAGGCTGAAATAACTGAAAAAAGCAAGTGGAATTTCAATGAAATGCTATTAGAGCATGCTCAATTCTTTCAGCAATTCAAAACGATTGATATTATTACACAAGAAGATGTGCGACATATCTCAGAAGTGCTTCAAGATGATTCTAGGTATGAGGAATATTTATTTTTATCATTTTTATTTAACTGTTATATTCCGTAAATATCTAGGTATAAAATATTGGATAGATTGGACCAAGAAAGAAATATAATATTATTTCAGCATTTGGAGTTTATCCATTGTCCGATTCGCGAAAATTGCAGCTTCTCTGAAAACTGCATCGATAATTTAATAGAAGATATACTAACAGAGAAGGCCAGTTCAATTATTAAAAATAAATGGGACTATGAAAAAACTATTAATTTGCTGATTATGGGCTCGGAACATTTAGCAAGTGATTTACTCAACGATATTCGATTGTACACAGGTATCAAAGGCGAATATGTGTATGAAAATAAGACGTATTACTTGAACTTTCGTATTGCCAATGGAGACATAGAAGCCTTCAGATCAGTAGATATAAGATCCAGTGGTAAGTTTTTCTTTGAATCATTTCTGCTGAAATTTCTAAATTTATCATTAAGCGACAATGCAAAACTAATTTGTTTTTCTCTCTTTTTCTTGAAAAAAATTTTAGGTTTGGTTTGTGTGTACTCGAATATGCAGTCTTTTGAAACGCTTAAAGATAACTTGGAGAAAACGCTTCTTTGCAATTTGGAGTTGGAAGACAAATTTGAAAATTTGCCCATCGTTATCGTATTTCAGCCTCATGATATCAAAGAAAACGAAATCGAATACTTACGAAGTGAGGGTATACGACTTTCTGAAATACTCCATTGCGAATTCATAGAAAACCAGCAAAGCGATCAACAAAATTACATTTATGAGATTTTGAATATTGTAACACTTTCGCTAAAGTTTTCCGATATCAAGATACTGGACCCATCAACATCTGATCCCATCGATCTGCGGATAATTGTTTGCATGTTCTGCGGCGATCCATATGAAATTGATAAGATAATTGTTCCGCTGATTGCTGAATCATCCTTCTGCAAGACAAACGAACATTCTATTATCATTGATGTCTTTATTGGTGACACAAAACGACGTGTGGAATTTATTTTATCCTCCTATCACGGCATTAATGAATATAACGATAAACTAATACATGGCTATATATGTTTTTATTCTTGTAAAAGGCGATCCTCATTAGCGAATTTAAGGTAATAATATATGTGCTGTTGAAACATTTGCTCTATTTATTATAACACTTTTTTGCAGCATGATCTCAGCACAAATTTCAAACATACCATCGCAAATTATTGCCATCACTGAATGTGGAGGAGCAAACGCTTTTTTTAATAGTGACGTATCTCAGTTTTTAATGACAGAAGGAAATGCACTAGCAGACAGATGTAAAGGCAATTTCATGACGTTCTCCGCAGATCAATACATTAAATGTATAATTAGAAGAATAGGTTTTAAAGAATTATCTTCTTATACATACTTTTCTTCTTTAGTGGCTTTTTATAGTCCCTTTTTCAAAAATGTTAGCGATAACAAATTTGATATTGAGAATTTACAAGCAGATGAGTCCATTACGCTAGATTCCGGAGAAGGGACTTTGGAAAATTCTACAAGCCAACTTCCAAGACCACCTCCTAGACACGAAAGCTATAACCATTCGAGTACTCAGGGTTCACACAACGACGATTATAAAATTCTGGGAACTACACGTTCATTAAATTCTCTTAACGGTAAGAATTAATATATTCGTCAAATTGTAGATTGTATAAAATTATTCTATACATTTTTTTATACATAAGTCTAAAAGTACTTGAATTTATTTCTAAATAGAAAAATGAAATTATAATTTTTAAAATTCAGGAAATAAAAAAAAATTTTAAATGAAACAAAGTAAAATTAATTATAAAAATAACTTGAAATGAATGTTAATTTTTTCAATTAAAATAAACGAAAAAGAAGCTAACACTTGCGATTAATTATGGGACGTCAGGACGTCGCCTTACTAGGATTTTTTAATATTTAATTTAATTATAACTTTATAAGTCATGTGTAAAATTAAAAATATTTAGATATGTTATTTTCTTCCGTTGTAGAAGAGAAAGATATACCATTAGATGAAAGCAATGATGACAACATGGAAAAGCAGAATCTTAGAGGTCAAGGTAAGATTAAAAAACTATGATGGAAAAATACCATTTTAAAATTCTATTGCCTTTAGTTATATTAATCACTTTAATGCATTATACTATGTAGACGCTCTACGATAAGGAGTGTATATTTTTTGATTTTAATTTTGTTATATTTTGGTTATATTTCTGTTATATTGATTATTAAAGGGGAGGGCGTAATTCTCCTAAAACCTAATATAGTGAGCTTACATTTCCGATATTTTGCATGAGTGGAGCACAAAGAAAAATCTCTAAATTTAATGCGACGGTAGATACAATACATTAGCGTATCCTAAAAGATCCTTAATTCTACACTTAAGACTTTTAATTTGAATTTTTTTATATAGTATTTCTAAGGGATATTTCATCATACGTGTAAATTTACTACATTTATATTTATATAACAAAAAAAAAAGGTTTTCGGATATTTCCACCACCAACAACTCCGCCAGAGCCAGCTCCGCCAGATCAAGAAATGTTATGTACTTTTAAGAACCAACTTTTATCAGCATCTGATTCGAGTTTGGAAGAAATTGCATGTAAATTTGTACTGTAATTAATATTTGATCTGTTTCCTTATAAATGTTTTTCCTTTTACGATTTTCATGTGCAGCAGACGGGAGTGGATCAAAGGATTCGTTGCCTATACAAAAATCAGGTTTTACTAGTACATATTACTCAAATGCTACTACTTCTATTTGTTTGGCATATAAACGATAACGAAATTTAAACTTGTCACCTTATAGACGTATTTAAAATTATATATTGCTGTTCTGAAATCTGTAATTCCATTTTACATTATGTAGAATATTACAAAACGGATCTCCTTGGTTTCCTCTGAAGTTTGTGCCCCTGTATCTCATATTTCAGCTTATCACTTCGAAATTGCGCTAGAATAGTCATATTTCCGTTTAAGCGACACAGAGAGAACAACAATATTTGCACTTTCATGTTATATGAGCTTTAAAAGCGCATTTTTTTTTTGTTTCTCTTACCTCCTTTGGCACTTCCTGTAAAATTATCCCTATTTCAGGTAGTCTGTAAGCTATTACTTGCCTGTACCTAAATTAAAAAGATAAGATAAGATAATTAAAAAAAATACACCTTTATTTTATGGATTATTTTGAATTTAGGCTGGCTGGATGATACACGAATAAAAAGTTATTCGGGCGATAGCGATACTCAGCCCAATTTCAACAGAAATGTTTTGTGGAACAACTTTAGAGGATCTAAACATGCATATACAACGGGACGAAGACATCTAGATTCGAATTTTACTAAATTTCGACCCAAAGGTCCAAGTCAAACGTTGAAGGTAATTTTACCATTAAACTTTAACTATTATCGTAAACATACGCACCCAATCGCATCTTCCTTGTGCGTGAAATAATTTTAATTAAAAAATTTGTGGCTTAGTTATGAATAATATATAATCCTTCGAAAGAAAACTCCTCTTCGCGCAAGTGATCTAGCCGAATAGTAGATTATATTTGGATGTTATAGCAGCCCTAAATACCGAATATTTACATTCTAGCGGTGTTTGGTTTTGAGTTATGCATGAAATTTGAAAAATCCCCCAAGAGAAGTGTCCTTTTCTCGCAATCGATTGCATCCATAAAGGGAGATGCACAACTACGTCTTGTAAGAGTCTCAAATACCAAATTTCAATTTTTTTCGTCTCTCCGTTTTTGAGTTATTGAGGATACATATATACCTACACACGTCACGACCAAACTAGTCAAAATGGACTCAGGGATGGTCAAAATGTGTGTTACCATCACAATCTCAATATCGAAATTTTTCGCGATTACTATACTACGTATACAAGGAAAAGCAATATTCACGCAGAATTTTATATAAATATTTGGGGGAAAAGGAACTTTAACATAGAGGAGGCATTTATAACCCATAACGGCCTATTCGACGTTAATGATAGGTCCACGTAAATAAATTTTTTACATTGAAAGATTAATTCAATGACAAAATTCACAGAAACTAATTTACTTTTAATAGAAAAATATTTATAATATACATCAGACGGATCCATTTTTATTGTTAAGTTCATTTTGATTAATATTAGTTTAATTAATGAGATGTAATAAAATAAAAACAAGTTTACTCCGTAGCAACCTGGAAAATTGAATCTTAACAACTTTCAACTGGTGAGTGAAGCTGTTGCAAGAATGAATTTTGGCGCCGATTCGTTGTCTACGATTGATACTGAAAAGGATTTAAAACGATATACAATATATGAGCACAGTCAATTAGATATTGATGGCAACGGAGACGCTACGAATTTAGTTAAAAATGAAAAAATTTCCAAAATATATGAAAACGAAGGTAGTAAATATTCATTTAATAATATATATTTTCCATTTCTTATCTATCCGTCGTTATCTTTGTCGCATTTAAACAGATTTTACAGAGTCTGATAGTTGTGCTAGTTCAGCAGACAAGAAAATGGAACAATATTCAGGATATTACAAAAATACTAAGAAGCTACATACGAATAAAAAAACTAAGAAGAAGAGAATAGCAATACCCGTTCAAACGCCACGAATTCCAGCTTTTGGCTCTAATATAAGCCCTCCTGAGATTCCGCGACGCTTTCAGAAAATTACAGAAAAAGGTAAATTACTTAATGAACTAAATCAAATAATATCGAACTGTCACGGACAGCAAGCTTATCCCAAAAAGGTGACAAATTTGTTAACTAAACCTATCAAATTCAATAGTAACAAAAGTAAACAAAAAAAAAAAAAAAAAAAAATAAAAAAATTCCCCTAGAATGTGGTAGTACTTTGAATGACAGATGAACTTCAGGAATTATTCCTAGTTCGAGAGCCTCTCTGGGACAAGTTATATTGAAAACATAAATTTATTTAAAAAAAGAAACATAAAAAATCCTTTTTTATTAATAAATACATAAATTTTTGTTGCCTTTACAGATAAATTGAATGGATCGGATGCAAAGTACACAGATACAAGTAAAATGGAGTCACGTGTGGTATGTTTATATTAAGGGCAACACATTTCAGTTTTTTTTAAATATGGCAATACAAAAATGAGGTCTTAATAACTTTTATTTAAGGGTTTCATGCATTCTGTAAAAGTTAATTACTTTTTCTGTTATTGTATTATAATAAAAATTATTTTAAATTTTATCCATCTCTGGTGAAAATAGGGATTATATGAAACCCTGATCTGAAATAGGAAAACTTTGTCTGCTCTTTATTTTTATTACTAGAAAGTTACAAGGCCGCTTTATCTGTACAGACATTTTAATGGTAGAAATATTCCATCAAGACTTCACGTTTTCATTCAGTTTGGTTTTTTGTTCCATAAATTTTAACTGCACTGAAATAATTAATTAAATTACAATACTTTAAGTAATCAATATATAGAAAACCAATAAATTCAATAATACTTAATTGTGCTTTAAATCATTTGTTGTAGTATCATAATGATCCTGAGGTGTTGGGTAATCTATATGCTATTGATGCAGTGGTAGACAGCAAGCAGGGAAAAAGCTGGAAAGAACTAGGAAAGTCTGAGAGGCGTCGCTTAAAGGAAGAAAGTACGAGATTGAAGAAACTACAGGAAAAAGAAAAGGATCAAGATAAAAAACTGAAAAGGAAACTTAAACAGAACTTGAAAGGCTTGCCTGATTTAACCGATAAATCAGCTTCATCTCAGCATGAGCTCCTTATGCTTACTGGCAAAAACAACATTCCTGTATTTCTAGTCAAATGTGTTGAGTATATCGAACAAGAAGGACTAGACTCGGAAGGTATATATAGGGTTCCTGGAAGTCGTGCTCACGTTGAATTATTATTTCAAAAGTTTGAAGAAGGTATGTAAATTTAGCTAGGTAATTTTTCGTAACATTACTTATGTATATTATGCGATCTTTTTACAGATTTACACACCGATATAAAAAATTTGGACATTCCTGTAAACGCAGTAGCAACAGCTCTAAAAGACTTTTTTTCTAAGCGCTTGCCACCACTTTTTAGCAAAGATCTTATTAAAGAAATTGAAGATATATCAGGTAATACATCCTAACATGAAAAAGACATTCTTGTCTTAAATTAACTGCAATACAATTCGTATACGTTCGTGAATGTTTCTTAACATAATGTTTTTCTTTTTTAAAATTATTAATAATTTTTTGTTATAATTTTCTAATTTCAGCAGTTTCTAAAACCTTGTTGTCATCGAAATTTAATATTGAAGTCAAATCAGATAAAAGCTGTAGATTAATCGCTTTAAAAACTCTATTAGAAAAAATACCACCCCAGAATTTTGTCACGCTGAAATATGTATTTCAACATTTTGTGCAGTAAGTAAATATTTATATTAAAGAAAATTGATGACTGTATAAAATATCCAAACAAATTTATGTACATATGCAACCACGTATATATCTGTAGCTGTTGGCCATAAGAAGATGTATTTGAGTCGCAGCTGCCCATAATCTTTCCTAATTTTTCATTGTATGTGACCCGTCTATCGAATTTAATCTAATTTCATTACAAATCTACGTATATTAAATGAACAAAGGCAATATTTATAACACGGTTGAGCACTACCCCTGTTTTCGCAAGTCCAATGGAAGCAAATAAGAACTGTGTGATTATTATAGTTAGTTAGTTAGTTAGTTAGTTATTATACCATGATTTAAAGCCGTACCTGATAAAAATTATTCCTTTGTGAGAAGGCCTCTAGTACAAATTTAACCGAACATCATCAAAGCCTACATAAAGTGTACACATTTTTAGGCTACAGAACAAAAATCCATACATAAGCTCGCGAATCAGCGCAACTTAGTACCCGTTGTATCAATTCAAACGCCACTGCCAAGCTTATGATTATTGGGTGTCCTCTTAATGAATTATTTAGATTAAAGCGTATAGCTTATTATAGCTCAGTTATGACACTGTATCATTATTTGCTATTCTCCACACTTTCGATACACATTTTTATAAGTAGAACAATTCCCAACGATCGCTCAAAAAGCCTTGCTAAAGTGCATCGCATCAAATAAGGAGTGGTCGCCCTTGATGTGTACAATATAATGCTACTTTATCAACCTTACCAGGCGGAATGTCATTCGAGTCCCCAGATAAGTATGCTGATGCTAAGATTATTTTCCGGTGAGAGTCGTCGAGGTCAAGTTTTATCCTGACGTCCACCATATCGCCTATCCCGCATATCTTTATATCCCTTTGGAATTGTGAAAGCCAAACATATCTTTATTTGTTAGATAATCGTGGTTTCCCAAGCCTCAAATTATATATTACCTTTGTTTGTTTATTACTCAAACCTCTAATCAGACCCCTGTACATCAATTGCCCATGGAGTAGTGCCATGCTCAGGCCTGTTTTAAAATCTATTCACAATAACGGCGGATGTCTGGGCCTGGATCAGGCAAAATATTTTATTTTGTTCCTGTCCAACAGGATCATAGTACACACGTCCCCACCAAACTAGACAAAGTGGACCAGTTGCAGCCTGGCGTCCATACATAAGTTTCTTTTAACCTTATCTGAGTTACAATGGTTGCGCTGTGAGGTGGGCCAACAGAATTTGCTTTTATTTATTTATGTATTTTTTTTACTAATAAAGAAATAAATGCATTCATTAATACTTACTTTACTCTCGTTCTCTCTAATTTAAGCGTCGCTGAGAACTCAAAACTCAATAGTATGGACAGTAAAAACTTAGCAATTTGTTGGTGGCCAACTTTAATTCCTATTGATTTTACGGATATGGGGCACTTTGAACAATTGCGACCATATTTAGAAGACATAGTCCAAACAATGATTGACCAATATCCATATCTATTTTGCGGAAAAGATGCTTTTGTCATGGTATAAAATAATTGTAACCAATGTAAGTTTCTAAATGCGTTTTTCTCACCTTCAAACCTTGAATATTAACATTACGAAGTAGAGTAGTTATAGTAATAGTGTTCTTGCTTTAATATAGTGCCTTTATTTACAGATGGATGGTTCTCTCTTGTGTAGTTCTGCAACTCGAAAGCGAATGACGTAACCACTTGGTGCACATTAATTTGCACATTGTGTAATACATTCCTTGCGGATTTTTCGTGAATGTGCAACTACGAAATTATATAATAATAAAATATTTGATGTCAAATAATACAAAAATGAGACTTCATTGAAAATTACGGTTGTCCATAGTCCGCTCTTTAACTATCCTATAGGAATTCGTGTAGAATTCCCAAGAAAGGAATTTTGTGACGACAATTAATGAAATCTTAGCTTTGTATATACATATATATTCGGTACATTATTGTCAAAAAAAGCAGTACAGTTATGGTGTAAATGCCACATAACTTTAAATCTGAATAGCAAATATAAATGACATTTTGTATACAAAAAGTAAAGACTGGAATCCAAAATTTGTCCTGTCATTCAAACGCTGGCACAAATTTTATGTGTCTAGAAAGAATTTATTCGAATTTTAATTATTTAAGAAAAAATTGAATTTTACCAAAATTTGTCCTGTCATTTAAACGTTGGCACAAATTTTTTTGTGTGTCTAAAAGAATTTATTCGAAACCAATAAATTTCAAAAATTTTTAAATATGTTTCAATCATATATATATATAATTTATTGCTATGTTAGTTTCAACAATTGCGAATATCTACGGTATATTTTTTATATTTTTATTGAATATTTTATTATAATAATTTTTGTATATGTATAGAAAATAACATATTTTTTAAATTATGAAACTGAAATGTTAAAATCAGATTTAGCTAATGTTTTACTTTGTTTAAAATTATTTATTATTTTTGTTTTTGTAAACTTCACCATCTACCAAGTTGCGATCGAAAGAAGGCATGAACTAGTTCTAGTGCTTAATGCATTTTGATTGTAAATTGACATAAGAAATTGTGTTAAATCTATTGAACGTTGAATGGTGCAAAGTTACAAATTAGTGAAATTACTTTACAGAATCTGATTTTATCTAAGATATTGAGAGATACATAGCTATAATTTTATTATAAATTATTAATATATTGTACAAATTATTATGTATACGTAGGATTAAATAAATAATACTTTTATCATTTAATTACGTAATCTTTTGTTTATATTATTTAATATTCATTCTTTTAATAAATATAATCATAATTGCTTATGATGGCGTAAATTGTCGTATTATACAGTGTTTTGACGTTAAATAAATCAATATATGTATGTATCAGAGATCTGTAATGAGTCTACTCTAATCGTATGCAATTCAAAGGAATAAAAGTCTGAATGAGTACTTCAGTTAAAATTTTCAATTTTTTTTAAGAAAGTTTAGGTATTCCGAAAAATATGAGGCAACAAATACCCTAATGACAGTTAGATGTGTCTTGAGTGATGGGCCGCACTTCTCTTCTGACTCATCGAATCCTGAACGGCAGTTGTGAGGTGCTTTTTAGGCACGTAAAGCTGTAATTTTTCTTTAGCCGCAGCTACTTCGGAGAAGTTCGTAAGGGCCTGAGAAAACCAATGCAACCACATTGGTAATGAATGAAAGTTTAATCAAAAGGTTTTGGTATATTGTTAAATATTTACAATGGTTAGAACAAATTACAATCGCATCTTTCTTAAATACCAACCTTGCTCAGTGTGTCATTTGTGAATGGACTGCGCAAGTATTCAGTCAATCTGGATTTTCCCAGCTGGAGTTCAATTTAGATATGTAACAGAGAGCTGAGAAGAATACAATCGATCTCATTTACGCAAGAACACACGAATCATTATTTGTGTTTTTGACTATTTGTATTCGTAAATTTAATGCATGATTCGCGTACAATCTGTGACGAATAGTCAAAGTACTCACCACGGACGGTGAATGAATGGTAAAATGATTCTCCACGAATCGTAGGAATGGTAAAAAGGCTCATGCGATTATTTCAATTGTATTCGATGTACAGAAAAGTATGGATCGAATGAAGCAATGTATTAAATACATTACATACAAACAAGGAGAACTAGTAAAGAATGCTGTATATTAAGAAGTCTATTTAAGAAAAAACAAAATGAAAATATACAGCGCTAATGATAAAATCCCATATTAACAATTGGGACTTCGTTAAATGTGTGTGGGGATTTTCTAACACTTCTAATTTTGTGTAAAATATATCTGGCAACTCTGTGTTAGATAAAAGAATTTTTAACATCTTGCAATTTATATGCCAAAAGTATTGTTTGCAATTTCAATACTTTAGTATTAATTAACACTTTAATTAATGACTAACTAATTTAGAAGTGGTATGAATTGTCATCAGGTTTTAAGTGGAGCATGTAATGCTGGAGACAAGTGCTTTGCTGTTGGTTCTGTGGAAGGAGTACCATTTACAGTGAGAATTTTATATAATCTTATTTATTCATATGTGTACCATATAGTATAAGTATACGTATAAAATTTGTTTATTTTTTGAGGAAAAATACAGGAAAAGAAGTAAATAATATAATATACAAAACATTAACTATGCCAATCAACCTCCGTTGAATAAGTACCATATAAAATAAAGAATTTTATACATAAACTATTGTATAAGCTACTATGTACAACTAGCAAATTGTAATTAAGGCTTCGCAGAAAACCTTTGCAAATATTAGTCTTCATTTATTATTATCAACCTCTTCCTGGTAGATCTTATTACATACCAGCTCAATCGCTTAAGTAAGTTCTAACTCTCACAATTTTGAGTTCATGCAGATGTTTAGTATTGATTTATAAATGTATAGATTTATATATAGTTATTAGTAAATATATAGTTTTATATAACTATATATTCCGAGTTCCTCTTTTTTTGTGCTAATTGTCACTTCAGCCTTTTTACTTCGTGTTAAAAGTAGTAAACAAGAAAGTATTGTAAACGCGAAATATTTCGATATTGAATTTTTGCATCAAATTTCAGTTTCAACAAAACGGTTATAAATGCATTCCTAATGCATACATTTAATAATGGGATGCTTCTATGTGACTATAAATTATAAGTAAAAATTACTTTTTCTTGTAGGCTTACGCTGCAGGCTGCAATATTGTTATCTTAGCGAGTACATTTGAAAGGGTTCAAATAATTCCTGGTGCTACGCATGGATATATAAAAATCTCTGCTCTTGATTGCAGCACCGATACTGGCAAAATTTCGGCTGCATATGAAAACCGAATATGTATATTTGAACCGACTCCAGTTGTACTATCCAAAAAACATTACTCACACAATCTAGATTACAGGTGAATTTTTCCGTTACATTTTACAGATAAGTTGTTTATGGGAGTAAAATAGGGCAAACTGTAATTCAAAGTAACGAGTGGTTGGTTAGCTGCAACGGACTGAAGCAACGAAAGCAAAATAAAAGTAGTGGACTACTTCTGTCTTAGACAATTCCAGAGTCCAAAAACCCAGATCCTGCCACAAGTTCTAAAAAATCCATTATAAAATCGTAATCTTCGAAATTGTTATTACCACGTCGTGGTTAAAAATATTGTTTGTTTTTATCAATATTATTCCCCTAACCATCAGAAGACCTTCGGCCACTGGCTGGACATTTTGTTTGGACGCATATTGCTTATATACATAATTTTTTATATAGATTTAATGTATTTATGTATTGTAAATTTCATTTAGATGGGTGCAAACTGGATTTTTCGTCAGTCCTTCTCACGTAATAACGTTGTCATGGAATTTAGAAGGTACACGACTTTTAACAGGAGGTTCTACGCTGCAACTGTGGAAGGAAAAAGTATCAGAAAAAGGAAATGTCGAGGAAGAAGGCAAGTAAATGCCTGCTAAACCTTTGCAGTTTCTTCTCTTAAAATGTTACGATGTGTTAAAACTGAGTTATTTCGAAGCCTCGAATATTCCGACTTCACTCAAATCGGTATTAATTGTGTGTGTTTAATATATTTTGTTAAATCACTTTCAAAGAATAATTTATTACTTCTGTTTTCCTCATTTAATAATTCAATAATATAACTAGTAATATAATGTTAATACTTTTTAATACCATCACATCGATAAATTATATAACATTTGTTTGTTTTTTGATGAAAATTTAACTAATTAAAAATTTTATTAAAGGCGTTAAATTTGTAATCGGCGACCGTGAGTCGAAAACGCCAACGAATGAGAAAATAGATGATTCGATAACATGGGATAATATATGGTCTTGCCAAACAGCCATTCCTATATATCATATGGCGTTCAGTCCTGATGGGACATTATTTGCCACATGCGGACGTAACGATAGATTAGTCAAAATCTGGTATGAAAATAACCAAGGTATATTTTTTTATGGATTTATTAAACTGTGTTTATTAATTGTTAATTATTATGGTTACAGTTTTATTTCCATCAAAAATCTACGGGAACTCCGAGAATCTTCTATCAAATGACAAAAACTTGAATTTCACATATATTTACATTGCTCATCCGCGAGCTGTGACTTATTTATCATGGAGAAAAACCAGTAAATATATGCCGAAGGGATCAGTTTCAAATATGATTGTTACATCATGTTTCGATAATATCTGCCGCATTTGGATAGAGACTGTTTTACCAGATGATGGTCTCGTTAACTTATCACAATTTGATCCTTCAGTTTCTCAGAATCCCAAGTTTCGAACGCATCGGCATAAGCACAGATTTATGCAGAGGTTAAAACATATGAAAACGTGCTTTCATATCAGGAGGCATGCAAAGAATGGTGTTTATATGAATAACGAAGCAATTAATATGGAAAACAGTAACCATCCGGGTCTCATACCATCGCTCCCTTCTTCATGCAGCGTTCATGATTTCCATTCGTATGGTTTTCACGGTGCTGGAGTTACACCAGGAATGCATTTTCATCTGGCAGCCTCAATTAATGCTGAAACTGATATCCCTCTGGTGCCGTCCATGCATTCGGCCGACATTTCTAACCAAAATTGCTTTATTCTGCATTGGTTAAATAATAAAGAAATGCATTTTACAATTCAGGCTGAAGATATTTTACACGAATTTACTAAAAAGATTATTAGCGATGATTATTCCAAGGAGGATGAAAGTAAAGCCAACTTAAAAAATGATCATACAACGCAAGATGCATACGAAGCTTCTAAAACTAAAAACACCCGAATACCACTTAAATCAATGTCGGTCGATGAAAATAATGCCGATAATGCTGATAATTCCAACCAAAAATACGCTGCTACTAATATTCCGTTAAGTAATGCCACTTCCATGTCCAACAACGCATCTCTCAATTCCCTTATAAATGACAACAATCCTGTCCATCACTTAGCTGATTCATTGGATAATAAAATAGATGCTTTGTTGAGAGATTGGCATCATAGTCCGGACTTGTTATTTGCTATTCATCCAGTAGATGGAAGTTATTTAATATGGGTAATTGAATGGCTGGAAGATTATTATCCTGGATCTTTTCGTCAAGCACAAGTCTCCTTTTCAACAAGAATACCGTCTGCATTTCCACTTGGTGATGCCATGTCCATGTCTACTATGGTCAGCCTCTACAACACTGGATCATCTCCACTGATTTTCCGGGAAATCGTTAATACTGTAAAAAACAGATATACTGAAGATGTACTTGCAGCAGAAAATCAAACAAAGGAAAAAATACGCAAAACGGACTCATTTCCAGATGAATGTATGGAGCACTCAGGCAGTGAACCTGAATTAAATGAATCAATCAACCATGATGCAAATGTTAACACAACCACAACAAATTTTATATCAGAGAAATCAGACAATTCGCCCACTGTTTCAATGGTTACGAAGCATTCGAATGGAACTCTAAATTTGTGGCAATTGACATTTGCATATAAAACGAATTTTACTCAAGTGTTGAGCATTTGTCATGTGAGCCGCGCCTCTGGTCATCGCTTTAGAGTAAACGACATTACTTGCCACCCTGTTTTGCCATTATTACTGTCTACATCACATCACAATTTACATATGGAAGCAAATAACGACATGAGTCCACAAGAGAAAGATGTTAATATTCATAAAAATGTTTTTTCACCATCTGGATTTTGTTCGGAATTAATTTTATGGAGAGTTGATGCTGTTGGACCTTTAAATCATTCGGGTGGCGTAAGCGAATTGGCACGAATCAATTCACCTGAAATTTCTGCGTTCAGTAATGTGGCTTGGATACCTACTTTACTGCCCAGTACAACTTTAGGCAGCTACAGCAATTCACCGTCAGCTTGTTTTGTTGCGAGTGATGGTGAAAATCTTCGTGTCTATCAAGCTGTCATAGATGCAAGAACTTTACTTGCTGAATTATCTGAATGTGAGAGTTATTCCACATTGCGAAAAGCCTCTTCGATAGCATCAATATATTCAAACACATCGTCTATATATAATGATATTAATCATAAGTCTTCTATTCGGGAAAAAATTAAAGTTGTTTCGCAGCAATCAACCGCTCGGCCAGGGTGCATAATTCAACTTAACACGATATCTGACGCTAAACATGATTGGCAGAACACACAATTCTTACATGTATTCCAAGCGCAACTTATAACAGGTGGAGCAGACGCCTATGAAATGTCATCCCCGACTACGTTCGAATATAAAAACGATCCGATGGTTGAATCACAGCAAAATTCGGAATACGAGGAGCCTTTCTATGTTGTAATTATAGAAAAAACATTGAGTGGAAGCACAATACATATGTGGCGCATAGTTATATCCTCGAAATCCGTTATGTCTTTACTGTCAGAATCTGCCATGTATGTTCCTGATAGCAACATCACGCAAGAGCTTGACGACACCGAGACAGCATCAAGAATGTCCGAAGGGCAGAATGTCGTGAAAACTACCGTGGACGCACCTCATATAAATATAAGTACAAAGAAAATGTGCACACAGGATTTACCGCTGCCCGAAGGCGTCGATGTTATACACGCTTCGCCAGCAGCGGGTCATTTAAGTTCTTGTTCCATTTATCCAGCATGTTCCGCTCCGTATATCATTGTTACCGCGTGCTCAGATTCCGTGGCCAGGTTTTGGAAATGTGAAGCAATATCGCCTAATAATTGTAGCAATGGCAGCAATTCCTTTAAGTGGTCCGAATGGGATATGTTTAGTCGCAAACAAGCATCGGCAATAGAGATATCTGGTCAACCGCTTAATATAAGTGCTGCCTATTCTGGGCGTATTGCTTGCGCATATAAATACGGGAAAAGTTTTACTCGGCCCAATAAAGGCAACCCCGATTCAAGGTATATCAACTTAAGTGTGGGAATATTTGAATGTGAAAGCACTGGAGGAAGCCAATGGATTCTTGAGGATACGATCAATTTACGAAACATATACTTACCCCGCATAAACATGGAGCACGGAATTGACTGGAGCTATTTGAGTGATAGTCGAGTTCTACAAAAAAAGCAGCGAATTAATCAGGTCATACAAACTTTTACACACGATGACAGTAGAATTACTCGTAGTGGAGACATAACTCCAGAACTAGTATCGAAAAATACTTCTGGTCTCTTAGCTGTTCCAAGTTTTAGTACACTGCAATCACTGCGAAAAAGCATCGCTGAAAATGGAAACACTTGTCCAATTACGCAAAAACATCTTGTTCAGCTTGATTGGGTGTCCAAGGAAGACGGATCTCACATTTTAACAGTGGCAGTTGGTAGTAAGATTTTACTATACACTCCCGTATCATCTAATATAGCCCAAGCAAATATAAAGGCTATGAAAGGATCACTCTCAACTCAACGTTCCATGTTGCGAAAGACCAGCTCCTTAACTCAATCCCATTCTAGTGACGAAATACGTTGGATGAAGTTACGTCAAATTGATTTACAAACTACTGACGGTTTACCTCCGCTGCCAATGCAAATTTCATGGGTTCGTGATGGCATTTTAGTAGTTGGCATGGACTCTGAAATGCATGTGTACTCACAATGGAAACCACATTACATCCAAAATTATTGTGTTGAAGACCTTCTTGATGCCCGAAATCTTCGAGATGAAGACCTGCGTCCAATGAAGAATGATTTAAGTCAGCTGAGATTAAAAAATATATCTTCAATGCCCTTAATGGCTAAAATAAGTACCGCTAATTTACAGCATACAGATAAAAAGAAAAGAAATGCTAGCGCAAGTGTAGCCAATGTTAATGCCTGCACCGATTCAATCCAAATGCACGATTACATGACAGATTATGGATTGTTTCAAGCATCGCGGATAGCTTGTCCAGTTTTACCACAATATCATCCAAAGCAGTTGATGGAACTTCTAAATTGTGGTAAAATTCGTTGGGTTAAAGCTATTTTAGCACATTTGGTACGTTGCATGAGCGATCCCGGATTGTATGGCTTAAGCACGGACGAAGAATCTATCGAGCCCGGATCACGACAGGTAAGTACATTTTTTGATTATTTTCTCAGATCTTCGGTCGCACCAAAAGGACGACATCAACACTGCTCGATCGGGAATAAAGTGACTAGGTGCAAAACTGGCGCTGAAATTAACCACTGCAAATGCTGTGATGACTACAAACTAATAATGGCTACTACAATGGGCCGCTTAGGCCTCGGTGGATGTGATCGTTTTGGCCACATGCCCTTTCAACCTAGCCTAACCTCACCTATTTAATATCATACAGTGAAGTCATGTGTTCGGCACATCAGATATTTATTAGTATATAATGTTAATTATAATGAAGTTTTTCAATAAAAAGGTAGGTAAGTTAGAAGGGCATGTGGTCAGAACGACCACTTCCACCGAGGCCTGAACGGCCCATTGTAACAACCCTTGCTGGTGTATGGGATAAGGGGAAGAATAAGGTGTGGTGTGGGAACCGGCGAGTACCTATATCCGTCACATTGCTAACGAGCCCCTCTCAACGCCGTACTCAGTCGGGTATGAGCCTGGAAAAGGCGGACTTGGTGCTCTTGATGAGTCTCAGCAGAATGGCCATCGGTAGCTCTGCCAGCTCGGACTTCTTCAAAAAGCCATCTCCTACTGATTGGAGTCGGCGGTAGTGAAGAGCCGGGTAATGGCAGAGCAAGTGGATCACAGTCTCTTCCTCATCGGTGTCATTGCAGCAGCTGCAGTGGTCGATTGCGGTGCCAGGTTTCCACCAAGCCACCATATTCCCGAACGGTCAGTGCCCCGTTATCACCCCTGCCGCCAGACAAAGTTGGTCTCTCGAAAGTGAAAGAAGTGCCTTCGATTTCCTCCAGTTCCACTCATGCCATAGCAGTCGGGTATTGTAGCAATTTGACCTGTTTGCCCAGGTACGATTTGCTTACCCATGACTATGATTTCGATGGTTTATTTTAGATGCCCATTCGAACCTTCGGTGTAGAAGTCGATACCACCGAGAGGTTGTTTCCCTCTGCGGGGAAAGATTACCTCCGGTATCCCGTCAAAAATCAACCTCGGTAGAATATAGTACTTGTGAACGGTTAGATCAATCCGCGGGTCTTCTTTTAACACACTCGCATGTCCAATCCGAGATTCCGAGCATAGGCTGAGACCTTTCAACCTTAGGAAGCTCTTCCCTGCCGATCTCAGAATGAACTAGTCAAGGGGTACCGCTTTGGGTATAAAGATCACCTTTAGAAAACTCCAGTTTCAGGGATTTATCGTTTTCTCCTGTAAATATTTCAATGAGCAGTGCTAGAATAGTGGTCAGGGATTTCTGAAGCATGACCGGGATAACTCCGTCTGGACCTGCTGATTTGTAGGGTTGGAAGGATCCGACCGCCCACATCACCCTGTCCTCACTCACCATGTCGCTCACGTCGGCCTGTAGATGGCTAAGCTCCCTATGAGCAGTACCTATTGGAATCTTCGGGCCAGTCTCCGCACAGTATTTTGTGCAGCCGGGAAAATTTGTATCACATAGAACCTCCAACGTTTCGATACTAGATCCCGTCCATGAACCGTCGACCTTTGTAGATCCTCAGACTTGCCCTATACAGGGGCAAGTCAATGTCTTTACCAGTGGCTTTCGCTTTATTAAAAAGCGCTCTTGTTGATTTCTTTATCGCCCCGAGCTTCGGAGTCCACCACGCCGGTTTACTATTTCCGCGAGGGTAGCTCCTCGGACACGAGTCGTTGAACGCCGTCCGGAGTCCTGTAGAGAGGTGGTAAACAAGGATATTAGTGTTCTCACCGTTAGAATTTATGTTGCTTTGTGACAGCAGCACCGCGGCTTTTTGTGAGAACTGGTACCAGTTCGTTTTCCTCGAGTTCCTAAAGGGCAAGTGGTCCGAAAAGGAAAACTCTAGAGACACCCTCCAGTTTCTGATCTCATAGTCTCTGCAATTTTTAGGGTTGAGGTCTATTACCTCCAAACTAACTCTATTACTACAGTTGGATGAGACCCCCTATTGCAGATAATTAGGTCGCTTGTAAAAATTAAGTCAAAAATAGACTCACCTTTTGCATTGGTATCCTTGCTTCCCCATTGCGAATGATGTAGCATTCCATTGGCATCACATCCTATAACCAACTTCAACTTGCTAGATTTGGCAAGGGTCGTAAGTTTGCGGATTAACTGCGAGGGGGATCCACTTCTTCGTACGCTAAATATGCCGACGAGACCAAGATCTTGCCATCCCGCTCGGACTCGCATATTACCGTGGTGAGATCTGGAGAACTGTACTGCAGGAAAATAAGTGTATTAATACCTTTATACAAGTTCTTACTTTACCAATATACAAGTTCTTACTTTCATTGATGTTCTTGGTTCGAAGAGCTGATATTGACGTGACTTCTGTCTTGCAACCTTACCTCCACTCAACCAAGTTTCTTGTACCGGGGCCACGTCCACGCTTCTCTTCCCATAGTTAGTAAGAGGTCGTCAGAGGACATCTTTTTATGCTGCAGGTTTATTTGCACCACTTTCAGTCGGTTTCCTTAAACCATCCCCCTCGCTTTTTCCATCCCTCGGCACACAGATTTTTAATTTCCCAAGCTCGGATCGGATGGAGTCACCACGGCTTTTGACAGCCTCAATGGATTCACGGCTGACCGCTAACCAATACTTACGGCCACCGTTCTTTGGAACGTTGGATGAGACAATCTCCCAGTCCTGTGTTCGCAATCAACGCTTCTGCTTGACAATGAGCGCTAATATGGATGCACCCTATTCTGGGACCGGAGGAGGCATCCATATAACCGCCATTGGTGGAATCGGAAAGGCAGATCGTGGCAGAACTTCCAGCTTGGCTCCAGGCCAGATCTCGCCAAGCTCGGCAATCGTGGCGGTCAAAAAGTCTAAAGACTCTAGACTTGTTGCCACAGCTAACGACCTTGACGCCTCTTTGCAATCCCGTCACCTCGAAGTCCACCTCCTCATCCCTACGCGTCACACTCATCATTTTATTGAGAAGCCTTGTCTCCACATTTAGGCAGTTATTGAAATCTTCCAGTCAGGAAGATCTATCGACTATGGCCACCTGCAGCTCCGCGCTTGCTTGAAAACTGGTCGAGTGTCGGACCTTTTAGGGGTCAGCACTCGGCCCTCCATACCTCGACTTGTTAGCTTCTCCGCTTTGGTTTTAGGGAGTAGCGAGTTTTTATGGGCCCTTTGCATGGAAACCACTTTTCTTGGTGCCAGAAATCTGCAACCGCTCGGTACCTCTTTCGAGGTTATAGGCTTCTCAGACAATTCAGGCTTGCCAGTACCTACTGCTTTGGCAGCAGGCTGCGAAGTCACCTTCCGCCCCACCGCCGTAGCAGTGGAAGAGGAAATGGCGTTGGCTCTTTCGAACCTGTCCACTTTTTTAAGGTTCCCTTTCCTCAGATGTTTTTCAGTCAAAGTGGCTGGGTCAAGCTTTTCCACCTTTTTAAGAAAGGTTTTTGCCCTCGTGTAGGCGCTCTTGGCTTTTTCCTCCTTCGACCGACTGTTTGGCTGTTTCACTGTACTGCTGAGCGGTTCTTCGCTCAATAGTGACTCCTCTGTTTCCGTATCCAGCAGTGTGATCTGGATGGCCTGTGATAGCGTCAAGGTTTCGGAGGAAGAACTCTCGTCTCCCTCCTCAGAGGATTCTGTCGCCGCGGGATTGCGGTAGTTCCCACTATTAGTGACGGTACAGTCTCCCTTTGCGAAATTGGGTTTGAACTAGAACCCTCGTCTGCCATCGATCTATCCGCCACAGCGTTAGACGAGTCTGCCGTAGCGGAAGCCTGGTACTTGTCAATGTTAGTGATGCTACCTACCTCCCTACACGGCTTAATCGTCCCTGCTGCTGACTCCCCTAAGGCTGGTTAGTACCGAAGATCGCCCGGTGTTCGGTACGCTCCGTTCGAGACTGAGCTATATTTAAATCTTGGTCTTCGACCTAGAAGATCCTCGGCACGACTCGTATGACACCGTGAGAGATAGAGAGAGAGAGAGAGAGAGAGAGAGAGAGAGAGAGAGAGAGAGAGAGGGAGAGCTGGAGAGTAGAGTAGAGGCAAGACAGATTGTAAAAGAGTGATACGTGCAAGGTGGGAGAAATATACCGAGCCCCCACGGTCGGCAGCGCCTCGTCAGGACAGGGGCACCACGAGAAGTTGAGGATAACTTTAGCATGGGAGAGGCTATTCCGCTGTTACGCTTACCAAGCCTTATCCCCCTTTTTTTCAATAAATAAATAAAACATAAATAATTTATATAAAAAACTTAAATTTTCTTTTAAGCGCTCATGGTCACGATCGCGAACACTGTCTATTAGCTACCAGGCTGGTACACCTCTTGCAAACGAAAACAAGGGATCAAAAACTCAGGTAAGAAATATGTTAGAGAGGTACTTTTTTTTTCTATAATGTGTGTGTGTGTGTGTGTACTATTGCTTTGATGAAAAAGTACAAAAGAAGAAAGTGATATTGTAATATTGATGTTTGCCTCACACAGTTGCCTGAAGAATTAATGTTGGATTACGTCGAGATACCTTCAATTCCACCATTACCATTGTGGGTTTTATTAACAGCTGATGAAGAAATATCGGGACAACGAAATTTGCCGGAGGAGGTTGTTAAAGACTACGAGGAATTGTTCGATGTGAATACGTCTGAAGAAAACCTAGATCAACTCCTAGAAAGTGAACCTGATCAATATAAAAAAGACCGCAGGCAATCACTTTCGGAAAACCCATGTTTATCGCATTTCGGTTCTCGTCAAGCACAAATTCTATCCCGACTCCTAACACACACTCATTTGCCGGGTTTATCCTCACTCGATCAAATGCATCTATTGGCTTTGGCTGATACTGTTGCTACCTGTAAAAAGAACTTTTCGGAAAAGTTTATAAATGATCCTTCGAAAACGAATAAAGACATTTCAGGAAACATGCTAACAGATTGTTTAGACGACTGTGGACTTCGATTTTTATTCGCAATGAAACATTTCTCATATCTCTGTCGGTGTCTACCGTTAAATCAGAGGGCTCAATTTCAAAAAAGCGGATTGAGAACGTCGAATATTGTGTGGGCGTTTCATTCTGAAAGCGAGGAAGAACTATTGCATCTAATACCATCGTATCTCAAAGGCGATTTAAAGTGGCTAACGTTAAAAGAACTTGGAGTTGGTTACTGGTTGAGAAACGTTACGCTGCTAAAACAATGTATTGATAAGCTAGCTAAATCAGCCTACCAATCGCAACAGGAACCACTAGATGCAGCCCTCTATTACTTAGCAATGAAGAAAAAGTCCATTGTGTGGGGATTATACAGATCGAAGCGTGACGAAAAAATGACTGCTTTTTTCTCTAATAACTTCGCAGAGGATAGATGGAGAAAAGCTGCTCTCAAGAACGCATTTGTCCTACTTGGAAAGCAACGATTCGAACATGCAGTTGCCTTTTTTCTGCTTGCTAATTCACTGAATGATGCAATTGAAGTTTGCATTAATAAGCTGGATGATTTTCAATTAGCTCTAATAATCGCTCGACTTTACGAAGGAGATATCGATGTTAATTCTCCGCCTACATACAAAAAACTACTGTGTGAACATGTTCTTGGTTGCAATGTTGATTGCATTTTAATAGACAAGAATAAAGCTCATCCTGATCCGTTTTTGCGTTCGATGGCATATTGGATTTTAAAGAGATATTCAGATAGTCTTAATACATTATTGGAAACGGGTGTTGGCCATAACCATAGCCATTACAAAGAAGAAAATATTCTGAAAAGTGAAGAGGACGACATTTATCCAAACGTTTTCAATTTTTATATATATCTCCGAACACATCCACTTCTGATTCGCCAGCACATTGCAATAACTGCACAAGAAAAGAAGATCACGCAAGTTTTATTATCAGGTTTTAGTTACTCTGGAGATCCAGATTTAATCAGTTCGAGCGATAGACAGCTGCAAATAGAAGATACTATTACATCCACTGAAAGGCAGTTATACTTTAAGACAGCCCATGGGCATTTCAAAGCTGGTTGCCCGGTCTTGGCATTGGAAGTCTTAAATAAACTTCCAACAAAGGTTATAGATTCAAGTTTAAGTACGGACTCAACACCATTGGATAATATGACGGATAAATTAATAAACACTGGGATATTTGATTGGTCTACTTCAACTACCCAAGAAGTATGCGAAGAATTTAAGATAGAGTGGGATGACGACGATGATAATGCTAAGAATGAGGTATCGAAAAATAAAAGCGAAGCTATTAATGTAGAAAATAAACATGAAGATTATACAAAAATTGATATAATGTCGCAACAATTGAAGTTTGTGGCTTGCTTGAAGGTCCTCATGGAAGAACTTTCAACACTAGCAACAGGATTCGAAGTAGATGGCGGCCAGCTGCGATATCAGCTGTATGTTTGGTTGGAAAAAGAGGTAGACGCTCTTAAACAGCTCTGCAATTATTGTAATGCAGATAAAAGTTCAGTAGAAGAACTTCAAACAACGGAACATACAAAGGTATGACCAAAAATAAAATAAACATAATTTATTTTATTTTATTTTTGAAGAAAAAGATTTCAATAATATATCAATCATTATTATATCCATTCGCTATAACAATCACAATTCTTTTATAGGAAAAAGATGAAATAAAATCTGCGTCAAAAACGTCGGATAAACCAAGTCTCCATGAAATATTAATGCACGAGAAATACGAATTCGAAGCGAAAGTAATGCGAGCAGCACGCAGAAAAAGATGGTTAAAAGGTGTGATACATTTAGTTATGATGTGTGAGTTATTATATTCATTTCTTTTCGTTAATTACAGCTAACGAAACCTTACTAAGAACTCTTCTTAGTTATTGCTCTCTACATGGCGCCGGCGGTGGAGGTCTCGCTTCAGTCCGAATGGAGTTAATATTATTACTGCAGGAACTGCAACAAGAAAAGTCACAGCAGCAGCTTTTAAGTCCTCTTCCATTCCCAACAACCCTACCACTTCTTAGTGCCTGCATAGCTGGGAATAAGACTGTTATTGCCGACCCAATTAAATATTTACAGGTACCTATTTCAGCAAAAATCTCAGCATGATAATTTCAAGTGGAAACCTTAATGTTAATGTGGACGTTTGGATCTTTCTTTTATCTACTTTAAGATATTTAATTTTCTATTTTTATTTCAGTGCCAAACACAAGATATGCTTCAGTGTATCGTAGAAACGTCACCGATTCCTGGTAACAAACTTAACAACTACAGTGAAATATTTGCATTGCGAGATCTCTCTATTGCTTTGTCATCCTGTATTTATCAATCTTTATGCGACTCCGAGAGTTTTGTTGTAAATAAATCGACTTCAGTGGGATACCAAAGCCCAGGAATAGAAAATATAGCAAAGTTGTATGCCTCTTATGAGTGTTCGCATTTGATGGGCGATTCTAATATTCACCATCGTAAAAGAAAATATTCAATAGACGAACCAGCAAATCTATGGACTCTACCAGCAAAATGGCCGGGAGTAACGAATTTAAGGGCGTTGCTTGTTCATGAGAACGATGACGATATTCCCAAACTGAACGTATTACTATTGGAGTCGTTTTTAGCTACATATATGTCACTGTTTGTATATGCTTTGTCAACATGCGATAGTAGGATTCTATACAGGATAACTTCGCATAATTTTTCAAATGAAACTTGGTCAACAATATTTGGTGGAGGAATTAGGAAATTGTTAAGAAAAGCTACATCGCAGAATACGCAAATGCAAAATTTAGATGAGGCAATGGATGATAATACCATGTGGAATACCGTAACCACCATCACTAAACATCGTGTAAAGCTTAATATGAAATTATTGGGTCCATTCAACAGCAAAACGGTATCATGTACTATGAAAGAGGATAAACCGACGTATAGAGAGCAATTTGTACCACCAGAAATGTCCATGTTATCATATTTGCTTGCCAAGCCTCCATTATCAGGTAATCAGGATTTTTAATAACATTCTATAATAATTAAAGTGTATATGAATGTTTTTAATTTTTAGCTGATCATGGTGACGGTAACGATTATGATTCAGATGATCCCTCTGAATCAGAGAATGACGATGATGAAGGTTCTGATATTCATGATAGCAATAACAAAATTAATTCAAACTTTGGCGTGGAAAACACTGAACATTCAAATCCAATGTCAATATCTTGGTCTATGATGCGAATGGCTTTGATAAAGCTTACTTCGAAAAGGCTGAGAGACTTCATTAACATAGCCGGAATTGAGATTCAAGGTTTGCAATATAGTGAAATATACCCACATCTGTTTTCCACTTCAATACAAATTGTTTAATCAACATTTTTCGTATTTACATTTAGATCTTCCCGTGCTAAGTCCACTGGCTCATGAAGTCTTGCGCAAACTTAATCGTTGGCAGGATATTGTCCTAGAAGATTTAAAAGAAAAAGGCCCATTTCCTGCGAATTACATACCAGGTATTTAAAGATGCTATTCTCTTTTGTATTTTGTTGAACAGTTGCGTTTATTGAGTATATTTATTGCTGAGATTCGCATTCTGTATATTGAATTTGGCAGGTTACCTAATGGATAACGATTTAGAGGGCCCAGCAATTCAAAAATATATACAACTCCTGGAAAGTAGTACTCCATTTATTTCGAATTCATCTGCTGGATCGGTGAGGCGTTTGTGGAACGTCCTAGTGAGAGAGGAATATGTTCAAGATTTATTTATAAAGCTAATATTTAGCAACAAATCATGCACTGCAAAATTAGTTCGACATTCACTTGATGTTGGAATTGACAGTGGTAAGTTTAATCGTTCATAAAAATATAAATATTTCTCAGGACATTGAGTCCTGAGACTGTTGAAGTCGCTTTGATTCGTAGCTTTAACATTTCACACTAATTTCTGTCGTCGTAAATTACCTGATAACATTTATATATATAATTAATGCAAAACAAAGGAAATATTACAACGAAAACTTATGTTCTAAATTTCAGTTTTTGAAAATGCTTCAAATCAAAATGACCCAATACGAATCATCCACAAGGACCATGAATCAATTCTATCTTTTTGTGTAAATAACATCCATCCGGGTCAAATGGCGATATCGAATACACGTGAAATACAAGAGTTGGACATTTCACTCCTTTTGGAATCTCCGAATTGGTTCGAAGACGACTGCGATTATGAGATGATGAACTTAAAGGATATGGACACTAACGCTGGATTCCTAGTTGTTCATGCACAAGAAAAGTAAGTGTTCACTTGCTCTGCCTTTTAAAGTTTTAAGGTTTTCTTTGCAGTTTTTCGCAACTTTGAAAAGTTTATGTGATTGGAATTTATCTAAAGAATACATTTACATTTACACATATTAAGCATTTTTTTCTTAAAATAAAGTTTTCATTTGTATTTACCTTCCATTAAAATGTAGGTATTCAACCAATTCTGCTAGTAATGCTGGAGAAATGGGTTATCAATCATCTCCAGGGTGGCAATCGGGCCGAGGTACATCATTGGTAAGTCTCAATGTTTCTAATTAGACTCCAATAGGTCTTATTGAATCTGAAAGCCTTAGTTTAAAGTTAAAAATTTATAGATTTGAATTTTATATTGATACTAATTCCAACAACAGGCAAAACCAAAACTAATAAAAACCAATAGAATTCAAAAACAAATCTATTTATTTAAGAAACATATGTATGTATTTTGATATATATTCTTTTATTGAAGGTATTAAAGCATAAAGTAGATAACGTGAAACGAATTAGTGCCCACCCGCTCATGCCGTTGTATCTGACTGGAGGCCAGGATGGATCGGTACAGATTTGGGAATGGGGCCATCAGCAGGTTGTGTGTACTCCACGCACCTCGGGTACATTCGCTAAAGTAACTAGGTGCCGATTTTCCGATCAGGGCAACAAGTTTGGAGTAGCAGATGGAGATGGTAATATTAGTTTGTGGCAAGCCGGTATTGCTACACAGAACAACAAGTCGTTCTTTGTAAGAAGCATCAATACAAACTCAGTACACAAAATTGAACAATTTCACCTTGCAGACTCATCAATGTCATAATAAAATCATTTCGGATTTTGCATTTTTGGGATCATGTAGTTTTATAGCTACAGGTAATAAATATAAAATAAATTATTTAATAGTTTATTTTCAAATATCATTTATTTCTTTTTTCAGCTGGCTTCAGTTCAGAAAACAAAAATATTGTTCTTTGGGATACTTTGCTTCCAATTAAAAAATCCTGCGTTTCATGTAAGCTCAGCTTTGCTAGAATAAATTGTTTAAAGAGTACTTTTTTGATAACTATTATTTACAATTATCCGATTGTTGTTTCGATTTCTCCTATTTGAAGCTATTGCAATTCATAATTGAAGTGTATGAACTGCAATTACAATTTTAAGTACAAAGCTTAGCAACTAATAAATGCACTTTTTTATATTATTACATTTGACATTTAATATTTTCTTTTAGCGTTTATTTGTCACGAACAAGGATCTTCCTGTATAGTTTTTGCGCCACAGCATCAAATATTGATATCATGTGGAAAAAAGGGCGATGTTTGCGTGTTTGATTTGCGGCAGAGAATTATTCGGAACCGATATCAGGCGAGTTATAATAAATTAGCAAATGTTCGATCAACATTTTTAACGCTTTTACATTACCAGGCACATGAGAGCTCTATTAAATGTGTAGCATTAGATCCTAACGAAGAGTATTTTGTAACAGGATCAGCGGAGGGAGATATTAAGGCAAGTATTAATATTATTACAATAAATTCAAGAAAGTAGCGCTTAGTAAACACCCAAAAGAAATGAACTTCACTCTGGCCGCAGTTAAAATCAGTGGCAAAGCCTTTGGGTGAAGTATTAAAATTAATTAACGTTTATTATTGAGAACGAATTTCCGTCATCCCTCGTCATGTTAGGTTTGGCTATGTGCCATCTTCGGAGTCGTTTCGAAATCTTCCAATACATATTTTAATTATACTATTTGACGAGTTTCATCAGTCCGATAATGCGATATCTTTGCAGATGTCCAGCTCCCGTCTAGAAATTAACTTACCAATAAGAAATTTTTGTAACTTGAATTTCTACACAATTATATTTTCTAGACCATTAATGGTTTTAAAATTGTATCTAATTTATAAGGTTCTTACATCTCTGAACATTTAGATTCGGACACGTCTCAGATAAGCTTCAGTGTATTATATCTGTTTTTCGTTGTTTGTGTGCAATAATCTTAATAAAGCTAAAATTATTAATCTTTTTTATTAATTTATTAATCTTTTTCCATAAATGCTGATCTTGATACATATGTTTATAAATCATTGATCTATTTTAATATTCTTTTCAGATATGGAGTCTTAATAATTTTTCTTTGCTCCACGTATTTCCTGGAGAACATGCAAAGAATAGCTTCTTCAAACATATGGGACAGGGAGTTAGTCAGCTTCACCTGGATGCATTTGGACGCTTATTTTCCTGTGGATCAGACGGATGTATGAAAGTTCGCCAACTAGTAGAAAAGGAAACAGTTGTACATTCTGTATATTAATTATTTATTTAAAATTATTAATTATATGTGTTTATAGTATATGTTAAAGTAATATATTAAAATATTTGTTTAAATTGGTTCTAATCTAAATGTTAAATTTATTTCTAAAAATATACAGTTAAATAAATAAATAAGCTATTATATTCCTTCGACGTTGAGCAAATTGCTATTCTATTCAATTACTATTCTATACCGACGAAGAGCAAAAATGTTTATTTGTATCTTGAGAAACCTCATAATTCTTATAAAATATAGTATGTTGCGTTTATAGGAAGATAGTTGAGCCGACGCACAACCATATCGACGAAGGCGGCGTTTTGGGTACTTACGGAAGTGGTATTATCCAGATGGATAATTGTGGTATTGCTATATGTGCTTTTATGTAAAGAAGAAGGACTACATACATTTTGTGTAAACATCGTCAGAAAAGTATAAAACTTAACGTCTGGTCATTGAAAATATTATTTATATTACGATATACGTTCCCTCCATATTCATTTCGAAAAACAACAACAAAACAGTTAGTCACGTGGAGTCTCTGAGTAGAAAGCTTACAGGAGATGATCAAAACTACCAGGCGATCATGAACGACAAAATATTAGCAAGCAAACGCATAACAACGAGTAAATAGTAACGAGCTTCACATCTATGAACCAAAATTTTACAAAACGAGTACACATGCTCATGAAATCTCTGTGATCTACCAGGCGATCATGAACGAAAAATATTAGCAAGTAAACGCATAACAACGAGTCAATAGTAACGAGTCTCATATCTACGAACCAATAATTTTTAAAACTAGTAAAGGCTCATGAAATTTTTGTGTATAAGCAACGAGTGTATACTCGTTGATATGCATGCATATGCGCTCGTCGCGTTTACTACTAATTTGCCATTTATAGTCTTTTTTCCCAAACGAAGCTCATTAAAAGTATTCAAGTGAGTTGAAGCACTTGAAAAAACCCACGATTTTATGATGAGCATTATGAATACCCTAAATATTTCCAGTTTGATTACCGTTACAAGTTTGTGACTCGGAAGATCGAATCGAATACAAGAAACCTAAGTTTCTTTTATAATAATTATATCCGGGAGTGGCTCACAAGCTCACATGGGGAAGCTCTTTGATTCATAAGTTACAAATAAGCTACAGTTCACCGTTATCTTTTTAATACCACCTTCGACAATCACCACTTACGAAGAAAAGAAAATGGCATCATGTCTTCATTTATTTATGAATAATAAATAAAAATACATGCTAAAATTGTACAAGTTATCAATAAAACTTCAAAATTTAAATACAATAGCGCACTTTTATGTATAAAATGTACAAGCCTAAAATGTATATAAATTTTAAACTATATACATGTATATATGGTATATACAGTTACATATGTATATAAAATAATCACGTTATGCTGCAACTGTTTCTAGTGTTGCAGTAATTTGGTGTTTTGTATCGATTCTTACGCTTTGAAAGCGTATTAAAAGTGTTAAAACATTGTGATGTTAAAGCGTAAGATTTCAAATATGATTTGACGGAGGGCGGTAGTGGCAAATTGTCGATCGCATATACAGTTGTACTACGTACAATTGTTCGACAACAAAGTTCTTGTAGAGAGATAACTGTAAAGATAAATCCGCAAATAAATATTTTTCGTTTGAATTTCTTAGATTTTTACCTTTATTATTTCGCCATATTCTTTCCATTCCATTTCGATGCAAAGCTAATCTAGCTAGTTCACAAAATGACTCTCTTATGTTAAAATCGCAAAGTGGCGAAATCTCAAAACACGTCATATTGTTCCGGTAAGCATAAAGCTCTGCTTGCTTTGATGCAACCTGTCTTTTAAACGCCAAATGTAGACGATTTCCAACCAGAACTTTCGGAATGCCTGGTGCATGCTATAAATAATATAAAATATTTATTAAAGCTCATTAAGTAATAAATCATAAATTCATATATGAATTTATAAGTTATAATTATAGATATCAAAGCAAATAAATTTCAAGACTACTTCTAGTGCTTTAGTTTCTACAAGTACATAATATAATAAACATTCGGTTTTTATTATTTTTCTGTAATTGAATTATATTTCTCTCACCTCGTCTACTTCTTTCAACCACCTATCGATGCCGTCAAAACTCCATCTATTCGTAATGTCGTACACTAATATTACTCCTTGAGCACCTCTGGAATAAGATCTAATAATTGTGCAGAAACGACCTTGTCCAGAGGCATCCCATATTTGCAGTTTAACACGTTTTCCTTCAAGTAAAATACGTGTGGTTTTATAAGCTAAATATTGATGAAATGAAAAAAAGTTTTATTTTAATTTTTTTTTTCCTTTTTTTTGTGATTAAAAGAAATTTACCTGATCCACTACAAAAAGGACTTTCCGATGACGCGTCTTCAAGACCAGATAAGATTTCATGTTTCCCAACATCACTATCGCCAACTAAGAGAACTTTCAGTAGGTAGTCATAATCTTTTGACATATTTCGACTTTATTAGCAACAATAATGTGTTAAGTATTGTAGATTTCTTTTATCCACGAGAATATTTTTTCCATATTATTGAACTTTATTTATTTTTAGTTCAATTTAAAAATACTTTTTATGTAATGTACAGTGAACGTGATATATCTGTTGAGTTTCAACCTGTAATAATAAAAACAGAAATTTATCGCGATTCTTTCAATTGATTTTTAGTATAAATAAATATTCATACAAAAATCAACAAGTGTCTATGAAATTACATATTCTCATTATGGAAATAATAATAATTAATACTTATACAAAATTGTTAGTAGAAGTTTTTGTTCTCTTTATTTAAAAACTAAAGGTTTAACTTTAATAACTTTAACAAATAATTTTGTAGATAACCATGGATTATCATCGGATTGAGTCAGGTTCTAAAATTTTCCTCAAGTAAGAATCATTGACAGTTTTCGAAGAAGACACAATGTTAGAATTAGGATGAAATGTTTCTAAATCACAGACTGATAGCTATAATTGCTGGCAGTTTATGCTGCAGAATGGACCTTTATGGTATTTAAGTGCCTGCATAACCAAATCTGGCAATATCTGAAAAGGGTTAATAGGTGTTAGAAAGAACCAATTGCAAATAGTTTCACAAAAAGAGCAGCTTGGCTGTTCGTACCATTTGCTCGGCGATACATTTTCACAAGTTATAATACTCAGATCTAGACAATTCATTATCCAATGAAGCGGAATATTTCATTCATTCTGCTCTAAGGATGATATAGTACGCATGGTGTAGACAAATAATTTACAAACCAAACAAGAGTTCTAAAAAATTACTATCCATAACCATGTAGCAATAGTTTTACCAATGCTAAGAAAGAGATAAATTTAATGTTGGCATAATTCCTATATAAAGCTGATATTTTTTCTACTTGAAAGACGTGAATTGGAAAATATGAAAACTTGACTCAGTAACACCGATGGCTTAGGTCTTAACTTTATACATTGGCTAAGTTAATCAACTTGAAGGTATTTCGGTTAGATTTAGATTTCCATATAGCAATGCATGCTTTAACGTTGTTTAATTATCCTTTGTAATGTATGTTAGATGAGCAATCCGGAATTTCACACATTTCTTTTATATCCCAAACTACAAATGTAATAAACTATTTACATATGATGCCATTTTTACAAGGACCGCAATTGCAGTTTCGCCAAGACTGTTAAAATTACTAGGATTTATTCTAAAACTGAGATAAATAAGAATAATTTAAATTGCAAATAGAAACTAAAGGTATTTTCAATGTACTGAAGACTACAGTAAATGAACGTGTTGTATATATCAAATGTGCCACTGCAAATGTGCTTTAATAAGACTTAAAATATTGCACAAAAAATAATTTAATTTTTTATTACATACACAAATCAAGCAACCAGATAAAATCCATTTCGTACATCCATTTCGACGAAAACGAAAGCCGTAATCAGATATCTCAAATAGACTGATGTCCTAGTCCTAACCATCAAATGTTATTTTCTTTGAAATGCAGCTAAACTCTGCGCTGTTAATTTTTACATACGTCGACTCAATGCAGTCGCCGCCGGAATATAGAAAAACTTAAATAGTAAGTTCCTGCAACCTTACAACACTAATCCTGTTGTCGACGTTTTGTTAAAACTAGACTCGAAAAATGTTTATAACAGATTTATGTTTTAATTATTCTTTCTCTTGCAAATGGCGGTTAAATTCCAACAACTTTATTATGTCCCAATTTATAAACCCTTGATATTGCTAATTTATTTTTAGTTAATTGTAGGCGATATGCACTGAAGCATAAAGCTTTGTTTAAAATAATCCGAAAGGATTAAATATGAAAATTCGTTCTTTCACTAACCTGCTGATTTAGTGACGTCATAAGCTGGCATCTTTCATAATAGTAAAAAGGTATTAATAATTTACAGTTTTTGGTTTAGCCGAATAAACACAATCAAGGAAAACTCGAATATATGATATTCTCCTATACCTTACATCACATTCATAAATAAATTTAACAATCAGAGATTTTATCATTAAAATTTTATTAGTCGTTCAGAATAAGTAAAGAATTTCTTGCACACACTTCTGAACATGTAATTACAGGGGAAAAATTGCTGATTTTTATGCTTCTTTTAGATAACCATGGATTTTAATATGCAAAATATATATTATAGTTTAGCTGATATTATGAGTTAAATTTCTTTGATTGCAATGTTTTATATATTTGAATAAACTCAAAAGCAAAGAAAGTTAACTATATTTCTTAATCTGATAACATTGTCTTCCCACTTTGCTTCTCCTTTTCTTTATCACGTTCAGTTCGTTGCTCAGATTGTCCGAGTATTATGGCCGGCCCTTGATGAGTTTTTTGTTTCAACATTGTCCAATCATATATATAATCATATTGGTGGTTCAAAGTTCTGAAAAGAATTCTAAAAGCAAAAAAACAATATTTAGTAAATTTCTATAACGTGAAATTGATTGATTTCACAATTTTTGGCTAAAATAAAATCTCATTATAAAGCTAATCGAGTTTTTTTAATAACATCCTACATCCTGATTAAATATTTATTAGGAAAAGTAATAATTAATTTTTCTATTATATTTGTCACGGTTCGGCAGTAGTTAAAATGTTTCTATGCAAAACATTTGATAGTGTAAATTTATGTAATCCTTATAATCGACATTTCAATATTTTCGAGCTAAACCTAAGCGCTTAGAATATAAACGGCCAAAGCTTCAATAATCAACCAACACGTATAATACTAAAGCAAAGAAAATACGCTATATATTTGAATTTATAATCAATATGGAATTTAGGTCTACTAATTATTAAACATTAGCACAGTAAGAAATAGGACTAGCGCTGCTTTTATATAGAATATAGAAATAATTTGCATTAATGTGTATCATAAAGAAAGAACTGAATACTCATTGGCGCAGACAAATGAATAACGTATTATGTTAATGTTATCATTATAAAGGTTTCTCTTAGAAAAATACATATCTTATTATAAATACTTAGTATAATCTTCTTTTTACCTGAAAAGTTGACGAAGATACATGTAATCTGGCTGCTCATCGAAACGCAAAGTACGACAATAGTTTAAATACATAGAGAATTCAGCTGGGAATCCTTTGCACAATACTTCAACAGGAGTCGACATCTTCTTTTCAGATATTTTTTCATATTTCTTTTTTTTATCAGTTGCTTTCATTCCTTGCCAAGGAAGTACTCCTCTATTAAAATACATCATAACATATCCCAGGGATTCCATGTCATCCCGCCGAGACTGTTCAATACCTAAATGAGCATTGATGGAAGCATAACGTGCAGTACCCGTTAAATTTTTATCCTCGCGATAAGAGATATGAGCACGATTTCTGGGATCTTTGTACTTTTTAGCTAAACCGAAATCAATTAAGAAAAGTTTGTTGCAATGTCGTCCGATACCCATTAGAAAATTATCGGGTTTTATATCTCGATGAATAAAGCACTTTAAGTGAATGTATTCAAGTCTTCCAATCATTTGATCTACCAACATTAAAACCGTTTTAATAGTAAAATGCCTCGTACAGAAGTTGAATAAGTCCTCTAGGGAGGGTCCAAGTAAATCCATAACTAGAGTGTTGAAGTTTTTCTCTTTTCCATAGTGTCTAATACGGGGAATACCAACTCCGCCGCTTAGAACACGATACAATTTATATTCATAGAGCAACTGGGGATGACGTGCATTAGCGCTCTCCATTTTTATAGCTACTTCTTCCCCACTTTGTATACTCATCCCAAGGTAAATATCGCCAAAAGAACCACTTCCTGTAATGTAAAAAACAACTTTATATTCTGCCTAGACGAATATATCTTACAACGGATATTTCCGCTTCTTATCAATTTAATTAAATTAGATTCTAATTTTTATACCCTACACCTTAAGGTTGAGGGTATATTCACTTTCTACCGGAGTATGTAACGCATAGAAAAGGACAAGATAGGTATGGAAAAGTATATATATTCTTGATCAGCATCACCACCAAAATTGAAATAACGATGTCTGTCTATCTGTCCGTTGAAATCACGATCACAGGAGAACGGATTAAGATTTCAAAATGAAATTTGGCAAAAATATTCGTTGCTATGTTGGGGTGTTGGGGTGTTATCGAGAGTGCAGGTACCTCTGTTTTGCCTATTAAAAAAGGCCATATCAGCATCACTTTTTGAGAGAAGACTAGAAAAATTTATATGTAGGTTAAGACTAATGCTTCCAGTTAATATGCCAAATATGGGCGTGATCCGCCCACTTTTAGTTTACATAGGTCATGGAGGGTTTTACATGGATTGTATTGAAAAGTATATAAGTTTCCTGAATAGTGGTGTATATAATATTGTAGTTTGTGAACCAATAATATTCTGTTGGGAAAAAATGGGCGGGCCACGCCTCCTTTTTACCCATCCACCCAGTATTGCAATATATTTTTATACCCTACACCTAAATTTTGAGAGTAAACGCACTTAGTACCGGTGTTTGTAACGCACAGATATAGTTAAGCAGCTATAATTATAGTTTATCTTATATATACGAGTAAATATGCAGCTTTAAGGTGTAGGGTATTTCGGCTACAGCCCGGCTGTAGACAACACCTTTACTAGTTTTGAATTGTTTTTTGAAAATTACGTAAACTAAACATTTAAGAGTCGAGATCTTCAAAACACCACGAGCACCAAATTGTTACCGACCATGGGACCATATATTTATTGCTACGACATACATTTGGTGTTTCTCAACTTTCATTAAAGTAATTACAACGCTTCAAATAATATACATAGATAATTTTATAATTTAGTGGTTCTGCTACACAAAAGTAAAGTGCTGAGTATACAAGATTTTTGATCTTTGCATGAGATGTTGGAGACAGCTCCTTATCTGGATATCTGATGTAAGGTACTATATTGTAGTTCTCTAACCCTATACCTACAGTAAATGTTGTATTGAACACAGTTTGCCAAACTTATTCCAAAATATATATATGTGGGTCATATGATGTACCAATTATACCTAATTTTTATGAGCTTTTTTCCATAAAAAATAAATAAAATGTCAATAATTAATAATAATAGAACTAATATTAATTAGTACTCAAAGGAATGTAAAAAGAAAACTATAAATGCAGTTTATGGTTTTAAATATGCATAATACAAGTATATATGTGTGTATATATAAATTCGTGTATGTGTTATAATATATTTTCTACAAAAATATGCAAGAAGACTTTACCTATTTTACGAATAATTCGATATTTTCCTCCGACAATGATCTCGGATCGGTTAAGTCTCAGTTTCTCCATTTTGTTGAGTTCGATTCTCCTATTTTCATCAGATGTTATTCATTCTATGGATTTAAATTGATGTTTTTAAAAATAAACAAATATTAGTTTAAATTGTATTTATGGTTGGTATTAATAAAGGATACGATGTACAACAATAAAGCCGTCTTCTGTAAATGGAGGGGACCTACCTAAACTGGACAATAGATTACTTTCGTCAGGTTAATTGTGTGCATGTTAATTTTGTGTGTGCAAACAAATAGGCAAGAGAGAAACTTTAAGATGCGGACAACTATAATACACAATAATAAGAACAGGACACGCAACGTTCTGTTCTATCGCTTAAAGCCTACAAAACCCAGCAAACGTCATCGCTTGGAAGCAACCAAACATGAAATCGGTTAAAAAGAGAAATTCCCCTTATTGCAATCCGACATTTTCACAAATTCTACTTAGTACACAAAACAGACTTGGCTTTCTTGCTCCACTTCTGTCTTGTGAGCAAAGATATTCGCAAGTTCAGACACATTCGCCGAAATTATGAAATCTGAAAATTTAAGAGGCTCTTGTTATATGTAAACTTTTTCTTTTTAGCTGTATTCCAGCATTCCCTCTGAATGTTCCCTTCAAGATCGCGATTAACTGAAAGCATATTTGATAGACCTCTGAAATGCCAATAAATAAGTAAATCAATTTTTCCCATACATTTTCATATATTTCAAACATGTTCATATCTAATTTTTCTTGTTTTAAAGGAGAGTTTTTTCGGCTAAGGCGAGGGGGCTGCTGTAGTTCAAGCTCCGACGGTAAATATACATACATATATGTATAAGTATGTACATTTAATATATGCCATAATGTTTTTTTGTCCAGACATTTTTGAAGGTTATTTAACTATTATATATTTGCTTTTAAAGAATTTTTATTATAAAATAATATATAAAATATATGTGAAAATAAAAGCATACACTTAGTCGAAGGCAGAATCCACAAAAAATTTTACAAACATTTAATTTATATTAACTATACTTTTCACTATATATACTTCACAATTACCAGTAATTTCTCAATGCAGACTATAATTTTGACTTTAAATGAAAATTATCAAGTTACACATGTCCAACAGAGAAAAATTATAGTTTAATAACTCGAAATTCAGTGATTTCAGAAAACGCATTAGCAACCGATGTAATTTTTCATCAAGTAAATCTTGAAGCAGTGTTGCCAGACGATATCGTTACATATAGATTATAATAAAAACGTAAGCGGTGATTTTGGAAATCTTTAAATTAACATATTACGGTCAGAAACGATATAATAGCCGTGTTGTTTTAATGAACTATATAGTTCTTCTCCATACAAGTGACACTTACCCATGTTTTATACAGGTTTCTATCGAGTTTATAGGGAAATTCGCAATTTCCAACTTTTTTGGAAATCATCGTTTTTTTTAATGAACCGCATAGCAAGAACCATATAGTTCATTAAAAAAAGATGGTTAATACCATAGGTGGTATATGTATACCAAAGCGAAGAAGAAATCAAACATAACAAACGAAGATCGATTGTTTACGATAACGCAGTTTTGTTTTCATTACAATGACAGCAGCGTTTTCGTGGTTTTTATTTGGTTTAGATTTTCCACAAAAATGCACACTTTGGAAATTTCATAACATATATATATGTTATATTTGTCGTTGATAATCGTCCACTATTTATGACCGAGTAGTTGCACTTTTTTAATGATCTTGATATTCAGATCATTACAGGCACGGATCATTAACGCACCACAAAACGCAATGTCATTGATATGTTCGTAATATCTACGTGACGTAAACCATATGTAACATTAAAATTTAAATTCAACATAACTGTCAAAAGCTCACCTTAAATATGAATTAAAAAAACCCGACAAAACCTTAAATACTTCATTTGATTAAGAATTCTATCATTGTATAAACATTAAAATTTTCTTTTATTTTATTTACTTTTGAACAGTTATAATTTCATTGACCATATGAAGTTATATATTCTCACAATTACCAGTATCTCTTTCAACTAAACTGTTGGTGATAAAAATGAAGAAGTTATTAATGCCTTTTTAAAATTTATGCTGTAAAATTCATCAATCGTCTTAGCTAGATAACTAAATAAAGCTTATAATGTTATAATAACGCCTTGTATTTAGATTACGAATGTAGTTAAATTAGTTAATTTGCAAAAGTAGTTCAAAAGCAAGAAAACGGCGTCTTCATTAAATCAAGAGATCAGTAAATATATGAGAACTCGCGTTTTCTTGGAGTTAGTGCTAATTTGCACTTTTACTCCCTTTTCGCTGCTAGTCGATTAGTAAATTATACAATCCAACTTAATTACATATTGACAAATTTGGGATGTATTCCTGACAGTGTCAGCAGATAGACACATATTTCAAGTACAAAAATTTATTATAATTATTGATAAAAAATTCATGGACAGTACCCAAGCTTTTGCAGGAAAAAAAAAGTTTCGTGCTAGAAACACAAATAAAACTACACAATAAATAACCAAACGTTATACATTATAAAATAAATTTATATTTTATGCAACAAAACATATATTATACATTTTATAACATGTATGTTTAGTTGATTTGGAATATTATATATTAGAATTAATACAAAGTTTTACATTACATTCCACCCATTCCTCCCATTCCACCCATACCACCCATACCACCCATTCCTGGCATTCCACTACCGGCATCTTCCTTTGGAATGTCAGTCACTACTGCTTCTGCTGTAGTCAAGAGAGAAGCAACACCAGAAGCATCCGTTATAGCAGTGCGCACCACCTGTAAAATGTTATATAAAAGATAGTACATGAAAATAAGTCGCAGTTTTGACAAAGTAATGTTTAGGAATAGGAATAATTTACTATGAAATAATAAAATAGAATTAATCGTTAAGGAAAAAAAAAAATTAAGTGAAATACAATTATTCACTTACTTTTGTTGGATCGATTATGCCTTTTTCTATTAAATTTCCGTATTCGGCTTTGAGGGCATCATAACCAAAATCTCCTTCTTTTGTTTCTATTTTCGCCACAACCATTGCTCCATCAACGCCAGCATTTTTCGCAATAGTTAGACATGGCATTCGCAGAGAACGACGAACAATTTCAATGCCCAGATTCTACAATATGTAAAAGAATTTTTAGGTTGACGTTTATTTTAGTTTGAAAAAACTTGATAGGAAAAATTCGGAATTGCTAAGGACGCTATATACAGATACTACGCTCATCAGAAGTTTGTTTGATCACATTCAAAATGATGAGTGAGTCGCACCCTGGTAAAAGCATCGTAGCTATGGTTGACAAAGTTACCGACCTATCTGATCGGTCATAATCACACAATTGGATTTAGTCAATGCTAATATTTCTGTGGTTTACCTTTTGTATATACTTGTCATAATTATCTATATACTAGCTGACCCGACGAATTTCGTTTCGCGCAAAATGTAGTTTTGAACAATAGCGGCAGTTATTATGCTTGCGCTCTCTTACTCTTTCTCTTCCTTTATCACACATTGGTCGTCTAACGGACTGCTCTACACTCCCCCTAGTTTCATCCTTACCTATTTATGCCAAAGCATTGTGACAGCATTCTAAATTTCACCTCCATAAGCCTTGTAGTCTTCATATTATGGGGATTTTAAATCTTGCCACGGCCCCTCAAAGGGCGCACATAACATAATAACCGCCGCTTTTGTTTAAAACTAAATTTTTGGCGAGACTAATCTCGCCGCCTCAGTTAGTATATTATAAAAACATTTGAATTTTAAACTTTAATGGCTGACAAAAACTTTATCATTTTATAGTTCTTAGTTCGTCATTAAGCGACAATGGTTCAGGCAACTAGTCGACAATTTATCGTAAAAAATCGCAATATATTCGATCAAGTCTCTCAAAATGAATTTTGCACATTTGCGTCTTTTTTGGGAAATTTGCACCTTGATAGGTCACGAAAAGCTAGACGATAACAATGGGTTTGGTGTGATGGGCTATGGATTCAGTAAGTAATACGGATCTCAAAACAATTAAAAAACCAAGTGTTTGAACTTTGCGAGAATACTAAAATACATATATGTTCTTTACCTGGTCATCATTGGCACCCTTGAGATTTTCAAGATCTGGTATGCATCTCAATAATGCAGTCCCACCTCCAGGAACGATTCCCTCTTCAACGGCTGCTCGTGTCGCATTCAGGGCATCATTAACGCGGTCCTTTTTCTCATTTACCTCAACTTCACTCGATCCTCCTACACGTAATAAAGCAACACCCGATGCTAAACGGGCAAGACGTTCTTGAAGTTTTTCCTTCTCATATTCAGAAGTTGTCTCTTCGATCTGATCCTTAATTTGTTCTACACGCCTTTGTATATCATCCTTATTGCCTTTTCCTTTCAATAAGAGTGTATCGTCTTTTGTTATAATAACTTCCCCAATTTTACCCAAATCATTAATTTGGACGTCTTCAAGCTTTACTAAATTTGCATCGTCACCGAAAACGATTCCACCTGATGCAATTGCCATGTCAGTCAACGTTGATTTTCTATTATCACCAAAACCTGGTGCTTTAACTGCAGCAACCTGTAACCCAATTTTCAAACGATTAACAACTAAAGTACTTAATGCCTCTCCATCAATATCTTCAGCAATTATGACCAACGGTTTCCTTTGTGCGTTAGCTAATTCCAACGCTGGTATTATACTTTGAACCGATGATATTTTTTTTTCTGATAGTAAAAGCAAAGCGTCTTGGAACTCAACTTTAGCACCTTTGGGCGAGTTGATAAAATAAGGCGATATATAACCTCTATCAAACTTCATTCCTTCAATAATCTCTAGTTCATCTGTTAGTGTCTTGCCATCCTTAACAGTAATAACTCCATCGCGACCGACTTTCTTCATAGCTTGACTAATTAAATCTCCGACTGCCTTATCGCCATTAGCAGAGATTGTTGCTACTTGAGCAATTTCTTCTGGAGTATTTACTGGTCTAGACATCAGTTTCAGTTTTTCCTTCACGTTATCAACAGCTATCATTACTCCTCTGCGAATTTCAACGGGATTTGCGCCTTTTGATATTTTATCAAATCCCTCCTTTGCAATTGCTCTGGCCAAAACAGTGGCAGTTGTTGTTCCATCTCCGGCTTCTTCATTAGTATTGTTTGCAACATCTTGAACTAATTTAGCGCCAATATTTTGAAATTTATCTTTCAATTCAATAGACTTAGCCACAGTGACACCGTCCTTTGTAATTTTTGGAGATCCCCAAGTTTGTTCAATTATAACGTTTCGTCCTTTTGGACCCATTGTTACTGCCACAGCATCTGCAAGTACGTCAACACCTTGCAGCATTAAGGCTCGCACTTCGGGTCCAAATTTCACATCTTTAGCATAATAACGAACGGCAAGCTGGCGGTTAATGGAAGCGCGGATACTTGTTACAGATAAGCGAAGCATCTGAAATAGAATTTCCATTTTTAATTAATTAAGGCTAAAGTATTAGAGCAACATTGACCACGTATCTTTATTCTATTTAAAATGATACCGCAGTATTAATTTACAATAATAATTTATTTTGTTTTTAAGACATTCATTATTCAATAGAGGTGCTAAAAAATCAGAGCAGAAAGTAGTTATGATATATACTAGAAAGAGAAAATTCCAAACTTTTCAGCAACTTTGAATCACGCATAAATGCCACATTTAGGAATAACCTCCAGTAGCATATGAACATTTGGAAATTATGAAAGGATCGCTAATAACATATATGCCATACGAAATAAGGGTCGATGTTAACTTTGGAAAACAGTTGGGGCTGGCCTACGAGGTAACTGTGCTTGGGTTGCAAAAGGAATGAAGAAGGTCAGATGACGACTAGTTGATTATAGTAATCATGTAAAAACTTTCACAATGAACATAGTTTACAATTATAGTTGGACATAGAAGTTTTTAAATGGCATTTTTAAAAGAAACTTAATGTATAGCACTTAAATTTGATTTTTCATTTCTTTCTTGTTGTAAAAGTATTTATTTACTTACATGGAATCTTCAAGGAACTATTATGTACATGTACTTTTAAGACAGAAAATCTGTATTTTTTTACGCGAGACTCTGATTCTATCTTAGTATTGACAATTCTAAAAAAGTATAAATGCATAAATTTTATTACAGAACGTACGTTTGTTGAATTGCATCAGTTATGTAAATAATTTCATATTTACCATCAGTCGAAATCCAGTTCCTATTTTTCAAATGGTGAAAAAAATTCTCCAGCTAATGTTTACTCAATTTGCTTGGTAAATATGATTTTTTGTAAAATTTTATTTCGGTCAAGTGAGAGAAAAATATCTACTTTATGATATCGATAACAAGTACATAATAGAGCTAAAATTTAATTTAAAGATACCTCACGATGTATTGTATAATCCAAATTTGCTAAAAGATTGGACTATTATTTTGAATTTGTGACCGTCACAAAAAAAAAAACAGCGGCAAAATATGAACCTTGATCTTGACTAGTGTATTATTCTTAGCCTTTCATTAAGGTGTTGCTTAGTACGTAACCTAACATTATTCAAGGGGCACATAGTGTTTAAAACGGTTTATGCTTTTATTACAAAGAAATGAGTTGTTTTTCATTAAATTTTTTACAGAATGGTGTATTTGGTTCTGTGAGGGCAATACATTGCGCAGTTTTTTTTGATCAAAAGGACGATAATCGAAGAGGCTGTGGTTCTGCTATCAACTGTGAAATTATTTTTCTATAACAGAATTATGTAATCGTTTTAAAATTTATTACATAATCCTATTAATTCAGGAAACTCGTACAATCGTAGTAAGGAATGTACTATACATTAAATACTTGGCCTAGCTATAAATACTTATGGATAGCAAATAAAAGTTATTCAATGGACTAAGTCATTAATTCAAAATTTATACCCTTTAAGGCATGGTACTAATTAATAGTATATGGAATGTTGGAGAAAATATTTGAGGAATTCTAATTCAACGATCTGAGCACAACATGTTAAAAATTAGAAAAGCTCAATTCAATCCCTTCTAAATACAAAATTAATTGAAACCTATTTCTTCTCTAACTTATTTCAACTTGCAAAATAATAAGTAAAAACTTACATTGTGTTCAGTTAGATTACCGGCAACTTTTCAGTACACAAAAACGTGGAAACTCGATTGTAACCTCTCTACTTGGACCAATATGGAATATTCGAGAAAAATTTATTCAGTGTTGAAAATCTCCACTTTCTGTGCTTGATTCACAAAAATTAGGGTTGTAATTCCCTACGGTTTTACAATGTCCCTTAGTACTTTTTTACGGCCCAACAGATTTCGATATGGCGGTGATTCCACTTGGGTAAAGTTACCCAAATGGGTAAAATTTTGTTGTTGCTCTACGGCAAAACACAAAAATGAACACTCGCTCACGAGAGAACAGTGTGTTCATCTGTGGGTAAAATTTTACCAAAGCATTTTGCTGGTTTTTCTTGGAGAACAGAGTTCTGTAGCAGCAAAAACCGTTTGGTAGTATGCAAACGTAAACAGAGTTCTGTAGCAGCAAAAACCGTTTGGTAGTATGCAAACGTATGTAAAATCAATGAAAGCGGCAGATTAGCACGCAAAATGTATAGTAAAATAACAAACGGAAACCCTTTCGAGAGCGTGTACATTTTTTCATTTGTTGTAAGCTGTTGACATAGCAACAATTAGTTCAACAATGACCGCTCATCAATGCGGATGTGTTGCACGGACGTTCTATATTAATTATTTTAACATATTACGCACATAAATAAATGTTTTAGTTTTGCTAATTTTTTAATGGTATTTATGACTTGTTTAAGAGTCGATCAATTTGGTATTTCCGATATATTTTTAATTAAATTTTTTCAATTCTATGTTTGATTATTATGACATGATGTTTTCTTAATTAACTTAAACTTAATTTTATGTTTATTAAAACATCTAGAAAGTAACAAAAATTACATTAAATTATAATTATTCTATATTTTTGTATTAGTATAATAATAGATTGCATATTATTAGCTATCTGTAAAATTTTATGACACTCGACGCTACTTTTACTCCATTTGGTAGCAAAAGTATCAAATATTCTTGGGTAAAAATACCCAAGTGTAATCACCTCGGGGTAAAAATTCGATGAACACATTGAGAGAGTAAAATTGCTTGGGTAACTTTATCCAAGTGGAATCACCGCCTAGGCGGTTTTCACACCAATGAGACAGAGACAAAGAGACAGTTCGTGTTCATTTTTGACTCTTGTGGCATTTACATTGAAGAGACTAAAGTCTTAAAGCTTTTTGCTACTTTACTGCTGGGGAGTATTGCCGTTCCGTCATTGTTACAAATAAAATCGTACTAAATCGAAGCCGACAATTTTTAAAACAGTTTTATACTTTAATTGCAATTATGGAATCAAATATTATTTTATTCCATAAGAATTATTAAGAAGAAATTCCATAAACCAATTTATAACCTTCGCGTTAAATTAGAATAATAATGTGGTGATGTGGACACAAGAGACTCGCTATATATTTTCCGACTTTCGATAATAATTAGGACAGCGACAACAAAAAACAGAAACAACAAAAAACTGATAAAAACTACACAAGGTATGCTTTAATCTAATAGCTCAGCCTGCACTTCTATTGCACAAAGTAGTAAAATTTAGTCCGAATTTCACAAAAGGGACTAAATTCCACTCCAACGCTTAATACACTTTTACTGTATTGGTGCGACAACACTTTTGTCTCTTTGTCTCACGGAATGCCGTGAGACAAAAATGAACCAAAGAGACAAATTCATCCGCTTGTTCTTCTTACAATTTTATTAGCAAAACAAGAACAAAATTTTGTCTCTTTGTCTCTGTCTCATTGGTGTGAAAACCGCCCTAGGAGTACAAAGAATATTCATCTCGTAGGATTACAACACAAAAATGCCTGAAACACAGTTCGTCATACAAGAGACAAGATATAAAATGAGATGTCAAAACTACGCAGAGTGTTATGGAAATCAAGAAAAAATAATTTATCTACAAACATTCGTATGTAGATAAACATACTACTGCATGCGAGTTGGCTTTATTTCCATTGTAACAGATATTTTATGCGAGTTCCTGATAACCAACGTCAGTACAAATTTAATCAACGAAAAAAAAATCCACACATTTTAATGAAATGTTTAACGAATTAATAACTCCAATATTGTAGAACGGAACTGCAAGAACAGCTAATCGAGTTTATCGAGTTTACCTTCCACAAGGACAGCTTTGGTTTCTTGTATGCGATATCCAATTGAGTGCGTGATTTGAGAAAGAGATAGAAATACAAATGAATGTTGCCTATTGTATATTTAACTGTTTCACGTATGAGAGAGATAATAATAATTAGTTATCTACGAACATTCGCATTTTGTTAGAAAGGTTATGGTATGCGAATTAGAGCCATTCATTATATTGTTCTCCTTATAATATTCCGTGCATTGTACTCAAATACAGAGTAAAATTTTAGTTGTCGTTTTGTCATTCACTGTCAAGATACCACAGACGAGCGTAAAAACTCGTTTTATTGAATACGTATTAAAAATAAAACTAGTAAAGGTGTTGTCTACAGCTGGGCTGTAGCCGAAATACCCTACACCTTAAAGCTGCATATATACTCGCATATATAAGATATATAAGATAAACTATAATTATAGCTGCTTAACTATTTCTGTGCGTTACAAACACCGGTACTAAGTGCGTTTACACTCAAAATATAGGTGTAGGGTATAAAAATATATTGCAATACTGGGTGGATGGGTAAAAATTAGGCGTGTCCCGCCCATTTTTTTCCCCACAGAATATTATTGGTTCACAAACTACAATATTATGTACACCATTATTCAGGAAACTTATATACTTTTCAATACAATCCATGTAAAACCCTCCATGACCTATGTAAACTAAAAGTGGGCGGATCACGCCCATATTTGGCATATTAACTGGAAGCATTAATCTAAACTTATATATAAAATTTTCTTGTCTTCTCTCAAAAAGTGATGCTGATGTGGTCTTTTTTAATAGGCAAAACAGAGGTACCTGCACTCTCGATATAAAAAGTAGGCGTGGTCCTTGGGCGATTTTTCCCATTTTCAATACGAAACACCCCAACATAGCAACGAATATTTTTGCCAAATTTCATTTTGAAATCTTAATCCGTTCTCCTGTGATCGTGATTTCAACGGACAGACAGACAGACAGACAGACAGACATCGTTATTTCAATTTTGGTGGTGATGCTGATCAAGAATATATATACTGTTTTTTTTGGAACACCAATTTTTGTTTGTTATTTAAAAGTAACAAAAATGCGAGCACGAACGCATTTTTTCCGGAAATATCCATATTTTGTAGAATTCATTGCTTTTATGAGGTATTCGCTAAATGCATTGGCTGAAAAATGATTTTGGAACATTGTTTGATATTTAAGTATGTCAGTATCTTAAATTTTTTTCTCTATCTCGTATTTTTTGATGATATGCCTGCTGCGTTTGCTACCAGTGCAGGTGGCCGTCGAATCGGTGCCATAAGTGCTCGAGCAGGAAACCTGTTAAACAGAAACGACGGAATATAGGAAAACTGAGGCTAGAAATTCGATTACTTCGTTTTTAAATTCAGAGAGCAAGAAGGATGGTACTCACGGGTTGGATATACACGCTACGAAATTACAAGGCAGAATTTCAATTAGAAACGAATGATATGATGGAAGAGCTTCGAAAGAGATTCGCCGCGGTGGTCAACGACGATATCGACACAAGCAAGTAGAACCGACTTATACATTAGCAAGTCAACGAGATCGTAGGCCCTCATTCCCGCTGTCGCAAGCGATTCGATGCCAACTAGTTCTAAGGTCACCAGCCTCCCAGTCTTACGTACGGATGCCATCAAAAAAGTGCACAAGTAGAACGTGTCTTTTGAAGACCGATCCAAACCAATCGAATTCGTGGAGCAAGTAGAACATCGCCGAAACCCAAATTACTTGTGGAGGATTTAGTTTCAAGAGAAAAGCTACCAGCAATGCAGAAGAGCCCGGATGGAAGCAAAATCCACGAATATGACTAGCGAAGACGCTTTCTTCATCTGTATGCGTGACGAAGTCATCACATCCGTATGCGTGACGAAGTCCTCTTGAAATAGCGATATTAGTCAACCCAGTGATGCAAGGAATTGTTAATCGGCAGGTTGACGAGTTGTTAAAGAAGGGGTGCGTAGAGCCATCACGAAGACCCTATAGTTCACCCATCGTACTGTTGAAGAAGCAGAAAGGAGACTAGAGACTATGCGTGGATTACCACCAAATAAATAGGGACATAAACCGCTATGAAGCCGGAGTCATTAAACAACAGGACAAAATAATAACAACTGGTTTGGTTTAAGTAATACTAATAACTGAACACTAAAGGCCGATATTAAGAAGTTGTATTAGCTTCACTAGCGGCAACGGTCATTGATACACTTCAAAGCATCAGTTAGTCGTTCCTTTAACTGAAGCCGCTATTGCCTTCGGCAAGTCTTTGATGCCAGGCTCAGCAGACGCATCAACGACGGCTCGCTACACACAGCCACTGGATTTGATTCCGACAGAATCCCAGCATCTGTCGAAGGATCGACGACCGTCATTTAAACACCCATATAAACAAACAACAGAACACCCAAACACCTCAACATCAAAACACCAGAAAAACTGAACAACCGAACACGCAAACATCTGAGCAACAAAACAACCGAATATCTAACAACCAAACAATTAAACATCCAAACATCCAAACATATAAACACCCAAAAAAACCGAACACCGAATCACCAAAACTTTTCAACAACCAAAGGCGTAACTACCCAAGCATCCGAACACCCAAAAACCTAAACGGCCAAAACACTCAAACACACAAACAACCAAACAATTTAACAACCAAGCACCAAAACAACCGAACACCCACCCACCAAAACAACCATCAACCAAACAACAGAACACCCAAACACCGAAACACGGAAACATCCGAACACTGATATATCCCAACATCTAAGCAACCAAACACGAACACACCAAACAACTGAACAACGAAACATCAAAATATCCGAACACCCCCACAGGAAAACATCTAAACACCTAAAAAATCGAACAACCGACCAGCAAAACAACCGAAAAATCGACCACCCATACACATAAGCATCCAAATACCCACACATCCAAACACCCAACCAACCAAATACGGTAACACCCAAACAACGGAACACCCAAACAGCCAAACGCGGAAGCACAAAATATCCAAACACCCAAAAACCTATACGCCCAAAACACCAATTAGGCAAACAACGAAACACCAAAACAACTCAACCACGAAAAACTAAACCACCCGAACATCCAAATACACACACATACACAAACAACCAAACAAGGAAACATCCACATACGGCCAGCGGAGCCATAACTATTGCCAGCGGATCGCTACCTACGGCCAGAAGAGCCCTACCTTCGGCCAGCGGTTCGCTACATATTGCCAGCGAAGCGCTTACTACGGCCAGTGGAGCTCTACCTGCGGACAGCTAAGCGCTACCTACTGCCAGCGGAGCACTACCTACGGCCAGTGGAGCTCTACCTACGGCCAACGGAGCGCTACCTACGGCCAGCGGAATTCTACATATTTCCAGCGGATCGCTATCTACGGCCAGTGGAGCTCTATCCTACGGTCAGTGGAGCTCTACCCTACGGCCATCGGAGCCCTACCTACGGTCAGCGGAGCACTACCTACTGCCAGCGGAGCTCTACCTATGGCCAGCGGCTAACCTACGGCCGTCGGGGCCCTACATATTGTCAGCAGAGCGCTACCCACGACCAGCGGAGCCCTACCTACTGCAAGCAGAGCCCTATCCTGCGGCTAACGGTTGAGGGACGGTTGAGGGTGAGGTTATATTTGCGGTTGAGGTTGAGGTTGAGGTTCTACTACAACTTCAACTTCAACTTCAATTTCAATCTCAACCTCAACCTCAACCTCAAATTCAAATTCAACTACAACCTCAACGTCAACCTCAAGCTCACCTTCAACTTCAACTTCAACCTCAACCTAAACTTCAACCTCAAGCTCAACTGCAACTTCAACTTCAACTTCAACCTCAACCTCAACCAAAACCTCAACTTCAACCAAAACCTCAACCGCAACCGAAACCTCAACCTCAAATTCAACTTCAACTACAACCTTAACCTCAAGCTGAACTTCAACTTCAACTTCAACCTCAACAGCAACCGCAACCGTCCCTCAACCGTCTCTCAACCGTCTCTCAACCGTCCCTCAACCATCCCTCAACCGTCCCTCAACCGTCCTTGTACCATCCTTTCAAGCTCAACCGCATCCTCAACCTCAACCTCAACCTCAATCTCAACATCAACCACAACCGCTACCGTCCCTCAACCGTCTCTCAACCCCAACCGCCTCTCAACCTTCACTCAACCGTCACTCAACCGTCACTCAACCGTCCCTCAACCGTCCCTCAACCGTCCCTCAACCGTTCCTCAACCGTCCCTCAACCGTCCCTCAACCGTCCTACAACCGTCTCTCAACCATCTCTTCAAGTTCAACCTAATCCTTAACCTCAACATCAACACAACCTGAACCTCAACCTCAACCGCTACCGTCCCTCAACCGTCTCTCAACCGTCCTCAACCGTCTCTCAACCGTCCCTCAACCGTCCCTCAACCGTCCCTCAACCGTCCCTCAACCGTCCCTCAACCGTCCCTCAACCGTCCCTCAACCGTCCCTCAACCGTCCCTCAACCGTCCCTCAACCGTCCCTCAATCGTTCCCTCAACCGACCCTCAACCGTCCCTCAACCGGCCCTCAACCGTCCCGTAACCGTCCCGCAACCGTCCCGAAACTGCCCTCAAACGTCCCTCAACCGACCCTCAACCGACACTCAACCGTTGCTCAACCATCCCTTCAAGCCCAACCTCATCCTTAACATCACCGTCAACCTGAATGTCAACCTCAAGCTCAACCTCAACATCAACCTCAACCGCAACCGTCCCTCAACCGTCCCTCAACTGTCCCTCAACCGGCCCTCAACCGTCCCTCAACCGTCTCTCAACCGTCCCTCAACCGTCCCTCAACCGTCCCTCAACCGTCCCTTTAAGTTCAACCTTATCCCCAACCTCAACATCAACACAACCTGAACCGCAACCTCAACCGCTACCGTCCCTCAACCGTCCCTCAACCGTCCCTCAACCGTCCCTCAACCGTCCCTCAACCGTCCCTCAACCGTCCCTCAACCGTCCCTCAACCGTCCCTCAACCGTCCCTCAACCGTCCCTCAACCGTCCCTCAACCGTCCCTCAACCGTCCCTCAACCGTCCCTCAACCGTCCCTCAACCGTCCCTCAACCGTCCCTCAACCGTCCCTCAACCGTCCCTCAACCGTCCCTCAACCGTCCCTCAACCGACCCTCAACCGTCCCTCAACCGTCCCTCAACCGTCCCTCAACCGTCCCTCAACCGTCCCTCAACCGTCCCTCAACCGTCCCTCAACCGTCCCTCAACCGTCCCTCAACCGTCCCTCAACCGTCCCTCAACCGTCCCTCAACTGTCTCTCAAACGTCCCTCAACCATACCTCAACCATCCCTTCAAGCTCAACCTTATCCTTAACATCAACACAACCTGAACCTCAACCGCTACCGTCCCTCAACTGTCCTCAACTGTCCTCAGCCGTCTCACAACCGTCCCTCAACCGACTCTCAACCGTCACTCAACCTCAATCTCAACCTCAACCTCAACGTTAACTTCAACCTCAACCTCAACCTCATCCTCATCCTCATCCTAACCTCAAACTCAACCTAAACCTCAGCCTCAAACTTATCTTCAACTTTAACTTTAACCTCAACCATAACGTCAACATCAACCTCAATCGTAACTTCAAGCTCAACCTCAACCTCAATTTCAACTTCAACTTCAACCTCATGCTCAACCTCATCCTTAACATCACCATCAACCTGAACGTCAACCTCAAGCTCAACCTCAACCGCAACCGTCCCTCAACCGTCCCTCTACCATCCCTCAACCGTCCCTCAACCGTCCCTCAACCGTCCCTCAACCGTCCCTCAACCGTACCTCAATCGTTCCCGCAACCGACCCTCAACCGTTCCTCAACCGTCCCTCAACCGTCCCTCAACCGTCCCTCAACCGTCCCTCAACCGTCCCTCAACCGACCCTCAATCGTCCATCAACCGGCCCTCAACCATCCCTTCAAGCTCAACCTCATCCTCAACCGCAACATCAACGTCAACTTCAACTTCAACCTCAACCACAACCTTAACCTCAACGTCAACTTCAACTTCAAACTCAACCAAAACCTTAACCTCAACTTCAACTTCAACTACAACCTCAACCTCAACCTCAACCTCAACCTCAATATTAACCTTAACCTCAACCTCAACCTCAAGCTCAACTTCGACTTCAACTTCAACTTCAACCTCAACCTCATACTCAACTACATACTGCAACGGCCAGCGGAGCCCTACATACTGCAAGCGAAGCTCTAACTACGGCCAGCGGAGCCCTACCTAAGGTCAGCGGAGCCCTACCTACGGCCAGCGGAGCGCTAGTTACTGCCAATGGAGCCATACCTACGGCCAACGGAGCCCTACCTATGCCCAGCGGAGCCCTACATATTGCCAGTGGAGCGCTACCTACGGCCACCGGAGCCCTACGTACTGCCAGCGGAGCCCTACATACTGCAAGCGAAGCTCTAACTACGGCCAGCGGAGCCCTACATACTGCAAGCGAAGCTCTAACTACGGCCAGCGGAGCGCTACCTACTGACAGCGGAGCCCTACCTACTGCCAGCGGAGCCCTACCTACGGCCAGCAGAGCCCTACCTACGGCCAGCGGAGCCCTACGTACTGCCAGCGGAGCCCTACATACTGCAAGCGAAGCTCTAACTACGGCCAGCGGAGCCCTACATACTGCAAGCGAAGCTCTAACTACGGCCAGCGGAGCGCTACCTACTGCCAGCGGAGCCCTACCTACTGCCAGCGGAGCCCTACCTACGGCCAGCGGAGCGCTAGTTACTGCCAATGGAGCCATACCTACGGCCAACGGAGACCTACCTATGCCCAGCGGAGCCCTACATATTGCCAGCGGAGCCCTACCTACGGCCAGCGGAGCCCTACGTACTGCCAGTGGAGCCCTACATACTGCAAGCGAAGCTCTAACTACGGCCAGCGGAGCGCTACCTACTGCCAGCGGAGCCCTACCTACGGCCAGCAAAGCCCTACCTACGGCCAGCAAAGCCCTACCTACGGCCAGCGGAGCCCTACGTACTGCCAGCGGAGCCCTACGTACTGCCAGCGGAGCCCTACATACTGCAAGTGAAGCTCTAACTACGGCCAGCGGAGCGCTACATACTGCCAGCGGAGCCCTACCTACGGCCAGCGGAGCCCTACGTACTGCCAGCGAAGCCCTACATACTGCAAGCGAAGCTCTAACGCTACCTACTGCCAGCGGAGCGCTACCTACTGCCAGCGGAGCCCTACCTACGGCCAGCAAAGTCCTACCTACGGCCAGCGGAGCCCTACGTACTGCCAGCGGAGCCCTACGTACTGCCAGCGGAGCCCTACGTACTGCCAGCGGAGCCCTACCTACGGCCAGCGAAGCCCTACCTGCGGCCGGCGGAGTCCTATCTATGCCCAGCGGAGCCCTACATATTGCCAGTGGAGAGCTACCTACGGCCACCGGAGTCCTAACTACAGCCAGCGGAGCCCTACGTACTGCCAGCGGAGCCCTACGTACTGCCAGCGGAGCCCTACGTACTGCCAGCGGAGCCCTACATACTGCAAGCGGAGCTCTAACTACGGCCAGCGGAGCGCTACCTACTGCCAACGGAGCCCTACCTACGGCCAGCGGAGCGCAGTAACTAGGGCTCCGTTGGCAGTGGAGCCCTATACCCAGCGGAACCCTACGCACAGCCACCGGAGCCAGCGGTGCCAGTAACTAGGGCTCCGTTGGCAGTAGGTAGCGCTCCGCTGGCCGTAGTTAGAGCTCCGTTGGCAGTAGGTAGCGCTCCGCTGGCTGTAGGTAGCGCACCGCTGGCCTTATGTAGGGCTCCGGTGGCTGTGCGTAGGGTTCCGCTGGGTATAGGGCTCCACTGGACTGTGGAGGGTTCGGTTGAAGAACGGTTGAGGGACGGTTTTGGCCGGTTAAGGAACGGTTGATGAACGGTTGAAGAACGGTTGAAGAACGGTTGAAGAACGGTTGGAGAACGGTTGAAGAACGGTTGAAGAACGGTTGAAGAACGGTTGAAGAACGGTTGAAGAACGGTTGAAGAACGGTTGAAGAACGGTTGAAGAACGGTTGAAGAACGGTTGAAGAACGGTTGAAGAACGGTTGAAGAACGGTTGAAGAACGGTTGAAGAACGGTTGAAGAACGGTTGAAGAACGGTTGGAGAACGGTTGAAGAACGGTTGAAGAACGGTTGAAGAACGGTTGAAGAACGGTTGAAGAACGGTTGAAGAACGGTTGAAGAACGGTTGAAGAACGGTTGAAGAACGGTTGGAGAACGGTTGGAGAACGGTTGAAGAACGGTTGAAGAACGGTTGAAGAACGGTTGAAGAACGGTTGAAGAACGGTTGAAGAACGGTTGAAGAACGGTTGAAGAACGGTTGAAGAACGGTTGAAGAACGGTTGAAGAACGGTTGAAGAACGGTTGAAGAACGGTTGAAGAACGTTTGAAGAACGGTTGAAGAACGGTTGAAGAACGGTTAAGGAACGGTTGATGAACGGTTGAAGAACGGTTGAAGAACGGTTGAAGAACGGTTGAAGAACGGTTGAAGAACGGTTGAAGAACGGTTGAAGAACGGTTGAAGAACGGTTGAAGAACGGTTGAAGAACGGTTGAAGAACGGTTGAAGAACGGTTGAAGAACGGTTGAAGAACGGTTGAAGAACGGTTGAAGAACGGTTGAAGAACGGTTGAAGAACGGTTGAAGAACGGTTGAAGAACGGTTGAAGAACGGTTGAAGAGCGGTTGAAGAGCGGTTGAAGAGCGGTTGAAGAACGCTTGAAGAACGGTTGAAGAACGGTTGAAGAACGGTTGAAGAACGGTTGAAGAACGGTTGAAGAACGGTTGAAGAACGGTTGAAGAACGGTTGAAGAACGGTTGAAGAACGGTTGAAGAACGGTTGAAGAACGGTTGAAGAACGGTTGAAGAACGGTTGAAGAACGGTTGAAGAACGGTTGAAGAACGGTTGAAGAACGGTTGGAGAACGGTTGAAGAACGGTTGAAGAACGGTTGAAGAACGGTTGAAGAACGGTTGAAGAACGGTTGAAGAACGGTTGGAGAACGGTTGGAGAACGGTTGAAGAACGGTTGAAGAACGGTTGAAGAACGGTTGAAGAACGGTTGAAGAACGGTTGAAGAACGGTTGAAGAACGGTTGGAGAACGGTTGGAGAACGGTTGAAGAACGGTTGAAGAACGGTTGAAGAACGGTTGAAGAACGGTTGAAGAACGGTTGAAGAACGGTTGAAGAACGGTTGATGAACGGTTGAAGAACGGTTGAAGAACGGTTGAAGAACGGTTGAAGAACGGTTGAAGAACGGTTGAAGAACGGTTGGAGAACGGTTGGAGAACGGTTGAAGAACGGTTGAAGAACGGTTGAAGAACGGTTGAAGAACGGTTGAAGAACGGTTGAAGAACGGTTGAAGAACGGTTGGAGAACGGTTGGAGAACGGTTGAAGAACGGTTGAAGAACGGTTGAAGAACGGTTGAAGAACGGTTGAAGAACGGTTGAAGAACGGTTGAAGAACGGTTGAAGAACGGTTGAAGAACGGTTGAAGAACGGTTGAAGAACGGTTGAAGAACGGTTGAAGAACGGTTGAAGAACGGTTGAAGAACGGTTGAAGAACGGTTGAAGAACGGTTGAAGAACGGTTGAAGAACGGTTGAAGAACGGTTGAAGAACGGTTGAAGAACGGTTGAAGAACGGTTAAGGAACGGTTGATGAACGGTTGAAGAACGGTTGAAGAACGGTTGAAGAACGGTTGAAGAACGGTTGAAGAACGGTTGAAGAACGGTTGAAGAACGGTTGAAGAACGGTTGAAGAACTGTTGAAGAACGGTTGAAGAACGGTTGAAGAACGGTTGAAGAACGGTTGAAGAACGGTTGAAGAACGGTTGAAGAACGGTTAAGGAACGGTTGATGAACGGTTGAAGAACGGTTGAAGAACGGTTGAAGAACGGTTGAAGAACGGTTGAAGAACGGTTGAAGAACGGTTGAAGAACGGTTGAAGAACGGTTGAAGAACGGTTGAAGAACGGTTGAAGAACGGTTGAAGAACGGTTGAAGAACGGTTGAAGAACGGTTGAAGAACGGTTGAAGAACGCTTGAAGAACGCTTGAAGAACGCTTGAAGAACGCTTGAAGAACGGTTGAAGAACGGTTGAAGAACGGTTGAAGAACGGTTGAAGAACGGTTGAAGAACGGTTGAAGAACGGTTGAAGAACGGTTGAAGAACGGTTGAAGAACGGTTGAAGAACGGTTGAAGAACGGTTGAAGAACGGTTGGAGAACGGTTGAAGAACGGTTGAAGAACGGTTGAAGAACGGTTGAAGAACGGTTAAGGAACGGTTGATGAACGGTTGAAGAACGGTTGAAGAACGGTTGAAGAACGGTTGAAGAACGGTTGAAGAACGGTTGGAGAACGGTTGGAGAACGGTTGAAGAACGGTTGAAGAACGGTTGAAGAACGGTTGAAGAACGGTTGAAGAACGGTTGAAGAACGGTTGAAGAACGGTTGAAGAACGGTTGAAGAACGGTTGAAGAACGGTTGAAGAACGGTTGAAGAACGGTTGAAGAACGGTTGAAGAACGGTTGAAGAACGGGTGGAGAACGGTTGGAGAACGGTTGAAGAACGGTTGAAGAACGGTTGAAGAACGGTTGAAGAACGGTTGAAGAACGGTTGATGAACGGTTGAAGAACGGTTGAAGAACGGTTGAAGAACGGTTGAAGAACGGTTGAAGAACGGTTGAAGAACGGTTGAAGAACGGTTGAAGAACGGTTGAAGAACGGTTGAAGAACGGTTGAAGAACGGTTGAAGAACGGTTGAAGAACGGTTGAAGAACGGTTGAAGAACGGTTGAAGAACGGTTGAAGAACGGTTGAAGAACGGTTGAAGAACGGTTGATGAACGGTTGAAGAACGGTTGAAGAACGGTTGAAGAACGGTTGAAGAACGGTTGAAGAACGGTTGAAGAACGGTTGAAGAACGGTTGAAGAACGGTTGAAGAACGGTTGAAGAACGGTTGAAGAACGGTTGAAGAGCGGTTGAAGAGCGGTTGAAGAACGCTTGAAGAACGATTGAAGAACGGTTGAAGAACGCTTGAAGAACGGTTGAAGAACGCTTGAAGAACGCTTGAAGAACGGTTGAAGAACGGTTGAAGAACGGTTGAAGAACGGTTGAAGAACGGTTGAAGAACGGTTGAAGAACGGTTGAAGAACGGTTGAAGAACGGTTGAAGAACGGTTGAAGAACGGTTGAAGAACGGTTGAAGAACGGTTGGAGAACGGTTGAAGAACGGTTGAAGAACGGTTGAAGAACGGTTGAAGAACGGTTGAAGAACGGTTGAAGAACGGTTGGAGAACGGTTGGAGAACGGTTGGAGAACGGTTGAAGAACGGTTGAAGAACGGTTGAAGAACGGTTGAAGAACGGTTGAAGAACGGTTGAAGAACGGTTGAAGAACGGTTGAAGAACGGTTGGAGAACGGTTGAAGAACGGTTGAAGAACGGTTGAAGAACGGTTGAAGAACGGTTGAAGAACGGTTGAAGAACGGTTGAAGAACGGTTGAAGAACGGTTGGAGAACGGTTGGAGAACGGTTGAAGAACGGTTGAAGAACGGTTGAAGAACGGTTGAAGAACGGTTGAAGAACGGTTGATGAACGGTTGATGAACGGTTGAAGAACGGTTGAAGAACGGTTGAAGAACGGTTGAAGAACGGTTGAAGAACGGTTGAAGAACGGTTGAAGAACGGTTGAAGAACGGTTGAAGAACGGTTGAAGAACGGTTGAAGAACGGTTAAGGAACGGTTGATGAACGGTTGAAGAACGGTTGAAGAACGGTTGAAGAACGGTTGAAGAACGGTTGAAGAACGGTTGAAGAACGGTTGAAGAACGGTTGAAGAACGGTTGAAGAACGGTTGAAGAACGGTTGAAGAGCGGTTGAAGAGCGGTTGAAGAACGCTTGAAGAACGCTTGAAGAACGGTTGAAGAACGGTTGAAGAACGGTTGAAGAACGGTTGAAGAACGGTTGAAGAACGGTTGAAGAACGGTTGAAGAACGGTTGAAGAACGGTTGAAGAACGGTTGAAGAACGGTTGAAGAACGGTTGAAGAACGGTTGAAGAACGGTTGAAGAACGGTTGAAGAACGGTTGAAGAACGGTTGAAGAACGGTTGAAGAACGGTTGAAGAACGTGAAGAAACTGAGGGACGGTTTTGGCCGGTTAAGGAACGGTTGATGAACGGTTGAGGGACGGTTGAGGAACGGTTCAGGGAAGGTTGAGTGACGGTTGAGGGAAGGTTGAGTGACGGTTGAGGGAAGGTTGAGTGACGGTTGAGGGGCGGTTGAGTGACGGTTGAGAGTCGGTTGAGGGACGGTTGTGGGACGGTTGAGGACAGTTGAGGACAGTTGAGGACAGTTGAGGACAGTTGAGGGACGGTAGCGGTTGAGGTTGAGCTTGAGGTTCAGGTTGTGTTGATGTTAAGGTTGAGGTTGAGGATAAGTTTGAGCTTGAAGGGATGGTTGAGAGACGGTTAAGGGACAGTTGTGGGACGGTTGTAGGACGGTTGAGGGACGGTTGAGGGACGGTTGAGGGACGGTTGTAGGACGGTTGAGGGACGGTTGAGGGACGGTTCAGGGAGGGTTGAGGGAGGGTTGAGGGACGGTTGAGGGACGGTTGAGGGACGGTTGAGGGACGGTTGAGGGACGGTTGAGGGACGGTTGAGGGACGGTTGAGGGACGGTTAAGGGACGGTTGAGGGACGGTTGAGGGACGGTTAAGGGACGGCAGAGGGACGGTTGGGGGCCGGTTGAGGGACGGTTGAGGGACGGTTGAGGTTCGGTTGAGGGTCGGTTGAGGGACGGATGATGGCCGGTTGAGGGACGGTTGATGGCCGGTTGAGGGCCGGTTGAGGGCCGGTTAAGGGACGGTTAAGGGACGGTTAAGGGACGGTTAAGGGACGGTTAAGGGCCGGTTAAGGGATGGTTGAGGGATGGTTGAGGGACGGTTGAGGGACGGTTGAGGGACGGTTGAGGAAGGGTTGAGGTACGGTTGAGGTACGGTTGAGGTACGGTTGAGGTACGGTTGAGGTACGGTTGAGGTACGGTTGAGGTACGGTTGAGGTACGGTTGAGGTACGGTTGAGGTACGGTTGAGGTACGGTTGAGGTACGGTTGAGGTACGGTTGAGGTACGGTTGAGGTACGGTTGAGGTACGGTTGAGGTACGGTTGAGGTACGGTTGAGGTACGGTTGAGGTACGGTTGAGGTACGGTTGAGGTACGGTTGAGGTACGGTTGAGGTACGGTTGAGGTACGGTTGAGGTACGGTTTAGGTACGGTTGAGGGAAGGTTGATTGAAGGTTGAGGGAAGGTTGAGGGAAGGTTGAGGTTGAGTTTGAGTTTGAGTTTGAGTTTGAGTTTGAGGTTGAGGTTGAGGTTGAAGTTGAGTTTGAGGTTGAGGTTGAAGTTGAGTTTGAGGTTGAGGTTGAAGTTGAGTTTGAGGTTGAGGTTGAGGTTGAGTTTGAGGTTGAGTTTGAGGTTGAGGTTGAGTATGGTTGAGGGATGGATGAGGGACGGTTGAGGGACGGTTGAGGGACGGTTAAAGGGCGGTTGAGGGACGGTTGGGAGACGATTGAGGGACGGTTGAGGGACGGTTGAGGGACGGTTGAGGGACGGTTGAGGGACGATTGAGGGACGGTTGAGGGACGGTTGAGGGACTTTTGAGGGATGGTTGAGGTACGGTTGAGGGAGAGTTGAGGTTGAGTTTGAGGTTGAGGTTGAAGTTGAGTTTGAGGTTGAGGTTGAGTTTGAGGTTGAGTTTGAGGTTGAGGTTGAGGGACAGATGAGGGACGGTTGAGGGACTGTTGAGCGACGGTTGAGGGACGGTTGAGGGACGGTTGAGGGACGGTTGAGGGACGGTTAAAGGACGGTTGAGGGACGTTTGGGGGACGATTGAGGGACGGTTGAGGAACGGTTGAGGGACGGTTGAGGGACGATTGAGGGACGGTTGACGGACGGTTGAGGGACGGTTGACGGACGGTTGAGGGACGGTTGAGGGACGGTTGAGGGACGGTTGAGGGACGGTTGAGGGACGGTTGAGGGACTTTTGAGGGACGGTTGAGGTACGGTTGAGGTACGGTTGAGGGAGGGTTGAGGTTGAGTTTGAGGTTGTGAGGACGATAAATATCACCCTCACAAATTTAAATCAACCAATTACTTCACTCAAGCGGATTGAGCTTTCTTATATTTAAGATTATTTGTTATTAAGATTATAAGATTACTTATATATTGATAGTAGATTTAAGAATATAAAAATAACCATAGAAATTTAGAATAAATAAATAAATTTCATTTTGTACTATTTAAATAATAAGCATTGCTACCTTGATTTTAAAACATGATAAGCATAAGAATTAATTGTCTAACTGTAAATATAGAATAAGAAAAAAATGTAAGCAAACGACGACGAAAGGCAAATCGAAAGAAGCGACAAAGACACAGCAAACATGCGAGCGAAAGCGAGAGGCGGATAGGTCCAGACACATGAACAACACGCTACAAATGCAATAAGAAACAAATATAAGGCAAGGGAACAACTCCGGACAGTCAGTCAGTCTCCGGCATCGATGCAGACAACATCATCAGAAGCTAATCGGGTAAGTGCTGAAATCATCGTCTCCCTCTTGGCAGTTTTGGTAGACTTTTAAGTCTCCTTGTTTAAGAGGATCCTTCCGTCCCCTCCTCCTTGCTCTTAGCAGTTTTGATAGACTTTTAAGTCTCCTTGTTTAAGAGAATCCTTCCGCTCTCCCTCTTGCCAGTTCTGGTAGACTTTGAGTCTCCTTGGCCTGAGGAATCTCCCGCCTCTACCTTTCGCACGCACACAACACCCAGCGAGAAGCTCTCTGATTCGACGGCGCTCACGCATACATCGAGAGAGCCAAACAACGCTCTCTGATTCGACGACGCTCACGCATACATCGAGAGAGACACACAACGCTCTCTGATTCGACGACGCTCAAGCATACATTGAGAGAGGCACACGACGCTCTCTGATTCTAAGGCGCTCACACTTACATCAGGAGAGACAGCTTGATTCTACGACGCTCTCTGATACGACGGCGCTCACGCATACATCGAGAGAGGCACACAACGCTCTCTGATCTAACGACGCTCACGCATACATCGAGAGGGGCACACAACGCTCTCTGATTCGACGACGCTCAAGCATACATTGAGAGAGGCACACGACGCTCTCTGATTCAACGGCGCTCACGCATACATCGAGAGAGGCACACAACGCTCTCTGGTTTGACGGCGCTCACGCATACATCGAGAGAGGCGCACAACGCTCTCTGATTCGACGGCGCTCACGCATAAATCGAGAGAGGCACACGACGCTCTCTGATTCGACGGCGCTCACGCATACATCGAGAGAGGCACACCCACCTACACCGAGAGAGATATACGACGCTCTCCGATCCAACAGCGCACACATCCACAACGAAAGAGACACGCAACGCTCTCTGATTCATCAACGCTCGCACTCACAACAAGACAAGACACGCTACTCACCGAATTTACCCACACCCGAATTCGTCGTCGTTTGCAACAATAGCCTTTCTGTAACATATTCATTGGAGTAAATGAAAATAAAAGTGAAATAGTCCCAAACAAACAAATTCTTTCCTTTAACGAACCTTGGACACCCTGAGTTATACCCCAGCTAAGAAAAATTCGTTACAGGTGGCGCCCGAGCAGGGACCATTTACAGAAACACGCATTAATTATTTTTGCAACCAATTAAACTAAGTTAACGACTACACAATGACGGGAACATCATGGATTTATAAAGCTAAGAACGAAGACCTGGCTAAAATCTTAAAGGACCTCAGCTTGGAAGAAGAAGAAACAGTCGAAGGAATGCGGAAGCAACTAGTGGCATTTATAAACCGTAAAGAACACAGCGAGGAAATCCAACGACGACTAGAAATCTATGAAAATGTATACAACAAGAGCCGAGCACCATCACCAAATCTTTTAGGATTCACCGATGACTGCATATTGTTCACACCGACTGTAAACAACGAGATACCGACACCGTCAAAAGGAGTTATAGCCACAAAAGGATATGGACTAGCTATAGAAAAGATCCGGAAATGGTCCACCAAATTTGATGGAGGACGCGATCCCATCGAAAGAAAGAAAGAATAGAGGAACTTGCGGCGACATATAATGTTCAACAACAATTATTACCACGAGCAATGCCCGAGCTACTCAAAGACAAGGCGTTAATGTGGTATCGAAATAACAACAAGCACTGGCCAACTTGGGAGTCATTCAGAAAAGACTTCCTCCAATTCTATTTACCATCACGATATTTCGAGAAACTTGGTGACGAAATCCGCTCACGACGACAAAGATGTAATGAGCCCTTCAAGGAATATGTTGTCGCACTCCAGGACCTGATGCGACACGCCAACTTCAACAAAACGGAACAGTTGGAGCGAATATTTGACAACAGCCTTACAGAATACCGGTGGTATATACGGCGAAGAGACTTCTCCTCCTTAACTTCCAAACTCCAACGGAACCTGTCCTTAAGGAGGCAGAACGGGTCCCCACGAAATAGTACCTCCACAAAGACAACTTTAAAGCTAGAAAGTTGACGAATTGCAGCCACCGTCACTATAGATATACCGCATTTACGGTACCAGGCCGTGGCTTGTTTCAATGGCGCGTCATGCCATTTGGCCTCCATTCATACTGCAAGCGAAGCTCTAACTACGGCCAGCGGAGCCCTACATACTGCAAGCGAAGCTCTAACTACGGCCAGCGGAGCGCTACCTACTGCCAGCGGAGCCCTACCTACTGCCAGCGGAGCGCTACCTACGACCAGCGGAGCCCTACCTACGGCCAGCGGAGCGCTAGTTACTGCCAATGGAGCCATACCTACGGCCAACGGAGACCTACCTATGCCCAGCGGAGCCCTACATATTGCCAGTGGAGCGCTACCTACTGCCATCGGAGCCCTACATACTGCAAGCGAAGCTCTAACTACGGCCAGCGGAGCGCTACCTACTGCCAGCGGAGCCCTACCTACTGCCAGCGGAGCGCTACCTACGACCAGCGGAGCCCTACCTACGGCCAGCGGAGCGCTAGTTACTGCCAATGGAGCCATACCTACGGCCAACGGAGCCCTACCTATGCCCAGCGGAGCCCTACATATTGCCAGCGGAGCCCTACCTACGGCCAGCGGAGCCCTACGTACTGCCAGTGGAGCCCTACATACTGCAAGCGAAGCTCTAACTACGGCCAGCGGAGCGCTACCTACTGCCAGCGGAGCCCTACCTGCGGCCAGCAAAGCCCTACCTACGGCCAGCAAAGCCCTACCTACGGCCAGCGGAGCCCTACGTACTGCCAGCGGAGCCCTACGTACTGCCAGCGGAGCCCTACATACTGCAAGCGAAGCTCTAACTACGGCCAGCGGAGCGCTACATACTGCCAGCGGAGCCCTACCTACGGCCAGCGGAGCCCTACGTACTGCCAGCGAAGCCCTACATACTGCAAGCGAAGCTCTAACGCTACCTACTGCCAGCGGAGCGCTACCTACTGCCAGCGGAGCCCTACCTACGGCCAGCAAAGTCCTACCTACGGCCAGCAAAGCCCTACCTACGGCCAGCGGAGCCCTACGTACTGCCAGCGGAGCCCTACGTACTGCCAGCGGAGCCCTACGTACTGCCAGCGGAGCCCTACGTACTGCCAGCGGAGCCCTACGTACTGCCAGCGGAGCCCTACATACTCCAAGCGAAGCTCTAACTACGGCCAGCGGAGCCCTACATACTGCAAGCGAAGCTCTAACTACGGCCAGCGGAGCGTTACCTTTGGCCAGCGGAGCCCTACATACTGCAAGCGAAGCTCTAACTACGTCCAGCGGAGCGCTACCTATGGCCAGCGGAGCGCTACCTATGGCCAGTGGAGCGCTACCTACGGCCAGCGGAGCGCTACTTACTGCCAGCGGAGAGCTACCAACTGCCATAGGAGCGCTACCTCCTGCCAGCGGAGCCCTACCTACGGCCAGCGAAGCCCTACCTGCGGCCGGCGGAGTCCTATCTATGCCCAGCGGAGCCCTACATATTGCCAGTGGAGAGCTACCTACGACCACCGGAGTCCTAACTACAGCCAGCGGAGCCCTACATACTGCAAGCGAAGCTCTAACTACTGCCAACGGAGCTCTAACTACGGCCAGCGGAGCGCTACCTACTGCCAACGGAGCCCTACCTACGGCCAGCGGAGCGCAGTAACTAGGGCTCCGTTGGCAGTGGAGCCCTATACCCAGAGGAACCCTACGCACAGCCACCGGAGCCCTACATAAGGCCAGCGGTGCGCTACCTACAGCCAGCGGAGCGCTACCTACTGCCAACGGAGCTCTAACTACGGCCAGCGGAGCGCTACCTAACGGTACGGTTGAGGTACGGTTGAGGTACGGTTGAGGTACGGTTGAGGTACGGTTGAGGTACGGTTGAGGTACGGTTGAGGTACGGTTGAGGTACGGTTGAGGTACGGTTGAGGTACGGTTGAGGTACGGTTGAGGTACGGTTGAGGTACGGTTGAGGTACGGTTGAGGTACGGTTGAGGTACGGTTGAGGTACGGTTGAGGTACGGTTGAGGTACGGTTGAGGTACGGTTGAGGTACGGTTGAGGTACGGTTGAGGTACGGTTGAGGTACGGTTGAGGTACGGTTGAGGTACGGTTGAGGTACGGTTGAGGTACGGTTGAGGTACGGTTGAGGTACGGTTGAGGTACGGTTGAGGTACGGTTGAGGTACGGTTGAGGTACGGTTGAGGTACGGTTGAGGTACGGTTGAGGTACGGTTGAGGTACGGTTGAGGTACGGTTGAGGTACGGTTGAGGTACGGTTGAGGTACGGTTGAGGTACGGTTGAGGTACGGTTGAGGTACGGTTGAGGTACGGTTGAGGTACGGTTGAGGTACGGTTGAGGTACGGTTGAGGTACGGTTGAGGTACGGTTGAGGTACGGTTGAGGTACGGTTGAGGTACGGTTGAGGTACGGTTGAGGTACGGTTGAGGTACGGTTGAGGTACGGTTGAGGTACGGTTGAGGTACGGTTGAGGTACGGTTGAGGTACGGTTTAGGTACGGTTGAGGTTGAGTTTGAGTTTGAGTTTGAGTTTGAGGTTGAGGTTGAGGTTGAAGTTGAGTTTGCGGTTGAGGTTGAAGTTGAGTTTGCGGTTGAGGTTGAAGTTGAGTTTGAGGTTGAGGTTGAGTTTGAGGTTGAGTTTGAGGTTGAGGTTGAGTATGGTTGAGGGATGGATGAGGGACGGTTGAGGGACGGTTGAGGGACGGTTAAAGGGCGGTTGAGGGACGGTTGAGGGACGATTGAGGGACGGTTGAGGGACGGTTGAGGGACGGTTGAGGGACGATTGAGGGACGGTTGAGGGACGGTTGAGGGACTTTTGAGGGACGGTTGAGGTACGGTTGAGGGAGAGTTGAGGTTGAGTTTGAGGTTGAGGTTGAAGTTGAGTTTGAGGTTGAGGTTGAGGTTGAGTTTGAGGTTGAGTTTGAGGTTGAGGTTGAGGGACAGATGAGGGACGGTTGAGGGACGGTTGAGCGACGGTTGAGGGACGGTTGAGGGACGGTTGAGGGACGGTTGAGGGACGGTTAAAGGACGGTTGAGGGACGTTTGGGGGACGATTGAGGGACGGTTAAAGGACGGTTGAGGGACGTTTGTGGGACGATTGAGGGACGGTTGACGGACGGTTGAGGGACGGTTGACGGACGGTTGATGGACGGTTGAGGGACGGTTGAGGGACGGTTGAGGGACGGTTGAGGGACGGTTGAGGGACTTTTGAGGGACGGTTGAGGTACGGTTGAGGTACGGTTGAGGTACGGTTGAGGGAGGGTTGAGGTTGAGTTTGAGGTTGTGAGGACGATAAATATCACCCTCACAAATTTAAATCAACCAATTACTTCACTCAAGCGGATTGAGCTTTCTTATATTTAAGATTATTTGTTATTAAGATTATAAGATTACTTATATATTGATAGTAGATTTAAGAATATAAAAATAACCATAGAAATTTAGAATAAATAAATAAATTTAATTTTGTACTATTTAAATAATAAGCATTGCTACCTTGATTTTAAAACATGATAAGCATAAGAATTAATTGTCTAACTGTAAATATAGAATAAGAAAAAAATGTAAGCAAACGACGACGAAAGGCAAATCGAAAGAAGCGACAAAGACACAGCAAACATGCGAGCGAAAGCGAGAGGCGGATAGGTCCAGACACATGAACAACACGCTACAAATGCAATAAGAAACAAATATAAGGCAAGGGAACAACTCCGGACAGTCAGTCAGTCTCCGGCATCGATGCAGACAACATCATCAGAAGCTAATCGGGTAAGTGCTGAAATCATCGTCTCCCTCTTGGCAGTTTTGGTAGACTTTTAAGTCTCCTTGTTTAAGAGGATCCTTCCGTCCCCTCCTCCTTGCTCTTAGCAGTTTTGGTAGACTTTTAAGTCTCCTTGTTTAAGAGAATCCTTCCGCTCTCCCTCTTGCCAGTTCTGGTAGACTTTGAGTCTCCTTGGCCTGAGGAATCTCCCGCCTCTACCTTTCGCACGCACACAACACCCAGCGAGAAGCTCTCTGATTCGACGGCGCTCACGCATACATCGAGAGAGCCACACAACGCTCTCTGATTCGACGACGCTCACGCATACATCGAGAGAGACACACAACGCTCTCTGATTCGACGACGCTCAAGCATACATTGAGAGAGGCACACGACGCTCTCTGATTCTAAGGCGCTCACACTTACATCAGGAGAGACAGCTTGATTCTACGACGCTCTCTGATACGACGGCGCTCACGCATACATCGAGAGAGGCACACAACGCTCTCTGATCTAACGACGCTCACGCATACATCGAGAGGGGCACACAACGCTCTCTGATTCGACGACGCTCAAGCATACATTGAGAGAGGCACACGACGCTCTCTGATTCAACGGCGCTCACGCATACATCGAGAGAGGCACACAACGCTCTCTGGTTTGACGGCGCTCACGCATACATCGAGAGAGGCGCACAACGCTCTCTGATTCGACGGCGCTCACGCATAAATCGAGAGAGGCACACGACGCTCTCTGATTCGACGGCGCTCACGCATACATCGAGAGAGGCACACCCACCTACACCGAGAGAGATATACGACGCTCTCCGATCCAACAGCGCACACATCCACAACGAAAGAGACACGCAACGCTCTCTGATTCATCAACGCTCGCACTCACAACAAGACAAGACACGCTACTCACCGAATTTACCCACACCCGAATTCGTCGTCGTTTGCAACAATAGCCTTTCTGTAACATATTCATTGGAGTAAATGAAAATAAAAGTGAAATAGTCCCAAACAAACAAATTCTTTCCTTTAACGAACCTTGGACACCCTGAGTTATACCCCAGCTAAGAAAAATTCGTTACAGGTGGCGCCCGAGCAGGGACCATTTACAGAAACACGCATTAATTATTTTTGCAACCAATTAAACTAAGTTAACGACTACACAATGACGGGAACATCATGGATTTATAAAGCTAAGAACGAAGACCTGGCTAAAATCTTAAAGGACCTCAGCTTGGAAGAAGAAGAAACAGTCGAAGGAATGCGGAAGCAACTAGTGGCATTTATAAACCGTAAAGAACACAGCGAGGAAATCCAACGACGACTAGAAATCTATGAAAATGTATACAACAAGAGCCGAGCACCATCACCAAATCTTTTAGGATTCACCGATGACTGCATATTGTTCACACCGCCTGTAAACAACGAGATACCGACACCGTCAAAAGGAGTTATAGCCACAAAAGGATATGGACTAGCTATAGAAAAGATCCGGAAATGGTCCACCAAATTTGATGGAGGACGCGATCCCATCGAAAGAAAGAAAGAATAGAGGAACTTGCGGCGACATATAATGTTCAACAACAATTATTACCACGAGCAATGCCCGAGCTACTCAAAGACAAGGCGTTAATGTGGTATCGAAATAACAACAAGCACTGGCCAACTTGGGAGTCATTCAGAAAAGACTTCCTCCAATTCTATTTACCATCACGATATTTCGAGAAACTTGGTGACGAAATCCGCTCACGACGACAAAGACGTAATGAGCCCTTCAAGGAATATGTTGTCGCACTCCAGGACCTGATGCGACACGCCAACTTCAACAAAACGGAACAGTTGGAGCGAATATTTGACAACAGCCTTACAGAATACCGGTGGTATATACGGCGAAGAGACTTCTCCTCCTTAACTTCCAAACTCCAACGGAACCTGTCCTTAAGGAGGCAGAACGGGTCCCCACGAAATAGTACCTCCACAAAGACAACTTTAAAGCTAGAAAGTTGACGAATTGCAGCCACCGTCACTATAGATATACCGCATTTACGGTACCAGGCCGTGGCTTGTTTCAATGGCGCGTCATGCCATTTGGCCTCCATTCGGCACCAGCAACATTTCAACGTGCACTAGACCGCGTGATCGGACCAGAATTGGAACCATACGCTTTTGCGTATCTAGACGATATCATCGTCACAGGAAAATCCGTAGAAGACCACATGCGCAATCTCCGCCGTGTCTTCCAGAGGCTGCGTGAGGCAAAGCTAAACATCAACAACGACAAGTGTGAATTTTTCAAAACTGAAATAAGGTACCTAGGGCACTTGGTTACAAACGAGGGTATCCACACGGATCCAGAAAAGATAGCAGCCATACAAGAATTACAACCACCAACCAGCTTACGAGAACTACGCAGATTACTGGGAATAGCTTCCTGGTATAGACGCTTTGTGCCAGAATTTTCAAAAGTCGTACAGCCACTAACCAAGCTACTAAGAAAGGATTGCCGTTTCAAATGGGAAGCTGAGCAACAGCAGGTAAAACGTTTACTTACTGAAGCACCGGTACTAACTTGCCCCGATTTTTCAAAACGCTTTACGCTACAAACCGATGCCAGCGACCACGGATTGGGAGTAGTACTTACGCAACACATCAATGGACAAGACCGAGTTATTGCATATGCAAGTCGCCGGCTAAACAGAGCCGAAATAAACTCCTCCACGACGGAAAAAGAATGTTTAGCAATAATATGGGGTATTCGGAAAATGAAACAGTATCTCGAAGGATACGAATTTACCATAATAACCGATCACCTGGCGCTCAAGTGGCTCAACACAATAGAAAATCCCTCAGGACGCGTTGCTCGATGGGCATTAGAAATGCAACAATATCGATATGATGTCCACTACCGAAAAGGAAAACTCAATGTAATAGCGGATGCGCTCTCACGTCAACCACGGGAAACACTTCGTCAAACGCAGGCAGACATCATTAATGAAGACGCGTGCTCCTGGATCAAGAGAAAAACTGCCGAAATACAACAGCATCCGGAAAAATTCCCAGATTACGTCATCGAAGGCGGTCAGCTTTATCGGCATATCGCAAATCTAAGTAAAAACGACAACTCTGTAGAATGGAAATTATGCGTCCCAACACCAATGCGTGAAAGAGTGCTTAGGGAGAACCATGACGCACAAACAGTTGGGCATCTTGGAATCCACAAGACGATAGCACGACTAGCCAACCTCTACTACTGGCCAGGAATGTTTCGGGATGCCAGCAGCTACGTAAAACAATGTACATCCTGTCAGCGCTATAAGGCTAACCAGCAAAAACCTGCAGGTCACATGCTGACGCAACTAGCCAACGAACCTTGGGAAATAGTTTGCATGGATTTCGTGGGACCTCTTTCCCGATCAACTCACGGCAACATGATGATGTTAGTCTTCATAGATAAATTCACGAAATGGACAGAAATAATTCCGGTACGCAAAGCAACAACAGCCACAGTGAAAAAGGCCTTCAGGGAACGAATTTTATCGCATTACGGAGTACCCAAAATAGTAGTTACGGACAACGGATCCCAATTCTCCAGCAACGAATTTAAAAGATTTACACAAGAGCTAGGTATAAAACAACAATTCACGGCACCTTACACGCCGCAAGAAAACGCCGCCGAAAGAGTAAATAGGACCATCAAAACCATGGTAGCGCAACTCAGCAGAGGAGATCAACCAAAATGGGACGACGCATTGCCAGAAGTTTCACTTGCAATCCACACGAGCGTTTCTGAAACTACCGGATACAGCCCAGCTTTTTTAAATCAAGGTCGTGAACCACGTTTACCAAAAAACCTTGTACAATGAGACGACATTTGGAACTGGCCGAACGACACAAGACCCTAACACTAGAGCCGAACGATTGAAAGAAATATTTCGAATCGTACAACTAAATCTGGAACGAGCAGCACAGGACCAGGCCCGTCACTACAATCTTCGAAGGAGACAATGGCAGCCGGAAATTGGAAAACAACTATTAGTTAAACAACACCATCTCTCCATAGCCTGCGAGGGATTCACTGCGAAATTAGCACCACGATATGACGGACCTTATCGAATCACAAGGTTCATTTCACCAGTGATAGTCGAGATATAAAACATCGACACCGCACGAACAAGAACAGCCCGCGTTAACGAGTTAAAAACATACCACCATATAAAGACACCCGAAACAAGTCTGAGAGGTATCGCAACAAAACGTATTATCTGCGCACGCAAATTCAATTCTTATCAGCTTCACACTTCATAACGCGCATAAAAATCCAAGCAACCAACACGCAACGAAAGCGTCATATTACACGAAGCGTCGAGAATAAGAAAAAAAACATGCTATAGGCTACCCCGCAAAACGGCACTTTGGTCCCACGAAATGCACCAAATTGTCCGAAACACGAAACAACAAACAACGACAAAAGAGATAACGGCGCAAAAACAACAACAACATTTGTGCGTGTGTTTACCCAACTGTACCTGCATACGCATCGTCGATACTACTGCGCATTATTATTAGAAGAAGAATTTCGGAGGAATGTGACATCATCGTCACAAAACGCATCGGCAGAAGAGCGATCATCAACAAAGGATCAGTCTTAGCGCAACCTTCATCGCGACAAGACTAAACAACCGACAACGCGAGAACAATCATAAAATCAACAATAGAAGACGACGAAGGAAAACGATCGTCAAAAAAAATCTATCAGTCACATGAAGCAAAGATATCAAGCTTTAAACAATGCAGAAGCCCTACGCTTAAAAATAAAAGAAGCCACCGATAACCTTGCTCATGGACGACGACAGTTCAAGCCGGTCATCGATGGACGAACGTACCTGGTACGCATTGGCAGAGCCAAGAATGCCAGCGCCTTTTTCATTCCCGGAAGTAAGGAGGGGATGTGAGGACGATAAATATCACCCTCACAAATTTAAATCAACCAATTACTTCACTCAAGCGGATTGAGCTTTCTTATATTTAAGATTATTTGTTATTAAGATTATAAGATTACTTATATATTGATAGTAGATTTAAGAATATAAAAATAACCATAGAAATTTAGAATAAATAAATAAATTTCATTTTGTACTATTCAAATAATAAGCATTGCTACCTTGAATTTAAAACATGATAAGCATAAGAATTAATTGTCTAACTGTAAATATAGAATAAGAAAAAAATGTAAGCAAACGACGACGAAAGGCAAATCGAAAGAAGCGACAAAGACACAGCAAACATGCGAGCGAAAGCGAGAGGCGGATAGGTCCAGACACATGAACAACACGCTACAAATACAATAAGAAACAAATATAGGGCAAGGGAACAACTCCGGACAGTCAGTCAGTCTCCGGCATCGATGCATACAACATCATCAGAAGCTAATCGGGTAAGTGCTGAAATCATCGTCTCCCTCTTGGCAGTTTTGGTAGACTTTTAAGTCTCCTTGTTTAAGAGGATCCTTCCGTCCCCTCCTCCTTGCTCTTAGCAGTGTTGGTAGACTTTTAAGTCTCCTTGTTTAAGAGAATCCTTCCGCTCTCCCTTTTGCCAGTTCTGGTAGACTTTGAGCCTCCTTGGCCTGAGGAATCTCCCGCCTCAACCTTTCGCACGCACATAACACCCAGCGAGAAGCTCTCTGATTCGACGGCGCTCACGCATACATCGAGAGAGGCACACAACGCTCTCTGATTCGACGACGCTCACGCATACATCGAGAGAGACACACAACGCTCTCTGATTCGACGACGCTCAAGCATACATTGAGAGAGGCACACGACGCTCTCTGATTCTAAGGCGCTCACACTTACATCAGGAGAGACAGCTTGATTCTACGACGCTCTCTGATACGACGGCGCTCACGCATACATCGAGAGAGGCACACAACGCTCTCTGATTCGACGACGCTCAAGCATACATTGAGAGAGGCACACGACGCTCTCTGATTCTAGGGCGCTCACACTTACATCAGGAGAGACAGCTTGATTCTACAACGCTCTCTGATACGACGGCGCTCACGCATACATCGAGAGAGGCACACAACGCTCTCTGATTCAACGACGCTCACGCATACATCGAGAGAGGCACACAACGCTCTCTGATTCGACGACGCTCACGCATACATCGAGAGGGACACACAACGCTCTCTGATTCGACGACGCTCAAGCATACATTGAGAGAGGCACACGACGCTCTCTGATTCAACGGCGCTCACGCATACATCGAGAGAGGCACACAACGCTCTCTGGTTTGACGGCGCTCACGCATACATCGAGAGAGGCACACAACGCTCTCTGATTCGACGGCGCTAACGCATAAATCGAGAGAGGCACACGACGCTCTCTGATTCGACGGCGCTCACGCATACATCGAGAGAGGCACACCCACCTACACCGAGAGAGATATACGACGCTCTCCGATCCAACAGCCCACACATCCACAACCAAAAAGACACGCAACGCTCTCTGATTCATCAACGCTCGCACTCACAACAAGACAAGACACGCTACTCACCGAATTTACCCACACCCGAATTCGTCGTCGTTTGCAACAATAGCCTTTCTGTAACATATTCATTGGAGTAAATGAAAATAAAAGTGAAATAGTCCCAAACAAACAAATTCTTTCCTTTAACGAACCTTGGACACCCTGAGTTATACCGCAGCTAAGAAAACTTCGTTACAAGGTTGAGGTTGAGGTTGAGTTTGAGGTTGAGTTTGAGGTTGAGGTTGAGTATGGTTCAGGAACGGTTGTGGGACGATTGAGGGCCGGTTGAGGGCCGGTTGAGGGCCGGTTGAGGGCCGGTTGAGGGCCGGTTGAGGGCCGGTTGAGGGCCGGTTGAGGGCCGGTTGAGGGCCGGTTGAGGGCCGGTTGAGGGCCGGTTGAGGGCCGGTTGAGGGCCGGTTGAGGGCCGGTTGAGGGCCGGTTGAGGGCCGGTTGAGGGCCGGTTGAGGGCCGGTTGAGGGCCGGTTGAGGGCCGGTTGAGGGCCGGTTGAGGGCCGGTTGAGGGCCGGTTGAGGGCCGGTTGAGGGCCGGTTGAGGGACGGTTGAGGTTGACGTTGAGATTGAGAGAAAAAACCAATGAATGGAATTAAGTGTCTCAACCATTCCTTCAAGCTCAACCTCAACCGCAACCTCAACCTCAACCTCAACCTTAACCTCAACCTCAACATAAACTTGAACCTCAAAGTCAAGCTCAACCTCAACCTCAAGCTCAACCTCAAGCTCAACCTCAACATCAACCTCAAATGCAACCGCCCCTCAACCTTCTCTCATCCGTCCTCAACCGTCCCTCAACCGTCACTCAACCATCCCATAACCGTCTCTCAACCGTCCCTCAACCGTCCCTCAACCATTCCTTCAACCCCAACCTCATCCTCAACATCAACGTCAACCTGAACCTCAACTTCAACCTTCAAGCCCAACCACATCCTCAACATCAACGTCAACCTGAACGTCAACCTTAAGCTCAACCTCATCATCAACCTCAACCGCAACCGTCCTTCAACCGTCACTCAACCATCCCTCAACCGTTCCTCAACCGTCCCTCAACCGTCCCTCAACCGTCCCTCAACCGTCCCTCAACCGTCCCTCAACCGTCCCTCAACCGTCCCTCAACCGTCCCTCCACCGCCCCTCAACCGTCCCTCAACCGATCATAAACCATCCCTCAACCGTCTCTCAACCGTCCCTCAACCATCCCTTCAAGCTCAACCTTATCCTCAACCTCAACATCAACACAATCTGAACCTCAACCTCAAGCTCAACCTCAACCGCTACCGTTCATCAACCGTCCCTCAACCGTCCCTCAACCGTCCCTCAACCGTCCCTCAACCGTCCCTCAACCGTCCCTCAACCGTCCCTCAACTGTCACGCAACCATCCCTCAACCGTACCTCAACCGTTCCTCAGCCGTCCCTTAACCGTCCCTTAACCGTCCCTCAACCGACCCTAAACCGTCCCTCAGCTGTCCCTCAACCGTCCCTCAACAGTCCCACAAACGTCTCTCAACCGTCCCTCAACAGTCCCTCAAACGTCTCTCAACCGTCCCGCAACAGTCCCTCAACCATCCCTTCAACCTTATCCTCAACCTCAATCTCAACATCAACACAACCTGAACCTCAACCTCAACATCAACTTGAACCTCAAAGTCAAGCTCAACCTCAACATCAAGCTCAACTTAAACTTCAGTTTCAACTTCAACCTCAACCTCAACCTCAATCTCAACCTCAACATCAACCTCAAGCTCAACCTCAACATCAACCTCAAATGCAACCTTAACTACAACCTCAACCTCAACTTTTACTTCAACTTTGACCTCAACTTCAACTTCAACCTTAACCAATACCTCGACCTCAACTTCAACTTCAACTGCAACCTCAACCTCTACCTCAAGCCCATCTTCAACTTCAACTTTAACTTCAATCTCAAAATCAACCTTAACCACAACCTCAACCTCAACTTTTACTTCAACTTTAACCTCAAACGTCCCTGAACCTTCCCTCAACCGTCCCTCAACCGTCACTCAACCATCCCTCAACCGTCCCTCAACCGTCCCTCAACCGTCACTCAACGATCCCTTAAACGTCCCTCAACCATCCCTTCAAGCCCAACCTCATCCTCAACATCAATGTCAACCTGAAACTCAACTACAACCTTCAAGCCCAACCACATCCTCAACATCAACGTCAACCTGAACGTCAACCTTAAGCTCAACCTCATCATCAACCTCAACCGCAACCGTCCCTCAACCGGCACTCAACTGTCCCTCAACCGTTCCGCAACCGTCCCTCAACCGACCTTCAACCGTCCCTGAACCGTCCCTGAACCGTCCCTCAACCGTCCCTCAACCGACCATCAACCATCCCTCAACCGTCCCTCAACCTTCCCTCAACCTTCCCTCAACCGACCCTCAACTGTCCCTCAACCATCCCTTCAAGCTCAACCTTATCCTCAACCTCAACCTCAACATCAACACAACCTGAACCTCAACCTCAAGCTCAACCTAAACCGCTACCATCCCTCAAACGTCTCTCAACCGTCCTCAACCGTCCCTCAACCGTCGCTCAGCCGTCACTCAAGTATCCCTCAACCGTTCTTCAACCGTCCCTTAACCGTCCCTTAACGGTCCCTTAACCGTCCCTTAACCGTCCCTCAACCGTCCCTCAACCGTCCCTCAACTGTCCCTCAACCGTCCTTCAACCGTCCCTTAACTGTCCTCAATCTCAACCGCAACCTAAGCCTCAGCCTCAACCTCAACGGCAACCTCAACCACATCCTCAACCTCAACCACATTCTCAACCCCAACCCTAACTTCAACTTTAACTTTAACCTCAACCATAACGTCAACATCAACCTCAATCTCAACCTCAACATTAACTTCAACCTCAACCTCATCCTCATCCTCAACCTCAACCTTAACCTAAGCCTCAGCCTCAACCTCAATGGCAACCTAAACCTCAACCACATCCTCAACCTCAACTTCAACTTCAACTTTAACTTCAACCTCAACCATAACGTCAACATCAACCTCAATCGTAACCTCAAGCTCAACCTCAACCTTAAATTCAACTTCAACTTCAACCTTATGCTCAACCTCAACCTCAAACTCAACCTCAACTCTCCCTCAACTCTCCCTCAACCGTCCCTCAACCGTCCCTCAACCGTCCCTCAACCGTCCCTCAACCGTCCCTCAATCGTCCCTCAACCGTCCCGCAACCGCCGCGCAACCGTCACGAAACCGCCCTCAACTGTCCCTCAACCGACCCTCAACCGTCCCTCAACCGTCCCTCAACCGTCCCTCAACCGTCCCTCAACCGTCTCTCATCCGTCATCAAGCGTCCCTCAACCGTCACTCAACGATCCCTCAACCGTCACTCAACCATTCCTTAACCGTCACTCAACCATTCCTTAACCGTCACTCAACCATTCCTTAACCGTCCCTCAACCGTCCATCAACCGTCCATCAACCGTCCATCAACCGTCCATCAACCGTCCATCAACCGTCCATCAACCGTCCATCAACCGTCCATCAACCGTCCATCAACCGTCCATCAACCGTCCATCAACCGTCCATCAACCGTCCATCAACCGTCCATCAACCGTCCCTCAACCGTCCCTCAACCGTCCCTCAACCGTCCCTCCACCGCCCCTCAACCGTCCCTCAACCGATCATAAACCATCCCTCAACCGTCTCTCAACCGTCCCTCAACCATCCCTTCAAGCTCAACCTTATCCTCAACCTCAACATCAACACAATCTGAACCTCAACCTCAAGCTCAACCTCAACCGCTACCGTTCATCAACCGTCCCTCAACCGTCCCTCAACCGTCCATCAACCGTCCATCAACCGTCCATCAACCGTCCATCAACCGTCCATCAACCGTCCATCAACCGTCCATCAACCGTCCATCAACCGTCCATCAACCGTCCATCAACCGTCCATCAACCGTCCATCAACCGTCCATCAACCGTCCATCAACCGTCCATCAACCGTCCATCAACCGTCCATCAACCGTCCATCAACCGTCCATCAACCGTCCATCAACCGTCCATCAACCGTCCATCAACCGTCCATCAACCGTCCATCAACCGTCCATCAACCGTCCATCAACCGTCCATCAACCGTCCATCAACCGTCCATCAACCGTCCATCAACCGTCCATCAACCGTCCATCAACCGTCCATCAACCGTCCATCAACCGTCCATCAACCGTCCATCAACCGTCCATCAACCGTCCATCAACCGTCCATCAACCGTCCATCAACCGTCCATCAACCGTCCATCAACCGTCCATCAACCGTCCATCAACCGTCCATCAACCGTCCATCAACCGTCCATCAACCGTCCATCAACCGTCCATCAACCGTCCATCAACCGTCCATCAACCGTCCCTCATCCATCCCTCAACCATACTCAACCTCAACCTCAAACTCAACCTCAAACTCAACCTCAACCTCAACCTCAAACTCAACTTCAACCTCAACCTCAAACTCAACTTCAACCTCAACCTCAACCTCAAACTCAACTTCAACCTCAACCTCAACCTCAAACTCAAACTCAAACTCCTCAACTCCTCAAACCCTCCTTCAAGTAACTTCGCCTAAACTATGGAAATGACATGAAAATGTTATATAGCGCGGTTGTTTCTCATTTAAAGACCTATCATTTGATATATGGTTTGGCGCGATCGGTTGGATAGAACTCGAGATATGACTGAAAGGAGTGGGGAGTGTTTTTCGCTCTAAACAAATACCCTCCTTCAAGTAGGGTATTTAGGTTTTTCGCTCTAAACAAATACCCTCCTTCAAGTACTGCGCCTAAACTATGGAAGTGACACGAAAATGTTATATAGTGCGGTTGTTCCTCATTTAAAGACCTTTCATTTGATATATGGCTTGACGCGATCGGTTGGCTAGAACTCGAGATATGACTGAAAGGAGTGGGGAGTGTTTTTCGCTCTAAACAAATACCCTCCTTCAAGTACTTCGCCTAAACTATGGAAATGACATGAAAATGTTATATAGCGCGGTTGTTCCTCATTTAAAGACCTTTCATTTGATATATGGCTTGATGCGATCGGTTGGCTAGAACTCGAGATATGACTGAAAGGAGTGGGGAGTGTTTTTCGCGCCTTCAAGTACTGCGCCTAAACTATGGAAGTGACACGAAAATGTTATATAGTGCGGTTGTTCCTCATTTAAAGACCTTTCATTTGATATATGGCTTGACGCGATCGGTTGGCTAGAACTCGAGATATGACTGAAAGGAGTGGGGAGTTTTTTTCGCTCTAAACAAATACCCTCCTTCAAGTACTTCGCCTAAACTATGGCAGTGACACGAAAATATTATATAGCGCGGTTGTTTCTCATTTAAAGACCTTTCATTTGATATATGGCTTGGCGCGATCGGTTGGCTAGACCTCGAGATATGATTGAATGGAGTGGGGAGTGTTTTTCGCTCTAAACAAATACCCTCCTTCAAGTACTTCGCCTAAACTATGGAAATGACATGAAAATGTTATATAGCGCGGTTGTTCCTCATTTAAAGACATTTCATTTGATATATGGCTTGATGCGATCGGTTGGCTAGAACTCGAGATATGACTGAAAGGAGTGTGGAGTGTTTTTCGCTCTAAACAAATACCCTCCTTCAAGTAGGGTATTTAGGTTTTTCGCTCTAAACAAATACCCTCCTTCAAGTACTGCGCCTAAACTATGGAAGTGACACGAAAATGTTATATAGTGCGGTTGTTCCTCATTTAAAGACCTTTCATTTGATATATGGCTTGACGCGATCGGTTGGCTAGAACTCAAGATATGACTGAAAGGAGTGGGGAGTGTTTTTCGCTCTAAACAAATACCCTCCTTCAAGTACTTCGCCTAAACTATGGAAATGACATGAAAATGTTATATAGCGCGGTTGTTTCTCATTTAAAGACCTTTCATTTGATATATGGCTTGGCGCGATCGGTTGGCTAGACCTCGAGATATGACTGAAAGGAATGGAAGGTGTTTTTCGCTCTAAACAAATACCCTCCTTCAAGTAGGGTATTTAGGTTTTTCGCTCTAAACAAATACCCTCCTTCAAGTACTGCGCCTAAACTATAGAAGTGACACGAACATGTTATATAGCGCGGTTGTTCCTCATTTAAAGACCTTTCATTTGATATATGGCTTGACGCGATCGGTTGGCTAGAACTCGAGATATGACTGAAAGGAGTGGGGAGTGTTTTTCGCTCTAAACAAATACCCTCCTTCAAGTACTTCGCCTAAACTATGGCAGTGACACGAAAATATTATATAGCACGGTTGTTTCTCATTTAAAGACCTTTCATTTGATATATGGCTTGGCGTGATCGGATGGCTAGACCTCGAGATATGACTGAAAGGAGTGGGGAGTGTTTTTCGCTCTAAACAAATACCCTCCTTCAAGTACTACGCCTAAACTATGGCAGTGACACGAAAATATTTAATAGCGCGGTTGTTTCTCATTTAAAGACCTTTCATTTGATATATGGCTTGGCGCGATCGGTTGGCTAGACCTCGAGATATGACTGAAAGGAGTGGAAGGTGTTTTTCGCTCTAAACAAATACCCTCCTTCAAGTAGGGTATTTAGGTTTTTCGCTCTAAACAAATACCCTCCTTCAAGTACTGCGCCTAAACTATAGAAGTGACACGAACATGTTATATAGCGCGGTTGTTCCTCATTTAAAGACCTTTCATTTGATATGTGGCTTGACGCGATCGGTTGGCTAGAACTCGAGATATGACTGAAAGGAGTGGGGAGTGTTTTTCGCTCTAAACAAATACCCTCCTTCAAGTACTTCGCCTAAACTATGGCAGTGACACGAAAATATTTAATAGCGCGGTTGTTACTCATTTAAAGACCTTTCATTTGATATACGGCTTAACGCGATCGGTTAACTAGAACTCGAGATATGACTGAAAGGAGTGGGGAGTGTTTTTCGCTCTAAACAAATACCCTCCTTCAAGTAGGGTATTTAGGTTTTTCGCTCTAAACAAATACCCTCCTTCAAGTACTGCACCTAAACTATGGAAGTAACACGAAAATGTTATATAGCGCGGTTGTTCCTCATTTAAAGACCTTTCATTTGATATATGGCTTGACGCGATCGGTTGGCTAGAACTCGAGATATGACTGAAAGGAGTGGGGAGTTTTTTTCGCTCTAAACAAATACCCTCCTTCAAGTACTTCGCCTAAACTATGGAAGTGACACGAAAATATTATATAGCGCGGTTGTTCCTCATTTAAAGACCTATCATTTGATATATGGTTTGGCGCGATCGGTTGGATAGAACTCGAGATATGACTGAAAGGAGTGGGGAGTGTTTTTCGCTCTAAACAAATACCCTCCTTCAAGTAGGGTATTTAGGTTTTTCGCTCTAAACAAATACCCTCCTTCAAGTACTGCGCCTAAACTATGGAAGTGACACGAAAATGTTATATAGTGCGGTTGTTCCTCATTTAAAGACCTTTCATTTGATATATGGCTTGACGCGATCGGTTGGCTAGAACTCGAGATATGACTGAAAGGAGTGGGGAGTTTTTTTCGCTCTAAACAAATACCCTCCTTCAAGTACTTCGCCTAAACTATGGCAGTGACACGAAAATATTATATAGCGCGGTTGTTTCTCATTTAAAGACCTTTCATTTGATATATGGCTTGGCGCGATCGGTTGGCTAGACCTCGAGATATGATTGAATGGAGTGGGGAGTGTTTTTCGCTCTAAACAAATACCCTCCTTCAAGTAGGGTATTTAGGTTTTTCGCTCTAAACAAATACCCTCCTTCAAGTACTACACCTAAACTATGGAAGTAACACGAAAATGTTATATAGCGCGGTTGTTCCTCATTTAAAGACCTTTCATTTGATATATGGCTTGACGCGATCGGTTGGCTAGAACTCGAGATATGACTGAAAGGAGTGGGGAGTTTTTTTCGCTCTAAACAAATACCCTCCTTCAAGTACTTCGCCTAAACTATGGAAGTGACACGAAAATATTATATAGCGCGGTTGTTCCTCATTTAAAGACCTATCATTTGATATATGGTTTGGCGCGATCGGTTGGATAGAACTCGAGATATGACTGAAAGGAGTGGGGAGTGTTTTTCGCTCTAAACAAATACCCTCCTTCAAGTAGGGTATTTAGGTTTTTCGCTCTAAACAAATACCCTCCTTCAAGTACTGCGCCTAAACTATGGAAGTGACACGAAAATGTTATATAGTGCGGTTGTTCCTCATTTAAAGACCTTTCATTTGATATATGGCTTGACGCGATCGGTTGGCTAGAACTCGTGATATGACTGAAAGGAGTGGGGAGTGTTTTTCGCTCTAAACAAATACCCTCCTTCAAGTACTTCGCCTAAACTATGGAAATGACATGAAAATGTTATATAGCGCGGTTGTTCCTCATTTAAAGACATTTCATTTGATATATGGCTTGATGCGATCGGTTGGCTAGAACTCGAGATATGACTGAAAGGAGTGTGGAGTGTTTTTCGCTCTAAACAAATACCCTCCTTCAAGTAGGGTATTTAGGTTTTTCGCTCTAAACAAATACCCTCCTTCAAGTACTGCGCCTAAACTATGGAAGTGACACGAAAATGTTATATAGTGCGGTTGTTCCTCATTTAAAGACCTTTCATTTGATATATGGCTTGACGCGATCGGTTGGCTAGAACTCAAGATATGACTGAAAGGAGTGGGGAGTGTTTTTCGCTCTAAACAAATACCCTCCTTCAAGTACTTCGCCTAAACTATGGAAATGACATGAAAATGTTATATAGCGCGGTTGTTTCTCATTTAAAGACCTTTCATTTGATATATGGCTTGGCGCGATCGGTTGGCTAGACCTCGAGATATGACTGAAAGGAATGGAAGGTGTTTTTCGCTCTAAACAAATACCCTCCTTCAAGTAGGGTATTTAGGTTTTTCGCTCTAAACAAATACCCTCCTTCAAGTACTGCGCCTAAACTATAGAAGTGACACGAACATGTTATATAGCGCGGTTGTTCCTCATTTAAAGACCTTTCATTTGATATATGGCTTGACGCGATCGGTTGGCTAGAACTCGAGATATGACTGAAAGGAGTGGGGAGTGTTTTTCGCTCTAAACAAATACCCTCCTTCAAGTACTTCGCCTAAACTATGGCAGTGACACGAAAATATTATATAGCACGGTTGTTTCTCATTTAAAGACCTTTCATTTGATATATGGCTTGGCGCGATCGGATGGCTAGACCTCGAGATATGACTGAAAGGAGTGGGGAGTGTTTTTCGCTCTAAACAAATACCCTCCTTCAAGTACTACGCCTAAACTATGGCAGTGACACGAAAATATTTAATAGCGCGGTTGTTTCTCATTTAAAGACCTTTCATTTGATATATGGCTTGGCGCGATCGGTTGGCTAGACCTCGAGATATGACTGAAAGGAGTGGAAGGTGTTTTTCGCTCTAAACAAATACCCTCCTTCAAGTAGGGTATTTAGGTTTTTCGCTCTAAACAAATACCCTCCTTCAAGTACTGCGCCTAAACTATAGAAGTGACACGAACATGTTATATAGCGCGGTTGTTCCTCATTTAAAGACCTTTCATTTGATATGTGGCTTGACGCGATCGGTTGGCTAGAACTCGAGATATGACTGAAAGGAGTGGGGAGTGTTTTTCGCTCTAAACAAATACCCTCCTTCAAGTACTTCGCCTAAACTATGGCAGTGACACGAAAATATTTAATAGCGCGGTTGTTACTCATTTAAAGACCTTTCATTTGATATACGGCTTAACGCGATCGGTTAACTAGAACTCGAGATATGACTGAAAGGAGTGGGGAGTGTTTTTCGCTCTAAACAAATACCCTCCTTCAAGTACTACGCCTAAACTATGGCAGTGACACGAAAATATTTAATAGCGCGGTTGTTTCTCATTTAAAGACCTTTCATTTGATATATGGCTTGGCGCGATCGGTTGGCTAGACCTCGAGATATGACTGAAAGGAGTGGAAGGTGTTTTTCGCTCTAAACAAATACCCTCCTTCAAGTAGGGTATTTAGGTTTTTCGCTCTAAACAAATACCCTCATTCAAGTACTGCGCCTAACTATAGAAGTGACACGAACATGTTATATAGCGCGGTTGTTCCTCATTTAAAGACCTTTCATTTGATATATGGCTTGACGCGATCGGTTGGCTAGAACTCGAGATATGACTGAAAGGAGTGGGGAGTGTTTTTCGCTCTAAACAAATACCCTCCTTCAAGTACTTCGCCTAAACTATGGCAGTGACACGAAAATATTATATAGCGCGGTTGTTTCTCATTTAAAGACCTTTCATTTGATATATGGCTTGGCGCGATCGGTTGGCTAGACCTCGAGATATGATTGAAAGGAGTGGGGAGTGTTTTTCGCTCTAAACAAATACCCTCCTTCAAGTAGGGTATTTAGGTTTTTCGCTCTAAACAAATACCCTCCTTCAAGTACTGCACCTAAACTATGGAAGTAACACGAAAATGTTATATAGCGCGGTTGTTCCTCATTTAAAGACCTTTCATTTGATATATGGCTTAGCGCGATCGGTTGGCTAGAACTCGAGATATGACTGAAAGGAGTGGGGAGTGTTTTTCGCTGTAAACAAATACCCCCTTCAAGTACTTCGCCTAAACTATGGAAGTAACACGAAAATGTTATATAGCGCGGTTGTTCCTCATTTAAAGACCTTTCATTTGATATATGGCTTGACGCGATCGGTTGGCTAGAACTCGAGATATGACTGAAAGGAGTGGGAAGTTTTTTTCGCTCTAAACAAATACCCTCCTTCAAGTACTTCGCCTAAACTATGGAAGTGACACGAAAATATTATATAGCGCGGTTGTTCCTCATTTAAAGGCCTATCATTTGATATATGGTTTGGCGCGATCGGTTGGATAGAACTCGAGATATGACTGAAAGGAGTGGGGAGTGTTTTTCGCTCTAAACAAATACCCTCCTTCAAGTAGGGTATTTAGGTTTTTCGCTCTAAACAAATACCCTCCTTCAAGTACTGCGCCTAAACTATGGAAGTGACATGAAAATGTTATATAGTGCGGTTGTTCCTCATTTAAAGACCTTTCATTTGATATATGGCTTGACGCGATCGGTTGGCTAGAACTCGAGATATGACTGAAAGGAGTGAGGAGTGTTTTTCGCTCTAAACAAATACCCTCCTTCAAGTACTTCGCCTAAACTATGGAAATGACATGAAAATGTTATATAGCGCGGTTGTTCCTCATTTAAAGACCTTTCATTTGATATATGGCTTGATGCGATCGGTTGGCTAGAACTCGAGATATGACTGAAAGGAGTGTGGAGTGTTTTTCGCTCTAAACAAATACCCTCCTTCAAGTAGGGTATTTAGGTTTTTCGCTCTAAACAAGTACCCTCCTTCAAGTACTGCGCCTAAACTATGGAAGTGACACGAAAATTTTATATAGTGCGGTTGTTCCTCATTTAAAGACCTTTCATTTGATATATGGCTTGACGCGATCGGTTGGCTAGAACTCGAGATATGACTGAAAGGAGTGGGGAGTGTTTTTCGCTCTAAACAAATACCCTCCTTCAAGTACTTCGCCTAAACTATGGAAATGACATGAAAATGTTATATAGCGAGGTTGTTCCTCATTTAAAGACCTTTCATTTGATATACGGCTTGACGCGATCGGTTGGCTAGAACTCGAGATATGACTGAAAGGATTGGGGAGTGTTTTTCGCTCTGAACAAATACCCTCCTTCAAGTACTTCGCCTAAACTATGGAAATGACATGAAAATGTTATATAGCGCGGTTGTTACTCATTTAAAGACCTTTCATTTGATATACGGCTTGACGCGATCGGTTGGCTAGAACTCGAGATATGACTGAAAGGAGTGGGGAGTGTTTTTCGCTCTAAACAAATACCCTCCTTCAAGTACTGCGCCTAAACTATGGAAGGAACACGAAAATGTTATATAGCGCGGTTGTTCCTCATTTAAAGGCCTTTCATTTGATATATGGCTTGGCGCGATCGGTTGGCTAGAACTCGAGATATGACGGAAAGGAGTGGGGAGTGTTTTTCGCTCTAAACAAATACCCTCCTTCAAGTACTGCGCCTAAACTATGGATGTAACACGAAAATGTTATATAGCGCGGTTGTTCCTCATTTAAAGACCTTTCATTTGATATACGGCTTGACGCGATCGGTTGGCTATAACTCGAGATATGACTGAAAGGAGTTATATAGCTAGGAGTCTAGAAGGAGGATCTAGGAGTCCTCCTTCAAGTAGGGTATTTAGGTTTTTCGCTCTAAACAAATACCCTCCTTCAAGTACTGCGCCTAAACTATGGAAGTGACACGAAAATGTTATATAGTGCGGTTGTTCCTCATTTAAAGACCTTTCATTTGATATATGGCTTGACGCGATCGGTTGGCTAGAACTCGAGATATGACTGAAAGGAGTGGGGAGTGTTTTTCGCTCTAAACAAATACCCTCCTTCAAGTACTTCGCCTAAACTATGGAAATGACATGAAAATGTTATATAGCGCGGTTGTTCCTCATTTAAAGACCTTTCATTTGATATACGGCTTGACGCGATCGGTTGGCTAGAACTCGAGATATGACTGAAAGGATTGGGGAGTGTTTTTCGCTCTAAACAAATACCCTCCTTCAAGTACTTCGCCTAAACTATGGAAATGACATGAAAATGTTATATAGCGCGGTTGTTACTCATTTAAAGACCTTTCATTTGATATACGGCTTAACGCGATCGGTTAACTAGAACTCGAGATATGACTGAAAGGAGTGGGGAGTGTTTTTCGCTCTAAACAAATACCCTCCTTCAAGTACTACGCCTAAACTATGGCAGTGACACGAAAATATTTAATAGCGCGGTTGTTTCTCATTTAAAGACCTTTCATTTGATATATGGCTTGGCGCGATCGGTTGGCTAGACCTCGAGATATGACTGAAAGGAGTGGAATGTGTTTTTCGCTCTAAACAAATACCCTCCTTCAAGTAGGGTATTTAGGTTTTTCGCTCTAAACAAATACCCTCCTTCAAGTACTGCGCCTAAACTATAGAAGTGACACGAACATGTTATATAGCGCGGTTGTTCCTCATTTAAAGACCTTTCATTTGATATATGGCTTGACGCGATCGGTTGGCTAGAACTCGAGATATGACTGAAAGGAGTGGGGAGTGTTTTTCGCTCTAAACAAATACCCTCCTTCAAGTACTTCGCCTAAACTATGGCAGTGACACGAAAATATTATATAGCACGGTTGTTTCTCATTTAAAGACCTTTCATTTGATATATGGCTTGGCGCGATCAGTTGGCTAGACCTCGAGATATGACTGAAAGGAGTGGGGAGTGTTTTTCGCTCTAAACAAATACCCTCCTTCAAGTACTTCGCCTAAACTATGGCAGTGACACGAAAATATTATATAGCGCGGTTGTTTCTCATTTAAAGACCTTTAATTTGATATATGGCTTGGCGCGATCGGTTGGCTAGACCGCGCTATAGAAAATATTATATAGCGCGGTTGTTCCTCATTTAAAGACCTATCATTTGATATATGGTTTGGCGCGATCGGTTGGCTAGACCTCGAGATATGATTGAAAGGAGTGGGGAGTGTTTTTCGCTCTAAACAAATACCCTCCTTCAAGTAGGGTATTTAGGGTTTTCGCTCTAAACAAATACCCTCCTTCAAGTACTGCACCTAAACTATGGAAGTAACACGAAAATGTTATATAGCGCGGTTGTTCCTCATTTAAAGACCTTTCATTTGATATATGGCTTGACGCGATCAGTTGGCTAGAACTCGAGATATGACTGAAAGGAGTGGGGAGTTTTTTTCGCTCTAAACAAATACCCTCCTTCAAGTACTTCGCCTAAACTATGGAAATGACATGAAAATGTTATATAGCGCGGTTGTTCCTCATTTAAAGACCTTTCATTTGATATATGGCTTGATGCGATCGGTTGGCTAGAACTCGAGATATGACTGAAAGGAGTGGGGAGTGTTTTTCGCTCTAAACAAATACCCTCCTTCAAGTAGGGTATTTAGGTTTTTCGCTCTAAACAAATACCCTCCTTCAAGTACTGCACCTAAACTATGGAAGTAACACGAAAATTTTATATAGCGCGGTTGTTCCTCATTTAAAGACCTTTCATTTGATATATGGCTTGACGCGATCGGTTGGCTAGAACTCGAGATATGACTGAAAGGAGTGGGGAGTGTTTTTTGCTCTAAACAAATACCCTCCTTCAAGTAGGGTATTTAGGTTTTTCGCTCTAAACAAATACCCTCCTTCAAGTACTGCGCCTAAACTATGGAAGTGACACGAAAATGTTATATAGTGCGGTTGTTCCTCATTTAAAGACCTTTCATTTGATATATGGCTTGACGCGATCGGTTGGCTAGAACTCGAGATATGACTGAAAGGAGTGGGGAGTGTTTTTCGCTCTAAACAAATACCCTCCTTCAAGTACTTCGCCTAAACTATGGAAATGACATGAAAATGTTATATAGCGCGGTTGTTCCTCATTTAAAGACCTTTCATTTGATATATGGCTTGACGCGATCGGTTGGCTAGAACTCGAGATATGACTGAAAGGAGTGGGGAGTGTTTTTTGCTCTAAACAAATACCCTCCTTCAAGTAGGGTATTTAGGTTTTTCGCTCTAAACAAATACCCTCCTTCAAGTACTGCGCCTAAACTATGGAAGTGACACGAAAATGTTATATAGTGCGGTTGTTCCTCATTTAAAGACCTTTCATTTGATATATGGCTTGACGCGATCGGTTGGCTAGAACTCGAGATATGACTGAAAGGAGTGGGGAGTGTTTTTCGCTCTAAACAAATACCCTCCTTCAAGTACTTCGCCTAAACTATGGAAATGACATGAAAATGTTATATAGCGCGGTTGTTCCTCATTTAAAGACCTTTCATTTGATATATGGCTTGATGCGATCGGTTGGCTAGAACTCGAGATATGACTGAAAGGAGTGGGGAGTGTTTTTCGCTCTAAACAAATACCCTCCTTCAAGTACTTCGCCTAAACTATGGAAATGACATGAAAATGTTATATAGCGCGGTTGTTCCTCATTTAAAGACCTTTCATTTGATATATGGCTTGATGCGATCGGTTGGCTAGAACTCGAGATATGACTGAAAGGAGTGGGGAGTGTTTTTCGCTCTAAACAAATACCCTCCTTCAAGTAGGGTATTTAGGTTTTTCGCTCTAAACAAATACCCTCCTTCAAGTACTGCACCTAAACTATGGAAGTAACACGAAAATGTTATATAGCGCGGTTGTTCCTCATTTAAAGACCTTTCATTTGATATATGGCTTGACGCGATCGGTTGGCTAGAACTCGAGATATGACTGAAAGGAGTGGGGAGTTTTTTTCGCTCTAAACAAATACCCTCCTTCAAGTACTTCGCCTAAACTATGGAAGTGACACGAAAATATTATATAGCGCGGTTGTTCCTCATTTAAAGACCTATCATTTGATATATGGTTTGGCGCGATCGGTTGGATAGAACTCGAGATATGACTGAAAGGAGTGGGGAGTGTTTTTCGCAAATACCCTCCTTCAAGTAGGGTATTTAGGTTTTTCGCTCTAAACAAATACCCTCCTTCAAGTACTGCGCCTAAACTATGGAAGTGACACGAAAATGTTATATAGTGCGGTTGTTTCTCATTTAAAGACCTTTCATTTGATATATGGCTTGACGCGATCGGTTGGCTAGAACTCGAGATATGACTGAAAGGAGTGGGGAGTTTTTTTCGCTCTAAACAAATACCCTCCTTCAAGTACTTCGCCTAAACTATGGCAGTGACACGAAAATATTATATAGCGCGGTTGTTTCTCATTTAAAGACCTTTCATTTGATATATGGCTTGGCGCGATCGGTTGGCTAGACCTCGAGATATGATTGAATGGAGTGGGGAGTGTTTTTCGCTCTAAACAAATACCCTCCTTCAAGTAGTGTATTTAGGTTTTTCGCTCTAAACAAATACCCTCCTTCAAGTACTGCACCTAAACTATGGAAGTAACACGAAAATGTTACATAGCGCGGTTGTTCCTCATTTAAAGACCTTTCATTTGATATATGGCTTGACGCGATCGGTTGGCTAGAACTCGAGATATGACTGAAAGGAGTGGGGAGTTTTTTTCGCTCTAAACAAATACCCTCCTTCAAGTACTTCGCCTAAACTATGGAAGTGACACGAAAATATTATAAAGCGCGGTTGTTCCTCATTTAAAGACCTATCATTTGATATATGGTTTGGCGCGATCGGTTGGATAGAACTCGAGATATGACTGAAAGGAGTGGGGAGTGTTTTTCGCTCTAAACAAATACCCTCCTTCAAGTAGGGTATTTAGGTTTTTCGCTCTAAACAAATACCCTCCTTCAAGTACTGCGCCTAAACTATGGAAGTGACACGAAAATGTTATATAGTGCGGTTGTTCCTCATTTAAAGACCTTTCATTTGATATATGGCTTGACGCGATCGGTTGGCTAGAACTCGAAATATGACTGAAAGGAGTGGGGAGTGTTTTTCGCTCTAAACAAATACCCTCCTTCAAGTACTTCGCCTAAACTATGGAAATGACATGAAAAGGTTATATAGCGCGGTTGTTCCTCATTTAAAGACATTTCATTTGATATATGGCTTGATGCGATCGGTTGGGTAGAACTCGAGATATGACTGAAAGGAGTGTGGAGTGTTTTTCGCTCTAAACAAATACCCTCCTTCAAGTAGGGTATTTAGGTTTTTCGCTCTAAACAAATACCCTCCTTCAAGTACTGCGCCTAAACTATGGAAGTGACACGAAAATGTTATATAGTGCGGTTGTTCCTCATTTAAAGACCTTTCATTTGATATATGGCTTGACGCGATCGGTTGGCTAGAACTCAAGATATGACTGAAAGGAGTGGGGAGTGTTTTTCGCTCTAAACAAATACCCTCCTTCAAGTACTTCGCCTAAACTATGGAAATGACATGAAAATGTTATATAGCGCGGTTGTTTCTCATTTAAAGACCTTTCATTTGATATATGGCTTGGCGCGATCGGTTGGCTAGACCTCGAGATATGACTGAAAGGAGTGGGAGTGTTTTTCGCTGTAAACAAATACCCTCCTTCAAGTACTTCGCCTAAACTATGGCAGTGACACGAAAATATTATATAGCGCGGTTGTTTCTCATTTAAAGACCTTTCATTTGATATATGGCTTGGCGCGATCGGTTGGCTAGACCTCGAGATATGATTGAAAGGAGTGGGGAGTGTTTTTCGCTCTAAACAAATACCCTCCTTCAAGTAGGGTATTTAGGTTTTTCGCTCTAAACAAATACCCTCCTTCAAGTACTGCGCCTAAACTATAGAAGTGACACAAACATGTTATATAGCGCGGCTGTTCCTCATTTAAAGACCTTTCATTTGATATATGGCTTGACGCGATCGGTTGGCTAGAACTCGAGATATGACTGAAAGGAGTGGGGAGTGTTTTTCGCTCTAAACAAATACCCTCCTTCAAGTAGGGTATTTAGGTTTTTCGCTCTAAACAAATACCCTCCTTCAAGTACTACGCCTAAACTATGGAGGTAACATGAAAATGTTATATAGCGTGGTTGTTCCTCATTTAAAGGCCTTTTATTTGATATATGGCTTGACGCGATCGGTTGGCTAGAACTCGAGATATGACTGAAAGGAGTGGGGAGTGTTTTTCGCTCTAAACAAATACCCTCCTTCAAGTAGGGTATTTAGGTTTTTCGCTCTAAACAAATACCCTCCTTCAAGTACTGCGCCTAAACTATGGAAGTGACACGAAAATGTTATATAGCGCGGTTGTTCCTCATTTAAAGACCTTTCATTTGATATACGGCTTGACGCGATCGGTTGGCTAGAACTTGAGATATGACTTAAAGGATTGGGGAGTGTTTTTCGCTCTAAACAAATACCCTCCTTCAAGTAGGGTATTTAGGTTTTTCGCTCTAAACAAATACCGTCCTTCAAGTACTGCGCCTAAACTATGGAAGTGACACGAAAATGTTATATAGCACGGTTGTTCCTCATTTAATGACCTTTCATTTGACACCTGTGTTGGCGCGATCGGTTGGCTAGGACTAGAGGTATGACTGAAAGGAGTGCCGAGTGTTTTTCGCTCTGTACAATTACGCTCTTTCATGTACTGCGCCGAAACTATAAAAGTGACACGAAAATGATATATAGCACGGTTGTTCCTCATTTAATGGCTTTTCATGCGATACATGTCTTGGCGCGATCGATTGGCTAGAACTGGAGATATGACGCAAAGGAGTGCTGAGTGTTTTTCGCTCTGTACAAATACGCTCCTTCATGTACTGCGCTTAAACTATAAAAGTCACGCGAAAATGATATATAGCACGGTTGTTCCTTATTTAATGACCTTTCATTTGATACCTGTGTTGGCGCGATCGGTTGGCTAGGACTAGAGTGTGCCGAGTGTTTTTCGGTCTGTACAATTACGCTCTTTCATGTACTGCGCCGAAACTATAAAAGTGACGCGAAAATGATATATAGCACGGTTGTTCCTCATTTAATTGCCTTTCATGTGATACATGTCTTAGCGCGATCGGATGGCTAGGACTCGAGATATGACTAAAAGGAGTGGCGAGTGTTTTTCGCCCTGTACAAATACGCTCCTTCATGTACTGCGCCGAAACTATAAAAGTGACGCGAAAATGATATATAGCACGGTTGTTCCTCATTTAATGGTCTTTCATGCGATACATGTCTTAGCGCGATCGGAGGGCTAGGACTCGAGATATGACTAAAAGGAGTGCCGAGTGTTTTACGGTCTGTACAATTACGCTCTTTCATGTACTGCGCCGAAACTATAAAAGTGACGCGAAAATGATATACAGCACGGTTGTTCCTCATTTAATGGCCTTTCATGCGATACATGTCTTGGCGCGAAAGGAGTGATGAGTGTTTTTCGCTCTGTACAAATACGCTTCATGTACTGCGCTTAAACTATAAAAGTCACGCGAAAATGATACACAGCGCGGTTGTTCCTCATTTAATGACCTTTCATTTGGTACCTGTCCTGGCGCGATCGGATGGCTAGAACTCGAGATATGACTAAAAGGAGTGCCGAGTGTTTTTCGGTCTGTACAATTACGCTCTTTCATGAACTGCGCCGAAACTATAAAAGTGACGCGAAAATGATATATAGCACGGTTGTTCCTTATTTAATGACCTTTCATTTGGTACCTGTCTTGGCGCGATCGATTGGCTAGAACTGGAGATATGACGGAAAGGAGTGCCGAGTGTTTTACGGTCTGTACAATTACGCTCTTTCATGTACTGCGCCGAAACTATAAAAGTGACGCGAAAATGATATACAGCACGGTTGTTCCTCATTTAATGGCCTTTCATGCGATACATGTCTTGGCGCGAAAGGAGTGATGAGTGTTTTTCGCTCTGTACAAATACGCTTCATGTACTGCGCTTAAACTATAAAAGTCACGCGAAAATGATACACAGCGCGGTTGTTCCTCATTTAATGACCTTTCATTTGGTACCTGTCCTGGCGCGATCGGATGGCTAGAACTCGAGATATGACTAAAAGGAGTGCCGAGTGTTTTTCGGTCTGTACAATTACGCTCTTTCATGAACTGCGCCGAAACTATAAAAGTGACGCGAAAATGATATATAGCACGGTTGTTCCTCATTTAATGGCTAGTGTTTCTCGCTCTGTACAAATACGCTCCTTCATGTACTGCGCTTAAACTATAAAAGTGACGCGAAAATGATATATAGCACGGTTGTTCCTCATTTAATGGCTAGTGTTTCTCGCTCGGTACAAATACGCTCCTTCATGTACTGCGCTTAAACTATAAAAGTCACGCGAAAATAATATATAGCACGGTTGTTCCTCATTTAATGGCCTTTCATGTGATACACGTCTTGGCGCGATCGGTTGGCTAGAACTGGAGATATGACGGAAAGGAGTGCGGAGTGTTTTTCGCTCTGTACAAATACGCTTCTTCATGTACTGCGCCGAAACTATAAAAGCGACGCGAAAATGATATATAGCACGGTTGTTCCTCATTTAATGGCTAGTGTTTCTCGCTCTGTACAAATACGCTCCTTCATGTACTGCGCTTAAACTATAAAAGTCACGCGAAAATGATATATAGCACGGTTGTTCCTCATTTAAAGGCCTTTCATGTGATACATGTGTTGGCGCGATCGGTTGGCTAGAACTGGAGATATGACGGAAAGGAGTGCGGATTGTTTTTCGCTCTGTACAAATACGCTCCTTCATGTACTGCGCCTAAACTATAAAATTCACGCGAAAATGATATATAGCACGGTTGTTCCTCATTTAATGGCCTTTCATGTGATACATGTGTTGGCGCGATCGGTTGGCTACAACTCGAGATATGACTGAAAGGAATGCCGAGTGTTTTTCTCTCTGTACAAATACGCTCCTTCATGTACTGCGCCTAAACTATAAAAGTCAAGCGAAAATGATATATAGCACGGTTGTTCCTCATTTAATGGCCTTTCATGTGATACACGTCTTGGCGCGATCGGTTGGCTAGAACTGGAGATATGACGGAAAGGAGTGCGGAGTGTTTTTCGCTCTGTACAAATACGCTCCTTCATGTACTGCGCCGAAACTATAAAAGTGACGCGAAAATGATATATAGCACGGTTGTTCCTCATTTAATGGCTAGTGTTTCTCGCTCTGTACAAATACGCTCCTTCATGTACTGCGCTTAAACTATAAAAGTCACGCGAAAATGATATATAGCACGGTTGTTCCTCATTTAATGGCCTTTCATGTGATACATGTGTTGGCGCGATCGGTTGGCTAGAACTGGAGATATGACGGAAAGGAGTGCGGAGTGTTTTTCGCTCTGTACAAATACGCTCCTTCATGTACTGCGCCTAAACTATAAAAGTCACGCGAAAATGATATATAGCACGGTTGTTCCTCATTTAATGGCCTTTCATGTGATACATGTGTTGGTGCGATCGGTTGGCTAGAACTCGAGATATGACTGAAAGGAATGCCAAGTGTTTTTCGCTCTGTACAAATACGCTCCTTCATGTACTGCACAAAAACTATAAAAATCACGGCAAAATGATATATAGCACGGTTGTTCCTTATTTAATGACCTTGCATTTGATACCTGGCTTGGCGCGATCGGTCCGATCGTTTCCAATAAAGCCTGTCGTCCTCCATTGACGTATAATAGTTATCCTATTATTACACTATTATTCTTCCACTGCCAATTATTATTATTATTATCACTTTATTACAATTTAAATTATAATAAATAGCCTAGCACTAGCAGCTAGGCTATCGGCTATCCACTGTCAAATTTTTCTGGATCTTATGAAAAACTAGAATAAAATAAAACTGACGCCGCAGCCTTTACAAACGCGGGCGACCAACTGCGAAGTTTTAGATTTATATGCTTGTCGTCGCTCTCGATCTTCTTTTCTTGATATGTTTACATTGATACATATTTCAGATCATGTGTGCTTCTGTTGTCGTCTCTCCTGCGGCAATTTTGATGCATATTATAATAAACACTGTAGGCTTACCTCAGAAGGTCGACGAATTTATAATCTAAAGCTGTTAAATTCAATATTAACAAAAGTAAATGAAAAACTTCCTCTCGAATGTCGACTGTAAATGCGAGATCAAGTTCGCGAATTATTAGAGAACAGAGATAACGAGATGCCGGACTCGCTCGGGTTTCCGAAGATTTGTGTTATCGTTTTTTAGATTCCTGTAACACACTGTACGTGTTATTCAACACGCGACGTCACATCTGATTGCCTTTTTGAACTATGCTGCTGTTTGCCATAATGCAAACATTCGTTTATGTTACTGCACTCGTCCAAAACGAATTCTGCCATATATTTGTGTCAATATGTATTTGATAACATTGTTCAAGAGTTCAATTACATGAGGGCATTAATAATTCATGTTTTTATGTTATTATATTATAAATAAAATTATGAAATGCTACTTCTTCTTCTTTTCGGTGAAAGGATAAGCAATTTCATGAAATTATTACAGTACGAAATTGACAAAAGTGTATGGTACCAAAATTATACTTTAATAATGTTCGTTTTTTAAAAATAATTTAAAAAGGAAAATGGGATAAGGCATTACATAATCAAATAAGAATTTGAAACACATTAGTGTAATTTTAATGTAGCGAAAACATGTTTTTCCTCAAAAAGTAGTAATATAGTAACACAACTTAAGTACTATAGGACATTAAAAAGTACGCGGAAACATACGCAGTTTGCAAAACTAAAATAAAATAATAAAATTCCCTAGTAAGGTGGAAATGAAAATGTAGATATGCCAATAACACATTGATGCTATTTTCTTTATATTAATGCATAACCTCAATTTATAAATTATTTTTAGAAAAGATGTATAATTTATTTTTTGTATTCACATAAATAAGAAAATTATTATTGAAGTTTTTTATAAGGACTGGATTAAGTTAAAGTTAAATGTCCTCGATATGAAGTACAATCATTAAGGAAATAAAAGGGTCTGACAAACACTTTGTCTTACTGTAGGACCACAATGCTATATCGGAGACAACGACAATATTCCTTTCGTCTCAGCAAAAATTTCTAATTTTTCGACCTCTCTCGACAGCGTGCTCTTTTTTCCAGAACAGTATTCCCTATGTACGTTTCTTCATATTCTCAGTAAAATTACTGAAAAACGATTTGTGTGTGACACATCCATGAAAAGCAAACGCATACAAAGCTTCTGTTACTCAAATCATAGAAAAGGAAACTTCCCATTTGAAAGAAAAATCGGCATAACTGCGATGTCGTTAGTTGCATTGTGGTTGTACACTTAGTCTAGTCCATTTAACTGCGACAAAAAAAATTGTTAATGCCGAGATGAGTCCCGTTCTTGCCAAAACAGCAAGAAGTCTCGATGCTACATTTGCTAGTTATCCGAAACGATTTTGATCTATCGTACTATGACAATATCATTCTAGATAAGTAACACTTTCGTATGTTGTTCCATTTCTGCTTTGCTAAATTCTAAAAGTGCTAGGATATTGCACCTTTGACTATAATAAGCGATTTATACATCGTAATTTCAGTGACTAGTTGACACAGAAATTCCTCATGCGCTAATTAATGACGGGTGTGCTTCAGGAGAGGTCAAAACGCAGATATGCTTGCAGTGCGGTATGGTCTTCCATTTGTCTGTCCATCAAACAGCGTAGCAGTATAAAATACGTGAAAATCTGTCTGACGATGGTGGTATACATTAATAACGTTAGTTTTCGTTTTAAGGCAAGGATTGAGTTCGCCATATAAGAAGTCACCATTGAACTCCACAAAATCTTTCCACAAAATGTTTTTATGGTTTGAGCACCAATTATTTTCAAGAAAACATTGGAACTTTGAATGGTTTCGGCATCTTCATAACCCATTCGTCTTTGTTGTTTCTAAATTGAGCTGGAATAACTTTATGAAAACTAATCCTAAAGATCCGTGAACAGCAAATAAGTTTTTGCTGGATATCGTCCCATCAACCATCGCGCCTGACATATTCCCGGTAAATAAAGTGAGACGAAGACCTTGTGAGAGACACCGAAGCTTGTTACATTTGGTATATGCGTTAAATTTATAGCCGCTCATAAAGTACAAAAGTGACTCTGCTCTATAAAAGACGGTTTCTAACGTTAGAGTTCCAACATACGAAAAACTTGTGAACAGGTCCCATCGTATGTTCCATTCTTTCGGCCTCCGCTGGCGTGACTATGACATAATGCGCAAAATAGGGAGAAAAGATAATAAGAGGTATCTCTACTTTCAAATTAAACTAAAGTCAGGTCGTTTGAAGAGAACCAAAAATCCCTTTTTACTGTTTCTGATAAAAACAAGAGATCTACCTGAAAATTTATGGCAGAAAAGTTGGAATTTTTGTCTCCATTATGTTAGAGCATTAATTCCTTACCTACTGGAGACTTTGCCGTGGCGTATAGTCCTAAGGGTCCGGTTTTGTGTGCTAAACTGATGTAAGCTAATCTAAGAGGTGTACTCTCCTGTCGTAGATAGGTCGCTCAACTGTAGGCAAACTAACGGCCACTGATTGGCCCAGATCAAGGTGTCATACGAGCCATGCCGAGCTAATCAGCGAATTCAATGATATCTTACCACTGAAGCAGTGGTCGTCGATCAGAGCGATCCAGACGTCACTATCTCTGTCGATTATTGAAAGAAGTCAAACTGGCATAAGCTTTCTTCCTTTGATGAATAAATTTCCGGTCCTGTACCCAAACTCATTCCGGTCCGCTCATTTACTAAATTCCCCGTTTACTCCTCATACATATGTTCGTAGCATTATTTGTAGCATTTTCTGATACTTGTTATCGTTAATGCTTGGGTTTTTGTTGGAGTATACATATGTTCGTAGCATTTTCCGATACTTGTTACCGTTAATGCTTGGGTTTTTGTTGGAGTATACCTCCTCAGGGCTTAGCTTACTTAAGGTTATGAATTCAGGATTTCTCCTAAGCCTAAAATGCTAGGCCAGACAATGTACCTGAACTTCTCCCGACCGCAAACGCATTCTGTTTCTCTATTCCAACGAAAGAGAGCAAGTTGAAACCTTTTTTGCAGGTAAAGCAGTTTTCCAGTAACAACTTCTTTTGACGATCCTTCATCTTCTGCATGGTGTCATATTTACCGTTGTAGCCTAACCATATCCAAAACGATGTGCGAAAAATACGTCTTAGAGCTGGAAATTTACATTGCTTTTATGAGCAACGAAAAAGAAGTTGCAATCTCTCCTTTCCTTTTAAAGCAATTAAATAATAAGTACACATTCTTAAAACTTAAACTAATAAACTTTTCAAAATTCTATTTTGCCTTCTTAAAACTTAAACTAATAAACTTTTCAAAATTCTATTTTGCGGTCAATGCCTATGTAAACTAGTACAATATTATTTTAAAATATTCCCAGACTTCACCGGCGCTTCAACTCTCCCACAAATTTTATTGAGCTTCTTATTCTTAAATGAATGAGGTCAAATAAGCAAAACCATAAATCCTATATATATAAAAGTTATAAAAAATTGTACTTACTAGTGTTTCTCAATCTTCTGTATCCAATAGTATCTGATAAAGATACACTGCGATAACAAAATTAAAATATATTATTAACATGGCAAAGAACAAATTTTCATTCGAGTCTCAATTAAAGGTACAAGATGAGCATTCCGATTCGACTTCAAATAAATTTTTAGCAAAAGGTGAGTTTGATTTTAAAAACTGTAACAAGAAAATATTACCGTATTATTATTATTAGGAGCTTTTCTTTTGACTCCATCGTATGATTTAACAATAGACCAAGTGGCATCAATCAGCGAACAAATTTCTTTTAAAAGTTACTTTAGCCTAACTAAAACTGCTACAGGAATTCTTTTTAAGTTCTCCCATCCGGAGGACTATCAGGCATTTTACAAAAAAGGATTTTATAAAGTAACCGGCTCCAGATTCTATCGTAAGGTATCTATTAAAAAAAAAATATTTCGATTTGCCAGTTGTTTCTCTCTCAGTTCAATCGTGAGAATGAGTTTTGCTAAATCAGTCAAAACATTTGCTAATTAGAGTTGAAGGATTGCTGTTGAGAGCATAACATAGATGTTATACTACATACTATCCCAGACAAGTAATATTACTATAGTATGCGTGCTTGAAGTTAAAAAGCTGCACTTAAAATGCGAAAAGATGTGGTTTGCGTGTAAATACATAATTGCACAAAGCAACTGTGCATGTTAAAACTAATCAATGATGTAGAACAATACGGGAATATATATAGACACACTGCTATCGAATAAATTCAATATTGCACCAAATGCTCTACATCACTTGCACATTGCAAAACTTTCCTCTTAAGTTTTTAAGCTTATTATAAATTCACTTAACCTCAAGGTTATGCTTATATACAGAATAATGTTTATCCTATAAAAACCTAACCTAAAAACTAAACGAAGTCATTACAGCAACGTTATTTCAAAAATCTAAAATGCAAAATTGTATTGACATGAGTCGTATTTGTAGAAAGATAATTGCAAAAGAAATAACTTTATTTTCCCATTTCTTTACAATCGCCTGTGAAATTTTTTATTAATCACTTGTTTAAAGAAATGCATAATTACACTACATTACTTGCCTGATCATTATTCTTTTGTTCACACGATTCAGATAACATCTCACAGTTTATTTACCATGATATTTCTAGGTAGCCAGTCGCACTCTGCCATGTATATATGTGCGGTAACACCACACCCATAAAATTTGTGAGTAACTAAACAATATTTACTAAAAACTTTTACTTACCAAAGTACTACCAAAGTCTTTATCTTGTCATCATGTGTTTTAAAATATCCATAATGTAGGTAACTATTCCTTGTCGACCACTTAACATATTTAGCTTATATGTTTTGGATGTTCCTGAAGACCTTCCGGTTGAAGACATAAGATACGCCCTGTACAGATTTAATTCTGTCGTAGAAGTAATACGTATGCACAATTATCGTCCATACGTCAGTGAAAAGACTTTGGAAAGTAAGTACGATTTGTAATTGATGTACAATAAGCTCATTACTTTAAGATAATTTCTTTACTAAATATGCTGTCAACCAACTCGTTGACTGACTCTCGAAGATCTCACATAGACCTTTCCGCCAGATTGTTTTGTCAGCGTATTTTACCCATCATTTACTGTTTACTGTTTTGGTTATTTGTTTCCTATTACTGTCTACTTTGGCCTAAACTTCTATCGCAAAAAAATCGACCTATCCGAATTGGACTCAGAGCACGTCCGCTGCGATTATACGGTCCTCAGCAATCGGAGCCTATTTTATTTTGCTGATCCACAAGTCACTTTGCTTTGCTCACTTCAAAATTTGCAACACCAATTCGCGTATTGTGCTTAGCTTTCCAAAGAGCGTAAACCTGTAGGTTTTTGCCAAATTCCTAGAACTGAGGAATGCACAATAGGTTTCAAGGGTCGAGATGCATGATTGTCCATTAATAATATTGTATTGATCTGCTGTTGGTATCCAGGTATATAAATATATGTTCGCAATATAGTTACGACTTCTTAATCCGGCAACAAGACCTTCAAATCTTTATACCATGCCTTGATTTCTAAATGCTACATTTTAATACTAGTTTTATAAATAATCTTATGTTATGCTTTACTATTTGTTCTAAGTGTAACACTAGCATATAAACATTTAAATTCTACTTTTATATATAATCTGAACTGTTGCTTTAAGCTTTAACAATGAGTAAATCTCAAAGCCCGGAGCACGCGTATCGTTCCGATATTAGAAATAACCATTCATCTATTATTCGAATAACACTGGCGTCTGTAGATGATTACAATACACTCTTAAAAAATGGATTAAACTTTTATGATGCTACATTTTTTCCCACTGAAGACAACGTACCACTTCAAAAGGAATTTAAAAAAAGGTAATTTTAATCTAACTTGTATATATATCAGTCTCAAATGTATAATTATTGTATTAATTCATATAAAATTCTTGCATCTATAGCAATGAAATTATGGATTCCGCATGAATTATTTATTTAATTAATGTTTAACATTTCACTGGAAATAATGCAGTGTTATTTATAGTACTGAAAAAAAAAACTCGTAAAAACGATAAACAAACAATAAAATATTTATGTTTGCTTAAAACTGTTTCTGAAATAAGAGATTTTAAAAATATTTGAGATTTGAAAAAGCATTTTTGTTTTCTTGTTGGAACTAATTTTATATTCAAATAACCATTTACGAATGTTTTTAATATATTTCTAAAGATGTTTAGATATGTTTAATTATCCATTAATAAAAAATTCTATATATTATATTTCAATGCATGTGCTTAAGTTACTACACCATTAATATTAATATAAACATTTACTGTTAGTATTTTCCGTTGATATTTTCACACTTTTTGCCAGGCAGCTTTAAATCACTTAAAACCGGTGCTACCGATTGCAATATGGTTCGACTTATATATATTCAATATTTATAATATCTACATATATTTTTTCTAGTAAAACTATGCCATTATATTAATATTTTTAATCTTTTTATTTTTCATGTTCATGTTGGCAAATATTTTAGCATTCGTGAACTTCTTCCAGTTTTCGATGTATCAGGGTTTCGTAAAATTCCTCCGCCAGCATTTAAATTAATACATCCAAGACAATAGAGGATCAAATATTGAGTTTCAATTGAATTTTATGTAATTTATAATATGCAGATAGACATTTTCAAATAAAATATTCTAATGTATCAGAAATATTCATTAAAAAGTACTTATATGAGAACTATTATTTTAATATTTAAATAATAATCCTAAACAACTGTGTAAAGATAATTTCTTTATAAATTTAATTTATATTTCTATCAAGAAAAAGAGTTTATGATCGATGAAACCATATGTACATATGTATAAAATAACTAGAGATTTAGAGCTTAACCACAATAGCGCTGTGACTTTGACTGTGTTTCTCTCCTTAGCGCAGTTGGCACAGAATGGAGCAGTGACGTCGCAGCGTCGAACGGTCACTTTTTTTCGTGCGGTTGAAAATAACATTGTTTGTATTGTTAATGTTATATAAAATTCGAGCATGTTAGTTTAATTAAATTTAATAATCAGCCTCTCCTGCTCCAGCACGTCTTCATAATTTGCAGAGTGCAAATAATACAGGCAATCATGTTTCGCTACTTCAGCTATTACCTCATAATTTTTTTGAAAATAATTTTCAAAACGTATCAAATCAGCACCAAAAGCCGAAATATGAAGTCATATGTTTTGTTTTGTTTCATTTTTGTAGAACAAGTGAGATTAATTGAAGAACTGAAACAACTGTAATATCTGTAAAAACCTGCCAATAGCGACCAATATTTGGTATTTGGCCTATTGGTGGCCTTTTTAAAAAACATTTCCGTTGTATGTATATGACCATGTAAAGAACCGTATGTGTTATTTATGGTTAAATTAGTCTATATATTGTTTGCAATTAGACATTGGCTAATATTAAAAACTTACTCGTAACCCAAAATCGCAAAATAATCTTTATTCGAACATATTGAAGAATTTCTCTACACTGGAAATACCGTAACTCGAAAACTTGGTATTATGGGATTATTTAATTTTCAAAAGTTTTATTAAAGCTGTTATTTAATTTTCAAAAGTTTTATTAAAGCTGTTCTTTAAAATGCTTTTTGCAATTATTTCTGTATCTTCCACGGTAAGTTCTGGTGACGGTTTTTGCTTCAGATGTGATTCTTTACAGCTAACATCCTCCTTTCGCTTATGTTTACTATTTGCTGAATTAGTAGGTAATTCTGTAATGTCTTCTAAACCAACACAACGGGAAAAAGTGTCGTTTTTATCTTTCGTGGTCTTCTTATGTTTTGATTTATTTTCAACAACTTCGTTGGATTTCTGTTTACGTCTTTTATCGTTTTCTAAAATCAATTTCTTTCCAGTGTTTACATTCATTCTACTAATCAATTTGTCAGGTCTTCCTGATATTGAAACTTCTGAAAAGAATTCAGTTTGAGGATCCACAATTTCAGAACCGTCTTCGTTAAATTTTCGTTTTGTATTTGGCAATATTTGCTTTTTTAAAAGTTTTTTAGCCTGCGAAACTCTAGTAACAAATTTGTCTCTTTTCGTGTTTGTTAAATCTATTTCTACGAGTTCGTCATTTGCAGCATCATCCCGTCGTTTTATAGTGAAAAGCTCTTCAGATTCAGATTCATCACTTGAATGAGTTTTATCAAAATCATTGCAAGAAACATCATCTTTAGTAGTTATTTTTGTATTTTTTGCTAAGTGCTTTTGTCGCTTCTCAATAAATCGAATTCTAGGCGTAATGGGCAAGCCTAATGATTTCGCAAATTTATCGAGGTTTAAGCTATTAACATTGAATATATTTTTATTTTTCATATTATATACAGCCTTTACATATGCGAGAAATGCTCTTTTTGCTGTTTCTTTGAGGTCCGCATATTTCGCTAAAATACCTTCGACTTTAACGTGCGGGAAAAAAAGCTTTCGGGCATCTATTTGTATCTGTTTTATATCAATACTCTTCCTTTTCAACTCGTCAATCATTGAACATTCGGGCGGTGTAATAATCAGAAGAGATTCACCACGTTGTTTATTTCTTGCTGATCTCCCTGCTCTATGAATGTATTGCTCAACATTTTCCGGACAGTCCAGTTGTATAACCCAATCGACTAATGGAAAATCTAAACCACGAGATGCAACATCAGTAGCAAATAAGACGACATTACTTTTTTTGGCAAATTCATTATAAATGCAAATCCTTCGATCTTGATGTAGTGATCCATACAATGCTAGAAGAGTTGTACCAACTCGAAGCTTGCAAAACAGCTCGTTAACATATTTTACCTGTTTACAACTAGCTAGAAATACAATACATTTCTGTTTTAAATGATTTTTTATAAACGACCATAATACAGTTAATTTTTCTTCCAAAGGAACTACAACATAACTTTGCTGCAACAATAATGGAACTGTAGTTTCAATTTTTTTTGGAATAACATAGGCGGCATTATTCAAATTTAGTCTAGCTAAATCTTTGACTGATTGAGTTTGAGTTGCTGAGAAAATTAGTGTTTGTTTATCGTTCTGAAAATGTTCAAGTATTGCATTCATAGTTTTCTCAAATCCCATATCTAAACATCTGTCTGCTTCATCTAAAACAAGTACTTGTAAATTAGATGCATTAAAAAGCGGATTCTCGTCCATGTGTTGCAGGAGTCTTCCTGGTGTGCACACAAGGATATTACATCTATCCATACGTTTTCTTTCAAATTTCAAATTTTTCCCACCAATTATTAATCCAGCTGAAAAGTCATGATACTTTCCTACACCTTTCAGTACTTCAAATATCTGATAAGCTAATTCTCGAGTAGGTGATATAATCACGGCCCCAACTCCATCTATACTAGACCATTTATTTATATATAGCCGTTCCAGAACCTATAAATTGAAAGTAATAACTGTGTAAAAATACAACATTCATAAATTTGTTTAAATACAATGCATAAATTAATGTTAAATTTATAGTTATAGGGTTACTTAAAAACATACCGGAATTAAGAAACATAATGTTTTCCCACTTCCTGTAATTGCAGAGCCAACAATATCTCTTCCCTGTAGAGCTAACCCAATGCATTCTCCTTGTATATCAGTAGGATTTATGTATTTTAAATCTGTCAAACCGCACATTGTCTTGTGTGACAAAGGAAAATCACTAAACTTTTCTATTTTGCCTAAGTTCTCAATGTCATTATATTTACGCTTTAACAAATCAATTTCCGAATCACAAGATTTATTTTTGTTCTCCATCGTATGGAACAAAATGTTAACACTTCTAAAATAAGTAGAGCTAAAAAATAAGCATGCACCAATGACAGTTGCGCCCATAGTTGCACCGATACGTAACCTTATCGTAGCAAACATTTGGCATCATAGCGTACTTTTCGTAGCAAAGTACTATTCGATGAAAAGCCAGAGTTATATAGCTCTGATTCAAATTTGAACTTGCAATTTGAGATTTAAAAACAATCCTTAAATCAGTTTTAATTTTAATTGTTGCTGAATTATATTAAAATAAGTTGAATTACAATAATAAATTACAGGAATCTATTAAGTACTTTTCGTAGTGTAGTACTCCACTGAAAGATAATCAAAGACTCAGTTCAATAAGCCAAAAAAGCCAAAAAAAAGTAGAAGAGAATAATTTTAATTTAGAATGAAAATTAAAATTGAATAAATTGATGTAAGTCTGAACAAATTCACATACATAGATACGTTCTTCGCATAAGTGTGTATACATACATATATAAAGTTTTTTAATTTATTAAAGGGAAATAATAGTAATGATTAAAACACTAATTTTTCTGCATGATTCTTCTGAAAATAAATGATGATGAAGTCCAGATTAAAAATGATGTAGTGGCTATAAACAACTATTCAAATTACTATAAATATAATGTAACGTAAATGAAATATCAGCATTCATTTATAAATATAATAAACAATTTTCTTCAAATTGTATCTAGTGATTTATACATACTTCGTAAACATAGCTTTGTTATGCTCAACGTTAAAAATTCTAATGGATTATTTCTTTTTACCTGAAGTTTCGTCAAGTTTTTTTCACTTAGCAAGTACCGAAACCAAGAGAACGTTTCCTTATGTAAAGACTTACGGGATATTTTATTTCGTATTACGTAAGTCAGGTTTTTAATACACGATATTTTTAGATTTAAAGGGATTATTAGTCGTAGTTCATGATTTGAAATATTTTGTAAATAAGAAAATAGTACACACTTATATCGTTTACGAGAACATGTCGAGGTGATAAAGCGTATTTGCGAAAAGGCTAAATATCCATTTATATAAATGCGAGAGGTAACACATCCATCCCGTAATTTATGTTGCCAATACTTCGAAAAAACTCTATCCCGATCTCAGCCATACAACTGACAAATCGCCGATCTTATCGAAATTTCTATCCCGATCTTGGGAAATTTTTAAAACTTTTTTGTGTTTGTTCTTTATAACATGATGTTCGTTAGAGTTTTTGTAATTTACTATATTTGATTATTTAATATTCACATTATTGTTTACTATATTTGAAATTTAGCATTGCACAGTTTTCCTCTTTCATAATTTCCCTTAATCGGGATTACAACATCATCAAGAAAAGGCGGTTATTATAGATTTGAGCAAATAGTTAATGCTGTAAAATGTACTGCATTTATTTAAGCTTTGCTGTGGAACATAATTATAAGAGTAACGATAACAAATAATTTTTATGGAATTAATTCGATTTACGACGGCCGAGACCGAATTCAGTTCAGTACAAGCCTTACGAAGTGGTTCATACATGAGAAAAGAAGTTCTGCAGAATTGTAGGTGCACGAATTCGTGTCCCCTCGAAGAAATTCGTGGAATGTTAATGCACATATTGTTTAAGAGATGCGCAGAAAGAGTGGTCCCACGGAGTAGGTTTAGAATAAACACTGAATTTAACATAACTCCACGATGAAAAAGTGATGTTAAAGTAATCAATTTAAGTCCTCAGGAAGCCATTCAAGTGTAAAGACATTCGAAAAGTTAAAATAACTACAAATGCAAATTTTGTATGTGAAAATATTAATGGCGCGAAAAATTAAAAATTCACTTTTAAATTCACATACGTTTGTAGTTTTGGTTGAGGAGCCTAAGGAAGGCAGTTTCTATACTATTAAATTACTAGAATAATATATATTTAAGTCATTATATGGATTTTGTAAAAATTATGATTGCCAAAACTTTATGTTATCTTATTTCGGAAATAGCTGTGAGAGAGAACCGAAAAATTAAGAGTGAAGCTAACAATTTCAGGCACTTATGTACGATTCCTTCGAACGTAACGTAAAGTAACACTGGTGGTTATTTGAGCGCATGTTGAGCATGGAATCTCCGTTTGTGGTGTGTTACCGTTTCAAGTCAGGTTTAATATGAACTCAACATTGGTTGAGTGAAAGTTTTTTAGCATTGTGTAGATGTTAGCGTTGGCAGGTAGATAGATAATACCTGTTGGCAGTAATAAAACTCCATTCATTAAGTGATGTTGTTAAGTGACGAAAAGTGAACTTTTTTGGGAATCATATATGTGTATGCTGTATTTGTAAAATAATACATATATTATCAAAAATAAATAATACTCGTAAATATGCCTTGTTCTGCTGTGACACTTTCTATTGCTACTATATGTGCCATTATTGCAACTGCTCTATTAGCTATTGCATTCTCCACTGACAACTGGTTAAATTATGAAGTGAAGAGAAATAATATTCAGGTATTAACGTCTTCTTAATACTATAAAAAATATCCACGTTCAGTTTAGTTCCAATGTGTAACCATTCGTATGTACATATGTACATATATAAAATTACGGCTAGCAATGCACGTATTTAATCTTTAATATTTATATACAAAAATTTGCTATTTTAGAAATCCAAATACATACATACATACATTTTTTTTTTTAAATGGATGAGATTTTATGCTATGGTAATATTAAAAGTAATATTTATATTTCATAAAATATCTAATATTAATGTTTATTTGTTGAATAATCCATAAGCACAATATGCAAATGATTTGTTTTTCTATGTTGATTAACGAAAATATGGCTAAATATTTATGTGTCCTAAATCTGCTAAAACTTAAGTATATTTATTTGTAGTTATGTCGTCGTGTATTGGAATGCACGTACATAGGTATGTGCATACACATATTTCTTCTTGCTTCTTCTTCTTCTTCTTGCCACTATAAGTAGTGCTTTATAGAGGAAAAACTGGTTTCAAGTTACCTTTTGTTAATTTTGTAATTTTTTTATATTAATACAAAGCATATTTAATTTATTCAATAAAAATATAAATCTAATATTTCGATAAATGCTAATCACCACGTTTTGTACCGAAGGATAGTTAAATCTTTATTTTCACAATAGTTAATGATGAACCATCAACGAATTCCCGGTTAACTTAATCGTGCTTTGCAGTAGTGGGTATTTTTGAAGTCATGTGTAACGTTTAAAAATTGTATTTGTCAGCAATGTTTTATGCTGTTGTTATTACTTTCGATGCTTTTTTGAGCAACAGCTTGTGTGCTAAAACCGTTTTTAATGACAAATGCATTTAAATCAAATTTTGATGGAAAAAGTACAGCCATTACAGCGAAGAAGAAATAAGAAAGGATAGGATTGCCAATGTATTTTAAAATTTCCATTAATAAGATTTTATCACTTTTCAACAATGAACAATAGTATTTTGCACTTCGACAATAACTACTCTGAAGCCACTGTTCACATTGATGCCTTAAACACATAGAATGTCTTGAAACTATAGTTTACCATAGGTTTTTAAGATGTTATCAAATGTAAGTACATCTAAACAAATCTATAAAATAATTGCAAAGTCAGAGAACACACGCAGGTTTTTGATATAAGTAGCTGTAAACAGGAATCTTCCACTTCAGTATCTACTTCGTTTGGATCATGACATTTTATATTTATCATATTTTGTAGCAGGTATTCCCAAACATCCCAAAATCCAATACTCATTAATTTCCTTTTTTTTTACTTTCTGGACATTTTTTAGTATAGCCTAAAAAGGATTTTTTTTTTATTTTATTACATTAATAATAGCATTAGCGTATTATCTAATTTCATATACCTACATACATACATATATCAAGACAAGGTTAATTTTCTGTAATATTATATATCTAACCACAAGTTTTTTTATTATTACTTTAGACTTTTGCTGCGAAGCACTCGGATTCGGATTCATTGTTGAATAGTGTGAATAACAAATATTATTATTACACCAGGACCAGAGGTTTATTTCGAATATGTTATCCGAAAGAACGTCCACCAAGTTCAGCAGGTACTTTCAAATCACAATAACTTTTTAATCATCATAATAAGATTGTCCTCAATTTAAGTTATCTCACTTTAAATTCCAATTTATTTAGTACAAATACAAAGAAACTATTTCTGTCTTATAGTTTAAATTTAAAAGACACGAAAAAGATCATATCAGCGCTGGCGCCTTTTATAACTCCTTTATCACAATAGACAACAATACATCACGGAATAATCAGCTGAATAATTATGAATTTCATAATTCTGAGAAGTTCGGCTATTCAATGAGTTGGCTTTAGGCTTTATCTTGATATATCAAAAGATTTGACTTCACGATACGAAACCATAATTCTTTTCTTTAAGGTTTACTTTTACTTTTAATTTTTTGTTTTGTTTAAACATTTCTTTTTTATTCTTATTGGTCTTATATATTCTATTAAATATAATTATAATTATTGCATTTAGTTCCAACATATTTGTCTCCATTGGAAACTCAATGTTCAAATATCGACTATTTTACTCACGTTCAGGATGATAAAGCTCTGGATGGTGATGTTATATCCAGGCTGCACTTAGCACGCTCTTGCGTCGCTCTTTTCATTATAAGGTCAGTATCATAGTTTAAATATTAAAGTATTTTATACAAGGATAAAACAACAAATAACCCTATTTATATATAAAATAATAAAATATTCCTTAAGCTATAACCAAGAATCATACATATGTATTTTATCATTCTTGGACCTACAGAATTAAAAGTGGCACACGCTAATAAATAGTGAATCTTTATATTTAAGATATATGAAATGTGAACCTAGTATTTGGGAATATATTTTCTACAATTCAGATAATTAAAGAAATAATTGATATTTTTAGTAGTAATTCAACATTGCGTAGACCGGAAAAAGTATTTGTAAAAAACATTATTTAGATAGGTCTTTAAATACCTTCCAAAACTTCCCAAAAATCTCTCAAAAAACAACCAAAAAACTTTTTAAGATTATGTCTTGCTTTAGTCATCTTTTAATTTGAAATTTCGTTAGTCTTCGGTAATTACTGTTATAATAAAATTTCCATTATTATGTTTTGTAATGAAAACAAAATTCTTCTTTAGTTTTGTTACAATATTTTGTTCGTTTTGGACTGGACTTTCGGGATGCTGGAAAAGATCCTCCGGTGCAATTACAGCGACGTCAATATTATTACTGACAGCATGTTTACTTGCTGCTGGAGCTATGGGCCTTTGGCACACTATGGAGTTTTTCGAAAAAGAGAAAGTTGTCGGCGAAGAATATTATCAACAGTGGAATATGGTAAGTAAACAACAAAAAAAAAAAACGTTAGTGCTAGTTTGGCTTTGGTAGATATTTTTTATATGAAGACACATGTTAATTGCCAATAATTTTCAATTCTAATGTTTTCTATAGATTCTTAGGGACAACACAAAGTTAACATATGATTGGTCCTATTTTGTTGCATGGTGTGGAGTTGGGTCGTGTTTAATTGCTGCTATTTTACTGTCAGGTGCTGCAATTTGCCTTAAAAATGAACGTGAGAAGGAGGAGCAACTGAATTTGCAGTACTTAATGCCAGGTTATTACCTCCTAAATATAAATATAATGCAAACGAACTTTTCCGATCCATAGAATCCTTTTTGACTTAACTACATTCAGCATTAAAATGTCATCTTAACAAGAAAATACATATTAACTATGTACACATAAAATAATCTGCAATATTTTTATTTTCATTACAGTTTATTCCCAAAAACAACCGCATTATCCTCCGTATGCCAATTATTCGCAACCACAAATATACTCGGGTCCGTATTATCATGGCTCGCAGTATGGTCCCTACAACTATTAATGGAATAACTTTATCGGAAAAGAAATCATTGAATATGCATTAGACTTATATATTTTAAAATAATTTTATTTTATTATTGTAATACTAGATCTTAAGTTTATGCTATTTTTATACAAACGATAATAATTTTGTATTCTAAGAATGAAGTAACTATAACAAACGAAAAATTAAATAAATCTTTTACAGTTTTACGTAAAACTTTGTTGTTAAAGTCATTGTTGTTAAAGTCATTTAAATAAGAAAAGTGGTGTGTTATAATTACCAGAAAAATATAAGAAGTAGCAAAAAATACGAATTTCCTCGAAACGTTAAAGTAACAATTAAACGTAGATCTGCGACCATTCGGGATCAGGATAAAATTAAAAAACGTTCTGCTTAGTTTTCAAAGGAAATTATTTCTTTAATTATTAATTATATTTTACTCTTCTTTAAGCAATTAAATATATACAATATTCTTTAAATATTTCACAATGTATTATTATTGTGAAATTGATCTTATATGCAACAAATCGAATCGACTGCGGAGAATTTTTGAGTTCCATGTTCCCATCTCCTCTTTTCTTAAATAATATTCTAGCACTAAGACTCCTAAATTATTAAAATGCAACACAAGTAAAAAGTTGTTCAACGGTGTTTTCATAAAAGTGATACTTTTATATTGATTGTTTTACTTGTTCTCTCGACAACTATTATTCAAAGAAATCATTACCAAAAACTTCTGTAGCAATTTATATAAAATTTACTTTTTCATTTGAAAATTGAATAAAAATCCGAACTACTATAGTAAAATATAAATACATATAAAGTTTTTATGTCGATATTTTCCTACGAAATCTGTTTGGGCTCTTTGGAGATCTCTACAGCTGAAAGAGGAGAAATCCCTACAAATTGTACAAATGTTTTATATAAACTCTCCGAACCACTTATGATCTACTGGTGATAACATTTTGTGACACCCGCCTAAATTGTTCTGTATCGCATACTTCAGGGTAAAAGGATTTTTATTTTCAATGCATTTCCTTCTTTCGAAATTAATTTTTTCCTCCATCATTTCTTGAGATACTACCATTGCTTTAAATGGAAGGTTATCAGACACTATTTGCAACATTGGCTTCACCTCTTCGAATTCACATTTGCCGACCAACTCTACTATGACTCTTCCACTTTTTATCGGAGTAACATAGTGATCTATAGAACCTTTTCCACCACCCATACGCTGTCCTTGTCCTTTTTTAGTTACCGGCTGCCAAGGTGCAGGTATCCTCCATATAGCAAACATTCTGTTGACATCGATTTTCCTACCAATGGTTAATCGCATCATTTCATAATGACCATAACGTAGTCGCCCTCCGCTCAGAGACACAATTCCGAACTGTTTGTGCAAAAGTGAGTTGTGGATAAGTTCAGGACCACGCATTAACCTGAGATTTTTCTGCATTTTTGGTGGCCTTATGTTGGTAAGAATTGACGGAATTCTCTCCACTACACGCAATTTAGGCTTCTCCGCTTTCTCGAAATCTTCAGGAAAAAATATGTGAATTTAGGTAAAAACTATTTATACGGGGCTTACTTTCATATTGTATTGGGGAAAAATTTTTAAGTCCAGCAGCACATACACGTTGATGAATGCCATCTAAAAATAGTTTAGAAAATTTGTTTAATAACAGCTACCAGTGAATAATGTGCTTCGTACTTTTCACATTTCCTATTCTTGTTGTCCACGTTTTCAGCATTGTAGCAGACGTTAACTCGCAATAAGCTTTCTTTTTAAATAATCTGTTATATTAATTTAATTATTTAAATTACGAATAAAAGATATTATATTATTATATTATATTATTAATAAAAGTTTTCGCTTATGACATATTACAAGATTAAGTGTTGCCTATTGACAAAAATTGTATTGTAAAAATACTTACATATATTTGTCGTGCTTTCTTCATTGTGGGTATAAAAACTTTCCATCTGCAAAATAAACAAAACACAATCTTGAAGGTTAACTTTACAATTAAATATTTCTATAATAACTTTTTCTCTTAAAGACCGAAAAATCAACTGATTTTCCGTTGAATCTATAATATTTTTTCAGGCAATCGTTAAAAACGTAAGATTAATGTACATTTTTTATTTACCTTTGTTAAAATTTACGGATTTTTCACCATAGAAGTATTGTATTTATTTAATTTGAGTTTTGATATTATATCTTTTATGATCTCAAAGTTTTTGTGCAGTTTAAAGGCAACCCTGCGAGTTAGAGGGTTAATGTAAGCTAAAGTTGATTGCGTTTTGAATTGTTAAAAGTTGTTTTCAATATTTTTGCCTTACTATTGGCTGTATTTGGATATGGCTTTCATTCATAGGTTGATAAGAAACAAACATGTAGATAAATCCATTTATTATGGCGTTTGCCGTACTTATGGTATGGTTGCAGACATATCTAACTATTTCGAAGAAGATACATTAGTTCAACTAGAAAAAAATTGTAAGCTTAGGGGACATGAGAATAATGTACCAACCATTCGCAGTCTTATTGCACAGTTCCAAAAAGTAAATGATGGTCAACAAATATCAATTCGAAATGAATTACTTAAAGAGCTGCTCAAATTACCAAATTTATTACATCCTCGTGTGATTAGTTATGGCGATACTCCCAAAGAAGTCTTGACCCACACACCAAATAACTTCACAAAAGAAGAGGAGTTTTCAGAAATATGTAAGAAATTCAATGTATTACGAATGGAGCATTTGGGAAATTTTACAGGAACAAAGAGTTATTACTTAGTGGATTTTTTAGCGGACTTGGAACAAGCTTTAGTACAATATACCATTAAAAATTTAAAATTGCATAAATTTCTTTTAATTGCGGTGCCAGACATTTTGCCTCCGGAGATAATTAATAGTTGCGGCATGCAAACGGATAGTGAAAGAACGCAGGTACTTTCTCAGTTTATCCAAATATTCTATTTTTTTTTATTTATAGAGATATGTATGTAGCCGCCAACCTAGGTGCGAATATGGTGGTCATGGGTAAGGATGAATAATAATAGAGAATTAACATATAAATGCTTCCTTCTGACTTATCCTAAACTAAGAATGGTAGGATTATTAAAATTATAGGTTTTCTATCATTATTCATTTGACAATATGTAGAGCTTTGGGTGTATATTTTGTGTATTTAGGAACTTGGAGTCTATTTTGTGTATTGCAAACGCAGCAGTTTTTCCGTTTACTATGAGCTACTATGCAATATCAGCATTGATACGTAATTCATGTTTCTGGATATTTTAATTTTAGTGCGTAATATCTGTAATGCTGTCCTACAGGTGTGTTCGAACGATATCGTTTCGTCTCTACACGTCTGCTCGGGCTCAGCCTTCATACATAATTCCCATCGAATGTGTTTTTGGGAATTATATTCATCTTTACACACCTATTTAGGTTATAGTTAATGAAAGAAAAAGATTTAAGTATATTGATGATTCTACATCGACTGGCCGATCTTAGGTATAAATATGTTAATTTTGTCGCATACAAGCCTCTATTTCTTACAAAAAGTATGTTATAGCACTATATATAATAATATACATATATTAAACACCTAATTCTTACTATAAGATTTTGCATTGTGACGTCCATAATGTGTGACAAATTTTGAAGCACACGATTTTACTACCATCACGCGTCTCGAATCACTGTAGGCGAATATTCGAAGGGAGAACTCTGCTGCTTTTGGAAACACAACACCTACATACCCATTCGGTATTGCAACGGAAACGTCTAAATTCAAGGTAGAAATTACTGCAGAGGTGTTAAATGTTCTACTGGATCGGCGCTGAATTATGACAACATCTTTAACAGCACCTACACTTGAACACGACGCGGCTAGGTCATCGACGAAATAATTTGCTACCGCAGAAACGAAGAAATATACAAACCAACGAATGTTGTAAGAAGAGACAGCGAAAAGAGCGGAATTTTTATATGAAACAGACCGAATGCGAAAATGACAAACCACCAGTATTATTAAAGGATCTTCGCAGCTTTATAAGCGAATAATTTTCTAAAAAGTTACAAGACCCTGCAAAATTTCTCCCCGTATCCCTAGAGGTCAACATGGCGAATGAACAAAAGAAAACACTCACCAAAGCGATAAACACTGTAGTGATGTTCGGAAATAAGCAACATCGCATGATCATTTTAATTCTTCGCCACGTGACGGACGATCTCATTCTCGGTCTAGACTTCCTCGCAGGAAACGAAACAACTATTATATGTTGTATTCGGGACCTAGTATTAGAAGAGTTCTACGACGTAAGACTCTCATTCGTGTCACTTGCAATTACTATTGGTCAGACGCTATCGTGACATCAGTGACATTGTTCGAAGGTGTCAGACTTGTCAACGATACAAAGTTTCCCAGAGAAAAACCACCGGGAAAATGCGAAGCAATCGAGCAGAATTCCCTTTGCAAACCAGCTCTACTGTTTTTATCGAACTACTGCCAAGAACGCAGCTACTAATCCCTAATTGGGACGCAACGATTGAAGATCCCACCTTAAAGCGTCCGAGGGTGGTGCTACGACGACAACACTCCCCTCCAGCAACGACGGGAAAGAAGCGCAGAGCCATAGATGACGAAAAGAACTCATCGAAAAGAAAAGTTTTCGCAACAATCGTGTTGAGTTATAGCGAGTCCGAATTGTTAGATAAGGGGAATGGATCTTCCAAAGCGACAGTGGGCGCATATTAATGCCTCTTATTCAGTGAACTGGAAGTACAATCTTTTTTGACGAGACACCAGCGCTCAAGGCAAAAGGCCACTAACCAAACGTCCGACCCGGAGAAGGCGAGGTAGGCGAACCTTTGGTCGACTTTATACAGTCCGCAGCTCGTCTCCATCGCCATAAGTTGCGTCACCGCACAATCGACAGCATTGTCCAGCCGCCTACACGAACATTATCAAAACCGGAACGACAGCAGTCCAAATTGCAAGTCGGAAGCGACGCATCATCTCTCCTAATGCACGCATAAACGCGCGTCGTACGCACGTGCTACTGTGATCGCCAGACGCTCGCAATAACTTTTCGCTATGACCACGTTTTGTAAAGTCGCCCACCAAATTTGACCGCAGAGACCAATTGAGTCGTACTCTGGCCTAGAGTAATAGATTTAGATAGAACAACTATCGATAAATAAATGAAACAAAACTAATTGTAAAACTAAAGCCATTCCATATTGTAAGCCAAACCCATAAATACGAGATAGAAAGCACACGGTGATTGCTAAAAATTTCGTAAACAGCGAAATGCCCGAATGGGTCATTGGTACCGTAGAAACGAATTACAGTATGCATACCATTTCCAGAACATTGACAACCACGGGTTCTCTTATGAATCTGGACCACAAATGGGACTTAAGTACGACGGAGAGGGGAGACCCATTAACATACGTTAAACGTAAGGAACAACTAATAGAATCCTACAGATGCCAGCCGAACCAAATCCCTACTCAGCAAGTTTATACGCCTACCAATGCTACAATGTTCTATAAATTATCCATAAAAATAACGGAATTTTATTTTAGAAAGTCTTAGGCTTATTTGTAAAAAGAACATTAAACAATAGGTTGAATTTTTTCCCATAAATTATTTGGAATGCTTCAATTGTTAAAATAAAAACTAGTAAGGGTACCTTCGGTCAGACCGAAGCTTATATACCCTACATCCCAGCAACCTTTATTATACATATTTATACATATTTCCGATTTATTTAAATAGTCCGATTTTCTTAAATTTCCGTATCAAAATGTTCGTGGGCGGACACGCCCATTTTTTTTAAAAATTTAATCTACCTGTACCGATGTATTCGGAAACAAAATTGAAGCTCAAAACTAAGTCTACAAGTTGAAATATTGTTAAAAGAATTAGTATTTGTTAAAAAAGTAGGCGTGGCGCTGCACCGATTTATCCCATTTTCAATCCCACAGAGTTTCGGATGACAAAGAATATACGTGCAAAATTTCATCGCGATAGCTTCATTCGTTCTCCTGTAATCGTGATTTCCACAGACAGACAGACAGACAGACAGACAGACAGACAGACAGACAGACAGACAGACAGACTACGGACATGGCTAAATCGACTCAGGAGGTGACACTGATCAAGAATATATATACTTTTCCATACCTGCCACGCCTCCTTTAATGCGTTACACACGGAAGCACAAAGTGAATATACCCTCATTCCTTCGGATGTAGGGTATAATTAATAATATAAAGAAACTTTGTTGGCCTTGTGACTTTTTGTGCGAACATAAATTAGAAATAAATAAAGACAATTATAGTAGATTTCATACATCATATCAACTGATTCCATGTAAATTCTGCCTGAGTGCGTCACCCATTGAAACAATTCTTCAGGAGTAGTTTTTAAAATCAATTATTTGGGGTATAATTTTGGTACTTGACTATTGATAGGCTTTAAAAATAACCGATTAAACTTAATTAATATTAGTTAAAGCGTATTATATTATATACATATTGAAATAAATAATGAACTTATTAGTTTAATTCTATTTTACACAGGTATATAAATTGGACTCGGGAAAATGTCTATCCGGGACATCAGAAATGGCATTGGCAGGATATTTCAAAAATAATTTATTTGAGGAATCAGATTTGCCTTTAAAAGTTTGTGCAGTTAGTAGATGTTATCGCGCAGAAACATCAAGTTTGAAAGAGGAAAAGGGAATTTACCGGTATATATCTTGCTATTTATATCATATCAATAAGTTCAATATTACCATAAATCCATAAATGGATTTTCTAGCTGTTTGTCTAAAACCCAATTTTAAGTACTGAAAAACAAGTGCAAATTGTTTTAAATCTATTTTAATTGTTGCTGTTTCAACTCAAAACCCAACTTTCGTGGTTCTGCCTCCGATTTTAATATAAAACTCTGTTTTTCGAAGCTCGAAGCAATCGTATATTCATGAATATATACTCATATTACCCAATGAGAACTGCCCCAGATTAATAATACACAGTGGCAGTATCTATAATATATGTACATATGTATAAAAACAATAGCTAAAACATATGCTCAGATTGACAGGAATGACCGGATTGCGTATAGAAACATTAGATCAAACGATCCATTTTCCTACATCAACTTATCAAAAGTTTTAATTTGTTTAAATATTTTTATGGGAACTGGCTGAACTTTTTTTTTTTTAGTTTATCAAGTTACGCAAAATCAGTAGCACTTAGAAAGAATTAACATGCAGTAGTAAATATAGAGATTACTTTTATGGAATATTGCATTGTACAATATATTGTTTTACTTTCTGCACACACATTTCTTCATACTTTATTCTATCCCTAAATCATCATATTGCAGAATACTATATTTTTGTAATTTCTATGAATTTCCATTTTTTTTTCTAGGGCTTTTATTTATTCTATTAGTACGCGTGATACTTGTCTGATTGCCTTGTCCTGATTGTTTTTTCTATTTCATTTTAGAGTTCACTTCTTTACCAAAGTTGAAATGTTTTCTATATGTTCAGAAGAGCAATCGCAAAATATACTGGAACATTTTAAAGACGTTGAAATTCAACTGTTTAGAAATCTAAATCTTAACTTTAGACTTCTTGATATGCCACCAAACGAATTGGGAACTCCAGCATTCCAAAAGTATGACATTGAAGCTTGGATGCCTGGTAGGAAAAAGTGGGGTGAAATTTCAAGTTGCAGCAATTGCACGGATTATCAATCCAGACGATTAAATATTAAATATCGCTCAAAGGAAGGTTATAACAAATATGTACACACAGTTAATGGAACAGCAGCGGCGATTCCCCGTCTGTTAATCGCGATGGTAGAATCTTTCCAGGTACAAATTTATTTATTAAATTTTTAGGCATTAAATATTTAAATACAATTATTTCAGAATGATAGTGACATAATGATACTTCCAGAAGCACTCAGTCAGTTTATGAAGAAAAGAAAACTACCATATAAAAGCAAAACACCAGTTATTAAGTTCGTAAAATCCTTAAATATATAATAGTGAAGTATTACATAAGATCAAGCACAATATACTTCTAAAGGATCTCCAGGTATTCAATATTAAATTAAAGTTGCGTCATACAGTTTCGGTTCTGAGCCATTTTCAGTGTACGTTCAGTGTACGTGAAGCTTAGAAGTTTAAAAAATAATAAGTTCCATTTGTGCTAGGGTGTGCTAAATAATAAGTTCCATTGTGCATATTGAACGAATTTCCGCTCGCCAAGATAGGTTTGTAGACTTAACAGTGTCATTTCTCGTTTTCGGGAGAACGTCTTTGTTCTCAATAATCAATTCAATCGTTCATTCTCCCTGTCGGAAACCAGGAACAAAAACACTCGTTCTCCAAGATAACTCTTTTCGTGAATTTACAGTATCCATTTAAAATATATAAAAACAAAAATATACTGTAATAATTGTGTAAATAAATTATTAAATCTTGCAGTAATCAGTTATGCGTTAAACAAAGTCAGAGCAACAGGCAACAAGAAACAGGCATTAATTATAAATGGCTTTGAAATGTCATTTATTTTAGCAACCAAAAATTTCATATACCAAATTCGTACTAAAATATGTCAACAAAATAAAAATAATATTTTATATTTTAAAATAATCAAGACTTACTAAAAAAAAAAAAATAAAAAGAAATTTAGTCGCCAAAATTGGCACTGAAGAACGTCAAAAAATTTTTAAAAAGCTAAATACTATTACTAAATTATGTGCTTTCACATAATTACTTTATGTGCGATAATTTCTTCATATCTTACAATTAGTAAATTTTTTTCAATTTACTAATTGTTCGATCGTATTTTAAATTTAGCTGATGGTTCTGTCCAATCCAAACCAAATGCAAAAGGGGGTGTAAATGGGTTCAAATGCGCGATTACAAATGTGCGATTTGTGGTCGGTGTAAAGATAGCATTACTGTGTTTAATCATAGAGAAAGAATAACAAGAGGCCGAATCTTGAACAAAAATATTTTCCACTGGCTATCCAGTACTGGATCTTTTTCTCACTCATTGCTGAGTGTGTTCTCTCTTCTATTGCAAATGCTAATGTGTTTTCATTCATCGTCTGAGCATTTCTTTCCTATCCACTACTGAATCGATGATGGATTACGAATCCCACTGGAATATAAAATGAAATTTTTGTACTACATCCGAATGCGATCGGCGTTGTTATCCAAGCATCGCATGTATTCGATTGTTTCTATACTATACACACACATAAGCACGAATCGTAACTTCGTCACAATCGTTCGTTCGTTCGTGCTTTCGCGAAGTTGACCAACTACATATTCCGTATTTAGTGCAATGAAATCGTGATCACGCGTAGCTGATAGGATAGTGTGCTGGACTAGCAAAGCGGACGGCCCGGTTCGAAGACCACAGCGACTTGAAAAATAATTTGTAAGTTTTTCAATAATTTAATTACAATAATTTTCACATATTAAAATAATAATAGATTCCAAAAAATTCTCAGCGAACTTGTGGTTTTATTCAAATTCCACCCAAAAATCCAAGTAATGTTTTTTTAAATATTTCTAAAAACAAAGAAAAAGCTCTTGCGAATTAAGAAGAAAAATTAAAGAAAACACGAAATTCTGTGATGCTATTGGAATGTTATCGTTTAAAATTTTGCGGCCATCCGACTCTCACTTACATTGTTGAAAAATCGGATGCATCCGACCTTCACTTACATTGTTGAGACAAGGGATCTATCTGACCTTCATTTACATTGTTGAAATAAGCGATGCTTCGCTTCCTATGACAGCCCTGGGATAATGTCATGTGAAATTAAGAACGGAGACAGGATGGGTCCACCATACAATGTTAGCGGAAGAGGATGCATCATGTCATGGGCAGTTCTGGATCGTGTGAAGATTTTTGAGTGTTTGGTTTTTTTCTTTTGCTTTCATACTCTGAGAAACTTTTTCTGTCTACTACTGGATCGTTTACAGATTGTTGATGTAATTTCATTTCTTCTTACATTTTCCCTATTCGTCTTTTTTTTACTATTGATTCTTTATGGAGCAAATGAAGAGTGTATGTATGTATGTCGAAAGAATATATGTGAATACACATTGATAACTTCTTACCTTTGCAATTTCTGGACATTATTTTGTTTGTGTTTTTTATAATTAGTGGCTTCGTATGGATTTGTATGTTTGTACATTTGTTTCTGCTTTTTTCTGCTTGCGCCTACTTCTGCAATTTTACATTAGAAATTCTATGAAGGAGGTTTGGACGACCTTCTTGATCAGTACAATTATAGAAAGCTGAAATCTTTGCAATTTTTAGTCATTAGCAGTTTAAATAACTGCGGAAAAGCTGAAAGCTTTAGAAATTATTTTCGGAGATCGTAAAACATAAATATTTACGAGTTCAAAATAAAGAAAATTATAATTAGTCATATCAAAATTGAACTGTGTTAATACTTAGCATATTTGCTAGTTTTTAGAGATTAGATATATTCATAACAGTGCTCCTGTAAAGATTTATTTTTTATAGGGCTTTTTTGTACCCAGCATGCCGATTCAAATAAATCGATGGTCATCGCAAGCAAAGTTCAGAAAAGCATCAGAAACTCCAGAAATGCTAAAAAATGTTGATACTTAAAAATTATTCACACACACACAACCAAACGAAACAGTTTCAGGCATGCTAAAACAGAGTGAATGATTGAAAAGAAATATTCGCTGTATACGTGAGTAAATTTATTGAAATTTGCTAGTCTCTCCTTGAGGACGCACTTTGCACTCATTTCGTTTCTTCGTTTCCCTTGCGGACCGTCCGCTTCCATTTGGCGTTCGAGTAAATTTGGCTGATTCGGCCTCTTGTTATTCTTTCTATGGTTTAATGCTTTCACTTTCACTTTAATTTAATTAATTTAGTTTAATTTAAATAACTTATTCCATCCCATCATATAAAAGTGAATTGAAAGAATTAGAGGTATAATTTGATTGAGTTGTCAGATTAGTATGCTCTATTCTTTAATAGAGCATAAAATGTTTTTGAGATGGTATTAAAAGATTTTAACAATACGTGATCTTCTGACAAACACAAAAAAGTGCAGTTTTCCCTACAATTTAAAAACTTATTACATTGGAACATGGTTAGTATTCTTTGTAGTTGCTAAAATCACACAGATAATCGCATGGTTTTTAATTTGTTGCTTAATTTTAAAAATATATACTATATTGTAGCTGTGGCCTGCGTCTAGAGGAGTTATATTTTTTATTTCAATTGATATAAAACGTAAACATCCAACTTAAGGTCCATTGTGTTGCCATGTGGATGTCGCCCCCTCGGATAAGTTAGCAACGAAGTGGTGTTTATGTAGCGACTCAGAGATCTTACTTCTCCACCATTGCATTGGTGAATGTTGCGTCCAGGGATCTTATCGCAGATTGGCCATCGGTATTAATACAGACGTCAACAGAATATTTCTGATTATCCTTCAGGTAGGACAATGTCTTTCGGATGGCAATTACTTCCGCCAAGAAGACGCTCAAATTGTACGGAAAACAACATTTTCCCTCCATTCCTTGAGTTTTACAGAAAACCCAGTACACACTATGCCACGCAGTTTCGAACCATTAGTATACACTTGTATAACTTTATTGCCTGGCAGAATTCCATCCTATCAGTGACCTAACGCCGGTATGTCCCTTCGAAATTTTTGAATTGGAAGGAAGGTTGTGTTGGTTTAGTCAAGGTATGATGTGATGATCAACCTTTGTATTGGTCCACCTATTTACACGTCTCCATGGAACAGCTAGTTAGTAGCCCATAATATCTATCCCGTAATATATAATGGGGGAGGGGAAAAACACTTCAATGGCTGCTGTTCATATAAGAGCAATGTCCCCATTTATTAGCAATGACACTCTATCAGCCTTATCGCAAATGACAGTTCACGTGAAATTTTTCACATTTTTTCGAAGTCTGTATCACGAATAAATACACTAGTGGAAAAGTTCACAAGTTCAAAAAATTCCCTTTATGGTGAATAATTTTTCCCCGTGAATTTTTTCGCCATTTTGCTGTGTTTTGTTCACAGGCATTTTCTTGGTGAACGGAGTGGCGAACAGAGTGAAATAAGAGGGAAAATGTAAGTTTTAAATATTTCTACAATCTTAATTAATTATTTCATTATTATAAATATATAAATAATTGATATTCCCCATTTTTAGGAGCAAGTGTTAATGTTGTATGTCGCATAGGTTCCAATTTCACGGAACTAGAATATTAAAGTTTAACATAATTAAAACATTAAAACAAACAGCATTAAACATAATTAGTCCAAGGCCACGATCGACTCAAATAGCTGAACAGTCAAAGCAAGTCAAGTTCAAGCCAGCCGTTAAAATGCAAGCGCAGCACTTTTGCTTCGCTTCATTCGGTCAACGGCCGCTGTTAAAAGAAACGAAACGAATGACTAACTATGTTAACTTCGAATTACTGAACAATGTAAGCAATTCAAAGTTACACAAGTAAGAATACTTTTAGGCAGAAGTTTTGAGCTTTAAGCTTTTATTAAAACGAAAACGTAACTAAAGAAAATTGCAACGCGGAAGACAAGAGCTCTACTTAGAAAAGTAGAACACGCGGTTGCGAAATTAATATCGATGAAATATTAATTTCGCGAATTAAGAATTTTTGAGATTGCGACATCCGAATCACTGACCCACTTCAGCGCCGTCAAGAGACGACGCCGAAGTTAATGTATAATGGTAAGATTGATTTGAGAAATAGAAGTAAAGTAGATTTTAAAGTGACCGGTGCTCGGTCTAATGATGAAAAAGGGATATAAAAATTAATAAAAGATAATAAAAATACCACAAGTGTTTTCGTGAGAGAGGCTTCCATTCACCAAGGCTCTGATTCGTTACACTGGACACACAACTTAACACAACATAATTTGGCGCAGCCGGTTTTCACGAACCTGGCTCGAAGGACCAGGAGAAAAACAAGGACCGCAACGGAAAGGACATAGCAGAAGAATTACGGTACGTATAGTGAATAAATAAAAAGAAATTGCAAGTGCAAATTGCCAAGTAAAGGAGTGCCAGCGTCAAGCAAGGCACACTTGTCTGTCCAATTGCGTTCCACGCCGGACAAAATCTTTACTGAGGTCGCCCCTTTCGCTCGGGAAGTTTTTCCACACTCGTTTTCAAGTTTTTTTTAAGAAAAAAAAGATTGAAAAGAAAAGGGTATTTGAAAAGTTTTATGGTGAGATATCCTCTTGTCGTGAAAGGATGCACCAATAAAATAAAAGAATAATTTTGTTTTTGATTAAAACAGAAATTAAATAACATGAATCGATTTCACAATAGTATGCAAAAGAAAGATTAATATAATTAACTCCGAATGCGTTGAACTTACCGAGTAGCCATAGGCAAAGATCATTTCATTGAATGTAGGGATATTTAAGCAATTTTACATTTCACGAAGTAATTTAGTGTGGGATTTTTAACGAAAACGCACCAAAGTACTTTCCAGAAACAATTAAGAAACACGGCCCCGTTAGGATAACGTTGGAGGAATACAACGAACGACAGGCGAGGAAAAAGGAGGAAGCCGCGTGTTTCATTCCAAACACTACAACAGCAATCAAGAAGAAACGCCGAGGAGGAAAATTAGTTAAGGATCGGAAGAGGCTCGCGCACCTTAGAGCCTTGATTTCGGAAAAGGAGACTTCCATCCCTTGGGAAGAAGCAAACAGAATTTGGCAGGAAATTTATAATAAGAAAAAAGAAATATCAAATAGGAAGAAGTAAAAATAAATTGCCTGAATTAAAATTTTAAACTGAGTTTTAATATCAGCTGAATAACATAAACACTTCGACCGAAACAGAAGCTCAATTTATTATACGAACTTTTTAAAATCTGGATCAGCAATTTAATTTAGCAATTAACCGCGGCTAAACGAAGAAGCGCAGTCGCTTCACTCCCGATTCAAATTGCAAGCCAAAATATATTAACAAAAAAAAAAAAAAAAATACAGCAGGTAAACAATTGTTGACGAGTGTTTAACACGCGCGAACAGGTGTTAAAAATTGAAATGCAATATGATAGCTCGCGCTGAGAAATAAAATTTTAATTGCTTGGGAAAATTAAGTTATTCAGAAAAAAAAAAGTGGTTGAGAAAATTTAATTGGGATTAAGGAATAAAACAATTTTTACTATTGACGTCACAACATTGTTAAGTGAAAATAAAGATATTTGATAATTATTGATTTCACGCGAGAATCAATGAATTAATGGCAGAGTCGTTACAAACACAGATTAGGTTACAAAGAGAACACGAAGAAGTCGAAAGGCAGCTAGGAGAACTGAATACGAAACTTTGGGTGACTTTGAAGAACACTGTAGTAAACAAGGAACAGTTAGAATTAATAAAAACTAAATTAAATGGATTGGGTAAACTGACAAGCGTAGAAAAAGCCGACGCTATATTAGAAGAGTTACTATTATTCATTAAAAATGTAATACAGAATAAAGATAAACAAGTAGAAGAGTGGAAAACAGAATTTGTAACATTGAAAAAACATTACGATAATAGCCTAGTAGACAAGGAGTTTCAGAACGCCATAATAAGACACTTACAGCAAGAAAATAACACGTTAACGGACTTACTAAACAAACAGGGTGTAACGAACGAAACCTTAGACAAAATATTATTGCAATCTCCAGAGAAGTCAAGAGAAGATTTAGTTGCATTGGAAAAGACAGACCAGTTAGTACAGGAGTTACAAGACCAAAACAAAATTTTATGTCAACAGATTGCGTTAGCAAACGAACAAGAACTCGGGCGTAAAAAAGCAACTTCTAGACCAGCGACAATAAACATTGGTTCAGCTGCTCAGGTCCCTCATTCAAATTTGATTTGCAAAATGGGCATCGCAGAAATAGCTAAAATTACCAACAACTTGGTACCCTTGTTTTCGGGGACGCCATCACCTGATTTGCGTGGTGAGGTATATAAATTCATACAAGGGTGCGAGTTAGCATCTAGGGAAATGACAACAAGCAATGTGAAAGATTACATAGACTGCATTAAACAACGATTACATGGGGACGCTTTCGATTTAGTTAGGTCACAAACATTTTCTAGTTTAGACGAGCTATATTTGACAATTAAGCGCGCTTATTTACCGTCGGTGTCTATCGATTCAGTAATAGTGGCCATACAAAATTGTAACCAGCACTTGAGCGAAGATATCAGGCAATTCGGCAGGCGATTAAATGCACTTAAGACGCAAGCGACCGAGATAGTGAAGAATTTCTACAAAAATCAAGGCGATAGCGCATTGTTAAACATGGTGGAATCTACAATGAAAAAGGCTTTTAAAACTGGTTTAAAGGACGCAACGCTGAGAGTACACATGTTAAACGTTGCTGGAAAAACAATTGAGGAAATGATAGAAATTGCAGTGGATACGTTCGAAACAATACAAAGAAGCAATGCACTGCACACGAGTTCATTAAGCGTTAACATGTCATCAACGGTACCCGAAGTGTTTCCAACAAGAATTTCACCATCACACAACGATCGATGGCAAACGAATTCTACGTTGCGGGAAGTACATAACAATAGTAAGAAGCCCATAGGATTGCGGGACAAAGTAAAATGCTCTTTTTGTGATAAAAAAGGACATACAAGGGACGAGTGCTATCTCAGAAAAAACACTCCGTATTGTAGAGAGTGTTGTAAATACGGCCACGAGGCAAATAATAGTTGTAGAGGCCGTTTGATAACAAGTAATTACCAAACCAACTCGGGTAATCCATTCAGAAGAGATAATTACCAACAGCAAAGGCAACCACAACTACGAAACAACAATAGCAGTTACAGGCAGGATGGTAACGGAGGACAACGCCAGCCACAAGCTAATAAATTTAGAAACAATGCAGTGGTAAACGGAACAGGACCAAAAAATTTGGCATGTCATTGGTGTAATCAACCAGGACATTTTTTGAAAGACTGCCAAGCTAAGAGGAACTGGGAAACGTTTCAGGGAAACCGACAAGGGCCCAGACAAGGCCAATAAGGTGGGAACCCAAAAATTTAAGTAACTCGAGGCCAAATGGAGTTGTTACAGTTAATCCGACATCAAAAGTGATTGTGGAAACGTTGCCGACTTCTAAGTGTATTAATGAAAGCAGCATTCAAATTATAAATAATGAAGTACGAAGTTCAAAACGAAATTGTACGGTCGAAGAAATATTTGTAACATCAGCGATAACAGGTGAAAAAGTCATCCAACTCGGAACACAATTGGTAATGATATTGTTGCTAATCATACAGCTAGTGTGTTCGTCAATCTCAGAAGGCATTTCGATAGGTTATAAATATTGTAAACTAATAAAGGAAAAATGTAATGAATTAGAATATATGACACATATAAAAAATATCGCAAGAAATACAGTGCTAAAACTAATGGGAGCTAAAGATACGGTTATTTTGAAATGCTTGAAGCAAAGCAAATTCCAAACCCTTCCTTGGTTAACATGTAATCATCTCGACAACAGCATGGTGTCTAAGATACCTCAATGCAAGTTAAATGATGTGTTCATTGAATTACCCTGTAAAGAGGCTAAAAATGAAAAACTCACTTTACTTGTGGATACGGGAGCAGACACGAGCTTAGTGAAAGAGAATGCGTTGAAACCAAGACCAATTCTAAATGAATCCGATAAAAAGGAACTGAGTTTAGCATTCGGTGGACGAATCGCCACAAAAGGGTCTATTATTATATATCATAATACGGTTGAAGACTTAAGCTTCAAGTTGCATACAGTGCGGCTTGAAGAAGGTGTACCAGCGGACGGGATTTTAGGAAGAGATAATCTATGGAACAAAACTATTATTAACACGCTCAAAAAGAATTTGACAATTTTTAACAGCAGCAAGCAGTTCGTTACGAAATTACCATTTAAAAGCTTAGAGGATGGTAATACTCAAGTCATTAACACCAGAATAGTAAATGCAAGAACTGTCAGGTTAACTAAATTAAAAGTTAAAACTAACCTAAAAACTGTTGTGATTTACAAACAGGGAATTGCTCCAGGAATATACCTAGGAGAAACACTAACAAATGTGAAAGATGGCGAAGTAACAGTTCCAATTTTAAACTCGACGTCAAAAGATTTCAATCTCAATGAAAACTTTTCGCCGAAGTTTAGTGATTTCAATAAATATAATATAAATGAAACATCATGTGTTTCCGAAAGTTCGATGAACAATATAGTTAGTGTAAACAAAACTCAACGAATCAATAAATTAAAGAAAGAATTAGATTTAGATCCATCATTAAATAGCGAAGAAAGGGAATCCATTACAAAACTGTGCTCGGCATACAACGACATATTTCTGTTGGAAGGAGATAAATTAACTTTTACACCAGTTTTAACACATAAAATTTTAACAAAAACAGATCAACCGCCGATTAACCAAAAACAATATCGCATTCCGCATACGAATAAGGAAGAAATAAATAGGCAGATACAAAAACTGTTAGAAGAGGGTTTAATATCTCCAAGCGTGTCTCCATGGAATTCACCTTTGCTATTAGTTCCAAAAAAGAGTGGCAAAGATGGTGAGAAAAAATGGCGATTGGTAGTCGATTACAGGAAATTAAACGAAGCCACGATTAAGCAGGTTTTCCCATTACCACGAATAGACGAAATATTAGACCAGTTAGGGAACAGTCGTTATTTTTCAACATTGGATTTGGCTAGTGGTTATCATCAAGTACTGATGGACAAAAAACATAAACAGAAAACGGCGTTTAGTTCGGCGCTGGGACATTTTGAGTTCAATAGAATGCCATTCGGTTTAACAGGAGCTCCAGCAACATTCCAACGATTAATGAATCATATTCTCACAGGACTGCAGGGAATTGACTGTTTTGTTTATTTAGATGACATTGTAATATATGGAAGCAACTTAATGCAACATGAAATACGATTACAGAAAGTTTTCGATGTAATAAGAAAGAATTGCTTAAAACTCAATATAGGAAAGTGTCAATTTCTGCGACGAGAGGTCGTTTACTTAGGACATAAATGTTCAGAAAAAGGAGCCTTACCTGACCCAAGCAAGGTAGAATGCGTTAAAGACATTCCACCACCGAAAAACAAGAAGGAGGTGCAAACATTCCTAGGGTTAATAAATTACTACAGAAAATTTATAAAGGATACGGCTAAAATAGCGTTGCCAATAAACAAATTGCTACGGAAAGACGCTAAATTTGTTTGGTCAGGCAGCTGCCAACAAGCTTTTGAGCTATTAAAAGAAGCAGTTGTGACACCACCAGTGCTAGCATATCCGGATTTTTCAAAAGAATTTCTTCTAACTACCGACGCGAGTAATGAAGCGTTAGGTGCAGTATTGTCGCAAGGTAAAATAGGCGAAGATAGACCGATAGATTTTGCTAGTAGGGCATTAAGCGACACAGAACAAAAATATTCCACGATAGAAAGGGAATTTCTAGCAATAGTGTGGGCAACACGAAATTTCAGGGCTTATCTTTTAGGTAGGTAGGTAGGTATGGCTGTTTCAAAAAGAAACACACTTAGACCATTAAGGTCCATTGTGATGCCATGTGGATCTCTCCCCCTCAGAGCTATGTCAGCCACGAAGTACTGTTTATATAGCGACTTAAGGTCCTTACATTAATAGGATCCATGTCGCAGAGGCTTTCATAAAAATAGACTCCTAAATGGACCTGTCTTTTTTGAGCTAGGGCTGGGCAGCTACATAAGAGATGTGAGACCGTTTCCTCTTCCTCTTCATCTCTGCAGCTCCTACAAAAATCATTTGAGAAAAGTCCCAGCCTCCTAGCATGAGCCCCAAAGAGGCAGTGGCCAGTTATGACCCCTATCACTCGCCTAATATTTACCTTGCTCAACGTGAGGAGGGCTTGCGAGTTCTTCTGGTGGTAGCGTGGCCATAATTGCCTTGCAATAACGCAAGTAGCCAACTCCTGCCACCTTTTGTTAGCCTCCGTTAAGGCATCAGCTTTCAATAAGGTTTTACAGGTAGCATATGGCATTCCTGTATGTAAGTTATCTGTTATGATAACTAATTCAGTGCCCAGGCGGGCTAGTTCATCCGCGCGGCAATTCCCTGGAATGTTGCTGTGTCCTGGGACCCAGCACAATTTTATAGGTAGCTGTTCCGCGATCTCGTTAAGAGATCGGTGACAGTTCGCTACCACCTTGGAAGTGGTGAAGGTCGATTCCAGGGATCTGATCGCAGCCTGGCTATCGGTATAAATACAGACATTCGTGAAGAATGTTTGATTATCACTCAGCCAGGACAGTGCCTCACGAATGGCCATCACTTCCGCCTGGAAGACGCTACAGTGGTCCGGAAAACGAAATTTTCCCTCCATTCCAAGAGTTCTACAGAAAACCCCAGCACCAACTCTGCCGCGCAGCTTCGAGCCGTCAGTATACACTTGTGTATCTTCCTTGCCCGGCAGAGTTCCATCCTCCCAGTCTCCTCTCGATGGTATATCCGTTCGAAATTTTTGAGTTGGGAGAAAGGTTGGAACGATATAATCTAGATTCTCGAAGGAGGATGGAAGTCCTTCTAGAATTATTTGGTGATCCACTTTCGTGTTGGTCCACCTGTTTACAGCGTTCAGTCTTACCGCCGAACACTTAGCTTGTAGCCTACCAATAATATCTATTGGTAGAAGGTGCAACAGCACCTCTAGAGCTGCTGTTGGTGTCGACCTCAAAACACCTCCTATGCATAAACAAGCAGATCTTTGAACTTTTCCTAATAATCTGCAATTTGTTACCTTACTCAAAGCTGGCCACCAAGTGACCACCCCATACAGCAGTATTGGCCTGACTACTGCAACATACAACCAATATATTATCGATGGACTGAGGCCCCATTTATTACCAATGGCTCTCCTACAAGAGTAGAAGGCCACCGTGGCTTTGTTCACTCTGTCGATAATGTTTGGTTTCCAGCTCAATTTTCTATCCAGAATAAGACCTAGAAATTGCCTTATCCCCGAAATTAAGCCTTACTTCGCCCATACTTAGAGGTTCAATCCGCGGAATTTTGTGCTTCCTCGTAAAGAGAACCAGTTCAGTTTTCTGTGGGTTTACGCCCAAACCCATCGGAGCTGCCCATCTTCTCATAATGTTTAGAGCATGTTGTACAAGGTCCCTGATTACACATGGGTGTTTGCCAGAGGCCGCTATGGCAAGATCATCCGCATATGCAATAACCTGTAGACCTTCATTTTCCAGAATTTTCAGCAGTCCATCAACCACCAAATTCCACAGTAAAGGAGATAGAACCCCGCCTTGAGGGGTTCCTCTCCAAACCATTCTCCTCAGATGCACGCAACCTAGTCGTGCCTCAATAGTTCTTCCTTCCAGAAGTTGACTGATAAAGCCCACAATAGACTCTTCAACCTTCAGGATTCTTAAGGCATCCAGGATTGCATTCGCCTTCACATTGTTGAACGCCCCCTCGATGTCCACAAAAGCAACTATGGAATATTCCTTCCATGTTAGTGATTTTTCCACAATACCAACTAGGCAATGCAGAGCTGTTTCTACAGACCTGCCCTTAAGGTACGCATGCTGAGCACAAGATAACTGCACCAAGTGCTTCTCTCTTATGTGCAAATCAATAATCCTCTCAAGAATCTTTAGTAGAAACGAGGATAGGGTTATGGGTCGTAGATCCTTGGCTGCTTCATGTGAGCGTCTCCCCGCTTTAGGAATGAAAACAACCAGGCTACTTTTCCATTTCAGAGGAATATATCCATTTCCTAGACAACTCTTGTAGATAGCAACTAGCCAAGGCATTACTAAATCACAAGAGTGCTGCAGCTCAGCTGGAAAAATGCCATCCGGCCCAGGAGACTTAAATGGCTTGAAGCTGTTTATGGCCCACATAAGCATGTTCTCCGTTACCAGCCGCTGCAAAACCCGTATGGGAAAACAGGAATGATCATACTCATAGTCCCTAACTTGACTATTTCCTGGAAAGTGAGTGTCAACCAGTACTCCTAGTGTTTCGGCACTTGATGTGGTCCAAGAGCCATCGTCTTTCTTTATAGAACCTACTATGGCAGGATTGGAGGATAAAATTTTCCTCAACCTACTAGCTTCAGAGGAACTCGTTATATTTTCACAAAAATTTTTCCATGAGTTCCTTTTTGCTGTGCGTAAATATTTTTTGTATCTACTTAGGGCAGTCTTATATTCAGCCCAGAGATGCAAATTATTTTCTGATTTGGCAAGATTAAAACTTCGCCTACACGTCCTGCGCAGCTCCATGAGAGTTGGGTTCCACCAAGGTGGTTTCCTTTTCCCCCTGGGATTTCTGACAGGACAAGCCGCTCCTAAAGCTTCATTTAGAGCCCTTGAGAAGAAATCAACTTTGTTGTCAAGTTCCCCTCTGTCTGCAATACTCCCTAGTCTCTCGGACCCAAGGAGTTCCGCAAGCTTAGTTCTATAAATTAGCCAGTTAGTTTTCCTAACATTCCGAGTTGGACGTATTAAGTCACCAATAGTCCCCTTGAGATTAAAGACAATATACCTGTGGTCGGAGAAAGAATGCTCATCTGAGACCCTCCAATTGCTCACGCGGCTGATCAATCCTTGAGATACAATTGTTAGGTCCAGAACTTCCTTTCTGCTACTAATAACAAAAGTTGGCTCACTACCTTTGTTGCAAATATATAGATTCTCGCAAATTATAAAATCAAAAAGCGACTCACCTCTCGTGTTGATGTCAGAGCTGCCCCAGATGGTGTGGTGTGCATTCGCATCACATGCAATCACCAACTCCGCCTTGCAGCATGTAGCAGCCGCTATCACTCCCCTGGTGGAGGCCGATGGAGGATCCAGCTCCTCGGACGGCATATAAATTGAGGTCAGCCAATAGACCTTACGAGCGGCCTCCACAGCTACTGTGGTGATATCACCTACGCTAAAATTATTCAGAAGAAAACCATTGAGTTTATTCTTCATCAGAATACTGGATCTAGGCCTACCTTCACCACTCCTGTAGAACAGCCTATATCCAGGAGCCCGTAATCCACATACCTGGTCGTCAACGACCCAAGGTTCCTGAATTAGGGCAACATCGACTTCATCCTTCGCAAGATGAAGAATAAGAGCAGCTGACGCTGCTTTACAGTGGTGGAGGTTTATTTGCGTCACCCGGAGATCCAGGGGCAGCCGTTCCAACCTCCACCACCGTATCCTCTAGCTCAGAGCCCGAGGCTAGTAGGTCCTCCTCCTCCTGTGTCGTCATAAGGAGTCTCCTCGCCATTTCCTCTTCCGATCCCATTTCGGGATCATCTGTAGGTCCTGAGGTCAGAGACTCCCCATGGCCCAGCGCAGCGGACAGGGATGAATCCTCGGCACCCTTACTGGCTTCGTCTTGGTCTTTTTTGTAGACCTTCAGGGTGACCGAGGTAAAACCATATCCTACTACCCAGCCCATCTTACCCAGAGGTTCCAGTGATTCCTTATTCAGGACAACCACCGCTGACCTGAAATCCCCCTTCGGCTCCTCCAGTTTGGAAACTTTCCAGTTTCCAGTAGGCAGATCTGGGTTGCTGCACCGAAGCATTTCCAAAACAACTGCAGGATCCGCTGGCTCCGCCGGTATCCATGCCCTAGCCCTAGGCCGACATGGAACTTCCTCTCGAGGAATGGCCTGCAACTGTGCACCCTGCCATACCTCTCCCAACCTGGCTACCGCCATTTTGTAGAGCTCGCACGACCGCTGGTCGCCACATGCAACCAGCTTAATGCGACCCTGATGCCAGCCAGCATCCCTAACCACAGGGACTGGGCCCGGGAACTCTTTCATCATCGGGAGGAAGCTGATAGCCAGCTTGACCTCCACTTTCTTCCACCGCTCAACGGATATAGAGCAGTCAGGATCGCTCCTATCCACCACCGCCAACACGAGCCGATCCCTAACCACATCGCTATAGGACAGCAACCTGTCCCCAACTTTGTTGCCTGTTGTGCCAACCTTCGCCTTCTTTCCAAACGGCGGTATTAACTCATCGCCTGATCTTTGCCTCTTGGGCGTTGTTGGTAAAGAAGACGAGGCAGCACCGAGCACCTCCGTAACCCAGTTCAGGGACTTTCTGTCCTTCTCGGTCAATTCCTTTTCAGGAATCTTCCGTAGTTTATCCCTCAGTCGGTAGGCGTTTCGTCGAGTCCGTGAGTTTACCCCCGAACCCTGTCCACCATCCGGCCCCATTCTCGAAGAACCGAGGCCAGTGGCTGTCCCTGTCAGTTCCTTCTCTTGACTGCCCCTGGATCTGCTCAGGGTAGATGCGCTGATCTCAACCTTCGCCACCATTGTCGCCGTCAGAGCTTTCCCCGATTCAACCCTGCCTTCACCACTTATTCCAGTGGCTACGGCAGCATTTGGATTAACAGCCGACATTTTTATAGTTTCGGCTTCTCTTTTTGTTGTTGTTGTTGTTTTTTTATTTAAGGACATAAGAATTCCCACGAGTTGCGGAGAAGGGGTGGTCCACCTGTGCAGAGATCCGCAGTACACAGGCAAGGCTACTTAATTCGGAGGGCGCCAGGTATCCGAATACTCCGTTTGAGACTGGGCTATTTTTTAAACTGGGCCCCCAGCCAGGCTGATCCTCGGCACGGGTCGTATGACACCTTGATCCAGCCCAGTTGGTGGTCGTTCGTATCACCAAACACAGCACTGGAGCAGCCAATGTTACACTGACTGATCCTGCTGAGCCAGTGACTTAAGCCCCTACACCACGACAAGGTCACCACCAGAGGTAGAGGTATCTTTTAGGTAGACATTTCAAAATTTTAACAGATCATCAACCGCTAAGAGGCATAGCCAATTTAAAAGATCAAACTTCAAGGTTAGCTAGATTTAGGCACAAACTGTCAGAATACGATTTCGAAATTTTATTCAAACCAGGAAAAAACAATCTCAATGCGGACGCACTAAGCAGAATACCGCAAAATAAAATAGTAGCAGTTGAAACACGTTCGCAGCGTAAGAATAAGCAGAACCAAAAGACCGACAACAAAGTCCCAACTCAAAATAGCGAATCAGTTGAAGCCGATAGTGATGGCCCAGTTAACGTCAATAATACAATTTTGTTAGCAGGCCAGGCATGCAAAAGCAAATAAAGGAATATGTTAAAACTTGTCCGAAATGCCAAATTAACAAAAGTTCAAAATTATCAAAAATGCCAATGGTTTTAACTGATACACCAGTGCGGCCATTCGAAAAAGTGTATATGGACATTGTAGGAATTTTTCCAGAAACCGTGTCCGGCAACAAATACATTTTAACGTTGCAAGACGATTTTTCTAAATTCATGGCATGTAAGGCTATACCGGACGCCGAAGCTAGTACTGTAGCGAGAGGATTCTACGACGAGGTAATTACACGTTACGGAATACCGAAGGTTATGGTGACTGATAACGGCACAAATTTTGTTTCTAAACTATTTTCGGACACATGCAAACTTTTAGGCATCAAAAAGGTACACATAACACCATATCACCCACAAGCAAACGGTTCATTAGAGCGTAGCCACCGAGCTGAATACTTACGTAGTTTCGCTAAAGAAGATGGTTCAAATTGGGACCAATGGTTAACTGCAGCAATGCACGTTCACAATCATACACCGCATATAACGACAAAGCAAACACCTTTTAGAACGTTGCCCAATTTATAATGCAGAAGAACCAAACAAAGTACTAAAATTTCAAATTCAGAGGGCACATGAGTTAGTTAAGAAAAACCAAGATAAGGCAAAAATAGTAGCTAAGCAACAATACGACAATAAGTTAAAAATAATGCAATATAAAGTAGGTGATAAGGTATTACTTAAAAACCAAGCTAGGAAAAATAAATTTTCGCCAATTTGGTTAGGACCATATGAGGTTATACGGGTTAAATCCCCAGTAACTACAGTTATATTAAAAAGGGAAAAGAAAAGGCCTTCCATAGCAACTTGCTAAAAATTTATCGAAATAATTCGAATAATAGCAAAAACATATAATAAACAATTTAGTAAGGATTTAGAGATAGGAATTAAATAGATTAAATAAGAATCAGATAATAAAAACAGATGTAGTATAAGTATGCACAATTTTTTAAAAAAAAAATAAATTTTAATAACATTAGATTATTTACAGGCATTATATAGTTAGAAGCAGTACCAGTTACAACAAAATGTTCAGGAACCAGTTCTGCGTGTTAACATTGTTCATGACATAAGCGGGGTAAAACCTTGGAAACACAAGAGTTAGCGGAGGCACCCATGTTGTTCGAACAAATGACAAACGCATTATTCTTCAAAGACAAATGGACAATAGTTACAACTATAAAACTAAACAATTTTGAGGAAAGCATCAATGAATTAGCATCCCATGTGGGTAGAATGCGCGGTGTTTGCGAGGAAATAAATACAAAATTACTCATGGATACATTCCAAGAAACATGTATAAATTTATTAACACCAATTGAAGCCTCAATATCACAGCTAAAACAAAATGAAAATACGATCAAGCAGTCATATAGAGCTCACAAGAGGAAAAAAAGAGCATTAGACTTCGTTGGAGACGCATTAAGTTGGGCGTTCGGAACAATGAGTCATAAGGACGCGAATGAAATTTATAATCATTTGAGCAGTGTGGACGCAGAACAATCAAAAACTTACAAAATTATGGAAAGTCAAGTACCATTACTATCAACGATGTATAAAAATACTACAGAAAACTTGAGCAACTCATTAGACGAAATAGATAGATTACAGACGGCTTTGTCTACTGCGATTAGTAAGCAAATATCAATTAACGATGATAACGACAGGAAAATAAACGGAATACAATATGTTATGCAAATAATGGAAATACAGGCGTTCATGCAGGCTAGCATCCTAACAATGCAAGGGGAGCAACAGGAGGAACTGCAAATAGTGGATGACTTGTTGAAAGGTACATTAAACCCATCGATACTAAACAAACAAGAGCTGTTGCGAATGATTTCCGCATTAGATCTTACAAACAAAGCAAGCTGGGTATTATATGACATGTTTTGGTTACATCAATTGGCAAGAGTGGACACCTTTCCAACAGAAGAAAACTTGGTAATAAAGATAACAATTCCGCTTCCGGAGACCATTACATATAAAGTATACAAAGTATACCAAACAATAATGTTCACAAATGCCACGTACGATATCACTATTAAACCAACAGTAGATTATGTAGCGGAAGCAGACAAAAAATGGCAATTTATAGAACTATCACAGCAAGAGTTAAAAAAGTGTAAACGAATAAATACGGAAATCGAAGCAACCACAAAAAATAAAAAACAAAGTCTATTAATATGTAAAACGTCTGGAAAAACCTTGCGAGGACTTCAACAAAGTTGCGAAATTAGGCTACTGCAAACTAACACAATTTCCGCAATCATATGCGTAGCCACTGCAATTCCAGTAAGCGAAGGGATGATAGTTAAAACAGAGTCTCCAAACAGATGGCTATATAATTTCAGGGATGGGAAAGTTTTTAAGGCAGATTGTGGCAAAGATTCAACAACAATTACCCTGAAAGGTTTAGGAATTCTAACAGTAACAAAAACTTGCTGGTTACACAACGAGGACTTAGAAATAGAGTACGTTGAAACTCACGAAAGTGAAATGATACCAGCAATCACTAAAATGGACCAGAATAAATTTATAAAACTGTTAAAAAATATCTTGCTGCCAAATATAGAAGAACGAACAGAACACGCTAACCTGAGACCTATCATAGTAACCGATCACACAAAACTGCGTCAAGATCTGACGAGAGGTGAAAAGCCATTCACAGAACTAAAAGAGGAAGTAACGAAGGCCAGAATGGCGCATGAAATGGCTCACAGGCAGAACATCGTAGAGGTCACGGGTTTGTCAACGACAATAGCTATAATAATAATATTAATAGTTTGTAACGTTGTTTCTCTGGCTAGGATATGACTCAGTGAGTAACCAGGATCCAATTCACAGAAATATTTATTTTTTGTGAAAACAATTGATGAAATCTTTATTCAATATAACTTGTTGCTTATAGTTAATTTGCAGCACTGTCATTCGTCCCTTTTTGGAGATGCTGTCGTTGTTGTCGGTCGCTGGGTTATTATTCTCGCCGCTACTGTATGTTGTTTGAGCGGATGTTGAATGCGGTGCGATGATCACGTCGAACCGTGAAGACGTTCGAGGCTGTGTCGAACCGTGACGACGTTCGAAGCTGTGTCGAACCGCGATGACGTTCGAGGCTATGTCGAACCTGGATGGCGTTCGAAGCTGTGTCGAACCGCGATGACGTTCGAGGCTATGTCGAACCTGGATGGCGTTCGAAGCTGTGTCGAACCGCGATGGCGTTCGAAGCTGTGTCGAACCGCGATGGCGTTCGAAGCTGTGTCGAACCTTGATGGCGTTCGAAAATGTGTCGAACCTTGGCGTCGTTCGAAGCTGTGTCGAACCTCGATGGCGCTCGAAGCTGTGTCGAACCTTGATGGCGTTCGAAGCTGTGTCGAACCTTGGCGTCGTTCGAAGCTGTGTCGAACCTTGGCGTTGTTCGAAGCTGTGTCGAACCGCGATGGCGTTCGAAGCTGTGTCAAACCTTGATGGCGTTCGAAGCTGTGTCGAACCTTGATGGCGTTCGAAGCTGTGTCGAACCTTGACGGCGTTCGAAGCTGTGCCGAACCGCGTTGGCGTTCGGAGCTGTGTCGAACCTTGGCGTCGTTCGAAGCTGTGTCGAACCTTGGCGTTGTTCGAAGCTGTGTCGAACCTTGATGGCGTTGGAGTCGTAGCGCTCGGCGGCAAGGAGTAGCGTTCCCACCACTGGCTGCGGAGGGTGGCGTGTGTCAACCTCCGTCGCCAAGTTACTTCAAACAGGAGTTGCCGTCCGGACGTTCAACCATCCATAGGCGCCAACAACTCTTCTTGAAGAAACGGCGTGGTAGGACCGGCGGCGTGTATGGGGGGTAGGAAAGAGAGGTTCGCGAGAGTACCTACGATAGTCGACAGGAAGTTTGACTGTCCATCATCAACTATCGTGCTGTCAAACTACTTCAAGAGGAGCTGCCGTCCGGAGGGTCAACCATCCATAGGCGCCAACAACTCTTCCTGAGCAATACACAGTCAGGTTACGGGGTGGTTAGAAAAGGAGAGGAAGGGCAGAGTAGGAAGCTACTAACCAACTTACCAAGAATCACTGCTATGCTGCTGACTGTGTTCACTGCGCGTACTGACTGGCGAGGCGCTCGCCCGAAAACTGATTATTTCGTGTCTGTGTTCCTCTTTTATACTCGTGGCTCTTGTTCTTCTTGTTCGCTGCTCAAGTTTGGGAGTGCTCGACGTCGTCGTTCGTTCATTACGTCTTTGTTGTAGCGTGTATGACAGTGCTGCAGTTTGACATTAATTTCTTAATTATTATACACATTGTTCTTATATTTATGCTTATACTATATTATTTTCTAATACATTTATTTCGCTAGTAAATGATCTTAAAACTTACAAAGTTATTAGTTCTTATTTATTTTACGTAAATAAACTTCAATGCTGTTGTAAATAATATAATCTATATATATAAAAATGAATTGTTCGTTTGTACGTTCATAACATGCGAACGTGAAGTCCGATTTGCTTGATTTTTTGGTATGTTTTCATTATTTGCCTGTAGAAGGTTTGTGTGAAATAATAATTTAAAAAAATTTCATTTAAAAAAAATTATTATTTTTGCATAACGGAAAACAGAGGAATCAAAGTAAATTGAAAAATAAATTTGACGTTTTAATTTTGAATTTCAATTTGACAATGGAAGTAAGTAAATTGTAAATGTCTTCCATTATTGCTTTGTTTTGACAAATTATTTTGACACACATAGAATTTTATTTTAAATTTTGAAAAACAATTAAAAATTATAAAAGGCTTAATGCCGATTAATTACTCTGTTTCGGGTGTGTCAAGTCCAAAACAGTGTTACGTATGACAGAAAATATGGAAGCGTTTAAAAGTGATGAGCAGCAAACCGAAGCGAATCAAGAAAAAGACGAAATGTGTTTTATTATAAACACTATAAACACTTATAAACATTATTTGTTTTTTTTTTAGTTATAATTATGCCGCGACCGAGACGTGGCGCCAATATTGGTCGTCGTACTCATAATACAAGACGAGTTGCATCTGTTAGAGCAGGTGAATCTGAAGCGGAACGTGAAGTGAGACTTGAACAGCAAAGAGAGCGTCAATCGAGATCGCGTTCTGCTCAAACAATCGAAGAACGATTCGCGAGTAATTCTTCGGATCGAGCGAGAATGAGTCGCAATCGCGCTGTTAGAAGTCGTGCCAATGACAATATTAATCAGCGAGTAATGCGTGCTGCTTTCAATTATGATAGTGAAGTTGACTATTGTTCTCTTCCATGCCTTTCAATCGGAACTATGACTAATGTCTGCGAACAGTGCAATGCATTGAAATTTCCATCGGAAACTCCTGGAATGTGTTGTGCAAATGGACAAGTAAAATTGCCTGTTTTGAATCCTCCTCCTGAGCCTTTGAGGTCATTAGTTTCTGGTTTGACTCCAGAATCGAATCATTTTTTGTCTAAAATACAGCAGTACAATTCATGTTTCCAAATGACGTCTTTCGGCGCCACAAATATAATCAGAGATGGATTCATGACTTTTAAGGTAATTACTGAACACGACACTAACAATGAGTTCTATCGTGAGATTGAATCAAATGTTTCATGTATGCAGATTCAAGGTCAAATCTATCATCGAATTGGATCGTTATTACCATGTTTGGATTCCAATCATTCCTTTTTGCAAATTTATTTCATGGGAAATTCAGATGTTGAAATTGAACGGCGTTGTGTGGTGGCACAAAATCCAAATGATAGTAATGCAGTGAGAAGAGGAATAATTGAAAGATTGCAGCAGTTTTTTCACGATGAAAATTGTTTGATCAAATTATTTCAAACTGCCCTTGATCAAATGCCTTCGGATTCTCATAGAATTGTTATTCGGGCCGATAAAGCACCTGGTGGAATTCATGCTGGAAGGTTAAACGCACCAACAATTGATGAAGTTGCCGTATTAATTGTGGATGAAGGAGCGAGCAGTCGAGATATTGTACTTCATCGTCGAGATCAAAGTGTTGTGCATGTTTCGGAAACTCATCGTTGTTATGATGCGTTGCAGTACCCAATTTTGTTTTGGCAAGGCGAGGATGGTTACCATTTCAATATTAAGATGAAACATCGTTTAACTGGTTAGTTACAATAAAATGCATCACACATTTTGTGAATTATTGATACTTAATATTCGCATTTATTTCAGGCTTGGAAACAGCAAAAAAAGTTAGTGCGATGAACTATTATTCGTACAGATTAATGGTTCGGCTGAACGAAATTAATCATATATTGAATTGTAGAAGGCTTTGCAACCAATTTATAGTTGATGTTTACGCTAAAATTGAGTCTGAACGATTGAATTTTATTCGATTTAATCAGAAAAAGTTAAAATCCGAACAATATATTCATTTGCGCGATGCAATTCAGAATGATGGGAATATCAACGATATTGGCCAAATGACAATATTACCAGCAACATATACTGGAAGTCCACGACACATGCACGAGTACGCGCAAGACGCAATGACGTACGTTCGGCATTATCATCGACCCGATTTATTTATTACTTTCACCTGTAATCCTCAATGGAATGAAATAAAGCAATATATGTTTCATGGTCAAAGTGCTTCTGATCGCCACGATATTGTTGCGCGTGTGTTCAAGCAAAAATTGAAAACGCTTATGGATTTTATTGTCAAACAACAAGTGTTTGGAAAAGTTCAATGTTGGATGTATTCTGTGGAATGGCAGAAAAGAGGACTTCCGCATGCACATATTTTGGTTTGGTTAGTTGATAAAATTACGCCAAATGAAATTGATAGCGTAATATCAGCCGAAATTCCTAATCCAATCATTGATCCAGGACTGTTTGAATCAGTTACGAAGCACATGATTCATGGACCATGTGGGGCATTAAATGTCAACTCACCGTGCATGGCTGAAGGAAAATGCACAAAACGGTACCCAAGAGCATTAATAGCGGAAACAATTTCTGGTAATGATGGTTATCCGTTATATCGTAGACGTTCACCTGAAGATGATGGCGAAACAGTTATGGTGAAATGCAAAAATCAAGACATTAAAATTGACAATCGTTGGATCGTTCCATATTCGCCGCTATTATCCAAAACTTTTGGTGCTCATATAAATGTTGAGTATTGTAACTCAGTAAAATCCATCAAGTACATATGCAAATATGTTAACAAAGGAAGTGATTTGGCCTATTTTGGAATTGCTGGGGATAAAAGTGATGAAATCACTTCATATCAATTAGGCCGTTATATTAGTACAAATGAAGCAATATGGCGAATTTTTTCATTTGCAATACACGAAAGGTATCCAAATGTACTGCACTTGGCAGTTCATCTTCAGAATGGTCAACGTGTGTACTTCACACCTGAGAATGCGGCGCAACGAGCAGAACAGCCACCGAAAACAACGTTGACTTCATTTTTTGATATGTGCAGAAATGACGAATTTGCTAAAATGTTATTGTATTCTGAAGTGCCACGATATTTCACATGGAATGAATCTGCGAAAGTTTTTCAAAGACGGAAACAAGGGCAACCAGTACGAGGCCATCCAAATGTATTTTCTACAGAAGCATTGGGTCGTGTGTATACCGTTCATCCAAATCATTATGAATGTTTTTATTTGCGTTTATTATTGATTAACGTTCGTGGTCCTACGTCATTTGAAGATTTAAGAACAGTCGATGGTGAATTGTGTGCGACTTATCGGCAAGCATGCCAGCGTTTGAATCTACTTGAAGATGATATGCATTGGGAAGCTACACTTGCTGATTCCGTAATTTCATCATCTCCACATCAAATACGAACATTATTTGCAATTATAATATCTACATGCAGTCCATCAAATCCATTTGAAATATGGCATAAATTTCGTGATGACATGACGGAAGACATTTTACTTAGAGTGCGACGTTCAGTTTCAAATCCTGAATTAGAAATCACACCGGAAATGCATAACGAAGCTTTGATTTTGATTGAAGACATGTGTATAATGATTGCAAACAAAATATTAGTGCAGTTAGGAATGATAGCGCCTAATCGTGCAGTTCATGATGTTATTAATCAAGAAATGCATCGTGAACAACAATATGATCGTAATCAATTGAGAACATTTGTGCAGTTAAAAGTTCCACAATTGAATAGTCAACAGAAATATGCTTATGACAAAATCATGGAAGGTGTGAACAATGAAGGAGGTGGATTTTACTTTATTGATGCACCAGGAGGCACTGGAAAAACATTTTTGCTGTCATTGATTCTGGCAACCATACGATCGGATAATAAAATTGCTCTTGCAGTTGCTTCATCTGGAATTGCTGCTACCTTATTAGACGGTGGTCGAACTGCGCATTCTGCACTTAAATTGCCTTTGAATATAACAACGATTGAATCTCCTACGTGCAACATTTCCAAAACGTCGGCAATGGCAAAAGTTTTGCAGCAGTGTAAAATAATCGTATGGGACGAATGTACAATGGCTCACAAAAGATCATTAGAAGCATTAAATCGAACCATGCAAGATCTTCGAGGAAATGAAAGACTTTTTGGTGGCGCCTTTATATTGTTATCAGGTGATTTTAGGCAAACTTTACCTGTCATTCCACGATCTACTGCTGCTGATGAGCTAAACGCATGTTTGAAGTCTTCAGTTTTGTGGAAATATGTTAAAACATTGCGTCTTAATCAAAATGTACGTGTACAATTGCAAAATGATCCTTCTGCAGCTGAATTTTCAAAACAACTTTTGGAAATTGGGAATGGTAAAGTTGCAGTCGATAAATCAACCGGATTAATAACATTACCAAGCAATTTTTGTAATATCACTCAATCGAAAAAGGAACTGGTTCAACGTGTGTTTCCAAATATATTGCAGAAGTACAGGAATCATGATTGGTTGAGCGAACGCGCAATATTGGCAGGAAAAAATAAAGACGTGAACGATTTAAATGCAAGTATTTTGCAAGAAATAGATGGCCAATTTTTTGCATACAAATCAGTGGATACGATAATAAATGAAGATGAGGTAGTGAACTATCCTACTGAATTTTTGAATTCACTTGATTTGCCAGGCTTGCCACCACATTATTTGGCATTGAAAGAGGGAGCACCGATAATAATGCTCCGAAATATAAATCAACCACGGCTTTGTAATGGCACCAGACTTTCCGTGAAAAAACTGATGGCCAATTTAATTGAAGCAACTATTCTGAGTGGTAAATATAGAGGCGAAAACGTTCTAATCCCCCGAATTCCAATGATTCCATCAGATATGCCATTTGAATTTAAACGGCTTCAATTTCCTGTCCGTCTTGCCTTCGCTATAACCATTAATAAAGCTCAAGGTCAGACTTTGAATATTTGTGGCTTAGATTTGGAGCAACCTGTTTTCTCGCATGGACAATTGTATGTTGGTTGTTCACGTTGTGGTAAACCCTCTGCATTATTTATAAACACAAAAGATGGAAAAACTAAAAACGTTGTTTATCAAAGAGCATTAAGTTAATTTTTAAAGTATTTTCATTTTCGACCTTTTTATTTGAAAATAAATTATTGTAAGAAATTGATTGTGGATGAGTTTTACTGAAAATTGAAAAGAAATTTCGCAAGTTTCTTTTGTGTATTCGCCCTGTGAAGCGGGCGAAGGTTTCGCTATCTTTTATTATAATTATAAATTTTCATAAATATCTTCTTATTATGTACAGAAAATATCTTATATATAAGAATTAATGTGGATTAATTAATCTATATATACGTTTAGGCGCCAGACAGACAAACAAGAAACATTGTTTATCCACGTGCATTAGAATAATTTTAGCACTATTATCTAGACAATCTTTTATATTTTCTTTTTCTAAACAAGTTAGAAAACAACAAACTTTATCTTTTTTTAACATTTTTAGTGGGGCAGCAAAGCGCACCGGGGCAAAGCTAGTGTAAATATAAATAGTAGTGAACTTCACTGATCGCGCAATAATAACCTTACATCTATAATTTCCTACTAACTAATTATGTATTCGTTGAACTCTAAACTTACTTATGAATAAAATCAAAATAATTAATATAATGGCAAGAATCAACAAGAAATTAATAAACCAATGAAATAAATGTTGAGACGGATTGTCCGATCCTACGTCGCATTTAAATTTCATGACTGCATCGTTTGTAGACGCGCAATTGGAATCTGATTGATTTCGGTCGAGTCTACTTTGTGTGTGTGTGTGTTTTTTCCCTTGTGTTGCCTCTGCGCTGTTGTCTTACTTTTCTTCTATGGGATGCCGTCTGGAAGGAGCAACGAGTAATTCGTCGCTTTTCGCCTTGCGCGTTGTCTTCGTAATATTTCTTGATGTTGCTCAGATGCGCCCGTTTGGTGGTTAACTCGCCATCTCTTTGAAGTTCTACGATAACCGGTGAAATGAAGTTTCTGATCCGATATGGCCCTTCAAATTTCGGAGCTAACTTGGCTGCAAAACCGTCCATGGCTTTGGAGAGTGGGTGCTCTTTGAGAAGTACTTTTTCTCCGATTGTGGGTTGCCACGCACGTCGCCGCAATTTATAATGGCGGGCTTGGTCGCTTGATGCCTTCCGCAAGTTGTGTTGCACTATTTTAAAGATTTCCTTAAGCTTGTTTGCCATGGCCGCTGCGCTTTCGATGGGGTTTCCTGTGCCGGTAGTGACTTCGTCGTAGAGTGCTGACGGGAGTCGTGGCTCACGTCCTTGTATCAAGAAAGCGGGACTGTAGCCTGTCGCTTTCTTGAAATGCGTAAGCATTTCTCCGGCGGGTTTTTGTTGTGCCGCTTTATATCGTTGACATACGCTGCAGTTCCGGACGTACTTGCTTACGTCGCGAAATAGTCCTGGCCAATAGTACCGTTGGGCCAGTCGTTGTATAGTTTTATACATACCGAGGTGTCCAGTTGTGGTTGCATCGTGATTTTCTCTTAGCACTCGTTCCCTTTGGTGCGTCGGCACACAAAGTTTCCATACGTTGCCTCCTTCTTGTCCAATCTTGGACGGGATGTGGCGGTACAGCTGCTCGTCATTAATTGTATAGTCTGGGTACTTCTGAGGGTTGTGTTGAATTTCCTCTTTCTTCTGTTCAATCCAGGGACACTTCGAGGATGCGTCACATGTACTTCCTACACGTTCTAAGACATCGCGTGGTTGCCGGCATAAGGCATCGGCGACTACGTTCAATTTGCCTTTGCGATATTGAATATCATGTTGATATTGTTGATTTATTATGCTCTGCTTCGCCGGATTTTTAGGGAAGCATCTTTGTTTAAGTGGCCGTTTATCTCTCATGAGGATCTGGTGGGATGTCAAATTCGTTGTTCCGCTCACATTCTGAAACGGCTGCAGTTCCCGTTGGAGAGAGTCTTCAATGCTCTCATTGCCTCGTGCTATCGGACAGGTGGCTTCGGTTGACACACCTTTTCCTTCTTGCAGACGAATTGATTGCCCTCCTATGGTCGTGTGCATCTCCGCTTTCCGTAGGAAGTCAAGACCCAAGATAACTTTATCTATGGCGTTGGGTAGCACAAGAAGTTGGACTACACATTCCGACGTTCCGAACACGACAGTTGCCTCTACTGCTCTTCGTATATGTAATGTGTCACCGTTAGCCATCTTGGCTGAAACCGAAACTTCCTGATGTGTGTCCGGTGTCCACAGCTCGTTGGCGAAGCTCGCTTTGATGAAACTGCGGCTGGCTCCAGTATCAATCGTTGCTTTGACCCACACGTCGTCGATGCATACTGTGTAGGTCAGACGGTCTTTTTCGATGTTTAGTTGCGATTTCGGGGTCCAGCCCGGTTGGGGAGGCGTTGTTACTCTTGATCTCGTTTCGCCACCGCTGACGCAAGACCTTCTGGCGTTGCCCTGTTGACAGCAGTCAACGGTCCTTACCTCTTTCTGTCCACACTTCCAACCGAAATACGTCTTTGGGTTGGCACAGTTCCTTCCGAGGTGTCCTTGCTGCCCACAGCGGCGACACGCCTTATCTGGATTTACCACCAGATCTGTAACCTGTGCTGCCCGATATCGCATATCTGGCTTGATATGTGGCGATTTTTGCTGTGGCTGTTCTTTCTGCTGCAGGCATTCGAAATCTTCTGCCAGGCTCGTTAATTCTGTCAGGTTGGAAAAGTCCTTTCGCTTGATGTACAACTGATATTCCGGTCGGCTGTTTCTAAAGATCCGTTCTAGTTTCTGACTCTCGGTGTAACCGGCATGGCGCATTAGATCCTGCAGTGAAATTACGTAGGTTTTGAATTTCTCTGGCGGTTTCTGAACTCGTTTGCGAATTTCGTCTTCTAAGCTTTCAAAGAATCGTGAAGGTAGAAAGAATGTAAGGAAATCTGTTTTGAAGAGTTGCCATTCTTTCCAGAGCTTATTATTGTTGCGGAACCATGTTAATGCTTTGTCTTTAAGCAATTCCGGCATGGTCCTCGGCAGTAGATTAGCGTTCAAATCGTACACATTTGTTAGTTCTTCCACGCGTTCAATAAATTCTAAGGGGTCACGAGTTCCGTCGAATCTTATCGACCACTTTCTGACTTTGTCTATTACCTGAGTGCTGGATGGCGGGCTCGTTGGGGCGTCGAAGAAAGTTTGTCTGGTGGGGCTTTGTTGCTCCTGACTGTCCATCGTTGTGTTACTACTACTGGGTGTGGGTTTGTGAGTACCGGTGTGTTCCAATTCTTCCAAGCGTTTAAGTGTTTCGCCAGAATGCGCTTCGTTGATGAAGGAGACTAGCGCCTTGCGTAGTTCCTCGACTGTGCCGGTGTCCTGTAGTGAGAACTCCTTACAGATTTCTCGAAGAGATGTCTTCTTTAAGTTATAGATCCATCCGGTAGTAACCATTTTGTCGCTGTATTCTTTTCTGAACTACTACGATGGAGTTGTATTTCTAGCAAGCGTAGAATTTCATCAATTGTCCCTGCTCGGGCGCCACCTGTAACGTTGTTTCTCTGGCTAGGGTATGACTCAGTGAGTAACCAGGATCCAGTTCACAGAAATATTTATTTTTTGTGAAAACAATTAATGAAATCTTTATTCAATATAACTTGTTGCTTATAATTAATTTGCAGCACTGTCATTCGTCCTTTTTTGGAGATGCTGTCGTTGTTGTCGGTCGCTGGGTTATTATTCTCGCCGCTACTGTATGTTGTTTGAGCGGATGTTGAATGCGGTGCGATGATCACGTCGAACCGTGAAGACGTTCGAGGCTGTGTCGAACCGTGATGACGTTCGAGGCTGCGTCGAACCGTGAAGACGTTCGAGGCTGTGTCGAACCGTGACGACGTTCGAAGCTGTGTCGAACCGCGATGACGTTCGAGGCTATGTCGAACCTGGATGGCGTTCGAAGCTGTGTCGAACCGCGATGACGTTCGAGGCTATGTCGAACCTGGATGGCGTTCGAAGCTGTGTCGAACCTTGATGGCGTTCGAAGCTGTGTCGAACCGCGATGGCGTTCGAAGCTGTGTCGAACCTTGATGGCGTTCGAAGCTGTGTCGAACCGCGATGGCGCTCGAAGCTGTGTCGAACCTTGATGGCGTTCGAAACTGTGTCGAACCTTGGCGTCGTTCGAAGCTGTGTCGAACCTCGATGGCGCTCGAAGCTGTGTCGAACCTTGATGGCGTTCGAAGCTGTGTCGAACCTTGGCGTCGTTCGAAGCTGTGTCGAACCTTGGCGTTGTTCGAAGCTGTGTCGAACCGCGATGGCGTTCGAAGCTGTGTCGAACCTTGATGGCGTTCGAAGCTGTGTCGAACCTTGATGGCGTTCGAAGCTGTGTCGAACCTTGACGGCGTTCGAGGCTGTGTCGAACCGCGATGGCGTTCGGAGCTGTGTCGAACCTTGGCGTCGTTCGAAGCTGTGTCGAACCTTGGCGTTGTTCGAAGCTGTGTCGAACCGTGATGGCGTTGGAGTCGTAGCGCTCGGCGGCAAGGAGTAGCGTTCCCACCACTGGCTGCGGAGGGTGGCGTGTGTCAACCTCCGTCGCCAAGTTACTTCAACAGGAGTTGCCGTCCGGAGGTTCAACCATCCATAGGCGCCAACAACTCTTCTTGAAGAAACGGCGTGGTAGGACCGGCGGCGTGTATGGGGTGTAGGAAAGAGAGGTTCGCGAGAGTACCTACGATAGTCGACAGGAAGTTTGACTGTCCATCATCAACTATCGTGCTGTCAAACTACTTCAAGAGGAGCTGCCGTCCGGAGGGTCAACCATCCATAGGCGCCAACAACTCTTCCTGAGCAATTCACATTCAGGTTACGGGTGGTTAGAAAAGGAGAGGAAGGGCAGAGTAGGAAGCTACTAACCAACTTACCAAGAATCACTGCTATGCTGCTGACTGTGTTCACTGCGCGTACTGACTGGCGAGGCGCTCGCCCGAAAACTGATTATTTCGTGTCTGTGTTCCTCTTTTATACTCGTGGCTCTTGTTCTTCTTGTTCGCTGCTCAAGTTTGGGAGTGCTCGACGTCGTCGTTCGTTCATTACGTCGTTGTTGTAGCGTGTATGACAGTGCTGCAGTTTGACATTAATTTCTTAATTATTATACACATTGTTCTTATATTTATGCTTATACTATATTATTTTCTAATACATTTATTTCGCTAGTAAATGATCTTAAAACTTACAAAGTTATTATTTCTTATTTATTTTACGTAAATAAACTTCAATGCTGTTGTAAATAATAAAATGTAAATATAAATAGTAATGAACTTCACTGATCGCGCAATAATAACCTTACATCTATAATTTCCTACTAACTAATTATGTATTCGTTGAACTCTAAACTTACTTATGAATAAAATCAAAATAATTAATATAATGGCAAGAATCAACAAGAATTAATAAACCAATGAAATAAATGTTGAGACGGATTGTCCGATTCAAACACCACCAGGCAGCAAGTAATTCAACGTCCGATAATAGAGGTCATTCATGAACCAACACTACGCGAAGTACGGAGGAATCGAAGACCGGCGGCAGCTGATAATAGCGAGCTAGTTGCAAACTTAAATGTGTAGAAAGATGTCATGAACTCCGTTTAAACATTAAAAACATAAATAAAAAATAATAATGAATAAAATACATATGCAATGTCTTCTCATAGATATCGAATATGGAATAAGTAGCGTAAGAATAAGAAAAAAAAAATAATGATCATAAATACAAATTATTATTATACAAATAAATAAAATGTGTAACCAATCATCAGATAAGTATATACAGAATAACACACCAATTTGGCAACAAAAGGAAAAGGGGGGAAACAAGAAAAGGGGGCAACAAAACGTCAAAAGGTGACCATCAACGACCTCTGCCGGGTCAGGTCCTAAACAGCATATATGTCTGCCCACAATAATTTTTCCTAGTAGAACAAAGACCAAATAGTCGTAAATTACTTTAGTTGTTTTTATTTATTTACTGTAAATATATGCAGTTTGACAATGTTTATTTGAAATTGTATTAGATGTCAAAAAAATTGTTGCGTTTGCAATTATGACGAAATAGTTGCACACGAAACGAAACGCGTTAAGAAAACGAAAACTAAATAGCCAAATGAATATAGAACAAGAAGTCATTGTCCTACACAGAATCGATCAAAAATTGAAAACAAAAGAATAAAAAATTGCAGTTGCAATTATTTTAAATAATAATAAATGCACATGCAACGAAAACTTAATTAATTGAAAACAAAAGAATAAAAAATTGCAGTTGCAATTATTTTAAATAATAATAAATGCACATGCAACGAAAACTTAATTAATTGATCAGCGAAAGCGCAAAACACAGAAAATTGCTTTTGCAATTATTTAATTAATAAATTCACAATCAGTATAAGAAAAGAGAAGAACAAAAATAAAATATATAACCCTATTAAACAGACATAATTTCAAAAATTATACTAGAATATATATATATGACTAAAAATTATATTCATAAATAGATAAAAAAAAAAAAAAAAAATTACACGAATACATACATATAAATATTTAATTATAGTACATGACAGGTAGATAGAAACATAGATATACATACACATAAGAAAGAACACACATAATTGAAACCAAGTTACCAACTAGATACTTAAGGGAAGTAATACGCAGACACAAAACTAAAAATTTTGTCAATATTTGTTAAGGTATAAGCAAAACATTAAATAATGCATTCACATGCATACAGTAATTAAGAACATAAAAAAAAATTTAAAGGCAGTAATTTCTATGAAACAGTTTAAGTGCACTAACACAAATATCTTAATTATTTAACGAAAACCATAAAAAGTTATTGTACGAATAGGAAGTTTCAGTTAAAAAGTTAAGCCTAAGAATTGTTACATTGAATGAAGCAAATTGTAAATTATCAAGTTGACCAGCAACTCAGCGCTGAAACGAAGATTTTCATGTCCAGCTGATAACACGAGAGCAACAAGTACAACAAACGAACAGCTACAACAACACCAGGCTAGCAAGTACTTCAAAGGGGGGAAGGGTAGCTGTTTCAACAGAATGAATACAGGGCAACAATTCAGCTACAGCGAAACAGCAACAGTACGACGAAGCCAAATATACGAAGACGCGATTATAGTTTCACGCGACCGAACGATGATGATAGATAACATTTGATGCATGAAGTCAGATGGTTTCGAGAATCCAAGAAACATAGCGACAATCTGGGACAAAGGGGTTTCGCCGATTTATTATCGTGGAAAGTCTGTTCAAAGCAATAAAAAAATGGATGAATCAATCAATAAAAAAAATGAATGGTTCAATTTTTACAAGATACAGACGGTGTTTGGCGATTCTTGTCGTGGAAACACTTGTTTCGTACCAACAATCAAGCGCGTGTTTCGCTAGAGGTCATTCCAGGAAGTGTTGCCATTTAATCCAGAGAAATTACTATATCGCAGCTACGTGCGATGATCGACATCATCAATCAAGACCCTCCCGATGCAGGTAATCGGCCAAGAAATCAGGGAGCAACCAAACAAAACAACATTTGATCCATCTCTACGTACAACGAAATCAGCAACCGCAATGCTGATTTGCAGCAATGCTAAACAAGAACAAAATATACACAATTGTTAAAACCTTAATTTGTAAAAACAAAACAAAAGATCCAAAATTTTAGAAACCACAATAATGAAGCAATAGAATTATCGCATTAATATTTAACGAAATATAAAACTTCATGTTATTAATTATACGGTTAAAATGCGTTACAATGTCAACATAACGTTATAGAAACTAGAAACACTAAACTAAGCTAATTATATATACATATGTACATACATGAAAAAGTTACCATCGCTTCACGATAATAAATTTTTCTTCGTGTAGGGGTGAGGGATGTTGTATGTCGCATAGGTTCCAATTTCATGGAACTAGAATATTCAAGTTTAACATAATTAAAACATTAAAACAAACAGCATTAAACATAATTAGTCCAAGGCCACGATCGACTCAAATAGCTGAACAGTCAAAGCAAGTCAAGTTCAAGCCAGCCGTTAAAATGCAAGCGCAGCACTTTTGCTTCGCTTCATTCGGTCAACTAAAACGAAAACGTAACTAAAGAAAATTGCAACGCGGAAGACAAGAGCTCTACTTAGAAAAGTAGAACACGCGGTTGCGAAATTAATATCGATGAAATATTAATTTCGCGAATTAAGAATTTTTGAGATTGCGACATCCGAATCACTGACCCACTTCAGCGCCGTCAAGAGACGACGCCGAAGTTAATGTATAATGGTAAGATTGATTTGAGAAAACAGAAGTAAAGTAGATTTTAAAGTGACCGGTGCTCGGTCTAATGGTGAAAAAAGGATATAAAAATTAATAAAAGATAATAAAAATACCACAAGTGTTTTCGTGAGAGAGGCTTCTCCATTCACCAAGGCTCTGATTCGTTACACTGGACACACAACTTAACACAACATTAACAAAACTCAGGGAGATATACTCCTTACAAAAATGTAAGAAAATCCTGATATTGCAAGGGGTTTCATCAAGAATCCATTTATGAGCTTATTTCAGCCAAAGATTCTATCGAAGGTTTATAAGGATGCCGTCGCATTGGTTTGAACAGTCAGGACAAAGAAAACAGGGAGCTTTTTAACAACTGCCAGGATGTAGATGGTATTTTCATTGATGAATATGTGGACCAAGTCGCGACTTCGTTACGTGAAAAAGGCGGTAGATGAATTAAGCTCATATCACAAGGAAATGCAATACTATAGCAGAAAACTTTACCAAGCAGTAAAAAGCCTTAATGACACTGAAAATTCTGAGCTAAGAGATATTGAACGCCACATTAAAGTCTTAGAATCTCTCAAGAGAGCAAAAGTTGAAAGCGAGATTGAAATTAACAGAAAAACAATAGAAGTAAAAGAGTTGAAGCTTCAACCAAAGCACTGAAATGTGACCTAATTTCAATAGTTCTGAAATGGAATGAAATGTGATTTTTATACTTTTTATTTACTAATGAATTAAAAGAATTTTTTTTCTTTACTTAGGTTAAGATAAATATTTTCATGTAATTAATACACTTTTACTTGTACTCTTACTCTTGAAAATAGATGTGATTTCTTTAGTTTTGAATTATCAAGGGTTGAGTTTTATTTACTTCTTAATATTGCCTTTAATAGGTTAAGATTTTATTCTTTACAAGTACTTTTTACATTTTTAAAATACCTTTTATTTGTGCCAAAAATATATTTACGTACATAGAAGATAATAATTAAAATTTGACACAAATTGAATTAGTTCTTACTCACTTTAACTCAACAAATATTTTAATCCAGACAACTGTTGAGTGTTCGAAATTTCACAGCTGATTCAAAGTGAAATTTTTTCGGGGCAGAACTCACGATGCGAAATTTTTATTCAGGGGAACAAAATTATTTCACGTGAAATTTTGTTCGCGCGGAATTCACGATAAGGCTGAATGTTTCATTAAAAAGCTTCCGCGTAAGAACTGTCGTGAGCCGAGCAAGGGAAGGAGTACAATTTTCCTTCTGCGGCACACTTTTTTACGCAGCTTCTCTTTCCACCCATAGTCACTTCGTCAAGCTGAGTAATAAAATAATATTAATTTTGTTAACAATAATCGATTTCAATTATCTTATTTCAGTTTCAGTACTTCAATCACAATTCGTTAAGAATCACAATTAATTTTTCATCCTAAATAAACCAAAGTGGAAAAATTCTTATACACTGCAGTAGTAGGTACAAAAGGGGTTTAGACCCCAAACAAGGCCAATATCGTATAATTTCCAACTATTTTGTAATAATTTGTATTCAGTTACATTTATAATATTCTGGTATCATCATTCTAAAATATTTTCGCCATTAGGCGCATAATTGTGTATTTCTAACAAAAAACTTTTGATTACCGACTGCATTTATAGGAAATGTAATGAAGCCAATTAGGAAATGCTGAAATAAAAAGCATAATATTTATAATTATTTATTTTGACGTTACGATAAACAAGTCCCTTAAAATAAATTTTCCATCAATGCTTGCTACAAAATTTTTGCGGCGAGGCTACATCATTTTACGGCGAGGCTACACTTTTTTTGCAGCGAATCAAAGTTTTCTTTCATTGTATCAGTGCACTTCCAGCAAAAATGCATTAAGTATAAGGGACATTTTCGAGTGTCTCATCTACTAATCTATGTTTTTATGGAAAACTAAAAAAAATAAAATTTCCCTTTCGCTGTTGTTTGCATTCGGAAAAATACTAATTTTGATAGTATAAAATAGATTCTCCTTCTTTTCTATTAGAAACTGAATAGATATTTGCTAATAGCTTAAATTATGCATATGCTACGTAGACGACATAACCATTGAAAATTGGTTTGGGCAATGACGTAGGCCCTACTCTTTTGATTCCGTCTTTCCGATAATTAAACGCGGTCGCCTGAACATCGCTAAGCTGTCCTATTATTGAGATCATTGCTACAAGAACCATCTCTATATTGTAGTAAAATTGTGAACTTCTTTTCATTTGTAGCGCTTGTGAGAATGGTTTGTTTTTAATCTGATTTGCGTTTTGCCATCCGTTTTTAAATGTTTCTCTTGAATCTAGCTATAGATATATGCAACTTTCTGTTTGCAATTTCATACTTATTTTGTTTTATATCTGTAGGTAAAAGTTAAGTGTTCCGATTTGAGGACGAAAGACAAGAAGGAGCTTACCAAACAGCTCGAAGAGCTCAAAAATGAGCTTCTGAACCTTCGTGTTGCAAAAGTAACTGGAGGTGCACCGTCGAAGCTTTCTAAGATGTAAAGTTTACTTCAATATTACTTATATATAAAAACTTACTAATTGCTCTTACAGTCGAGTTGTTCGTAAGGCGATTGCTCGTGTGTATATTGTTATGCATCAAAAGCAGAAAGAAAATCTACGCAAAGTATACAAGAACAAAAAATTTAAGCCACTTGATTTGCGAAAGAAAAGAACTCGAGCTGTTCGTAAAGCGTTATCCCCTCGTGATGCTAACCGAAAAACGATGAAGGAAATTCGTAAGAGATCTATATACCCTCAAAGGAAATTTGCACTCAAAGTATAATAGCCTTTCGATAATTGGCGGAAGATCGTAAAAATAAATCGTTGAAAATTAAACCGGTGTTTTATGTTTTAACATGGTACAATAGCCTATTAAGGCAGTGGAGTGTAGTTATATGCAATTTCAAAAAAAATCTAATGCGTATTCGTCGAAAGGAAAATATTGCTACGCAGGTAACTAAGAATAAGATTTGGTAGTGATTAAATGGAAACAACAAATAACGGTTTCGTGTTACAATGAGGTTTTTTTTTACGGTTTGCAGAATAGTTTTGTGGCAATATTGACAATTATCTACTAACTATGAATTATGGGGAGTGATTTTATGAGTTTTTTGTAACCTTCAGATAAATATACTTCACACTTATTTGGCTAAAACGTCGATAGATACCAAAAACTTTTATCGCCATGAATATAGTAATAAAATCATATCTTTATTACTTTTTATCAAATATTTATATAAGTAAATAAACCACTTCCAACAAACAATTTTATAAGCATCCTTTATTTGAGTTTTCGTTGCGCTTAGTTCGTCCTTCATAAATGCCTGTGTAGTATCCACTCATATACCAAGCCATAAGCATGGCCGATAGGTGTTCAGAGCCTTCTACCATATTCGGTGGTAGGGCAGGTGCTGGTGGAAATGTTTCAAAATTGAATTCATTAGACCAAACCATATTTTCTTTCGTTGTGGTATTTGTTAAGTTTGGCCGTATGCATTTTTTTGCTTTATTAAATTGGGCTCGACGAGCTTTCTTTCCCCAAGAAGTAATAAGTGACGACAAGTCAACTTGTTGCTCGTTATCGAACCCTATATACTTAACAACGCAAATATCAGTTTCTCGGTTAATTGAAATAATTTTAGCTTCATAATCGATGCCATCTTCATATGTTGCTCTCACATAATCACCTATTTCAAATTTATTTGTCTGCAACTTGTCATAATTGTGCACAGACTTTTCGCAATTTCGATCATATCCACTTTTAGAATTTCGTTGTGTTGTGGTTAATTCTGTTACGGCTTTAACTGAATGATAATATGCTTTACAAAGCAAATCATCGCCACAAATTATTCCAGAATTGGGTTTGTGCTGTGATAAAAATTGTTATTTAAAAACATTAGTTTATATTAGTATACATACATCACTACTCTTATTTTTATTCATGGCAGAATGAAATTAAATAACAAACGAATTTACCAATTAACGGCTTCTTAAAAAGCAAAAATGTCTAATATATAAAGGATGAAGCAATTGTAAAATGTTACAGTCATGCGTTTTCCAAATGCTCCAAAATATTGTTATTTTTCGTTGGTGTTGCAAACCAGAGACCTGCGCCAATCGTCTTTGCTCGGCGGCGGCGGCTCAAGCCGGGCGACGGCTGTGCTTACTTCGGTTAGTTGTTACAAAAAAACTTCGTTTAATAGGACTTTATTAATAAAGACCTTACTTTTCATAGAATTTTATTGGAATATGCCAAAATTAATCTTTTAAGAAATAAAAACCTTTTATTTTTAAAATTAATTTCCGAAATGCTTTTAATACAATATTCAATAAATAAAATCAAAATAAATTACCTTAACATCCGTGAATATATTTATTAAAAAAGATTAAAATTTTTCAAATTTGTAGTATTTCACTTTAATATAATAATTACCTTATTACAGTAAACTACAACTTTTAAGGTACTTATAAACGTAAGACAACCTCTAGTAATCGATCAACTGCAGAAAATTTGAATTACGCTTTGTACAAGACTTGGGAATCTGCTAAGAATTCCATATGGAAAAAATTCGTTACTTTGCAGAAATTTAAACTACATATATAAAATCTGTTACGAATTAGAGCAGAAGATTATGGAAGTTGACATTTCTGAGCAACAAACTAACTACCAAAGAAAAATAACAAAATATTGAAAGATAATTTTAAATAGTAATAAATAATAAATAAATAAATAATGATGAGGATTAGGTTGATTAGGCATCCAATAACCTATACTGCATATGCGTTAATTTTTCAGTCATCCTTATGAGGCGCCATCTATGAGCCAAATATGTTCCAGTATCATTACGAACTTTTTTACATGTCCAATACATAATAACATAACATCTCCGGAACTATTTCGTTCCGAGAACCTATTTAGCTCTTTCGATCCGAGAAACTATTTAGTTCTTTCGTTTCGAGGAACTATTTAGCTCTTTCTTTCCGTGGAACTGTTTAGCTCATTCGTTCCGAGGAACTGTTTAACTTCCAGAACTCTTTCCACTTTCGTTCCTTTATTCAAACAAAGAATTATCAGCGAATGCAAAAAAGAGGAAAAGAGGTAACTGCTAAATGAAGTAGCACTGTTCCCTTCAATTGCTTATTGTGAAATAGGAACTATTCGGACACGTTAAAAAATTTTCAGCGGAACGATTGGAAGCATCACCGAGTGCGGAAACATGTCCGGAACGATACAACTCTAGATCAATGGAACTATTCACTTGGAACAATGGAACTATGAGACGCAGTTCAAAAATTACAGCTCTTCTCGTACACTCGGTCAGTTAGTTCAATTTTTCCTTCTACAATCCAACATCTCGTTCATTTAGTTCAAATGTTCGATACAACATCGTTCACTCGGTCAGTTAGTTCAATTTGAACTACAATCGAACATTTAGTTCAGAACTTTTCATTCGTTTATTTAACTTAGTAGCCAGTGTTGTTGCTTGAATACATTTATGTTTCTATGGGCACAGGAACATCGTTGGATACATCGAAAAGGACACATTTAATTTAGAACCTACAATGAACTTTAAAATTTTTTTAGCAAATGTGCTTTCAAGCATGCATAAAATGGTATTTATTCGTGTTCCCATAGTTTAGGTGCAGTACTTGAAGGAGGGTATTTGTTTAAAGCGAAAAACACTCCCCACTCCTTTCAGTCATATCTCGTGTTCTGGCCAAACGATCGCCGATAAATAAGAAAAAACCGCGCTATATAACATTTTCGTGTGACTTCTATAGTTTAGGCGCAGTACTTGAAGGAGGGTATTTGTTTAGAGCGAAAAACACTCCCCACACCTTCAGTCAAATCTCGAGTTCTAGCCAACCGATCGCGCCAAGCCATATATCAAATGAAAGGCCTTTAAATGAGGAACAACCGCGCTATATAACATTTTCATGTCACTTCTATAGTTGAGGCGCAGTACTTGAAGGAGCGTATTTGTTTAAACCGAAAAACACTCCCCACTCCTTTCAGTCATATCTCGAGTTCTAGCCAACCGATCGCGCCAAGCCATATATCAAATGATAGGTCTTTAAATAAGGAACAACCGCGCTATATAACATTTTCGTGTCACTTCTATAGTTTAGGCGCAGTACTTGAAGGAGGGTATTTGTTTAGAGCGAAAAATACTCCCCACTCCTTTCAGTCATATCTCGAGTTCTAGCCAACCGATCGCGCCAAGCCATATATCAAATGAAAGGTCTTTAAATGAGGACCAACCGCGCTATGTAACATTTTCGTGTCACTTCTATAGTTTAGGCGCAGTACTTGAAGGAGGGTATTTGTTTAGAGCGAAAAACACTCCCCACTCCTTTTAGTCATATCTCGAGTTCTAGCCAACCGATCGCGTCAAGCCATATATCAAATGAAAGGTCTTTAAATGAGGAACAACCGCGCTGTGTAACATTTTCGTGTCACTTCTATAGTTTAGGCGCAGTACTTGAAGGAGGGTATATGTTTAGAGCGAAAAACACTCCCCACTCCTTTCAGTCATATCTCGAGTTCTAGCCAACCGATCGCGCCAAGCCATATACCAATGAAAGGTCTTTAAATGAGGAACAACCGCGCTATATAACATTTTCGTGTCACTTCTATAGTTTAGGCGCAGTACTTGAAGGAGGGTATTTGTTTAGAGCGAAAAATACTCCCCAGTCCTTTCAGTCATATCTCGAGTTCTGGCCAACCGATCGCGCGAAGCCATATATCAAATGAAAGGTCTTTAAATGAGGAACAACCGCGCTATATAACATTTTCGTGTGACTTCTATAGTTTAAGCGCAGTACTTGAAGGAGCGCATTTGTTTAGAGCGAAAAACACTCCCCACTCCTTTCAGTCATATCTCGAGTTCTAGCCAACCGATCGCGTCAAGCCATATATCAAATGAAAGGTCTTTAAATGAGGAACAACCGCGCTATATAACATTTTCGTGTGACTTCTATAGTTTAGGCGCAGTACTTGAAGGAGCGTATTTCTTTAGAGCGAAAAACACTCCCCACTCCTTGCAGTCATATCTCGTGTTCTGGCCAACCGATCGCGCCAAGCCATATATCAAATGAAAGGTCTTTAAATGAGGACCAACCGCGCTATGTAAAATTTTCGTGTCACTTCTATAGTTGAGGCGCAGTACTTGAAGGAGGCATTTGTTTAGACCGAAAAACACTCCCCACTGCTTTCAGTCATATCTCGAGTTCTAGCCAACCGATCGCGCCAAGCTATATATCAAATGAAAGGTCTTTAAATGAGGAACAACCGCGCTGTGTAACATTTTCGTGTCACTTCTATAGTCTAGGCGCAGTACTTGAAGGAGGGTATATGTTTAGAGCGAAAAACACTCCCCACTCCTTTCAGTCATATCTCGAGTTCTAGCCAACCGATCGCGCCAAGCCATATATCAAATGAAAGGTCTTTAAATGAGGAACAACCGCGCTATATAACATTTTCGTGTCACTTCTATAGTTTAGGCGCAGTACTTGAAGGAGCGTATTTCTTTAGAGCGAAAAACACTCCCCACTCCTTTCAGTCATATCTCGTGTTCTGGCCAACCGATCGCGCCAAGCCATATATCAAATGAAAGGTCTTTAAATGAAGACTAACCGCGCTATGTAACATTTTCGTGTCACTTCTATAGTTTAGGCGCAGTACTTGAAGGAGGGTATTTGTTTAGAGCGAAAAACACTCCCCACTCCTTTTAGTCATATCTCGAGTTCTAGCCAACCGATCGCGCAAGCCATATATCAAATGAAAGGTCTTTAAACGAGGAACAACCGCGCTGTGTAACATTTTCGTGTCACTTCTATAGTTTAGGCGCAGTACTTGAAGGAGGGTATTTGTTTAGAGCGAAAAACACTCCCCACTCCTTTTAGTCATATCTCGAGTTCTAGCCAACCGATCGCGTCAAGCCATATATCAAATGAAAGGTCTTTAAATGGGGAACAACCGCGCTGTGTAACATTTTCGTGTCACTTCTATAGTTTAGGCGCAGTACTTGAATGAGGGTATATGTTTAGAGCGAAAAACACTCCCCACTCCTTTCAGTCATATCTCGAGTTCTAGCCAACCGATCGCGCCAAGCCATATATCAAATGAAAGGTCTTTAAATGAGGAACAACCGCGCTATATAACATTTTCGTGTCAATTCTATAGTTTAGGCGCAGTACTTGAAGGAGGGTTTTTGTTTAGAGCGAAAAATACTCCCCAGTCCTTTCAGTCATATCTCGAGTTCTGGCCAACCGATCGCGCCAAGCCATATATCAAATGAAAGGCCTTTAAATGAGGAACAACCGCGCTTTATAACATTTTCGTGTGACTTCTATAGTTTAGGCGCAGTACTTGAAGGAGCGCATTTGTTTAGAGCGAAAAACACTCCCCACTCCTTTCAGTCATATCTCGAGTTCTAGCCAACCGATCGCGTCAAGCCATATATCAAATGAAAGGTCTTTAAATGAGGAACAACCGCGCTATATAACATTTTCGTGTGACTTCTATAGTTTAGGCGCAGTACTTGAAGGAGCGTATTTCTTTAGAGCGAAAAACACTCCCCACTCCTTTCAGTCATATCTCGTGTTCTGGCCAACCGATCGCGCCAAGCCATATATCAAATGAAAGGTCTTTAAATGAGGACCAACCGCGCTATGTAACATTTTCGTGTCACTTCTATAGTTGAGGCGCAGTACTTGAAGGAGGGCATTTGTTTAGACCGAAAAACACTCCCCACTCCTTTCAGTCATATCTCGAGTTCTAGCCAACCGATCGCGTCAAGCCATATATCAAATGAAAGGTCTTTAAATGAGGAACAACCGCGCTATATAACATTTTCGTGTGACTTCTATAGTTTAGGCGCAGTACTTGAAGGAGCGTATTTCTTTAGAGCGAAAAACACTCCCCACTCCTTTCAGTCATATCTCGTGTTCTGGCCAACCGATCGCGCCAAGCCATATATCAAATGAAAGGTCTTTAAATGAGGACCAACCGCGCTATGTAACATTTTCGTGTCACTTCTATAGTTGAGGCGCAGTACTTGAAGGAGGGCATTTGTTTAGACCGAAAAACACTCCCCACTCCTTTCAGTCATATCTCGAGTTCTAGCCAACCGATCGCGTCAAGCCATATATCAAATGAAAGGTCTTTAAATGAGGAACAACCGCGCTATATAACATTTTCGTTCCCCACTCCTTTTAGTCATATCTCGAGTTCTAGCCAACCGATCGCGTCAAGCCATATATCAAATGAAAGGTCTTTAAATGAGGAACAACCGCGCTATATAACATTTTCGTGTCACTTCTATAGTTTAGGCGCAGTACTTGAAGGAGCGTATTGCTTTAGAGCGAAAAACACTCCCCACTCCTTTCAGTCATATCTCGAGTTTTAGCCAACCGATCGCGTCAAGCCATATATCAAATGATGGTCTTTAAATGAGGAACAACCGCGCTATATAACATTATCGTGTCACTTCTATAGTTTAGGCGCAGTACTTGAAGGAGGGTATTTGTTTAGAGCGAAAAACACTCCCCACTCCTTTCAGTCATATCTCGAGTTTTAGCCAACCGATCGCGTCAAGCCATATATCAAATGAAGGTCTTTAAATGAGGAACAACCGCGCTACATAACATTTTCGTGTCACTTCTATAGTTTAGGCGCAGTACTTGAAGGAGGGTATTTGTTTAGAGCGAAAAATACTCCCCAGTCCTTTCAGTCATATCTCGAGTTCTGGCCAACCGATCGCGCCAAGCCATATAAATGAGGAACAACCGCGCTATATAACATTTTCGTGTCACTTTTATAGTTTAGGCGCAGTACTTGAAGGAGCGTATTTGTTTAGACCGAAAAACACTTCCCACTCCTTTCAGTCATATCTCGAGTTCTAGGCAACCGATCGCGCCAAGCCATATATCAAATGAAAGGTCTTTAAATGAGGAACCGCGCTATATAACATTTTCGTGTCACTTCTATAGTTTAGGCGCAGTACTTGAAGGAGGGTATTTGTTTAGAGCGGAAAACACTCCCCCATCCTTTCAGTCATAGCTCGAGTTCTAGCCAACCGATCGCGCCAAGCCGTATATCAAATGAAAGGTCTTTAAATGAGGAACAACCGCGCTATATAACATTTTCGTGTCACTTCTATAGTTTAGGCGCAGTACTTGAAGGAGGGTATTTGTTTAGAGCGAAAAACACTCCCCACTCCTTTTAGTCATATCTCGAGTTCTGGCCAACCGATCGCGCCAAGCCATATAAATGAGGAACAACCGCGCTATATAACATTTTCGTGTCACTTTTATAGTTTAGGCGCAGTACTTGAAGGAGCGTATTTGTTTAGAGCGAAAAACACTCCCCCATCCTTTCAGTCATAGCTCGAGTTCTAGCCAACCGATCGCGCCAAGCCGTATATCAAATAAAAGGTCTTTAAATGAGGAACAACCGCACTATATAACATTTTCGTGTCACTTCTATAGTTTAGGCGCAGTACTTGAAGGACCGTATTTGTTTAGAGCGAAAAACACTCCCCACTCCTTTTAGTCATATCTCGAGTTCTAGCCAACCGATCGCGTCGAGCCATATATCAAATGAAAGGTCTTTAAATGAGGAACAACCGCGCTATATAACATTTTCGTGTGACTGTTATAGTTTAGGCGCAGTACTTGAAGGAGCGTATTTCTTTAGAGCGAAAAACACTCCACACTCCTTTCAGTCATATCTCGTGTTCTGGCCAACCGATCGCGCCAAGCCATATATCAAATGAAAGGTCTTTAAATGAGGAACAACCGCGCTATATAACATTTTCGTGTGACTTCTATAGTTTAGGCGCAGTACTTGAAGGAGGGTATTTGTTTAGAGCGGAAAACACTCCCCAATCCTTTCAGTCATAGCTCGAGTTCTAGCCAACCGATCGCGCCAAGCCATACATCAAATGAAAGGTCTTTAAATGAGGAACAACCGCGCTATATAACATTTTCGTGTCACTTCTATAGTTTAGGCGCAGTACTTGAAGGAGCGTATTTGTTTAGAGCGAAAAACACTCCCCACTCCTTTTAGTCATATCTCGAGTTCTGGCCAACCGATCGCGCCAAGCCATATAAATGAGGAACAACCGCGCTATATAACATTTTCGTGTCACTTTTATAGTTTAGGCGCAGTACTTGAAGGAGCGTATTTGTTTAGAGCGAAAAACACTCCCCCATCCTTTCAGTCATAGCTCGAGTTCTAGCCAACCGATCGCGCCAAGCCGTATATCAAATAAAAGGTCTTTAAATGAGGAACAACCGCACTATATAACATTTTCGTGTCACTTCTATAGTTTAGGCGCAGTACTTGAAGGACCGTATTTGTTTAGAGCGAAAAACACTCCCCACTCCTTTTAGTCATATCTCGAGTTCTAGCCAAACGATCGCGTCGAGCCATATATCAAATGAAAGGTCTTTAAATGAGGAACAACCGCGCTATATAACATTTTCGTGTGACTGTTATAGTTTAGGCGCAGTACTTGAAGGAGCGTATTTCTTTAGAGCGAAAAACACTCCCCACTCCTTTCAGTCATATCTCGTGTTCTGGCCAACCGATCGCGCCAAGCCATATATCAAATGAAAGGTCTTTAAATGAGGAACAACCGCGCTATATAACATTTTCGTGTGACTTCTATAGTTTAGGCGCAGTACTTGAAGGAGCGTATTTGTTTAGAGCGGAAAACACTCCCCAATCCTTTCAGTCATATCTCGAGTTCTAGCCAACCGATCGCGCCAAGCCATACATCAAATGAAAGGTCTTTAAATGAGGAACAACCGCGCTATATAACATTATCGTGTCACTTCTATAGTTTAGGCGCAGTACTTGAAGGAGCGTATTTGTTTAGAGCGAAAAACACTCCCCACTCCTTTTAGTCATATCTCGAGTTCTAGCCAACCGATCGCGTCGAGCCATATATCAAATGAAAGGTCTTTAAATGAGGAACAACCGCGCTATATAACATTTTCGTGTGACTGTTATAGTTTAGGCGCAGTACTTGAAGGAGCATATTTCTTTAGAGCGAAAAACACTCCCCACTCCTTTCAGTCATATCTCGTGTTCTGGCCAACCGATCGCGCCAAGCCATATATCAAATGAAAGGTCTTTAAATGAGGACCAACCGCGCTATGTAACATTTTTGTGTCACTTCTATAGTTTAGGCGCAGTACTTGAAGGAGCGTATTTGTTTATAGCGAAAAACACTCCCCACTCCTTTCAGTCATATCTCGAGTTCTAGCTAACCGATCGCGTCAAGCCATATATCAAATGAAAGGCCTTTAAATGAGGAACAACCGCGCTATATAACATTATCGTGTCACTTCTATAGTTTAGCCGCAGTACTTGAAGGAGCGTATTTGTTTAAGGCAAAAAAACACACCCCACTTCTTTCAGTCATATCTCGAGTTCTAGCCAACCTATCGCGATAAGCCATATATCATATGAAAGGTCTTTAAATGAGGAACATTCGCGCTATATAACATTTTTGTGTCACTTCTATAGTTTAGGCGCAGTACTTGAAGGAGCGTATTTGTTTAAGAAGAAAAACGCTCCCCACTTCTTTCAGTCATATCTCGAGTTCTAACTAACCTATCGCGCCAAGCCATATATCATATGAAAGGTCATTAAATGAGGAACAATCGCGCTATATAACATTTTCGTGTCACTTCTATAGTTTAGGCGCAGTACCTGAAGTAGCGTATTTGTTTAAGGCGTAAAACACTCCCCACTTTTTTCAGTCATATCTCGAGTTCTAGCTAACCCATCGCGCCAAGCCATATACCATATGAAAGGTCTTTAAATAAGGAACAATCTCACTTCTTTCAGTCATATCTCGAGTTCTAGGTAACCCATCGCGCCAAGCCATATATCATATGAAAGGTCTTTAAATGAGGAATAATCGCGCTATATAACATTTTCGTGTCACTTCTATAGTTTAGGCGCAGTACTTGAAGGAGCGTATTTGTTTAAGGCGAAAAACGCTCCCCACTTCTTTCAGTCATATCTCGAGTTCTAACTAACCTATCGCGCCAAGCCATATATCATATGAAAGGTCATTAAATGAGGAACAATCGCGCTATATAACATTTTCGTGTCACTTCTATAGTTTAGGCGCAGTACCTGAAGTAGCGTATTTGTTTAAGGCGTAAAACACTCCCCACTTTTTTCAGTCATATCTCGAGTTCTAGCTAACCCATCGCGCCAAGCCATATACCATATGAAAGGTCTTTAAATAAGGAACAATCTCACTTCTTTCAGTCATATCTCGAGTTCTAGGTAACCCATCGCGTCAAGCCATATATCATATGAAAGGTCTTTAAATGAGGAACAACCGCGCTATATAACATTTTCGTGTGACTTCTATAGTTTAGGCGCAGTACTTGAAGGAGCGTATTTGTTTAGAGCGGAAAACACTCCCCAATCCTTTCAGTCATATCTCGAGTTCTAGCCAACCGATCGCGCCAAGCCATACATCAAATGAAAGGTCTTTAAATGAGGAACAACCGCGCTATATAACATTATCGTGTCACTTCTATAGTTTAGGCGCAGTACTTGAAGGAGCGTATTGCTTTAGAGCGAAAAACACTCCCCACTCCTTTCAGTCATATCTCGAGTTTTAGCCAACCGATCGCGTCAAGCCATATATCAAATGAAGGTCTTTAAATGAGGAACAACCGCGCTATATAACATTATCGTGTCACTTCTATAGTTTAGGCGCAGTACTTGAAGGAGGGTATTTGTTTAGAGCGAAAAACACTCCCCACTCCTTTCAGTCATATCTCGAGTTTTAGCCAACCGATCGCGTCAAGCCATATATCAAATGAAGGTCTTTAAATGAGGAACAACCGCGCTACATAACATTTTCGTGTCACTTCTATAGTTTAGGCGCAGTACTTGAAGGAGGGTATTTGTTTAGAGCGAAAAATACTCCACACTCCTTTCAGTCATATCTCGTGTTCTGGCCAACCGATCGCGCCAAGCCATATATCAAATGAAAGGTCTTTAAATGAGGAACAACCGCGCTATATAACATTTTCGTGTGACTTCTATAGTTTAGGCGCAGTACTTGAAGGAGGGTATTTGTTTAGAGCGGAAAACACTCCCCAATCCTTTCAGTCATAGCTCGAGTTCTAGCCAACCGATCGCGCCAAGCCATACATCAAATGAAAGGTCTTTAAATGAGGAACAACCGCGCTATATAACATTTTCGTGTCACTTCTATAGTTTAGGCGCAGTACTTGAAGGAGCGTATTTGTTTAGAGCGAAAAACACTCCCCACTCCTTTTAGTCATATCTCGAGTTCTGGCCAACCGATCGCGCCAAGCCATATAAATGAGGAACAACCGCGCTATATAACATTTTCGTGTCACTTTTATAGTTTAGGCGCAGTACTTGAAGGAGCGTATTTGTTTAGAGCGAAAAACACTCCCCCATCCTTTCAGTCATAGCTCGAGTTCTAGCCAACCGATCGCGCCAAGCCGTATATCAAATAAAAGGTCTTTAAATGAGGAACAACCGCACTATATAACATTTTCGTGTCACTTCTATAGTTTAGGCGCAGTACTTGAAGGACCGTATTTGTTTAGAGCGAAAAACACTCCCCACTCCTTTTAGTCATATCTCGAGTTCTAGCCAACCGATCGCGTCGAGCCATATATCAAATGAAAGGTCTTTAAATGAGGAACAACCGCGCTATATAACATTTTCGTGTGACTGTTATAGTTTAGGCGCAGTACTTGAAGGAGCGTATTTCTTTAGAGCGAAAAACACTCCCCACTCCTTTCAGTCATATCTCGTGTTCTGGCCAACCGATCGCGCCAAGCCATATATCAAATGAAAGGTCTTTAAATGAGGAACAACCGCGCTATATAACATTTTCGTGTGACTTCTATAGTTTAGGCGCAGTACTTGAAGGAGCGTATTTGTTTAGAGCGGAAAACACTCCCCAATCCTTTCAGTCATATCTCGAGTTCTAGCCAACCGATCGCGCCAAGCCATACATCAAATGAAAGGTCTTTAAATGAGGAACAACCGCGCTATATAACATTATCGTGTCACTTCTATAGTTTAGGCGCAGTACTTGAAGGAGCGTATTTGTTTAGAGCGAAAAACACTCCCCACTCCTTTTAGTCATATCTCGAGTTCTAGCCAACCGATCGCGTCGAGCCATATATCAAATGAAAGGTCTTTAAATGAGGAACAACCGCGCTATATAACATTTTCGTGTGACTGTTATAGTTTAGGCGCAGTACTTGAAGGAGCATATTTCTTTAGAGCGAAAAACACTCCCCACTCCTTTCAGTCATATCTCGTGTTCTGGCCAACCGATCGCGCCAAGCCATATATCAAATGAAAGGTCTTTAAATGAGGACCAACCGCGCTATATAACATTTTCGTGTCACTTCTATAGTTTAGGCGCAGTACTTGAAGGAGCGTATTTGTTTAGAGCGAAAAACACACCCCACATCTTTCAGTCATATCTCGAGTTCTAGCTAACCCATCGCGCCAAGCCATATACCATATGAAAGGTCTTTAAATAAGGAACAATCTCACTTCTTTCAGTCATATCTCGAGTTCTAGGTAACCCATCGCGCCAAGCCATATATCATATGAAAGGTCTTTAAATGAGGAATAATCGCGCTATATAACATTTTCGTGTCACTTCTATAGTTTAGGCGCAGTACTTGAAGGAGCGTATTTGTTTAAGGGGAAAAACACACCCCACTTCTTTCAGTCATATCTCGAGTTCTAGCCAACCTATCGCGATAAACCATATACCATATGAAAGGTCTTTAAATGAGGAACAATCGCGCTATATAACATTTTCGTGTCACTTCTATAGTTTAGGCGCAGTACTTGAAGGAGCGTATTTGTTTAGAGTGAAAAACACACCCCACTTCTTTCAGTCATATCTCGAGTTCTAGCCAACCTATCGCGATAAACCATATTTCATATGAAAGGTCTTTAAATGAGGAACATTCGCGCTATATAACATTTTCGTGTCACTTCTATAGTTTAGGCGCAGTACTTGAAGGAGCGTATTTGTTTAAGGCGAAAAACACTCCCCACTTCTTTCAGTCATATCTCGAGTTCTAGCCAACCTATCGCGATAAACCATATATCATATGAAAAGTCTTTAAATGAGGAACATTCGCGCTATATAACATTTTTGTGTCACTTCTATAGTTTAGGCGCAGTACTTGAAGGAGCGTATTTGTTTAAGGCGAAAAACACTCCCCACTTCTTTCAGTCATATCTCGAGTTCTAGCCAACCTATCGCGATAAACCATATATCATATGAAAGGTCTTTAAATGAGGAACATTCGCGCTATATAACATTTTTGTGTCACTTCTATAGTTTAGGCGCAGTACTTGAAGGAGCGTATTTGTTTAGAGCGAAAAACACACCCCACTTCTTTCAGTCATATCTCGAGTTCTAGCCAACCTATCGCGATAAACCATATATCATATGAAAGGACCTTTAAATGAGGAACATTCGCGCTATATAACATTTTTGTGTCACTTCTATAGTTTAGGCGCAGTACTTGAAGGAGCGTATTTGTTTAGAGCGAAAAACACACCCCACATCTTTCAGTCATATCTCGAGTTCTAGCCAACCTATCGCGATAAGCCATATATCATATGAAAGGTCTTTAAATGAGGAACAATCGCGCTATATAACATTTTCGTGTCACTTCTATAGTTTAGGCGCAGTACTTGAAGGAGCGTATTTGTTTAAGGCGAAAAACACACCCCACTTCTTTCAGTGATACCTCGAGTTCTAGGTAACCTATCGCGATAAGCCATATATCATATGAAAGGTCTTTAAATGAGGAATAATCGCGCTATATAACATTTTCGTGTCACTTCTATAGTTTAGGCGTAGTACTTGAAGGAGCGTATTTATTTAAGGCGAAAAACACGCCCCACTTCTTTCAGTCATATCTCGAGTTCTGGCCAACCTATCGCGATAAGCCATATATCATATGAAAGGTCTTTAAATGAGGAATAATCGCGCTATATAACATTTTCGTGTCACTTCTATAGTAGTACTTGAAGGAGCGTATTATTTTTAAGGCGAAAAACACACCCCACTTCTTTTAGTCATATCTCGAGTTCTGGCCAACCTATCGCGATAAGCCATATATCATATGAAAGGTCTTTAAATGAGGAATAATCGCGCTATATAACATTTTCGTGTCACTTCTATAGTTTAGGCGCAGTACTTGAAGGACCGTATTTGTTTAGAGCGAAAAACACACCCTACTTCTTTCAGTCATATCTCGAGTTCTAGCCAACCTATCGCGATGAGCCATATATCATATGAAAGGTCTTTAAATGTGGAACAATCGCGCTATATAACATTTTCGTGTCACTTCTATAGTTTAGCCGCAGTACTTGAAGGAGCGTATTTGTTTAAGGCAAAAAAACACACCCCACTTCTTTCAGTCATATCTCGAGTTCTAGCCAACCTATCGCGATAAGCCATATATCATATGAAAGGTCTTTAAATGAGGAACATTCGCGCTATATAACATTTTTGTGTCACTTCTATAGTTTAGGCGCAGTACTTGAAGGAGCGTATTTGTTTAAGGCGAAAAACGCTCCCCACTTCTTTCAGTCATATCTCGAGTTCTAACTAACCTATCGCGCCAAGCCATATATCATATGAAAGGTCATTAAATGAGGAACAATCGCGCTATATAACATTTTCGTGTCACTTCTATAGTTTAGGCGCAGTACCTGAAGTAGCGTATTTGTTTAAGGCGTAAAACACTCCCCACTTTTTTCAGTCATATCTCGAGTTCTAGCTAACCCATCGCGCCAAGCCATATACCATATGAAAGGTCTTTAAATAAGGAACAATCTCACTTCTTTCAGTCATATCTCGAGTTCTAGGTAACCCATCGCGCCAAGCCATATATCATATGAAAGGTCTTTAAATGAGGAATAATCGCGCTATATAACATTTTCGTGTCACTTCTATAGTTTAGGCGCAGTACTTGAAGGAGCGTATTTGTTTAAGGGGAAAAACACACCCCACTTCTTTCAGTCATATCTCGAGTTCTAGCCAACCTATCGCGATAAACCATATACCATATGAAAGGTTTTTAAATAAGGAACAATCGCGCTATATAACATTTTTGTGTCACTTCTATAGTTTAGGCGCAGTACTTGAAGGAGCGTATTTGTTTAGAGCGAAAAACACACCCCACTTCTTTCAGTCATATCTCGAGTTCTAGCCAACCTATCGCGATAAACCATATTTCATATGAAAGGTCTTTAAATGAGGAACATTCGCGCTATATAACATTTTCGTGTCACTTCTATAGTTTAGGCGCAGTACTTGAAGGAGCGTATTTGTTTAAGGCGAAAAACACTCCCCACTTCTTTCAGTCATATCTCGAGTTCTAGCCAACCTATCGCGATAAACCATATATCATATGAAAGGTCTTTAAATGAGGAACATTCGCGCTATATAACATTTTTGTGTCACTTCTATAGTTTAGGCGCAGTACTTGAAGGAGCGTATTTGTTTAGAGCGAAAAACACACCCCACATCTTTCAGTCATATCTCGAGTTCTAGCCAACCTATCGCGATAAGCCATATATCATATGAAAGGTCTTTAAATGAGGAACAATCGCGCTATATAACATTTTCGTGTCACTTCTATAGTTTAGGCGCAGTACTTGAAGGAGCGTATTTGTTTAAGGCGAAAAACACACCCCACTTCTTTCAGTCATACCTCGAGTTCTAGGTAACCTATCGCGATAAGCCATATATCATATGAAAGGTCTTTAAATGAGGAATAATCGCGCTATATAACATTATCGTGTCACTTCTATAGTTTAGGCGTAGTACTTGAAGGAGCGTATTTATTTAAGGCGAAAAACACGCCCCACTTCTTTCAGTCATATCTCGAGTTCTGGCCAACCTATCGCGATAAGCCATATATCATATGAAAGGTCTTTAAATGAGGAATAATCGCGCTATATAACATTTTCGTGTCACTTCTATAGTAGTACTTGAAGGAGCGTATTATTTTTAAGGCGAAAAACACACCCCACTTCTTTTAGTCATATCTCGAGTTCTGGCCAACCTATCGCGATAAGCCATATATCATATGAAAGGTCTTTAAATGAGGAATAATCGCGCTATATAACATTTTCGTGTCACTTCTATAGTTTAGGCGCAGTACTTGAAGGAGCGTATTTGTTTAAGGCGAAAAACACTCCCCACTTCTTTCAGTCATATCTCGAGTTCTAGCCAACCTATCGCGATAAGCCATATATCATATGAAAGGTCTTTAAATGAGGAATAATCGCGCTATATAACATTTTCGTGTCACTTCTATAGTTTAGGCGCAGTACTTGAAGGAGCGTATTTGTTTAAGGCGAAAAACACTCCCCACTTCTTTCAGTCATATCTCGAGTTCTAGCCAACCTATCGCGATAAGCCATATATCATATGAAAGGTCTTTAAATGAGAAACATTCGCGCTATATAACATTTTTGTGTCACTTCTATAGTTTAGGCGCAGTACTTGAAGGAGCGTATTTGTTTAAGGCGAAAAACACTCCCCACTTCTTTCAGTCATATCTCGAGTTCTAGCCAACCTATCGCGATAAGCCATATATCATATGAAAGGTCTTTAAATGAGGAACAATCGCGCTATATAACATTTTCGTGTCACTTCTATAGTTTAGGCGCAGTACTTGAAGGAGCGTATTTGTTTAAGGCGTAAAACACTCCCCACTTCTTTCAGTCATATATCGAGTTATAGGTAACCCATCGCGCCAAGCCATATATCATATGAAAGGTCTTTAAATGAGGAATAATCGCGCTATATAACATTTTCGTGTCATTTCTATAGTTTAGGCGCAGTACTTGAAGGAGCGTATTTGTTTAGAGCGAAAAACACACCCCACTTCTTTCAGTCATAACTCAAGTTCTAGCCAACTTATCGCGATAAGCCATATATCATATGAAAGGTCTTTAAATGAGGAACATTCGCGCTATATAACATTTTTGTGTCACTTCTATAGTTTAGGCGCAGTACTTGAAGGAGCGTATTTGTTTAAGGCGAAAAACACTCCCCACTTCTTTCAGTCATATCCCGAGTTCTAACTAACCTATCGCGCCAAGCCATATATCATATGAAAGGTCTTTAAATGAGGAACAATCGCGCTATATAACATTTTCGTGTCACTTCTATAGTTTAGGCGCAGTACCTGAAGGAGCGTATTTGTTTAAGGCGTAAAACACTCCCCACTTCTTTCAGTCATATCTCGAGTTCTAGCCAACCTATCGCAATAAGCCATATATCATATGAAAGGTCTTTAAATAAGGAACAATCGCGCTATATAACATTTTCGTGTCACTTCTATAGTTTAGGCGCAGTACGTGAAGGAGCGTATTTGTTTAGAGCGAAAAACACACCCTACTTCTTTCAGTCATATCTCGAGTTCTAACTAACCTATCGCGCCAAGCCATATATCATATGAAAGGTCATTAAATGAGGAACAATCGCGCTATATAACATTTTCGTGTCACTTCTATAGTTTAGGCGCAGTACCTGAAGTAGCGTATTTGTTTAAGGCGTAAAACACTCCCCACTTTTTTCAGTCATATCTCGAGTTCTAGCTAACCCATCGCGCCAAGCCATATACCATATGAAAGGTCTTTAAATAAGGAACAATCTCACTTCTTTCAGTCATATCTCGAGTTCTAGGTAACCCATCGCGCCAAGCCATATATCATATGAAAGGTCTTTAAATGAGGAATAATCGCGCTATATAATATTTTCGTGTCACTTCTATAGTTTAGGCGCAGTACTTGAAGGAGCGTATTTGTTTAAGGGGAAAAACACACCCCACTTCTTTCAGTCATATCTCGAGTTCTAGCCAACCTATCGCGATAAACCATATACCATATGAAAGGTCTTTAAATGAGGAACAATCGCGTTATATAACATTTTCGTGTCACTTCTATAGTTTAGGCGCAGTACTTGAAGGAGCGTATTTGTTTAGAGCGAAAAACACACCCCACTTCTTTCAGTCATATCTCGAGTTCTAGCCAACCTATCGCGATAAACCATAATTCATATGAAAGGTCTTTAAATGAGGAACATTCGCGCTATATAACATTTTCGTGTCACTTCTATAGTTTAGGCGCAGTACTTGAAGGAGCGTATTTGTTTAGAGCGAAAAACACTCCCCACTCCTTTCAGTCATATCTCGAGTTCTAGCTAACCGATCGCGTCAAGCCATATATCAAATGAAAGGCCTTTAAATGAGGAACAACCGCGCTATATAACATTATCGTGTCACTTCTATAGTTTAGCCGCAGTACTTGAAGGAGCGTATTTGTTTAAGGCAAAAAAACACACCCCACTTCTTTCAGTCATATCTCGAGTTCTAGCCAACCTATCGCGATAAGCCATATATCATATGAAAGGTCTTTAAATGAGGAACATTCGCGCTATATAACATTTTTGTGTCACTTCTATAGTTTAGGCGCAGTACTTGAAGGAGCGTATTTGTTTAAGGCGAAAAACGCTCCCCACTTCTTTCAGTCATATCTCGAGTTCTAACTAACCTATCGCGCCAAGCCATATATCATATGAAAGGTCATTAAATGAGGAACAATCGCGCTATATAACATTTTCGTGTCACTTCTATAGTTTAGGCGCAGTACCTGAAGTAGCGTATTTGTTTAAGGCGTAAAACACTCCCCACTTTTTTCAGTCATATCTCGAGTTCTAGCTAACCCATCGCGCCAAGCCATATACCATATGAAAGGTCTTTAAATAAGGAACAATCTCACTTCTTTCAGTCATATCTCGAGTTCTAGGTAACCCATCGCGCCAAGCCATATATCATATGAAAGGTCTTTAAATGAGGAATAATCGCGCTATATAACATTTTCGTGTCACTTCTATAGTTTAGGCGCAGTACTTGAAGGAGCGTATTTGTTTAAGGGGAAAAACACACCCCACTTCTTTCAGTCATATCTCGAGTTCTAGCCAACCTATCGCGATAAACCATATACCATATGAAAGGTCTTTAAATGAGGAACAATCGCGCTATATAACATTTTCGTGTCACTTCTATAGTTTAGGCGCAGTACTTGAAGGAGCGTATTTGTTTAGAGCGAAAAACACACCCCACTTCTTTCAGTCATATCTCGAGTTCTAGCCAACCTATCGCGATAAACCATAATTCATATGAAAGGTCTTTAAATGAGGAACATTCGCGCTATATAACATTTTCGTGTCACTTCTATAGTTTAGGCGCAGTACTTGAAGGAGCGTATTTGTTTAGAGCGAAAAACACACCCCACTTCTTTCAGTCATATCTGGAGTTCTAGCCAACCTATCGCGATAAACCATATACCATATGAAAGGTCTTTAAATGAGGAACAATCGCGCTATATAACATTTTCGTGTCACTTCTATAGTTTAGGCGCAGTACTTGAAGGAGCGTATTTGTTTAGAGCGAAAAACACACCCCACTTCTTTCAGTCATATCTCGAGTTCTAGCCAACCTATCGCGATAAACCATAAAAAAAACCATACCTCGAGTTCTAGGTAACCTATCGCGATAAGCCATATATCATATGAAAGGTCTTTAAATGAGGAATAATCGCGCTATATAACATTTTCGTGTCACTTCTATAGTTTAGGCGTAGTACTTGAAGGAGCGTATTTATTTAAGGCGAAAAACACGCCCCACTTCTTTCAGTCATATCTCGAGTTCTGGCCAACCTATCGCGATAAGCCATATATCATATGAAAGGTCTTTAAATGAGGAATAATCGCGCTATATAACATTTTCGTGTCACTTCTATAGTAGTACTTGAAGGAGCGTATTATTTTTAAGGCGAAAAACACACCCCACTTCTTTTAGTCATATCTCGAGTTCTGGCCAACCTATCGCGATAAGCCATATATCATATGAAAGGTCTTTAAATGAGGAATAATCGCGCTATATAACATTTTCGTGTCACTTCTATAGTTTAGGCGCAGTACTTGAAGGACCGTATTTGTTTAGAGCGAAAAACACACCCTACTTCTTTCAGTCATATCTCGAGTTCTAGCCAACCTATCGCGATAAGCCATATATCATATGAAAGGTCTTTAAATGTGGAACAATCGCGCTATATAACATTTTCGTGTCACTTCTATAGTTTAGCCGCAGTACTTGAAGGAGCGTATTTGTTTAAGGCAAAAAAACACACCCCACTTCTTTCAGTCATATCTCGAGTTCTAGCCAACCTATCGCGATAAGCCATATATCATATGAAAGGTCTTTAAATGAGGAACATTCGCGCTATATAACATTTTTGTGTCACTTCTATAGTTTAGGCGCAGTACTTGAAGGAGCGTATTTGTTTAAGGCGAAAAACGCTCCCCACTTCTTTCAGTCATATCTCGAGTTCTAACTAACCTATCGCGCCAAGCCATATATCATATGAAAGGTCATTAAATGAGGAACAATCGCGCTATATAACATTTTCGTGTCACTTCTATAGTTTAGGCGCAGTACCTGAAGTAGCGTATTTGTTTAAGGCGTAAAACACTCCCCACTTTTTTCAGTCATATCTCGAGTTCTAGCTAACCCATCGCGCCAAGCCATATACCATATGAAAGGTCTTTAAATAAGGAACAATCTCACTTCTTTCAGTCATATCTCGAGTTCTAGGTAACCCATCGCGCCAAGCCATATATCATATGAAAGGTCTTTAAATGAGGAATAATCGCGCTATATAATATTTTCGTGTCACTTCTATAGTTTAGGCGCAGTACTTGAAGGAGCGTATTTGTTTAAGGGGAAAAACACACCCCACTTCTTTCAGTCATATCTCGAGTTCTAGCCAACCTATCGCGATAAACCATATATCATATGAAAGGTCTTTAAATGAGGAACATTCGCGCTATATAACATTTTTGTGTCACTTCTATAGTTTAGGCGCAGTACTTGAAGGAGCGTATTTGTTTAGAGCGAAAAACACACCCTACTTCTTTCAGTCATATCTGGAGTTCTAGCCAACCTATCGCGATAAACCATATATCATATGAAAGGACTTTAAATGAGGAACATTCGCGCTATATAACATTTTTGTGTCACTTCTATAGTTTAGGCGCAGTACTTGAAGGAGCGTATTTGTTTAGAGCGAAAAACACACCCCACATCTTTCAGTCATATCTCGAGTTCTAGCCAACCTATCGCGATAAGCCATATATCATATGAAAGGTCTTTAAATGAGGAACAATCGCGCTATATAACATTTTCGTGTCACTTCTATAGTTTAGGCGCAGTACTTGAAGGAGCGTATTTGTTTAAGGCGAAAAACACACCCCACTTCTTTCAGTGATACCTCGAGTTCTAGGTAACCTATCGCGATAAGCCATATATCATATGAAAGGTCTTTAAATGAGGAATAATCGCGCTATATAACATTTTCGTGTCACTTCTATAGTTTAGGCGCAGTACTTGAAGGAGCGTATTTGTTTAAGGGGAAAAACACACCCCACTTCTTTCAGTCATGTCTCGAGTTCTAGCCAACCTATCGCGATAAACCATATACCATATGAAAGGTCTTTAAATGAGGAACAATCGCGCTATATAACATTTTCGTGTCACTTCTATAGTTTAGGCGCAGTACTTGAAGGAGCGTATTTGTTTAAGGCGAAAAACACTCCCCACTTCTTTCAGTCATATCTCGAGTTCTAGCCAACCTATCGCGATAAGCCATATATCATATGAAAGGTCTTTAAATGAGGAACATTCGCGCTATATAACATTTTTGTGTCACTTCTATAGTTTAGGCGCAGTACTTGAAGGAGCGTATTTGTTTAGAGCGAAAAACACACCCCACATCTTTCAGTCATATCTCGAGTTCTAGCCAACCTATCGCGATAAGCCATATATCATATGAAAGGTCTTTAAATGAGGAACAATCGCGCTATATAACATTTTCGTGTCACTTCTATAGTTTAGGCGCAGTACTTGAAGGAGCGTATTTGTTTAAGGCGAAAAACACACCCCACTTCTTTCAGTGATACCTCGAGTTCTAGGTAACCTATCGCGATAAGCCATATATCATATGAAAGGTCTTTAAATGAGGAATAATCGCGCTATATAACATTTTCGTGTCACTTCTATAGTTTAGGCGCAGTACTTGAAGGAGCGTATTTGTTTAAGGGGAAAAACACACCCCACTTCTTTCAGTCATATCTCGAGTTCTAGCCAACCTATCGCGATAAACCATATACCATATGAAAGGTCTTTAAATGAGGAACAATCGCGCTATATAACATTTTCGTGTCACTTCTATAGTTTAGGCGCAGTACTTGAAGGAGCGTATTTGTTTAGAGCGAAAAACACACCCCACTTCTTTCAGTCATATCTCGAGTTCTAGCCAACCTATCGCGATAAACCATATTTCATATGAAAGGTCTTTAAATGAGGAACATTCGCGCTATATAACATTTTCGTGTCACTTCTATAGTTTAGGCGCAGTACTTGAAGGAGCGTATTTGTTTAAGGCGAAAAACACTCCCCACTTCTTTCAGTCATATCTCGAGTTCTAACTAACCTATCGCGCCAAGCCATATATCATATGAAAGGTCATTAAATGAGGAACAATCGCGCTATATAACATTTTCGTGTCACTTCTATAGTTTAGGCGCAGTACCTGAAGTAGCGTATTTGTTTAAGGCGTAAAACACTCCCCACTTTTTTCAGTCATATCTCGAGTTCTAGCTAACCCATCGCGCCAAGCCATATACCATATGAAAGGTCTTTAAATAAGGAACAATCTCACTTCTTTCAGTCATATCTCGAGTTCTAGGTAACCCATCGCGCCAAGCCATATATCATATGAAAGGTCTTTAAATGAGGAATAATCGCGCTATATAATATTTTCGTGTCACTTCTATAGTTTAGGCGCAGTACTTGAAGGAGCGTATTTGTTTAAGGGGAAAAACACACCCCACTTCTTTCAGTCATATCTCGAGTTCTAGCCAACCTATCGCGATAAACCATATATCATATGAAAGGTCTTTAAATGAGGAACATTCGCGCTATATAACATTTTTGTGTCACTTCTATAGTTTAGGCGCAGTACTTGAAGGAGCGTATTTGTTTAGAGCGAAAAACACACCCCACTTCTTTCAGTCATATCTGGAGTTCTAGCCAACCTATCGCGATAAACCATATATCATATGAAAGGACTTTAAATGAGGAACATTCGCGCTATATAACATTTTTGTGTCACTTCTATAGTTTAGGCGCAGTACTTGAAGGAGCGTATTTGTTTAGAGCGAAAAACACACCCCACATCTTTCAGTCATATCTCGAGTTCTAGCCAACCTATCGCGATAAGCCATATATCATATGAAAGGTCTTTAAATGAGGAACAATCGCGCTATATAACATTTTCGTGTCACTTCTATAGTTTAGGCGCAGTACTTGAAGGAGCGTATTTGTTTAAGGCGAAAAACACACCCCACTTCTTTCAGTGATACCTCGAGTTCTAGGTAACCTATCGCGATAAGCCATATATCATATGAAAGGTCTTTAAATGAGGAATAATCGCGCTATATAACATTTTCGTGTCACTTCTATAGTTTAGGCGCAGTACTTGAAGGAGCGTATTTGTTTAAGGGGAAAAACACACCCCACTTCTTTCAGTCATATCTCGAGTTCTAGCCAACCTATCGCGATAAACCATATACCATATGAAAGGTCTTTAAATGAGGAACAATCGCGCTATATAACATTTTCGTGTCACTTCTATAGTTTAGGCGCAGTACTTGAAGGAGCGTATTTGTTTAAGGCGAAAAACACTCCCCACTTCTTTCAGTCATATCTCGAGTTCTAGCCAACCTATCGCGATAAGCCATATATCATATGAAAGGTCTTTAAATGAGGAACATTCGCGCTATATAACATTTTTGTGTCACTTCTATAGTTTAGGCGCAGTACTTGAAGGAGCGTATTTGTTTAGAGCGAAAAACACACCCCACATCTTTCAGTCATATCTCGAGTTCTAGCCAACCTATCGCGATAAGCCATATATCATATGAAAGGTCTTTAAATGAGGAACAATCGCGCTATATAACATTTTCGTGTCACTTCTATAGTTTAGGCGCAGTACTTGAAGGAGCGTATTTGTTTAAGGCGAAAAACACACCCCACTTCTTTCAGTGATACCTCGAGTTCTAGGTAACCTATCGCGATAAGCCATATATCATATGAAAGGTCTTTAAATGAGGAATAATCGCGCTATATAACATTTTCGTGTCACTTCTATAGTTTAGGCGCAGTACTTGAAGGAGCGTATTTGTTTAAGGGGAAAAACACACCCCACTTCTTTCAGTCATATCTCGAGTTCTAGCCAACCTATCGCGATAAACCGTATACCATATGAAAGGTCTTTAAATGAGGAACAATCGCGCTATATAACATTTTCGTGTCACTTCTATAGTTTAGGCGCAGTACTTGAAGGAGCGTATTTGTTTAAGGCGAAAAACACTCCCCACTTCTTTCAGTCATATCTCGAGTTCTAGCCAACCTATCGCGATAAGCCATATATCATATGAAAGGTCTTTAAATGAGAAACATTCGCGCTATATAACATTTTTGTGTCACTTCTATAGTTTAGGCGCAGTACTTGAAGGAGCGTATTTGTTTAAGGCGAAAAACACTCCCCACTTCTTTCAGTCATATCTCGAGTTTTAACTAACCTATCGCGCCAAGCCATATATCATATGAAAGGTCTTTAAATGAGGAACAATCGCGCTATATAACATTTTCGTGTCACTTCTATAGTTTAGGCGCAGTACTTGAAGGAGCGTATTTGTTTAAGGCGTAAAACACTCCCCACTTCTTTCAGTCATATATCGAGTTATAGGTAACCCATCGCGCCAAGCCATATATCATATGAAAGGTCTTTAAATGAGGAATAATCGCGCTATATAACATTTTCGTGTCATTTCTATAGTTTAGGCGCAGTACTTGAAGGAGCGTATTTGTTTAGAGCGAAAAACACACCCCACTTCTTTCAGTCATATCTCAAGTTCTAGCCAACTTATCGCGATAAGCCATATATCATATGAAAGGTCTTTAAATGAGGAACATTCGCGCTATATAACATTTTTGTGTCACTTCTATAGTTTAGGCGCAGTACTTGAAGGAGCGTATTTGTTTAAGGCGAAAAACACTCCCCACTTCTTTCAGTCATATCCCGAGTTCTAACTAACCTATCGCGCCAAGCCATATATCATATGAAAGGTCTTTAAATGAGGAACAATCGCGCTATATAACATTTTCGTGTCACTTCTATAGTTTAGGCGCAGTACCTGAAGGAGCGTATTTGTTTAAGGCGTAAAACACTCCCCACTTCTTTCAGTCATATCTCGAGTTCTAGCCAACCTATCGCAATAAGCCATATATCATATGAAAGGTCTTTAAATGAGGAACAATCGCGTTATATAACATTTTCGTGTCACTTCTATAGTTTAGGCGCAGTACCTGAAGGAGCGTATTTGTTTAAGGCGAAAAACACTCCCCACTTCTTTCAGTCATATCTCGAGTTCTAACTAACCTATCGCGCCAAGCCATATATCATATGAAAGGTCTTTAAATGAGGAACAATCGCGTTATATAACATTTTCGTGTCACTTCTATAGTTTAGGCGCAGTACCTGAAGGAGCGTATTTGTTTAAGGCGTAAAACACTTCCCACTTCTTTCAGTCATATCTTGAGTTCTAGCTAACCCATCGCGCCAAGCCATATACCATATGAAAGGTCTTTAAATGAGGAACATTCGCGCTATATAACATTTTCGTGTCACTTCTATAGTTTAGGCGCAGTACCTGAAGGAGCGTATTTATTTAAGGCGAAAAACACACCCCACTTCTTTCAGTCATATCTCGAGTTCTAGCCAACCTATCGCGATAAGCCATATATCATATGAAAGGTCTTTAAATGAGGAACATTCGCGCTATATAACATTTTTGTGTCACTTCTATAGTTTAGGCGCAGTACTTGAAGGAGCGTATTTGTTTAAGGCGAAAAACGCTCCCCACTTCTTTCAGTCATATCTCGAGTTCTAACTAACCTATCGCGCCAAGCCATATATCATATGAAAGGTCATTAAATGAGGAACAATCGCGCTATATAACATTTTCGTGTCACTTCTATAGTTTAGGCGCAGTACCTGAAGTAGCGTATTTGTTTAAGGCGTAAAACACTCCCCACTTTTTTCAGTCATATCTCGAGTTCTAGCTAACCCATCGCGCCAAGCCATATACCATATGAAAGGTCTTTAAATAAGGAACAATCTCACTTCTTTCAGTCATATCTCGAGTTCTAGGTAACCCATCGCGCCAAGCCATATATCATATGAAAGGTCTTTAAATGAGGAATAATCGCGCTATATAACATTTTCGTGTCACTTCTATAGTTTAGGCGCAGTACTTGAAGGAGCGTATTTGTTTAAGGGGAAAAACACACCCCACTTCTTTCAGTCATATCTCGAGTTCTAGCCAACCTATCGCGATAAACCATATACCATATGAAAGGTCTTTAAATGAGGAACAATCGCGCTATATAACATTTTCGTGTCACTTCTATAGTTTAGGCGCAGTACTTGAAGGAGCGTATTTGTTTAGAGCGAAAAACACACCCCACTTCTTTCAGTCATATCTCGAGTTCTAGCCAACCTATCGCGATAAACCATATTTCATATGAAAGGTCTTTAAATGAGGAACATTCGCGCTATATAACATTTTCGTGTCACTTCTATAGTTTAGGCGCAGTACTTGAAGGAGCGTATTTGTTTAGAGCGAAAAACACTCCCCACTCCTTTCAGTCATATCTCGAGTTCTAGCTAACCGATCGCGTCAAGCCATATATCAAATGAAAGGCCTTTAAATGAGGAACAACCGCGCTATATAACATTATCGTGTCACTTCTATAGTTTAGCCGCAGTACTTGAAGGAGCGTATTTGTTTAAGGCAAAAAAACACACCCCACTTCTTTCAGTCATATCTCGAGTTCTAGCCAACCTATCGCGATAAGCCATATATCATATGAAAGGTCTTTAAATGAGGAACATTCGCGCTATATAACATTTTTGTGTCACTTCTATAGTTTAGGCGCAGTACTTGAAGGAGCGTATTTGTTTAAGGCGAAAAACGCTCCCCACTTCTTTCAGTCATATCTCGAGTTCTAACTAACCTATCGCGCCAAGCCATATATCATATGAAAGGTCATTAAATGAGGAACAATCGCGCTATATAACATTTTCGTGTCACTTCTATAGTTTAGGCGCAGTACCTGAAGTAGCGTATTTGTTTAAGGCGTAAAACACTCCCCACTTTTTTCAGTCATATCTCGAGTTCTAGCTAACCCATCGCGCCAAGCCATATACCATATGAAAGGTCTTTAAATAAGGAACAATCTCACTTCTTTCAGTCATATCTCGAGTTCTAGGTAACCCATCGCGCCAAGCCATATATCATATGAAAGGTCTTTAAATGAGGAATAATCGCGCTATATAACATTTTCGTGTCACTTCTATAGTTTAGGCGCAGTACTTGAAGGAGCGTATTTGTTTAAGGGGAAAAACACACCCCACTTCTTTCAGTCATATCTCGAGTTCTAGCCAACCTATCGCGATAAACCATATACCATATGAAAGGTCTTTAAATGAGGAACAATCGCGCTATATAACATTTTCGTGTCACTTCTATAGTTTAGGCGCAGTACTTGAAGGAGCGTATTTGTTTAGAGCGAAAAACACACCCCACTTCTTTCAGTCATATCTCGAGTTCTAGCCAACCTATCGCGATAAACCATATTTCATATGAAAGGTCTTTAAATGAGGAACATTCGCGCTATATAACATTTTCGTGTCACTTCTATAGTTTAGGCGCAGTACTTGAAGGAGCGTATTTGTTTAAGGCGAAAAACACTCCCCACTTCTTTCAGTCATATCTCGAGTTCTAGCCAACCTATCGCGATAAGCCATATATCATATGAAAGGTCTTTAAATGAGGAACATTCGCGCTATATAACATTTTTGTGTCACTTCTATAGTTTAGGCGCAGTACTTGAAGGAGCGTATTTGTTTAGAGCGAAAAACACACCCCACTTCTTTCAGTCATATCTGGAGTTCTAGCCAACCTATCGCGATAAACCATATATCATATGAAAGGACTTTAAATGAGGAACATTCGCGCTATATAACATTTTTGTGTCACTTCTATAGTTTAGGCGCAGTACTTGAAGGAGCGTATTTGTTTAGAGCGAAAAACACACCCCACATCTTTCAGTCATATCTCGAGTTCTAGCCAACCTATCGCGATAAGCCATATATCATATGAAAGGTCTTTAAATGAGGAACAATCGCGCTATATAACATTTTCGTGTCACTTCTATAGTTTAGGCGCAGTACTTGAAGGAGCGTATTTGTTTAAGGCGAAAAACACACCCCACTTCTTTCAGTGATACCTCGAGTTCTAGGTAACCTATCGCGATAAGCCATATATCATATGAAAGGTCTTTAAATGAGGAATAATCGCGCTATATAACATTTTCGTGTCACTTCTATAGTTTAGGCGTAGTACTTGAAGGAGCGTATTTATTTAAGGCGAAAAACACGCCCACTTCTTTCAGTCATATCTCGAGTTCTGGCCAACCTATCGCGATAAGCCATATATCATATGAAAGGTCTTTAAATGAGGAATAATCGCGCTATATAACATTTTCGTGTCACTTCTATAGTAGTACTTGAAGGAGCGTATTATTTTTAAGGCGAAAAACACTCCCCACTCCTTTCAGTCATATCTCGAGTTCTAGCTAACCGATCGCGTCAAGCCATATATCAAATGAAAGGCCTTTAAATGAGGAACAACCGCGCTATATAACATTATCGTGTCACTTCTATAGTTTAGCCGCAGTACTTGAAGGAGCGTATTTGTTTAAGGCAAAAAAACACACCCCACTTCTTTCAGTCATATCTCGAGTTCTAGCCAACCTATCGCGATAAGCCATATATCATATGAAAGGTCTTTAAATGAGGAACAATCGCGCTATATAACATTTTCGTGTCACTTCTATAGTTTAGGCGCAGTACCTGAAGTAGCGTATTTGTTTAAGGCGTAAAACACTCCCCACTTTTTTCAGTCATATCTCGAGTTCTAGCTAACCCATCGCGCCAAGCCATATACCATATGAAAGGTCTTTAAATAAGGAACAATCTCACTTCTTTCAGTCATATCTCGAGTTCTAGGTAACCCATCGCGCCAAGCCATATATCATATGAAAGGTCTTTAAATGAGGAATAATCGCGCTATATAACATTTTCGTGTCACTTCTATAGTTTAGGCGCAGTACTTGAAGGAGCGTATTTGTTTAAGGGGAAAAACACACCCCACTTCTTTCAGTCATATCTCGAGTTCTAGCCAACCTATCGCGATAAACCATATACCATATGAAAGGTCTTTAAATGAGGAACAATCGCGCTATATAACATTTTCGTGTCACTTCTATAGTTTAGGCGCAGTACTTGAAGGAGCGTATTTGTTTAGAGCGAAAAACACACCCCACTTCTTTCAGTCATATCTCGAGTTCTAGCCAACCTATCGCGATAAACCATATTTCATATGAAAGGTCTTTAAATGAGGAACATTCGCGCTATATAACATTTTCGTGTCACTTCTATAGTTTAGGCGCAGTACTTGAAGGAGCGTATTTGTTTAAGGCGAAAAACACTCCCCACTTCTTTCAGTCATATCTCGAGTTCTAGCCAACCTATCGCGATAAGCCATATATCATATGAAAGGTCTTTAAATGAGGAACATTCGCGCTATATAACATTTTTGTGTCACTTCTATAGTTTAGGCGCAGTACTTGAAGGAGCGTATTTGTTTAGAGCGAAAAACACACCCCACTTCTTTCAGTCATATCTGGAGTTCTAGCCAACCTATCGCGATAAACCATATATCATATGAAAGGACTTTAAATGAGGAACATTCGCGCTATATAACATTTTTGTGTCACTTCTATAGTTTAGGCGCAGTACTTGAAGGAGCGTATTTGTTTAGAGCGAAAAACACACCCCACATCTTTCAGTCATATCTCGAGTTCTAGCCAACCTATCGCGATAAGCCATATATCATATGAAAGGTCTTTAAATGAGGAACAATCGCGCTATATAACATTTTCGTGTCACTTCTATAGTTTAGGCGCAGTACTTGAAGGAGCGTATTTGTTTAAGGCGAAAAACACACCCCACTTCTTTCAGTGATACCTCGAGTTCTGGGTAACCTATCGCGATAAGCCATATATCATATGAAAGGTCTTTAAATGAGGAATAATCGCGCTATATAACATTTTCGTGTCACTTCTATAGTTTAGGCGTAGTACTTGAAGGAGCGTATTTATTTAAGGCGAAAAACACGCCCACTTCTTTCAGTCATATCTCGAGTTCTGGCCAACCTATCGCGATAAGCCATATATCATATGAAAGGTCTTTAAATGAGGAATAATCGCGCTATATAACATTTTCGTGTCACTTCTATAGTAGTACTTGAAGGAGCGTATTATTTTTAAGGCGAAAAACACACCCCACTTCTTTTAGTCATATCTCGAGTTCTGGCCAACCTATCGCGATAAGCCATATATCATATGAAAGGTCTTTAAATGAGGAACAATCGCGCTATATAACATTTTCGTGTCACTTCTATAGTTTAGCCGCAGTACTTGAAGGAGCGTATTTGTTTAAGGCAAAAAAACACACCCCACTTCTTTCAGTCATATCTCGAGTTCTAGCCAACCTATCGCGATAAGCCATATATCATATGAAAGGTCTTTAAATGAGGAACATTCGCGCTATATAACATTTTTGTGTCACTTCTATAGTTTAGGCGCAGTACTTGAAGGAGCGTATTTGTTTAGAGCGAAAAACACACCCTACTTCTTTCAGTCATATCTCGAGTTCTAGCCAACCTATCGCGATAAGCCATATATCATATGAAAGGTCTTTAAATGTGGAACAATCGCGCTATATAACATTTTCGTGTCACTTCTATAGTTTAGCCGCAGTACTTGAAGGAGCGTATTTGTTTAAGGCAAAAAAACACACCCCACTTCTTTCAGTCATATCTCGAGTTCTAGCCAACCTATCGCGATAAGCCATATATCATATGAAAGGTCTTTAAATGAGGAACATTCGCGCTATATAACATTTTTGTGTCACTTCTATAGTTTAGGCGCAGTACTTGAAGGAGCGTATTTGTTTAAGGCGAAAAACGCTCCCCACTTCTTTCAGTCATATCTCGAGTTCTAACTAACCTATCGCGCCAAGCCATATATCATATGAAAGGTCATTAAATGAGGAACAATCGCGCTATATAACATTTTCGTGTCACTTCTATAGTTTAGGCGCAGTACCTGAAGTAGCGTATTTGTTTAAGGCGTAAAACACTCCCCACTTTTTTCAGTCATATCTCGAGTTCTAGCTAACCCATCGCGCCAAGCCATATACCATATGAAAGGTCTTTAAATAAGGAACAATCTCACTTCTTTCAGTCATATCTCGAGTTCTAGGTAACCCATCGCGCCAAGCCATATATCATATGAAAGGTCTTTAAATGAGGAATAATCGCGCTATATAACATTTTCGTGTCACTTCTATAGTTTAGGCGCAGTACTTGAAGGAGCGTATTTGTTTAAGGGGAAAAACACACCCCACTTCTTTCAGTCATATCTCGAGTTCTAGCCAACCTATCGCGATAAACCATATACCATATGAAAGGTCTTTAAATGAGGAACAATCGCGCTATATAACATTTTTGTGTCACTTCTATAGTTTAGGCGCAGTACTTGAAGAAGCGTATTTGTTTAGAGCGAAAAACACACCCCACTTCTTTCAGTCATATCTCGAGTTCTAGCCAACCTATCGCGATAAACCATATTTCATATGAAAGGTCTTTAAATGAGGAACATTCGCGCTATATAACATTTTCGTGTCACTTCTATAGTTTAGGCGCAGTACTTGAAGGAGCGTATTTGTTTAAGGCGAAAAACACTCCCCACTTCTTTCAGTCATATCTCGAGTTCTAGCCAACCTATCGCGATAAACCATATATCATATGAAAGGTCTTTAAATGAGGAACATTCGCGCTATATAACATTTTTGTGTCACTTCTATAGTTTAGGCGCAGTACTTGAAGGAGCGTATTTGTTTAGAGCGAAAAACACACCCCACTTCTTTCAGTCATATCTCGAGTTCTAGCCAACCTATCGTGATAAACCATATATCATATGAAAGGACTTTAAATGAGGAACATTCGCACTATATAACATTTTTGTGTCACTTCTATAGTTTAGGCGCAGTACTTGAAGGAGCGTATTTGTTTAAGGCGAAAAACACACCCCACTTCTTTCAGTCATACCTCGAGTTCTAGGTAACCTATCGCGATAAGCCATATATCATATGAAAGGTCTTTAAATGAGGAATAATCGCGCTATATAACATTTTCGTGTCACTTCTATAGTTTAGGCGTAGTACTTGAAGGAGCGTATTTATTTAAGGCGAAAAACACGCCCCACTTCTTTCAGTCATATCTCGAGTTCTGGCCAACCTATCGCGATAAGCCATATATCATATGAAAGGTCTTTAAATGAGGAATAATCGCGCTATATAACATTTTCGTGTCACTTCTATAGTAGTACTTGAAGGAGCGTATTATTTTTAAGGCGAAAAACACACCCCACTTCTTTTAGTCATATCTCGAGTTCTGGCCAACCTATCGCGATAAGCCATATATCATATGAAAGGTCTTTAAATGAGGAATAATCGCGCTATATAACATTTTCGTGTCACTTCTATAGTTTAGGCGCAGTACTTGAAGGAGCGTATTTGTTTAGAGCGAAAAACACACCCCACTTCTTTCAGTCATATCTCAAGTTCTAGCCAACCTATCGCGATAAGCCATATATCATCTGAAAGGTCTTTAAATGAGGAACATTCGCGCTATATAACATTTTTGTGTCACTTCTATAGTTTAGGCGCAGTACTTGAAGGAGCGTATTTGTTTAAGGCGAAAAACACTCCCCACTTCTTTCAGTCATATCCCGAGTTCTAACTAACCTATCGCGCCAAGCCATATATCATATGAAAGGTCTTTAAATGAGGAACAATCGCGCTATATAACATTTTCGTGTCACTTCTATAGTTTAGGCGCAGTACCTGAAGGAGCGTATTTGTTTAAGGCGTAAAACACTCCCCACTTCTTTCAGTCATATCTCGAGTTCTAGCCAACCTATCGCAATAAGCCATATATCATATGCAAGGTCTTTAAATAAGGAACAATCGCGCTATATAACATTTTCGTGTCACTTCTATAGTTTAGGCGCAGTACGTGAAGGAGCGTATTTGTTTAGAGCGAAAAACACACCCTACTTCTTTCAGTCATATCTCGAGTTCTAACTAACCTATCGCGATAAGCCATATATCATATGAAAGGTCTTTAAATGAGGAACAATCGCGCTATATAACATTTTTGTGTCACTTCTATAGTTTAGGCGCAGTACTTGAAGGAGCGTATTTGTTTAAGGCGAAAAACACTCCCCACTTCTTTCAGTCATATCCCGAGTTCTAACTAACCTATCGCGCCAAGCCATATATCATATGAAAGGTCTTTAAATGAGGAACAATCGCGCTATATAACATTTTCGTGTCACTTCTATAGTTTAGGCGCAGTACCTGAAGGAGCGTATTTGTTTAAGGCGTAAAACACTCCCCACTTCTTTCAGTCATATCTCGAGTTCTAGCCAACCTATCGCAATAAGCCATATATCATATGAAAGGTCTTTAAATAAGGAACAATCGCGCTATATAACATTTTCGTGTCACTTCTATAGTTTAGGCGCAGTACGTGAAGGAGCGTATTTGTTTAGAGCGAAAAACACACCCTACTTCTTTCAGTCATATCTCGAGTTCTAGCCAACCTATCGCGATAAGCCATATATCATATGAAAGGTCTTTAAATGAGGAACATTCGCGCTATATAACATTTTTGTGTCACTTCTATAGTTTAGGCGCAGTACTTGAAGGAGCGTATTTGTTTAAGGCGTAAAACACTCCCCACTTCTTTCAGTCATATCTCGAGTTCTAGCCAACCTATCGCAATAAGCCATATATCATATGAAAGGTCTTTAAATAAGGAACAATCGCGCTATATAACATTTTCGTGTCACTTCTATAGTTTAGGCGCAGTACGTGAAGGAGCGTATTTGTTTAGAGCGAAAAACACACCCTACTTCTTTCAGTCATATCTCGAGTTCTAGCCAACCTATCGCGATAAGCCATATATCATATGAAAGGTCTTTAAATGAGGAACATTCGCGCTATATAACATTTTTGTGTCACTTCTATAGTTTAGGCGCAGTACTTGAAGGAGCGTATTTGTTTAAGGCGAAAAACACTCCCCACTTCTTTCAGTCATATCCCGAGTTCTAACTAACCTATCGCGCCAAGCCATATATCATATGAAAGGTCTTTAAATGAGGAACAATCGCGCTATATAACATTTTCGTGTCACTTCTATAGTTTAGGCGCAGTACTTGAAGGAGCGTATTTGTTTAAGGGGAAAAACACACCCCACTTCTTTCAGTCATATCTCGAGTTCTAGCCAACCTATCGCGATAAACCATATACCATATGAAAGGTCTTTAAATGAGGAACAATCGCGCTATATAACATTTTTGTGTCACTTCTATAGTTTAGGCGCAGTACTTGAAGAAGCGTATTTGTTTAGAGCGAAAAACACACCCCACTTCTTTCAGTCATATCTCGAGTTCTAGCCAACCTATCGCGATAAACCATATTTCATATGAAAGGTCTTTAAATGAGGAACATTCGCGCTATATAACATTTTTGTGTCAGCGTATTTGTTTAAGGCGAAAAACACTCCCCACTTCTTTCAGTCATATCCCGAGTTCTAACTAACCTATCGCGCCAAGCCATATATCATATGAAAGGTCTTTAAATGAGGAACAATCGCGCTATATAACATTTTCGTGTCACTTCTATAGTTTAGGCGCAGTACCTGAAGGAGCGTATTTGTTTAAGGCGTAAAACACTCCCCACTTCTTTCAGTCATATCTCGAGTTCTAGCCAACCTATCGCAATAAGCCATATATCATATGAAAGGTCTTTAAATAAGGAACAATCGCGCTATATAACATTTTCGTGTCACTTCTATAGTTTAGGCGCAGTACTTGAAGGAGCGTATTTGTTTAAGGCGAAAAACACTCCCCACTTCTTTCAGTCATATCCCGAGTTCTAACCAACCTATCGCGCCAAGCCATATATCATATGAAAGGTCTTTAAATGAGGAACAATCGCGCTATATAACATTTTCGTGTCACTTCTATAGTTTAGGCGCAGTACCTGAAGGAGCGTATTTGTTTAAGGCGTAAAACACTCCCCACTTCTTTCAGTCATATCTCGAGTTCTAGCCAACCTATCGCAATAAGCCATATATCATATGAAAGGTCTTTAAATGAGGAATAATCGCGCTATATAACATTTTTGTGTCACTTCTATAGTTTAGGCGCAGTACTTGAAGGAGCGTATTTGTTTAAGGCGAAAAACGCTCCCCACTTCTTTCAGTCATATCTCGAGTTCTAGCCAACCTATCGTGATAAACCATATATCATATGAAAGGACTTTAAATGAGGAACATTCGCACTATATAACATTTTTGTGTCACTTCTATAGTTTAGGCGCAGTACTTGAAGGAGCGTATTTGTTTAAGGCGAAAAACACACCCCACTTCTTTCAGTCATACCTCGAGTTCTAGGTAACCTATCGCGATAAGCCATATATCATATGAAAGGTCTTTAAATGAGGAATAATCGCGCTATATAACATTTTCGTGTCACTTCTATAGTTTAGGCGTAGTACTTGAAGGAGCGTATTTATTTAAGGCGAAAAACACGCCCCACTTCTTTCAGTCATATCTCGAGTTCTGGCCAACCTATCGCGATAAGCCATATATCATATGAAAGGTCTTTAAATGAGGAATAATCGCGCTATATAACATTTTCGTGTCACTTCTATAGTAGTACTTGAAGGAGCGTATTATTTTTAAGGCGAAAAACACACCCCACTTCTTTTAGTCATATCTCGAGTTCTGGCCAACCTATCGCGATAAGCCATATATCATATGAAAGGTCTTTAAATGAGGAATAATCGCGCTATATAACATTTTCGTGTCACTTCTATAGTTTAGGCGCAGTACTTGAAGGAGCGTATTTGTTTAGAGCGAAAAACACACCCCACTTCTTTCAGTCATATCTCAAGTTCTAGCCAACCTATCGCGATAAGCCATATATCATCTGAAAGGTCTTTAAATGAGGAACATTCGCGCTATATAACATTTTTGTGTCACTTCTATAGTTTAGGCGCAGTACTTGAAGGAGCGTATTTGTTTAAGGCGAAAAACACTCCCCACTTCTTTCAGTCATATCCCGAGTTCTAACTAACCTATCGCGCCAAGCCATATATCATATGAAAGGTCTTTAAATGAGGAACAATCGCGCTATATAACATTTTCGTGTCACTTCTATAGTTTAGGCGCAGTACCTGAAGGAGCGTATTTGTTTAAGGCGTAAAACACTCCCCACTTCTTTCAGTCATATCTCGAGTTCTAGCCAACCTATCGCAATAAGCCATATATCATATGAAAGGTCTTTAAATAAGGAACAATCGCGCTATATAACATTTTCGTGTCACTTCTATAGTTTAGGCGCAGTACGTGAAGGAGCGTATTTGTTTAGAGCGAAAAACACACCCTACTTCTTTCAGTCATATCTCGAGTTCTAACTAACCTATCGCGATAAGCCATATATCATATGAAAGGTCTTTAAATGAGGAACAATCGCGCTATATAACATTTTTGTGTCACTTCTATAGTTTAGGCGCAGTACTTGAAGGAGCGTATTTGTTTAAGGCGAAAAACACTCCCCACTTCTTTCAGTCATATCCCGAGTTCTAACTAACCTATCGCGCCAAGCCATATATCATATGAAAGGTCTTTAAATGAGGAACAATCGCGCTATATAACATTTTCGTGTCACTTCTATAGTTTAGGCGCAGTACCTGAAGGAGCGTATTTGTTTAAGGCGTAAAACACTCCCCACTTCTTTCAGTCATATCTCGAGTTCTAGCCAACCTATCGCAATAAGCCATATATCATATGAAAGGCCTTTAAATAAGGAACAATCGCGCTATATAACATTTTCGTGTCACTTCTATAGTTTAGGCGCAGTACGTGAAGGAGCGTATTTGTTTAGAGCGAAAAACACACCCTACTTCTTTCAGTCATATCTCGAGTTCTAGCCAACCTATCGCGATAAGCCATATATCATATGAAAGGTCTTTAAATGAGGAACATTCGCGCTATATAACATTTTTGTGTCACTTCTATAGTTTAGGCGCAGTACTTGAAGGAGCGTATTTGTTTAAGGCGTAAAACACTCCCCACTTCTTTCAGTCATATCTCGAGTTCTAGCCAACCTATCGCAATAAGCCATATATCATATGAAAGGTCTTTAAATAAGGAACAATCGCGCTATATAACATTTTCGTGTCACTTCTATAGTTTAGGCGCAGTACCTGAAGGAGCGTATTTGTTTAAGGCGTAAAACACTCCCCACTTCTTTCAGTCATATCTCGAGTTCTAGCCAACCTATCGCAATAAGCCATATATCATATGAAAGGTCTTTAAATAAGGAACAATCGCGCTATATAACATTTTCGTGTCACTTCTATAGTTTAGGCGCAGTACGTGAAGGAGCGTATTTGTTTAGAGCGAAAAACACACCCTACTTCTTTCAGTCATATCTCGAGTTCTAGCCAACCTATCGCAATAAGCCATATATCATATGAAAGGTCTTTAAATGAGGAACAATCGCGCTATATAACATTTTCGTGTCACTTCTATAGTTTAGGCGCAGTACCTGAAGGAGCGTATTTGTTTAAGGCGTAAAACACTCCCCACTTCTTTCAGTCATATCTCGAGTTCTAGCCAACCTATCGCAATAAGCCATATATCATATGAAAGGTCTTTAAATAAGGAACAATCGCGCTATATAACATTTTCGTGTCACTTCTATAGTTTAGGCGCAGTACGTGAAGGAGCGTATTTGTTTAGAGCGAAAAACACACCCTACTTCTTTCAGTCATATCTCGAGTTCTAGCCAACCTATCGCGATAAGCCATATATCATATGAAAGGTCTTTAAATGAGGAACATTCGCGCTATATAACATTTTTGTGTCACTTCTATAGTTTAGGCGCAGTACTTGAAGGAGCGTATTTGTTTAAGGCGAAAAACACTCCCCACTTCTTTCAGTCATATCCCGAGTTCTAACTAACCTATCGCGCCAAGCCATATATCATATGAAAGGTCTTTAAATGAGGAACAATCGCGCTATATAACATTTTCGTGTCACTTCTATAGTTTAGGCGCAGTACTTGAAGGAGCGTATTTGTTTAAGGGGAAAAACACACCCCACTTCTTTCAGTCATATCTCGAGTTCTAGCCAACCTATCGCGATAAACCATATACCATATGAAAGGTCTTTAAATGAGGAACAATCGCGCTATATAACATTTTTGTGTCACTTCTATAGTTTAGGCGCAGTACTTGAAGAAGCGTATTTGTTTAGAGCGAAAAACACACCCCACTTCTTTCAGTCATATCTCGAGTTCTAGCCAACCTATCGCGATAAACCATATTTCATATGAAAGGTCTTTAAATGAGGAACATTCGCGCTATATAACATTTTTGTGTCAGCGTATTTGTTTAAGGCGAAAAACACTCCCCACTTCTTTCAGTCATATCCCGAGTTCTAACTAACCTATCGCGCCAAGCCATATATCATATGAAAGGTCTTTAAATGAGGAACAATCGCGCTATATAACATTTTCGTGTCACTTCTATAGTTTAGGCGCAGTACCTGAAGGAGCGTATTTGTTTAAGGCGTAAAACACTCCCCACTTCTTTCAGTCATATCTCGAGTTCTAGCCAACCTATCGCAATAAGCCATATATCATATGAAAGGTCTTTAAATAAGGAACAATCGCGCTATATAACATTTTCGTGTCACTTCTATAGTTTAGGCGCAGTACTTGAAGGAGCGTATTTGTTTAAGGCGAAAAACACTCCCCACTTCTTTCAGTCATATCCCGAGTTCTAACTAACCTATCGCGCCAAGCCATATATCATATGAAAGGTCTTTAAATGAGGAACAATCGCGCTATATAACATTTTCGTGTCACTTCTATAGTTTAGGCGCAGTACCTGAAGGAGCGTATTTGTTTAAGGCGTAAAACACTCCCCACTTCTTTCAGTCATATCTCGAGTTCTAGCCAACCTATCGCAATAAGCCATATATCATATGAAAGGTCTTTAAATAAGGAACAATCGCGCTATATAACATTTTCGTGTCACTTCTATAGTTTAGGCGCAGTACTTGAAGGAGCGTATTTGTTTAAGGCGAAAAACACTCCCCACTTCTTTCAGTCATATCCCGAGTTCTAACTAACCTATCGCGCCAAGCCATATATCATATGAAAGGTCTTTAAATGAGGAACAATCGCGCTATATAACATTTTCGTGTCACTTCTATAGTTTAGGCGCAGTACCTGAAGGAGCGTATTTGTTTAAGGCGTAAAACACTCCCCACTTCTTTCAGTCATATCTCGAGTTCTAGCCAACCTATCGCAATAAGCCATATATCATATGAAAGGTCTTTAAATAAGGAACAATCGCGCTATATAACATTTTCGTGTCACTTCTATAGTTTAGGCGCAGTACGTGAAGGAGCGTATTTGTTTAGAGCGAAAAACACACCCTACTTCTTTCAGTCATATCTCGAGTTCTAGCCAACCTATCGCGATAAGCCATATATCATATGAAAGGTCTTTAAATGAGGAACATTCGCGCTATATAACATTTTTGTGTCACTTCTATAGTTTAGGCGCAGTACTTGAAGGAGCGTATTTGTTTAAGGCGTAAAACACTCCCCACTTCTTTCAGTCATATCTCGAGTTCTAGCCAACCTATCGCAATAAGCCATATATCATATGAAAGGTCTTTAAATAAGGAACAATCGCGCTATATAACATTTTCGTGTCACTTCTATAGTTTAGGCGCAGTACCTGAAGGAGCGTATTTGTTTAAGGCGTAAAACACTCCCCACTTCTTTCAGTCATATCTCGAGTTCTAGCCAACCTATCGCAATAAGCCATATATCATATGAAAGGTCTTTAAATAAGGAACAATCGCGCTATATAACATTTTCGTGTCACTTCTATAGTTTAGGCGCAGTACGTGAAGGAGCGTATTTGTTTAGAGCGAAAAACACACCCTACTTCTTTCAGTCATATCTCGAGTTCTAGCCAACCTATCGCAATAAGCCATATATCATATGAAAGGTCTTTAAATGAGGAACAATCGCGCTATATAACATTTTCGTGTCACTTCTATAGTTTAGGCGCAGTACCTGAAGGAGCGTATTTGTTTAAGGCGTAAAACACTCCCCACTTCTTTCAGTCATATCTCGAGTTCTAGCCAACCTATCGCAATAAGCCATATATCATATGAAAGGTCTTTAAATAAGGAACAATCGCGCTATATAACATTTTCGTGTCACTTCTATAGTTTAGGCGCAGTACGTGAAGGAGCGTATTTGTTTAGAGCGAAAAACACACCCTACTTCTTTCAGTCATATCTCGAGTTCTAGCCAACCTATCGCAATAAGCCATATATCATATGAAAGGTCTTTAAATGAGGAACAATCGCGCTATATAACATTTTCGTGTCACTTCTATAGTTTAGGCGCAGTACTTGAAGGAGCGTATTTGTTTAAGGGGAAAAACACACCCCACTTCTTTCAGTCATATCTCGAGTTCTAGCCAACCTATCGCGATAAACCATATACCATATGAAAGGTCTTTAAATGAGGAACAATCGCGCTATATAACATTTTTGTGTCACTTCTATAGTTTAGGCGCAGTACTTGAAGAAGCGTATTTGTTTAGAGCGAAAAACACACCCCACTTCTTTCAGTCATATCTCGAGTTCTAGCCAACCTATCGCGATAAACCATATTTCATATGAAAGGTCTTTAAATGAGGAACATTCGCGCTATATAACATTTTTGTGTCAGCGTATTTGTTTAAGGCGAAAAACACTCCCCACTTCTTTCAGTCATATCCCGAGTTCTAACTAACCTATCGCGCCAAGCCATATATCATATGAAAGGTCTTTAAATGAGGAACAATCGCGCTATATAACATTTTCGTGTCACTTCTATAGTTTAGGCGCAGTACCTGAAGGAGCGTATTTGTTTAAGGCGTAAAACACTCCCCACTTCTTTCAGTCATATCTCGAGTTCTAGCCAACCTATCGCAATAAGCCATATATCATATGAAAGGTCTTTAAATAAGGAACAATCGCGCTATATAACATTTTCGTGTCACTTCTATAGTTTAGGCGCAGTACTTGAAGGAGCGTATTTGTTTAAGGCGAAAAACACTCCCCACTTCTTTCAGTCATATCCCGAGTTCTAACTAACCTATCGCGCCAAGCCATATATCATATGAAAGGTCTTTAAATGAGGAACAATCGCGCTATATAACATTTTCGTGTCACTTCTATAGTTTAGGCGCAGTACCTGAAGGAGCGTATTTGTTTAAGGCGTAAAACACTCCCCACTTCTTTCAGTCATATCTCGAGTTCTAGCCAACCTATCGCAATAAGCCATATATCATATGAAAGGTCTTTAAATAAGGAACAATCGCGCTATATAACATTTTCGTGTCACTTCTATAGTTTAGGCGCAGTACTTGAAGGAGCGTATTTGTTTAAGGCGAAAAACACTCCCCACTTCTTTCAGTCATATCCCGAGTTCTAACTAACCTATCGCGCCAAGCCATATATCATATGAAAGGTCTTTAAATGAGGAACAATCGCGCTATATAACATTTTCGTGTCACTTCTATAGTTTAGGCGCAGTACCTGAAGGAGCGTATTTGTTTAAGGCGTAAAACACTCCCCACTTCTTTCAGTCATATCTCGAGTTCTAGCCAACCTATCGCAATAAGCCATATATCATATGAAAGGTCTTTAAATAAGGAACAATCGCGCTATATAACATTTTCGTGTCACTTCTATAGTTTAGGCGCAGTACGTGAAGGAGCGTATTTGTTTAGAGCGAAAAACACACCCTACTTCTTTCAGTCATATCTCGAGTTCTAGCCAACCTATCGCGATAAGCCATATATCATATGAAAGGTCTTTAAATGAGGAACATTCGCGCTATATAACATTTTTGTGTCACTTCTATAGTTTAGGCGCAGTACTTGAAGGAGCGTATTTGTTTAAGGCGTAAAACACTCCCCACTTCTTTCAGTCATATCTCGAGTTCTAGCCAACCTATCGCAATAAGCCATATATCATATGAAAGGTCTTTAAATAAGGAACAATCGCGCTATATAACATTTTCGTGTCACTTCTATAGTTTAGGCGCAGTACCTGAAGGAGCGTATTTGTTTAAGGCGTAAAACACTCCCCACTTCTTTCAGTCATATCTCGAGTTCTAGCCAACCTATCGCAATAAGCCATATATCATATGAAAGGTCTTTAAATAAGGAACAATCGCGCTATATAACATTTTCGTGTCACTTCTATAGTTTAGGCGCAGTACGTGAAGGAGCGTATTTGTTTAGAGCGAAAAACACACCCTACTTCTTTCAGTCATATCTCGAGTTCTAGCCAACCTATCGCAATAAGCCATATATCATATGAAAGGTCTTTAAATGAGGAACAATCGCGCTATATAACATTTTCGTGTCACTTCTATAGTTTAGGCGCAGTACCTGAAGGAGCGTATTTGTTTAAGGCGTAAAACACTCCCCACTTCTTTCAGTCATATCTCGAGTTCTAGCCAACCTATCGCAATAAGCCATATATCATATGAAAGGTCTTTAAATAAGGAACAATCGCGCTATATAACATTTTCGTGTCACTTCTATAGTTTAGGCGCAGTACGTGAAGGAGCGTATTTGTTTAGAGCGAAAAACACACCCTACTTCTTTCAGTCATATCTCGAGTTCTAGCCAACCTATCGCAATAAGCCATATATCATATGAAAGGTCTTTAAATGAGGAACAATCGCGCTATATAACATTTTCGTGTCACTTCTATAGTTTAGGCGCAGTACCTGAAGGAGCGTATTTGTTTAAGGCGTAAAACACTCCCCACTTCTTTCAGTCATATCTCGAGTTCTAGCCAACCTATCGCAATAAGCCATATATCATATGAAAGGTCTTTAAATAAGGAACAATCGCGCTATATAACATTTTCGTGTCACTTCTATAGTTTAGGCGCAGTACGTGAAGGAGCGTATTTGTTTAGAGCGAAAAACACACCCTACTTCTTTCAGTCATATCTCGAGTTCTAGCCAACCTATCGCGATAAGCCATATATCATATGAAAGGTCTTTAAATGAGGAACATTCGCGCTATATAACATTTTTGTGTCACTTCTATAGTTTAGGCGCAGTACTTGAAGGAGCGTATTTGTTTAAGGCGAAAAACACTCCCCACTTCTTTCAGTCATATCCCGAGTTCTAACTAACCTATCGCGCCAAGCCATATATCATATGAAAGGTCTTTAAATGAGGAACAATCGCGCTATATAACATTTTTGTGTCACTTCTATAGTTTAGGCGCAGTACTTGAAGGAGCGTATTTGTTTAAGGCGAAAAACACTCCCCACTTCTTTCAGTCATATCTCAAGTTCTAGCCAACCTATCGCGATAAGCCATATATCATATGAAAGGTCTTTAAATGAGGAACATTCGCGCTATATAACATTTTCGTGTCATTTCTATAGTTTAGGCGCAGTACTTGAAGGAGCGTATTTGTTTAGAGCGAAAAACACACCCCACTTCTTTCAGTCATATCTCAAGTTCTAGCCAACCTATCGCGATAAGCCATATATCATATGAAAGGTCTTTAAATGAGGAACATTCGCGCTATATAACATTTTTGTGTCAGCGTATTTGTTTAGAGCGAAAAAAACACCCTACTTCTTTCAGTCATATCTCGAGTTCTAGCCAACCTATCGCGATAAGCCATATATCATATGAAAGGTCTTTAAATGAGGAACATTCGCGCTATATAACATTTTTGTGTCACTTCTATAGTTTAGGCGCAGTACTTGAAGGAGCGTATTTGTTTAAGGCGAAAAACACTCCCCACTTCTTTCAGTCATATCCCGAGTTCTAACTAACCTATCGCGCCAAGCCATATATCATATGAAAGGTCTTTAAATGAGGAACAATCGCGCTATATAACATTTTTGTGTCACTTCTATAGTTTAGGCGCAGTACTTGAAGGAGCGTATTTGTTTAAGGCGAAAAACACTCCCCACTTCTTTCAGTCATATCCCGAGTTCTAACTAACCTATCGCGCCAAGCCATATATCATATGAAAGGTCTTTAAATGAGGAACAATCGCGCTATATAACATTTTCGTGTCACTTCTATAGTTTAGGCGCAGTACCTGAAGGAGCGTATTTGTTTAAGGCGTAAAACACTCCCCACTTCTTTCAGTCATATCTCGAGTTCTAGCCAACCTATCGCAATAAGCCATATATCATATGAAAGGTCTTTAAATAAGGAACAATCGCGCTATATAACATTTTCGTGTCACTTCTATAGTTTAGGCGCAGTACTTGAAGGAGCGTATTTGTTTAAGGCGAAAAACACTCCCCACTTCTTTCAGTCATATCCCGAGTTCTAACTAACCTATCGCGCCAAGCCATATATCATATGAAAGGTCTTTAAATGAGGAACAATCGCGCTATATAACATTTTCGTGTCACTTCTATAGTTTAGGCGCAGTACCTGAAGGAGCGTATTTGTTTAAGGCGTAAAACACTCCCCACTTCTTTCAGTCATATCTCGAGTTCTAGCCAACCTATCGCAATAAGCCATATATCATATGAAAGGTCTTTAAATAAGGAACAATCGCGCTATATAACATTTTCGTGTCACTTCTATAGTTTAGGCGCAGTACTTGAAGGAGAGTATTTGTTTAAGGCGAAAAACACTCCCCACTTCTTTCAGTCATATCCCGAGTTCTAACTAACCTATCGCGCCAAGCCATATATCATATGAAAGGTCTTTAAATGAGGAACAATCGCGCTATATAACATTTTCGTGTCACTTCTATAGTTTAGGCGCAGTACTTGAAGGAGCGTATTTGTTTAAGGCGAAAAACACTCCCCACTTCTTTCAGTCATATCCCGAGTTCTAACTAACCTATCGCGCCAAGCCATATATCATATGAAAGGTCTTTAAATGAGGAACAATCGCGCTATATAACATTTTCGTGTCACTTCTATAGTTTAGGCGCAGTACCTGAAGGAGCGTATTTGTTTAAGGCGTAAAACACTCCCCACTTCTTTCAGTCATATCCCGAGTTCTAACTAACCTATCGCGCCAAGCCATATATCATATGAAAGGTCTTTAAATGAGGAACAATCGCGCTATATAACATTTTCGTGTCACTTCTATAGTTTAGGCGCAGTACCTGAAGGAGCGTATTTGTTTAAGGCGTAAAACACTCCCCACTTCTTTCAGTCATATCTCGAGTTCTAGCCAACCTATCGCAATAAGCCATATATCATATGAAAGGTCTTTAAATAAGGAACAATCGCGCTATATAACATTTTCGTGTCACTTCTATAGTTTAGGCGCAGTACGTGAAGGAGCGTATTTGTTTAGAGCGAAAAACACACCCTACTTCTTTCAGTCATATCTCGAGTTCTAGCCAACCTATCGCAATAAGCCATATATCATATGAAAGGTCTTTAAATAAGGAACAATCGCGCTATATAACATTTTCGTGTCACTTCTATAGTTTAGGCGCAGTACGTGAAGGAGCGTATTTGTTTAGAGCGAAAAACACACCCTACTTCTTTCAGTCATATCTCGAGTTCTAGCCAACCTATCGCAATAAGCCATATATCATATGAAAGGTCTTTAAATGAGGAACAATCGCGCTATATAACATTTTCGTGTCACTTCTATAGTTTAGGCGCAGTACCTGAAGGAGCGTATTTGTTTAAGGCGTAAAACACTCCCCACTTCTTTCAGTCATATCTCGAGTTCTAGCCAACCTATCGCAATAAGCCATATATCATATGAAAGGTCTTTAAATAAGGAACAATCGCGCTATATAACATTTTCGTGTCACTTCTATAGTTTAGGCGCAGTACGTGAAGGAGCGTATTTGTTTAGAGCGAAAAACACACCCTACTTCTTTCAGTCATATCTCGAGTTCTAGCCAACCTATCGCAATAAGCCATATATCATATGAAAGGTCTTTAAATGAGGAACAATCGCGCTATATAACATTTTCGTGTCACTTCTATAGTTTAGGCGCAGTACCTGAAGGAGCGTATTTGTTTAAGGCGTAAAACACTCCCCACTTCTTTCAGTCATATCTCGAGTTCTAGCCAACCTATCGCAATAAGCCATATATCATATGAAAGGTCTTTAAATAAGGAACAATCGCGCTATATAACATTTTCGTGTCACTTCTATAGTTTAGGCGCAGTACGTGAAGGAGCGTATTTGTTTAGAGCGAAAAACACACCCTACTTCTTTCAGTCATATCTCGAGTTCTAGCCAACCTATCGCGATAAGCCATATATCATATGAAAGGTCTTTAAATGAGGAACATTCGCGCTATATAACATTTTTGTGTCACTTCTATAGTTTAGGCGCAGTACTTGAAGGAGCGTATTTGTTTAAGGCGAAAAACACTCCCCACTTCTTTCAGTCATATCCCGAGTTCTAACTAACCTATCGCGCCAAGCCATATATCATATGAAAGGTCTTTAAATGAGGAACAATCGCGCTATATAACATTTTTGTGTCACTTCTATAGTTTAGGCGCAGTACTTGAAGGAGCGTATTTGTTTAAGGCGAAAAACACTCCCCACTTCTTTCAGTCATATCTCAAGTTCTAGCCAACCTATCGCGATAAGCCATATATCATATGAAAGGTCTTTAAATGAGGAACATTCGCGCTATATAACATTTTCGTGTCATTTCTATAGTTTAGGCGCAGTACTTGAAGGAGCGTATTTGTTTAGAGCGAAAAACACACCCCACTTCTTTCAGTCATATCTCAAGTTCTAGCCAACCTATCGCGATAAGCCATATATCATATGAAAGGTCTTTAAATGAGGAACATTCGCGCTATATAACATTTTTGTGTCAGCGTATTTGTTTAGAGCGAAAAAAACACCCTACTTCTTTCAGTCATATCTCGAGTTCTAGCCAACCTATCGCGATAAGCCATATATCATATGAAAGGTCTTTAAATGAGGAACATTCGCGCTATATAACATTTTTGTGTCACTTCTATAGTTTAGGCGCAGTACTTGAAGGAGCGTATTTGTTTAAGGCGAAAAACACTCCCCACTTCTTTCAGTCATATCCCGAGTTCTAACTAACCTATCGCGCCAAGCCATATATCATATGAAAGGTCTTTAAATGAGGAACAATCGCGCTATATAACATTTTTGTGTCACTTCTATAGTTTAGGCGCAGTACTTGAAGGAGCGTATTTGTTTAAGGCGAAAAACACTCCCCACTTCTTTCAGTCATATCCCGAGTTCTAACTAACCTATCGCGCCAAGCCATATATCATATGAAAGGTCTTTAAATGAGGAACAATCGCGCTATATAACATTTTCGTGTCACTTCTATAGTTTAGGCGCAGTACCTGAAGGAGCGTATTTGTTTAAGGCGTAAAACACTCCCCACTTCTTTCAGTCATATCTCGAGTTCTAGCCAACCTATCGCAATAAGCCATATATCATATGAAAGGTCTTTAAATAAGGAACAATCGCGCTATATAACATTTTCGTGTCACTTCTATAGTTTAGGCGCAGTACTTGAAGGAGCGTATTTGTTTAAGGCGAAAAACACTCCCCACTTCTTTCAGTCATATCCCGAGTTCTAACTAACCTATCGCGCCAAGCCATATATCATATGAAAGGTCTTTAAATGAGGAACAATCGCGCTATATAACATTTTCGTGTCACTTCTATAGTTTAGGCGCAGTACCTGAAGGAGCGTATTTGTTTAAGGCGTAAAACACTCCCCACTTCTTTCAGTCATATCTCGAGTTCTAGCCAACCTATCGCAATAAGCCATATATCATATGAAAGGTCTTTAAATAAGGAACAATCGGAACAATAACAAAACAATAAGGAAACTATAGTTTAGGCGCAGTACGTGAAGGAGCGTATTTGTTTAGAGCGAAAAACACACCCTACTTCTTTCAGTCATATCTCGAGTTCTAGCCAACCTATCGCAATAAGCCATATATCATATGAAAGGTCTTTAAATGAGGAACAATCGCGTTATATAACATTTTCGTGTCACTTCTATAGTTTAGGCGCAGTACCTGAAGGAGCGTATTTGTTTAAGGCGAAAAACACTCCCCACTTCTTTCAGTCATATCTCGAGTTCTAACTAACCTATCGCGCCAAGCCATATATCATATGAAAGGTCTTTAAATGAGGAACAATCGCGTTATATAACATTTTCGTGTCACTTCTATAGTTTAGGCGCAGTACCTGAAGGAGCGTATTTGTTTAAGGCGTAAAACACTCCCCACTTCTTTTAGTCATATCTTGAGTTCTAGCTAACCCATCGCGCCAAGCCATATACCATATGAAAGGTCTTTAAATGAGGAACATTCGCGCTATATAACATTTTCGTGTCACTTCTATAGTTTAGGCGCAGTACCTGAAGGAGCGTATTTATTTAAGGCGAAAAACACACCCCACTTCTTTCAGTCATATCTCGAGTTCTAGCCAACCTATCGCGATAAGCCATATATCATATGAAAGGTCTTTAAATGAGGAACAATCGCGCTATATAACATTTTCGTGTCACTTCTATAGTTTAGCCGCAGTACTTGAAGGAGCGTATTTATTTAAGGCGAAAAACACACCCCACTTCTTTCAGTCATATCTCGAGTTATAGGTAACCCATCGCGCCAAGCCATATATCATATGAAAGGTCTCTAAATGAGGAATAATCGCGCTATATAACATTTTCGTGTCACTTCTATAGTTTAGGCGCAGTACTTGAAGGAGCGTATTTGTTTAAGGCGAAAAACACACCCCACTTCTTTCAGTCATATCTCGAGCTGTAGCCAACCTATCGCAATAAGCCATATACCATATGAAAGGTCTTTAAATGAGGAACAATCGCACTTTTCGTGTCACTTCTATAGTTTAGGCGCAGTACTTGAAGGAGCGTATTTGTTTAAGGCGAAAAACACACCCCACTTCTTTCAGTCATATCTCGAGTTCTAGCCAACCTATCGCGATAAGACATATACCATATGAAAGGTCTTTAAATGAGGAACATTCGCGCTATATAACATTTTTGTGTCACTTCTATAGTTTAGGCGCAGTACTTGAAGGAGCGTATTTGTTTAAGGCGTAAAACACTCCCCACTTCTTTCAGTCATATTTCGACTTCTAACTAACCTATCGCGCCAAGCCATATATCATATGAAAGGTCTTTAAATGAGGAACAATCGCGCTATATAACATTTTCGTGTCACTTCTATAGTTTAGGCGCAGTACCTGAAGGAGCGTATTTGTTTAAGGCGTAAAACACTCCCCACTTCTTTCAGTCATATCTCGAGTTCTAGCTAACCTATCGCGATAAGCCATATATCATATGAAAGGTCTTTAAATGAGGAACAATCGCGCTATATAACATTTTCGTGTCACTTCTATAGTTTAGGCGCAGTACCTGAAGGAGCGTATTTGTTTAAGGCGTAAAACACTCCGCACTTCTTTCAGTCATATCTCGAGTTCTAGCTAACCCATCGCGCCAAGCCATATACCATATGAAAGGTCTTTAAATGAGGAATAATCGCGCTATATAACATTTTCGTGTCACTTCTATAGTTTAGGCGCAGTACTTGAAGGAGCGTATTTGTTTAAGGGGAAAAACACACCCCACTTCTTTCAGTGATATCTCGAGTTCTAGCCAACCTATCGCGATAAACCATATACCATATGAAAGGTCTTTAAATGAGGAACAATCGCGCTATATAACATTTTCGTGTCACTTCTATAGTTTAGGCGCAGTACTTGAAGGAGCGTATTTGTTTAGAGCGAAAAACACACCCCACTTCTTTCAGTCATATCTCGAGTTCTAGCCAACATATCGCGATAAACCATATATCATATGAAAGGTCTTTAAATGAGGAACATTCGCGCTATATAACATTTTTGTGTCACTTCTATAGTTTAGGCGCAGTACTTGAAGGAGCGTATTTGTTTAAGGCGAAAAACACTCCCCACTTCTTTCAGTCATATCTCGAGTTCTAGCCAACCTATCGCGATAAACCATATTTCATATGAAAGGTCTTTAAATGAGGAACATTCGCGCTATATAACATTTTCGTGTCACTTCTATAGTTTAGGCGCAGTACTTGAAGGAGCGTATTTGTTTAAGGCGAAAAACACTCCCCAATTCTTTCAGTCATATCTCGAGTTCTAGCCAACCTATCGCGATAAACCATATATCATATGAAAGGTCTTTAAATGAGGAACATTCGCGCTATATAACATTTTTGTGTCACTTCTATAGTTTAGGCGCAGTACTTGAAGGAGCGTATTTGTTTAGAGCGAAAAACACACCCCACTTCTTTCAGTCATATCTCGAGTTCTAGCCAACCTATCGCGATAAACCATATTTCATATGAAAGGTCTTTAAATGAGGAACATTCGCGCTATATAACATTTTCGTGTCACTTCTATAGTTTAGGCGCAGTACTTGAAGGAGCGTATTTGTTTAAGGCGAAAAACACTCCCCACTTCTTTCAGTCATATCTCGAGTTCTAGCCAACCTATCGCGATAAGCCATATATCATATGAAAGGTCTTTAAATGAGGAACAATCGCGCCATATAACATTTTCGTGCCACTTCTATAGTTTAGGCGCAGTACTTGAAGGAGCGTATTTGTTTAAGGCGAAAAACACACCCCACTTCTTTCAGTCATACCTCGAGTTCTAGGTAACCTATCGCGATAAGCCATATATCATATGAAAGGTCTTTAAATGAGGAATAATCGCGCTATATAACATTTTCGTGTCACTTCTATAGTTTAGGCGTAGTACTTGAAGGAGCGTATTTATTTAAGGCGAAAAACACACCCCACTTCTTTCAGTCATATCTCGAGTTCTGGCCAACCTATCGCGATAAGCCATATATCATATGAAAGGTCTTTAAATGAGGAATAATCGCGCTATATAACATTTTCGTGTCACTTCTATAGTAGTACTTGAAGGAGCGTATTATTTTTAAGGCGAAAAACACACCCCACTTCTTTTAGTCATATCATAAGTCATATCATATACCTCATTTAGTCATAAATGAGGAATAATCGCGCTATATAACATTTTCGTGTCACTTCTATAGTTTAGGCGCAGTACTTGAAGGAGCGTATTTGTTTAAGGCGAAAAACACTCCCCACTTCTTTCAGTCATATCTCGAGTTCTAGCCAACCTATCGCGATAAGCCATATATCATATGAAAGGTCTTTAAATGAGGAACAACCGCGCTATATAACATTATCGTGTCACTTCTATAGTTTAGGCGCAGTACTTGAAGGAGCGTATTTGTTTAGAGCGAAAAACACTCCCCACTCCTTTCAGTCATATCTCGAGTTCTAGCTAACCGATCGCGTCAAGCCATATATCAAATGAAAGGCCTTTAAATGAGGAACAACCGCGCTATATAACATTATCGTGTCACTTCTATAGTTTAGGCGCAGTACTTGAAGGAGCGTATTTGTTTAAGGCGAAAAACACACCCCACTTCTTTCAGTCATACCTCGAGTTCTAGGTAACCTATCGCGATAAGCCATATATCATATGAAAGGTCTTTAAATGAGGAATAATCGCGCTATATAACATTTTCGTGTCACTTCTATAGTTTAGGCGTAGTACTTGAAGGAGCGTATTTATTTAAGGCGAAAAACACACCCCACTTCTTTCAGTCATATCTCGAGTTCTGGCCAACCTATCGCGATAAGCCATATATCATATGAAAGGTCTTTAAATGAGGAATAATCGCGCTATATAACATTTTCGTGTCACTTCTATAGTAGTACTTGAAGGAGCGTATTATTTTTAAGGCGAAAAACACACCCCACTTCTTTTAGTCATATCATAAGTCATATCATATACCTCATTTAGTCATAAATGAGGAATAATCGCGCTATATAACATTTTCGTGTCACTTCTATAGTTTAGGCGCAGTACTTGAAGGAGCGTATTTGTTTAAGGCGAAAAACACTCCCCACTTCTTTCAGTCATATCTCGAGTTCTAGCCAACCTATCGCGATAAGCCATATATCATATGAAAGGTCTTTAAATGAGGAACAACCGCGCTATATAACATTATCGTGTCACTTCTATAGTTTAGGCGCAGTACTTGAAGGAGCGTATTTGTTTAGAGCGAAAAACACTCCCCACTCCTTTCAGTCATATCTCGAGTTCTAGCTAACCGATCGCGTCAAGCCATATATCAAATGAAAGGCCTTTAAATGAGGAACAACCGCGCTATATAACATTATCGTGTCACTTCTATAGTTTAGGCGCAGTACCTGAAGGAGCGTATTTGTTTAAGGCGAAAAACACACCCTACTTCTTTCAGTCATATCTCGAGTTCTAACTAACCTATCGCGCCAAGCCATATATCATATGAAAGGTCTTTAAATGAGGAACAATCGCGTTATATAACATTTTCGTGTCACTTCTATAGTTTAGGCGCAGTACCTGAAGGAGCGTATTTGTTTAAGGCGTAAAACACTCCCCACTTCTTTCAGTCATATCTTGAGTTCTAGCTAACCCATCGCGCCAAGCCATATACCATATGAAAGGTCTTTAAATGAGGAACATTCGCGCTATATAACATTTTCGTGTCACTTCTATAGTTTAGGCGCAGTACCTGAAGGAGCGTATTTATTTAAGGCGAAAAACACACCCCACTTCTTTCAGTCATATCTCGAGTTCTAGCCAACCTATCGCGATAAGCCATATATCATATGAAAGGTCTTTAAATGAGGAACAATCGCGCTATATAACATTTTCGTGTCACTTCTATAGTTTAGCCGCAGTACTTGAAGGAGCGTATTTATTTAAGGCGAAAAACACACCCCACTTCTTTCAGTCATATCTCGAGTTATAGGTAACCCATCGCGCCAAGCCATATATCATATGAAAGGTCTCTAAATGAGGAATAATCGCGCTATATAACATTTTCGTGTCACTTCTATAGTTTAGGCGCAGTACTTGAAGGAGCGTATTTGTTTAAGGCGAAAAACACACCCCACTTCTTTCAGTCATATCTCGAGCTGTAGCCAACCTATCGCAATAAGCCATATACCATATGAAAGGTCTTTAAATGAGGAACAATCGCACTTTTCGTGTCACTTCTATAGTTTAGGCGCAGTACTTGAAGGAGCGTATTTGTTTAAGGCGTAAAACACTCCCCACTTCTTTCAGTCATATTTCGACTTCTAACTAACCTATCGCGCCAAGCCATATATCATATGAAAGGTCTTTAAATGAGGAACAATCGCGCTATATAACATTTTCGTGTCACTTCTATAGTTTAGGCGCAGTACCTGAAGGAGCGTATTTGTTTAAGGCGTAAAACACTCCCCACTTCTTTCAGTCATATCTCGAGTTCTAGCTAACCTATCGCGATAAGCCATATATCATATGAAAGGTCTTTAAATGAGGAACAATCGCGCTATATAACATTTTCGTGTCACTTCTATAGTTTAGGCGCAGTACCTGAAGGAGCGTATTTGTTTAAGGCGTAAAACACTCCGCACTTCTTTCAGTCATATCTCGAGTTCTAGCTAACCCATCGCGCCAAGCCATATACCATATGAAAGGTCTTTAAATGAGGAATAATCGCGCTATATAACATTTTCGTGTCACTTCTATAGTTTAGGCGCAGTACTTGAAGGAGCGTATTTGTTTAAGGGGAAAAACACACCCCACTTCTTTCAGTCATATCTCGAGTTCTAGCCAACCTATCGCGATAAGCCATATATCATATGAAAGGTCTTTAAATGAGGAACAATCGCGCCATATAACATTTTCGTGTCACTTCTATAGTTTAGGCGCAGTACTTGAAGGAGCGTATTTGTTTAAGGCGAAAAACACACCCCACTTCTTTCAGTCATACCTCGAGTTCTAGGTAACCTATCGCGATAAGCCATATATCATATGAAAGGTCTTTAAATGAGGAATAATCGCGCTATATAACATTTTCGTGTCACTTCTATAGTTTAGGCGTAGTACTTGAAGGAGCGTATTTATTTAAGGCGAAAAACACACCCCACTTCTTTCAGTCATATCTCGAGTTCTGGCCAACCTATCGCGATAAGCCATATATCATATGAAAGGTCTTTAAATGAGGAATAATCGCGCTATATAACATTTTCGTGTCACTTCTATAGTAGTACTTGAAGGAGCGTATTATTTTTAAGGCGAAAAACACACCCCACTTCTTTTAGTCATATCATAAGTCATATCATATACCTCATTTAGTCATAAATGAGGAATAATCGCGCTATATAACATTTTCGTGTCACTTCTATAGTTTAGGCGCAGTACTTGAAGGAGCGTATTTGTTTAAGGCGAAAAACACTCCCCACTTCTTTCAGTCATATCTCGAGTTCTAGCCAACCTATCGCGATAAGCCATATATCATATGAAAGGTCTTTAAATGAGGAATAATCGCGCTATATAACATTTTCGTGTCACTTCTATAGTTTAGGCGCAGTACTTGAAGGAGCGTATTTGTTTAAGGCGAAAAACACTCCCCACTTCTTTCAGTCATATCTCGAGTTCTAGCCAACCTATCGCGATAAGCCATATATCATATGAAAGGTCTTTAAATGAGGAACATTCGCGCTATATAACATTTTTGTGTCACTTCTATAGTTTAGGCGCAGTACTTGAAGGAGCGTATTTGTTTAAGGCGAAAAACACTCCCCACTTCTTTCAGTCATATCTCGAGTTTTAACTAACCTATCGCGCCAAGCCATATATCATATGAAAGGTCTTTAAATGAGGAACAATCGCGCTATATAACATTTTCGTGTCACTTCTATAGTTTAGGCGCAGTACTTGAAGGAGCGTATTTGTTTAAGGCGTAAAACACTCCCCACTTCTTTCAGTCATATCTCGAGTTCTAGCTAACCCATCGCGCCAAGCCATATACCATATGAAAGGTCTTTAAATAAGGAACAATCTCACTTCTTTCAGTCATATCTCGAGTTATAGGTAACCCATCGCGCCAAGCCATATATCATATGAAAGGTCTTTAAATGAGGAATAATCGCGCTATATAACATTTTCGTGTCACTTCTATAGTTTAGGCGCAGTACTTGAAGGAGCGTATTTGTTTAGAGCGAAAAACACACCCCACTTCTTTCAGTCATATCTCCAGTTCTAGCCAACCTATCGCGATAAGCCATATATCATATGAAAGGTCTTTAAATGAGGAACATTCGCGCTATATAACGTTTTTGTGTCACTTCCATAGTTTAGGCGCAGTACTTGAAGGAGCGTATTTGTTTAAGGCGAAAAACACTCCCCACTTCTTTCAGTCATATCTCGAGTTCTGGCCAACCTATCGCGATAAGCCATATATCATATGAAAGGTCTTTAAATGAGGAATAATCGCGCTATATAACATTTTCGTGTCACTTCTATAGTAGTACTTGAAGGAGCGTATTATTTTTAAGGCGAAAAACACACCCCACTTCTTTTAGTCATATCATAAGTCATATCATATACCTCATTTAGTCATAAATGAGGAATAATCGCGCTATATAACATTTTCGTGTCACTTCTATAGTTTAGGCGCAGTACTTGAAGGAGCGTATTTGTTTAAGGCGAAAAACACTCCCCACTTCTTTCAGTCATATCTCGAGTTCTAGCCAACCTATCGCGATAAGCCATATATCATATGAAAGGTCTTTAAATGAGGAATAATCGCGCTATATAACATTTTCGTGTCACTTCTATAGTTTAGGCGTAGTACTTGAAGGAGCGTATTTATTTAAGGCGAAAAACACACCCCACTTCTTTCAGTCATATCTCGAGTTCTAGCCAACCTATCGCGATAAACCATATATCATATGAAAGGTCTTTAAATGAGGAACATTCGCGCTATATAACATTTTTGTGTCACTTCTATAGTTTAGGCGCAGTACTTGAAGGAGCGTATTTGTTTAGAGCGAAAAACACACCCCACTTCTTTCAGTCATATCTCGAGTTCTAGCCAACCTATCGCGATAAACCATATTTCATATGAAAGGTCTTTAAATGAGGAACATTCGCGCTATATAACATTTTCGTGTCACTTCTATAGTTTAGGCGCAGTACTTGAAGGAGCGTATTTGTTTAAGGCGAAAAACACTCCCACTTCTTTCAGTCATATCTCGAGTTCTAGCCAACCTATCGCGATAAGCCATATATCATATGAAAGGTCTTTAAATGAGGAACAATCGCGCCATATAACATTTTCGTGCCACTTCTATAGTTTAGGCGCAGTACTTGAAGGAGCGTATTTGTTTAAGGCGAAAAACACACCCCACTTCTTTCAGTCATACCTCGAGTTCTAGGTAACCTATCGCGATAAGCCATATATCATATGAAAGGTCTTTAAATGAGGAATAATCGCGCTATATAACATTTTCGTGTCACTTCTATAGTTTAGGCGTAGTACTTGAAGGAGCGTATTTATTTAAGGCGAAAAACACACCCCACTTCTTTCAGTCATATCTCGAGTTCTGGCCAACCTATCGCGATAAGCCATATATCATATGAAAGGTCTTTAAATGAGGAATAATCGCGCTATATAACATTTTCGTGTCACTTCTATAGTAGTACTTGAAGGAGCGTATTATTTTTAAGGCGAAAAACACACCCCACTTCTTTTAGTCATATCATAAGTCATATCATATACCTCATTTAGTCATAAATGAGGAATAATCGCGCTATATAACATTTTCGTGTCACTTCTATAGTTTAGGCGCAGTACTTGAAGGAGCGTATTTGTTTAAGGCGAAAAACACTCCCCACTTCTTTCAGTCATATCTCGAGTTCTAGCCAACCTATCGCGATAAGCCATATATCATATGAAAGGTCTTTAAATGAGGAACAACCGCGCTATATAACATTATCGTGTCACTTCTATAGTTTAGGCGCAGTACTTGAAGGAGCGTATTTGTTTAGAGCGAAAAACACTCCCCACTCCTTTCAGTCATATCTCGAGTTCTAGCTAACCGATCGCGTCAAGCCATATATCAAATGAAAGGCCTTTAAATGAGGAACAACCGCGCTATATAACATTATCGTGTCACTTCCATAGTTTAGGCGCAGTACTTGAAGGAGCGTATTTGTTTAAGGCGAAAAACACACCCCACTTCTTTCAGTCATACCTCGAGTTCTAGGTAACCTATCGCGATAAGCCATATATCATATGAAAGGTCTTTAAATGAGGAATAATCGCGCTATATAACATTTTCGTGTCACTTCTATAGTTTAGGCGTAGTACTTGAAGGAGCGTATTTATTTAAGGCGAAAAACACACCCCACTTCTTTCAGTCATATCTCGAGTTCTGGCCAACCTATCGCGATAAGCCATATATCATATGAAAGGTCTTTAAATGAGGAATAATCGCGCTATATAACATTTTCGTGTCACTTCTATAGTAGTACTTGAAGGAGCGTATTATTTTTAAGGCGAAAAACACACCCCACTTCTTTTAGTCATATCATAAGTCATATCATATACCTCATTTAGTCATAAATGAGGAATAATCGCGCTATATAACATTTTCGTGTCACTTCTATAGTTTAGGCGCAGTACTTGAAGGAGCGTATTTGTTTAAGGCGAAAAACACTCCCCACTTCTTTCAGTCATATCTCGAGTTCTAGCCAACCTATCGCGATAAGCCATATATCATATAAAAGGTCTTTAAATGAGGAACAACCGCGCTATATAACATTATCGTGTCACTTCTATAGTTTAGGCGCAGTACTTGAAGGAGCGTATTTGTTTAGAGCGAAAAACACTCCCCACTCCTTTCAGTCATATCTCGAGTTCTAGCTAACCGATCGCGTCAAGCCATATATCAAATGAAAGGCCTTTAAATGAGGAACAACCGCGCTATATAACATTATCGTGTCACTTCTATAGTTTAGGCGCAGTACCTGAAGGAGCGTATTTGTTTAAGGCGAAAAACACACCCTACTTCTTTCAGTCATATCTCGAGTTCTAACTAACCTATCGCGCCAAGCCATATATCATATGAAAGGTCTTTAAATGAGGAACAATCGCGTTATATAACATTTTCGTGTCACTTCTATAGTTTAGGCGCAGTACCTGAAGGAGCGTATTTGTTTAAGGCGTAAAACACTCCCCACTTCTTTCAGTCATATCTTGAGTTCTAGCTAACCCATCGCGCCAAGCCATATACCATATGAAAGGTCTTTAAATGAGGAACATTCGCGCTATATAACATTTTCGTGTCACTTCTATAGTTTAGGCGCAGTACCTGAAGGAGCGTATTTATTTAAGGCGAAAAACACACCCCACTTCTTTCAGTCATATCTCGAGTTCTAGCTAACCTATCGCGATAAGCCATATATCATATGAAAGGTCTTTAAAAGAGGAACAATCGCGCTATATAACATTTTCGTGTCACTTCTATAGTTTAGCCGCAGTACTTGAAGGAGCGTATTTATTTAAGGCGAAAAACACACCCCACTTCTTTCAGTCATATCTCGAGTTATAGGTAACCCATCGCGCCAAGCCATATATCATATGAAAGGTCTCTAAATGAGGAATAATCGCGCTATATAACATTTTCGTGTCACTTCTATAGTTTAGGCGCAGTACTTGAAGGAGCGTATTTGTTTAAGGCGAAAAACACACCCCACTTCTTTCAGTCATATCTCGAGCTGTAGCCAACCTATCGCAATAAGCCATATACCATATGAAAGGTCTTTAAATGAGGAACAATCGCACTTTTCGTGTCACTTCTATAGTTTAGGCGCAGTACTTGAAGGAGCGTATTTGTTTAAGGCGTAAAACACTCCCCACTTCTTTCAGTCATATTTCGACTTCTAACTAACCTATCGCGCCAAGCCATATATCATATGAAAGGTCTTTAAATGAGGAACAATCGCGCTATATAACATTTTCGTGTCACTTCTATAGTTTAGGCGCAGTACCTGAAGGAGCGTATTTGTTTAAGGCGTAAAACACTCCCCACTTCTTTCAGTCATATCTCGAGTTCTAGCTAACCTATCGCGATAAGCCATATATCATATGAAAGGTCTTTAAATGAGGAACAATCGCGCTATATAACATTTTCGTGTCACTTCTATAGTTTAGGCGCAGTACCTGAAGGAGCGTATTTGTTTAAGGCGTAAAACACTCCGCACTTCTTTCAGTCATATCTCGAGTTCTAGCTAACCCATCGCGCCAAGCCATATACCATATGAAAGGTCTTTAAATGAGGAATAATCGCGCTATATAACATTTTCGTGTCACTTCTATAGTTTAGGCGCAGTACTTGAAGGAGCGTATTTGTTTAAGGGGAAAAACACACCCCACTTCTTTCAGTCATATCTCGAGTTCTAGCCAACCTATCGCGATAAGCCATATATCATATGAAAGGTCTTTAAATGAGGAACAATCGCGCCATATAACATTTTCGTGTCACTTCTATAGTTTAGGCGCAGTACTTGAAGGAGCGTATTTGTTTAAGGCGAAAAACACACCCCACTTCTTTCAGTCATACCTCGAGTTCTAGGTAACCTATCGCGATAAGCCATATATCATATGAAAGGTCTTTAAATGAGGAATAATCGCGCTATATAACATTTTCGTGTCACTTCTATAGTTTAGGCGTAGTACTTGAAGGAGCGTATTTATTTAAGGCGAAAAACACACCCCACTTCTTTCAGTCATATCTCGAGTTCTGGCCAACCTATCGCGATAAGCCATATATCATATGAAAGGTCTTTAAATGAGGAATAATCGCGCTATATAACATTTTCGTGTCACTTCTATAGTAGTACTTGAAGGAGCGTATTATTTTTAAGGCGAAAAACACACCCCACTTCTTTTAGTCATATCATAAGTCATATCATATACCTCATTTAGTCATAAATGAGGAATAATCGCGCTATATAACATTTTCGTGTCACTTCTATAGTTTAGGCGCAGTACTTGAAGGAGCGTATTTGTTTAAGGCGAAAAACACTCCCCACTTCTTTCAGTCATATCTCGAGTTCTAGCCAACCTATCGCGATAAGCCATATATCATATGAAAGGTCTTTAAATGAGGAATAATCGCGCTATATAACATTTTCGTGTCACTTCTATAGTTTAGGCGCAGTACTTGAAGGAGCGTATTTGTTTAAGGCGAAAAACACTCCCCACTTCTTTCAGTCATATCTCGAGTTCTAGCCAACCTATCGCGATAAGCCATATATCATATGAAAGGTCTTTAAATGAGGAACATTCGCGCTATATAACATTTTTGTGTCACTTCTATAGTTTAGGCGCAGTACTTGAAGGAGCGTATTTGTTTAAGGCGAAAAACACTCCCCACTTCTTTCAGTCATATCTCGAGTTTTAACTAACCTATCGCGCCAAGCCATATATCATATGAAAGGTCTTTAAATGAGGAACAATCGCGCTATATAACATTTTCGTGTCACTTCTATAGTTTAGGCGCAGTACTTGAAGGAGCGTATTTGTTTAAGGCGTAAAACACTCCCCACTTCTTTCAGTCATATCTCGAGTTCTAGCTAACCCATCGCGCCAAGCCATATACCATATGAAAGGTCTTTAAATAAGGAACAATCTCACTTCTTTCAGTCATATCTCGAGTTATAGGTAACCCATCGCGCCAAGCCATATATCATATGAAAGGTCTTTAAATGAGGAATAATCGCGCTATATAACATTTTCGTGTCACTTCTATAGTTTAGGCGCAGTACTTGAAGGAGCGTATTTGTTTAGAGCGAAAAACACACCCCACTTCTTTCAGTCATATCTCCAGTTCTAGCCAACCTATCGCGATAAGCCATATATCATATGAAAGGTCTTTAAATGAGGAACATTCGCGCTATATAACGTTTTTGTGTCACTTCCATAGTTTAGGCGCAGTACTTGAAGGAGCGTATTTGTTTAAGGCGAAAAACACTCCCCACTTCTTTCAGTCATATCTCGAGTTCTGGCCAACCTATCGCGATAAGCCATATATCATATGAAAGGTCTTTAAATGAGGAATAATCGCGCTATATAACATTTTCGTGTCACTTCTATAGTAGTACTTGAAGGAGCGTATTATTTTTAAGGCGAAAAACACACCCCACTTCTTTTAGTCATATCATATTCCTCATTTAGTCATAAATGAGGAATAATCGCGCTATATAACATTTTCGTGTCACTTCTATAGTTTAGGCGCAGTACTTGAAGGAGCGTATTTGTTTAAGGCGAAAAACACTCCCCACTTCTTTCAGTCATATCTCGAGTTCTAGCCAACCTATCGCGATAAGCCATATATCATATGAAAGGTCTTTAAATGAGGAATAATCGCGCTATATAACATTTTCGTGTCACTTCTATAGTAGTACTTGAAGGAGCGTATTATTTTTAAGGCGAAAAACACACCCCACTTCTTTTAGTCATATCATATTCCTCATTTAGTCATAAATGAGGAATAATCGCGCTATATAACATTTTCGTGTCACTTCTATAGTTTAGGCGCAGTACTTGAAGGAGCGTATTTGTTTAAGGCGAAAAACACTCCCCACTTCTTTCAGTCATATCTCGAGTTCTAGCCAACCTATCGCGATAAGCCATATATCATATGAAAGGTCTTTAAATGAGGAATAATCGCGCTATATAACATTTTTGTGTCACTTCTATAGTTTAGGCGCAGTACTTGAAGGAGCGTATTTGTTTAGAGCGAAAAACACACCCCACATCTTTCAGTCATATCTCGAGTTCTAGCCAACCTATCGCGATAAGCCATATATCATATGAAAGGTCTTTAAATGAGGAACAATCGCGCCATATAACATTTTCGTGACACTTCTATAGTTTAGGCGCAGTACTTGAAGGAGCGTATTTGTTTAAGGCGAAAAACACACCCCACTTCTTTCAGTCATACCTCGAGTTCTAGGTAACCTATCGCGATAAGCCATATATCATATGAAAGGTCTTTAAATGAGGAATAATCGCGCTATATAACATTTTCGTGTCACTTCTATAGTTTAGGCGTAGTACTTGAAGGAGCGTATTTATTTAAGGCGAAAAACACACCCCACTTCTTTCAGTCATATCTCGAGTTCTGGCCAACCTATCGCGATAAGCCATATATCATATGAAAGGTCTTTAAATGAGGAATAATCGCGCTATATAACATTTTCGTGTCACTTCTATAGTAGTACTTGAAGGAGCGTATTATTTTTAAGGCGAAAAACACACCCCACTTCTTTTAGTCATATCATATACCTCATTTAGTCATAAATGAGGAATAATCGCGCTATATAACATTTTCGTGTCACTTCTATAGTTTAGGCGCAGTACTTGAAGGAGCGTATTTGTTTAAGGCGAAAAACACTCCCCACTTCTTTCAGTCATATCTCGAGTTCTAGCCAACCTATCGCGATAAGCCATATATCATATGAAAGGTCTTTAAATGAGGAATAATCGCGCTATATAACATTTTCGTGTCACTTCTATAGTTTAGGCGCAGTACTTGAAGGAGCGTATTTGTTTAAGGCGAAAAACACTCCCCACTTCTTTCAGTCATATCTCGAGTTCTAGCCAACCTATCGCGATAAGCCATATATCATATGAAAGGTCTTTAAATGAGGAACATTCGCGCTATATAACATTTTCGTGTCACTTCTATAGTTTAGGCGCAGTACCTGAAGGAGCGTATTTGTTTAAGGCGTAAAACACTCCGCACTTCTTTCAGTCATATCTCGAGTTCTAGCTAACCTATCGCGCCAAGCCATATACCATATGAAAGGTCTTTAAATGAGGAATAATCGCGCTAGATAACATTTTCGTGTCACTTCTATAGTTTAGGCGCAGTACTTGAAGGAGCGTATTTGTTTAAGGGGAAAAACACACCCCACTTCTTTCAGTGATATCTCGAGTTCTAGCCAACCTATCGCGATAAACCATATACCATATGAAAGGTCTTTAAATGAGGAACAATCGCGCTATATAACATTTTCGTGTCACTTCTATAGTTTAGGCGCAGTACTTGAAGGAGCGTATTTGTTTAGAGCGAAAAACACACCCCACTTCTTTCAGTCATATCTCGAGTTCTAGCCAACCTATCGCGATAAACCATATATCATATGAAAGGTCTTTAAATGAGGAACATTCGCGCTATATAACATTTTTGTGTCACTTCTATAGTTTAGGCGCAGTACTTGAAGGAGCGTATTTGTTTAAGGCGAAAAACACTCCCCACTTCTTTCAGTCATATCTCGAGTTCTAGCCAACCTATCGCGATAAACCATATTTCATATGAAAGGTCTTTAAATGAGGAACATTCGCGCTATATAACATTTTCGTGTCACTTCTATAGTTTAGGCGCAGTACTTGAAGGAGCGTATTTGTTTAAGGCGAAAAACACTCCCCACTTCTTTCAGTCATATCTCGAGTTCTAGCCAACCTATCGCGATAAACCATATATCATATGAAAGGTCTTTAAATGAGGAACATTCGCGCTATATAACATTTTTGTGTCACTTCTATAGTTTAGGCGCAGTACTTGAAGGAGCGTATTTGTTTAGAGCGAAAAACACACCCCACTTCTTTCAGTCATATCTCGAGTTCTAGCCAACCTATCGCGATAAACCATATTTCATATGAAAGGTCTTTAAATGAGGAACATTCGCGCTATATAACATTTTCGTGTCACTTCTATAGTTTAGGCGCAGTACTTGAAGGAGCGTATTTGTTTAAGGCGAAAAACACTCCCCACTTCTTTCAGTCATATCTCGAGTTCTAGCCAACCTATCGCGATAAACCATATATCATATGAAAGGTCTTTAAATGAGGAACATTCGCGCTATATAACATTTTTGTGTCACTTCTATAGTTTAGGCGCAGTACTTGAAGGAGCGTATTTGTTTAGAGCGAAAAACACACCCCACATCTTTCAGTCATATCTCGAGTTCTAGCCAACCTATCGCGATAAGCCATATATCATATGAAAGGTCTTTAAATGAGGAATAATCGCGCTATATAACATTTTCGTGTCACTTCTATAGTAGTACTTGAAGGAGCGTATTATTTTTAAGGCGAAAAACACACCCCACTTCTTTTAGTCATATCATAAGTCATATCATATACCTCATTTAGTCATAAATGAGGAATAATCGCGCTATATAACATTTTCGTGTCACTTCTATAGTTTAGGCGCAGTACTTGAAGGAGCGTATTTGTTTAAGGCGAAAAACACTCCCCACTTCTTTCAGTCATATCTCGAGTTCTAGCCAACCTATCGCGATAAGCCATATATCATATGAAAGGTCTTTAAATGAGGAATAATCGCGCTATATAACATTTTCGTGTCACTTCTATAGTTTAGGCGCAGTACTTGAAGAAGCGTATTTGTTTAAGGCGAAAAACACTCCCCACTTCTTTCAGTCATATCTCGAGTTCTAGCCAACCTATCGCGATAAGCCATATATCATATGAAAGGTCTTTAAATGAGGAACATTCGCGCTATATAACATTTTTGTGTCACTTCTATAGTTTAGGCGCAGTACTTGAAGGAGCGTATTTGTTTAAGGCGAAAAACACTCCCCACTTCTTTCAGTCATATCTCGAGTTTTAACTAACCTATCGCGCCAAGCCATATATTATATGAAAGGTCTTTAAATGAGGAACAATCGCGCTATATAACATTTTCGTGTCACTTCTATAGTTTAGGCGCAGTACTTGAAGGAGCGTATTTGTTTAAGGCGTAAAACACTCCCCACTTCTTTCAGTCATATCTCGAGTTCTAGCTAACCCATCGCGCCAAGCCATATACCATATGAAAGGTCTTTAAATAAGGAACAATCTCACTTCTTTCAGTCATATCTCGAGTTATAGGTAACCCATCGCGCCAAGCCATATATCATATGAAAGGTCTTTAAATGAGGAATAATCGCGCTATATAACATTTTCGTGTCACTTCTATAGTTTAGGCGCAGTACTTGAAGGAGCGTATTTGTTTAGAGCGAAAAACACACCCCACTTCTTTCAGTCATATCTCAAGTTCTAGCCAACCTATCGCGATAAGCCATATATCATATGAAAGGTCTTTAAATGAGGAACATTCGCGCTATATAACATTTTTGTGTCACTTCCATAGTTTAGGCGCAGTACTTGAAGGAGCGTATTTATTTAAGGCGAAAAACACTCCCCACTTCTTTCAGTCATATCTCGAGTTCTGGCCAACCTATCGCGATAAGCCATATATCATATGAAAGGTCTTTAAATGAGGAATAATCGCGCTATATAACATTTTCGTGTCACTTCTATAGTAGTACTTGAAGGAGCGTATTATTTTTAAGGCGAAAAACACACCCCACTTCTTTTAGTCATATCATATTCCTCATTTAGTCATAAATGAGGAATAATCGCGCTATATAACATTTTCGTGTCACTTCTATAGTTTAGGCGCAGTACTTGAAGGAGCGTATTTGTTTAAGGCGAAAAACACTCCCCACTTCTTTCAGTCATATCTCGAGTTCTAGCCAACCTATCGCGATAAGCCATATATCATATGAAAGGTCTTTAAATGAGGAATAATCGCGCTATATAACATTTTTGTGTCACTTCTATAGTTTAGGCGCAGTACTTGAAGGAGCGTATTTGTTTAGAGCGAAAAACACACCCCACATCTTTCAGTCATATCTCGAGTTCTAGCCAACCTATCGCGATAAGCCATATATCATATGAAAGGTCTTTAAATGAGGAACAATCGCGCCATATAACATTTTCGTGACACTTCTATAGTTTAGGCGCAGTACTTGAAGGAGCGTATTTGTTTAAGGCGAAAAACACACCCCACTTCTTTCAGTCATACCTCGAGTTCTAGGTAACCTATCGCGATAAGCCATATATCATATGAAAGGTCTTTAAATGAGGAATAATCGCGCTATATAACATTTTCGTGTCACTTCTATAGTTTAGGCGTAGTACTTGAAGGAGCGTATTTATTTAAGGCGAAAAACACACCCCACTTCTTTCAGTCATATCTCGAGTTCTGGCCAACCTATCGCGATAAGCCATATATCATATGAAAGGTCTTTAAATGAGGAATAATCGCGCTATATAACATTTTCGTGTCACTTCTATAGTTTAGGCGCAGTACTTGAAGGAGCGTATTTCTTTAGAGCGAAAAACACACCCCACTTCTTTCAGTCATATCTCAAGTTCTAGCCAACCTATCGCGATAAGCCATATATCATATGAAAGGTCTCTAAATGAGGAATAATCGCGCTATATAACATTTTCGTGTCACTTCTATAGTTTAGGCGCAGTACTTGAAGGAGCGTATTTGTTTAAGGCGTAAAACACTCCCCACTTCTTTCAGTCATATCTCGAGTTCTAGCCAACCTATCGCAATAAGCCATATATCATATGAAAGGTCTTTAAATAAGGAACAATCGCGCTATATAACATTTTCGTGTCACTTCTATAGTTTAGGCGCAGTACGTGAAGGAGCGTATTTCTTTAGAGCGAAAAACACACCCCACTTCTTTCTGTCATATCTCGAGTTCTAGCCAACCTATCGCGATAAGCCATATATCATATGAAAGGTCTTTAAATGAGGAATAATCGCGCTATATAACATTTTCGTGTCACTTCTATAGTTTAGGCGCAGTACCTGAAGGAGCGTATTTGTTTAAGGCGTAAAACACTCCCCACTTCTTTCAGTCATATCTCGAGTTCTAGCCAACCTATCGCGATAAGCCATATATCATATGAAAGGTCTTTAAATGAGGAACATTCGCGCTATATAACATTTTTGTGTCACTTCTATAGTTTAGGCGCAGTACTTGAAGGAGCGTATTTGTTTAAGGCGAATAACACTCCCCACTTCTTTCAGTCATATCCCGAGTTCTAACTAACCTATCGCGCCAAGCCATATATCATATGAAAGGTCTTTAAATGAGGAACAATCGCGCTATATAACATTTTCGTGTCACTTCTATAGTTTAGGCGCAGTACCTGAAGGAGCGTATTTGTTTAAGGCGTAAAACACTCCCCACTTCTTTCAGTCATATCTCGAGTTCTAGCTAACCCATCGCGCCAAGCCATATACCATATGAAAGGTCTTTAAATAAGGAACAATCTCACTTCTTTCAGTCATATCTCGAGTTCTAGCCAACCCATCGCGCCAAGCCATATACCATATGAAAGGTCTTTAAATGAGGAACATTCGCGCTATATAACATTTTCGTGTCACTTCTATAGTTTAGGCGCAGTACCTGAAGGAGCGTATTTATTTAAGGCGAAAAACACACCCCACTTCTTTTAGTCATATCTCGAGTTCTAGCCAACCTATCGCGATAAGCCATATATCATATGAAAGGTCTTTAAATGAGGAACAATCGCGCTATATAACATTTGCGTGTCACTTCTATAGTTTAGCCGCAGTACTTGAAGGAGCGTATTTATTTAAGGCGAAAAACACACCCCACTTCTTTCAGTCATATCTCGAGTTATAGGTAACCCATCGCGCCAAGCCATATATCATATGAAAGGTCTCTAAATGAGGAATAATCGCGCTATATAACATTTTCGTGTCACTTCTATAGTTTAGGCGCTGTACTTGAAGAAGCGTATTTGTTTAAGGCGAAAAACACACCCCACTTCTTTCAGTCATATCTCGAGCTCTAGCCAACCTATCGCAATAAGCCATATACCATATGAAAGGTCTTTAAATGAGGAACAATCGCGCTATATAACATTTTCGTGTCACTTCTATAGTTTAGGCGCAGTACCTGAAGGAGCGTATTTGTTTAAGGCGTAAAACACTCCCCACTTCTTTCAGTCATATCTCGAGTTCTAGCCAACCTATCGCAATAAGCCATATATCATATGAAAGGTTTTTAAATAAGGAACAATCGCGCATTATAACATTTTCGTGTCACTTCTATAGTTTAGGCGCAGTACGTGAAGGAGCGTATTTGTTTAGAGCGAAAAACACACCCTACTTCTTTCAGTCATATCTCGAGTTCTAGCCAACCTATCGCAATAAGCCATATATCATATGAAAGGTCTTTAAATGAGGAACAATCGCGTTATATAACATTTTCGTGTCACTTCTATAGTTTAGGCGCAGTACCTGAAGGAGCGTATTTGTTTAAGGCGTAAAACACTCCCCACTTCTTTCAGTCATATCTCGAGTTCTAGCTAACCCATCGCGCCAAGCCATATACCATATGAAAGGTCTTTAAATAAGGAACAATCTCACTTCTTTCAGTCATATCTCGAGTTCTAGCCAACCCATCGCGCCAAGCCATATACCATATGAAAGGTCTTTAAATGAGGAACATTCGCGCTATATAACATTTTCGTGTCACTTCTATAGTTTAGGCGCAGTACCTGAAGGAGCGTATTTATTTAAGGCGAAAAACACACCCCACTTCTTTCAGTCATATCTCGAGTTCTAGCCAACCTATCGCGATAAGCCATATATCATATGAAAGGTCTTTAAATGAGGAACAATCGCGCTATATAACATTTTCGTGTCACTTCTATAGTTTAGCCGCAGTACTTGAAGGAGCGTATTTATTTAAGGCGAAAAACACACCCCACTTCTTTCAGTCATATCTCGAGTTATAGGTAACCCATCGCGCCAAGCCATATATCATATGAAAGGTCTCTAAATGAGGAATAATCGCGCTATATAACATTTTCGTGTCACTTCTATAGTTTAGGCGCAGTACTTGAAGTAGCGTATTTGTTTAAGGCGAAAAACACACCCCACTTCTTTCAGTCATATCTCGAGCTCTAGCCAACCTATCGCAATAAGCCATATACCATATGAAAGGTCTTTAAATGAGGAACAATCGCACTTTTCGTGTCACTTCTATAGTTTAGGCGCAGTACTTGAAGGAGCGTATTTGTTTAGAGCGAAAAACACACCCTACTTCTTTCAGTCATATCTCGAGTTCTAGCCAACCTATCGCAATAAGCCATATATCATATGAAAGGTCTTTAAATGAGGAACAATCGCGTTATATAACATTTTCGTGTCACTTCTATAGTTTAGGCGCAGTACCTGAAGGAGCGTATTTGTTTAAGGCGTAAAACACTCCCCACTTCTTTCAGTCATATCTCGAGTTCTAGCTAACCCATCGCGCCAAGCCATATACCATATGAAAGGTCTTTAAATAAGGAACAATCTCACTTCTTTCAGTCATATCTCGAGTTCTAGCCAACCCATCGCTCCAAGCCATATACCATATGAAAGGTCTTTAAATGAGGAACATTCGCGCTATATAACATTTTCGTGTCACTTCTATAGTTTAGGCGCAGTACCTGAAGGATCGTATTTATTTAAGGCGAAAAACACACCCCACTTCTTTCAGTCATATCTCGAGTTCTAGCCAACCTATCGCGATAAGCCATATATCATATGAAAGGTCTTTAAATGAGGAACAATCGCGCTATATAACATTTGCGTGTCACTTCTATAGTTTAGCCGCAGTACTTGAAGGAGCGTATTTATTTAAGGCGAAAAACACACCCCACTTCTTTCAGTCATATCTCGAGTTATAGGTAACCCATCGCGCCAAGCCATATATCATATGAAAGGTTTCTAAATGAGGAATAATCGCGCTATATAACATTTTCGTGTCACTTCTATAGTTTAGGCGCAGTACTTGAAGAAGCGTATTTGTTTAAGGCGAAAAACACACCCCACTTCTTTCAGTCATATCTCGAGCTCTAGCCAACCTATCGCAATAAGCCATATACCATATGAAAGGTCTTTAAATGAGGAACAATCGCGCTATATAACATTTTCGTGTCACTTCTATAGTTTAGGCGCAGTACTTGAAGAAGCGTATTTGTTTAAGGCGAAAAACACACCCCACTTCTTTCAGTCATATCTCGAGCTCTACCCAACCTATCGCAATAAGCCATATACCATATGAAAGGTCTTTAAATGAGGAACAATCGCGCTATATAACATTTTCGTGTCACTTCTATAGTTTAGGCGCAGTACCTGAAGGAGCGTATTTGTTTAAGGCGTAAAACACTCCCCACTTCTTTCAGTCATATCTCGAGTTCTAGCCAACCTATCGCAATAAGCCATATATCATATGAAAGGTCTTTAAATAAGGAACAATCGCGCTATATAACATTTTCGTGTCACTTCTATAGTTTAGGCGCAGTACCTGAAGGAGCGTATTTGTTTAAGGCGTAAAACACTCCCCACTTCTTTCAGTCATATCTCGAGTTCTAGGCAACCTATCGCAATAAGCCATATATCATATGAAAGGTTTCTAAATGAGGAATAATCGCGCTATATAACATTTTCGTGTCACTTCTATAGTTTAGGCGCAGTACTTGAAGAAGCGTATTTGTTTAAGGCGAAAAACACACCCCACTTCTTTCAGTCATATCTCGAGCTCTAGCCAACCTATCGCAATAAGCCATATACCATATGAAAGGTCTTTAAATGAGGAACAATCGCGTTATATAACATTTTCGTGTCACTTCTATAGTTTCGGCGCAGTACCTGAAGGAGCGTATTTGTTTAAGGCGTAAAACACTCCCCACTTCTTTCAGTCATATCTCGAGTTCTAGCTAACCCATCGCGCCAAGCCATATACCATATGAAAGGTCTTTAAATAAGGAACAATCTCACTTCTTTCAGTCATATCTCGAGTTCTAGCTAACCCATCGCGCCAAGCCATATACCATATGAAAGGTCTTTAAATGAGGAACATTCGCGCTATATAACATTTTTGTGTCACTTCTATAGTTTAGGCGCAGTACTTGAAGGAGTGTATTTGTTTAAGGCGAAAAACACACCCCACTTCTTTCAGTCACATCTCGAGTTCTAGCCAACCTATCGCGATAAGCCATATACCATATGAAAGGTCTTTAAATGAGGAACAATCGCGCTATATAACATTTTCGTGTCACTTCTATAGTTTAGCCGCAGTACTTGAAGGAGCGTATTTATTTAAGGCGAAAAACACACCCCACTTCTTTCAGTCATATCTCGAGTTATAGGTAACCCATCGCGCCAAGCCATATATCATATGAAAGGTCTCTAAATGAGGAATAATCGCGCTATATAACATTTTCGTGTCACTTCTATAGTTTAGGCGCAGTACTTGAAGGAGCGTATTTGTTTAAGGCGAAAAACACACCCCACTTCTTTCAGTCATATCTCGAGCTCTAGCCAACCTATCGCAATAAGCCATATACCATATGAAAGGTCTTTAAATGAGGAACAATCGCGCTATATAACATTTTCGTGTCACTTCTATAGTTTAGCCGCAGTACTTGAAGGAGTGTATTTGTTTAAGGCGAAAAACACACCCCACTTCTTTCAGTCACATCTCGAGTTCTAGCCAACCTATCGCGATAAGCCATATACCATATGAAAGGTCTTTAAATGAGGAACAATCGCGCTATATAACATTTTTGTGTCACTTCTATAGTTTAGGCGCAGTACTTGAAGGAGTGTATTTGTTTAAGGCGAAAAACACACCCCACTTCTTTCAGTCACATCTCGAGTTCTAGCCAACCTATCGCGATAAGCCATATACCATATGAAAGGTCTTTAAATGAGGAACAATCGCGCTATATAACATTTTCGTGTCACTTCTATAGTTTAGCCGCAGTACTTGAAGGAGCGTATTTATTTAAGGCGAAAAACACACCCCACTTCTTTCAGTCATATCTCGAGTTCTAACTAACCTATCGCGCCAAGCCATATATCATATGAAAGGTCTTTAAATGAGGAACAATCGCGCTATATAACATTTTCGTGTCACTTCTATAGTTTAGGCGCAGTACCTGAAGGAGCGTATTTGTTTAAGGCGTAAAACACTCCCCACTTCTTTCAGTCATATCTCGAGTTCTAGCTAACCCATCGCGCCAAGCCATATACCATATGAAAGGTCTTTAAATGAGGAACATTCGCGCTATATAACATTTTTGTGTCACTTCTATAGTTTAGGCGCAGTACTTGAAGGAGTGTATTTGTTTAAGGCGAAAAACACACCCCACTTCTTTCAGTCACATCTCGAGTTCTAGCCAACCTATCGCGATAAGCCATATACCATATGAAAGGTCTTTAAATGAGGAACAATCGCGCTATATAACATTTTCGTGTCACTTCTATAGTTTAGCCGCAGTACTTGAAGGAGCGTATTTATTTAAGGCGAAAAACACACCCCACTTCTTTCAGTCATATCTCGAGTTATAGGTAACCCATCGCGCCAAGCCATATATCATATGAAAGGTCTCTAAATGAGGAATAATCGCGTTATATAACATTTTCGTGTCACTTCTATAGTTTAGGCGCAGTACTTGAAGGAGCGTATTTGTTTAAGGCGAAAAACACACCCCACTTCTTTCAGTCATATCTCGAGCTCTAGCCAACCTATCGCAATAAGCCATATACCATATGAAAGGTCTTTAAATGAGGAACAATCGCACTTTTCGTGTCACTTCTATAGTTTAGGCGCAGTACTTGAAGGAGCGTATTTGTTTAAGGCGAAAAACACACCCCACTTCTTTCAGTCATATCTCGAGTTATAGGTAACCCATCGCGCCAAGCCATATATCATATGAAAGGTCTTTAAATGAGGAACAATCGCGCTATATAACATTTTCGTGTCACTTCTATAGTTTAGCCGCAGTACTTGAAGGAGCGTATTTATTTAAGGCGAAAAACACACCCCACTTCTTTCAGTCATATCTCGAGTTATAGGTAACCCATCGCGCCAAGCCATATATCATATGAAAGGTCTTTAAATGAGGAACAATCGCGCTATATAACATTTTCGTGTCACTTCTATAGTTTAGGCGCAGTACCTGAAGGAGCGTATTTGTTTAAGGCGTAAAACACTCCCCACTTCTTTCAGTCATATCTCGAGTTCTAGCTAACCCATCGCGCCAAGCCATATACCATATGCAAGGTCTTTAAATAAGGAACAATCTCACTTCTTTCAGTCATATCTCGAGTTCTAGCGAACCCATCGCGCCAAGCCATATACCATATGAAAGGTCTTTAAATGAGGAACAATCGCGCTATATAACGTTTTCGTGTCACTTCTATAGTTTAGGCGCAGTACTTGAAGGAGCGTATTTATTTAGAGCGAAAAACACTCCCCACTTCTTTCAGTCATATCTCGAGTTCTAGCTAACCCATCGCGCCAAGCCATATACCATATGAAAGGTCTTTAAATGAGGAATAATCGCGCTGTGTCACTTCTATAGTTTAGGCGCAGTACCTGAAGGAGCGTATTTGTTTAAGGCGTAAAACACTCCCCACTTCTTTCAGTCATATCTCGAGTTCTAGCTAACCCATCGCGCCAAGCCATATACCATATGAAAGGTCTTTAAATGAGGAACATTCGCGCTATATAACATTTTTGTGTCACTTCTATAGTTTAGGCGCAGTACTTGAAGGAGTGTATTTGTTTAAGGCGAAAAACACACCCCACTTCTTTCAGTCACATCTCGAGTTCTAGCCAACCTATCGCGATAAGCCATATACCATATGAAAGGTCTTTAAATGAGGAACAATCGCGCTATATAACATTTTCGTGTCACTTCTATAGTTTAGGCGCAGTACGTGAAGGAGCGTATTTGTTTAGAGCGAAAAACACACCCTACTTCTTTCAGTCATATCTCGAGTTCTAGGTAACCCATCGCGCCAAGCCATATATCATATGAAAGGTCTCTAAATGAGACCTCGTGTCACTTCTATAGTTTAGGCGCAGTACTTGAAGGAGCGTATTTGTTTAAGGCGAAAAACACACCCCACTTCTTTCAGTCATATCTCGAGTTCTAGCCAACCCATCGTGCCAAGCCATATACCATATGAAAGGTGTTTAAATGAGGAACAATCTCACTTCTTTCAGTCATATCTGGAGTTCTAGCCAACCCATCGCGCCAAGCCATATATCATATGAAAGGTCTTTAAATGAGGAACAATCGCGCTATATAACATTTTCGTGTCACTTCTATAGTTTAGGCGCAGTACCTGAAGGAGCGTATTTGTTTAAGGCGTAAAACACTCCCCACTTCTTTCAGTCATATCTCGAGTTCTAGCTAACCCATCGCGCCAAGCCATATACCATATGAAAGGTCTTTAAATAAGGAACAATCTCACTTCTTTCAGTCATATCTCGAGTTCTAGCCAACCCATCGCGCCAAGCCATATACCATATGAAAGGTCTTTAAATGAGGAATAATCGCGCTATATAACATTTTCGCGTCACTTCTATAGTTTAGGCGCAGTACTTGAAGGAGCGTATTTGTTTAAGGCGAAAAACACACCCCACTTCTTTCAGTCATATCTCGAGTTCTAGGTAACCTATCGCGATAAGCCATATACCATATGAAAGGTCTTTAAATGAGGAACAATCGCGCTATATAACATTTTCGTGTCACTTCTATAGTTTAGGCGCAGTACGTGAAGGAGCGTATTTGTTTAGAGCGAAAAACACACCCTACTTCTTTCAGTCATATCTCGAGTTCTAGGTAACCCATCGCGCCAAGCCATATATCATATGAAAGGTCTCTATCATATGATAGGGGAAGTGAGGGGAAGTGAGGGGAAGTGAGGGGAAGTGAGGGGAAGTGAGGGGAAGTGAGGGGAAGTGAGGGGAAGTGAGGGGAAGTGTGGGGAAGTGTGGGGAAGTGAGGGGAAGTGTGGGGAAGTGTGGGGAAGTGTGGGGAAGTGTGGGGAAGTGTGGGGAAGTGTGGGGAAGTGAGGGGAAGGGAGGGGAAGTGAGGGGAAGTGAGGGGAAGTGAGGGGAAGTGAGGGGAAGTGAGGGGAAGTGAGGGGAAGTGAGGGGAAGTGAGGGGAAGTGTGGGGAAGTGTGGGGAAGTGTGGGGAAGTGTGGGAAAGTGAGGGGAAGTGAAGGGAAGTGAGGGGAAGTGAGGGGAAGTGAGGGGTAGTGAGGGGAAGGGGGGAAGTGAGGGGAAGTGAGGGGAAGTGAGGGGAAGTGAGGGGAAGTGAGGGGAAGTGAGGGGAAGTGAGGGGAAGTGAGGGGAAGTGAGGGGAAGTGAGGGGAAGTGAGGGGAAGGGAGGGGAAGTGAGGGGAAGGGTAGGGGAAGGGAAGGGAAGGGAGGGGAAGGGTAGGGGAAGGGTAGGGAAGGGAGGAAAAGGGAGGGGAAGGAAGGGAGGGGAAGGGAGGGGAAAAGAGGGGAAAATAGGGGAAAAGAGGGGTAGGGAGGGGAAGGGAGGGGAAGGGAGGGGAAGGGAGGGGAAGGGAGGGGAAGGGAGGGGAAGGGAGGGGAAGGGAGGGGAAGGGAAGGGAGGGGAAGGGCGGGGAAGGGCGGGGAGGGAAGGGAGGGGAAGGGCGGGGAGGGAAGGGAAGTGAGGGGAAGGGAGGGGGAAGGGATGGAAGGGGAAGGGAGGGAAGTGAGGGGAAGGGAGGGGGAAGGGATGGAAGGGGAAGGGAGGGAAGTGAGGGGAAGTGCGGGGAAGTGAGAGGAAGTGAGAGGAAGTGAGGGGAAGTGAGGGGAAGTGAGGGGAATTGAGGGGAAGTGAGGGGAAGTGAGGGGAAGTGAGGGGAAGGGAGGGGAAGTGAGGGGAAGGGAGGGGAAGGGTAGGGGAAGGGAGGGGAAGGGTAGGGGAAGGGTAGGGAAGGGAAGGGCGGGGAGGGAAGGGAAGTGAGGGGAAGTGAGGGGAAGTGAGGGGAAGTGAGGGGAAGTGAGGGGAAGGGAGGGGAAGGGTAGGGGAAGGGAAGGGAAGGGTAGGGGAAGGGTAGGGGAAGGGAGGGAAGGGAGGGGGAAGGGAAGGGAAGGGAGGGGAAGGGTAGGGGAAGGGTAGGGAAGGGAGGAAAAGGGAGGGAGGGGAAGGGAGGGGAAAAGAGGGGAAGGGAGGGGAAGGGAGGGGAAAAGAGGGGAAAAGAGGGGAAGGGAGGGGAATGGCGTGGAAGGGAGGGGAAGGGAGGGAAGGGAGGGGAAGGGAGGGGAAGGGATGCTGCAGCAACTGTGCCGGAAAGTCCGGCCGAATCCGGTAGTAGAAAAGGTAGTAGAAAAGGTAGTAGAAAAAGGTAGTAGAAAACGTAGTAGAAAAGGTAGTAGAAAAGGTAGTAGAAAAGGTAGTAGAAAAGGTAGTAGAAAAAGGTAGTAGAAAAGGTAGTAGAAAAGGTAGTAGAAAAGGTAGTAGAAAAGGTAGTAGAAAAGGTAGTAGAAAAAGGTAGTAGAAAAGGTAGTAGAAAAGGTAGTAGAAAAGGTAGTAGAAAAGGTAGTAGAAAAAGGTAGTAGAAAAGGTAGTAGAAAAGGTAGTATAAAAAGGTAGTAGAAAAGGTAGTAGAAAAAGGTAGTAGAAAAGGTAGTAGAAAAGGTAGTAGAAAAGGTAGTAGAAAAAGGTAGTAGAAAAAGGTAGTAGAAAAAGGTAGTAGAAAAGGTAGTAGAAAAGATAGTAGAAAAAGGTAGTAGAAAAGGTAGTAGAAAAGGTAGTAGAAAAAGGTAGTAGAAAAGGTAGTAGAAAAAGGTAGTAGAAAAGGTAGTAGAAAAGGTAGTAGAAAAGGTAGTAGAAAAGGTAGTACAAAAGGTAGTAGAAAAGGTAGTAGAAAAGGTAGTAGAAAAGGTAGTAGAAAAGGTAGTAGAAAAGGTAGTAGAAAAGGTAGTAGAAAAGGTAGTAGAAAAGGTAGTAGAAAAAGGTAGTAGAAAAGGTAGTAGAAAAGGTAGTAGAAAAGGTAGTAGAAAAGGTAGTAGAAAAGGTAGTAGAAAAGGTAGTAGAAAAGGTAGTAGAAAAAGGTAGTAGAAAAGGTAGTAGAAAAGGTAGTAGAAAAGGTAGTAGAAAAGGTAGTAGAAAAGGTAGTAGAAAGGGTAGTAGAAAAGGTAGTATAAAAAGGTAGTAGAAAAGGTAGTAGAAAAAGGTAGTAGAAAAGGTAGTAGAAAAGGTAGTAGGAAAAGGTAGTAGAAAAGGTAGTAGAAAAAGGTAGTAGAAAAAGGTAGTAGAAAAAGGTAGTAGAAAAGGTAGTAGAAAAGGTAGTAGAAAAGGTAGTAGAAAAGGTAGTAGAAAAAGGTAGTAGAAAAGGTAGTAGAAAAGGTAGTAGAAAAGGTAGTAGAAAAAGGTAGTAGAAAAGGTAGTAGAAAAGGTAGTAGAAAAAGGTAGTAGAAAAGGTAGTAGAAAAAGGTAGTAGAAAAGGTAGTAGAAAAGGTAGTAGAAAAAGGTAGTAGAAAAGGTAGTAGAAAAGGTAGTAGAAAAGGTAGTAGAAAAGGTAGTAGAAAAGGTAGTAGAAAAGGTAGTAGAAAAGGTAGTAGAAAGGGTAGTAGAAAAGGTAGTAGAAAAGTAGTAGAAAAGGTAGTAGAAAAGGTAGTAGAAAAGGTAGTAGAAAAAGGTAGTAGAGAAGGTAGTAGAAAAAGGTAGTAGAAAACGTAGTAGAAAAGGTAGTAGAAAAAGGTAGTAGAAAACGCCTAAACTATAGAAGTGACACGAAAATGTTATATAGCGCGATTGTTCCCCATTTAAAGACCTTTCATATGATATATGGCTTGGCGCGATGGGTTAGCTAGAACTCGAGATATGACTGAAAGAAGTGGGGTGTGTTTTTCGCCTTAAACAAATACACTCCTTCAAGTACTGCGCCTAAACTATAGAAGTAACACGAAAATGTTATATAGCGCGATTGTTCCATAATTAAAGACCTTTCATATGGTATATGGCTTGGCGCGATGGGTTAGCTAGAAGTCGAGATATGACTGAAAGAAGTGGGGTGTGTTTTTCGCCTTAAACAAATACACTCCTTCAAGTACTGCGCCTAAACTATAGAAGTGACACGAAAATGTTATATAGCGCGATTGTTCCTCATTTAAAGACCTTTCATATGGTACATATATGGCGCAGCCTAAACTATAGAAGTGACACGAACAGGGCCCCTGTCAAGGGGGGCCCCTGTTAAGGGGGGACCCTGTTAAGGGGGGCCCCTGTTAAGGGGGGGTCCCCTGTTAAGGGGGGCCCCTGTTAAGGGGGGGTCCCCTGTTAAGGGGGGGCCCCTGTTAAGGGGGGGGGGGCCCTGTTAAGGGGGGGGGCCCTGTTAAGGGGGGGGGGCCCTGTTAAGGTGGGGGGGCCCTGTTAAGGTGGGGGGGGGGCCCTGTTAAGGGGGGGCCCCTGTTAAGGGGGGGCCTCTGTTAAGGGGGGGCCTCTGTTAAGGGGGCCCCTGTTAAGGGGGCCCCTGTTAAGGGGGGGCCCCTGTTAAGGGGGGGCCCCTGTTAAGGGGGGGGCCCCTGTTAAGGGGGGGCCCCTGTTAAGGGGGGGCCCCTGTTAAGGGGGGGCCCCTGTTAAGGGGGGGCCCCTGTTAAGGGGGGGCCCTGTTAAGGGGGGGGCCCTGTTAAGGGGGGGGGCCCTGTTAAGGGGGGGGCCTGTTAAGGGGGGGCCCTGTTAAGGGGGGGGCCCTGTTAAGGGGGGGCCCCTGTTAAGGGGGGCCCTGTTAAGGGGGGGCCCCTGTTAAGGGGGGCCCTGTTAAGGGGGGGCCCCTGTTAAGTGGGGGGGGCCCTGTTATGGGGGGGCCCCTGTTAAGGGGAAGGGTGGGAGTGGAGGGAGGGGAAGTGAGGGGAAGGGAGGGGGAAGTGAGGGGAAGTGAGGGGAAGTGAGGGGAAGTGAGGGGAAGTGAGGGGAAGTGAGGGGAAGTGAGGGGAAGTGTGGGGAAGTGTGGGGAAGTGTGGGGAAGTGTTGGAAGTGAGGGGAAGTGAGGGGAAGTGAGGGGAAGTGAGAGGAAGTGTGGGGAAGTGTGGGGAAGTGTGGGAAGTGTGGGAAGTGAGGGGAAGTGAGGGGAAGTGAGGGGAAGTGAGAGGAAGTGTGGGGAAGTGAGGGGAAGTGAGGGGAAGTGTGGGGAAGTGTGGGGAAGTGAGGGGAAGTGAGGGGAAGTGAGGGGAAGTGAGGGGAAGTGAGGGGAAGTGAGGGGAAGTGAGGGGAAGTGAGGGGAAGGGAGGGGAAGGGTAGGGGAAGGGTAGGGAAGGGAGGAAAAGGGAGGGGAAGTGAGAGGAAGTGTGGGGAAGTGAGGGGAAGTGAGGGGAAGTGTGGGGAAGTGTGGGGAAGTGTGGGGAAGTGAGGGGAAGTGAGGGGAAGTGAGGGGAAGTGAGGGGAAGTGTGGGGAAGTGTGGGGAAGTGTTGGAAGTGAGGGGAAGTGAGGGGAAGTGAGAGGAAGTGTGGGGAAGTGTGGGGAAGTGTGGGAAGTGTGGGAAGTGAGGGGAAGTGAGGGGAAGTGAGGGGAAGTGAGGGGAAGTGAGGGGAAGTGAGAGGAAGTGTGGGGAAGTGAGGGGAAGTGTGGGGAAGTGTGGGGAAGTGTGGGGAAGTGTTGGAAGTGAGGGGAAGTGAGGGGAAGTGAGAGGAAGTGTGGGGAAGTGAGGGGAAGTGAGGGGAAGTGAGGGGAAGTGAGGGGAAGTGTGGGGAAGTGTGGGGAAGTGTTGGAAGTGAGGGGAAGTGTGGGGAAGTGTTGGAAGTGAGGGGAAGTGAGGGGAAGTGAGGGGAAGTGAGGGGAAGTGAGGGGAAGTGTGGGGAAGTGTGGGGAAGTGTGGGGAAGTGAGGGGAAGTGTTGGAAGTGAGGGGAAGTGAGGGGAAGTGAGAGGAAGTGTGGGAAGTGTGGGGAAGTGTGGGAAGTGAGGGGAAGGGAGGGGAAGTGAGGGGAAGTGAGGGGAAGTGAGGGGAAGTGAGGGGAAGTGAGGGGAAGTGTGGGGAAGTGTGGGGAAGTGTTGGAAGTGAGGGGAAGTGAGGGGAAGTGAGAGGAAGTGTGGGGAAGTGTGGGGAAGTGTGCGAAGTGTGGGGAAGTGTTGGAAGTGAGGGGAAGTGAGGGGAAGTGAGGGGAAGTGAGAGGAAGTGTGGGGAAGTGTGGGGAAGTGTGGGAAGTGTGGGAAGTGAGGGGAAGTGAGGGGAAGTGAGGGGAAGTGAGGGGAAGTGAGAGGAAGTGTGGGGAAGTGAGGGGAAGTGTGGGGAAGTGTGGGGAAGTGTGGGGAAGTGAGGGGAAGTGAGGGAGTGAGGGAAGTGAGGGGAAGTGAGGGGAAGTGAGGGGAAGTGAGGGAGTGTGGGGAAGTGTGGGGAAGTGTGGGGAAGTGTTGGGAAGTGAGGGGAAGTGAGGGGAAGTGAGAGGAAGTGTGGGGAAGTGAGGGGAAGTGAGGGGAAGTGAGGGGAAGTGAGGGGAAGTGAGGGGAAGTGTGGGGAAGTGTTGGAAGTGAGGGGAAGTGAGGGGAAGTGAGAGGAAGTGTGGGGAAGTGTGGGGAAGTGTGGGAAGTGTGGGAAGTGAGGGGAAGTGAGGGGAAGTGAGGGGAAGTGAGGGGAAGTGAGGGGAAGTGAGGGGAAGTGAGGGGAAGTGAGGGAAGTGAGGGGAAGTGAGGGGAAGTGTGGGGAAGTGTGGGGAAGTGAGGGGAAGTGTTGGAAGTGAGGGGAAGTGAGGGGAAGTGAGAGGAAGTGTGGGGAAGTGTGGGGAAGTGTGGGAAGTGAGGGGAAGGGAGGGGAAGTGAGGGGAAGTGAGGGGAAGTGAGGGGAAGTGTGGGGAAGTGTGGGGAAGTGTTGGAAGTGAGGGGAAGTGAGGGGAAGTGAGAGGAAGTGTGGGGAAGTGTGGGGAAGTGAGGGGAAGTGAGGGGAAGTGAGGGGAGTGAGGGGAAGTGAGGGGAAGTGAGGGGAAGTGAGAGGAAGTGTGGGGAAGTGAGGGGAAGTGAGGGGAAGTGTGGGGTGGGGAAGTGTTGGAAGTGAGGGGAAGTGTGGGGAAGTGTTGGAAGTGAGGGGAAGTGAGGGGAAGTGAGGGGAAGTGAGAGGAAGTGTGGGGAAGTGTGGGGAAGTGTGGGGAAGTGTGGGAAGTGTGGGAAGTGAGGGGAAGGGAGGGGAAGTGGGAAGTGAGGGAAGTGAGGGGAAGTGAGGGGAAGTGAGGGGAGTGTGGGGATGTGTTGGAGTGGGGGAGTGAGGGGAAGTGAGGGGAAGTGAGGGGAAGTGAGAGGAAGTGTGGGGAAGTGTGGGGTTGTGTGGGGAAGTGTGGGAAGTGAGGGGAAGTGAGGGGAAGTGAGGGGAAGTGTGGGGAAGTGTGGGGAAGTGTGGGGAAGTGAGGGGAAGTGAGGGGAAGTGAGGGGAAGTGAGGGGAAGTGAGGGGAAGTGAGGGGAAGGGAGGGGAGGGAGGGGAAGGGAGGGGAAGTGAGGGGAAGTGAGGGGAATGGCGGGGAAGTGAGGGGAATGGCGGGGGAAGGGAGGGGAAGGGAGGGGAAGGGCGGGGAGGGAAGGGAGGGGAAGGGAGGGGAAGGGCGGGGAGGGAAGGGAGGGGAAGTGAGGGGAAGTGAGGGGAAGGGAGGGGAAGGGTAGGGGAAGGGAGGGAAGGGTAGGGGAAGGGTAGGGGAAGGGAGGGAAGGGAGGGGAAGGGTAGGGGAAGGGTAGGGAATGGAGGAAAAGGGAGGGGAAGGAAGGGAGGGGAAGGGAGAGGAAGGGAGGGGAAGGGAGGGGAAAAGAGGGGAAAAGAGGGGAAGGGAGGGGAATGGCGTGGAAGGGAGGGGAAGGGCGGGGAGGGAAGGGAGGGGAAGGGAGGGGAGGGGAAGGGAGGGGAAGGGAGGGAAGGGAGGGGAAGGGAGGGGAAGGGATGCTGCAGCAACTGTGCCGGAAAGTCCGGCCGAATCCGGTAGTAGAAAAGGTAGTAGAAAAGGTAGTAGAAAAAGGTAGTAGAAAAGGTAGTAGAAAAGGTAGTAGAAAAGGTAGTAGAAAAAGGTAGTAGAAAACGTAGTAGAAAAGGTAGTAGAAAAAGGTAGTAGAAAAGGTAGTAGAAAAAGGTAGTAGAAAACGTAGTAGAAAAGGTAGTAGAAAAGGTAGTAGAAAAAGGTAGTAGAAAAGGTAGTAGAAAAAGGTAGTAGAAAAGGTAGTAGAAAAGGTAGTAGAAAAGGTAGTAGAAAAGGTAGTAGAAAAGGTAGTAGAAAAGGTAGTAGAAAAAGGTAGTAGAAAAGGTAGTAGAAAAGGTAGTAGAAAAGGTAGTAGAAAAAGGTAGTAGAAAAGGTAGTAGAAAAGGTAGTAGAAAAAGGTAGTAGAAAAGGTAGTAGAAAAAGGTAGTAGAAAAGGTAGTAGAAAAGGTAGTAGAAAAGGTAGTAGAAAAAGGTAGTAGAAAAAGGTAGTAGAAAAAGGTAGTAGAAAAGGTAGTAGAAAAGGTAGTAGAAAAAGGTAGTAGAAAAGGTAGTAGAAAAGGTAGTAGAAAAGGTAGTAGAAAAAGGTAGTAGAAAAAGTTAGTAGAAAACGTAGTAGAAAAGGTAGTAGAAAAAGGTAGTAGAAAAGGTAGTAGAAAAAGGTAGTAGAAAACGTAGTAGAAAAGGTAGTAGAAAAAGGTAGTAGAAAAGGTAGTAGAAAAGGTAGTAGAAAAGATAGTAGAAAAAGGTAGTAGAAAAGGTAGTAGAAAAGGTAGTAGAAAAAGGTAGTAGAAAAGGTAGTAGAAAAAGGTAGTAGAAAAGGTAGTAGAAAAGGTAGTAGAAAAGGTAGTAGAAAAGGTAGTACAAAAGGTAGTAGAAAAGGTAGTAGAAAAGGTAGTAGAAAAGGTAGTAGAAAAGGTAGTAGAAAAGGTAGTAGAAAAGGTAGTAGAAAAGGTAGTAGAAAAGGTAGTAGAAAAGGTAGTAGAAAAGGTAGTAGAAAAAGGTAGTAGAAAAGGTAGTAGAAAAGGTAGTAGAAAAGGTAGTAGAAAAGGTAGTAGAAAAGGTAGTAGAAAAGGTAGTAGAAAAGGTAGTAGAAAAAGGTAGTAGAAAAGGTAGTAGAAAAGGTAGTAGAAAAGGTAGTAGAAAAGGTAGTAGAAAAGGTAGTAGAAAGGGTAGTAGAAAAGAGTAGAATAAGGTAGTAGAAAAGGTAGTAGAAAAGGTAGTAGAAAAGGTAGTAGAAAAGGTAGTAGAAAAAGGTAGTAGAAAAAGGTAGTAGAAAAAGGTAGTAGAAAAGGTAGTAGAAAAGGTAGTAGAAAAAGGTAGTAGAAAAGGTAGTAGAAAAGGTAGTAGAAAAGGTAGTAGAAAAAGGTAGTAGAAAAGGTAGTAGAAAAGGTAGTAGAAAAGGTAGTAGAAAAAGGTAGTAGAAAAGGTAGTAGAAAAAGGTAGTAGAAAAGGTAGTAGAAAAGGTAGTAGAAAAGGTAGTAGAAAAGGTAGTAGAAAAGGTAGTAGAAAAGGTAGTAGAAAAGGTAGTAGAAAAGGTAGTAGAAAAGGTAGTAGAAAAGGTAGTAGAAAAGGTAGTAGAAAAGGTAGTAGAAAAGGTAGTAGAAAAAGGTAGTAGAAAAGGTAGTAGAAAAGGTAGTAGAAAAGGTAGTAGAAAAGGTAGTAGAAAAGGTAGTAGAAAAGGTAGTAGAAAAGGTAGTAGAAAAGGTAGTAGAAAAAGGTAGTAGAAAAGGTAGTAGAAAAAGGTAGTAGAAAAGGTAGTAGAAAAGGTAGTAGAAAAGGTAGTAGAAAAGGTAGTAGAAAAGGTAGTAGAAAAGGTAGTAGAAAAGGTAGTAGAAAAAGGTAGTAGAAAAGGTAGTAGAAAAGGTAGTAGAAAAGGTAGTAGAAAAGGTAGTAGAAAAAGGTAGTAGAAAAGGTAGTAGAAAAGGTAGTAGAAAAGGTAGTAGAAAAGGTAGTAGAAAAGGTAGTAGAAAAGGTAGTAGAAAAAGGTAGTAGAAAAGGTAGTAGAAAAAGGTAGTAGAAAAGGTAGTAGAAAAAGGTAGTAGAAAAGGTAGTAGAAAAGGTAGTAGAAAAAGGTAGTAGAAAAGGTAGTAGAAAAGGTAGTAGAAAAGGTAGTAGAAAAAGGTAGTAGAAAAGGTAGTAGAAAAGGTAGTAGAAAAAGGTAGTAGAAAAGGTAGTAGAAAAGGTAGTAGAAAAGGTAGTAGAAAAAGGTAGTAGAAAAGGTAGTAGAAAAGGTAGTAGAAAAGGTAGTAGAAAAGGTAGTAGAAAAAGGTAGTAGAAAAGGTAGTAGAAAAGGTAGTAGAAAAAGGTAGTAGAAAAGGTAGTAGAAAAGGTAGTAGAAAAAGGTAGTAGAAAAGGTAGTAGAAAAGGTAGTAGAAAAGGTAGTAGAAAAGGTAGTAGAAAAGGTAGTAGAAAAGGTAGTAGAAAAAGGTAGTAGAAAAGGTAGTAGAAAAGGTAGTAGAAAAGGTAGTAGAAAAAGGTAGTAGAAAAAGGTAGTAGAAAAGGTAGTAGAAAAGGTAGTAGAAAAGGTAGTAGAAAAGGTAGTAGAAAAGGTAGTAGAAAAGGTAGTAGAAAAAGGTAGTAGAAAAGGTAGTAGAAAAGGTAGTAGAAAAGGTAGTAGAAAAGGTAGTAGAAAAGGTAGTAGAAAAGGTAGTAGAAAAGGTAGTAGAAAAGGTAGTAGAAAAAGGTAGTAGAAAAGGTAGTAGAAAAGGTAGTAGAAAAGGTAGTAGAAAAGGTAGTAGAAAAAGGTAGTAGAAAAGGTAGTAGAAAAAGGTAGTAGAAAAAGGTAGTAGAAAAAGGTAGTAGAAAAAGGTAGTAGAAAAGGTAGTAGAAAAGGTAGTAGAAAAAGGTAGTAGAAAAGGTAGTAGAAAAGGTAGTAGAAAAGGTAGTAGAAAAGGTAGTAGAAAAGGTAGTAGAAAAAGGTAGTAGAAAAAGGTAGTAGAAAAAGGTAGTAGAAAAAGGTAGTAGAAAAAGGTAGTAGAAAAAGGTAGTAGAAAAGGTAGTAGAAAAAGGTAGTAGAAAAGGTAGTAGAAAAAGGTAGTAGAAAAAGGTAGTAGAAAAGGTAGTAGAAAAGGTAGTAGAAAAAGGTAGTAGAAAAGGTAGTAGAAAAGGTAGTAGAAAAGGTAGTAGAAAAGGTAGTAGAAAAGGTAGTAGAAAAGGTAGTAGAAAAGGTAGTAGAAAGGGTAGTAGAAAAGGTAGTAGAAAAGTAGTAGAAAAGGTAGTAGAAAAGGTAGTAGAAAAGGTAGTAGAAAAAGGTAGTAGAGAAGGTAGTAGAAAAAGGTAGTAGAAAACGTAGTAGAAAAGGTAGTAGAAAAAGGTAGTAGAAAACGCCTAAACTATAGAAGTGACACGAAAATGTTATATAGCGCGATTGTTCCCCATTTAAAGACCTTTCATATGATATATGGCTTGGCGCGATGGGTTAGCTAGAACTCGAGATATGACTGAAAGAAGTGGGGTGTGTTTTTCGCCTTAAACAAATACACTCCTTCAAGTACTGCGCCTAAACTATAGAAGTAACACGAAAATGTTATATAGCGCGATTGTTCCTCAATTAAAGACCTTTCATATGGTATATGGCTTGGCGCGATGGGTTAGCTAGAAGTCGAGATATGACTGAAAGAAGTGGGGTGTGTTTTTCGCCTTAAACAAATACACTCCTTCAAGTACTGCGCCTAAACTATAGAAGT